>CM068367.1:1210040539-1211536880 GCA_034769895.1 Magicicada septendecula
CACACACACACACACACACACATGCACACACACAGGGTGATTCATGAAGAAACGGAAATACTTCGGGAGATGAATCTACATCGAAAAATAAGAAAAAAGTTCATATAAACATAGGTCCGGAAATGCTTCGTTAGCGAGTTACGGCTAGCGAAAAATTTCGCCCGGGTTTTGGTTCCCCCGGGTAAATGAAGACTTTCTGAAATTCTTGGAAGGGGCGAATTCTGCTGTTTCTTATGTTTTTTGACCTGAAAAATCGAATAAAACAGGTTGCAGAACTGTATCTCCCATAGGTTTCAAGAAATCCGACGTAAAACAGAAAAATCTTTGCCTAAAAACAAATTTTGGGAAATTGGAAACAATTAGAATTTTTTGTTGATTTTTACTGACTTTACTTACACCATTTTTCTCAGAATTAAATTCTTTACAAGTTTTGTTTTTAACTTTTATGCATTTATTAGTCATTTAACAAAGTTATTGTACTTCTAACCTAACCTAAACTTTATTACATAATGTTTTAACATGTGCGAAGAAATTTAGTAATGAGTATTTTAAAAATAAAAACATTTGCACCTCTTGTACAAATAGAACTAGAGTAATAAATGAGTTAACATAGCTTGTACTGCCCTCGGATCCGAGTAGTTTGTTTCAGTATATGATATTAAAATTATAATCTTTATTTTGTGCCATCTGAAGAATGGGCTTATTTAACTTTAAAGTGTTATATTCATAAAAGCCTTAAACTTAACACATATTATTACTAAGCATGAAATTACAATTTTATGGTAATTAAGTCAGTCTTTCGTGTTTTCCTTTATTTTCATTGGTTAATTAAGTGTCTATCATGTATTATTTTAAGTTAAGTTCTGAACCACGGAAGTTGAACTTCCGTGTCACTTGTGTGTAACAACGTCAGCGAATCGGCGCTTCTATCGGTTGTGCAGGGCGTCTTGGAGATCAACTGGCTATCGTGCTTTGGTGAAATCTGCTGTCATTCCTAAAGATGAGTCATCTGTTGGGTCTGTAGATTCTTGTGGTAGGTTTTGGGTTGTAACTTTCACTGGTATTCACATTGTTGTACCGCATATATTACTTACGGTTAACAGTTACATGTTAAAAGTTTAACATCACATTTAGGTGATGTTAGTTTGTTACAGAGATGTCATTGTCATACACTCACGTCATTTTCGACATTTTTACATCATCCGGTTATCTCACACAAGCTTCTCCTCGTTTATAGGTTTTTATATTGACTAGATACTTTTGTACGCTGTATCAGCAGCGGAGTCTGAGATACAACTGAACTGGCTAACTATAGGGGTGAAGAGGCTGTCCGCGCGCGAGTAGCTTCTCAGCGCGAAAGTAGTTCACTTATTATTAATTATTTTCCTTTAATTCGCTTACAATTTAATGACATCGCTCTTTACTTTGATTACTCTTTTATGTGACGAGGGGTAGTTACAGATTTATTTAGTTTCTCAAATCTAATTTTATTTACTGCTACTTTGGCAAATCGTCAGGTTACTACCGGTTTGGGGCATGGAGAACGGTTCATTCGTACCTTATTAAAGCCAATATTAGTATAATAAAATTTTGTTTATTTTTGTGTGATTTAGGCTAATTAAATCGTCACATACTCCTCCACTTAAAGAAGACACAGGGTCAGCGACCAATGTGTTTTCAACGGGGAAATAGATCAGAATTTCACTGGGAGTATGCTCGGTATTTCTGTGTGAAATTCCTTTCTCTCTTTTAACAATTTCCTCATGAGGTACTTGAATCACTCTCAATTCAATATTTACTATTAGCAAGAGATACAATACCTTATTAACTAATACTTAAAATACATAAAATTCAAAGTTCATAAAATATATATAATTTATCTTAATTCTACTACTTAAGATTACTACCGGGTTTTTCTTTAGCTTTTTCTTACTCTTGTTTTGGAGTTACTCTTCACAGAGTAGGTTTCACATCCTTACTGTGTTTCCTTTTCTCTTTCAAGGGTTTCGTTGAATCGTGGTTGACGAATCATTTTATTAAAATACTAGTAAAGTAATTGTAACGTAATTGTAAAGTAACGTTACTTATATTCAGTGTCAGCTCACTTCTCACTTTTCTTATTCTCGATGAACATCTTGATGAACAGATATGAACATTTTTGGTGGTGATAATTTGTATGGGTGCAGTCGTATTACTTTATTGTCACTCAGGTTGATCTTGTACTCTATAAGATTCGTTAAGCCTAAATTTGGGGTGAGGACGGTGGAAAATTCTTTTATTAGTTTCTGTATTTTCAGTCTATCTTTACTTTCTAAATGATCTAATTCGGACTCGCGGTGTTCTAGGTGCGTTGCAGAAGTTTCCATTTTTTCTGTTATTTATTTCATAATCAAAATTATATTTTTGACTGCGGTCAAATCTAAAATAATACTTCTTATCGTGCATGTCAAGAATTATACCTGTTTTACTGATAAAGTCCGCTCCCAATATTAAGTCTGGACCTAATTCGTCGTATACTAACACTGGAAAATACCACATTAAATTTTTAATTTTTAGTTTAATCGTAACGCTGAGTTTTATGATTAAGTTTTGTTTGTTAGCGGTAGCGCATTTAATGTTCACCGGTTGACTACGTTTAACAAGATTGTGTTTAGCTAAAGTATCTGCTAGCTGTTGGCTGATTAAGCTCCATGTCGATCCAGAATCAATTAATCCAAGTGTGGTAGTAACGCCAAGGTCAACTTGTATGTATGGTAATTGACACATACTGGACTTGCATGTAGTAATTGAGTAGCATTTATCGATAAATCTCTCTACGTAGGGGTCAAATTTTTTTTTATTATTTTTTTTGTTTCCAATTTGGTACTCTCGGGTTTTACCTATTTTCACGACGCGGCGGAAGACACAGGATTTCGGATCTCCCTGCCTTACATGTTTTTTGAATGAGAGGGTTTTTTGGTAGTGCTGTTTCTGTTTACAGTATCTACTGATGTGTCCTAATTTCCCACAGTTATAACATCTTTTTTTCTCTACTTACGGTATCACTTGTATTCTGTTGAGGTTGTTGATTATTCGATTTAGTTTGGTAGTGAGAAGTTGCAGGAAATCAAAATGGTCATCTTTCACGGTGTGTTCTTGTATCTGATACCAGGAGTTGTTTCATTTCTACGTTGTACCTGGGGGAGTAACGAACATCGGTTCTGATCCGAATACCATACGTTGGATGAGTGGATACTGCATTGTTCTAATTCTGCGAACGTGCTGGGCTTATTTATAAGTGCTAAGCGAGATCTCTCTTCCGGGGATAATCCTACCAAGATTGTTTCTACTAACTGCTTTTCGCTACAGTTTACTTGCAGTAATAGTGAAGCTTCTCTTATGTCAGTGATATAGTGGGCGAGTCTCTCGTGAGCTCCTTGTACTCGAAGTACTGTGTTTCGTTTCAGCTCTTCGTAAATTCCCGTTGGAATAAAATGTCTTATCAGAGTTGTATGGAGTTCTTCTACTGGATGTTGTGAGCTTAATGACTCCAGTACACGATCTTTTAACATTTGGGCAGAAGTAATTGTAATATTTGGCAATCGCTTAGTTGCTGTAAGTCTTTTATTTGTAGCAGATATTTTATGAAGGCTAATAGTTTGGTGATACTCAATCCATCGTGTACGGGATTTCTGATAAAATTTTTTCTACGGGGTGAGTTATTTCTCCGAAGAGGTCCGCACTAAAGTTTACGTGAGGTGTTATTCTAGGAGGTCCCGATGCTTGATTTGTCATCGCTGAGGGTGGTAACGCATACTTATTGGTGAGACTGTGGAGGGCACCGGGAAGTGATGCTTCAGCTATCGGTAGGGTATTCACGTTCCTATTCAGTAACTGATCATTACTCGGTTCTATCCTTGATACCAGGGGGGGTTGAAATTCATGGTAGTGTGTCGCTGTTCTAGGGTAGGTGATTGAAATGGGGAGATATATAATTTCATCAGAGCTTCTTCAATTTCCTCCATTTTAAATGAGTCGGACTTTCTACGTAATTCTCTTATTATTGTGGGTAATTGCTGTAATGCTTCATCAGCAAATTTTTGCACATCTGGGGGAATTACAATAACTTTGGGCCAGTTTAATAAATTATTTATCCGACGGGTTAAATGCTCTATTCTCTGTGTGGTACGTAAGATTATAGCGGGTGATTTTTCGTCGTGGAGGGTTTGCGATATTGACGTCAATTCCCTATACTTCGCATAACATGTTTCTCTTTCGCTATCAAGATCTATTTCGCTTAATCGACCTAACTGTGCGGGTGTATCTGGCCTACTTTCGCGTAACGTTTTGCGTAGTTCCACAACCATTACGTTCGCGTAGGGAGTCCGCGCAACAGTGCTTCATAGCATAATTCGTCTTTTAACAACAAATCTGGATTGAATTGAGCCATGTTCTTAAGATGCTAAGTCTTATACACTCCATATTCTACTTATACTGACATTATTTTACTATCTTTAGGTTTAGTAAAAATTTAAATACATGAGAGATATTTACAAATAGGTGATACGATAGAATCGAATCTCGCCTCAGAGAGAGAGAGGAGAGAAATCTCACACGGCCATATTTTAATTTTCAACATATGGTTAAAATATGTTGTTACTGGGCAAAGGGGGTCAAACACTTGTATTAGACAATAGAGGGAGGTGGTGTATTGTCTAACTCGACTTTGCAGCTTGTAACAATGGGATTGTTTCGTACAGGCGGTAACAGGTTATTTTCCTGTCCGAGATTGTCGTCAAACCGACAAGTTGGGGAAGGAATTTTTGAACAGGCACGAACCTGGGCTTACAACATTTAAATATCCTTACCTATATTCTTTTGCGTAATGCAAAAGGGAGAGCTGCGTATTTTAAATTAACACGGTAGTTAAACTAACAGAGTGAATAATTCTACAAAATATTAAATGACAACAGCAGAGTAACGTATTTTATTTTGCTATTTTCACTGACACATTAAAACAAAAGTAGCAGAGTGGCGCATTTTATAACGACTCGTCGTTATAATATCGGGAACTTGGTTAATTGGCTCAGGTCAATTAAACAGGCTGCCATAATCTTAACAAACTCATAAATAACTGGAAAGTAAACAAATGTTAAATAGGATCCGTGAATTGAGGAATATTGACAGGAGTTTGTAGATTTATTCACTCACCTTTTTGGACCATGACATCTCTTTATTACATAATGTTTTAACATCTGCGAAGAAATTTAGTAATGAGTATATTAAAAATAAATACACATTTGCACCTCTTGTACAAATAGAATTAGAGTAATTAATGAGTTAACATAGCTTGTACTGCCCTCGGATCCGAGTAGTTTGTTTCAGTATATGATATTAAAATTATAATCTTTATTTTGTGCCATCTGAAGAATGGGCTTATTTAACTTTAACGTGTTATATTCATAAAAGCCTTAAACTTAACACATATTATTACTAAGCATGAAATTACAATTTTATGGTAATTAAGTCAGTCTTTCGTGTTTTCCTTTACTTTCATTGGTTAATTAAGTGTCTATCATGTATTATTTTAAGTTAAGTTCTGAACCACGGAAGATGAAATGCCGTGTCACCTGTGTATAACATCGTTGGTGAATCGGCACTTCCATCGGTTGTGCAGGGCGTCTTGGAGATCAACTGGCTATCGTGTTTTGGTGAAATCTGCTGTCATTCCTAAAGATGAGTCGTCTGTTGGGTCTGTAGATTCTTGTGGTAGGTTTTGGTTTGTAACTTTCACTGGTATTCACATTGTTGTACCGCACATATTACTTATGGTTAACAGTTACATGTTAAAAGTTGAACATCACATTTAGGTGATGTTAGTTTGTTACAGAGATGTCATTGTCATACACTCACGTCATTTTCGACATTTTTACATCATCCGGCTATCTCACACAAGCTTCTCCTCGTTTATAGGTTTCTTATATTGACTAGATACTTTTGTATGCTGTATCAGCAGCGGAGTCTGAGATACAACTGAACTGGCTAACTATAGGGGTGAAGAGGCTGTCCGCGCGTGGGTAGCTTCTCAGTGCGAAAGTAGTTCTCACTTATTATTAATTATTTTCCTTTAATTCGCTTACAATTTAATGACATCGCTCTTTACTTTGATTACTGTTTTATGTAACGAGGGGTAGTTACAGATTTATTTAGTTTCCCAAATCTAATTTTATTAACTGCTACTTTGGCAAATCGGCAGGTTACTACCGGTTTGGGGCATGGAGAAGGGTTCATTCGTACCTTATTAAAGCCAATATTAGTATAATAAATTTGTTTTTATTTTTGTGGAATTTACGCTTATTAAATCATCCATACTCCTCCACTTAAAGAAGACACAGGGTCAGGGACCGATGTGTTTTCAACGGGGAAATAGATCAGAATTTCACTGGGAGTATGCTCGGAATTTCTGTGTGAAATTCCTTTCTCTCTTTTAACAATTTCCTTATGAGGTACTTGAATCACTCTCAATTCACTATTTACTATTAGCAAGAGATACAATACCTTATTAACTAATACTTAAAATACATAAAATTCAAAGTTCATAAAATGTATAAAATTTATCTTAATTCTACTACTTAAGATTACTACCGGTTTTTTCTTTAGCTTTTTCTTACTCTTGTTATGGAGTTACTCTTCACAGAGTAGGTTTCACATCCTTACTGTGTTTCCTTTTCTCTTTCAAGGGTTTCGTTGAATCGTGGTTGACAAATCATTTTATTAAAATACTAGTAAAGTAACTGTAACGTAATTGTAAAGTAACTGTAAAGTAACGTTACTTATATTCAGTGTCAGCTGACTTCTCACTTTTCTTATTCTCGATGAACATCTCGATGAACAGGATCTAAGGTTGATCAGGCCTCATTCCTATTTATACGATTTGGTAATTAAGTATTGACTCAATTACAATATAGCAAATATACGTCTTAATACATCTATCCTTTTCTACTTCATTTATTTTCTTGCTCACTATTGCCCGCATTTTCCTTTCCGTGATAATATTTTATCTGGGAAACATAACTTCTACGTACATATTTATTCGTAGTGGGTTCATACAGTGCTACGGTTACGGGAGTTAAATATCTGTAAATTTTGTAAGGGCCACACCATCGATAAGATAGTTTGGAGGTTGTCTTATCAACTGCACTACTCGTCGGGTGAGTTTTGTACATCACTAAGTCTCCGACTTGATACTTTACTTCTTTACTATCCCGCTCGTGATATTTTCGCAATTTTCTCAAGTTCACTCTTAAGTTAGCGCGAGCTTCGTTCCATATCTTTTTAAATTTTTACCACTAATTTCATGGGGTAGTAATTCATGTATTTTCCACTTTGTGGATAATGGGTGATTCGGTTTATATTTATACACCAAATCAAAAGGTGTCGATTTATGTCCTTCATGATATGCTGAGTTGAAGGCAAATTGTACCCAGGATAGGTTCTGGTCCCAAGAGGTATGGTCGTTTGCATGGTAGGCTATTAAAGCAGATTTTAGGTTTCGCAAATACCTTTCAGCAATATTACCTTGTGGACGATACTCTGTAACAGTAATGTGGTCTATGCCTAGTCTGAAACACATGTCCTTGAATTCTTTGGACTTAAACTGGGGTCCGTTATCTGACACTAGATGTACTGGTGTACCGAAGTCTATAAATAATCTATCTTGCAAAATCTTCACAGTGGTAGATGCTAACGCTCGTCGCATGGGATACATCCAGACGAATTTGGTAAATGAGTCTACACAAATGAGTAGCATGGTATTACCTGATTTTGAACGTGGGTAGGGGCCAGAAAAGTCCAAGTGAATTTTAGAAAAGGGTGTTGTGGGAGTCTCCGAGATTAATTTTCCTATGTGGCTGTTTCTCGCTGGCTTGCTCAGTGCACACAACACACTGTTTTACGAATTTAGCTATCTCGCTGTTCATATTTTCCCAACGATATTCTTTTCGAATGCGATGTATCGTTTTATTTATTCCCATATGTGCTCCAATGGTGGATGAGTGGTAGTATTCCATAAGCATAGGTTTAATAATATCCGGGGCAATTATTCTCACGGATTTTCCATTAGCTACTCTATAACATAATACTCTCTTACTCAATATACATTTTTCTGAATTATTTCCTTTATCTAGCTGTTCTATTATTGTATTTAAATACGGGTCTTGTTGTTGATACTGAGCTATATCAGTAAATGCAAGGGAGAATTCAGTAATTAGTGTATTGATAATCGATGTTTCACCACTTTCCTTATTTTCGGGTATTTTATTAGGCGGCTGGAACATACGGAACAGTGTATCGGCAACTACATTTTGGGTGCCACGAATGTGTTGTACCTTAAACTTCTAACAATTTAATCTCAATACCCATCGTCCGATACTACCTAACTGTATAGGGTGATTTAATAACCAAGATAAGGCTTGATTATCCGTTTCTAACAGAAATTCTTTATGTTCTAAAAAGGGTTTGAATTTCTCAAATGTGAATACTACAGCTAAACATTCTAATTCGTATGCGGAGAATTTCTTTTCCTGGTCGGTTAGAGTTCGTGAGGCATAACTGATCGGTAATCTAGAATTATCTACTTCCTGATATATTACTGCTCCTAGTGCTACACTTGAACTGTCTGTCTGTACTACAAATGGTTTAGTAAAATCGGCTAATTGTGTAACCCCTCTTTAACTTAGGCAGTTTTTTTTTTTTTTGAAAAGAGGGGCCACATTTGGTAGCAGAGCGTGGTTGAGATTAGGGTCAACCGTGGGACTTGTGGGTGTGATGGGGCTTGCAAACTCAGGAAACATTTTGGGAGTTCCAAGGGAACTAAGAAAAATTTTGAAAGGCCCTATATCTAAAAGTGAAAATATTTTTGTTAGGTTTAAGGTTTTGTGTTTAAGATGTATATGTACTTGCCCGCCTTGAATAGTTGATAGTGCCACGTGGTGAGAAATTTTAGAAGGGGACATTCCTTTGGAAACGCAACTTATCGCAGATCTGTGCCTGGGTGGAGATGGTTGGAGTATTACCTTGCCCATATTTGGGGAGGTGTTTTAATTATGCGGTATGGCCCGATCGGCAGTCGGTCTCCTCCGATATACGGTAGCTGAAGAAATATTGAGAATATTTTTGAAAATTTTCGTTGGTCGGTGTTTTTGTCGTGTTGTGTGTTAGTGTGTGTGTGTCGCGTTCCATTTGTGTAGAGTCATTGAGAGAGAGCAGTTCAGGTAAGTGGGCTGGGTCCTCGCAACGGTAGGTGGACCCGCAGTCTACTCGAAGGAAGGGTTTAGTACTAGAGTTTTTTCTGTTTCCTGCCTTATTGTTGTCATTAGTTTGTAGGGTGTTAGGTTTTGTGGGAATTATGTTTTGTTCATTGTGTATTTCGAATTGTGTAATTCTGGCGGCGCTATGCTCTCAGAAATTGCCTCACCCCCTTTCAGGAGTTCTCCAGAAACTTTCGGTGGTAGATGGATTTGAGGAGGACCAGCTGCTGGTTTTCTTGGATCTTGTCCTGCAGTTGGCAGATTATCCGGGTGTATCCGATGGGGAGGTCTTGTCCCTTATATACCCGTATTGCCAGGGTTCGTTGGCAGGGTTGGTCACCAACACTCTGCGTCGGGGAGGCAGTGTCGACGCTTTTCATGGGGAAGTGTTGGATTACTTCATACCCCATCGACGACGTTCCCAGCTTAGGTTAGATTCATTCTATCGTTTACAGGCCCATGGAGAGGCGTTGGGGGACTTCGTGCAGGACATACGGAAAGCTGCCCGGGTATTAAGATTAGGGTTGTCCGAGACGGAAGTAATACAAGTAATTCTGGAAGGACTGAATCCCCAAGAGAGATCGCGTTTGATATTCGCGGAACGTCCACGTTGTTTCGCGGATCTGCACCGGTTATGTGTGGTTTCGAATACTGTCCGAGCAGGGGATGAGTCCCGGTCAAGAGCTGCTACGGATGTCCAATACTCCAGTGGTCTGTCAGGAAGAGCTAAGAAGGACAAACATGGCGGTTGGAGAAAAACTGAATATTCCGGAGGTAATGGAGGCTACAAGGGGGTGGCAAGTGAGAAGACTGTATCTACGGTTACAGCAAATAAAATAAATAAGTACGAAACGAACAGGGAAAGAAGAAGTTACTTTAGTAAACCAACATCGGCAAGTAGGGAGCCTGTAGCTAGACGTTATTCCTATGAGGAGAAAGAAGAAAAGCGAAGTAACTTCTGTGGATCAGTACAGGACGACAAGAACACGTCTGCTGATATTGAATTACAGGACTCAGAGAGGACGTCATGGTTGAATCCCGATGTCGCAGAATTTGTTCCGGTATTGTTCGTGAGGGATCCAGATCCGGTAACATCATCATCGCCTACACCGGGAGATGAGAAGTCAGTTGAGGGTGGAGCTTTACCATCGTTAGTAGAATTTAATTTAGACATTGCACATGGACCTGGACAGCTGGATTCCAGGTTGGGAAAGGTTGAGGAAGTTGTAGTTGCTGAGAGTGGTGAAGAAGAGGAATCGAAGGAGGAGGCAGAAGAGTGGTCTGCACATGCTACGCAAGGGGGTATAAGTGTAAGTGTTAGGGAGGCTGCAAGTGTTTCTGAGGTTGCGGATGGACAAGGGGATGTTCATGCCGCAAGTGTGGTAGAAGTAGATGAGGTAGAATTTGGGGAGAAACTGGGTGGCAGCATTGTGGAGTGTGTGAGTGAGAATGATGTAGTGTGTGAAGATGTGCAGACGCTTTCTGTAAGTAGTGTTGAGGATTCCGAGGAATGGAAAGAAGTTTCGGGCAGACCAGGTGAGCAACTAGAGGATGAAGATGTGCAGTGTCATGAGGTAGGTTTGGATTATGTAGAGGAGGAAAAGGAAGAGGTAGAAGAAAGAGAACCAGCGGAAATTGTAGAAGAGAAGAAGGTAGAAGCAGAGGAGTTAGAGGTTGAGGATAATCCAAATCGGGGTAAGAGTAGTCAGGTAAGTTACCTGGATTATAATTCGGGAGAAATAAATCAGTACAGCTCAACACGAGATAGTTTCTCAGAGAGAGGTGTCCAAAAGGAACGAGTTCCTAAAGTTCGTCATAAAAAGGTGAGAAGTAGCGGTTAACGGGTAGCGGGTAGATGTTCCCCACAGTCCCAGTGGTGTTCGTCTACTTCAGGGTTGCGCCCCTGCCTCCGCGAGCCTTGGTTTTCTCCACCCATCCTTATTTTCGGAGGGAACCATGTCCTTATCCTTAGTCCTAGCTGTTGACTTTTCAATGATCCTTGCCCTTTTCACCTTCCCAATTTTCCTACCCCTCCCCTTAGAAAAAAAAAAAAAAAAAAAAAAAAAAAATCCGAGAGGAGTTAGAAAAGAAGTTAGTTGGAAGAGTTGTGACTAGGTTGGGGTAGTGATGTTCGTGTTAGATTGTTTGTCGATTTATGATGGAGTGTGATAGGTTGGTGTAGTTTTCATTTTCTTTGTTGTAGTTTATTGCTGATTTTTGTAGGGTCCTGGCCATGCCGCATTCCCTGGTTGTTTCTGTAGTAGGGTAATTTTGAATTAAGTGTGGGTTAGACGATGCCGTACTGAAGTAAACCCCCCCTTGATAGTTATGCAGTATTGTAGAGTAAATGAAGGGATTGATATTCGCGTGCCCTCTATGCGGTTTTCTCTGTCCGGCTAATAGGGGCCGTCCGCCCTAGTGTAGGGATGTTTTTTTTTAAAGCCAGTTACATATGTCAAGGATTTGTGATGCCTTGTTTTGCAGTATATGGCTGGTCAGTCCAGATGTGGACAGTAGTGTTATGGGCACTCACATATCAAGGTAATAGATACCTTGTTTTGGTCTTCGGACGCGTGAGTGGCAGCAGGAGGAGTAGGTGGTGGTCACCAGAGAGAGTGACGTGTTGGGGCGGTCCTGTGGGGTTGGCCTGGCGGAGAGGGTCGCGTGGGGATTGTTGCAGTGGCATTGAGATTTTCCAGTCCTGTGAGAAAAGGGGGGTAGTAGTTGTCCGGAGTAGGTATCAAGTTTGGGTCTCAGTTTGGGAGGTCAGAACTCAGAAGGTGCTCTTGATAAGACGTCTTTCATCTTTTCTCCTTCTTTCTCTTGTGCTGGATGCTGACCCTGATCAAGTCATCATGCAGTACCCTCACACACTACACTTCTTCTTTCCTCGTACTTCGTTTTCCCCCTGAGCCTCTGTTCTCCTAAGAGCGGTTAAATTTCTGAGATTTCCTAGGACTAGCCAAGAGGCTGTGAGTTAGCGTTGGGGCAACTATGTTGCCCTTTTGGGGTGAGGGTGTGCCGTTCTAATACAGAGCGGCAAATATTCAGTAATTAACAGCAGGAGTAAACGTTAAACCCAGTACTAATTTAAAGCGATTTAATTAGTGCCGCACCCTAGGAGTGGTTATAAGTAGTAGACTGCATGAAGTTAGAGCGTTGATCGGTGCTGCACTCTTGTGCAAGATACTGATGACGGGCGAACCGTAGCCGGGACTGCGTTTCTAAACTTGTCTCTGGCTGGAATTTTAAGTGTTCACCTCGTGGCGTATTTTACTCCAGGTAGATGAAGATATTTTCATCTATAATTCTTCCCACTATGTCAGGCTAGATCAATACACGACTGCGGTAAGTCTCGCCTATACTTTCATATTAATTGTATTTAATGTGTCACTAAAGACAGACTTGTATAATAGGCCTAAGTAAGTGGATTTCTGATAACTTTTAAAAACCGCATGGCGTTGTGCAATGAGTAATTTCAAGGTAGAATTTTTAAAACACAGTAAAATTATATTAAATTCACGTGTCAGAACTACGGCACTAAAAGTCAAAGAAATATGAATACAAAAGTATTAGTTTAAAATAATGCAAACATTGATGTAAGCAGATTCCTATTAAGTACCTATGGTTATTGCACAATGCGTAATTCGGTCTAAATTGCATACAACTTTTACTAGTATTGATAATAAAACTTTATTCATATCAGGAAACTTACTGAGGTACCAATTGAGAGTCATATAATCGCCAAATGGTATTAATTAATATAGTAAAGACGATGTAATCAGATTTAACCTCTCGACCACGTGGTACCAATATATTCAGACTATGTATAAAGTTATTAAAATTGTAACAAGCCATAATTAACTATCAAAATTCAAACATGGTAACCCGCAGGGGTGAAGTTATTATTATAAAGATTTACTGTACTAAATATTTTCAAATAGGGCCTGTTGGCCATATAACATTGTCATGTTTTATATTTAGGTAGCTCTAAAGCTATGTTAAGATTATATATGGATTTTGGGGGGTGTGCGAACTTCTCTGGGCATTGTGTTGTGTACACTGGCTGATATAATGATGTGTAATTAGGGTTCCCCGAGTAAGCCGAGGAAACAGCTCAAAAACCTGAACATGAACATCTAGAACTTTCTCACTTCATCTACAGGAGGAATAGCCATGAAGCCACACCAACACCTGTGATGTAGGCCACGAGATTGCCACCTCACCACCATGGACAAAAATCAGGTGATCTCAAACCATTATATCTTTTATACGTAGAGATGCACTCAAAAGACCCAGTGAACCAGTTTTATCAATCAACCACAACACTTTCTAGTTTTTAAAACATTTAATTGGATCCCCAATTAACGGGACAGTATAGTGTGTGAACTGGGTGTGAAATCAATTGTAAATTTTATTAATTTGTTGTAAAATTGTCAGCTCAGAAGCTGGCATGTATCTTAGACAGTTCAACATTCAAACGTATAATTCCCTCTTATTTCAGTATATGTGTTTCATTACAGCTTTTAAGTCATTCATTCAATTTGTAATTTCTCGGGTTCAATTTAGTGTTCATTTTATATATATATTTTCTAAATTTTAAATTCAGTTCGGTTCATATGGTATAGAAATTTCTGGGGTAGTTAGGTGGATTTTCACAAGTTTAATCCTGAATGGGTGCATGTTCATACAGTATTAAACGTGTTGTTCAGACAGGTTAAATTATGCACCGACTGGCAAACGAACATGTCGGTCTCTGGGCCAAAAGTACTTTTTAAAAGGGTTATAAAATTCATGACATATTTCTATTTTCACTACTTAGCAATGTTTCCATATATATATATATATTCTATTAATTAATTATGATAACTGTGGGGGGGGGTTCATTGTTTTCTAAATTTTTATTTCTCACAGTATAAGAGCCCAGTGGGCAGAATTGTATAACAGTATTAGGCACTTGGCCAAATTTTGGATTTTATTATGTCCTGGGGACTACTGGAGTTGCATAAGCATTATATAAAACACATGTCATGTGTTATGAACCAATTAAGTTTTGTAATCCTAACATGGATGTCCATAAAAGAATTAATAATATACCTCATGGGGGTAAGAAAAGGGCGTGGCAAGAGATCTTTGTATAATTGTATTGTATTGTAGAACATGTGATGTTTTGTATATTTGTGTGTGTATTTTGGGGGGTTATATGTATTGTACATTTAGGTGTATTTTTGGTGGGGAGTTTAGATATAGGGTTTTTAGAACAGAAAGATGAAACAGGATTATATATCCTTTTAATTTTAATAACAAGTATTTATTCTATCTCAATTAATTTTTGCTGAATATTTCTTCTACGAAAGTAATTTATTTTAATAAAGTAATGGAAGGCGCTGTGGATGTCGGGGAGTGGTATGGACTTGAATTCTATCCTTTTATTTAATTGTCTATAGTCCACAACTAATCTATGTTTATCGGTGCCTTTAGGTACTAAAAACGCAGGTGATGAATATGGTGAAGTGGAAGGTTCTATGAATTGTTGTTCCAACAACTTATTGATTTGATTTCTCATTATTTCCATTTTTGGTGGTGATAATTTGTATGGGTGCAGTCGTATTACTTTATTGTCACTCAGGTTGATCTTGTACTCTATAAGATTCGTTAATCCTAACTTTGGGGTGAGGACGGTGGAAAATTCTTTTATTAGTTTCTGTATTTTCAGTCTATCTTTACTGTCTAAATGATCTAATTCGGACTCGCGGTGTTCTAGGTGCGTTCCAGAAGTTTCAGTTTTTTACTGCTATTTATTTCATAATCAAAATTATATTTTTGACTGCGGTCGAATCTAAAATAATACTTCTTATCGTGCATGTCAAGAATTATACCTGTTTTACTGATAAAGTCCGCTCACAATATTAAGTCTGGTCCTAATTCGTCGTATACTAACACTGGAAAATACCACATTAAATTTTTAATTTTTAGTTTAATCGTAACGCTGAGTTTTATGATTAAGTTTTGTTTGTTAGCGGTTAGCGCATTTAATGTTCACCGGTTGACTACGTTTAACAAGACTGTGTTTAGCTAGCTGTTAATGCTTTAATATATCTGCTAGCTGTTGGCTGATTAAGCTCCGTGTCGATCCAGAATCAATTAATCCAAGTGTGGTAGTAACGCCAAGGTCAACTTGTATGTATGGTAATTGACACATACTGGACTTGCATGTAGTAATTGAGTTGCATTTATCGATAAATCTCTCTACGTAGGGGTCAAATTTTTTTTATTATTTATTTTGTTTCCAATTTGGTACTCTCGGGTTTTACCTATTTTCACGATGCGGCGGAAGACACAGGATTTCGGATCTCCCTGCCTTACATGTTTTTTGAATAAGAGGGTTTTTTGGTAGTGCTGTTTCTGTTTACAGTATCTACTGATGTGTCCTAATTTCCCGCAGTTACAACATCTTTTTTTTCTCTACTTACGGTATCACTTGTATTCTGTTGAGGTTGTTGATTATTCGATTTAGTTTGGTAGTGAGAAGTTGCAGGAATTCAAAATGGTCGTCTTTCATGGTGTGTTCTTGTATCTGATACCAGGAGTTGTGTTTCATTTCTACGTTGTACCTGGGGGAGTAACGAACGTCGGTTTTGATCCGAATACCATACGTTGGATGAGTGGATACTGCATTGTTCTAATTCTGCGAACGTGCTGGGCTTATTTATAAGTGCTAAGCGAGATCTCTCTTCCGGGGATAATCCTACCAAGATTGTTTCTACTAACTGCTTTTCACTCCAGTTTACTTGCAGTAATAGTGAAGCTTCTCTTATGTCTGTGATATAGTGGGCGAGTCTCTCGTGAGCTCCTTGTACTCGAAGTACTGTGTTTCGTTTCAGCTCTTCGTAAATTCCCGTTGGAATAAAATATCTTATCAGAGTTGTATGGAGTTCTTCTACTGGATGTTGTGAGCTTAATGACTCCAGTACACGATCTTTTAATGGTGGTCTACATTTAGGCAGAAGGACTTGTAATATTTGGCAATCCCTTAGTTGCTGTAAGTCTTTTATTTGTAGCAGATATTTTATGAAGGCTAATAGTTTGGTGATACTCAATCCATCGGTGTATGGGATTTCTGATAAAAATTTTTCTACGGGGTGAGTTATTTTTCTGTAGAGGTCCGCACTAAAGTTTACGTGAGGTGTTATTCTAGGAGGTCCCGATGCTTGATTTGTCATCGCTGAGGGTGGTAACGCATATTTATTGGTGAGATTGTGGAGGGCATCGGGAAGTGATGCTTCAGCTATCGGTAGGGTATTCATGTTCCTATTCAGTAACTGATCATTACTCGGTTCTATCCTTGATACCAGGGGGGATTTGAAATTCATGGTAGTGTGTCGCTGTTCTAGGGTAGGTGATTGAAATGGGGAGATATATAATTTCGTCAGAGCTTCTTCAATTTCCTCCATTTTAAATGAGTCGGACTTTCTACGTAATTCTCTTATTATTGTGGGTAATTGCTGTAATGCTTCATCAGCAAATTTTTGCACACCTGGGGGAATTACAGTAACTTTGGGCCAGTTTAATAAATTATTTATCCGACGGGTTAAATGCTCTATTCTCTGTGTGGTACGTAAGATTATAGCGGGTGATTTTTCGTCGTGGAGGGTTTGCGATATTGACGTCAATTCCCATACTTCGCATAACATGTTTCTCTTTTGCTATCAAGATCTATTTCGCTTAATCGACCTAACTGTGCGGGTATATCTGGCCTACTTTCGCGTAACGTTTTGCGTAGTTCCGTGACCGTTACGTTCACGTAAGGGAGTCCGCGCAACAGTGCTTCATAGCATAATTCATCTTTTAACAACAAATCTGGATTGAATTGAGCCATGTTCTTAAGATGCTAAGTCTTATACACTCCTTATTCTACTTATACTGAACACTCTATTTTACTATCTTTAGGTTTAGTAAAAATTTAAATACATGAGAGACATTTACAATAGGTGATACGAGAGAATCGAATCTCGCCTCAGGGAGAGAGAGGAGAGAAATCTCACACAGCCATATTTTAATTTTCAACATATGGTTAAAATATGTTGTTACTGGGCAAAGGGGGTCAAACACTTTGTATTAGACAATACAGGGAGGTGGTGTATTGTCTAACTCGACTTTGCAGCTTGTAACAATGGGATTGTTTCGTACAGGCGGTAACAGGTTATTTTCCTGTCCGAGATTGTCGTCAAACCGACAAGTTGGGGAAGGAATTTTTGAACAGGCATGAACCTGGGCTTACAACATTTAAATATTTAAATATCCTTACCTAAATTATGTCGCATAATATTGATTATCAAACTCTATCCTAATTTATGAGTTTACTTATTGTAATTCGAGTTCTTATTTTGATTAATTTAATTTTTTTAAATTTTTTATTTTATTTTTTTTTTACTATTAAATGTTAAGGCCAATTATTCACCCTTAATAATAAAGACTTCTTATTTCACTACACGCAAAAGGGAGAGTTGCGTATTTTAAATTAACACGGTAGTTAAACTAACAGAGTGAATAATTCTACAAAATATTAAATGACAACAGCAGAGTAACGTATTTTATTTTGCTATTGTCACTGACGCATTAAAACAAAAGTAGCAGTGGCGCATTTTATAACGTCTTGTCGTTATAATATCGGGAACTTGGTTAACTGGCTCAGGTCAATTAAACAGGCTGCCATAATCTTAAAAAACTCATAAATAACTGGAAAGTAAACAAATGTTAAATAGGATCCCATGAATTGAGGAATATTGACAGGGGTTTGTAGATTTATTCACTCACCTTTTTGGACCATAACATCTCTTTATTACATAATGTTTTAACATCTGCGAAGAAATTTAGTAATGAGTATATTAAAAATAAATACACATTTGCACCTCTTGTACAAATAGAATTAGAGTAATTAATGAGTTAACATAGCTTGTACTGCCCTCGGATCCAAGTCGTTTGTTTCAGTATATGATATTAAAATTATAATCTTTATTTTGTGCCATCTGAAGAATGGGCTTATTTAACTTTAACGTGTTATATTCATAAAAGCCTTAAACTTAACACATATTATTACTAAGCATGAAATTACAATTGTATGGTAATTAAGTCAGTCTTTCGTGTTTTCCTTTACTTTCATTGGTTAATTAAGTGCCTATCATGTATTATTTTAAGTTAAGTTCTGAACCACGGAAGTTGAACTTCCGTGTCACCTGTGTGTAACATCGTCGGCGAATCGGCGCTTCTATCGGTTGTACAGGGTGTCTTGGAGATCTTCTGGCTATCGTGTTTTGGTGAAATCTGCTGTCATTCCTAAAGATGAGTCGTCTGTTGGGTCTGTAGATTCTTGTGGCAGGTTTTGGGTTGTAACTTTCACTGGTATTCACATTGTTGTACCGCACATATTACTTACGGTTAATAGTTACATGTGAAAAGTTTAACATCATATTTAGGTGATGTTAGTTTGTTACAGAGATGTCATTGTCATACACTCACGTCATTTTCGACATTTTTACATCATCCGGTTATCTCACACAAGCTTCTCCTCGTTTATAGGTTTTTATAATGACTAGATACTTTTGTATGCTGTATCAGCAGCGGAGTCTGAGGTACAACTGAACTGGCTAACTATAGGGGTGAAGAGACTGTCCGCGCGCGGGTAGCTTCTCAGCGCGAAAGTAGTTCTCACTTATTATTAATTATTTTCCTTTAATTCGCTTACAATTTAATGACATCGCTCTTTACTTTGATTACTCTTTTATGTAACGAGGGGTAGTTACGGATTTATTTAGTTTCTCAAATCTTATTTTATTTACTGCTACTTTGGCAAATCGGCAGGTTACTACCGGTTTGGGGCATGGAGAAGGGTTCATTCGAAACCTTATTAAAGCCAATATTAGTATAATAAAATTTTTTTATTTTTGTGGGATTTAGGCTTATTAAATCGTCACACTTGAACCCGCTATACAGACGGCACTGTGGCCGCGACGCACGCCGAATAATTTAAGCTTAAATTACATCGGCTCAACACATATGCTTTATCAGTTTATACCAGCAAATAGACAATCTGTCTTCACAACCAATAGGTCAAAAAATTATAAGATCTTATAAAATTAATTAAAATGAAAAAAGCATATGTGTTTACTTATGTTAGTAACAACAGCTGTTGCTGTTAGTTGGATTTGCATTAAGAGTGGATAATATGAAGTGAAATCAGAGGCTGTCAGAAAATATCTTACAATTATTTTCTACCAGCCAATGACGGGTGTTTGGTTGATGTTTTTGAAGATCAATTGGTGTTTTCTTACCAGTGACAAAGTTGAAAATTAAGATTTTGTTACATTGAAAATAATTTCTCTAGCTTGACTTGTTAGGGATTTCCCACAAGCTAGCCTAATAATGTTCAATGATACAATTCATAAAATAAACAAAAATAATGCAGTAAGGTAACAATGCAACAATGAAATAGTGGCAACAATACTTTTTAAACAAAGCTCCACAAAGTACACAACACTCCAAGGGTACTAATTACAATAATAATTATTGAAATAATAAACAATTACTACATATAAATAAAGAAATTTCTAAAGAAAGCTGAGATAAACTAACAGAAACAAAATCACAAACCAAGTAGGAGTACATGCTTTAAATCTGTACAATGCACTGCCCGATACTATCACTTAACTTTACATAGCAGCCATCAAGGTTTTATATATATAGTGGGAGTAAAAGTTTTGGTACGCTGGGACTTTGTTTATGTCCATGGCAGTGGTGTACCTAGGGGGTGGCGGGGCTGGCCCCGCCAGGGGCACCGTCACGGACGGGGCGCCGATACATGGTGATTTTTTTGCCCTCAAAGGTAGGATAATGTTAAAGTAAATAATCTCATCCGCATATCCAGTTAGAAAAAGGTGAGAATTTGAAGTACGAAAAAAGGGGCGTCATCGCGGACGGGGCGCCGATGCTTGGCGATTTTTTAAGGTAGGATTTTTAGTGCTGTTGGTAATGTAGATCGCATCCAACAAGTGCTGCCATCTCTGTTCTTCAGGGAGATACCAACTGAATTCTCGCCATCTTAGCAGTCGTTGTTTGGGTTTTGTGAGAAAAGTACTGATTTTGCATTCTTCGTTATAAGAAAATAAGAAATAAGCTTTTTTTTGTTCTACGGTAAAACGGTAAATACCATTCCTCTCTTTTTATGAAACAACAGATAACATATATAGAGCAGTGATTGATAGACTATTTAATAATATAGTTCTTTCATTAGTGAGCTGAGTAGTTTTTCTGTTTTTACTTCAAAAATAAAAATATGCACTTGGGGCAATTTGCAAGAAAATTTATAAGAAAAACAGAAAAAGGAAAATGGTCTGCAGAAGGTCTTGTAACTAGACTTCACAAACAATTAAATTTAGAATTGTTTGAAATAATCTAACCTCTGACAATGATCATTTGTATTTGTAATCACATCACAGTCTGTGAATATGTTCTATTGTTTATTACTGAAAATGATACACTCTTGTCATCAGTATACTTTATCTTGTGCAATTGCAAGCGATTTATTTATATTCAATTATATAAATAATTTTTTCCAAATATATATTCACTCTATGTGTATTGAAAATCGTTATGCAAAAAATAGAATAGTTTAAGAAGGTTCACTCGAAATTTCATTTCGTACGGATTTTCATAAAATTTTAATATGTTATGCAAAGGACGCTTTCTGCCACCCTTTTCTTATTTACGATTTCAGACTACAGAAGTGTAAAAAAGGGGTTTAAATGCATTTCTCTACCCTAAAAGTATATTTTTGGGATTCCTTATTCAATTTTCATGAATATCACTAACTTTTAAGTGTTTATTTTTTTGGGAGGGGCAAACAGAAAAGATCGTTTTTTTGGAATAAATTTTTATCTATTCAACATGTAAATGCATGATAAAAGATTAAAATTTTTTTTGATCTTTCTAGAATGACCTATGCTAAAATTTCAAAGTCGAACGTATTTCGTTGTAGGTTGACAATTTTGTTTTTTTTAGCAGGTGTTAAATATTCTACCCTTGTTGCTTTTTATTTTAGGTAAAGAACATTTCCTACGATTACTGTGAAAATGGGACCAAAAAACAATCTGGCAGTGCTTTCAGGAAAATCAGGAAACACAGGAAAAAAACTGCTGTAGCTCTTTCAGGGCAGCTTAAAAACTGGTTGGCAAACAATGAAGGTGACATAAATGACGTTACACAGTTTAAGGACAAAAGTAACACAACTAAAGATATTGCAGATTTTGCGGAAAACGACAGTAGTAAGCCATCAACTTCTTTTTGCAGCACACATATGGGCAATGTCCCAACTTTTGAAGATGACGAGTTGAAAGAAGATAGGATATCTATGTCAAGTCCAGGCAAGAATATTTCTGTGGATGAAACAATGCAATCATCGGGCGAAGATTGTTCTATAGAAATAAATCAAATTGTCTATGATGATCCAAAAAAGTGGCCTGGGGTTCCAGAAATTAGTGACAAAGTTAGACTCCTGCTAATTAAATGTGGACCTCAAAGAGTTGATGTATCAACTTTCAAGTTTCCAAACTCAGACGGCCACAGCAATAGACATCTTGATGCTAAATGGTTTTATAAAATACTTACGAATGGAGAACAAGTACTACGACAATGGTTATTATATAGCCAGTCGGAAGATGCTCTATTTTGTTTTCCCTGTCTCCTTTTTAGGAAAGATCAACATAGAAAGACCTGATTTTCTGATATAAATAAGGGTTTCAAAGATTGGAAACATTTGAACCCTCTCATTTATACTCATGAAAACTCGTCCAGTCACAGGCTTTGTTGCATAGAATGGAAAGATTTGCAAAATCATCTAAGACTTGGAAAAACGGTGGACGCTGTAAGTCAAGAAAATCTTCAAAAAGAGATAGAGAAATGGCGGAGTATTGTTTAAGTGATGATGGATGTAATTCTCTTCTGTGCTAAAAATAATTTGGCAATTCGAGGAACATCTAAGAAAGAAGTAATTGGAGAGCCTGGTAGTGGAGTATTCTTAAGCACTTTAGAATTAATAAGTCATTATCATCATCAACTAGCAGCACATATGTCATAGTTAAATCCAAAAAGCAAGCTCTAAGCTACTTTTCTCCAAGAATCCAGAATGAAGTAATCAGTTTAATTGGAGGCAAAGTAAAACAGGATATTTTGAATAAAATAACGGCTGCCAAATATTTGTCCATTATATTTGACTGCACTCCAGACAGTGCTCATATTGAGCAAATGAGCCAAGTTATTAGATTTGTTGATTTGTCAGATGGAAGATGTCAAGTAAGTGAAAGTTTCATTGACTTCATTAATGCAAATGAGCATACAGGAAAAGGCCTTTCAAACGACATTCTTAAAAAATTAAATGAAGATGGTCTCAGTATTGGTAACTGTCGTGGCCAGGGCTATGATAATGGCAGTAACATGGCCAGAAAATATATTGGTGTTCAAGCACAAATTCTTACACTAAACAATCAAGCTCGGTATGTGCCATGTGCTGCCCACAGTTTAAATCTAATTGGCGCGCATGCTGCAGCTGCTTCACCTTTGGTGATAACTTTTTTTGGAATTATCCAAAAGTTATTCACTTTTTTTAGTGATTCAACTGTAAGGTGGCAAGCTTTATTAAGTAATCTTGACATTACTTTGAACGGCTATTGCAACACAAGATGGTCAACTAAACGAAGAGCTGTCAGTGCTTTGAAAAGAACATTGACTGAAGTATTTTCATCCCTTAACGAAATGGCACGTCATGAGAAATGGAATCTAGAGACTAGAGTCGGGGCTCAAGCAATTATTAAACAAATAGAGTATAAATTTCTCTGTCTTTTGCAGCTATGGGAAAGAATCCTTGTTTCAATCGACAAAATCAGCAAAGCTCTTCAAAAAGAGACTGTTTCCACTGACAAGGCATGCAAAATGATTAAAGGATTGACCAAGACAATTCAGGCGATCAGGGATGAGGGGTTAGAACCGGCAATCGAATATGCAACACAGAAAGCCAAAGAAATTGGCATTGATTCCAACTTTCCTCAAAAAAGGTGTAAGAAAGTGAGTACAAAAGAACTTGATCTGGAGTCTAGGCATGATAATACCAGTTTCCTCACTCCACATGATGAGTTTAGAAGAGAGGTTAATGTGGTTTCTGACAGGATTTTATCAGAGTTGAAGACAAGATATGAAGGAATGTCTTCAATATCTTCAGATTTTTACTTTTTAACCGGGCCAGCATTGAGAAATCAATCCTTGAATGATCTTAAAAATGTGCTACTGACTTTGGGTTAAAATATTCAAATGATGTAGACGTGGTCGAACTCTGCAATGAAATAGAGACTTTCAAGATGCAAGCTGAAGAACTTTTAGGAGATCTTGAAAAAGCAACACCACTGGATCTGCTTCAAAAAATACAAGAATTCAATCTGAGTGATATGTTGTTGTTGTTTGTTGTTTTCCAAAGACTCCCCCTTGGTACATTTAACCCATTTGGTACCGAGCTTCCCAATAAAGACCACTGTAATTTCTGAGTTCTTGCATTTCCCGGTTCAGCTTCACACACTCCAATAGATGATTTTTGTTCATTTTTGAGTATTCTCTTCTGCACAATACACATTCTTCTGTGGTAGAAATTTTTAATTTGTAGAGATGCACTGAGAGACAGTCATGGCCAGTTTCCAGTCTAAAGTTGGCGACTGCTTCCTTCCTAGGTTTTCTACAGTTGTTATTCCATAACTGTTCAATCCCTGACCATGTTTTTCTTTCTGATATGTTTCTTGCTTCTTCCAGGAAGCGAGAGTTTGTTTTCCTTGTCATCAGTCTTCTTAGAGTGCTGAAGTCATGTGTACTTTCCCGGTGATATTTACCCAAACATTCAAATCACACTAAGGATCTATCTTACCCTACCAGTAACAGTAGCCTCTTGTGAACGTAGCTTCAGCAAGTTAAAACTGATAAAAAACTATCTGCGGTCTAAAATGGGACAAGAACGTTTGACAAAACTTGCTATCATATCTATCGAACATGAAGAAGTTAAAAAATTGAATTTAGAAGATATGGTAAACGATTTTGCTTCTATGAAAGCAAGAAAAGTTGCCTTTAATAAGTGATTACACGTTTCATAGTTTTTGTAAAGAACTTCAGAAAGTCTTACAAACAGTATTTTTGCTTATTAAAATATAATTATAAATTAAATATAATTAAATGTTGGAATATTTTATATACGATCTTTATAATTGAATTTTTTAGGTTTATTTAGCATCTAAGATGTATACAAATTTATAAATTACATTTAAAAACTACTGAAGAAACATTAAGTTCATATTATTATTTTCTAATGTCTTTACTTGTATATTTACTTGTCACTTTTTCAGACTTGTTATAAATATATAAAATTTTATATTATTTTTATATATTTTGTAAAATGTATATATTACTATATTTTATAAAATGTTATATATTTTGGGTCAAATTTTGTGAAGCCATTATTCTTTTAACAATGCGTTGAAAATAATCTTTTTCAAACCTCTCTGTGGGAATAAAAATAGAATTTCTCATGAAATAAAGTTGCTTTTTTTAGGCACTTTTAAAGAAATTTGTTCGTTTATTACTAAATCCTTTTCTAAATAGTAATAAAAAACTTATGTTATCTTTGGCTCAAAAACAAGCATTAATTGACAATGACAAGCAAGTGTTTTAAGGTTAATTACTTTTCTACCAAAAAGTGGGGGGGGCGCCACCCTTCTGTTTTGCCAGGGGCGCCAGAAACCCTAGGTACACCACTGGTCCATGGTAAATATAAAATTAACTAACATATCTATAACAATATAAACTAACTAATCACATAATATAAACTACTGAATCACATTATGTAATTCGGAGTAAAGTGCTAACTATGTTATTTAGTAGACACATATTACAGACTATTATATTATTCACATGATTAAGTGCAAAGTATCTTACTTCTTGCTATTCTATCTCGTGTATCTCTAATCAGTAAACGCAGAAGTTTCAAACGTTCTTTACAAGCTTCTATTTCATTCACCTGAAACCATATATTAATACTGAATAACTAGTTGTAAGTGGAACACATCAGCTTTAAATCTTATGAATATAGTTCAACTAGATAAAGCATTAATATTTTTGTTAAAATGAATTTTTGGTATGATGTAACCAACTACCAGGACTTGTAAAAAATTAAAAATAATCTTAGATAATTACTACACTGTCACAAAACCAATGAACACAAAGTAAAGTAATATAATGTGAAACAAAAAACATGAACATTTACAATCTAGAAATATATGTTTCATAATTACATATCTCATACACACATGTGAAGAAGAGAGATGGTACTTAAGAAAATTAGTGACCAAAATCGTAGAACATTTTGGAAAAAGTGTATTTCTGAGGTTCGATGGCTCGTGACAGCCTCAAAAAGCAATAAAAAATAACAAAAATTTAACAAATGAACAAACTGAATTCTGTGTATCCCCTTTATTAAAAGCTGTTACTTAGTTTAGTTAATTTTATATTTTGCATTCAGATTATATTTAGTTTTTACAGACACTTGACCTTCCCTTAGCTCCTGCTGTAACGGGACAAAGGTATGTGATTTATTTTATCCTTTCATCAATTGTAATAATGTGGAGTCACCTACACTGAGCCCCGGCTTTAATAAGCAAAGCGTACTTTTTGAACCACCCAGTTGTCAGTTTGTGTAACAAGCCCGGCGAGGTGCGACGAAAGCTGTAGCATCGGAATGTGTCCGAGCGCGCGTGTGCCGATTTTGACATCATGAAGAGCACGTACAGTTTCCCTGGTCGCCGGCTATGAGATGATGATAAATAGCGAGAATTTGCGGGAAATGTGCTCAGCCAATGAGAAGGCAAGTTGCCACGCACAGAGGGACGCTTGGCCATCTTGAAAACAGGCAGTCGGCGTATAAACTCGAAACCACGCAGTTGCGTTGGCGCGCGGTTCATAAAAAAAAGACTCCAGAACCATGTAAACCGACCGGCCGAAAATGTGAAGATATTGTGTAAAGTGTTTTAACCACCTCAAAAGGAAAGTGAGCAAAATTTAACCAGTTTAAAGAATATTTCGGACAAACAACGTGAACAAAGAACAAAATCCGGGAGTGTTTCCACCACGTGTTGGATTCCATCACAGGAAAGTACCTACATATGAATTAAATAACAGTCCAATATATAAAAAGAGCTCTAAATCAGGGGGGTTAAAGGTGTGAAAGGGAAAGAATGAATGAGTAAAGTCCTGGGTTGCCTTGTTCAATATATTTAATCTTGGTTAAGACATGGAAGTTAAGATATAATCCATTAATCCCTATTTTTATGAATTCATAAGCTATACATTACGTAGAACCAAAAATTATATAAAACAGTTGTGCATAAACCACTTCTGGGAAAAGTATCAGAAATAAGAAACAAACTTGTAGTCAGGAACGCAAAAAAGAACGAAAAATGTTGAATTTAGTGTTAATAAACAAGGTTGTTTAGAATATGGCAAATGAGAGTTGAGATTTATTTCGTAACGAAACCCAATAAACACTCTTACAGGTCACGAGTTCGCATAAAAGGACCCTGGATCCCACGTGCAGGTAGGCATTTTGAGATTTGTGAAGCTTAAATAATTCGGAGTAAAATAAATAAAGTTATTGTCAATTAATTAGTAACTTTACAGTGGTGCCCCGAACTTCGGACAGTTTATACAAATTTATTTTTGTATAGGCTATGCCTACTCATGGATGTAAGAGATGTTATTGGAAGTTACGTATAAATTAAGTACGAAAAATGAGGTTATGTTATACTATGTTATATTTAAGTGATATTTATATGATATAGAATACTACGGAATACATTTAAGATAAGAATTTTTTAAGATATATGGAAATTTGGTAATTTAAAAAGATGGCAGAAAATAATGAAAGTAAGATCAATATGATTGAAGTAATTGTCGGTGATGAATCGGAAAATAAGTCGATGTTTGTAAACAAAGAAAATATGTCAACTGAGTTGGCTGATAGAAACGACTCAGGAATCCAAACAGATGTAATGTTAGTAAGTGAAAGTAATTTTACCGAGTCAAAAATAATGAATGAAGTTGAAATTCATTCAACGCCAATTTCAATTAGTCAAAATAAGAAATCTGATGACGATGATATTTTATGTTAAAACGTTTGTAGTATGATGTATAGCAGTTTAGAAAAACAAGACAGCAATTTTAGTGAACTAAGAAGGGACATTAACGTAAAATTTGATGTACAGAATAGTAAATTTGATAAAATAAGTAGTAATTTTGACAAAGTAAATGTCAAACTAAATGAACAAAGTAGAAATTTTGACAAACTTAAAATTGATATCAATGCTGTAAAGAATAAATGTGAAAGTAATTTTAAAGAGTTAGAACAAAATATTGAGAAAATGGGAATGTGGAGGATAAATACAGGTAAGTGCAGTATAAACGGAAATAACGAAGTAACAGACGACATTGGTGTCAATACAGGTGAGAATAGTGGGGATATGATGACAAAAAATAGTGAAGAAATAATTAACGAGGTGATAGTTATAAAAATGAGTTAATAAGTAGTAGTGGTAAGATAGTTGAAAACGAGCTATTTAAGGGTGATACAGTGAAAAATAATAGTGGTGATGAAGTTTTAGTTGAAGTAGAATTTAATAACGAAGTGTTAGCGAGTGTTGATGAAATCGAGAGAGAGAGAGAGAGAGAGAGAGAGAGAGAGAGTGAAGAGAGGTTAGGTTGGCAAAGGGCAAATTTTCCCCGTGGTTTAAATGGAGTAAAGACTCCACTAGTGGTTTATGAGGACAAAGTTTCCTCCAGAAGTTGTGTGGTAGAGACAGTGTCTACAAATGGTCCATTAATTTTTTGTGATAAACCTGGTAGAGCCAGGAAGTGTTATAGTAAGTTTGTGGTGCCCTTTGCATGGAATGAAGTAGTTCAGGGGGGTTGTGACAGGTGTTATGATGAAAGTGATTATGAGAGAGAGAGGTAGAGTGGTTTAAGTTAAATAGAGGTTATGAGGGGTTAGTTAAGAGGTTAAAATTTGAGAAAGTAGACTATATGAAAGACTTACCTTGTGCAGTAAATGTTGATGATTATTTTGAGGATACCACTGTCGGTGATAAGCACTTACCTGGTGATGTAATTAAGGTAGTAGATGAATATGATGATGAGATCATAACTTACCTGGGAATAACGAATAATACTAAGGGCGATTTGAATATAACTAATGTTGACAAGGTTTATGAGATGATAATCAGGAAGAATCCTATAGATTATTACGGTATATTGAATAACACAGAGTTAACGGGGCATTATAGTAAAAATAAGAACATAATGTATATATATATATATATATAAGAATGAAAATTGACTAATTTTCGATGATGGTGATTACAGATATAGTGAATGAACATTTAATTATTTTAGTTTATGGTAATTACTTGGCTAACTTATGTAATGAGGTGTGGTAAACAATAAAATAATATGACGAAAAATTGTAATAAATTTATAGTGAGGTTAATTGTGTTTGTGTAATAGGTTATGTTGTACTCTGTAGTTTATGTAAACAATGTATGTATGCAAGGGGAATTGATTTTATAATAATAATAATATTTTATCAGACTAAATAAATAACGAGAATAATTGTGAAGTTTATAATGCAAGTAAATGAATTGAAATAATGTAATCAAAATAACTTAGTGTTTTAAAAACTGAGTAAATTAAATAATTTGAGATGAATTAATTGATTAATTAATGTTGTATAGATGAATTTTGGTAATAAATTTAAATGGTTTTTCTGAAGATTGGACTTTATAATAAATAGTAAATGAGTAAACATAAAATGTGTTTAGATCTTGAGTGATATTGTTATTATAATGTATCAGAAGGTACAGTACGTAAGGTTATGTACGTTATATTTGTTGTGATAAATGTTTATATTTTTGAATCTATGACAAGTGATTATGTTTTTTATTTGATTGAATGATTGACCATGTGTAAGTATGAATTTTACAATGAAATTTAAGAAAAGTAAAATGTTTTAATAATGAAAGTAAATGAATTTGAAAGAATTTAACGTAGGTGAGGTATGTAATTTTTGGTAAAATTTAAATTTGAATTGTTTATTTTAAGGTAATAATATTGTAGCGTGACAGATGTATGCATAATATTGAATGGCAATTGATCATTAGAATAATGAAGTTATAATATTTAAATTTGGAAGAAAGCATTAAGTTTAATATAAATAGATTAATTCATAGCAACTGTGGAAAGAAATCATTATTATAAAGAAAAGACAAGTTCAAATAAAAGGAGTTACTAGTGATGAGTCATCCAAAACCAGTCTCATAACTAAAGGTTTTCAAACTATAACCCAGGAAGGTAAAAAGTAAATAACCAAGCAGTACAGAATATGACCAAACCCACAACGAGGAAGAATAAATAGAATAGAAACCCTAAAATAAGCCAAGATCAACCAATACAGGTTGTGTATTTCTGAAATAAAGAAGAAGATGGAGAAGATCCCAAGAAACCTGATGGCATCAAGAAGAAGATGGAGAAGATACCAGTCCCAGAAGGCAGGAGAAAAGAAGACTGATGAAAGAAGAAGAAGGCAGCATCCTGAAGAAGATGTCATGCTCTTATAAAAGACACCCAAATCCCTATATCCCCAAAATAAATATTTAAAAATAAAATTATAACGAAATAAAAACCACATGTATACAAATTTAAGAGACAGAAGTGTATAAAGTAAAAGTTTCCTGTGAACTAAGATGAAACAATAATATAGTACCCATGGAACAAATCTCCATTGAAAAACGCTAACCAATTTATTATGTTAATAAGACTATACGACCATCTAGCATTAACATAATTATATAAGTGCAAAGTGAACCAGTGATAGTTTTGGGTATTATAAAAAATGAACCTTGTGTTTCATTCTTGGCAATCACAAACATTGGATGCAAGGAAATATGCATTTTTCAATGACTTAAAATGTGTACTGTGACAATATGTTGTTCATAAGACATGAATCTGTTTAAAATAACATTTTGTTTTACATGAAAAAAGAAAAACAGATGTCATAGTGCTTTTTGAACGGTTAATACTATTTATTTGTTAATGACAGGGTGCAATTACCCAAAGACAATGTATAAAAGACGGTATAAAAACTGTAGAATCCTACTTATAATAATAGTTAGAAATAAGAATATAAATATATGGTTTTTATGTATATAGTATAAGAATGTTTAAAAATGTTTTAGATATAAGGCCATTTGTTTGGGTCTGAAACAACTAACATCACAACTATAAAAATAGTTACCACTTGTAAATAGTAGAGAGTAATTAAGATGTTAGTTAGTACAAAACCTTTTTTATAAACCATGTTTCCATGTTGGAAATGGGGATTTTGTTGCAAAATGTCTGACTTGAAGACAACCATTTATTTAAAAAAATATTCTTTATTTTGTTTAACTATTATTTGTATTGTAACCAATACTAATTGTTTTTGTGTAATTTGAAAACATGTTTAATTTATAATACTATATGTAAAAGTCAGAGAGGGTATTACACATCATATATTGTTTGTAAAATATTTTATAAGAAAAATTGTAAAAAAATCATAGGCCAAAAGAATGGAAACCAAACTTCATCAAAACAGAGAAATTGCTCATTTAAATGCAAATAAACAAAAAGGGTTTAGACAAAATAAACTTGAGATCATGCCATATAATTGCACATACCATTTAGAGAGATTTTAATAAATATATTCAGAATTATAAATAAAAATTAAAATGACTAAACTCAGAAATTTGGACATGGGAGTCATATATTCCAGAATAATGTTTCAGAATACAACTAATTCAATTAATTACCAGAAAATAAGGGAATATGAACCTTTTAATACAATATAGGATTATTAATATTAAATATAACTGATAAAATGGCTGAATTTATATGACAGGAAGTAAATTTTGATGTTTTGACTTTTCAGAGTATACCAAACTGAAAGTGAAATTACTATTTTTTGGACAGAAAACACTATAAAACGGCATTATTTAATCTGAAAATAAGCTGAATGAACTGAAAGATTAATTTAAATCACATCTAGTGAATAAAATTGACAAATAACCAAAGTTTAGGCATTCATATAGTGAAATAGTAAAGTGTACACAGGATGTGAAAATGTATTTGAACAATGTTAAGAATAATATTATATGGGCTAAGAGTTTAATTGAAACTGAAGGAAACAGTTAGTTGATTATTGGTATTTGAACGGATAACATAAACGAGAGTTTTGTGACGATCTAACCTATCTTACTAATGGTAAAGTTAAGTGGCGAACAGTACGTTACTGTAAAGTCGAGAGTGAATTATAAAATCCTTCCAAAACTATCATATTATAACAGAAACAATCAAGTAACACTCCATAACACAGAACAATACATATCTACTCCGAAAAACACCACAAAACACTAGAAAACTGTATAATACATTAACCCAAATTAGTGACGGAATCGGGGAAAGTGTTTGAACTAATAATTACACGGATACACTAAATACCACTCAGAAACAGTACACCAGTCACTACACTACATTTAACAAGAGATTTGCAGAAACAAGAACAGGAATAAAGCCAGAAAATACATTATTTGGAACGCAGCAGTAACGAGCAACATTTTGATCAACTTGATGGCCGCCATTTGCTTTGACGATCCCAGTGCCTCCTCTTAGTTCAACACAGCTGTTTGGTGAAAACAATTATTATATTTACAAATTATTATTCAATGTCTGTGTTTATTAATAACTATTAATTTGATTGTAACGTTATACTTTTTAAATATTAGCCCGATTTCTCTGACTTTGATAATAACTGGCTGTTTAAAGAACCCTATTTAATTTTTATATCATATACTTGTAATTTTTTTTCGATATCCTGAGAATCGATACTAATCGATAAGAGTCAATATTGCTATTAATTAATAAAACATTAATACTTTTCAATACTTATTAGTTCTTTATTTCTTCAATAATACTAATTACCAATAATATAATTCTAATTGATAATCTACAAGGACTTTACCACCCATAAGTGAAGATAACCTAAAAAATAAAAAGGTAAACAAGTATCGATTGGTTTGAAGACAGTCTTATGAGTGGTGATAGCTTATTTAAAATATACTAAAACTTTAATAAAAATTTTCAGAAGAGCATTACACTGTTTAAAACTTCACAGCCCTATATTAATTAATTGATCCTAATTAATTAATTAATAAAATTAAAAAATTTTTTTTAAATTATTTTTTTTATTATAAACATAATTTTTTTTTAAATTTCCTTCAAAACAATAAATTTTGTTTTGAAACTTTCGGCAAAGCTGAACATATATATTCCTTCATCAACTTTAAGCTACTCGACCGGTCTTGCTACCATTGGGACTCGACCAGCTGGGAAACTTAAGGAAGTGTTTCAGGCCAGTAAGACGTCGAGAGCCACACCAAATACACACCAATTTAAGAACACACACATCAATCTTACTTATTGCATCATGACGGAAAATTTGTAACACTGAACGCCAGTCGACTTTCATCTTTGGCTGTCTGCAGCAGCAATTGCGGGCGCCTGCATACAACGAAAATGTGAATCTTTCTATACATTTAAAAGTGAAAACCGTATTTGGCTAAATATTCATCAACAGTAACTAATTAAAAAAAATTGACAGTTCGGCAGTAACACGTAAAAAATGTGGCAGTGAAAACAGTAAAACAACGCACGCCATGTGGTGAAATTCTACGCAGCATATCAAGGGAAGTAGACATTTCAACAATATATACCATTTCAACATTTTAAAATACTGGCTTTTCATAAATTATAAAGTTGAGCTCAACAAAATCAAAAAATAAGTAAATGTGTATGTTTGTGTGAATGAAAAATTATTATAGGCCTAACAAGAAGTGTTGAGTTCTGTAATTTTGATTTATGTAGTAGTATTTTGATGTCGTAGTTTGTTGATAGTCAGTTTTATACCTTAAGGCGGAATAAGTGTTCATGATCTTTTTTATGTTCTCAAAGAAAAATAAATAATGTTATATTTTACTTGATTTGCGCATTGTTATTTGTATGTGCTCACTGTTCCCTGCCAAAGTACACTAAACGATTCCCTGGACCAAACATTACATATAGTCATATTAATTTTAATAAACAATTGCTGAGTAACATTGCAGTTGTTTCGCCCGAACATATTCATTTTAATAAATAATTAACCGAGTAACACTGCAGTTGGCGCCCGAACAGTGACATTGTAAATTAACAGTGAAATTTATATTATTTACGTTAAAGTTGATTTACAATTTAGTCAAAAATGGCAGAGAAAGACGCAAATACAAATTTAGATGAAAGTCCAGAGGTAGGATCAGTGTTGAATATTACTCAAGATCGTATGGTAACAACTAATGAAATTGTTAGTGAGAATGTTGTCGAAATAGTAGATGTAAATGAAACAGTAGTAGCTCGGGGTAGTAGAGATAACGAGATAAATATATTTAACCAATTAGCGTTGATGATGGAATGATAAATAATAAGTTTGAACAACAAAATAAGAATAATGATAAAAATAATGATAATTGAAACACGATCAAGTCGGAGATGAATAGTAAGTTTGACCAACAAAACACGAGTTTAAATGAATTTAAAACTGAAATGAAGTCAGAAAATAATAATTTAAACACGAGTTTAAGTGAAGTAAATAATAAAACTTGACAAACAAGACGAGAAATTAGGAAACATGAATAACGAATTTGTAAGCATAAGAAGTGAAATAGAAATGAGTAAATTAAGTATGAATAACCAATTTAAAAGTATAAGTGAGAATTTTGATGGAGTGAGTGATAAATTCGTGGAAATGAATGCTAAACTAGAGAAACAGAGTAAAACTATTGCGGGAGTGAAAGGTGAAATGACTATAAGTATAAGTAAAATACAAACCGAGATGAAAAATTATATGAAAATAATTAGCGAAAAGCAGGATAAGAAACTGTTAGAGACAGACAAAAAATACGAGGCGTTAACTAGTAGATTTAACGATAAATTAAAAAACAAAATGACAAAATTGAAGGTAATGTTCAAGGTGTAATTGATGAGTGTGAGCAAATTAAAAAAGCAAATAAGATACAAGAGAATATTAATAATGAATTCAAAAGTAACTTTGAACAAATTAACACAATTAAAACTAGCGTAACTAATTAGAAAAGTAAGCACACAGAACATGAACAAGAAATTGATTAGAGATCTAAGCCTAGCGATGAATCAAAAACTAACCAATATGTGTGAGAGAGTGAATGTTGATGTTGAATTAGGTTATTTCAGTGATGAGGGTAAGGGAGTGAACCCCATACAATTTTTAAATTCTATAAAGAGTTTTAATAAGTATAATAAAGAAAGCTGGGAAATAAAATTAGTACGAATTTTGAAATATTTTAAAGGGGATGCTAAAATTTGGGCGGACGCTCATAATGATAATTGGGCAGACTTTGATGAATTTGAGCAAGCGTTTAAAAATAAATATTGGTCAGAGGAAAAACAAGAGGGTTTACGCAGCACAATAATGGGATGGGGTAATTTCAATATTAAACATATGAGCATTACGTCGTATGTGAGGCGACTATATAGCCAGGTTAAATATTTAGAACCACCAATGCCTCTTTCATCTTTTATAAGGTATGTTAGTAAACATTTACCTAAAGACATACGATCCACAATTAGAACCCGGGAGTTTACTGATATAGCTGAATTAGAGAAAATCTTAGAAGCTTACCAGAGTATGAAAGAAGAAGAAGACAATAAATATCAATCAATAAATATTAGAGATAGAGAATCGAGACCAATAAATACCGAAATAAAACAACCAGACAATTTTATTAGACACGATGATAATATGAGTAGATCAGAGGGGGGTGCGTAGTTATGTCCACACCCTAATTGTAGAGCTAGCAATTATAATAGTTCTCGAAATCAGTGTTATAGGTGTCGGGGTCCTAGGGATGGTGCCCAAGGGAGAGAAGATAATTATAATAGAGGGTTTAATAATGGCGAGTACAATAGAAGGGAAAATTATAGTAACGAGTTTAGAGGGAATAATAGAGGGAGAGGTTTTACCAGTAATAGGGGAATGCAGGGGAAATTTGAACCACAGAGGGCGAGGGGGATATGTTGGAAACCTATATGAGACTAGGGGCGTTGAAGCACTTTCTAATAATCAAAACAGTAGAGGGGATCATAGGGGGTTTACAGCGAACCACCACCTCCAGTACAGTTAAACTAATAAGGGCGGTTGAAAAGGAAAGTCCCCAGCCATCTAGAAATCACATAACAATAGGGTCACTTATTACCAAAATACATAATGAATTATCCGATGAAGAAGTAGGGGAGAGTAGCAGTAATTTTAGCATGGCAGAATTCGAAGCCGAAGTGTTTAATTCCAAATACACTTTTCTACTAGATTCAGGGAGTGAACTGACCGCTATATATGATAAAGTTTTTGAAAAAATAAAAAATAAAACCACTGAGACAATCCACAACTACCAGTATTGGGAATTAGTGTTGTAGGTGTAACAGGTGTTCGCAGTAAAAAAGTAACTAAACAAATACTGTTACAGCTAAAAATAAATAAACACACAATAAATGTACCTTTTTTAGTCATTCCAGGTTTGAATATGGGAGCGATAATGGGTAATGATATTTTTTAAATAATTTTAAAGCTGAGTTAAACTATTATAAACAGACTATAAAATTAAACAATGAAAATAATATAATTGAAATACCATTTATACGAAAAAGAGCTGTAGAAATGAAAGCATTAAAAATAATTAGTAAGGGAATTTTAATTTCTGATAATGACATAAATGAATGCAGACCCTTGATGATTAATTATTGTAATTTAAGGGTAAATAGTCATGAATTATTTGAAACTGAAGATAGTTGGGTTGAAAAAATGAATAAAATCTTATATCAAACTGGGGAGTTTAGTTATCAAGATAGGCAGAGAATAGTACACATAATAAATAAAAATAAATTAGTTTTTTCAGATGAACCAGGTCTAGTAAAAGGGTTTATGGGTAGATTAATTGTTAAAGAAAAAACACCTTTTGCGCCTAAAGCATATCCGGTACCATACTCTAAAAGGGGGTTAGTACAAGAGGAAATAAACAAGATGTTAGCAGAAGGGATAATAGAAAAATCCACCTCACCATATTCCAACCCTTTAGTCGTGGTTACAAAGAAAGACTCATCGATAAGACTATGCTTAGACGCGAGACAGGTAAACAAAATAATTATTCCAGACAGAGAGTCGCCAGAACTGGTGAGTGAAATTCTACAACGTTTCAATGGGACAAAATATATTATGACATTGGATTGGCTGGATATTGGCAAATAGAACTGGAGGAAGGGTCTCGCCAGTATGTGGCATTCCTATATAATGGCAGGAACTATCAATTTTGTAGATTGCCTATTGGACTAAACGTAAGTGTTTCGATTTTTATTAAATGTTTAGACTACGTACTAGGGAGAGAGATTTTAGAATTTACAACTGTTTATGTGGACGACATAGTAATAACTTCACCAGATATTAATACACATTGTGAAATGTTAGATAGAGTATTAAGTAAATTGCATGAGTATGGCATAACTGTCAAGTTTAAGAAATAATTGATACTGGAGGCCTTTACTTGATGAAAATCCATTATTAAAGAATAAAAGAAAACTAAAAACTTGTTTTCGTGATTTTCACTCGTCATATATTTAAAAAATTAATATACCACGACAGCTGTTTCGGCACATCTGAAGAAGGCACTGTGTGCCGAAACAGCTGTCGTGGTATATTAATTTTTTAAATATATGACGAGTGAAAATCATGAAAACAAGTTTTTAGTTTTCTTTTATTCTTCAAGTTTAAGAAGTCAGAATTTTTAAAAGAACGGGTTAATTTTTTAGGCCACATAATTTCAGCCAAGGGCATCAGTACAGACCCTAAGAAAGTCGAGATAATACAAAATTTTCCAGTACCTAAAAATGTGAAACAATTGCAAAGTTTTTTAGGCTTGTATTATTATAGGCAATTTGTAGACAAATATTCTTACTTAACGGTACAATTGGGACATTTGTTAAATAAAGGTAATCAATGGCAATGGAGTTTAAAACAACAAACTGTATTTGAGCTAATAAAAAATAAATTTTTAAACACTGTCATGTTAGCTCATCCAAATTTTATAGAACCATTTTACATACATACCGATGCATCAGACCGACGCATCAGACATAGCCTTGGGGGTAGAACTATTTCAGTTAGATGGGGATGGTAACCATAAAGTGATAGCTTTTGCTAGTAGATCCTTAGTAGCTAGTTAGAAGAACTATACAGTAACGGAAAAGGAGGCACTATCAATAGTTTTCGCCTGCAGAAAATTCAGAATGTATTTGTTAGGAAACAAAGTAATAATAAGATCAGACCTTCAAGCCTTAACATTTTTGAAGAACTGTAAACTAACACATGGTAGGTTAGTGCGTTGGATGTTAATACTACAAGAGTATGATTTAACCAAAGAGTATTGCAGAGGTAAAGAAAACGTAGTAGCTGATGTCCTATCTAGAATTGATTTTGACAATAATACTGAGGTAGATATGGGAAATACATATAAAATATTTATAATCAAAGAAGCGGAGGGAGTAGATATGAAAAATTTAATAAATAACCTAGCAACAGAACAAGGAAGAGATACAGAACTTGGTAAAATGATAATAGTGTTAAATCAGATACCCAATATACCTAACAAATGGGAAAAACATTTTAGCTTGTATAATAAACATTTATTTCACCGTACAGATGAACAAGGGGATGATTGGAAAGTATGCATTCCTAAAGTTATAATACCTGAAGTAGTGAAAGATTGTCATTTGAGGTATGGTCATATAGGCCCCAAGAAATGCAGTGACATATTAAAAGAGTCTTGTAAATTTAATAATATGGAAAAAACTGTACGTAAACTGTTAAAAGCTTGTGAAATTTGTCAGAAAGCCAAAGTAAATAATCGTAAGCAGGAGGGTTTAATGCAACATGTAATACCAGACAGTCCTTTAGCAATAGTTGCCGTCGATTTATATGGCCCACTACCCAAAAGTCGAGAAGGGGTGAATTATTTATTTGTTGTACTAGATGTTTTTACCAAATTTGTAAAATTGTACCCGATTAAAAAAGCTACATCCTTGGTATTAGCTAGAAAGATAGTCAGTGAATACATTCCTGAAGTAGGTAGACCTAAAATAATATTATCGGATCATGGTTCTCAGTTCACCAGCAACACCTGGAGGGAAACATTAGGTTGGGAAAACATTTTAGTTAAACATACATCAGTGTATCATCCCCAATCAAATCCTAGTGAGCGTGTTATGCGGGAATTAGGGCGTATGTTTAGAACTTTCTGCCACCAAAAACATTCATTGTGGGCCACATCTGTGAACAAAACAGAAGGGTACATTAACTGTAGCTTACATGAGCCCACTAGTTACAGTCCTCATGAGTTAATGTTTCAGAGAAGGCCATCACGCATAATAGAAGAACTGATAAAATTTCCGACGCGAACTGAGGTACCACATGGGAGGAAACTGGTGATTGCCAAGGAGCGGCTTTTGAGTAAAGCAGAACAGTGGAAAAGAAGACATGATAGGAATTTAACACCCATCCAATATGAGGTAGGGCAACTGGTATTAACAAAAAACCACGATCAATCATCAGCTTTGGACAAAGAGATTAAAAAATTCTTCTTATTATATGACGGTCCCTATGAGGTTAGTGAAGTAAAAATGGAGAATGCTTATGTATTAATAGACCTGCAAACCTGAGAAATAAAGGGAACCTATAATGTAACACAGTTAAAAAGTTATTATGTACATGAGTAGTGTTGATTATTCTTTTAAGTCATTAAAATCATGGACGAATAAATACAGATTATTTTATAATGAATCGGGGGGTACCTGAAAGTATGACTTTTAGTTGAACATTAAGGTAATGGGTGCATTGTTTAGCAACATTTGAGCTTAAAAAAAAAAAAAAAAAAAAAAAAAAAAAAAAAAAAAAAAAAAAAAGTGGCCTTGTCTGTAGTTGGCCATCATAATTAATTAGATTTAAGTTGTCAATGTATATACACCATACAAGAGATATGGTAAATGCGATTCCCCATTTTCGGGCAGTCACGGCTTCACCGAACCCTGACTGTGGATTTGGCTTAATATTCTAAATTGGTGAACTTAGAAATACAACTGGGGGGTTTAGATCCGGGGAATCTAAGATTATAGAATTTTGGAACACGGCTATATACCTAAGTATGGGTGATAGACTGATTAAGGGAGTGTGAATATTAATATAGTAGGATTACTGGCATCCGGGATATCAGTAATGTCGAATTTTGTATAATGCTAAAGCAAGGATGGGGGAGAAAGAAAAGAAAAAAGTGTTCACCGCTCCCGCTTCAGTTCCTGTGGAGGCAACTGGGCGCTACAGTCCAGGAGGGTAATAGTGTGTGCGGAAGGAGGAGTTTAAAATAAGTTCATAATTTAATAAATTATGTGATGATGGAGAAGGTGGTTACTAGGTTGTTAGTAACAAAATATTAAAATGAGTTACATCAATAATGTAGAGTATGTAATTAATTTTCTGATGTAAACAAATGAATGATGTGTTGACGAGGAGTATTTTATTTTAATGTAATAAATAGTAATATGAAGATACTTAATGATTGTTAAGTAAGTAATTTCTTCTAATGTAGTTGATTTAATGTGTTTTACTCTATATAAGGAGTTTGTTAATTTTGAAATGTGAATGGAATATTTGTAATGGAAATGTTTATTTAAATTTTGATGGGAATCAGAGCGATCATTTTGAATTTTGGGGTAAGAGTTAACTAGAGAAGGTTATACAGAATGTTGATATGTAATTCATATAATGTATTATACTTCGACTAAGTATTCATACATATGTAGGAAAAAAAAACTACTTCTTAACGCAAACCAACACAGCTAAGGGGAACCAGATCAGTTAGGGATATGTTATTATACCAGGCCACTATTTGATATTTTTTGAATTCGTGTTTCAGTGTCTGGTGATGCTGTGGCAGCGGTCCTGTGCTGGCCTGCGTGTCAGAGCAGGAGCGTCAAGTGCCAGTCTGGCCTTGCGGTGTTGGGATCTCTAAGAGAAGTCCAGTAAGGTCATTCAGGTACGGTCACAGTCACTGGACCAGGGGTAAGTTAACCATAATTTTGAATAAAACATAAAGGGGGTTGTGGCGACATATCTTGGCTGATCCCTTTAGAAAGTATGAGTGTCAATGAGAGCTTTTATGCTTTGGCATAAAACCTCTCATTGGGGGGGGGGTATTGTAATGGGTCTAAATTTACCTAAATATTATTGTGTAATTTTATAAATTCTATAACATGCAAAGATGAGGCCCCTTTGAGGGGAGGCGAAGCCAGTAAATAATTTTCATGACCATGTATGGTTATGCAGTAAAAGACTAAATCTATTTTTAGCCAGTGACCAACACATCAAGTATTTTGTTGACGAAAAACATTTCGCGACACAGTTAAAAAGCGAAACTCAACTCAACGGAACGTTATAATACTGAGGACGATACGTACAGCGGGGAGCGGGGTGAAGCAGTTTGAGATGCACCAAACGGAAAATTTGTAACACTGAACGCCAGTCGACTTTCATCTTTGGCTGCCTGCAGCAGCAATCACGAGCGCCCGCATACAACGAAAATGTGAATCTTTCTATACATTTAAAAGTGAAAACCGTATTTGGCTAAATATTCATCAACAGTAACTAATTAAAACAAATTGACAGTTCGGCAGTAACACGTAAGAAATGTGACAGTGAAAACAGTAAAACAACACACGCCATGTGGTGAAATTCTACACAGCATAATCAAGGGAAGTAGACATTTCAACAATATATACCATTTCAACATTTTAAAATACTGGCTTTTTCATAAATTATAAACTTGAGCTCAACAAAATCAAAAAATAAGTAAATGTGTATGTTTGTGTGAATGAAAAATATTATAGGCCTAACAAGAAGTGTTGAGTTGCGTAATTTTGATTTACGTAGTAGTATTTTGATGTCATAGTTTGTTGATAGTCAGTTTTACGCCTTAAGGCGGAATAAGTGTTCATGATCTTTTTTTATGTTCTCAAAGAAAAATAAATAATGTTATCATTTACTTGATTTGCGCATTGTTATTTGTATGAGCTCACTGTTCTCTGCCAAAGTACACTAAACGATTCCCTGGACCAAACATTACATATAGTCATATTAATTTTAATAAACAATTACCGAGTAACATTACAGTTGTTTCGCCCGAACATATTCATTTTAATAAATAATTAACCGAGTAACACTGCAAAGTATAGGAATCTTAAATTGTATTTTGTGTGATCAATTTATAGGTGTAATTGATTTTATGATAGTAATAAGTTTTATTTGATTTAATAATTGTCAATATATAATAATGAAAAGTTAAATTCCTTTAGTTCCTGTAAAAGATAGAAATGTGGATAGTAAATTGTTTTGAAAATTTTGATTTGTAGGTTATAAAGATGACAAATGAATTTTAGTATGGAAGTAAATAAGTACAAGATGCAATTAAATTAACTAATTTGTTTTCGAACAACGTAATTAAAGTAATTAATTGAAAGAGATGGTCTAATTAATTTAGAATGTGAATTTTGGTAATGAACTTAGATTTATTTGGATAAATGATTGAAATTTAAATAATTTATTTTTGATTTGAAATGATAAGGCCAGATAAACAGTTAAAGTGTTTGATTAATAGAAACTAAAATAAAACGTTTAATGCTAGTAAATTGTAGTCAGATGTTAACCCAAAGTTGGTAATAGGTATTTTGAGGTTAGGTTTTTGTAAAATAGGAATATTTATTTGAACAGAGTGTAATATGTTTAAGATAAGAAGGCACATATATACGCAATTAGTACTTTGCTAAAGGCAATCCAGCATGGCTAAGAGGGAAATAAATCAATTGGGGATCTGGTTTGGTGGAAGGCCAATTATGAACAATTTATCTGAAATGTTACAGAGTCAGGTGATACTGTGGCGAGTGCCTGTCTAACTTTATGGTGTTGGGATCTCGACCAGGGAAGTCCAGTAATGTCATTCAGGTGCAGCCATAGTCACCGGACTAGGGGGGTAGGTTACCCATGATTTTAATAAGGATTTATGGGGGGTTGTTGGCGCCATATCCTAGCTGGTCTTCTTAGGTTTTTAACAATGAGAGTTTTTCTGTTTCGACAGAAACCCTCTCATTGGGGGGGTATTGTAACGGACAAAGGTATGTGATTTATTTTATCCTTTCATCAATTGTAATAATGTGGAGTCACCTACACTGAGCCCCGGCTTTAATAAGCAAAGCGTACTTTTTGAACCACCCAGTTGTCAGTTTGTGTAACAAGCCTGGCGAGGTGCGACGAAAGCTGTAACATCGGAATGTGTCCGAGCGCGCATGTGCCAATTTTGACATTGTGAAGAGCACGTACAGTTTCCCTGGTCGCCGGCTACGAGATGACGATAAATAGCAAGAATTTGCAGGAAATGCGCTCAGCCAATGAGAAGGCAAGTTGCCACGCACAGAGGGACGCTTGGCCATCTTGAAAACAGGCAGTCGGCGTATAAACTCGAAACCACGCAGTTGCGTTGGCACGCGGTTCATAAAAAAAAGACTTCAGAACCATGTAAACCGACCGGCCGAAAATGTGAAGATATTGTGTAAAGTGTTTTAACCACCTCAAAAGGAAAGTGAGCAAAGTTTAACCAGTTTAAAGAATATTTCGGACAAACAACGTGAACAAAGAACAAAATCCGGGAGTGTTTCCACCACGTGTTGGATTCCATCACAGGAAAGTACCTACACATGAATTAAATAACAGTCCAATATATAAAAAGAGCTCTAAATCAGGGGGGTTAAAGGTGTGAAAGGGAAAGAATGAATGAGTAAAGTGCTGGGTTGCCTTGTTCAATATATTTAATCTTGGTTAAGACATGGAAGTTAAGATATAATCCATTAATCCCTGTTTTTATGAATTCATAAGCTATGCATTATGTAGAACCAAAAATTATGTAAAACAGTTGTGCATAAACCACTTCTGGGAAAAGTATCAGAAATAAGAAACAAATTTGTAGTCAGGAACGCAAAAAAGAACGAAAAAATGTTGCGTTTAGTGTTAATAAACAAGGTTGTTTAGAATATGGCAAATGAGAGTTGAGATTTATTTCGTAACGAAACCCAATAAACACTCTTACAGGTCACGAGTTCGCATAAAAGGACCCTAGATCCCATGTGCAGGTAGGCATTTTGAGATTTGTGAAGCTTAAATAATTCAGACTAAAATAAACAAAGTTATTGTCAATTAATTAGTAACTTTACACTGCAACCTCCCCCCTCTCTCTATCTTCACACCTCACACATGTTCGGATACACGCCCTAAACAGATGTTCACCACCCTTACATCCTCTGTTTAGGTGTTCACTCATCTCTTTGACAATGGCTTAAGAAGTCGAAACAGCTGTCAGAGTTAAATAAAAACTGTGAAATGTACCAAGTGTTTATATATTTTTTAAAAACCTTTGTATATGTTTCACCAATGCCCAACGAGTTGTCAATTAATATCATGATACATGAAATACTTGATCCCAAACTGAAGCTTTCCACATGTGATCTGTTCCAAGGTAATGAAGCATTTATATTTCACCAGTATTCAGCTCCATGTCATGTTGCTGCTGTGTGCAAAAAGTGGTTTCAAGATAATCATATTCCACTGCTGGAATGGCCTGGGAATAGCCCATACCTTAACCCAATCGAAAATCTAAGGAGCAGACTAAATAAATTTGTTTGTCAAAAGCAACTCAGCAATAAAACCCAATTAATAGAAGCAATAATTCAATCTTGGTTTCACATTATAACAACTGCAGAACTAAAAAAATTTGGTTCATTCCATGGGAAGGTGCTGTAAGGCCATAATTAACGCTAAAGGTTACCCAACTAAGTATTAACTGACATTGTTAAAAAGTTTTGTATATCTCAAGATTTCTGTGTTTCGCTTTTCTTCTTTATAACTGCTGTTCTAATAAAACATTCTTCATAAAAGTTATTCCATTACATTCTTGATTAAATTATCTTTCCAGTGATACATAATTTTATCATATTGCTCTGAAAATGTGATGTTATGAGCCAACAAACCTCAGAAATACACTTTTTCCAAAATTTTCCACAATCCTGGCCACTAGTATAGATAAACAGAGAATACAAAAAACTACAGAATATGAAGAGGACTCTGATAACCTATGGAATCTATACATTCCCTATATAAACAACTCAATCTACAAGTTGAGCAATCTGGGTTAAGAAGGGACAGCGGAGACGTCACTGCAGATGTAATACATTGTAATTACTTTTTAAGAAATTGTAAGTTGCTGAAATTGGTAATATTTCAGGAGTGTTTTAAGAAACTGTAGACACTGCATTGTTGAACTCGTGATAAATACACTGTACTTAGGAAAAATTCTTGTATTATGTTTATTATAATTAATGGTTCAGATTTGTTTCACTGTATCTGGTGTGCACTGAATTTCTCCATGCGGTTTGTTGAACATCACACATAATAACCAGTGTTAAATAAAGTCCATAGTAGGAAGTGGTGACGAAGAGTACTATACAAAGGTTTATTTACTTTGTCTACTGATAAGTGAATTGCCAAATGGAAGCCAATTTTGAAGTGTTACTTGTTCTGAAAGTAATGAATCAAAGTATTAAGCACTGATCAGAACCCTACAAACAGATGTGACATTGCATAGCAGTATCTGCTATGATAAAAAAAAAGTAAGAATGTTTGATTATAGAAGACCGTGTTCACTATGACAGAAATGCTGTCAGCTATTAAAAAAATCAGCTGGATGTTTTAACAAAAAATCAGTTACACTAAAGATGAAAAATTAATAAACAGGTAAGACATACTGCTGAGAGGGCATCAAAAATCTAAATAAATAGATGCATAAATTAAAAATTAAAAGAAAGGAGCACTGCCTAAATTGGCATACATTTAACATGCTTACAAGTTTTATAGAAGCACACAATAGGTGACTTAGCTAGTGCAGTTTATAAATACTGCACAAAAAAAACCCTTAGGTCTTTCACCCTTCCTCAAAATTCAAAGTCCAACATACATCTGCTTTAGAATACACCAACCAATAGCAGAATACCTAAGGTGAGTTAATGAAGGCAACAAAATTAAAATACAGGTGGACCAACTTTGCATGATACAGGTATATCATGATACAACAGAATTCTGAAATGAGCCTTCTACATTCTGAGCCTAACTCTCGACTGGCATATCCTAAATATCTGAAAGATTTTTGACATGGTTTGCAGCAGTTCAGATATTGGTAGAGTTTACACACCGAGCTACAGAAAACTTTAGGAATGGGACATCAAAGGAGTAGTGAAGTTATTTTTGTCAACTATCCAGTTCCAGTTGAAAGCTCCCAAACTGGGTGTCATGCTACAATAATGAGATACTTCACTGTCCCCTAGTAAAAAAAGAAAAAGCTGTCTCCACTAAAAGCAATATGTTATGTTATATGTGGTTACATTAAATAAGAATGCTGGCCTTAGCAGGGTTGGAGTTCCTACATCACACAACAGCCTTCTAACAGTTGTTTTACACCTTGCACTGTCATTGGGACTAATTATTCGAATTCTTGTCATGAGCATAAGAGTATATTGAAAGATATGGTTTTATATTAATGTACAAGTTGTACAGGACAGGCAAAATATGATACATAATGTTGAATGATAATTTTAATTTCTCAATACAGTGATGGAAATTGTTGTAAATAGTTTTAAATAGTGGAAAACAGGAACAGACAAATTTGATGAACAAAATGGACAACCAAACGAGACGTGACAAGGTGTGTTTGTGTACACAAGTATTTTGGTTGTGTGTGTTCTGCCAGCAGAGACCTGATTTACAAAAGACAGCAAGTTCTGTCTCTGTGTGTGACTCTGTTTAGAACATGAGTAAATATTTAAAATAGTTTTTTTTTTTTTAAATAAAATTCACACATTTAAAATGCATTTTGTGAATGGAGCAATGTCAGTGGAGGATGGGCGAACCAACGCGCATTTAGATACAAAATCAGTGCAAATTACGCATGAGCAACTGAACTGTTTGAAAATAAATCTATTACTTTGGTAATTAACAAGTTATGAACAATCAATTTATATGTACCGAGCAAGTGAAAAATCGCAAATCATATGGAACTCCTGGTTTGCTTATCAACACATTAGTGCAAAAACAAACATAAAAATCATTTGCTTAAAAGTGACGCTTATGCAGGACAAAACAAAGTTTGACAAGTCTAGAAGGGCACCCAGCCAAATCAAACCGTTGGCTTACATCACACTATAAATACCATGGGCAATTTCGACCAAGGATCTAGTAATAATGACGGGGTTACTATGTCACTCTGATTCTCAACACGGGAACAGAAATTTTCACCGCCATCACCAAGCAGTAATCAACACACACACACACACACACACACACACACACACGCGCGCGCGCGCGCGCGCGCACGCGATAACTTCAACACTGTAACAACACCAGTGAAAGCAAGTGAAAATTTAAAAATTATATTTTATTAAAAAAAAGTAATAAACTGAAACATGGTATAAAGAACATACAAGGGTCAGTCAATAAGTATCTGTAATTTTGTTATAATCTTCTACAGGTTGGCAGTACCACTTAGTGCTCTTGTATATGGTGCCATTGTTTCCACTTGTGGATGTTAGGCCATCCATCGCATCAGTCAGCTGTGGATTGTTGCATGATAAACATGACTGCACCTCTCTCAGTCTGCTTACACAAAGAACAGCAAACTTTCCAGTGAAACTTTCACTCTGCAGTGATCTGGTTTTTAAAATCAGACGATGTATCAGGAGCCAAAATCCATAGAAGGCTTTCAAAACAATATAGGGATAATGTTTACCACAGCAAAGGGTATCTGAATAGTTCGAAAAATTCAAAAACAGACAAGCATCAAGGATGTGGAAAGATCAGGACGCCCACCCTCTTCCACTACTAATACCATTATTGAACAAGATAACGCCATGATTCAGGCCAGCCAAAGAGTAACTATCGATGAAGTGGTGTACCATCTGCAAATCAGTCATTGTTCTGCATATAAAATTATACATAACAGGCTTGGTTTTCGTAAAGTCTGTGCAAGATGGGGCCCAAAACATGTCACTGAAGAGCACAAACACAATCATGTGGCCATCCGTCAATGCTTACTGGACCACTATGCTAATGAAGGTGAAGCTTTTTTTTTTGAAGTGAATAGTCACTGGAGATGAAATATGGATCCACCACTTCAAGCCTGAAAGCAAACACCAGTGCATGGAATGGAAACATGCCGAATCTCCAGTCAAAATGAAATTCAAGAGCCAACCCTCTACAGGGAAGGTAATAATTACAGTATTCTATGACTCACAAGGGCTAATACTGCAACAGTATTTTGAGAAGGGCTCAACAGTAAATCGTGCAAGTTACAGTGAGATGCTGCCCAACAAATTGAAGCCTGCAATCTGATCCAAATGCCGAGGCCTATTGTCAGAAGGAGTGCTTTTGTTGCATGACAACGCACACCCACATACTGCTACCACACTGTTCAAACCTTTGAGAAATTGCGTTTTGATGTGTTGGAGTGTCCTGTGTATAGCCCCAATCTCGCCCCACTGGATTACCATCTCGTCAGTGAACTTAAAGATACCTTAAGGGGCCATCGATTCTCCAGAGACCAAGAAGTGAAGGAAGCGGTGCATACATGGATGGCTGCTCAGCTGAAACCGTTTACTTCCATGTTCCTTAAGGAAATGGAAGTATGGTGATGGCAAAAAAAATCGTGTTTGAGATTATTGCAGATTCTGATTGTACTACGCTCAAAACATGGAAAAAGTAATTTTTCGAAAAGTGTTTGTGTGTCTATCTGTGTGTCTATAGATTTTTTTCTATGGCAAACGATAACAGCCGCAAATTCAAACAGAAATAACTAATGTTTTGCATACAGCCCTTATTTGTAGAGTACTCAAGACCTATTGTTTTTGGTGAAGATCGGTTAAGGGAAAGGGGTAGTTTACCTACAACGTTTTTTTTTAATCAGGGGTAATTGTTTTCTATGGGAAACGATAACAGCCGCAAATTCAAACAGAATCAAATAATGTTTTGCATAATGCCCTGAATTGTAGAGTTCTCACAAAGTATTGTTTTTGGTGAAGATCGGTTAAGGGAAAGGGGTAGTTTAACAGCAACGTTTTATGTTTTAACAAGGGTATTTCTATGACAAACGATGACAGCCACAAATTCAAACAGAATCAAATAATTTTTTGCACACACCCCTGATTTGTAGAGTACTCAAGACCTATTGTTTTTGGTGAAGATCGGTTAAGGGAAAGGGGTAGTTTACCTGCAACGTTTTTTTTTAATCAAGGGTAATTGTTTTCTATGGGAAACGATAACAGCCGCAAATTCAAACAGAATCAAATAATGTTTTGCATACAGCCCTGATTTGTAGAGTACTCAAGACCTATTGTTTATGGTGAAGATCGGTTAAGGGAAAGGGGTATTTACCTGCAACGTTTTTTTATCAAGGGTAATATTTACTTCCATGTTCCTTAAGGAATTGGAAGTATGGTGATGGCAAAAAAAATCGTGTTCGAGATTATTGCAGATTCTGATTGTACTACACTCAAAACATGAAAAAAAGTCGTTTTTCAAAAAGTGTCTGTGTGTGTGTCTGCCTGTCTTAGATTTTTTTCTGTGGCAAACGATAACACCTGCAAATTCAAACAGAATCAAATAATTTTTTGCATACAGACCTGATTTGTAGAGTACTCTACAAATGCATACAAATGCAGACCCAATGTACTCTACATTTGCATACTGCCCTGAATTATACAGTTCACAAGACCTATTGTTTTTGGTGAAGATCGGTTAAGGGGAAGGGGTAGTTTACTGGCAACTACGGCTGATGGTGTCATTTTTACCTGTACGTGGGACTTTGCTTAATTTATAAGTACAGGTGGCATGGCAGGACAGCCTTAGCCTATACCACAGTACTGTGGGCCAGTACGTAAACACCCGGCGTGCAGGATTTTTATACCACTGATGATGGCAGCCAGTGGCAGTATTTTCTATGGCAAACGATAACACCCGCAAATTCAAACATAATCAAATAATTTTTTGCACGTAAACACCCGGCGTGCAGGATTTTTATACCACTGATGATGGCAGCCAGTGGAGCTGCCGAACCGTTTGGTTTTGTTATAAACCATGGACAACGACCAAACAGCCCGGATATCATGAACAATTCATAATCAAATACTATTTTGCATACAGCCCTGAATTGTAGAGTTCTCAAGACCTGTTGGTTTTGGTGAAGATTGGTTAAGGGAATAGGGTAGTTTCCCTGCAACATTTTATGTTTTAACAAGGGTAGATTTTTTTATGACGAACGATAACTGCCGTACATTAAAACAGAATCAACTACTCTTCTGCATACCTTTTTGAATTATACAGAACTCAAGGTCTGTTGATTTTGTTGAAGATCGGTTAAGGGAAAGGGGTAGTTTACCTGCAACGTTTTATGTTGTAACAAGGGTATTTTCTATGGCAAACGATAACAGCCGCAAATTCAAACATAATTAAATGATTCTTTGCATACAGCCCTAAATTGTAGATTTCTCAAGGTCTGTTGATTTTGTTGAAGATCGGTTAAGAGAAAGGGGTAGCTTACCTGCAACATTTTATGATTTAACAAGGGTATTTTCTATGGCAAACGATAACAGCCGTAAATTCAAACAGAATCAAATAATTTTTTGCACACAGCCCTGATTTGTTGAGTACTCAAGACCTATTGTTTTTGGTGAAGATCGGTTAAGGGAAAGGGGTAGTTTACCGGCAACGTTTTTTTTTAATCAAGGGTAATTGTTTTCTATGGGAAACGATAACAGCCGCAAATTCAAACAGAATCAAATAATGTTTTGCATAATGCCCTGAATTGTAGAGTTCTCACGACATATTGTTTTTGGTGAAGATCGGATAAGGGAAAGGGGTAGTTTACCTGCAACGTTTTATGTTTTAAAAGGGTATTTCTATGACAAACGATGACAGCCACAAATTCAAACAGAATCAAATAATTTTTTGCACACAGCCCTGATTTGTAGAGTACTCAAGACCTATTGTTTTTGGTGAAGATCGGTTAAGGGAAAGGGGTAGTTTACCTGCAACGTATTTTTATCAAGGGTAATATTTACTTCCATGTTCCTTAAGGAATTGGAAGTATGGTGATGGCAAAAAAAATCGTGTTCGAGATTATTGCAGATTCTGATTGTACTACACTCAAAACATGAAAAAAAGTCGTTTTTCAAAAAGTGTCTGTGTGTGTGTCTGTCTGTCTTAGATTTTTTTCTGTGGCAAACGATAACACCTGCAAATTCAAACAGAATCAAATAATTTTTTGCATACAGACCTGATTTGTAGAGTACTCTACAAATGCATACAAATGCAGACCCAATGTACTCTACATTTGCATACTGCCCTGAATTATACAGTTCTCAAGACCTATTGTTTTTGGTGAAGATCGGTTAAGGGGAAGGGGTAGTTTACCGGCAACGTTTTATGTTTGAAATGGGTATTATCTGTGGCAAACGATAAGAGCCGCAAATTCAAACAGAATCAAATAAGTTTTTGCATACAGCCCTGATTTGTAGAGTACTCAAGACCTATTGTTTTTGGTGAAAATCGGTTAAGGGAAAGGGGGAGTTTACCTGCAACATTTTATGTTTAACAAGGGTATTTTCTATGGCAAACGATAACAGCCGCATATTCAAACATAATCATATAATTTTGTGCATACAGACCTGATTTGTAGAGTACTCAAGACCTATTGTTTTTGGTGAACATCGGTTAAGGGAAAGGGGTAGTTTACCTGCAACATTTCATGTTTTAACAAGGGTATTTTCTATGGCAAACAATAACAGCCGCAAATTCAAACATAATCAAATAAATTTTTGCATACTGCCCTGAATTATAGAGTTCTCAAGACCTATTGTTTTTGGTGAAGATCGGTTAAGGGGAATGGGTAGTTTACCAGCAACGTTTTATGTTTGAAAAGGGTATTATCTGTGGCAAACGATAAGAGCCGCAAATTCAAACAGAATCAAATAAGTTTTTGCATACAGCCCTGATTTGTAGAGTACTCAAGACCTATTGTTTTTTGTGAAGATCGGTTAAGGGAAAGGGGTAGTTTACCTGCAACATTTTGTTTATCAAGGGTATTTTCTATGGCAAACGATAACAGCCATAAATTCAAACATAATCAAATAATTTCTCAGGCTTTCACGGCCGGTGTCAGAGGAATTGTTCATGATATCCGGGCTGTTTGCCCGTGGTCCATGGTTTATAACAAAACCAAACGTTTCGGCAGCTCCACTGGCTGCCATCATGAGCCGGAGAAGTCTGCCATAGCAGAGCATGCGCTCGCCAATGCCGACCATCGGATCCGTTTCGATGAGACGAAACTCTTGTCGGCGGTGAGTGATTACTTCCCTCGTCTTCATATGGAGTCCGTCTTGATTCAGAAGCATGCTGCGATCGCTATGAATCGGCGGGGCGAAAGCATCGCATTAAGTACTTTATGGCATGGCGCGATGCGAGCCTCTCACACACCTTCTTGTTTCTGATTGGCCGATGATGCTGTTGTTACCTGTGCAGGGGTTGAAATTAGTATAACAATTAGCACAGGTAGCATCGCAGGAAATCAGCAGCCTTCCCCACAGTACTTCTCGGAAAACAAGTGAGTACCTAATGGCATAGCTTGGTGCGAGCCAATCATACACCATCTTTATTTTGATTGGCTGATGGTGTCATTTTTACCTGTACGTGGGACTTTGCTGAATTTATAAGTACAGGTAGCATGGCAGGACAGCTTTAGCCTATACCACAGTACTGTGGGCCTGTACGTAAACACCCGGCGTGCAGGATTTTTATACCACTGATGATGGCAGCCAGTGGAGCTGCCGAACCTTTTGGTTTTGTTATAAACCATGGACTACGGCCAAACAGCCCGGATATCATGAACAATTCATAATCAAATACTATTTTGCATACAGCCCTGAATTGTAGAGTTCTCAAGACCTGTTGGTTTTGGTGAAGATTGGTTAAGGGAATAGGGTAGTTTCCCTGCAACATTTTATGTTTTAACAAGGGTAGATTTTTTTATGACGAACGATAACTGCCGTACATTAAAACAGAATCAACTACTCTTCTGCATACCTTTTTGAATTATACAGAACTCAAGGTCTGTTGATTTTGTTGAAGATCGGTTAAGGGAAAGGGGTAGTTTACCTGCAACGTTTTATGTTGTAACAAGGGTATTTTCTATGGCAAACGATAACAGCCGCAAATTCAAACATAATTAAATGATTCTTTGCATACAGCCCTAAATTGTAGATTTCTCAAGGTCTGTTGATTTTGTTGAAGATCGGTTAAGAGAAAGGGGTAGTTTACCTGCAACATTTTATGATTTAACAAGGGTATTTTCTATGGCAAACGATAACAGCCGTAAATTCAAACAGAATCAAATAATTTTTTGCACACAGCCCTGATTTGTTGAGTACTCAAGACCTATTGTTTTTGGTGAAGATCGGTTAAGGGAAAGGGGTAGTTTACCGGCAACGTTTTTTTTTAATCAAGGGTAATTGTTTTCTATGGGAAACGATAACAGCCGCAAATTCAAACAGAATCAAATAATGTTTTGCATAATGCCCTGAATTGTAGAGTTCTCACGACATATTGTTTTTGGTGAAGATCGGATAAGGGAAAGGGGTAGTTTACCTGCAACGTTTTATGTTTTAAAAGGGTATTTCTATGACAAACGATGACAGCCACAAATTCAAACAGAATCAAATAATTTTTTGCACACAGCCCTGATTTGTAGAGTACTCAAGACCTATTGTTTTTGGTGAAGATCGGTTAAGGGAAAGGGGTAGTTTACCTGCAACGTATTTTTATCAAGGGTAATATTTACTTCCATGTTCCTTAAGGAATTGGAAGTATGGTGATGGCAAAAAAAATCGTGTTCGAGATTATTGCAGATTCTGATTGTACTACACTCAAAACATGAAAAAAAGTCGTTTTTCAAAAAGTGTCTGTGTGTGTGTCTGTCTGTCTTAGATTTTTTTCTGTGGCAAACGATAACACCTGCAAATTCAAACAGAATCAAATAATTTTTTGCATACAGACCTGATTTGTAGAGTACTCTACAAATGCATACAAATGCAGACCCAATGTACTCTACATTTGCATACTGCCCTGAATTATACAGTTCTCAAGACCTATTGTTTTTGGTGAAGATCGGTTAAGGGGAAGGGGTAGTTTACCGGCAACGTTTTATGTTTGAAATGGGTATTATCTGTGGCAAACGATAAGAGCCGCAAATTCAAACAGAATCAAATAAGTTTTTGCATACAGCCCTGATTTGTAGAGTACTCAAGACCTATTGTTTTTGGTGAAAATCGGTTAAGGGAAAGGGGGAGTTTACCTGCAACATTTTATGTTTAACAAGGGTATTTTCTATGGCAAACGATAACAGCCGCATATTCAAACATAATCATATAATTTTGTGCATACAGACCTGATTTGTAGAGTACTCAAGACCTATTGTTTTTGGTGAACATCGGTTAAGGGAAAGGGGTAGTTTACCTGCAACATTTCATGTTTTAACAAGGGTATTTTCTATGGCAAACAATAACAGCCGCAAATTCACACATAATCAAATAAATTTTTGCATACTGCCCTGAATTATAGAGTTCTCAAGACCTATTGTTTTTGGTGAAGATCGGTTAAGGGGAATGGGTAGTTTACCAGCAACGTTTTATGTTTGAAAAGGGTATTATCTGTGGCAAACGATAAGAGCCGCAAATTCAAACAGAATCAAATAAGTTTTTGCATACAGCCCTGATTTGTAGAGTACTCAAGACCTATTGTTTTTTGTGAAGATCGGTTAAGGGAAAGGGGTAGTTTACCTGCAACATTTTGTTTATCAAGGGTATTTTCTATGGCAAACGATAACAGCCATAAATTCAAACATAATCAAATAATTTCTCAGGCTTTCACGGCCGGTGTCAGAGGAATTGTTCATGATATCCGGGCTGTTTGCCCGTGGTCCATGGTTTATAACAAAACCAAACGTTTCGGCAGCTCCACTGGCTGCCATCATGAGCCGGAGAAGTCTGCCATAGCAGAGCATGCGCTCGCCAATGCCGACCATCGGATCCGTTTCGATGAGACGAAACTCTTGTCGGCGGTGAGTGATTACTTCCCTCGTCTTCATATGGAGTCCGTCTTGATTCAGAAGCATGCTGCGATCGCTATGAATCGGCGGGGCGAAAGCATCGCATTAAGTACTTTATGGCATGGCGCGATGCGAGCCTCTCACACGCCTTCTTGTTTCTGATTGCCCGATGATGCTGTTGTTACCTGTGCAGGGGTTGAAATTAGTATAACAATTAGCACAGGTAGCATCGCGGGAAATCAGCAGCCTTCCCCACAGTACTTCTCGGAAAACAAGTGAGTACCTAATGGCATACCTACGTGCGAGCCAATCATACACCATCTTTATTGTGATTGGCTGATGGTGTCATTTTTACCTGTACGTGGGACTTTGCTTAATTTATAAGTACAGGTAGCATGGCAGGACAGCTTTAGCCTATACCACAGTACTGTGGGCCAGTACGTAAACACCCGGCGTGCAGGATTTTTATACCACTGATGATGGCAGCCAGTGGAGCTGCAGAACCGTTTGGTTTTGTTATAAACCATGGACCACAGCCAAACAGCCCAGATATCATGAACAATTCATAATCAAACAATATTTTGCATACAGCCCTGAATTGTAGAGTTCTCAAGACCTGTTGGTTTTGGTGAAGATTGGTTAAGGGAATAGGGTAGTTTACCTGCAACATTTTATGTTTTAACAAGGGTATTTTCTATGGCAAACGATAACACCCGCAAATTCAAACATAATCAAATAATTTTTTGCATACTGCCCTGAAATACAGAGTTCTCAAGACCTATTGTTTTTGGTGAAGATCGGTTAAGGGGAAGGGGTAGTTTACCAGCAATGTTTTATGTTTGAAAAGGGTATTATCTATGGCAAACGATAAGAGCCGCAAATTCAAACAGAATCAAATAAGTTTTTGCATACAGACCTGATTTGTAGAGTACTCAAGACCTATTGTTTTTGGTGAAGATCGGTTAAGGGAAAGGGATAGTTTACCTGCAACATTTTATGTTTTAACAAGGGTATTTTCTATGGCAAACGATAACACCCGCAAATTCAAACATAATCAAATAATTTTTTGCATACTGCCCTGAATTATAGAGTTCTCAAGACCTATTGTTTTTGGTGAAGATCGGTTAAGGGGAAGGGGTAGTTTACCGGCAACGTTTTATGTTTGAAAAGGGTATTATCTATGGCAAACGATAAGAGCCGCAAATTCAAACAGAATCAAATAAGTTTTTGCATACAGCCCTGATTTGTAGAGTACTCAAGACCTATTGTTTTTGGTGAAGATCGGTTAAGGGAAAGGGGTAGTTTACCTGCAACGGTTTTTTATCAAGGGTAACACTATGCAACATTTTAAAATTTTTAGTACGATGTTTTAAGACTGTAAGGTGATTTTAAAAGTATTTTTCATACTGATTTCAAATCTGGTTTTAGTTTTTCTGTATCACGTAAGGTTTTTATACAATTCAATTTCGAAGTTTTAAAAAATCGAATTTTGTGAACAGGGAATATTATTATTATTTGATCGTGATTTCAAAATTGTTTATGTTTTAATCCTCCATAAAATCACAACACATGGCGGTGCAGTAGACAATGGTATACACTCACTTAAAAATGTTGTAATTATTACGAAAACACAACACATGCATGACAATTTAATTCCTCTTCTTCGCTGAATTCACTGCTTCAAGATCTTTCTGACGTGGGTTGAAACTTCTCTTCCGTGATTGTCTCCCTTCACAGTGCCGTCTCTTTTTAGCATAAAACAGTAGTCGGCCATCATGTTGCGTTCCACCTTCCCTGGTATCTCTTTTCCATGTCCTTGATATCCTGGTGGAAACGTTCGCCTTGTTCTTCACTGACATCGCCGAGGTTCGCAGGGAAAAAGTCAACATGTGAGTGTAGGAAGTGAAGCTTTACACTCATGTTACATCCTAATTTCATGAAACTCTGCAACATTCTTTTAACCATGATTTTGTACTCTGGATGTTTGTGTTTGCCCAAAAAGTTGACAACAACTTCTTTAAACGAAACCCAGGCCCTTTTTTCCACTGGATTCATTGTACTTTCAAACAAATTGTCTTTCATTAACTTTCTTATCTGCGGTCCCACGAAGATCCCTTCTTTAAGTTTCTCATAAGATACTTTCGGAAATCTTGTTACCAAGTACTGGAAACAGTCACCATCTTTTGGAAGAGCTTTAGTGAACTGTTTCATTAATCCGAGTTTGATGTGCAGAGAAGGTAATAGTATCTTGCTTCGTTGAACAAGTGGTACATTTATTATGTTGTTCTGTGAACCGGGTTGGAGGGTTTTTCTTTTGGGCCAGTCTGTCTTCTTCCACTGTTTGTCTCTGGCTCGACTATCCCATTCACAAATGAAACAAGGCATTTTTGTGTAGCCGGATTGTTGACCATGTAACATACCTACTACTTTTAAATCCCCACAAATTGTCCAAGAATGTTTTTCATAATTCACGTATTTTAGCAGAGCTTTGAGATTTACATACGTCTCCTTGAGATGAACTGAATGTGCAATGAGTACTGAACCAAACAAATTTCTATTGTGTAAAAGTACACCTTTGAGACTAGTTTTGGACAAGTCTATAAATCACCTCCACTCACTTGGATTGTAAGTGACGTTAAAGAAATTCAATAAACCCTCAATATCAGAACAATAAACCAGAGAGTCTTCTTCTTTAAAGAATTTCATTAATTCCTTCTCTCTGGACCTATACCAAGAGAACGTAACTCCGGGTAGTAGAAGATTTTTTGCATTCAATCTGGACCCAAGCAATAGGGCGGCATCTTTTGTCAGGTTCATGTCACGAGTAATATCATTAAGTTCATTTTGACTGAATAATTTTGGTGCAGAATCTTCTTCCGGGTTGTAATCATCAGCATTATCGCTTTCATTTTCTGAGCTGCTCGCCAGTGGCACATCTTCAAGAACGGGAGGTGGAACTGGGATAGGGAGAGAATTACAATGCGTAACTGGTCGTAAGGCCGAAGGAATGTTCGGATATTGTATATCCTTCTTACTTTTTGCGTTATGACCTTGAATTTTAACCATACAAAAATAGCAATCGTTAACATGATTTTGTGGCTCCCTCCAAACCATTGGGATTGCAAAAGGCATTGATTATTTTGCACCATTTTTCCATTTTTTCCACAGTCTCAGTCCCTCAACACATGTACGACATACCTTGTATGGTGCCCAGCTTTTGTCTTCATCACCAAGCCTTATGCCGAAGTACGCGTAATACACGTTTCTCACAAAACTATTAATGTCCTGTCTTTGCTTACCAATTACGTAGCTACCACAAATATAACAGAACACGTTTGGGTTATTCAAACATTTCCGGGAACTCATTTCTACAGAAAGTTCACAAACTATATATGACAGCACAAATATAACCTCACAGCACTATAGCATGTAAACAATGAACTACTGTTTCCCGCCTAACAGCCAGCTGGGTGTAACAAGTGTGGCCAACTAATCCCTCTTACCGAAATAAACTTTCCCTCCCCCACAATAAAATTTCCCCTTGTGAAACTTACGTGTAAATAAAAGATGAGTTCATTTGATTTGCAAAAAAACTGTACATGATAGAAAGAAATGGATTGCAGATCTGGAATCAGCGCAAAAAAATGCTTTAGGAACACCTAAGATTACAGAAACATAGAAAATCATGTTGCATAGTGTAATTTTTACTTCCATGTTCCTTAAGGAAATGGAAGTATGGTGATGGCAAAAAAAAATCGTGTTCGAGATTATTGCAGATTCTGATTGTACTACACTCAAAACATGAAAAAAGTCGTTTTTCGAAAAGTGTGTGTCTGTCTTTAGATTTTTTTCTATGGCAAACGATAACAGCCGCAAATTCAAACAGAATCAAATAATTTTTTGCATACAGGCCTGATTTGTAGAGTACTCACGACTTATTGTTTTTGGTGAAGATCGGTTGAGGGAAAGGGGTAGTTTACCTGCAACGTTTTTTTAACAAGGGTATTTTCTATGTCAAACGATAACAGCTGCAAATTCAAACAGAATCAAATAATTTTTGCATACAGTCCTGATTTGTAGAGTACTCAAGACCTATTGTTCTTGGTGAAGATCGGTTAAGGGGAAGGGGTAGTTTACCTGCAACGTTTTTTTATCAAGGGTAATTTTCTATGGCAAACGATAACAGCCGCAAATTCAAACAGAATCAAATAACTTTTTGCATACGTCCCTAAATTGTAGAGATCTCAAGGACTTTAGAATTTTGGTGAAGATCGGTTAAGGGGAAGGGGTAGTTTACCTGCAACCTTTTACGTTTTAACAACAGTAAAGTACTTGAAAATTCATTTAAACTTTTTGAAACGATGGTAATTGTTAAAAATAAAATAATTTTGTTGCCAGGCAATAAAATTATAATTGTTTCATTTTAATGTAAATTATGTATGAGTTAATATACATGTATAAAATAATATATCGTTCGTGGCAGGCAAGCATATCTCAGTTATGTAATGCTTACGTTTCCATTTTATTATTATGACTACCGCAATAAAAAGGCAGGGAAGACACACACAAACACAAACACACACACACACACACAATTCGCGTTATTTCTGGCCTCACTCATGTTTATTTTCTTACATTTTTAAATGCACGCTTTTTAAATGGTAAGTGCCGAAACCCATATCAACATAACGCGTGCAAGCCGAAAAACTGTCCAGCGTGGATAGCGATTTGCTTCCTGTGGATCGCTGGGCAGTGTAACTGCACGTGTTTACAGAGAAACGATCCATAGACAGACTTTTCATCTTTAGAGAATGAACCCTCTGCAAGATGCTGAGGGTCCATGAGTGACTTCAGAGCGCTCCTTCTTTTTCGCGTGTTTGTTCTGTGAAACATACACTGTAGATTCGCAGCTTGATAGGAACGCTGCAACTAGGAACACTGTGGCAACGCTCAATAGGAAATGTTGAAAATGTTTGTCCACGGTGTACCCTCATACACACTAAACCTGCTCTGATGTTTTAATTACGGATATCATAATATTAAAACTTTGGAAAATTGAGCACTACTTAATGGAGATCAAACATTAACTTATACAAGCCATTAATTTTATGCATATTTTTTATATATATTGTATAACGTTATCGGCAACAAAGAAGTAGTTTTTGTTAAAATTCCTTCCCGGGATGTTTGGCTGTAGTCCAATGTTTTCTACAAAACCAGACGTTTCGGCAATGCCATCGACTTCCATCATCAGTGAAAATCGAGTGCGATAACGTGAGGTGGTATACATTAGTGACCACAGTACTGTGGTTAAGGCTGAAGCAGTAAGTAGAAAGAAGTAGTTTCTATAGTAATATTTCATTTCGAAAATGATTTTAGATATAAATCTTAGAACATGGAGGTCATGTATGGTTCTCCATAACGATATTTTTCTATGGGAAACGATAACAGCCGCAAATTCACACAGAATCAAATGATGTTTTGTATACAGCCCTGTATTGTAGAGTTCTCAATACCTATTGGTGTTGGTGAAGATCGGTTAAGGGGAAGGGGTAGTTTACCTGCAACATTTTATGTTTTAACAAGAGTTATTTTTTATATGTCGAACGATAAGTGCTGTAAATTCAAACAGAATCAACTACGTTTATGCATACCTTTTTGAACTAAAGAGAACTCAAGGTCTGTTGATTTTGTTGAAGATCGGTTAAGGGAAAGGGGTAGTTTATCACCAAAGTTTTATGTTTTAAAAAGGGTGACTTTTTTATGACGAACGATAACTGCCGAAAATTCACAGAGAATCAAATAACGTTTTGCACACTTGCCTGAGTTGTAGAGAACTCAAGGTCTGTTGATTTTGGTAAAGATCGGTTAAGGGAAAGGGGTAGTTTACCTGCAACATTTTAAGTTGTAACAAGAGAAATGTTTCCATGACGAACGATAACTGCCGCACATTCAAACAGAATCAAATATTTTTTTGCATGAATCCCTGAATTGTAGAGGACTGAAGGTCTATTCTTTTGGAGAAGATCGGTTAAGAGAAAGGGGTAGTTTAAATGAAACATTTTATGATTTAACAAGAGTAAAGTACTTAATTTTTATAAATACATTATCCTGATAAGAAGCTCATAATAATCCACTATAGAAACGTAGATGAAATATCTATAAATGAAGAGGTTACGTGAACGGGGTGGCGGTAATTTTCTATTATTAAAAATTATAGTTGAAGATGGAGGGGAGAATTTTTTATACGTGTACTACGTTATCGGCAACAAAGAAGTAGTTTTTTGTTAAAATTGCTTCCCGGGCTGTTTAGCCGTAGTCCAATGTTTTCTGTAAAACCAGACTTTTCGGCAGTGCCATCGACTGCCATCATCAGTGAAAATCGAGTGCGAAAACGTGAGGTGGTATATGTTAGTTACCACAGTACTGTGGTTAATGCTGAAGCAATAAGTAGAAAGACGTAGTTTCTATGGAAATATTTCATTTCAATAAAATCATATTTAAAATTTGATTTTAAATATAAATCTTAGAACATGGAAGTCATGTATACCGATACCATATATCGGATGTACTCCATCGATACCAGTATGGATGTACGCCATACCGATATTTTCTATGGCAAACAATAACAGCCGCAAATTCAAACAGAATCAAATAATTATGTTTTGGATACAGCCCTGAACTGTAGAGTTCTCAAGACCTGTTGGTTTTGGTGAAGATCGGTTAAGGGAAAGGGGTAGTTTACCTGCAACATTTTATGTTTTAACCAGGGTAATTTTTTTTTTGACGAATGATAACTGCCTTAAATTCAAACAGAATCAACTACTCTTTTGCATACCTTTTTCACTTATACATACCTCAAGGTCTGTCGATTTTGTTGAAGCTCGGTAAAGGGAAAGGGGTAGTTTACCAACAACGTTTTATGTTGTAAAAAGGTTAATTTTTTCTATGACGAGTGATAACTGCCGTAAATTCAAACATAATTACATAAGTTTTTGCATACATCCCTAAATTATAGAGAACTCAAGGCCTGTTGGTTTTGGTGAAGATCGGTTAAGGGAAAGGGGTAGTTTACCAGCGACGTTGTTCTACGAAGGGTAATTTTACCAGCGACGTTTTTCTACGAAGGGTAATTTTTTTTACTTCCATATTCCTTAAGGAAATGAAAGTATGGTGATGGCAAAAAAAATCGTGTTCGAGATTATTGCAGATTCTGATTGTACTACACTCAAAACATGAAAAAAAATCGTTTCCGAAAACTGTCTGTGTGTGTGTGTCTGTCTGTCTGTGTGTCTGTGTGTAGATTTTTTTTTCTATGGCAAACGATAACTGCCGCAAATTCAAACAGAATCAAATAATTTTTTGCATACAGCCCTGATTTGTAGAGTACTCACGACCTATTGTTTTTGGTGAAGATCGGGTGAGGGAAAGGGGTAGTTTACCTGCAACGGTTATTTTTTATCAAGGGAAATTTTTTTTTTGGCAAACGATAACAGCCGCAAATTCAAACAGAATTAAATAATGTTTCGCATACAGACCTGAATTGTAGAGTTCTCAAGACCTATTGTTTTTGGTGAAGATCGGTTAAGGGAAAGGGGTAGTTTACTTGCAACGTTTTTTTAACAAGGGTATTTTCTATGGCAAACGATAACAGCTGCAAATTCAAACAGAATCAAATAATGTTTTGCATACGTCCCTAAATTGTAGAGATCTCAAGGACTTTAGAATTTTGGTGAAGATCGGTTAAGGGGAAGGGGTAGTTTACCTGCAACCTTTTACGTTTTAACAACAGTAAAGTACTTAAAAATTCATTTAAACTTTTTGAAACAATGGTAATTGTTAAAAATAAAATAATTTTGTTGCCAGGCAATAAAATTATAATTTTTTCATTTTAATGTAAATTATGTATGAGTTAATATCTTTATATATATAATTCTTCTGTACGTGTGTATGTCACTGAACTCCTCCATGTATAATATATCGTTCGTGGCAGGTCAGCATATCTCAGTTATGTAATGTTTACGTTTCCATTTTATTATTATGCCTACAGCAATAAAAAGGCAGGTAAGACACACACACACACACACACACACACACACACACACACACAATTCACGTTATTTCTGGCCTCATTCATGTTTATTTTCTTACATTTGCACGCTTTTTAAATAGAAAGTGCCGAAACCCACACCAACATAACGCGTGCAAGCCGAAAAAATGGACATCAATTTGCTTCCTGTGGATCGCTGGGCAATGAAACTGCCCGTGTTTACAGAGGAACGATTCATAGACAGGCTTTTCGTCTTTACGGAATGAACCCTCTGCAAGATGCTGAGGGTCCATGAGTGACTTCGGAGCGCTCCTTCTTTTTCGCGTGTTTGTTCTGTGAAACATACACTGTAGATTCGCAACTTTACTCTAAGCAACGCTCAATAGGAAATGTTGAAAATTTTTGTCCACAGTGTACCCTCATTCACACTAAACCTGCTCTGATGTTTTAATTACGGACATCATAATATTAAAACTTTGGAAACTTGAGCACTACTTAATGGAGATCAATCATTAACTTATACAAGCCATTAATTTTATGCATATATTTTATGTATATGTGTACAACGTTATCGGCAACAAAGAAGTAGTTTTTGTTAAAATTGCTTCCTGGGCTGTTTAGCTGTAGTCCAATGTTTTCTGTAAAACCAGACTTTTCGGCAGTGCCATCGACTGCCATCATCAGTGAAAATCGAGTGCGAAAACGTGAGGTGGTATACGTTAGTTACCACAGTACTGTGGTTAATGCTGAAGCAATAAGTAGAAAGACGTAGTTTCTATGGAAATATTTCATTTCAATAAAATCATATTTAAAATTTGATTTTAAATATAAATCTTAGAACATGGAAGTCATGTATACCGATACCATATATCGGATGTACTCCATCGATACCAGTATGGATGTACGCCATACCGATATTTTCTATGGCAAACAATAACAGCCGCAAATTCAAACAGAATCAAATAACGTTTTGGATACAGCCCTGAACTGTAGAGTTCTCAAGACCTGTTGGTTTTGGTGAAGATCGGTTAAGGGAAAGGGGTAGTTTACCTGCAACATTTTATGTTTTAACCAGGGTAACTTTTTTTTTGACGAATGATAACTGCCTTAAATTCAAACAGAATCAACTACTCATTTGCATACCTTTTTCACTTATACATACCTCAAGGTCTGTCGATTTTGTTGAAGCTCGGTAAAGGGAAAGGGGTAGTTTACCAGCAACGTTTTATGTTGTAAAAAGGTTAATTTTTTCTATGACGAGTGATAACTGCCGTAAATTCAAACATAATTACATAAGTTTTTGCATACATCCCTAAATTATAGAGAACTCAAGGCCTGTTGGTTTTGGTGAAGATCGGTTAAGGGAAAGGGGTAGTTTACCAGCGACGTTTTTCTATGAAGGGTAATTTTTTTACTTCCATATTCCTTAAGGAAATGGAAGTATGGTGATGGCAAAAAAAATGGAGTTCGAGATTATTGCAGATTCTGATTGTACTACACTCAAAACATGAAAAAAAGTCGTTTTCCGAAAAGTGTCTGTGTGTGTGTCTGTCTGCGTGTGTGTAGATTTTTTTTCTATGGCAAACGATAACTGCCGCAAATTCAAACAGAATCAAATAATTTTTGCATACAGCCCTGATTTGTAGAGTACTCACGACCTATTGTTTTTGGTGAAGATCGGTTAAGGGAAAGGGGTAGTTTACCTGCAACGGTTATTTTTTATCAAGGGAAATTTTTTTTTTTGGCAAACGATAACAGCCGCAAATTCAAACAGAATTAAATAATGTTTCGCATACAGCCCTGAATTGTAGAGTTCTCATGACCTATTGTTTTTGGTGAAGATCGGTTAAGGGAAAGGGGTAGTTTACCTGTAACGTTTTATGTTTTAACAAGGGTATTTTCTATGGCAAACGATAACAGCCGCAAATTCAAACAGAATAAAATAATTCTTTGCATGCAGCCCTGATTTGTAGAGTACTCAAGACCTATTGTTTTTGGTGCAGATCGGTTAAGGGGAAGGGGTAGTTTACCTGCAACGTTTCTTTATCAAGCGTATTTTCTATGGCAAACGATAACAGCCGCACATTCAAACAGAATCAAATAATGTTTTGCATATGTCCCTGTATTGTAGAGGTCTCAAGGACTTTCGATTTTTGGTGAAGATCGGTTAAGGGGAAGGGGTAGTTTACCTGCAATGTTTTACGTTTTAACAACAGTAAAGTATTTGAAAATTCATTTAAACTTTTTGAAACAATGGTAATTGTTAAAAATAAAATAATTTTGTTGCCAGGCAATAAAATTAAAATTTTTTCATTTTAATGTAAATTATGTATGAGTTAATATCTTTATATATATAATTCTTCTGTACGTGTGTATGTCACTGAACTCCTCCATGTATAAAATAATATATCGTTCGTGGCAGGTAAGCATATCTCAGTTATGTAATGTTTACGTTTCCATTTTATTATTATGCCTACATCAATAAAAAGGCAGGTAAGACACACACACACACACACACACAATTCACGTTATTTCTGGCCTCATTCATGTTTATTTTCTTACATTTGCACGCTTTTTAAATAGAAAGTGCCGAAACCCACACCAACATAACGCGTGCAAGCCGAAAAAATGGACATCAATTTGCTTCCTGTGGATCGCTGGGCAATGAAACTGCACGTGTTTACAGAGGAACGATTCATAGACAGACTTTTCGTCTTTACGGAATGAACCCTCTGCAAGATGCTGAGGGTCCATGAGTGACTTCGGAGCGCTCCTTCTTTTTCGCGTGTTTGTTCTGTGAAACATACACTGTAGATTCGCAGCTTTACTCTAAGCAACGCTCAATAGGAAATGTTGAAAATTTTTGTCCACAGTGTACCCTCATTCACACTAAACCTGCTCTGATGTTTTAATTACGGACATCATAATATTAAAACTTTGGAAACTTGAGTACTACTTAATGGAGATCAATCATTAACTTATACAAGCCATTAATTTTATGCATATATTTTATATATATGTGTACAACGTTATCGGCAACAAAGAAGTAGTTTTTGTTAAAATTCCTTCCCGGGATATTTGGCCGTAGTCCAATGTTTTCTACAAAACCAGATGTTTCGGCAATGCCGTCGACTTCCATCATCAGTGAAAATCGAGTGCGATAACGTGAGGTGGTATACGTTACTGACCACAGTACTGTGGTTAAGGTGGAAGCAATAAGTAGAAAGAAGTAGTTTCTATGGTAATATTTCATTTTGAAAATGATTTTAAATATAAATCTTAGAATATGGTAGTCATGTATGGTTCTCCATACCGATATTTTTCTATGGCAAACGATAACAGCCGCAAATTCAAACAGAATCAAATAATCTTTTGCATACAGCCAGGAATTGTAGAGTTCTCAAGACCTATTGTTTTGGTGAAGATCGGTTAAGGGAAAGGGGTAGTTTACCTGCCCCATTTTATGTTTTAACAAGGGTAATTTTTTTCTATGACGAACGATAACTACCGCACATTCAAACAGAATCAAATAATGTTTTGCATGCATTCCTGAATTGTAGAGGACTGAAGTCCTATTGATTTTGGTGAAGATCGGTTAAGAGAAAGGGGTAGTTTACCTGCAACGTTTTATGTGATAACAAGGTTAATTTTTTCTGACGAATGATAACTGCCGTGAATTCAAACATAATTACATAAGTTTTTGCATACATCCCGAAATTGTAGAGAACTCAAGGCCTGTTGATTTTGGTGAAGATCGGTTAAGGGAAAGAGGTAGTTTACCTGCAACATTTTATGTTGTAACAAGAGAAATTTTTTCATGACGAACGATAACTGCCATAAATTCAAACAGAATCAAATAATTTTTTACATATGTGCCTGAGTTGTAGAAGATTGAAGGCCTATTGATTTTGGTGAAGATCAGTTACGGGGAATGGGCAGTTTACCTGAAACATTTTTTTGTTGTAACAAGAGTAAAGTACTTAATTTTGATAAATAAAATATCCTGATAAGATCTTAATAATCCACTGTAGAAACGTAGATGAAATATCTATAAATGAAGAGGCTAGTTGTAATGGGTCAAATTAGAAGGTTTTTTATTTTTTATTAATCTTGGTTTTGATTTTGTTAAAAGGGTACAATTCACTTCATATATGGGAGCTACCACAGTTTAATTTTATATGAACATAGATCACCCATTCAATCACTTTTAAATTGCCAGACTTCACCTGTAAGGAGCCTCCAGTACAGCAATGCAACATACACACAGTCAGTCAAAACAATTGCCAGACGCATTGCGCAATCACATAGCAGCAGCCTTGTGACACAGTCTCCAGTGTGCAGTTTGGTATCAGAGAGTAAGCAGCACCAGACAATAGAATTGTGAATTTAAAACAGGGGCCTCGGGTTTACAAGATAGGCCGTTAAAACAAATTTGGCCTATCTTAAGAAAGTGTGAAAACAGTCATTAAAAGTATTAACAGTGTACAAACAAAAGTTTGCACCAGTCTACAAGCAGCAGTTCACGGTACCGTGCTGGTTCCAAGTAGGCTCGTCACCAAAGTTTTAATTTAACAAAGAAAAAAAGTTGTAGCAACAGTAAATAGTATGTGACCGCGGTCAGTTTAACAAGCAGAACAGTATCGAAGAGTTTGGTTAAAAAATAAAACAATGAATTAACTATCAATGAGTGCGCGCGCAAAACACGTGCCGTCGGTTTCGGTGTAAGGGCTGGGGGGACTTTATTACATATGTTAATCAATAAATAAATTTATATGTGTGTCTGAGTGTGTGCCAAATTGCAGGCTGGGCAGTTTTGAGTGTATGTATAGAAAATAAGGTAAGCCGTAGTATAAGATAGAATAGGAGTGTTAATCATGTAACTCAGGCAAAGCATCCATTCTTATGAAAATATTTCATATGTAGTAAACTGTGTAAACAAGTTAAATGATTCAAAACTAAATTATTAAATAGTAATTCTCTTCCAGAAATGAGTTGTGTCTGTGTTTTGCTTAACCTGTAAACCATGTTTGTATCCAGCGTACATGTGAACGGATCCTGTGACTTTGTAGAAGCGATCGTAACGGTAGGTAAAATTTAATTTGTATTTTGTGATAATAAATTTTATCAATTAGAGAACATCACATTTGGCGCCACGAAACAGGCACGAATTGTAATTATATTTAATTAAAATTCCACATCTACAAAGATACAAACATGTTTTGGGTTAGCATAGCATAACGCTACATTATAAAATTTAATTAATTACGTTATTTACGTAATTAATCTATTTAATCAATCTATTTAATTTAATTTAACCAATTATAAAAAATGGAAGATAATAACGAGGTTGCAGTTGAAATGAACGAGTCGGCTAGTGTGGAAGAATCAGGGGTTCATTCAACCCCAGTAGATCGAGTAAAAGAATTCAGCTTAACTGAATCAGCAATAGACGACTCGCGTAATATATCGACTCCAATCTCAACAAAATGTAAACTAGTAGAAAATGATATGATGAGTGTTATATTAAAGCAGTTAGAGAAAATGAACAGTAATTTCAACAATAAATTCGAGGTACAGAATAATAATTTCAATGATATATTTGATATTCAAAAGAATAGTTTGGATGAATTAAAAAACCAAATCTATAATAAATTAGATGAACAGAAAGACGAGTTGAAAAGTGAGATACAAGAAATTAATAAATATTGTGAAAATACCAAAGTAGAATTTACTAACAAAATTAACCAAGTAGAGACCAAGTTAGATGACTCAATACAAAAGATAGATGTTAAATTTAATGAAATAGATAGACAGATATGTAGAGCAAATCAATGAAAATAATGAAATATTAATAAATTCAATGAATGAGTATAACAATGATATAGAATCCAAAATTAATAAATGTAATATTGAAACTGAATGCAAGTTGAGTAGCGTAGTAATGACAGTTGAAAAAATTAGTCAAACTATTGATGAACACCACAATAAAATAGACTATAAAATCTATGAAATAGAAGGTAATTGTAAAACAGAGATACAAGCTATACAAAATACAGTGAATACTATAGATAAGCGTCATGTACAAATTGAGAGTTTAAATAACAATATATTTGCATCAATTGAACAGAGTATAGTTAATGTTAAAGACGAATTGAATTTAGCTATAAACGAAAAACTTAATAGCGTCACTGAACAAATAGTCATTACTAAAGATGTGAATAGTGATATTGATTTAGAGTTGTTTAATTGTGAAAACAGGGGGGTACACCCTATGCAGTTTTTAAATAGAGTCAAAGAATTCAATCAGTTTTGTAGAAGTAGCTGGCAAGTACAACTGTTAAAAATAATGAAGTGTTTTAGAGGGAATTCCGCGGTATGGGCGGAGGTACATAAAGTAGACTGGGTAAACTATCAGTGTTTTGAGACGGCATTTAGAGAAAAATATTGGTCGGAGGAGGAACAAGAAATATTGCGAAGTAAAATTATGGGACCAGGTAATTTTGGAACCCAAGGGAGCAACGTAACTATGTATGTAATGCGATTATACAATGAGGCTAAGTATTTAGAGCCACCGTTACCATTTAGATCGTTCGTCCGACATATAAGTAAGCATTTGCCCAGAGAAATGCAGATTACGCTAATGACGCGCGAAATCTTAGAGATTACGGAACTAGAAAAAATATTGGACATTTTTCAGAATATACGGGAACGTGATATGAGTAGGCGAATAAACGCACCAATAACGCACATGAATGGTAATCATAATCAATCCCGGGGAATACCAAATTTTCACCGAGGGGCGAGAGGGGGAAATAATGATAATCGAGGTGAGGGTTGGCGATGTGCCGATTGTAATGTTGAAAACTATGCTATAAGAACAACTTGTTTTAGATGTCACAAACCGAGAGAATGTCAACGCAGTGAGAGAACGTACCAGCAACAGAGTCAACCGCAGAGAGGAGGTGAGAACGCCAGAGGAGCACCGAGAGGAAACGGAAACGGAAATAGAGGCCGAGGTGGATACAACCAGGCGGTAGCGGGTCCATCCACGGGAAACTAGAGGAGACAATGGAGAACCGGGCCCACCCATTGTCGGAGGAGAACCTGGGGGTCCAAGAGGAGCATAACTACCGCAGCAACATAATTATCAGAGACATGGCGGAGGAGTTACTGGAGGAGGACGCTGCACAAATGACAGAAACCAAAACCGGACTGACGGAGGTATTCATAACCATAGAAGGTAAGGAGTACAAAACATTGATTGATACGGGTAGCGAGATATCAGTAGTTTCGGAGAATGTACTGGGGGAATTACAAAGGGTAAATAAGAATATTCCATTATTACCAGTAGCGGGAGTAACAGTAGTGGGGGTGACGGGAGTACGAAGTAAACGAGTCACTAAACAAGTTCAATTAAATGTATGTATTAATGGAATAGAATTTGAAAATACTTTTCTAGTAGTTAAGGGTTTGAATTTAGATATAATTCTGGGAAATGATTTTTTGGAGAGAAATAAAGCAGTAATTGATTTTAACCAGAGAATAGTGGAATTTAATAAGGGGCATGAACCAATCAGGGTAGATTTTAAGAGGGTGTTAGATAAGGCTAGAGTTGCGGGTGTAAAGATGATACAAAACCGAGTAGGCGAGGGAATGATAGAAACAAGAGTGAATGTGTGTCAAGAGAGAGAGAGTAGGGAGAATGATGATAATAGAGTATGGGAAAATAGGGCAGAGAAATTTTTTAATGAGGGTGGAGTTGTAGGGGGTCCCCAACGACAGGAGTTGTGGGCGGTTATTGAACATTTCAGAGATGTATTTGCTGAGTTGCCTGGAAAAGCCAGGGACTATGTATGCGAGTTGAAGATACGAGAGCACGCACCCTACATGCAGAGAAGTTACCCAGTGCCATTTTCAAAGAGGAGAGCCGTTCAAGAAGAGCTGGACCGCATGATGGAAGGGGACATCATCGAAAGATCTATATCGCCTTACTCGAATCCATTGGTAGTGGTCATCAAAAAGGATGGAAAGGTAAGATTGTGTTTAGACGCTAGAAAAATTAATCAGATTATAATACCTGACCGGGAATCACCGGAAGCCATGAACGAAATTTTTCAAAAGTTAAGTGGGGTCAGATATATGACGTCCTTAGATTTAACGGCGGGCTACTGGCAAGTCCCATTAGCGCCAGAAAGCCGTAAGTTTACTGCATTCCTGTTCAATGGAAAAAATTATCAATTTAAACGCCTGCCATTTGGGCTTAACACTAGTGTAGCAAGTTTTATTAAGTGTCTAGACATGATATTACAACCGAAAGATTTAGATTTTTTGACTGTATATGTTGACGACATACTAATAGCATCAAGGACATTCTCAGAACACGTAGAACACATAGAGTATGTTTTAAATAAATTACGACAGGGTGGATTAACTGTTAATTGGGATAAGTCGAAATTCTTACAAACCAAAATACATTTTTTGGGCTTCATTATAACTCCTGAAGGAATTTTAGCAAACCCAGACAAAGTAGAAGCTATCATACGTTTTCCAGAACCGAAAAATATTAAACAGTTACAGAGTTTTCTAGGATTATGCAATTTTTATAGAAAATTCCAGAGAAATTATGCACATATTACCTCTAAGTTAAGTGCTGTTTTACAAAAGAATAAACAATGGAAATGGGGAGAGGAGGAGAGAACTATTTTCAATGAAATAAAAGAGAAATTTATAGACACAATAATGATGAATCACCCCGATTTTCAGAGAAAGTTTTATTTACAGACAGATGCCAGCAACATAGCCCTCGGCGCAGAGCTTTACCAGGAGGGGGAGGATCAGGAGCACAGGACCATCGCTTTCGCCAGCAGAACCTTATTGGCAGCAGAGAAAAATTATACTACTACCGAAAAGGAATTGCTGAGCATCGTCTTTGCTGTGAAGAAATTCCGCACTTACCTGCTAGGAAACGACACCGTCATCAGGACCGACCATAAGGCCTTATCATTCCTAAATACATGTAAGCTGACGCATAGCAGATTAACCAGGTGGGTACTAGCTTTACAAGAGTACAACTTTTCTTGGGAGTATATTAAGGGGTCAGATAATAAAGTACCGGACACTTTGTCCCGGGTAGACACTATAGATAATAAGACAGGTAGAGATCTCAAAGAAATAGAAATTTTTCGATTAACTAGGGAAGATAGAATTTTTGGGGAGGACTTAAGGGAAATTAAAGACAGACAAAGATCAGAAAATAAATTGGGTAAGATAATAACTAGTTTAGAAGCAGATATTAATGGTTCAGAGTATAATACACATTTCCAGATACATAAGGGAATCCTGTTTAAGAAAGTAGAAGGGGGTGAAAGGGATTGGAGGTTAATGATACCCGATGAATTAGTAGATAGAATTATCTGGGATTGTCACATAAGATATGGTCATTTTGGGGCGAAAAAATGTGCAAATATATTAAAAGAATCTTGTGTCTTTAAAAATATGGAGAAGAGAGTTAGAAGAGTATTAAGAGTTTGCGATCTGTGTCAAAAGTCTAAAGCAGTAAATTACAGGGTTGAAGGTGAAATGAAGTATATTAAAGTAGAAAGACCTTTCGATTTAGTTGCGGTAGATTTGTATGGGCCATTGCCTAAAGGTAGAGGAGGAGTGATATATATTTTTGTTGTTTTGGATACTTTTACTAAGTTTGTTAGGTTATATAGTGTAAAGAGAGCTACTAGCAAAGTACTCAGCGAGAAGATCACAAAAGACTACATGATCAACGTAGGGAAGCCGAAGGTAATTTTATCTGATCATGGACCGCAGTTCATCAGCGGCAAGTGGAGACAGACTCTTGGCTGGGAAGGCATCATACCCAAACACACGGCAGTTTACCATCCACAGTCGAACCAGCCAGAGCGGGTGATGCGAGAGATCGGCCGAATATTCAGGGCGTATTGTCACTCCAAACATACAGAGTGGCCGTTGTATGTGAAGAAGGTGGAGGAATGGTTAAACAGCACCACCCATGGTTCTACAGGATTTACACCGTACGAACTAATCAAGGGAAGCCGTCCACCCAGAATATTGGAACAACTTTTTGAATATCCACCGGAAGAAAGAGTCTTGGACAAAGATGTAAAAATACGACTTGCCAACGAGAGCCTGCTCACCAAGGGAGAGAAGAGAAAACAAAAGCATGATGGCCAAGGTAAGTGGGTCAAATATGAGATAGGGCAGCTAGTATTAGTGAGACGAGACGACATGATTTATCTAGTGCACAAGATAAAGAGATCAAAAAATTCTTTTTGTTGTATGAAGGACCGTATGAGGTTGTTGACATTAAAATGGATAATGCTTATGTTTTACGAAACAAAACAACGGGGGAAATAGTGGGTACCCATAACGCCACCAACTTAAGAAGGTATTGGTCAAAATGAAATAATAATAAACAACATAATACATTGAATCCTGTAATTAAATATAACCAAACCACTATAATAAACCTATAGTTAAATAATTATAAATAACTATAAATAATATAAAACAGTAAGTGGTAGCGGATAGGTGTTCCCCACTTGTCCCAGTGGGGTTCGTCTATTTCAGGGACGCGCCCCTGCCCACGTGAGCCTTGGTTTTCTCCATTTACCCTTATTTTCGGAGGAAGCTTTGTCCCGTACCTTTAGTCCTAGTTCTTGACCTTGTAATAATCCTTATCCCTTTTATCTTCCCGATTTCCCTAACCCTCCCCTTAGAGTAAACACACAAACAATAGTTACACAAATTGGCACACTTTTTTGAACCATTTGATTGCCTTAATTCTAAATACTACATTAGGGTAATCCTCAAAATTAAATAGACTGGTGTTATTTATGAATTGTAAACTCATCCCTTAATTAGGTAGGTAGTGGAGAAGTTTTGTGGCTGAGTAGACAAACTAAATAATAAATTTTTGCATAATTTAATAGAAACAATGATCCTGTACAAGTAAAGCACAACCTATTTACAGGTAATTAAGAAAAATAATAAGTATAAATATTAAGTAAGTAAATAATTTTGGAAAATATTCTAAAGTAAACTTATGTAACCAAAAGGTTTAATTATTATTTTGTGGTACCTGCTATGTTAGGTTTTGAGTAGGGGATAATGGTATTAAGCATGTGATTATGGAGGAATTTAAAGAGAGATCAGAACCAATGATGTCATGTTTGTAAAACTTATTGAAATATTAAGAAAAACTGAACCATTTAATCACGTAGAATCATTTTGAAAATGGTAATTAAAGTCATGGAAACTGTTTTAAATAAATGTATAATTTAAAAGGGTCAATTTTATTAATGAATTAAAAATATATCTGATCCGAATTGGAATAAAAATGTAAGAGACAAATATATTATCTAAAAGATGTATAAAACTTGAAAAGTGTAGCAAGCAGATATGTCAGTATATGAAGTAACCAAAGTGTTTAGTCTATGAAAGCTGAAACTGAGAATGTTTATAACTGTTGTTTATGAAAACAAGTCTGGCACACAAATGTAAACAGAAATGTTGTAGTCTGCTGAATCAGTATCTTGAGCAAAACCCTATTGTGACATAAAAGAATTTAAATTAAATTTTCACAGACAAAATAATAATGAGGTAATTATTGTAACTTACAGTTTGAGAAATTCAACACCATTAAATTAATTGTAGAGTGGAAATGAAAACCGGGCTAAGTGCCAAAAAATCAAAAATTGAGTTAAGTGTCCAAATGTGTGCTATGTGCCAAGCCCAATACACTGAAAAGCGGGTTATCTGCAAATACCACTTCTTAAGAGGTTCAAACAGTAGCCGCAAGAATGCGCATGGGTCAACTCCATTACCTCAGTAAATGAAAACCGGGCTAAGTGCCAAGCTCCTTGGAACCCATTATGAGGTTATAACATTGTTATAGTGGTGACTGTGTTGTTAGAAGTGTGCACGTAGTTTTATACTAGAAATGAGTGATACAGAGTTAGTAGAAAGTAATCCTAAGAAGAGACGTAAGAGTGGAGAAGGAAGTGAGAAGGAGTTTCAGAAGAAATTACGCTGTGAAGGCAAATCGTACATTAATAACAAAAAGCAACAGGTGTTGGCAAAGCAGCCCCCTCCAGATGAGGTAGGCCTATGCTTTTAACTTTCTTGGTTGATTATTAATAACTCATAAGGTATAGGTATTTAGGTATTATTTAGTAAGGTATTTACTCGGGCTATTTTATTGCAGAGTTAGAAAACTAATATGTTCGTGGTGTCACAAGTCTTAGACTTTTTTTTTTTTTTTTTTTAGGTTACCTGCAAATGCAAGTATCAATGCAAAAATGTTTCTTATGATCAGAAACTGGTAATATTCAGAGAATATTATGATATGGGTGACAATATTAAACAATATTCCTATCTCATGGGCCTGATTAATGTGACTAACGTTGTCAGACGAAGACATGGTACCTACGAGGAACCTGAATCAAGCCGTCGCCAAGCTACAGTATTTTTTACTCTACCTGATGGGAAAGGTAATGTAGTTAAAGTTTGCAAAAAGACTTTTTTGGAAACATGGAATTGTACATGGAATTACCAAAAGGACAGTTGAAACATTGGTTAAAGCGAAGAAAAAAGGGGATTTTGTTTACGTGGAAAAAAGAGGAAATAAAAAGAAAAACAGGAAATATTCTCCTGAGGATGAGAAATCTGTTGTCGATCAAGTAAATAGCTTTCCAAAGCAAAAGAGTCACTATACGAGGGCGAAAAACGATAGAGATTACCTGAGTGAAGATTTGAATTTCAACAGAATGTACTTAGCATTTAAAGAAATCTATCCAGAATCTGAGATAAAGCCTCGTTATTATAAAGATACTGTAAAGAGGCGTTTTCCGAATTTAAAATTTCAGAAACCACGAAAAGACACATGTGGAACATGTGATTTGTTAAAATCTAAACTTGTGAATGAGTCTAGCAGTAGTAGTAATAAGGATAAAAACAAAAACACTCTCGAACTTCATCATCGACAGGCAGAGCGAGCTCGCTTGGAAATGAAATCAGACACAGAAAAATCTCAACATCCTAACAGTAAAATGTGTACCATTTCAGTTGATCTCCAACAAGTATTCTCACTACCGACATTGACGCACTCACAGATGTATTACTTACGCCAACTTTCCTGCTATAATTTTGGCATTCATCTCGGTGACTACAATAAAGGATTCATGTTTGTGTGGCACGAAGGTTTGAGTGGAAGAGGTGGCAACGAGATTGCTTCTTGTTTACTAAAATTTTTACAATCCAGATTTACAAATAAGAAAAATCTTGTCATTTGGAGCGACAATTGTACAGGTCAAAATAAGAACCAAATGCTTTTATTTCTGTGGATTTATCTGGTATTGAACGGTGTATTCGATGAGATAGATCATAAGTACCTGGTTTCTGGCCATTCATATCTATCTTGTGACAGGGACTTTGCTCAAATAGAAAAAAAGAAGAAAGTCACAAAATGCGAAGTTCCTTTGGATATTGTTCGACTTCTTGTAAGTACCTGCCACAAAAATCCGTTTATGGCTACCTTGATGCAAGAAGAGGACTTTTTTGATTTCAAGAGTGCAGCAAAGTCATTTTTAAATACAACAAAACTTGAAATTAAAAAGGTGCACTGGATTAGGATAACAAAAGAAAACCCTGGCGTAATCAGCACAAAAAAAAACATTCAACGAAATCGAGCCATGGTCACAAACCAAAGTTTTGAGAAAGGGGGTAAAATTAGAAGATTTGAAACAGCTACCCGAACACTTGAATCCTATAAACAATATGAAAAAAGAGAAGAAAGATGATCTTAAGACAATGATACCATTTTTGAAAGAAGAAAACAAAGACTTTTACAGAAAGTTAACTGTTTAGTTTTTAGATTGTACCAAAACTGACACTTTAATTTTGGTTCTTAGATCTTTTAGTTATGACAATAAAACTTGATTTTGATATTTTATTGTTTTGTTTTTTTAGTTTACCCAAGTTTTAATTATTACAATGTAGAACCTTTTATGTTTACTAACTCTGCACTTAGCCCGTTTTATGATTTTGAATTAGGTACTTAGCACGCTTTTCACTACTATGCTTATGGACATAACCCTTGTTTCAAAAGTGTAACTTTAAAAATTTTTTTATTACATTTAGGATTTTTTTCCAACAGTTATTTTATTAAATCATAATTACCTATCATTTAATTTATCTACCATAAATATGGCAAAGCAAAACCATTAATAGTAATTGTTTTAAACATATTTTCTTCATTTACTCAAAACTATGTTTTTGGCACTTAGCACGGTTTTCATTTCCACTCTACAATTTGGTATTCAAATTAATAGAAACAATGATTTTAACAATGAACTTAAATTGTTTGAATTTTAAAAGTTTTGAAAAAAAAAAAAAAAAAAATGGAGTATATACAATTTAAAATCAATGAATCCTAGAATTAAGTGACCAAAAACAATTGTCAAGTTTAGTATCAGTGAGTATGGGAACGTTTTAAAAAAAATGTGTAACAAAATAAAAACTTGGTATCAATACAAGAAGTGGGGATGATTTTGGGGGGTAGATTGGTGCTAAATGAAGTGATAAAACAATGGAGTGTTGAACTGTATTTGTAGAAAGTTTAATTTTCAATTGTTAAGTAATTAATTAGCTATTAAGTGGCTATTGAGGGGGTGGCCTGTGCTCTCTTAGATAGCGAAATGGGTTGGGGGTAACAGTGAGTGTTACCTCCATCGGAGGCCAAAATGGCGATAAATGTGCGGCACACCTTATCAGTGTAAATTAAAGTGTACACACTGCCAAACTACCGTGTCGCACATAGTAGTGATGTGTAACAGGCAATTAAATTAAAGTTAGATTTCCTCGACTTTTCGGGCGGTTACTGTCTTACCAGCACTAACCGTGGTTTTGGCTAGCGGCCAGCTATGGTCATATCAAGTCCCTTGACCATAGCTGACTTGAAATTGGTACAGATTTGAAATTCAATGGGGGGAGAATTTAGAGGAAATCCTTCCGGTACTATGGAACAGCGGCTGCCACTCTGCCCGCCTTGGGGTAGCAAGACCGGTGGTAGAACCGTTTTAAGGGTGTATGATTATAGAACAAGAACATGATGATGTTCACTACTTTAAAACTTAATAGCGGAAGCAGAGACACGGAGAGGTAAAAACCTGCTCCAAAATATACCGTCTCTGCCGAAGCGAATGGGTGCCACAGTCCACCATAATCTGAAATAGTGGTGTGTGTGGCTGGGAGGTGACGCAAAGGAGTCACGAATGTAAATTTTATAACGTAACATTTTTTTATTCAAAGTTTGATCAAATAAAACTGCTTGTGCTCTGTTCAGGTAACTAGCTGCTTAGATATTTAAAAATAAGGTGTTCATTACATGCTATAATTTTAAGTGCATTATTTTATTGTTGTCTGTTAGATAAGCATTGATGAGAATATGTATTTTCATTATGTGTGTGTATTTTTTTTTTTAAGCCAATAATTAAATCGTCTGGCAGGTTAACATAAATGAACAGAATCAGAAAAAGGGGAAACAATGAGGGTAGAAGTGAGTATTGATAAATATATATTTCATATAATGTATTCAATTGTAAGATGTATTTTCATTGTGTTAGTAGGATCAGCTGATCAGCAATAACGTCACTGGTATATTATTTATAAATGTTTTAAGCAATTGATGTTCAAGGTAATGTTTGATGTATTACCGATATTTTAAAGTAATAATTTATGCAAGTTAACAAAAGATAGTTTTTGGGTGATGCCTAATTTTATGGGACACATATATCTGTCCAAGTTAAAATCAAAGTTGAATTTGCAAGAGTAGAGATGAATATGATGTAATGTTGTTTTGAAGTAAGGTATGTTGTAGAATTTTAAGTAGTATTGATGTTGACACAGTGGTAATGGAGACTTTATGTAGATTTTGAGTGATATATTTATGTTTATAATTAATGAGGTTATTTTGTTGCATTTGTATTAAGGTTATGAGATTGAGATTTTTGGGGATGGCAATTTTGTAGCAGAGGGTAGTGTAATGTAGGAGTCCGCAACAAGGGTTGGGACGGGATAGGGATAGATTTTAGTGGGGAAGGGGCCGCCTTAGGTAAAATCCAGGGGCCAAATAAGGGAATTGAGTTTTGGGTAGGGGAAACACGTATCCTAAGTACAAAGGGTTAGAGAGTATTTTTTTTATATGTAGAGAAGGTAGCGATTTGTGTTAAATGATAAGTGGGGCTTAGAGTGTCTTGATTAGTAGATATTTTGGTAGAGATGGGTGTCATGGGAGTTGAAGTTGATTAATATTAGAGCCATAGGGAGAGGTAAAGATTATATATGTATACAGATCTAGTAATACAGTAAATGAGAATGAATAATTTACATCACCCACAGTAGATTAACGTAAGATTGTTGAATAAAGAGAGAGATTTATAATAAGGATACAATTTTCATTTTTTCAAACCAGTGACAGAATCTTGATAGAATTGAAAATAATGTAAAGTCCAGAATTGTTCGTTTTAAATAATTTAAATATCAAGTTGATGATTATTTATATTAAATATTTGTTCGTTTTAAATACTTTGTTTTATTACGTTTTGTATTTCAAGTTAGGATATTACAGAGGTTCAATGTGTTTTCAGAACTTATATATAACATATGTAGGTCAAGGGTTTTGGACTTGACCTAGTTTCGATCAGCTGATGAGGTCATACACCTACTAAGCCTGTATAGTAGGGAATCAATTTTAATTTGTTTATTTAATTGATTTAAACCAATATTTAAATAATTTTAAATATGAAGAAAACATTTAAATAAATTTGAATTTTTTTTTTAATGTTAAGATTTTTTTTGAAAATTTTAATTTTTTTGAAGAAAACAAAAAAATTTTCGCCTGCCAGCGAGTAAATATTTTTGAGTAATGAGTATTTTATTATGTATGTATTTAACATGTTTATTTTGTTGATTTCTTGTACTGCATGGTATTGTTAGAATCTAAGTATTCACCTGTTAAGTTAAGGATGTTTTAGCCATAAGAAATGGTTAATTTAGCTTAGTTTGACATAAAACCAGAAAAAACAAAGAAGGGAATTTTTTTTGATAAAATATTATTTTGAATTTTGAATTTTTCGTCAATCTTAAGGAATTTTATAATTTTCAATTTTACAATTTGTCAAAGTGTAATATGTAATGTGAGTGTGTGTGAGCCCAGTTTCTGCTAAAGGCAGCCCAGCTTGCAGAAAAAAGGGGAAACATATCGGTTGAGGATCTGGCATGATCTAAGCCAGGGATTGAGGATTTTTCGGGGTAGCATGGTAGGAGGTGAGGTGCGCTGTGGTGCGTGTCTGTTCGATTTTTCGGTGTTGGGATCTCGCACAGAGAAGTCCAGTGATCTCGTTCAGATGCGTCCATAGTCGCCGAGCCAGGGGGGTCATTTACCCTTGCAGAGTAAGAACAGAAGGGGGTTGTTGGCACCAGTTCCTCACCGGTCCTCTTCGGGGTTTGTCGATGAGATTTCTTCTGTCGTGAACAGCAGAATTCTCATCGAGGGGGTATTGTAATGGGTCAAATTAGAAGGTTTTTTATTTTTTATTAATCTTGGTTTTGATTTTGTTAAAAGGGTACAATTCACTTCATATATGGGAGCTACCACAGTTTAATTTTATATTAACATAGATCACCCATTCAATCACTTTTAAATTGCCAGACTTCACCTGTAAGGAGCCTCCAGTACAGCAATGCAACATACACACAGTCAGTCAAAACAATTGCCAGACGCATTGCGCAATCACATAGCGGGTTGTTGGCACCAGTTCCTCACCGGTCCTCTTCGGGGTTTGTCGATGAGATTTCTTCTGTCGTGAACAGCAGAATTCTCATCGAGGGGGTATTGTAATGGGTCAAATTAGAAGGTTTTTTATTTTTTATTAATCTTGGTTTTGATTTTGTTAAAAGGGTACAATTCACTTCATATATGGGAGCTACCACAGTTTAATTTTATATTAACATAGATCACCCATTCAATCACTTTTAAATTGCCAGACTTCACCTGTAAGGAGCCTCCAGTACAGCAATGCAACATACACACAGTCAGTCAAAACAATTGCCAGACGCATTGCGCAATCACATAGCAGCAGCCTTGTGACACAGTCTCCAGTGTGCAGTTTGGTATCAGAGAGTAAGCAGCACCAGACAATAGAATTGTGAATTTAAAACAGGGGCCTCGGGTTTACAAGATAGGCCGTTAAAACAAATTTGGCCTATCTTAAGAAAGTGTGAAAACAGTCATTAAAAGTATTAACAGTGTACAAACAAAAGTTTGCACCAGTCTACAAGCAGCAGTTCACGGTACCGTGCTGGTTCCAAGTAGGCTCGTCACCAAAGTTTTAATTTAACAAAGAAAAAAAGTTGTAGCAACAGTAAATAGTATGTGACCGCGGTCAGTTTAACAAGCAGAACAGTATCGAAGAGTTTGGTTAAAATATAAAACAATGAATTAACTATCAATGAGTGCGCGCGCAAAACACGTGCCGTCGGTTTCGGTGTAAGGGCTGGGGGGACTTTATTACATATGTTAATCAATAAATAAATTTATATGTGTGTCTGAGTGTGTGCCAAATTGCAGGCTGGGCAGTTTTGAGTGTATGTATAGAAAATAAGGTAAGCCGTAGTATAAGATAGAATAGGAGTGATAATCATGTAACTCAGGCAAAGCATCCATTCTTATGAAAATATTTCATATGTAGTAAACTGTGTAAACAAGTTAAATGATTCAAAACTAAATTATTAAATAGTAATTCTCTTCCAGAAATGAGTTGTGTCTGTGTTTTGCTTAACCTGTAAACCATGTTTGTATCCAGCGTACATGTGAACGGATCCTGTGACTTTGTAGAAGCGATCGTAACGGTAGGTAAAATTTAATTTGTATTTTGTGATAATAAATTTTATCAATTAGAGAACATCACAAGTTGAACGGGGTGGGGGTAATTTTCTATAAAAGAAAATTATAGTTGAAGGAGGAGGGGATAATTTTTATATGTGTACTACGTTATCGGCAACAAAGTAGTAGTTTGTTGTTAAAATTCCTTCCCGGGCTGTTTGGCCATAGTCCAATGTTTTCTGCAAAACCAGACATTTCAGCGGTGCTGTTGACTGCCATCATCAGTGAAAATCAAGTGCGATAACGTGTGGTGGTATACGTTAGTGACCACAGTACTGTGGTTAAGGCTGAAGCAATAAGTGGAAAGAAGTAGTTTCTATGGGAACATTTCATTTCGTAAATGATTTTAAATATAAATCTTAGAACATGGAAGTCATGTATGGTTCTCCATACCGATATTTTTCTGAGGGCATTAAGAAGCTTGTGTAACAGTGGCCCAAGTGTATTGAAAAGCAAGGGAACTATGTTGAAAAATAAGCTGACTATCAGATTTGTACTGTTTTATGATAAATTATAAAAATTGTTTGCGAATACTTATCGACTTACCCTCGCGAATGGTTACTGACTAAAAATGAATACATAAGTGTACAAAATGTAAATACAAAATTTTAATGATTATTACAATTAAAGGATGTAATTTTAATATTTTTTTTATAACATTTTTTTCTATTTACTTAAAATATGTGCACAATAACTACTACTTATTTACTGAACTGAAGTAAACATTATTTTTAGTATAAAATACTACAAGTGAACTTTTCCATTTTTACATGCTACTTTTATATGTGACTTTGCAAAATTTGAATTACTTATTTGAATTCAATATTTTAAGTATATTCACGTTCATATGTGTTTTATGTTTGTTGTTTTTATATTAATCATGTGTTATCTAAATGTGCATAATATGTGTTATAGCTTTTTAAAACAAAGAGGGTCTTTAAATTTATATTGTCAATACTTTAATTTTTTTTATAATTTTAATAAATCAATCAATTTTTTTTTATATATCTAAGTAGTAATTTCATGCCACTAAAATCTTTCTCCTCTCAACTAACAATAAGATTTATCGTGCAACAGTTATATTGCACATAATGCACACACAAATACAACAACATAGCCAGTAATTAATACACCACAGTTGTGTTCACTATTAACACTGGAACATCTTTAATAACTGTAATGTTTCATTTTACTTTAAATTAATTAGAAAAATAAAAAGAATATTATATATGATATTGCAATACAAACTGGATATAACGCAGAAATCACTGACATGCTAAAAACAAACCTAATAAAAAATGTACATTGTATTCAAATAAAAAATATACATTCATATTATAGATCCTTGATGATACAGACTGTTTCTGTGAAATGAGCATGAAATTTCATGAGTTACTAGAAAGAAAACTACACATACTGTAACCACCCCTCTCTTCTTCGTGTACGTGTATATGTGTCTTATCTAGTTTATTTTTGGAATTGGAAGTTTTCGTGATGTGTTTTGAGAATGTAAATGGTGTCGTTCGGAAGCATCTGGTAGCCTGTGTGCCTTACCTGTCCCTTCTCACTCTTTCGTAATTCCGGATAGGCGCCAAATTGTTTTTCGTGAAAACAATTAAAAGTTTTTATTTGTATAGTTTGATATTGCACTATTGTAAATTCGAATCGCTCGCCGTCTGGCTTGTTACTGATTCTCATCTGAGTGGGGGAAACGTGTTGCCAACTTGAGACAACGTTGGTTATGTTGACCCACTGCTCGTAAACAAAACATGCATAATATTCTTTACAGGTAAATAATGGACAGTTGTTATCGGTACACACTCTTTTATTAGGCTTTTGACTGGTTATTTTTTGTTAACGCTTCGTAAAATTAATAATTTATACAATGATTTCAGCCTCGGCAATATTCGCTCAATCAGCGGATCGCTGGGTTGGCAGTACAATGTTTATATTAGCTGCAAGACAGTGTGGTTATTATTTTACAAAATAAATCTGCCTATAGGGTTCTTTTAAGTACGAAACAGAGGTTTATCTAACAAGATAACAAAATTAGAACATATCATTTAAAGTACGTGATCATTAAAATTAAACAAGGTTTACTATAAATTAAATATTGTGGTGTTGAACTGTGACAGTGTCATTGGTGTATACATAGGTTATCATTTGGTCATTCAGTGTTTACAAAGTTACTTTTTTATTTTATCAATCATTGAAAATACCTTCAGTGATAGTGAGAGTTTTATCATTTAGTTTAATTTTGTGAAAGAGAATTTGTCTTTTTTATAAATCAATAAATTCAGCAATATTCAATGTTAGTCGATAAAAGATGTATTGTCAGTCGTCCAAGTGGTGTAATGGGTTGATGTCGGTTCTTCCTTCTTCAGTCTTGGGCTTCGGGAATAGTTGGCGTCTTCTTCTGGTCGGATTCCATATATTTTTTGGTCATCTAGATTAATTCCGCGCTGGTCCTTGGTATAGTTTGGTTGGAATGTCCTCTCGTCGGTTATTCTGGTCCTTCTTCATCGACTTATGGGCACTTATACTGTTTTAGAGTTAAAAATTTGTGCCCTTCACGGCGTGGCTTCTTTCCAGTTTAGCGTCACTACAGTTATTCTTGTTCCTAACTGAAAATTAGTCAATACACGGTTGTTGTCATGGTAACTCACAATTTTTGATTGGCTGAAATTGGCTTGAGATCATTGTTAAGATATTTGAATTTTTATTTAAAATGGTCACAGATCTTCTAAATGTAATTAATCTTCAGTACTCCCTTTTTAGTAGTAAATATTATTACCACTGTTCATATTTTGGCTCAAGGATTAGATCTTCTAAATGTAATTAATCTTCAGTACTCCCTTTTTAGTAGTAAATATTATTACCACTGTTCATATTTTGGCTCAAGGATTAATTTGACATCCAATACTACAGTATTTACTTAGGTATCAACATTTTGACAATTTTGTGGATTTTCTTTAATTATACTGTTTTCTTAATTTACATTATTATCATAATATTCCTGCCTTAACATGATAGTCTAATTGTATTTCATAGTTTATGTGGCTTAGTCTTACTAATGTCAGTGTTTAATTCTAAAATTTGAAGTCTTTTGTAGTTTGACTGTTGGGACTCTGGCCTAGGCTTAGATAGCAATTGACTATTTTTTCTTTAATTACTGAGATTACATTTTATTCTCCCCTTGTATGGGTCCTGATTGTTTTAATACATGATTCTGTTTATTTGCTCAATGTTTATGTCTGTTCTAGTAATTGTGTGTGATTATTGGTTTCATATGTTAATTTGTATACTGTCATAACTGCCTTTTAGTGTCATTGTATCTGACTGTATTTATTTTGTTTCTTGTTTATTGCATCACATAACATAGCATCTTATGGTTTTAACAATTCCCATAGATATAATTTTTATTCATTAAAACATAATTCTCTTGAAACATAAATCTTACTCATTAAAACATAATTATTTACCTTTTATTATCCACTCATACTCTTCAGTGGGTAATAATTATTTTATAGTATCATTAAAAGAAAACAAACATATAAACCTTAATTAATTATTTTGATTATTATAGAAAATCCTTATTACTAAGCTTATCTGACACTGTTTTATTAACTAATGGTACCTAATACCATTTCACTATGTCTTATTAACTCTTATCATGATTATTCATTGTTTTTATCCCTTAATATTACTGACATTTTCTATATGGTGAATTGACACACTGATAGTCTATCTTTCTTACTTTCCTAATAATCTTAATAGTCACTTGTTACATTAATTGACACACATTTAAAACCATGATAATCAGTTATCACTAAAGCTAACTTAATTTTAACACTATTAGTTTATTTAGTTACATTTTGGGTGTCCACTCACATTGGCCTCTCAACTATCACAGTCCTTCCTGCGTTTGACCATTATCAGATCTCACTCATTTATAACTTATAACCTAGTTTATGCACTTATAAACTTTGATTACGGTTTTATCCGTGTTTATCACTTTTTAATGGGGTTTATTCTCACTTCGGGGTATTAACACTAACACTTTGCACTCAATCTTGGTTTAGGGTTACTGGTGGGTAAAGATTAGTGTATTGCTTATTCAAAACTCTCTTTCTTACATTTATTTTACAATGTTCATCCTCCTTACAATTTATAATCTCTCACTCTGTGTGGTCTGACTATACATGATATGTTTGTGTCGTGCTAATGTGATTTGTCCTAGTTTACTCTATTTGTTTGGGTTAGTGTACCCTTCTATATCTCAAGTCCTTAACAATTAATATTTTTAACTTGTCTGTCTTTACATTTATTATTATCATATACAATTTTCATTAGTTAGTCTTTTTCATTGGTTTAACATTAGTTTTGTATTCTTTCTGGGCTCACTTTATTTTGCCATCGTTTACATGTCACTTCCTTGGTGTTGTGGCTGATTATACTTTCACACTTCCATGCTAATTCTTTGTTCATTATTATTCTTATTATTACTACACTCTTGTGGTAGTGTGGTGGCTAGTTCTAGTTCACTTACAGTTGTCATTATTTATATTATTCTTGGTTTATGGGGCTGGTTCTATTCACTCACTTACCATCTATTGGGCTACTCAGGTTAAATCGCCATGTATTACTGTATTTAACATTTGGTTTGTTTGTTTGTTTGTTACTTCTTTATTATTAGAGGTTACTGTTCTGACTACCTGGATATGTCTGATCGTGTTATTATTTTGAGTTACCCATTCTTTTAATCTCTGATTCATCCCTTTTTTATTTTAGTGTTAATGATTAAACAATTTATCTTGTCATGTTTTCTCCATTTTTGTTAGGTGAAGGTATGTACCATTACATATTGCCCTGCCACTAAAATTGATTATTTCAACAAATATCGTTCAGTTTTTTGATTGGAATTATCAATCATTATTTCATTTTATTTTCTTAATCACTGGTTAGTTTTGAGCAATAGACTTATTATTTTTGAGTGTCAGTATTCTTCTTGATCTTTGTATCGTATTTTAGTTTAATGTTCTTATCCCTTTGATATCTAATTCCCTAACATTTTTCCCTAACATTATATTGAATCGGATCGGAGGGGTACTTTTGACTCCATTGCTCCGCCGTAAAGTAAAATACACATTTGATTGCTGGACTTATCTACAGTCAATCATTATAAAATTATACAAGTAGTCTTAGTGCGACTATAAAATAAATATCATTTGTAGGATTCTCCACATTATTATTATTTAATTTATACAATACATTATTTCAAATTATATTCTTTTTCTTTTATTCACACTCTCTAGCTCTTAGTGATTCGATATTATTAGTGGGTATGGTATACATGATCTTTTTATTATTTGTTTTGTTTATTTTTCTTACTGTTTAACACGTTATTTATTAATTGGTTTCGGGATGTTTTTTCTCGTTTTTAATAATATTTTTTCATAGAGGTTTGGTTAAATGTCCCCTTTATTCTTTGTGTCTTTGGGTCTACGATCTTATATTTCGGTTGTCTTTGCTTACTATGTAGGGTCCTGTGTACAGTAACAATAGCTTCTTGGCTATCCCTTCCATGGTGCTTGGTAATCCTCTGTTTTTAAGTAATATTTGCTCTCCAATCTGATATTGTATGGGTTTCGGTTGCATTTGCTTATATTTTTCTCTGATTTTGTCAGTCTTTTCTAGTATTTTATTATGAAATTGTACGTCATTGAACTGATATTCTTCGCCATTTGGAAATTGAATTAGAGAAGTAATCTCTCTAGGTGGTGGTTTTTGGAACATTGCAGCATATGGTGTTGTTTCAATAAACTGGTGGTGCGATAAATTTATAAAGTTTTCGGCTGCTGGTATGTATGTAGACCATTCCTTGTGTTGCTCGTAACAATATGTACGGAGAATTCTCCCCACTTCTCTCAAGACTCGCTCTGCAGGGTTGCTGCTAGGATGGTACACTGATGTCTTGTATGTTTTTATTCCATGAGTTAGTAAAGTGTTCTTCCATCTTCGTCCCTTGAATTGCGTTCCATGATCGGTAATGATGCATTTGGATATTCCCACTTCACTAATGTATGGTTCTAGTATTAATTTAAAAATTTTCTGGGTTGTGGCACGATTGATGGGGAAAAGCTTTGTGAACCTTGTGTAGTGGTCAAATACAATAATGAGGTATTTGTATTGGTGTTTTCCTCCACTCCGCGGAAATGGTCCGCATATGTCAACGAAGACTTTCTCCAGTTTACAAGATGTGGTTACAGGTATCATGGTGCCCTCCTTTCTGTTATTGTTGACCTTCACTAGTTGGCATATGTGACATTGCTTTATATATTTCCTTACCTTTCTGTTAGCATCCTTCATGTATACATGCTCTTGTAAGGCTTTTACCACTTTTGATGCGCCCATGTGCCCATATCTCTCATGATAATCGAGAATTAGGTCTTTCTCTGTGGCTTGAGGTATTGCTATTTTCCATGTTATGAATTTATCTTGTGGTTTTATGAAAAGTATCCCTTGGTGTTTGCAGTAATATTGGGATATGTGGTCATCTTTGTCTGTTAAGCGTGATAGAATTTTGCTTAGTTTGGGATCTTGTGCTTGTTGTCGTTCCATCTCTTTCATAATGTTGGCCAAGTCAGTCATGCTTTTAATTATATGGTATATTTTGATAACAGTTTCCTTTTCTCCTTCGTACGTCTGATCTTTAATGTTTACTCTGGACAGGGTATCTGCTACAACATTTTTCTTGCCTGGGATGTATTCCCAATTTAGATCATACTCCTGCAATACCAAACTCCATCTAGTCAATCTTCCATGACTTAACTTACAATTTCTAAGGAATGATATGGACTTGTGGTCAGTCCTCACTGTAATCGGGTACCCCAATATGTAGGTTCTATATTTTCTACATGAGAATACAACGCTCAGTAACGTTATAATTTCTTTTACTGCTGTTTAGCACTCTACTTGTGAAACTGATCACACAATGATTTCCCTCTTCATCCTCCTGGTACAAAACGGATCCAAGGCTAACGTCACTGGCGTCGCAATTTAAATAAAATGGTTTAGTAAAATTAGGATGACATAACATTACTGACTCAATGAATTTGTTTTTAATCAGTTGGAGTGTTGTGTCTTGTTCGACTCCCCACGTCCATTTGTTGTTAGATGACAGTTGGTGTGAAAATTTGGCTGTCATTTCAGAATAATTCTTTTGGAACTTTCGGTAATAATTGCATAGACCGAGAAATGATTGGAGTTGTTTCTTAATTTTTGGTGTTGGAAACTTCTGTATGCACTCCACCTTTTCTTGTGATGGTGTTATCCCATTTCCAGACAAGTTGAATCCTAAAAATTGCACTTCATCAGATAAAAATTTGGATTTTACCAGTTTGAGGGTTATATTGTTATTTGATAGTTTTTTCAGCACATATTCTACTCTGTGACAATGTTCGTCCCACACATCTGAAGTTATTAATAAGTCGTCTACATAGACTGTTGTAAACTGTAATGCATCTGGTCCAAGTATCTGGTCCATAATTTTTACAAATACTGCTACCGAATTCACCAATCCGAAGGGTAATCTTTTGAATTGGAAGTTCCGTCCTTCAAATATAAACGCCATGTACTTTCTACTGGATGGGTGTAATTCAACCTGCCAATAGCCGCAAACAGTGTCCCATATACTGATGAATTTGGTTCCATAGAATTTTTTCAGGATCTCTTCTATTTCTCCTGGGGATGTACGATCATTTATTATGTGTTTATTGATCTCACGGGCGTCTAGACATATTCTCACCTTCCCGTGTTTCTTTGGAATTGCTAGGATAGGGCTGGTGTAGGGTGAGTAGCTTGGTTCAATTATGTCTTCTGCTATTAATCGATTGATTTCTGTTCTCACCGCCTCCTTTAATGAAAATGCGATCGGGTAAGATTTTTTTATCAAGTTGACAGGCTCTCGGAATTGAATCTCGCACTGATAATCTCTGACCTTTCCAGGTGTATCTGAAAATACGTGCTTGTAGCGGTTATACACTTCTATCAGTTGTTCAGCTTGTTGAACTGTTAATTGTGCGCTCGTTTTCTCTCTCTGGAAAGTTCGGATTTCTTCGATTTTTTCTTGCCATAGTTCTTCATGGTCGGTCTCGTCATAAATTCCATTATTCAGTATATGCTCTCCAGTATTTCTGTATTTTTGGATATGGTACATGGTTTTATTTGGCTGTATTTCATCACTATTGGTCAGTTCGGTTATCCACTGTATGTCACCTTTCTTCAAAATAAGTTTGTATTTGCTCAGGTCAATTATTGCTGAGTACTGGCGCAGCATGTCGCAACCAATTAGCATCCTGAATGGCAATCCACTGGCTACTAAAAACGTCATTGTTACGGTTTGTCCGTTGCTTCTCAGTTCGAGTTGCACTTGTTTTCGGACGGTTCTATTTTGCCGTCCTGTCGCTCCTACAAGGACAATGTTGCTGATGGGTAGCGTAAGTATAATTGTCTTGCTCGCTTCTTGGATTTTTCGAAGCTCAATACTGTCGATTAACGAAATATTGGATCCAGTGTCTATCATAATTTGTGCTGGTACTCCGTTGACTTGCGTTGAAATATAAGCAATTTCGTTATGTTTATTATCAGATTGGTTGTTACCTTCTTCGAGCAATTCCTCTACAATATTTTTCAGATAATTATTTCGCACTATTGTAATTGTGCGTTCGCCATTAGTTTGTATAACGTTGCGATTTAACCCAATAGAATGGTTCAGTGAGGGTATAAGTAGCTTTTTCACTGCCGCTCCTAGTTTAACGTCATCTCGGACTGATTGTTACGATCATCTTGTTGATTTGTTGGTGGACTTCCCGTCGTTGACGGCCGGGGTTCAGGCTGGTTGTGATCCTCTTCGTACCGGTCACGCCTATACACTTCTTGGCTTCGACTTTGGCCCGTGTTGGTTCTGGTGTCACATCCGTAATTATGATCACTGTACCGGTGTCCATATGCATTCCGGTCGGCACTTCGTCGTCCCTGATAGTACGACCTATTTCTTCCGTCACCTTCGGCCCTCATGTAATGCACTTGACGATAGTTACGATCGTTATTATTGCGATTTCTATTGTCACTCAGGTTGTTATTGTAATTTGGCCGGTTGTAATTGGCGTTATTTGGCCTATATGGTTGATGCGTATTATTTGGCTGGTTGTATTGATTGTTTGTGTTGTTTGGCCTATTATTATTGTTATAACTGTTATTTTGTTGGCTAGCCGGATTATTGTTATGTCTATTCTGCAGCTCGTTAGGTGTGTTATTCACCTGGTTACGGTTATTATAATTGTACCGGTAATTGTTATTATTATTCTGGTAACCGTTGTTAAAATTTTTGTTTTCACCCCTGTCGTCCCGCTGTCGGCTCCTACGATAATAACGTTCTCTCTCGTAATCTTCCAGCAGGGCTGCCATGGATTGTATAGTTTTGATTTGGCTACCTAGCCGCGCTCTACAGACACCTTCCTCGTAATGAAAAGCAAGTTTTGTCACCAGACTTTCTTCTGGGATCTTCGGTTCCAGGTTCCTTGCTAGGCAGACTTTACCGAAGAAATATGCAGTAAAAGGTGTCCCTCTGGTGGTGTCGTATCTGCCGAAACATATACTGTCCCGCACTATGTTCTGTGTGGCCTCCGACCAGTATTTCCTTTTGAATACATCTTTGAATTGTTCATAATTCGTGAGGTCGTGTCTTGTGGCCGTCCACCAATTATCGTTGATATCTCGAAAATACTCGTCTAAGTAGCCTCGGATAATGGTCCACCTGTTCTCCCGAGTTTTGGCCAGCTGCTCGTCTACTCTTTCTAAAAACTCCATTGGGTTTCGCCGGTATTGTTTAAAGTTGATCACTTCCCGGTTGTCCATGTGTTGGTACTGCGTCAGTATTGGCGGTCTGTTATTAATTATTACTAACTCCTCCCTGATTTTAGCAATCTCCCATTGCTGGATTTCCTCAATTTTATTTTTGTTTTGCTGGCCTTGTCCACGAACCTCGCTTACGGCCGTGTCGATCTCCCGGCACTTCTCTCCAAAATCTGTCCGTACCTGTTTTATATTTTGGTCGGTTGCCGTTTTTATCGACTCTATTCGGATCTGGCTATCTTCTTCCAGGTTGGTCATCCGTTCTCTGAAGTCTTCCTCCGTTTATTGTATTTCAAGGTTCGTATCTTCCCATTTCCCGTGTATCTTGGACATCTCCTTCTCGATCTTCTTATTAATCCGCTCATTATTATTTTCAATAGTTTTGCTCAACTCTTCCTTCAACTCCTCCAAGTTTTTCTGGTTGTCCAATTTCAACTCTTCCCTTAAGTTCTCCATGTTCACTGCCATTTCCTTATTATTTTCGACCATTTGCTGGCTACTCTTGTCTATTTTTTCTTCCATGGTCTTACTGTTCTTGTCTATTTTTTCTTCCATGGTCTTACTGTTCTTGTCCAATTTTTCATTGAATTCCTTCAATTCTTCCTTGAAATCTTCCCTTAATGATGCTATATTTTCGTTCGTTTTTTCCATGTTCTTCCGGTTATCTTCCATCAGTATTCTCATCATTTCCAGTAAACTCCCGTCCTCTGGTTGTGCGGGTTTCTCCGGTTGATTTTCTGGCTGCACGGGTTTGACTGGTTCCGTGGGAGGTAACATTTGTTCGGCGTCTTCTACCGAAGTCACTTCCTTCTCTTCCGCTCGAACTTCCTTTTCGGCCTCCTTCGTCCGTCTTAATGATGATGCCCTCTTCATCTTGTTTACCTTCTGTCGTACCTGCCGCTAGATATTCTGTCGTAATTCTCGCCTCACTAGTTGGTGCGCCACTCTGTAACCACCCCTTCCTTTCTTCGTGTACGTGTATATGTGTCTTATCTAGTTTATTTTTGGAATTGGAAGTTTTCGTAATGTGTTTTGCGAACGTAAATGGTGTCGTTCGGAAGCGTCTGGTAGCCTGTGTGCCTTACCTGTCCCTTCTCACTCTTTCGTAATTCCGGATAGGCGCCAAATTGTTTTTCGTGAAAACAATTAAAAGTTTTTATTTGTATAGTTTGATATTGCACTATTGTAAATTCGAATCGCTCGCCGTCTGGCTTGTTACTGATTCTCATCTGAGTGGGGGAAACGTGTTGCCAACTTGAGACAACGTTGGTTATGTTGACCCACTGCTAGTAAACAAAACATGCATAATATTCTTTACAAGTAAATAATGGACAGTTGTTATCGGTACACACTCTTTTATTAGGCTTTTGACTGGTTATTTTTTGTTAACGCTTCGTAAAATTAATAATTTATACAATGATTTTAGCCTCCGCAATATTCGCTCAATCAGCGGATCGCTGGGTTGGCAGTACAATGTTTATATTAGCTGCAAGACAGTGTGGTTATTATTTTACAAAATAAATCTGCCTATAGGGTTCTTTTAAGTACGAAACAGAGGTTTATCTAACAAGATAACAAAATTAGAACATATCATTTAAAGTACGTGATCATTAAAATTAAACAAGGTTTACTATAAATTAAATATTGTGGTGTTGAACTGTGACAGTGTCGTTGGTGTATACGTAGGTTATCATTTGGTCATTCAGTGTTTACAAAGTTACTTTTTTATTTTATCAATCCTTGAAAATACCTTCAGTGATAGTGAGAGTTTTATCATTTAGTTTAATTTTGTGAAAGAGAATCTGTCTTTTTTTATAAATCAATAAATTCAGCAATACTCAACGTTAGTCGATAAAAGATGTATTGTCAGTCGTCCAAGTGGTGTAATGGGTTGATGTCGGTTCTTCCTTCTTCAGTCTTGGGCTTCGGGAATGGTTGGCGTCTTCTTCTGGTCGGATTCCATATATTTTTTGGTCACCTAGATTAATTCCGCGCTGGTCCTTGGTATAGTTTGGTTGGAATGTCCTCTCGTCAGTTATTCTGGTCCTTCTTCATCGACTTATGGGCACTTATACTGTTTTAGAGTTAAAAATTTGTGCCCTTCACAGCGTGGCTTCTTTCCAGTTTAGCGTCACTACAGTTATTCTTGTTCCTAACTGAAAATTAGTCAATACACGGTTGTTGTCATGGTAACTCACAATTTTTGATTGGCTGAAATTGGCTTGAGATCATTGTTAAGATATTTGAATTTTTATTTAAAATGGTCACAGATCTTCTAAATGTAATTAATCTTCAGTACTCCCTTTTTAGTAGTACATATTATTACCACTGTTCATATTTTGGCTCAAGGATTAATTTGACATCCAATACTACAGTATTTACTTAGGTATCAACATTTTGACAATTTTGTGGATTTTCTTTAATTATATTGTTTTCTTAATTTACATTATTATCATAATATTCCTGCCTTAACATGATAGTCTAATTGTATTTCATAGTTTATGTGGCTTAGTCTTACTAATGTCAGTGTTTAATTCTAAAATTTGAAGTCTTTTGTAGTTTGACTGTTGGGACTCTGGCCTAGGCTTAGATAGCAATTGACTATTTTTTCTTTAATTACTGAGATTACATTTTATTCTCCCCTTGTATGGGTCCTGATTGTTTTAATACATGATTCTGTTTATTTGCTCAATGTTTATGACTGTTCTAGTAATTGTGTGTGATTTTATTGGTTTCATATGTTAATTTGTATACTGTCATAACTGCCTTTTAGTGTCATTGTATCTGACTGTATTTATTTTGTTTCTTGTTTATTGCATCATATAACATAGCATCTTATGGTTTTAACAATTCCCATAGATATAATTTTTATTCATTAAAACATAATTCTCTTGAAACATAAATCTTACTCATTAAAACATAATTATTTACCTTTTATTATCCACTCATACTCTTCAGTGGGTAATAATTATTTTATAGTATCATTAAAAGAAAACAAACATATAAACCTTAATTAATTATTTTGATTATTATAGAAAATCCTTATTACTAAGCTTATCTGACACTGTTTTATTAACTAATGGTACCTAATACCATTTCACTATGTCTTATTAACTCTTATCATGATTATTCATTGTTTTTATCCCTTAATATTACTGACATTTTCTATATGGTGAATTGACACACTGATAGTCTATCTTTCTTACTTTCCTAATAATCTTAATAGTCACTTGTTACATTAATTGACACACATTTAAAACCATGATAATCAGTTATCACTAAAGCTAACTTAATTTTAACACTATTAGTTTATTTAGTTACATTTTGGGTGTCCACTCACATTGGCCTCTCAACTATCACAGTCCTTCCTGCGTTTGACCATTATCAGATCTCACTCATTTATAACTTATAACCTAGTATATGCACTTATAAACTTTGATTACGGTTTTATCCGTGTTTATCACTTTTTAATGGGGTTTATTCTCACTTCGGGGTATTAACACTAACACTTTGCACTCAATCTTGGTTTAGGGTTACTGGTGGGTAAAGATTAGTGTATTGCTTATTCAAAACTCTCTTTCTTACATTTATTTTACAATGTTCATCCTCCTTACAATTTATAATCTCTCACTCTGTGTGGTCTGACTATACATGATATGTTTGTGTCGTGCTAATGTGATTTGTCCTAGTTTACTCTATTTGTTTGGGTTAGTGTACCCTTCTATATCTCAAGTCCTTAACAATTAATATTTTTAACTTGTCTGTCTTTACATTTATTATTATCATATACAATTTTCATTAGTTAGTCTTTTTCATTGGTTTAACATTAGTTTTGTATTCTTTCTGGGCTCACTTTATTTTGCCATCGTTTACATGTCACTTCCTTGGTGTTGTGGCCGATTATACTTTCACACTTCCATGCTAATTCTTTGTTCATTATTATTCTTATTATTACTACACTCTTGTGGTAGTGTGGTGGCTAGTTCTAGTTCACTTACAGTTGTCATTATTTATATTATTCTTGGTTTATGGGGCTGGTTCTACTCACTCACTTACCATCTATTGGGCTACTCAGGTTAAATCGCCATGTATTACTGTATTTAACATTTGGTTTGTTTGTTTGTTTGTTACTTCTTTATTATTAGAGGTTACTGTTCTGACTACCTGGATATGTCTGATCGTGTTATTATTTTGAGTTACCCATTCTTTTAATCTCTGATTCATCCCTTTTTTATTTTAGTGTTAATGATTAAACAATTTATCTTGTCATGTTTTCTCCATTTTTGTTATGTGAAGGTATGTACCATTACAATACATATACACATCTCTCTCTCTCTCTCTCTCTCTCTCTCTCTCTCTCTCTCTCTCTCTCCCTGTATAAATATCAGCATCCATTTTACTCGCACTCTGTTGAAATGCTAATTATGGCACACTACAGAAAAGCATCCATTTGTCCTTGGGACTATCTGTCTGGTACGATACGCGAGGCACAGCAGCCACACATTTGTCCACTATGCTCAGCACCCTAAGCAAGCAGGTAAAACACAGTTCATAGTGTGAACAAACTAACCAGAGGAAAAAAGATCAGGCCCTTATTACTCTTAAAAAACATAAAATCGCTATACTTTGAAAAACCAGTGCAACATAATGTAACGGGGCAAATAAAGCTGAGGGTTTATTTTTTTATTTTTATAATAATTGTAATAATCTGGGGCCAACTTGGTTGGGCAACATTTATTGTCACAAAAGCTTGATTTGTTTAACATCCTGTGGTTAGCTCGGTGTCAGGCCGAGCTAGGTACGAGAACAATTAAGCGTCGAGGAATGTGTAAGAGCGCGCATGTGTGCTGTTGTTTTGGCGACATGTGCTCAGAGGACAAAAGGACATGAGAAGGTATGTAATCTTGAACCCGAAGTTTATAACGGAAGGAAGACGAATTTAACTAATTATTGTGTCACGTGGTTCCTTTCTGGGCCAATGAAATAGCAAGTTGATGAGAACGAGGAACGCTGGGCCATTTTGGGACGCCGGTGTCGAGCATCTTTCTGACTACAGTGATAGAACCGCGCGGTTCAAGGTACAAGCTCGCGAGCCTCAAAATGTTAACCAAAGTATTAAAATGTGATTAAATTAGAAAACAGAGTCATAGAAACTGTGTGAGGACTGTGTAACATCAAACAGAAGTGCAGTGAACAATTTAACAGTGAAAACGTAATTTGGACGAACTACAATATACTGCTGGCAACACGTGGTCTGGAGGGACATAACCAGAGAAGTACCTGCAATTTTAAACCAATAGTCATGACAAGTTAATAAGAGCGCTCAATCCAAATTAAATGGGGAATTTAAATACTGTATGAGTGTGTGTGAGCGAGATGCTGGGTTGCTTTCATGTAATATAATTAGCTATGTACGTTAAGGTTTTATTTACGTTTACTATTAGGATATTTACCATGTTAAAGTAATGTTTTGTACTTTCGAAGAAAAAGTAATTAAGGTCAACAGGAATAATTTTTAGACGAAAATGAATACTAAGTAAATTTAAAAGAAAAGTAAACCAAATGCTGAAATTGAATAATAAACAGAGCTAATTAATATAGTCAAAGAGCGTGTTTATTACGTAACGAACCCATTAACCTCTCTTGCAGACTGTGAGTTCGTGTAAAAGGATCCTGAACCCAGAAAAGGTAAGTGTTATGTGAATTAATAATAATGTTGAGAATACAGTTATACGTCTTTTATTAATTCTGTTTATTATCAAAGTTATCAATAACAAGAGTATTTTGAAATTTTCTTGTCCTGACAGAGATTGCACCAGAAGCATCACATGGCCAAGACTGTTCAATCAACCAGACTAATACCATAACTTTTAAATCAGCTGTATTTACTAGTTGTACTGGAGTGCTGTAATGAAATAAAATAAGCTAGCTTTGTTTTTTTAAAAATGAATAAAATCAAAATGTGCAGTGATAAAATACTTTACAACAGTGAAGAAATGGGTTGCTAAAATTCCAACTCTGGTCATTCACCCATTTGTAACAATGAACATATTACATGGTCTTATTGTACTGTGTGTAACACCCAAAAACTGTTACAACTGACAAAATAAAAAAATCCAAAATGGCGTGTTAAATGAGTGAAGTGAGAAAATGCATGAGCTTGCTGATATTGCAACCATCATAAATCATTCCATGAACATTGCCGCGTTTGCTTATGGTCTCTCACAAATGCATTCAAAAAAACATTTCTCAAGGGTGCTTGGACACTCTTAAACACAATCCAACTGAGTTTCTATAACGTATCACTGCTGATGAAACATGGATTCACCATTACATGCTAGACACAAAACACCAGTTTAGACAATGGGTGGAAGCAGGCATCCAAAGATGACAAAAACTGTTCCGTCAGCCAGAAAAGTGATGGCACATGGTTTTTTGGGATTCACGGGGTCAGCAGACAGCACTATGCAGCATTGCTAATGAGAAAGGGGAAGGCCCTGTTCATATCAGAAACATGTTATTAGAACTCCTTGATGGCCACAAAGAAGAATATTCCTGGCATGCAGACAAACCACTCTGACCACTCCTTTCCTGTATGTGTCAAGCTAATTCTCACCACAGGCCAAGAGACTGGAAATGTTCAAGCATAATATACCAGGACCAGCTCTTTAAGAAAAACATCTTTCTCAAGCTGCCACTTGGACACTATAAAAAACTACACACTCAGGTAGAAAAATAAGTGAGGATTATCTTAGATACTGTGGATGTTTTAAGTTCTAAAGTCAGAGCTTAAATTGTGGGAAAACAAAAACAACCAGAACTGTGGGCAAACAATATGTGGATTTTGCACGATGAAAATGCACCAAGAATTCTTTTCCCATAGTTGTTTTTTTTTTCAGATTGCCTCACGCAACTATACCATACATTATACCATTGTAATCAAAGAAAACTGTAAGGAGAACCTTCACATTCAATCTCACTTGGTGGGCTTGTTTTGGTATTGGCTCTTCAGGAAACTACAATTGGATGACTGAGCCTTTGTTTCAATATGATTGCCATACATCCATGTTCCATCACATGGATGCGTTTCAGTAAATTTAGGTTATTAGCGACTTCAGCCAACATTTGTTTAGTGATGTTTTGCGATGTTGCTTTTTGCTGAAACGTTAAGAACTTTGGAACAAATCTGCCTGCTTCTCTCATTTCACACCCAAAACGTTAGTAAAAATGGCTTCACATGACCCGTAAGATACGCCAACTTTCTCAGCAGTTTCTCTTATAGTGACTCAGCGATTACTGAGCATGATATTCTTAACTTTTACCACATTTTCTTCGGTGGTTGATGTGGTAGGACACCCAACTATGTCATCTCAATGGTACCAATGTCATCTCATTTTCACTGAGAATGGTACCAATGTGAGAAAAAAATACTGTAAACTGAAAATGTAGAGCACACAAAATTAAGAAATTCTCATATGATGTTGCTTTCCTTTGGTTTACATCTTTTACGTACCTGAGTCTCTGTGAATCTCTTCTAATACCTTCAGATTTAAAGTTTTCAGACTGACTATCTGACCATCTTTTATTGAGTTTGAGCAATATTTTGTTCTATTAATTCATTTACAATGAATACAACAACACCTGCGTATACTCCATATTCATTTTTACTGCTACCAGTGAATATTTGAAGTTTATCATCATTGTCCTCTTTGGCATTCTTTACTGTGGTTATATTGGATGGATGTCGGCAATTCTTTGTCTCATTTTTTAATCAAATTGTGTTCACTTTCTTTTTCCTTTTTTTATATGGTGCAGTTCTGCTGATTCCTCTACCTTTAATATGATGGGGGGGGGTCAAACCAGTGGGGGTACACAGGACTTCGTTTGAATTTGTGCAGAAAACTTTTTCAGTTTAACATTTATCAGCCACTGAACCGTGGTGTACTTTGTTGGCTTTTTATTTCAAAGCACTGATCCAGTCTCCCCTTGTAAATTGTCTGAAATACTCTGGAGTTAAGTCCCAATTAACTTCATATCATATGATATCTATATGATTTTGAGCTGATATGAATTAATTTGATAATGTTTCTGCTACATACTTTATATGTTCATTGAATTTCAATTTATTATTGATGATTATGCCTAGACATTTCATGCCGCTTACTTGTTCTAATTCCTTGTTGTTAAGGTATATTTATATTTCCTTTCTTTCTCTTCTCTTCCTTCTGGAAATGAGCATGAGTTTTGATTTCTCTTCATTGAAGCACATCTTGTAACCATGATACTATTTTAGACATATCCATGTCTGTGAAATCTTGTACTTTCCACTACTGGTTTTCCCACTCACTGCCAAAATAAAGTCACTGGCAAACACTGCTGTTTCTGTTCTGTTGTTAAAGTCTAGATTCAGTAAGAAATTACAGTGGATATTCCAAAACCCTGGACCACAGCATGACCCTTTGTATGAATGACCTTGTATATATATTATACTGTTTATATATTGGAGAGCCCTGACTTTAGAAATTAATAACATCCACAACATCTGAGATAATCCTCACTTATTTTTCTACTAATGAGTGTGTATTTTTATATAGTGAACCTATATAGTGAGTGTTATCTTATAGTGCAGTAAAATCAGAAAAAATAACGTTTTTTCTACCTTCTAACGTGACCATCAAATTTGTAGAGCTACTGTGAATAAACCAATCCTCAGAAAAGAATTCCTTTCAAAATAAGATTCATACATGTGTTCTCTATTTTATCCTACATCTTACAATTTTATTTGTGTATCTATAATACACTAAATGTTATTAATATTTTTATTGTATTTCGTATTAACTGAAAATGCTACAGATCTAAATTTCAGTACAGGTACTTGTATGCCAGTACGGTATTAACTATACAAGCGGATGCAATGTCGCTTCAAAATTCAGCCTAATAGCAGTTTAATATTAACTTAAAATATAATATAAGAAAATATAATACAGCAGAGAATCGATTATCCGAACATCCATTAACCAAACAATCTATTATTCGAACTCAATAAAAAGTACAATTACTGGATATTTATTGAACATAAAAAATTGTATACTATAAATTATTACAGTACTGTACAGTAATAAACGCTGTCGCTATAAATAAACACTGTAGCTATACAGCCTTACAGCCTATGAAGACGGCGAGTATGGTACTAATACAAAACCTCGATGCCAGCAAAAGGTTTTGACGCACTTGAGACTGTTCTAAAGTGGGCCGAAACAGAAGACAAGATAGATTGTATTCAGGTTATGAAATTCAAACAACTTCAGTCTTTAGCAGCAAGAAAACGGGGTATCGCTTTGAACCACACAGTGATAGACAATTCTTCATAAAAGTCTAAATCCATAGTACTGTATGTTTTGTTTTGTTTTTTAATTAATTTTACAGTACACTGTTTGTCATTAAACTCTAATTTTGTTTAAATTAACTTTTTGTTTTTATTAACTACACTCAGTTTTAATTCAATGATTTTTAGCCTTAGTAATACATTATAGTACAGTATACAGGTTGCTATAATTATATAATAATATGTTAGAAATTATTTTGTAATAAAAAGCTTTGTTTTTGTAAAGGGAAATAATGTTTTCATTTTACGATCTATTATTCGAAATATCGATTATCCGAACAGGCCCTGGTCCCGAGAGGTTCGGATAATCAATGCACTACTGTACAATATTTTACTAATTAATTTTTCAAAGGAAGCCACATATTGTTGCTCCTCTCTTCAATGTTTTATCCTGAAATTTAGCATACAACTTCGTTTCTATTAGATGTTCATTTCACATGATTCTTGCAGTATAATTTGAGTTATATTTACCTGTAGTAGATTTCTCAAATTTACCTGTATTTGGTACAATTTATTTAAAAGTTGTGTATATTTTGTGAAGTATTGTGACATGCGTGGATTTTTAGGAAAGAATTGTAATGAAAAATGAATGTTAAACTGACACATTAAAAAAAAACTGCACAGAGAACAATAAAAATATCCACTCAAAAAAAGTAAACAAAAATTCTGATCATGAACCACAATAGAAAACTCACAGGCAGACTGTGATGGCCAGAATCTGTGAAAAAAATGTATCCCAATTAATTCTCTTTTCAAAAATGTTCAGGCAGGCATACTTCACTATCCCCTCCATCTGTCTATGTCCAGGATATGAACATCCCCATTTACAACAAACCTGAAAAGATACTATGTATTTTGAGCAAACTGGACAAACAGGAGCCCAAAATTTAACTTATTTAAAACCAGTTTCTGAATATTAGGTTGAATGTATTTAAATATTCTCTGCTACATTACAGTATTTCTTTCAACTTAAATGGGTTTCGATAGATCAAAAACTATTAAAATGAGACATTTTTTGATTTCCTTTTTTTCTCCTCAGATAACTGATTTTTTTTAATTTTTCATATCAGTAATTATTTTTATTAAAAAATAATACACATTTTCTCACCAATTCTGCCCGTTTCAGCTGACTCTGTAAACGCTTCTCACATGCCATTTCAACATCCAATTTCTCCTTTTTTATTCGTAACAGTTTTAACTGTTTTTCTGCATATCTAAAATAAAAGTAGTTATATGATAATTGTAAAGTACAAAACCTAAAGATAATAATATAAAACTGTCTTTAGGAAACTAATGAAACTATATTACACTGATATTGTAACGTGATCCTTACGACGCTACTTTCTGTATGTAATTATTCTGCCACACGTTGTTGGCGTCAATTTGTAACGACGAGATCTGTATGTACTCTGTAAAAGGGTGTTTTTTACGTGTGTTAGACTCACACGTTGTAGTCGTTACTTTACGTTTACTTACTTACTTTTTCTTTTAGTTACGCTGACGATGTCCGTCATGATCTCACGAATTACCAGTACAATATCTCGCGAGTGTAAACCTTACCTGTCCTTTAATGAGTATATTTCGTTCCCGGGTGGCGCCAAATTGTTTATGAAAACAATTAAAAAATATAAAATCGAGCGGTCGTTCTCGACGGTGTTGGCTGATTCAAATTACCTTCACAATAGGCGGGCATATGAATCTCGCTAGTAGTTCGCCGTGTTGCCGACGTCTAACTCTGGCCATCAATTTCGCTCGTCGCTAAAGTACACAAACTTTATAATGCAATTTACAATGAAATAAAGGACGGTTATTACAACTCAGTACTAGTTTATTAACGTGAAATTATCAGTTATTCAATTCAATACAAAAATATATACTGTTATTAAACAAAGTTGCTCTGGCAATAAATAGACAATTATTCTCAGGTTGGCTAAAGTTGATTTAAAATGATACTACCTCGACATGGCGTCGGCAATGTTTATTTTCTATCGTTCGTTAAATCTGAGTTCTTTTGGTTACGAAAAAATATTAACAAGATGATAATAAAGTACATTACCTTACATTGATGGTACTTATATACTATTAGATTTAATTACAACTCGCTCATGAAGTGTTAAAAAGTGTGTGTTAAGAGTTCGTAATTTATATACAGGTTATTTTCTGGTTTCATACAAGTTTAGTTTCTTATTTTCAATTAATCCTTGAAAGAAATTTGATTATCAGTTCATAGTGAGAGTTATTTGTATTGTGAGAAAAAGTAAATAAGAATTTATTCCATAAATTCGGGTATTTCCGATATACTTATCAAATCTGTTGAGTTCGGGTGAAGATTTGCTCAGCTCTACTTAGGTTGGGTCCTTTTAATCATCAATCTTCCATCATTTACGATTTGGATTACGTCTGGTCTTCTTTTTCGGATAAGGTGGATTAAATAATTAATTTAGAATTTGAAAATCTGGTCTGTGGTCTCTGTTGAATTGACTAGTTCTTCATCAGACTTCTTGCGTCTTCATTTTACTAAATTTTGATTGATTTTTTACTGTTTTAAATTAAAATTGTGTCGACTATGGTTTGGCTTCCATCTGTCTTGAGCGTCAATAATGAACTAATTATAATAAATAACGTTCCGTTGTTATGGCAACTGTCTCTCATTGGCTGATCCTATCTTATGTCCATTGTTATAATATTTGAATTTTAATTCAAAATGACTAAATTTCTTTTGATTACTATTATTCTTCTGTCTTCTTATCTATGTATGAGATATTATCACAACTGTTTATATTTTCTTTCAAAGATCATTTTGACATCCCACAAAGCTGGGTTTGTTTATGTATTAAAGTTTTGACAATAATGTTAATATTATGTAATTACATTTCTTCCTTATTTTAGGTTTTTAATTTAACTTTGACATCTTAATATGATTCACTAATTGTACTTAACTAGTTACTTGCCTTGATTTTCTAATACAATAGTAAATTTCTTACAATTTGTTTATTTTGGATTTATACAGTTAGGCATTTTATAGGCCTAAGTAGTAATTGGCCATATCTTCTTATTTTACACAGATTAATGATTATTTTACATTTACATATGTTTTGCTTGGTGTCCTTTATGACTTGTTTACCTTTTGAATTAATTTGGGCTGTTTTATAATAATTGTATGTTCTTATTACTTTACAAAATCATGGCCTGTCTATCATTCTCTAATTTCTTTTCCTGTATTATTATGTTTGTAAGAATTTATCTCCTTACTTATCTATATTGCCATTTTTTATAACTTGTCTATCTTTAAATATGACTTATAAAACAGAACACAAAAATTAGGTTTATGGTCTGTTTACTTTTTTCAGCCATATTCCTTCTTATAAACTTAATTGAACAAATAACTATCTTGGTGAAGAACATTATAACACCATTTATTTTATCTTGCTAATTATCCCTTTGAACATTTTAAGATCCAAAGATATTTTATTTATTTTGCACTTATGTAATTTAGTATATTTTTCTTTAACATTTACTATATATTTTTTACTACTTAACCATGATAACAATAACACTTTTAATCATTATGGGATTTTTACCCTGAATACCACTGTATTCCTAATCTACTATCACTTTTAACTATACTAACAATAACACTCTTATTTTTTGGTATTTTTCACCATTAAACTATAGTGTTATTCACTGGTTTTAGGTGTTTATACCTATATGTTGGGTTTTCTATTTATTTTGGGTTTACACTGGCACTTTGCACTTTTTTATTGTACTTGAATGTTACTAGTGGTTATTCCCTAATATCGATTTCTCTTTACTCACTTAATCACCTTCACTCCCTACCTATCTCTCACTTCTGGGTTTTTTATTGTTTTATTCACAATTATCAGTTATAATGTTAACAAATTTCATGTTCTGATTCACTTATCATTATAAAGTTATTCAATACATTTAATATCTATTTCTCTGGTTAGTGTACTTTAATTGATATTATTTTATTTTATTTTAATATTTGTCCTTTACATTTATTATTTGTTTGCGTCTTTTTCATCATCATTTGAGTTTAATATTTCTCATTTTCTTTTCTTTATTGTTTGTGTCTTTTTCATATACCTTCTCATTTTCTTTTCTTTTATTGGGTCAATCACTTGGGTTGGGTCATAGTCATTTGTCTCGTCATAGTCATCTTATTTTCATATGTTTAATATAGTTGATTCATAGTTTTTACTTCCATATTCCTTAAGGAAATGGAAGTATGGTGATGGCAAAAAAAATCGTGTTCGAGATTATTGCAGATTCTGATTCTACTACACTCAAAACATGAACAAAAGTCGTTTTCCGAAAAGTGTCTGTGTGTGTGTCTGTCTGTCTGTCTGTGTGTAGATTTTTTCTATGGCAAACGATAACTGCCGCAAATTCAAACAGAATCAAATAATTTTTTGCATACAGCCCTGATTTGTAGAGTACTCACGACCTATTGTTTTTGGTGAAGATCGGTTGAGGGAAAGGGGTAGTTTACCTGCAACGGTTGTTTTTATCAAGGTAAATTTTTTTTTTTTGGCGAACGATAACAGCCGCAAATTCAAACAGAATCAAATAATGTTTCGCATACAGCCCTGAATTGTAGAGTTCTCAAGACCTATTGTTTTTGGTGAAGATCGGTTAAGGGAAAGGGGTAGTTTACCTGTAACATTTTATGTTTTAACAAGGGTATTTCCTATGGCAAACGATAACAGCCGCAAATTCAAACAGAATCAAAAGATTATTTGCATACAGCCCTGATTTGTAGAGTACTCAAGACCTATTGTTTTTGGTGAAGATCGGTTGAGGGGAAGGGGTAGTTTACCTGCAGCGTTTTTTTATCAAGAATATTTTTATGGCAAACGATAACAGCCGCAAATTCAAACAGAATCAAATAATTTTTTGCATACAGCTGTGATTTGTAGAGTACTCAAGACCTATTGTTTTTGGTGAAGATCGGTTGAGGGGAAGGGGTAGTTTACCTGCAACAGTTTTTTATCAAGCGTATTTTCTATGGCAAACGATAACAGCCGCAAATTCAAACAGAATCAAATAATTTTTTGCATACTCACTGAATTGTAGAGCACTCAAGGCCTTTTGATTTTGGTGAAGATCGGTTAAGGGGAAGGGGTAGTTTACCTGCAACCTTTTACGTTTTAACAAGAGTAAAGTACTTGAAAATTCATTTAAACTTTTTCAAACAATGGTAATTGTTAAAAATAAAATAATTTTGTTGCCAGGCAATAAAATTATAATTTTTCCATTTTAATGTAAATCTGTACTTAGTATAAAGTAAAGTCGGTCCGTTTTCTCTCTGTGTTTGAAATCGCTAATCTCAGGAAGTACTGAACGGATTTTATTCAAGTTTTCGCCAATAGATAGAGTGTCTATCGAGGAACATTTATGTGTATAATTAATACATATATGTTGTACATTAGCTTAGCTATCACGGTTTATGTCAAGTAAGTGGTATAGTTTACATCTTATATATAAATATCGGTATGGAGAACCATACATGACTTCCATATTCTAAGATTTATATTTAAAATCATTTTCGAAATGAAATATTACCATAGAAACTACTTCTTTCTACTTACTGCTTCAGCCTTAACCACAGTACTGTGGTCACTAATGTATACCACCTCACGTTATCGCACTCGATTTTCACTGATGATGGAAGTCGATGGCATTGCCGAAATGTCTGGTTTTGTAGAAAACATTGGACTACGGCCAAATATCCCGGGAAGGAATTTTAACAAAAACTACTTCTTTGTTGCCGATAACGTTGTACACATATATATCAGTGGCGAAGTTACATGGAGGCAATTGAGGCAATGCCTACCCTAAAAAATTCTGTAGAATAAAAATTATAAATACGTATGAACTACATAACGTAAAGATTATACATTGTTACTGCGACTGTCAAATTTATTAAACCGAAACGTGCTTTATTGAGCGACCGCTAGATGGTGACAGGTGAGATTCGGCATAGTTCGTTTAAAGCGAATGAGGCAACCTGAACTTGCTTCAGCGTTTTTTGTATACATTGTATGTAAGCAATGTAGTGGTGTGATAGGGAAGTGTAGGGAGGGGGGATTGTCCCGCGCTGTACACATAGAGCGTTGAGGCATGCCTCACTTCTGTGGTCCAAACAGTTAAGTTAAAGCGCCTGTGTTGTTTCTAAGTGTTTACTTTATGCGGTTATTAAAAGTGTCACTGTTATTCCGCTGAACTAACAGATGATCAAGATTGTTATTTGAATTATTTGTAACATTAAACATATATATAGAAACTAATCAAGTTTAAAAATTTGAAGTTCAATCAGTTGTATTATTGTGTATGACTAATAAAACGATTGTTCAATAGAAACACGTATAGAGCTGTAAAGCATTTTTTATTCAACGATTTTAAAAGAAGTCTCCAATAACATTAAGACATGAGTTCCACTGTTGCGCTAACCTGTAGATTCCCTGCTAGTAAAATTCTTACGGCTGTTTGTGGAACCATTCGGTTACAGCAAACTCTACCTCAGCGTCCGATTTGAACCACCGTCCTTTTAGTGATTCCTTAAAAAAAATTTAAGATAAGATTTTTGCCTACCCATTCATTAACTACTAGCTTCGCCAGTAAGCAAATTGATGTCCATTTTTTCGGCTTGCACGCGTTATGTTGGTGTGGGTTTCGACACTTTCCATTTAAAAAGCGTGCAAATGTAAGAAAATAAACATGAGTGAGGCCAGAAGTGTGTGTGTGTGTGTGTGTGTGTGTGTGTGTGTGTGTGTGTGTGTGTGTGTGTGTGTGTGTGTGTGTGTGTGTGTGTGTGTGTGTGTGTGTGTGTGTGTGTGTGTGTGTGTGTGTGTGTGTGTGTGTGTGTGTGTGTGTGTGTGTGTGTGTGTGTGTGTGTGTGTGTGTGTGTGTGTGTGTGTGTGTGTGTGTGTGTGTGTGTGTGTGTGTGTGTGTGTGTGTGTTACCTGCCCTTTATTGCTGTATTAAATGAAAAATATTATATTACATTAAAATGAAAAAATTATAATTTTATTGCCTGGCAACAAAATTATTTTATTTTCAACAATTACCATTGTTTGAAAAAGTTTAAATGAATTTTCAAGTACTTTACTCTTGTTAAAACGTAAAAGGTTGCTGGTAAACTACCCCTTCCCCTTAACCGATCTTCACCAAAATCTAAAGGCCTTGAGTCCTCTACAATTCACTGACGTATGCAAAAAATTATTTGATTCTGTTTGAATTTGCGGCAGTTATCGTTTGCCATAGAAAATACGCTTGATAAAAAATGTTGCAGGTAAACTACCCCTTCCCCTCAACCGATCTTCACCAAAAACAATAGGTCTTGAGTACTCTACAAATCAGGGCTGTATGCAAATAATCTTTTGATTCTGTTTGAATTTGCGGCTGTTATCGTTTGCCATAGGAAATACCCTTGTTAAAACATAAAACGTTACAGGTAAACTACCCCTTTCCCTTAACCGATCTTCACCAAAAACAATAGGTCTTGAGAACTCTACAATTCAGGGCTGTATGCGAAACATTATTTGATTCTGTTTGAATTTGCGGCTGTTATCGTTCGCAAAAAAAAAAATTTTACCTTGATAAAAACAACCGTTGCAGGTAAACTACCCCTTTCCCTCAACCGATCTTCACCAAAAACAATAGGTCGTGAGTACTCTACAAATCAGGGCTGTATGCAAAAAATTATTTGATTCTGTTTGAATTTGCGGCAGTTATCGTTTGCCATAGAAAAAAAATCTACAGATACACAGACAGACAGACAGACAGACAGACAGACAGACAGACACACACACACACACAGACACTTTTCGGAAAACGACTTTTTTTCATGTTTTGAGTGTAGTAGAATCAGAATCTGCAATAATCTCGAACACGATTTTTTTTTGCCATCACCATACTTCCATTCCTTAAGGAATATGGAAGTAAATATCGGTATGGAGAACCATACATGACTTCCATATTCTAAGATTTATATTTAAAATCATTTTCAGCCAAACAGCCAGGCTGTGTCTTACCTGCCTTTTTATTGCTGTATTAAATGAAAAATATTATATTACATTAAAATGAAAAAATTATAATTTTATTTCCTGGCAACAAAATTATTTTATTTTTAACAATTACCATTGTTTCAAAAAGTTTAAATAAATTTTCAAGTACTTTACTCTTGTTAAAACGTAAAAGGTTGCAGGTAAACTACCCCTTCCCCTTAACCGATCTTCACCAAAATCGAAAGTCATTGAGACCTCTACAATTCAGGGACGTATGCAAAAAATTATTTGATTCTGTTTGAATTTGCGGCTGTTATCGTTTGCCATAGAAAATACGCTTGATAAAAAAACGTTGCAGGTAAACTACCCCTTCCCCTTAACCGATCTTCACCAAAAACAATAGGTCTTGAGTACTCTACAAATCAGGGCTGTATGCAAAACATTATTTGATTCTGTTTCAATTTGCGGCTGTTATCGTTTGCCATAGAAAATACCCATGTTAAAAAAACGTTGCAGGTAAACTACCCCTTTCCCTCAACTGATCTTCACCAAAAACAATAGGTCTTGAGAACTCTACAATTTAGGGCTGTATGCAAATAATCTTTTGATTCTGTTTGAATTTGCGGCTGTTATCGTTTGCCATAGAAAATACCCTTGTTAAAACAAAACGTTACAGGTAAACTACCCCTTTCCCTTAACCGATCTTCACCAAAAACAATAGGTCTTGAGTACTCTACAAATCAGGGCTGTATGCAAAACATTATTTGATTCTGTTTGAATTTGCGGCTGTTATCGTTTGCCATAGAAAATACCCTTGTTAAAAAAACGTTGCAGGTAAACTATCCCTTTCCCTCAACCGAACTTCACCAAAAACAATAGGTCTTGAGAACTCTACAATTTAGGGCTGTATGCAAATAATCTTTTGATTCTGTTTGAATTTGCGGCTGTTATCGTTTGCCATAGGAAATACCCTTGTTAAAACATAAAACGTTACAGGTAAACTACCCCTTTCCCTTAACCGATCTTCACCAAAATCAACAGATCTTGAGAACTCTACAATTCAGGGCTGTATGCGAAACATTATTTGATTCTGTTTGAATTTGCGGCTGTTATCGTTTGCCAAACAAACAAAATTACCCTTGCTAAAAAAAAACCGTTGCAGGTAAACTACCCCTTTCCCCCAACCGATCTTCACCAAAAACAATAGGTCGCGAGTACTCTGCAAATCAGGGCTGCATGCAAAAAATTATTTGATTCTGTTTGAATTTGCGGCAGTTATCGTTTGCCATAGAAAAAAAATCTACAGACACACAGACACACAGACACTTTTCGGAAAACGACTTTTTTTCATGTTTTGAGTGTAGTAGAATCAGAATCTGCAATAATCTCGAACACGATTTTTTTTGCCATCACCATACTTCCATTCCTTAAGGAATATGGAAGTAAAATGAATGTTTCTTTGTTTGTCCCGTATGCGTTCCTATACCATTCATCCGATTGCGATGAAACTTCGGTGAGTTGTTGTGCGCACGTCCGCAAAGGTTTCTTCCACATCTCCTCCTAAACCACTGTACCGATTTCAACCAAACTTGGCACAAATATTTTACGCAACGGGAGAACCAACATAGGATAGGTGTTTTTTCGATGGGGTCCTTTTGGGGGTTCTCTGGGGTCTTCCACATCGCCTCCTAAACCACTGGACCGATTTCAACCAAACTTGGCACAAATATTTTACGCAAAGGGAGAACCAACATAGGACAAGTGTTTTTTCGATACGATCCTTTGGGGGGTCCTTTGGGGTCTTCCACGTCTCCACCTAAACCATTGGACCGATTTCAACCAAACTTGGCACAAATATTTTACGCAACGGGAGAACCAACATAGGACAGGTGTTTTTTTCGATACGATCCTCTGGGAGGTCCTTTGCGGTCTTAAAAAACTATTAGATCTGGTTACTATGGCAACCCAATAGAATAGATTCTGTTCTAAATATATTATCGCATTAAATTGAAGACCAAGCGAACGAAGTTGTGGGCAATAGCTATTTATTTTTAAGAAGCCTACTTTAATTAAACTTTATTAATTAAACTAACATTTTCATTACGTACAACGTGAAACTCCGTAGCGAAGCACGGGTATTCTGCTAGTCATGTATAAGAGAAAATATATCGTGCGTGGCAGGCAAGCATGTCTCAGTTATGTACTGTTTACGTTTCCATTTTATTATTATCACTACCGCAATAAAAAGGCAGGGAAGACACACACACACACACACACACACACACACACACACACACGCACACAATTCGCGTTATTTCTGGCCTCATTCATGTTTATTTTCTTACATTTGCACGGTTTTTAAATGGAAACTGCCGAACCCATACCAACATAACGCATGCAAGCCGAAAAAGTGTCCAGCGTGGATAGCGATTTGCTTCCTGTGGATCGCTGGGCAGTGTAACTGCACGTGTTTACAGAGGAACGATTCATAGACAGACTTTTCGTCTTTAGGGAATGAACCCTCTGCAAGATGCTGAGGGTCCATGAGTGACTTCGGAGCGCTCCTTCTTTTCCGCGTGTTTGTTCTGTGAAACGTACACTGTAGATTCGCAGATTTATTCTAAGCAACGCTCAATAGGAAATGTTGAAAATTTTTGTCCATGGTGAACCCTCATACACACTAAACCTGCTTTGATGTTTTAATTACGGACATCATAATATTAAAACTTTGGAAACTTGAGCACTACTTAATGGAGATCAATTATTAACTTATACAAGCCATTAATTTTATGCATATTTTTTATATATATGTGTACAACGTTATCGGCAACAAAGAAGTAGTTTTTGTTAAAATTCCTTCCCGGGATATTTGGCCGTAGTCCAATGTTTTCTGCAAAACCAGACGTTTCGGCAATGCCATTGACTTCCATCATCAGTGAAAATCGAGTGCGATAACGTGAGGTGGTATATGTTAGTGACCACAGTACTGTGGTTAAGGCTGAAGCAGTAAGTAGAAAGAAGTAGTTTCTATGGTAATATTTCATTTCGAAAATGATTTTTTAAAATAAATCTTAGACTATGGAAGTCATGTATGATTCTCCATACCGATATTTTCCCTGGTATTGGGGTGGCTTTTTGTGTTGTAACATAATGCCTCTCCATAAAAATTGATCATTTTGGTAAAACACTAGTATAGTTTTTTATGAAATTATCAGTTATATATAATTTTTTCCTTTTTCTTCTTGTGTATTTCTTCCTTCTTGTTTCTCTTCTTACTTGTTCCACTCCTTTTTATTTATTTATCTTTTAGATCTGTTTTTACTTATTTCCATTGGTGCATTCTCCCTGTTATATAAAATTTCCCTAACTTTTAGTAGCTGGTTTCATCCATTACTACCCTTTATTCTGAGATCAGCCAACATCATCTCTGCTCAGTTAATTGATTGCTGGACCTATTCTCAGTCAATCTTAAATACCTTTTTGTCATCTTGTGACTCTCATTAATATTAATAATAATATTTTGGGGATTGTCCACTTCATGGTTCCTTAGATCATTTTAACTTTTTTCTACTCATTCTTCCTTCCGCTGTACCTTTGCTATATTCTGTTATATACTCACACAGTTGATTGTTTATATTTATTTAGTTGTTAATTTCATTATATCTAACTTTTCATTAGTTGGTTTTCTTTTCTTTTCTTGTGATCATTTTAATTATTTCATACACTTTTTTCTTTTCTTCTTCTTGGTTGATTACCCTTGTTTTGCTTTAGCCACTTGCTGTATATTTGTTTTATATATTTTTTTTTCTTGTACCAGTTTTTTTTTTCTGAATATTCTATATTCTTTATAATTTTATGTATTTGTCTTAGCAGGTCTTGCTTTGTTCTATATTTGTTTATTTTAATTGGTCTCCTTTCTAATTCTCATGTACTATTAATTCTTGTTTTCACTTCGTTTGTTTAGTTTATTTTATCTCACATATTTTCTAAATATTATTGTAAGTTGGTCGTACTTACTGTTTAGGAATTTCGTAGTTCATTTTTTATTTTACCTCACACGTTTTCTAAATAATAGCGTAAGGTGATCTTACATATTTTTTGAATTTTGCAGTTTGTTATCATGACTGTTCATCCTTCCTCGTAGAACTTCTTGATGGAAACTTGGTTATATACTTCTTTGATCTTTTTAATTATTGGATTGCTTACTTCATACGTATTGTTGCCATTGTCTTTTGTTATGATATAAGGTCCTACGTATAACAATAATAGTTTCTTGGCTATACCTTCGAATGTACTAGGTAGGTCACGATTTTTTATTAAGACTTTTTCTCCTAAGTGATAGTTAATTACTGTGCCGAGTCTAAGATAGATTCGGCGCGTATTCGGCATTTAAGGCCAAAGGACGTAAAATACGGTACTGTATTTAGTGGTTGAGATACGCATACAGTCTGCAGCTGGGATAATCAATCTGCAGCTGTGATAATCAAGCTGCGCTTGATTGGAGTGGCGCTTGATCGGTGCTGCGCTCTAGTGCTGGATACTGATTGCGAGTTCAGAAAAAGAGAAATAAGCGATATTAAACTTGTCTTTTCCTGGTCACCGTCCAATTAAGAACGCGTGGCATTTCTTCCTCTGACAGAAAGGAGCTTTTGTTGCACCATCTACTACCTATGGCAGGCTAAACAAATACAGAGCTGCGGGTCCCTCGCTGAAGACGGGGAACAGCTCCATCCTGAACCATTAACATCCAGACTCTCTCTCTCAACTTCATCTGCCAGAGAAGAATAGCGAGGATAGGCCACCAACACACTAACATGAGACCAGAATAACACCACTTCACACCCATGGAAAAAATAAGGGACATCAATCCATATTATTTTTTTTTACACAGTGTGATGTAACCCACTAGAACCAGTGGACATAGAGTCACTCTACAACAATGACTTTAAGTGTTAAACATTTTAATTGGGTCCCCGGTTAACGGGACAGAATAGTGCATGATCTTGGGGGGGAATCTTTTGTACATTTTGTAAATCTGTTGTATAAATTGTGAGCCCAGGGGTTGACATGTATCTGTGGCTGCTCACCATTCAGACGTATAAATTTCCTTCTTATTTTCAGTATAAGGGTTTCCTTAGTGCTACTAATTCATTCAATCAACAAGTAATTTCACTGGTTCAATTTAGTTTTCATTTTATGCTTTAATTTCTCATTTTTAAATTCGGTTTGGATCATATAGGGATAGAAGTTTCTTTGGTAGTTAAGTCGGGTCACCAGTTTAATCCTGTATAGGTGCATTTTCATGCAGAGTTGAACATGCTCTTGGGACAGGTTGAGTTATGCACTATCTCGCCTAGGAACATGTCGGCCTTTGGGCCAAATTACTTTTAAAAAGGTTATAAGGTTTATGACACGTTACTATTTTCAAGACTTAACAAAATTTATCAATATTTAATTTCTTTTAATTAATTATGATCACTGGGGTGTTCACTGTATTCTAATTATAATTACTCCAAGTCTAAATGCTCAATGTGGCAGCACTTTATAATAGTATCAGGCACTATGCCAACTCTTGAATTTAGTATGTCCTGGGGCCACTGGTGTTACATACATAATCAGATACACATGTAATATCTTATACACATATTAAGTATTAAAACCTAATATGGATATTTATAGATAGTTAATTATGTACCTCATGGCGTGGAAAAGGGTGTGGCAAGAGATAGATGTTATAATTGTCCTGTGTTGTGGAACATGTATATGTATTGTATATTCGTGTGTATTTTTGGGGGTTATCTATGTATTGTACATTCGTGTGTATTTTTGGGGGGTTAGATATACGGCTACAAGGAGAATATAAAACCTAGATTTTATATACATTTATTTTCAGATAATATTTTAAAAGGGAAAATATAAATTTTATATTTATGAATTTCTAATGACAATTTTAAAAGGGAGAATATGGATTTTATAATTATTAATTTCAAAAGACATTTTTAAAAGCAGAAAATATAATTTTATATTTATTAATTTCAATTAATATTATTTTTTTTAGTGGAGAATCTAAATGTTATATTCATTGATTTTGTAAGTAACAGTTTCGAAGGAGATAATGAGTTCTGTTATAATAAAAAGATTTATTGGTCGTTAATTTTGTGAGTTTTAATTGCAAGTCCCGTCTCACTGGATCCAGCACATTTTTGGCTTCTCTAGGCTTTGGCCTAGTTTTAATTATCTTGTGGCCCCTCTTTAGAAAGAAAAAAAAAAAAAAAAAAAAAATTTACAAGTCAAAGTTAAAGAGGGGTTACATTGGTAGCAGAGCGTGGTTGAGATTAGGGTCAACCCTTGGGTCCTTTGGGTGTGACGGGGCTTGCAAACTCAGGAAACAGTTTGGGGTTCGACTAGAACTTAGAAGAATCTCTGGAAGTCCCTATATCTAGAAGTAACTATGTTTTGTTAGGTTTAAGGTTTGTGTATTATATGTGTATATACTTGCCCGCCTGTTGGTATCGTTGAACGGTAGATTGCCACGCGGTGTGAAATTTTAAAGGGGGCCATTCCTTTGGAAACGCAAATTATCGCAGATCTGTGCCTAGGTGGAGATATGGTTCGCGTATTACCTTGCCCATAATAGGGGAGGTGTTTCATTTATGCGGTATGGCCCGATCGGCAGTCGGTCTCCTCCGAGATACGGGAGCCGAAGTCATTACAAATATTTTTTGAGAATTTGTCGTTGGTCGGTAATTTTGTCATGTTGTGTGTTAGTGTGTGTGTCGCGTTCCTTAATGTGTAGTGTTGTTGAGAAAGAGCAGTTCAGGTAAGTGGGCTGGGTCCTCGCAACGATAGGGGGACCCGCAGTCTGCTTGAAGCAAGAGTATAGTACTCGAGTTTTTTTCTGATTCCTGTGTTATTATTGTCATTATTTTGTAGGGTTTTAGGTGTTTTGTGGGAATTATGTTTTGTTGATTGTGTGTTGTGAATTGTGAAATTCTGGCGGCGGTATGCTTTCAGAAATTGCCCCACCCCTTTTCAGGAGTTCTCCAGAAACATTCGGTGGTAGATGGAATAGATGAGGACGGGTTGCTGGTTTTCTTGGACCTTGTCCTGTAGTTGGCAGATTTCCCGGGTGTGTCCGATGGGGAGGTCTTGTCCCTTATATACCCGTATTGCCAGGGTTCATTGGCAGGGTTGGTCACCAACACTCTGCGTCGGAGCGGCAGTGTCGACGCTTTTCATGGGGAAGTGTTGCATTTCTTCATACCCCATCGACGACGTTCCCAGCTTAAGTTAGATTTATTCTATCGCCTACAGGCCAACGGGGAGGCGTTGGGGGACTTCGTGCACGACATACGGAAAGCTGCCCGGGTATTAAGATTAGGGTTGCCCGAGACGGAATTAATACAAGCAATTCTGGAAGGACTGAATCCCCAAGAGAGATCGCGTTTGATATTCGCAGAACGTCCACGTTGTTTCGCGGATCTGTACCGGTTGTGTGTGGTTTCTAAGACTGTCCAGGCAGGGGACGAGTCCCGGGGAAGAGGTGCTACGGATGTCCAATACTCCAGTGGTCTGTTAGGAAGAGTTAAAAGGACAAACATGGCGGTTGGAGAAAAACACAAGAGACTGTCAGAAAAACTGAATATTCCGGAAGTAATAGAGCTTACAAGGGGGTGACAAGTGAGAAGACGGTAGCAACGGTTACAGCAGAGAAAAGAAATAAGTATGAAATTAACAGGGAAAGAAGAAGTTACATTAGTAAACCAACATCGGCAAGTAGGGAGCCTGTAGCAAGGCGTTATTCCTATTGGGAGAAAAAAGAAACTTTGAAGCTTCCAGAGGAATTACCAGTGCCTAATAGAGTAGTGGAGGAAGAAGGGGAGGAGAAAGAAGAAAAGCGAAGTAACTTCTGTGGATCAATACAAGATGACAAGAACACGTCTGTTGATATTGAATTACAGGACTCGGAGAGGACGTCATGGTTGAATCCAGATGCCGCAGAATTTGTTCCGGTATCTCCATCTCGGTTCATGACGGATCCAGATCCGGTAACATCATCATTGCCTACTCCAGGAGATGAGAAGTCACTTGATGGTGGAGCTTTACCATCGTCAGTAGAATTTAATTTAGACATTGCACATGGACCTGGACAGCTGGATTCCAGGTTGGGAAATGTTGAGGAAGTTGTAGTTGCTGAGAGTGGTGAAGAAGAGGAATCGAAGGAAGAGGCAGAAGAGCGGTCTGCACATGCTGCGCAGGGGAGTATAAGTGTAAGTGTTAGGGAGGCTGCAAGTGTTTCTGAGGTTGCGGATGGACAAGGGGATGTCCATGCTGCAAGTGTGGTAGAAGTAGATGAGGTAGAAGTTGAGGAGAAATTGGGTGGCAGCGTTGTGGAGTGTGTGAGTGAGGATGGTGTAGTGTGTGAAGATGTGCAGACGCTTTCTGTAAGTAGTGATGAGGATTCCGAGGAATGGAAAGAAGTATCAGGCGGACCAGGTGAGCAACTAGAGGATGAAGATGTGCAGTGTCATGAGGTAGATTTGGATTATGGGGACGAAGAAGGGGAAATTGTAGAAGAGAAGAAGGTAGAAGCAGAGGAGTTAGAAGTTGAGGATAATCCAAATCGGGGTAAAAGTAGTCAGGTAAGTTACCTTGATTCTAATTCAGAAGAAACAAATCAGTACAGCTCAACACGAGATAGTTTCTCAGAGAGAGGTGTCCAAAAGGAACGAGTACCTAAAAGTCGTCATAAAAAGGTGAGAAGAGGCGGTTAACGGGTAGCGGGTAGATGTTCCCCACAGTCCCAGTGGTGTTCGTCTACTTCAGGGTTGCGCCCCTGCCTCCGCGAGCCTTGGTTTTCTCCACCCATCCTTATTCTCGGAGGGAACCATGTCCTTACCCTTAGTCCTAGCTATTGACCTTTTAATGATCCTTGCCCTTTTCATCTTCCCAATTTTCCTACCCCTCCCCTTGGAAAACAAAATAAAGTAAAAAAACAAATAAAAATTAGAAAGGAAAAAAATTTAGAAAAGGAAAAAAGAAAAATATCAGAAAGGAGTTAGAAAAGAAGTTAGTTGGAAGAGTTGTGACTAGGTTGGTGTAGTGATGTTAGTGTTAGATTGTTGGTTGTGGTTTTCATTTTTCTTTGTTGTAGTTGTTGTTGATTATTGTAGGGTCCTAGCCATGCCGCATTCCCCGGTTGATTTCCCTGGTAGGTTATTTTTGGATTAAGTGTGGGTTGTTAGACGATGCCGTGGAGAAGTAAACCCCCCCTTGCTAGTTACGCCAGTATTGAAGAGTAAATGAAGGGATTGATGTTCGCGTGCCCTCTATGCGGTTTTCTCTGTCCGGCTAAGTGGGGCCGTCCGCCCTAGTGTAGGGATGGGGACCAGCCATATGGCAAGGATGGAGATGCCTTGTTGGTGCATGTGGCTGGTCGGTCCGAGAGGTGGACGAGAGGAGTAGTACGGTCACTCACATACCAAGGTGGGTGATACCTTGTTTGGTCTTCGGACGAGTATGTGAGTGGGACCAGTGGAAGTAGGTGGTGGTCACCAGAGAGGGTGACGTGTTGGGGCGGTCCCATGGGGTTGGCATGGCGGAGAGGGTCGCATGGGGATGGTAGCAGTTGTGAGTTTTTTTGTACTGGGAAAACCGAGGAACACATACGTTGTTGTAAAAAACATTGGGGTAAACTGCAGGGTGCTCCTCTGTCTAGGTGTGGGGCAACTCTGTTGCCCTTTTGGGGTGGGGGTGTGTCGAGTCTAAGATAGATTCGGCGCGTATTCGGCATTTAAGGCCAAAGGACGTAAAATACGGTACTGTATTTAGCGGTTGAGATACGCATACAGTCTGCAGCTGGGATAATCAATCTGCAGCTGTGATAATCAAGCTGCGCTTGATTGGAGCGGCGCTTGATCGGTGCTGCGCTCTAGTGCTGGATACTGAATGCGAGTTCAGAAAAAGAGAAATAAGCGATATTAAACTTGTCTTTTCCTGGTCGCCGTCCAATTAAGAACGCGTGGCATTTCTTCCTCCGACAGAAAGGAGCTTTTGTTGCACCATCTACTACCTATGGCAGGCTAAACAAATACAGATCTGCGGGTCCCTCGCTGAAGACGGGGAACAGCTCCATCCTGAACCATTAACATCCAGACTCTCTCTCCCAACTTCATCTGCCGGAGGAGAATAGCGAGGATAGGCCACCAACACACTAACATGAGACCAGAATAACACCACTTCACACCCATGGAAAAAATAAGGTGACATCAATCCATATTATTTTTTTTTTACACAGTGTGATGTAACCCACAAGAACCAGTGGACATAGAGTCACTCTACAACAATGACTTTAAGCATTAAACATTTTAATTGGGTCCCCGGTTAACGGGACAGAATAGTGCGTGAACTTGGGGGGGGGGGAATCTTTTGTACATTTTGTAAATCTGTTGTATAAATTGTGAGCCCAGGGGTTGACATGTATCTGTGGCTGCTCACCAATCAGACGTGTAAATTTCCTTCTTATTTTCAGTATAAGGGTTTCCTTAGTGCTACTAATTCATTCAATCAACAGGTTATTTCACTGGTTCAATTTAGTTTTCATTTTATGCTTTAATTTCTCATTTTTAAATTTGGTTTGGATCATATAGGGATAGAAGTTTCTTTGGTAGTTAAGTCGGGTCACCAGTTTAATCCTGTATAGGTGCATTTTCATGCAGAGTTGAACATGCTCTTGGGACAGGTTGAGTTATGCACTATCTTGCCTAGGAACATGTCGGCCTTTGGGCCAAATTACTTTTAAAAAGGTTATAAGGTTTATGACACATTACTATTTTCAAGACTTAACAAAATTTATCAATATTTAAATTCTTTTAATTAATTATGATCACTGGGGTGTTCACTGTATTCTAATTATAATTACTCCAAGTCTAAATGCTCAATGTGGCAGCACTTTATAATAGTATCAGGCACTATGCCAACTCTTGAATTTAGTATGTCCTGGGGCCACAGGTGTTACATACATAATCAGACACACGTGTAATATGTTATACACATATTAAGTATTAAAACCTAATATGGATATTTATAGATAGTGTAATATAACTACAAATATTACGTTTCTAGTGTATACGAGTATGTAACTTTGTTAACTATATTTGAGGATGTTTAAAAGCCCCACAGTTGGGTTCGCCAATTTGTAATATCCTCCGTGTATATTATTACCTTATAAGCTGCCCGCTGGAAGCGTCAAATTGTAATGAACAACTTTATAAGGGAGTCCTTATTATTTCAGCCCACGTTGTAGTCGTTAATTTGTAATTAAACATGTTACTATATTTTATTTATTTAAATGAAGATGTGTGGAAGCACCACTGTTGGATTCCAATTTGGAATACAACGTTTACAAGTATGTGAGTGTGTATACTGGGGTTCAATCCAGCCCCACTTTGGTTTAGGCCAATTTGTAACGTAAAGCTTTCTCTGCGTTTTTAATTATTTATTTATTAATGAATATGTCTTTCTGTTGTGACCGATGAAACCTCCTGAAAGTATGTTATTAGACAAATATAATTATAATAATGTTTGTTTTTAACTTATATAGATCTAACTTAGTATTCAGTGGTTGGGTAATATTAACGATACGTATCATGTATTAACTGAATGTAATGAATATTCTTGTCAACCCTAGTCACTCGACATCAGGAAATTCTATTCAAAGTTTGCACTGAAAACGCGCTAGTTCCTCGATCTCCCGTTCCACCAGCTGAGTATTTAGCGCTGCCACTTGTAATAAGCGTACTTATAGGTTAGTTGTTCCTCGGGTTAGAATAAACCTTTTATTGTAAATTATTACAACCACTACTTATAGTATCTATTCTGCAATAACTTCAAATATAATCTCATACAATCAAGATGCTTTATTAATTTTATCTATTAATTTACAGTAACCGTGATTTCCAAAATAACAATATGATCAAATCGATCACACAGAAATATATCGATTATCAATCAATCCAACTCCATAGACTTATACAAATTAAAAATAATAATAATTAGTTCTTATCCCAGGGTTCGTAAAGTTCTTGGAACCATTAGTAAGGCCAGGTAAAATGCATAATTAAGGTTACTCAAGTATTACAAAACAAAATTATTTACTCTAAATATAATGAAATTAAAATAGGTTGTTTTTTTACCGAGTCGACGAAAGCTTCGACTGGCTGTGGACGTCTGTAAACAGTTGTCAGGATGCCGCTTAATTCCTCTTCATCCAGTAAAAGTGCTCTGGCGTTTAATAAAATTGATTATGGCGTGTACTGGAACACTCTCAGGAAATCTTCAGACTTCTGTTCTTCTACTCTGATCTTGACAATTCTCGGTCCTGGTGAAATGAAAATAGGATCCCGGCTTCTTCTGCTGCCAGTGAAGGTTAATTTTGCCAAACTAGTTCTTCTGGTATTTTCAATAATTCCGTTAGTTCAAGCTTTAATTCTTTTAACTGATCTTCTGTTTATAGAAGGAATTGGTTTACCACCGAATCCAGCGGAATTATTTGGTGAAAGAGGCGAGAGGTTTTCAATTCTTTTTAAATGTATTCCGTGACAATTTGGAAGGTTATTTAATTTTATTACTCATCAGTATTAAGTTATAATTATCTTTCAAAGAGGGTTTTTAATTTTGATTCATTTTTCCTTCAAATTTATTATTCAATTTTTGTTAAATGTATCTGCCCATCTCAACTTAATAGCTTGTAACAATCAGCATGAATGATCCAAAATCAACAACTCATGTCCATTTCAGTTGCCTTAACAACCACGTTTTCTAGATATCCTTGAGCCGGCATTATAGAATATTACTACTCTTTTCCAATAAAATACTCCATGCTTGGATTAATATTAAATTACCTAAAATTCTCCCCTAACCTTCCTTCTTAAACAGTAAATGTTTTACCATAGTTTCGTTGGACTGGATTTCTTAAAAAGGTATTAATTTCCTTTCACTAATATGGAATTTAGGCCTATAGATTTTCTTACAACCGTTATAACATTATTTGGTTCTTTAACTTAATTTTCTTTTACCTGACCTACTGTGCAATTAATTATTGGTTAAATGGTTAATTACATTAATTTTAATTTACTGGTGGTTACTTTATCACATTAATTAACTGGTTCTGGAACCCTTCATTAATTTATAATATAATTGTCAGAACTACTTGTCAAACATGAAACACTGGTCACCCTCCTGGCCCAGTTTATAAACATTAATTAAAACAACAGTATTATTCAACTTTAGACAATTCTTAGAACTTAGTATAATGCCTAACATTGGTAACTATACTTGACTGTCTAAAGACAAATTTAACATAAATACAACCATAATCTTTGATGAAGTATTACTATTAAACAACATCAGTTCATTTCTACCATACTCAAAATATAACATAAATATTCTGTAAACCTCAACATGTTACAGTATAAAAACAAGCATTTTATTATTTTTAACTATTCATTGGTCTGGTTTTTTATATTTAACCTTAGTCATTGCCTCTTTTGACTTGAGGTACTTCTCAGATACATTAACTAGTACTAGTACTTAGTACTTTTATATTTCAGAATTATCCGTTGTATTACTTTATTTCTTCGTTCCTTCTTAAAATCAATTATTTCCCAAGTTTAAATCTTACTTCTATAATCATTCTTGTGACATTCTTTATTAATTATACATTTTGGATCTGTTTTATTTATTTATCTACATTTATTTGTGAGTTTTCCCTCTAATATTTAATTTTCCTAAACCTCCCTAACATTATAACTGGAATCGAATCGGTGGTGCTCTATCAGCTAACCAATTACCATCGTCCGTTACATATTTTCTGGGATCAGAGGAACATGATCTCTGCCCAATTAAATGATTGCTGGAATATTCTACAGTCAATCTTCATCAATAATCCTCGTAAGGTAGTCATCATGTGACCTTCAATAAAATAATCAATAATAATAATACTCTAGGGATTATTCACTGTAATTTAACTCAGATCATATTATTTCTTCATATTAATTCTTCCTTCTATTATACACTTTTCCTCTCCAATACTTGGCTATTTTATTGACATTTATTAATTGGTTTTTTACGGATAATTCTTAAAAATTTGTTTTTTTCTTTTCTTGTGATCCTTTTGACGGTTCCATTTTGGCTTCTTCATTCTCTTATCTTCATTGGCTCATATTTCTTTATGATCAATACAGCTGGTTATGAGATTTTGGTTAGTACTATACATTACATCATGTAGTTATATTCTTCTGGCACAATCATTATTATTCCTTTTACATTCTAAATTACATTTCTCACTATTATATTACATCAGATAAACTCATTTTGTTTTTTGGTTTTGATGATTTTTATTAGGTTGAATCAGTGTTATTTTTTTTTTCTTTTATATTAGTTTAAAGTAATTTCTCCTGAATTATATAGTAAGGTGTTCTTACTTATTTTTCGAATTTGGTTGTTTTTATTTTCAAAATTCTCTTTCTTATATACCTCATAAATTGTTTTCTTAGATACTTGTTTGTAAGTTGAACTTACTTCATTTTTTGAATTTTGGGGTATAGGATATGATTTACGGTTAAAATTAATAGGTTGCTTAAATGACAATTCACAAATAAAATTCCTGGCTTTCCCTGGCACATCCGAAAATACTTTTTTATATCTGTTATAAATCTTTATTAATTGATTCCTTTGTTCAGGTGTTACTCTATTATTATTATTATTATTGACAGTTTTAAACAAATAAATCTCTTGCAATTTTTCCTTCCATTCATTCTCTTTAGTATAGGTTAATTCCTCAAAAGGTGCTTTATATTCCATTTCATCATCACGCATCAAAGTAAAAGAATGTCATTGGTGAGTGGCATTTTTATGATCCACTATTTCACTTGACCATTCTCCATTTTCATGGTACAGGGTTATTTTTCCTCTGCCCATATTAATAATAGCTGAGTGGCGCCGCAGCGTATCACACCCTAGCATTGCTTTAAATGGTAGTCCTTGGGCTACCATAAAACACCATAGGAATAGTTTTACCTCCACTAGATACTTCCATCATTACTTGTTGCCGTATTGTTTTATTTGGTCTGCCAGTAGCACCTATAATAACCATGTTGTTAACTGGTAATGTTGGTATATTTTTCTTATACTTCTCCCTTATTCGGTTATATTCTACCTTGTCCAGTAGCGACACATTCGCGCCAGTATCAATTACTATCTCTGTCATAACTCCCTGCAATTCAGCCATAATGTATATAATTTGATTGTCAGTTTTATTCTCTGACGGTAACACTTCTTCCGTTAAATCATTTCGTATATCCTTTAAATAATTGTTCCTTGTAATTTTTATAATTTGATTAATTTCCTTATGCTTTTGTGTATACCCTTCCAATCCCAGCAGCGAGGGGTTACTAAATACTTCCACTGCTGTACTTAGTTTTCCATCCTATCCTGCGGACGATCGTCCCTTGCAGTGGTCCCTGGGTTGCCATCATCAGGCCTAAAATCTCTATGGGCTTCTTGGCGTGTAGGCAGATCCTCCTCTCGATTTCGATTATTGGGTAGATTTCGTTGGTCGTTGTTGGCACGATTATTGTTCCAATACTCTCTCCCATTGTCCCAATTCCTGCGGCCTGTTCTGTATCTGTTACTCTCATGATTAGTATAGTGATTATTTGGGTAATAATTGTTCGATTACGATTGTTCATTAATAGGTCATTCACCCTTCTGTGATAGTTATTATTGTTAAACCGATTTGTCCCTGGACGCGACTCTTGATTTGTCTCTCCCCTTCTATTGTGGTAATATTCACCTTGCCGTCGAGACCTTTGATAATAGTCTTCCATTTCGTAACTGGCTAATAATAACCTATCTACATTTATTTGTGAGTTTTCCCTCTAATATTTAATTTTCCTAAACCTCCCTAACATTATAACTGGAATCGAATCGGTGGTGCTCTATCGGCTAACCAATTACCGTCGTCCGTTACATACTTTCTGGGATCAGAGGAACATCATCTCTGCCCAATTAAATGATTGCTGGAATATTCTACAGTCAATCTTCATTAATAAACCTCGTAAGGTAGTCATCATGTGACCTTCAATAAAATAATCAATAATAATAATAATACTCTAGGGATTATTCACTGTACTTTAACTCAGATCATATTATTTCTTCATATTAATTCTTCCTTCTATTATACACTTTTCCTCTCCAATACTTGGCTATTTTATTGACATTTATTAATTGGTTTTTTACGGATAATTCTTAACCATTTGTTTTTTTCTTTTCTTGTGATCCTTTTGACGGTTCCATTTTGGCTTCTTCATTCTCTTATCTTCATTGGCTCATATTCCTGTATGATCAATACAGCTGGTTATGAGATTTTGGTTAGTACTATACATTACATCATGTAGTTATATTCTTCTGGCACAATCATTTGTAGCGGGGCATTTTTGGGCATACCTGGGGTAATGACAGAATTTGTATTTTTTTCTTTCTTTTAATAAATAACATAATTGGCGATAGGGACAGAAATTATAGACTTGGGTAAATTTCCTGTTTAAAACAAGAATAACAGTGGCAGCATTGACTGTGACAATTGTTTAATAATATTGTGTGGACAGTTTTAATAACAGCCAACAACTGTACCAAGGTCAACAAATAACGAACACGAAACAAGTAAACACATTACATAACGTACATCAGGCGATGTGTTGCGTCAGCAACTTACACAACAACTGTGTGTCATCGGTTCGTCAGAGCCTATCCTGGGTGTGTCACGCCAGCAACATTGTGACACAACAGAACAAAGTCAGTCGGAAATCAACATCTACTAGAGACAGATGCAAAAAACAACTGTCGCGTCTGCCCGGCTCTAGCCGGTTTTCGGGCGAAGTTATCGTGTGTTTGCCGACGCGCCCGCAGAACCACAAAAAATGTAAATTTCAGTATTTAAACAGTTTCTTTACTTTACAAAAATGAAGTAGAGGCAGTGAGTACAATTGAATATAAATTAACAGTTCGGACATAAAATGTGAAGCACGAGGACTGTAAACCACAAGTTAATATCTACGCCGCAATAGCAGGAAAGTAGACATTTTTGTTCTTAAATCATTCAAAATACTAAATTCTTTTCTTTTTCAAAAATTGAGCTCAATAAATAAAAAATACAGTATGACCTAGTATGGGGTATATGTTTGCGTGAGAGTGTGTGTGTAGGTACCTAAATTAATATAACGTGAAGTGCTGGTTTCCGTTTTGTAAATGAATACTAAGTTTATAATATGTATTTAGTTCTAAGTTCTAATCATGCATAATGAATGTTATTTTTTTGTTTTTCTATAAGATCGCCAAAGTAGGAGAAGGGAGGGGGAACATTTTTCTATATAACATTTGCAATTAGGTTACGTGATATACTGTCATGTTTTTCTTTATTTAATACGAAAATGAATTAAAATAGTTGTCATGGTAAGTCAATTGTATTTTCTTAAATAACCTGTTCTGCACTTCCCGGTCCGCTGAACCGAACCTGGGTAAATATTCACAGTTGGTAACAAAGATGGCGCCCGACAGTAAACAGTGAATACAGTAACCGTAGAATCAGTTCAACCATGTTTTGATATATTTTATTATATCAAGAGATATTGAAAAGTATCAATGGCTTCTGGAACAGGGACAATTTATATAATTATATAAATACAGCCCACTGGGAAAGCAGAACGGTTGTTTGAGGTAAAATAAATTTTTTTTTTGCATACGTAAAATAGACGTATAGAATAAGGTTATGTCATGTTTTGTAGTATGAGTGAGCAGAACATTTTTTTTTCTTTTCTCAATAATAATTATGTATGACAAAATAATATTTTGCTAAGAAATATATATAATAAAAATTTTAAGAAAAATGGCAGATAATAGTACTGTCAGCTTATCTGACAGTCAGTTTAGTAGCGATTCGGGAGTTCAAACGAGTGATAATAATTTAGAAAGTCAGTTGACCGAATAGAAAATAATGGAAGGTGTGACGAGTCAGTCAACTCCGACCTTAATTAAGAGAGAAAGTAATAGTGATTTGATGAGTATCATGCTCAGTCAGTTCGAAAAAATAAATAGTAATTTTGAGACCAAATTCGATACGTTAACAAACCAAATCTATAACAAATTAGATGAACAGAATAAAGAGTTGAAATATGAGATTAAAGAGATTACTAAGAATTTGAACCAGATTGATGACATAATAAAAAACAGTTTAAATAGGTTAGAACAGAAGTTCGAGAAATTAGGTAACAATGTTTTAAATATGACAAAATGTAAAAATGACAAAATAGTAGACAATACTGAGAGTATAGTGGGGGTGAAGAATAATGTAGAAGCAAATGAGGAAAATATAATAACAAATAGTACTGATGAAGTTTTAGAATGCGATAATGAAATGTTAATGAGTGTTTATGAAGTAGAGAGAGAGTGGAAGAATAATGTAGTAATTAAATGGGGACAGAGGGCAAATTTTCCCTTTATTGTTTATAATGATGATGATGATTTAATGTTGTTTTTTCAGGGCAAGAGACCCTTATTGTTAAATGAAGTAATGTTGTATAATGTTGTACCCTCTGTCCGTAATAATGGTGAGAATGTGATGTGGTGCTATGAAGAAAGAGAGTTATATGTTGAGAATGAAATAGAAATATATAAGTTAGAAAGAAAGTATGATGAATTGAGAAAAATACTAGAAGGGGTGATGATGAATCATGTGAAATACGTACCTGTTGAAAGAGAGACAGAGAATAATTTTGATAATATCTTACCTGATTATAATGATTTACCTGACGTAGTAGTTGAGGAATACAAAAACGAGAAAACGATTTACCTGACATTAACAAATAACACTGATACAGACGGGACAATCCTAACTGATGTTGACATGATGTATAATGGTATAATGGATGAAATAGAATGGATGGATTATTATGATAGCAACAATTATAATAATTCGTGTGTGGATAATAATGATGAATGTTTCAAATATATTAGATATATATATGACGATGGTGGGTGAGCTAAAAGATCAGTGTTGGGACATTTTTAAATATTGTAAATTTTTGGTAATGACCTTGCTGATTTGGACATCTGAAGTGAGATACACTTGAACAGTTTTGACGCATATTTTGTAAATATAATGTAGGGAATTCATGTGTGTGTATTATGAAATATTAAGTAAGTAATGTGCATATGTTTTAGAAAATGTTGTGTTAATAATAATAATATTATTAATATTTTGCATTATAATTAGATAATAAAATAATTATGAAGACAATAATTAATGATTTATAGAATGTTGATAATAATTGAAATATGTTATTTTAATAATCAATTGAAGTAAATAAGTTGAGATGTTTAGATATTGTGATTGAATGTTATGTGTTTGAATTTTATAAGGTAATTAAATTGTTTGGTGAGATTTTGATTTAATAATAATTAATAAATAAATAAATGTTAAATGGTTTATTTGGTGGAATTTTGTGGAACATAATGATTAAAAATATATGTTAATAATAAATTTAGAAATTTTGAAAATCTGATTGCAACACAGGATAAATTCATAATGATGATAAATAACAACGGTTAATGAAACATTTTAAATAATAATGTTTATAAATTTTTTATATAAATTATTTATAAGAGACTTGTTTGTTTAATTTTTTTTTTGGTTAATAATCCGAGTTAATGTATATTTGTGTATTGTGTTATGTGATGTATTATAACAGTGTAGTGTGGAACTGCTATGGGGGGAGGTTGTAGATTTTGTATTTAATATTTTATGTTAATAATGGTTAAGCTTCCATATAAAGTGGGTTAAAACCCCATCTAAATTAATATTGTCATTTAAATATAAATTCGTAAATTTAATATTACGAAACATATTTTACTTGTGATTCCCCAAATTTTCGGGCGGTCACGGCCTCACCGAACCCTGACCGTGGAATTGGTTTAGCTTTAACAGCTATGGTTGGGGCACATTACGATTACGCGCTGACCATAACTGGCCATAGCTGTTATCGTTGTAAAGGTGTATTTTGAAATTGATGGGGGGTAATAAAAGGGGAATCACCAAACTATGGAACAGCGGCTGCCACTCTGTTCAAGGAGGAACAGCAGAGCCAGGTGGTAGATCCGTTTAAGGGTGCATGATTATTAACGAGAACATGTTGATGTTCAACAATTTTAACTTAACAGCGGAAGCAGAGACACGGAGAGGTAAAACCCTGCTCCAAAATATACAGTCTCTGTGGAAGCGAAAAGGCGCCACAGTCTTACATAATTGAAATAGTGTGTGTGGCTGGGAGGTTATCCAAGGGGATAACGTATTAAAAATTTGATATATTTTAATTAATAATGATGATTTGCTACTCAATAATTTTGTTTGAATTTAAAAAATAGATGCACTAAATACTTCTTATATTGTGTTATTATGTCTTATTGTGTTGATTGCATTAGTATGTTAGGAATAAGTATTATAAAAATATAATATTATGTTTTCAATGTGTTTATAGATTTTAAAATAAAATGAAAAATAGTTGTAATAAGTAAAATTTTCAATAGGTTGTAAAAGATAGAAGTGGGTGATAGTAATTGTTTGAATAAAATGTTTGAACCAGTTCAAGTTGAATTTTGTGGGACATAGATATGTCCAAATCGAAGTAAGAGTTAAAGTAATAGTGGAAATGAAAATAATGCAATATTGTTTTGAGTTAATGTATGTTATAGAATTTTGAGAAGTATAAGTGGAGACACAGTAGAAATGGAGAATTTATGTAGAGTTTTGAGTGATATATTGTTGTTTATTTGTTGATGTTAATTTGTTGTAATTGTAGTGAGGTTATGAGATTGAGATTTTTTGGGGATGGCAATTTTGTAGTAGTGGTAGTGTAATGTGGGAGTCCGCAACATAAGGGTTGGGACGGGATTTGGTATAGTTTTAGTGGGAAGGGGCCGCCGTAGGTAAAAATCCAGGGGCCAGAGAACGGGAATTGAGCTTTTTTGGGGGGGGGGAAACACGTATCCTATGTACAAAGGGTTAGAGAGTATTTTTTTTTATATAAGAGTAGAAGGTGGCGATTGGAGTTAAAGTAGTAAGTAGTTAGAGGTAGAGAAGGGTTAGTAAAATTTTGATAGAGGGGTGTCATACTAGTTAGAGATTTTGTAAGGGAACGTTAGAGTAATAAAAGGGGTAAGATTATGAGTAAATGCCAAGTGGATAAAGTAAATTATAATGAATAACGTAGAATCACCCAAAGTAATGAAATGGAATAATGATGGCCATAATTGAAAAAAAAAAAATAAATAAAATAATTTTTGTAATTTTGAGAAACGAATTAATAAGAGTAAATCAAGTTTAAAAGTAATTTTTTGATTTTATATGCCAATTTAATGATATAAAGTGTGTAACATTTTAATTGTAAGTTGTTTATTTTAAAATGAATTATTAATGTACTGTGTTTTCTTATGTTAAGTTATGTTAGGTATTCTGATATATACATGTTAGTAATAAGTGAGTAAAAACAAAACCAGTGCTTCTTAGCGCAAACCAGCACCGCTAGGGGGAAACAGATCAGTTGGGGATATGGTGTTGTATAAGGCCACTATTTAATATTTTGATTTGTTGTTTCAGTGTTTGGTGGTGCTGTGGCGGCGGACCTGAGCTGGCCTGCGCATCAGAGCAGGGGCGTGGAGTATCTGTCTGACTCTACGGTGTTGGGATCTCGAGAGAGAAGTCCAGTATTGTCATGCAGATGCGGTCACAGTCACCGGACCAAGGGTGAGTTGATTATTCTTTTTTGTAAACCATACGGGGGGTTGTGGCGACATATCCTGGCTGATCCCTTTAGCAAGTATGAATGTGTCAATGAGATTTTTTATGCTTCGGCATAAAATATCTCATTGAGGGGGTATTGTAGCGGGGCATTTTTGGGCATACCTGGGGTAATGACAGAATTTGTATTTTTTTCTTTCTTTTAATAAATAACATAATTGGCGATAGGGACAGAAATTATAGACTTGGGTAAATTTCCTGTTTAAAACAAGAATAACAGTGGCAGCATTGACTGTGACAATTGTTTAATAATATTGTGTGGACAGTTTTAATAACAGCCAACAACTGTACCAAGGTCAACAAATAACGAACACGAAACAAGTAAACACATTACATAACGTACATCAGGCGATGTGTTGCGTCAGCAACTTACACAACAACTGTGTGTCATCGGTTCGTCAGAGCCTATCCTGGGTGTGTCACGCCAGCAACATTGTGACACAACAGAACAAAGTCAGTCGGAAATCAACATCTACTAGAGACAGACGCAAAAAACAACTGTCGCGTCTGCCCGGCTCTAGCCGGTTTTCGGGCGAAGTTATCGTGTGTTTGCCGACGCGCCCGCAGAACCACAAAAAATGTAAATTTCAGTATTTAAACAGTTTCTTTACTTTACAAAAATGAAGTAGAGGCAGTGAGTACAATTGAATATAAATTAACAGTTCGGACATAAAATGTGAAGCACGAGGACTGTAAACCACAAGTTAATATCTACGCCGCAATAGCAGGAAAGTAGACATTTTTGTTCTTAAATCATTCAAAATACTAAATTCTTTTCTTTTTCAAAAATTGAGCTCAATAAATAAAAAATACAGTATGACCTAGTATGGGGTATATGTTTGCATGAGAGTGTGTGTGTAGGTACCTAAATTAATATAACGTAAAGTGCTGGTTTCCGTTTTGTAAATGAATACTAAGTTTATAATATGTATTTAGTTCTAAGTTCTAATCATGCATAATGAATGTTATTTTTTTGTTTTTCTATAAGATCGCCAAAGTAGGAGAAGGGAGGGGGAACATTTTTCTACATAACATTTGCAATTAGGTTACGTGATATACTGTCATGTTTTTCTTTATTTAATACGAAAATGAATTAAAATAGTTGTCATGGTAAGTCAATTGTATTTTCTTAAATAACCTGTTCTGCACTTCCCGGTCCGCTGAACCGAACCTGGGTAAATATTCACAGTTGGTAACAAAGATGGCGCCCGACAGTAAACAGTGAATACAGTAACCGTAGAATCAGTTCAACCATGTTTTGATATATTTTATTATATCAAGAGATATTGAAAAGTATCACATTATTATTCCTTTTACATTCTAAATTACATTTCTCACTATTATATTACAGCAGATAAACTCATTTTGTTTTTTGGTTTTGATGATTTTTATTAGGTTGAATCAGTGTTATTTTTTTTTTTTCTTTTATATTAGTTTAAAGTAATTTCTCCTGAATTATATAGTAAGGTGTTCTTACTTATTTTTCGAATTTGGTTGTTTTTATTTTCAAAATTCTCTTTCTTATATACCTCATAAATTGCTTTCTTAGATACTTGTTTGTAAGTTGAACTTACTTCATTTTTTGAATTTTGGGGTATACGATATGATTTACGGTTAAAATTAATAGGTTGCTTAAATGACAATTCACAAATAAAATTCCTGGCTTTCCCTGGCACATCCGAAAATACTTTTTTATATCTGTTATAAATCTTTATTAATTGATTCCTTTGTTCAGGTGTTACTCTATTATTATTATTATTATTGACAGTTTTAAACAAATAAATCTCTTGCAATTTTTCCTTCCATTCATTCTCTTTAGTATAGGTTAATTCCTCAAAAGGTGCTTTATATTCCATTTCATCATCACGCATCAAAGTAAAAGAATGTCTTTGGTGAGTGGCATTTTTATGATCCACTATTTCACTTGACCATTCTCCATTTTCATCGTACAGGGTTATTTTTCCTCTGCCCATATTAATAATAGCTGAGTGGCGCCGCAGCGTATCACACCCTAGCATTGCTTTAAATGGTAGTCCTTGGGCTACCATAAACACCATAGGAATAGTTTTACCTCCACTAGATACTTCCATCATTACTTGTTGCCGTATTGTTTTATTTGGTCTGCCAGTAGCACCTATAATAACCATGTTGTTAACTGGTAATGTTGGTATATTTTTCTTATACTTCTCCCTTATTCGGTTATATTCTACCTTGTCCAGTAGCGACACATTCGCGCCAGTATCAATTACTATCTCTATCATAACTCCCTGCAATTCAGCCATAATGTATATAATTTGATTGTCAGTTTTATTCTCTGACGGTAACACTTCTTCCGTTAAATCATTTCGTATATCCTTTAAATAATTGTTCCTTGTAATTTTTATAATTTGATTAATTTCCTTATGCTTTTGTGTATACCCTTCCAATCCCAGCAGCGAGGGGTTACTAAATACTTCCACTGCTGTACTTAGTTTTCCATCCTATCCTGCGGGCGATCGTCCCTTGCAGTGGTCCCTGGGTTGCCATCATCAGGTCTAAAATCTCTATGGGCTTCTTGGCGTCTAGGCAGATCCTCCTCTCGATTTCGATTATTGGGTAGATTTCGTTGGTCGTTGTTGGCACGATTATTGTTCCAATGCTCTCTCCCATTGTCCCAATTCCTGCGGCCTGTTCTGTATCTGTTACTCTCATGATTAGTATAGTGATTATTTGGGTAATAATTGTTCGATTACGATTGTTCATTAATAGGTCATTCACCCTTCTGTGATAGTTATTATTGTTAAACCGATTTGTCCCTGGACGCGACTCTTGATTTGTCTCTTCCCTTCTATTGTGGTAATATTCACCTTGCCGTCGAGACCTTTGATAATAGTCTTCCATTTCGTAACTGGCTAATAAGGTTTCCATGGTTTCAATGGTCTTTACTTGTCCACTGCGTCTGGCACGAACTATCTCTTCTTCAAAATGGTATGACAATTTATTCACCAAACACTCATCTGGTATCCGCGGTTCCAAATGACGCGCTAAACATACCTTTCCCAAAAAGTAAGTAGTTGGGGACTGTTCTTGATTAACATTAAATCTCCCGTTAGTAATGTTATCTCTAATCATGTTCTGTACAGAATCCGACCAATATTTTGATTTAAACGTCCTTTTAAATTCCTCATAATCACTAAGTTCATTCCGGACAGCCGACCACCAATTATCATTTATACTTTTGAAGCATTCATCTAAATAACTTTTTATTATGTTCCATCGAGTTACTTTAATTCGGTTAAACCATTCGTCTACTCTCTCCAGGAGTTCTATGGGATTTCCCCTATAAATTTTAAAATTGATATTATCTTTATGCTCAGGGGTTATGTGATGTGCTAGATACATAGGTCTATTTTGCAAAATCTCTATTGATTCCTTCATATTACTTATTTCCTGATTTTTTATATTTTCTATAGTCTCTTTATGTTGAACTACTTGGGTTTTTATTTGTGTCATTTCGTTATTTACCAATTCAATTCTTCCAGCTATATTAATTTGTACCTCGTCCAATTTCTCTTGTGTTTCCAATTGTAGTTGATTTATCATAGTTTTGTTGGTATTTTCCCCGTAATTAATTTTGGCCTCTACTTCCATTGCAAGTTGTAAAATGGTTTCATCTGTCTTTTCCAGACTCACCTTAAATACATTTATTTGCTGTTTTACTTCCGCTTCATTATTATCTACCCTTTTATTGAGTGTTTCATTGACATTTGTAACCCTTTCATTGATAACTTCCCTCAACGCTTGGTTCTGTTCATTTATAATTTGCCGTAATTCCTTATTATTATTTTCAATTTTCTCGTTAATTTGTTTGTGATTTTCTTGAATCTGCCTTAAGCTCTCATCGTTTCTATTAAACCTTTCATTGATTTGGTTTAAGCTTTCATTTATCAGCTGGTTATTCTCATCATTTTCCTCTTTATTTCTGTCAAACTTCTCGTTCATTAATTTGATCAAATTCTCTCTCAAAATTTCATTTTGTTTCTTTGAGTTTTCGTTGATACTGTCTATTTTATTTTCCAGCTTTTCTGAATTTTCATTTATACTGTCTATTTTATTTTCCAGCTTTTCTGAATTTTCATTTATACTGTCTATTTTATTTTCCAGCTTTTCTGAATTTTCATTTATACTGTCTATTTTATTTTCCAGCTTTCTGAATTTTGTTTATTATCCTCTTTTATACTACTCATTAATTCCATTAATTTTTCCCAATTTAATCCTCCCCTGGCTTCCTCTTTATCTGGTTGGTCCCCTTGGGTATCCTCTTCAACTATTTCCTTCTCTATGATAATTGCTTCAGTTTCTTCGTTATCACCCATGGTTTGTTCCATTTCACTGCCCGTAAATGTTTCTATCTCTCGTTCCTGTCCACCTTCTTCTTTCTCCTTCTCTTCTGCCCCCTTCTTCGATCTGCCTCTGGTATTATGCATTCCTATGCCTCTAATGGTTGCCTGCTCAAGTTAAGTAACAATTAATATTATTTTTTACTTAACTCAAGCCCACTCGTTGAGCGCCAATTTGTAATATAACTACAAATATTACGTTTCTAGTGTATACGAGTATGTAACTTTGTTAACTATATTTGAGGATGTTTAAAAGCCCCACTGTTGGGTTCGCCAATTTGTAATATCCTCCGTGTATATTATTACCTTATAAGCTGCCCGCTGGAAGCGTCAAATTGTAATGAACAACTTTATAAGGGAGTCCTTATTATTTCAGCCCACGTTGTTGTCATCAATTTGTAATTAAACGTGTTACTATATTTTATTTATTTAAATGAAGATGTGTGGAAGCACCACTGTTGGATTCCAATTTGGAATACAACGTTTACAAGTATGTGAGTGTGTATACTGGGGTTCAATCCAGCCCCACTTTGGTTTGGGCCAATTTGTAACGTAAAGCTTTCTCTGCGTTTTTAATTATTTATTTATTAATGAATATGTCTTTCTGTTGTGACCGATGAAACCTCCTGAAAGTATGTTATTAGACAAATATAATTATAATAATGTTTGTTTTTAACTTATATAGATCTAACTTAGTATTCAGTGGTTGGGTAATATTAACGATACGTATCATGTATTAACTGAATGTAATGAATATTCTTGTCAACCCTAGTCACTCGACATCAGGAAATTCTATTCAAAGTTTGCACTGAAAACGCGCTAGTTCCTCGATCTCCCGTTCCACCAGCTGAGTATTTAGCGCTGCCACTTGTAATAAGCGTACTTATAGGTTAGTTGTTCCTCGGGTTAGAATAAACCTTTTATTGTAAATTATTACAACCACTACTTATAGTATCTATTCTGCAATAACTTCAAATATAATCTCATACAATCAAGATGCTTTATTAATTTTATCTATTAATTTACAGTAACCGTGATTTCCAAAATAACAATATGATCAAATCGATCACACAGAAATATATCGATTATCAATCAATCCAACTCCATAGACTTATACAAATTAAAAATAATAATAATTAGTTCTTATCCCAGGGTTCGTAAAGTTCTTGGAACCATTAGTAAGGCCAGGTAAAATGCATAATTAAGGTTACTCAAGTATTACAAAACAAAATTATTTACTCTAAATATAATGAAATTAAAATAGGTTGTTTTTTTACCGAGTCGACGAAAGCTTCGACTGGCTGTGGACGTCTGTAAACAGTTGTCAGGATGCCGCTTAATTCCTCTTCATCCAGTAAAAGTGCTCTGGCGTTTAATAAAATTGATTATGGCGTGTACTGGAACACTCTCAGGAAATCTTCAGACTTCTGTTCTTCTACTCCGATCTTGACAATTCTCGGTCCTGGTGAAATGAAAATAGGATCCCGGCTTCTTCTGCTGCCAGTGAAGGTTAATTTTGCCAAACTAGTTCTTCTGGTATTTTCAATAATTCCGTTAGTTCAAGCTTTAATTCTTTTAACTGATCTTCTGTTTATAGAAGGAATTGGTTTACCACCGAATCCAGCGGAATTATTTGGTGAAAGAGGTGAGAGGTTTTCAATTCTTTTTAAATGTATTCCGTGACAATTTGGAAGGTTATTTAATTTTATTACTCATCAGTATTAAGTTATAATTATCTTTCAAAGAGGGTTTTTAATTTTGATTCATTTTTCCTTCAAATTTATTATTCAATTTTTGTTAAATGTATCTGCCCATCTCAACTTAATAGCTTGTAACAATCAGCACGAATGATCCAAAATCAACAACTCATGTCCATTTCAGTTGCCTTAACAACCACGTTTTCTAGATATCCTTGAGCCGGCATTATAGAATATTACTACTCTTTTCCAATAAAATACTCCATGCTTGGATTAATATTAAATTACCTAAAATTCTCCTCTAACCTTCCTTCTTAAACAGTAAATGTTTTACCATAGTTTCGTTGGACTGGATTTCTTAAAAAGGTATTAATTTCCTTTCACTAATATGGAATTTAGGCCTATAGATTTTCTTACAACCGTTATAACATTATTTGGTTCTTTAACTTAATTTTCTTTTACCTGACCTACTGTGCAATTAATTATTGGTTAAATGGTTAATTACATTAATTTTAATTTACTGGTGGTTACTTTATCACATTAATTAACTGGTTCTGGAACCCTTCATTAATTTATAATATAATTGTCAGAACTACTTGTCAAACATGAAACACTGGTCACCCTCCTGGCCCAGTTTATAAACATTAATTAAAACAACAGTATTATTCAACTTTAGACAATTCTTAGAACTTAGTATAATGCCTAACATTGGTAACTATACTTGACTGTCTAAAGACAAATTTAACATAAATACAACCATAATCTTTGATGAAGTATTACTATTAAACAACATCAGTTCATTTCTACCATACTCAAAATATAACATAAATATTCTGTAAACCTCAACATGTTACAGTATAAAAACAAGCATTTTATTATTTTTAACTATTCATTGGTCTGGTTTTTTATATTTAACCTTAGTCATTGCCTCTTTTGACTTGAGGTACTTCTCAGATACATTAACTAGTACTAGTACTTAGTACTTTTATATTTCAGAATTATCCGTTGTATTACTTTATTTCTTCGTTCCTTCTTAAAATCAATTATTTCCCAAGTTTAAATCTTACTTCTATAATCATTCTTGTGACATTCTTTATTAATTATACATTTTGGATCTGTTTTATTTATGTATTTACATTTATTTGTGAGTTTTCCCTCTAATATTTAATTTTCCTAAACCTCCCTAACATTATAACTGGAATCGAATCGGTGGTGCTCTATCAGCTAACCAATTACCATCGTCCGTTACATACTTTCTGGGATCAGAGGAACATGATCTCTGCCCAACTAAATGATTGCTGGAATATTCTACAGTCAATCTTCATTAATAAACCTCGTAAGGTAGTCATCATGTGACCTTCAATAAAATAATCAATAATAATAATACTCTAGGGATTATTCACTGTACTTTAACTCAGATCATATTATTTCTTCATATTAATTCTTCCTTCTATTATACACTTTTCCTCTCCAATACTTGGCTATTTTATTGACATTTATTAATTGGTTTTTTACGGATAATTCTTAACCATTTGTTTTTTTCTTTTCTTGTGATCCTTTTGACGGTTCCATTTTGGCTTCTTCATTCTCTTATCTTCATTGGCTCATATTCCTTTATGATCAATACAGCTGGTTATGAGATTTTGGTTAGTACTATACATTACATCATGTAGTTATATTCTTCTGGCACAATCATTATTATTCCTTTTACATTCTAAATTACATTTCTCACTATTATATTACATCAGATAAACTCATTTTGTTTTTTGGTTTTGATGATTTTTATTAGGTTGAATCAGTGTTATTTTTTTTTTCTTTTATATTAGTTTAAAGTAATTTCTCCTGAATTATATAGTAAGGTGTTCTTACTTATTTTTCGAATTTGGTTGTTTTTATTTTCAAAATTCTCTTTCTTATATACCTCATAAATTGTTTTCTTAGATACTTGTTTGTAAGTTGAACTTACTTCATTTTTTGAATTTTGGGGTATAGGATATGATTTACGGTTAAAATTAATAGGTTGCTTAAATGACAATTCACAAATAAAATTCCTGGCTTTCCCTGGCACATCCGAAAATACTTTTTTATATCTGTTATAAATCTTTATTAATTGATTCCTTTGTTCAGGTGTTACTCTATTATTATTATTATTATTGACAGTTTTAAACAAATAAATCTCTTGCAATTTTTCCTTCCATTCATTCTCTTTAGTATAGGTTAATTCCTCAAAAGGTGCTTTATATTCCATTTCATCATCACGCATCAAAGTAAAAGACTGTCTTTGGTGAGTGGCATTTTTATGATCCACTATTTCACTTGACCATTCTCCATTTTCATCGTACAGGGTTATTTTTCCTCTGCCCATATTAATAATAGCTGAGTGGCGCCGCAGCGTATCACACCCTAGCATTGCTTTAAATGGTAGTCCTTGGGCTACCATAAACACCATAGGAATAGTTTTACCTCCACTAGATACTTCCATCATTACTTGTTGCCGTATTGTTTTATTTGGTCTGCCAGTAGCACCTATAATAACCATGTTGTTAACTGGTAATGTTGGTATATTTTTCTTATACTTCTCCCTTATTCCGTTATATTCTACCTTGTCCAGTAGCGACACATTCGCTCCAGTATCAATTACTATCTCTTTCATAACTCCCTGCAATTCAGCCATAATGTATATAATTTGATTGTCAGTTTTATTCTCTGACGGTAACACTTCTTCCGTTAAATCATTTCGTATATCCTTTAAATAATTGTTCCTTGTAATTTTTATAATTTGATTAATTTCCTTATGCTTTTGTGTATACCCTTCCAATCCCAGCAGCGAGGGGTTACTAAATACTTCCACTGCTGTACTTAGTTTTCCATCCTATCCTGTGGACGATCGTCCCTTGCAGTGGTCCCTGGGTTGCCATCATCAGGTCTAAAATCTCTATGGGCTTCTTGGCGTCTAGGCAGATCCTCCTCTCGATTTCGATTATTGGGTAGATTTTGTTGGTCGTTGTTGGCACGATTATTGTTCCAATGCTCTCTCCCATTGTCCCAATTCCTGCGGCCTGTTCTGTATCTGTTACTCTCATGATTAGTATAGTGATTATTTGGGTAATAATTGTTCGATTACGATTGTTCATTAATAGGTCATTCACCCTTCTGTGATAGTTATTATTGTTAAACCGATTTGTCCCTGGACGCGACTCTTGATTTGTCTCTTCCCTTCTATTGTGGTAATATTCACCTTGCCGTCGAGACCTTTGATAATAGTCTTCCATTTCGTAACTGGCTAATAAGGTTTCCATGGTTTCAATGGTCTTTACTTGTCCACTGCGTCTGGCACGAACTATCTCTTCTTCAAAATGGTATGACAATTTATTCACCAAACACTCCTCTGGTATCCGCGGTTCCAAATGACGCGCTAAACATACCTTTCCCAAAAAGTAAGTAGTTGGGGACTGTTCTTGATTAACATTAAATCTCCCGTTAGTAATGTTATCTCTAATCATGTTCTGTACAGAATCCGACCAATATTTTGATTTAAACGTCCTTTTAAGTTCCTCATAATCACTAAGTTCATTCCGGACAGCCGACTACCAATTATCATTTATACTTTTAAAGCATTCATCTAAATAACTTTTTATTATGTTCCATCAAGTTACTTTAATTCGGTTAAACCATTCGTCTACTCTCTCCAGGAGTTCTATGGGATTTCCCCTATAAATTTTAAAATTGATATTATCTTTATGCTCAGGGGTTATGTGATGTGCTAGATACATAGGTCTATTTTGCAAAATCTCTATTGATTCCTTCATATTACTTATTTCCTGATTTTTTATATTTTCTATAGTCTCTTTATGTTGAACTACTTGGGTTTTTATTTGTGTCATTTCGTTATTTACCAATTCAATTCTTCCAGCTATATTAATTTGTACCTCGTCCAATTTCTCTTGTGTTTCCAATTGTAGTTGATTTATCATAGTTTTGTTGGTATTTTCCCCGTAATTAATTTTGGCCTCTACTTCCACTGCAAGTTGTAATATGGTTTCATCTGTCTTTTCCAGACTCACCTTAAATACATTTATTTGCTGTTTTACTTCCGCTTCATTATTATCTACCCTTTTATTGAGTGTTTCATTGACATTTGTAACCCTTTCATTGATAACTTCCCTCAACGCTTGGTTCTGTTCATTTATAATTTGCCGTAATTCCTTATTATTATTTTCAATTTTCTCGTTAATTTGTTTGTGATTTTCTTGAATCTGCCTTAAGCTCTCATCGTTTCTATTAAACCTTTCATTGATTTGGTTTAAGCTTTCATTTATCAGCCGGTTATTCTCATCATTTTCCTCTTTATTTCTGTCAAACTTCTCGTTCATTAATTTGATCAAATTCTCACTCAAAATTTCATTTTGTTTCTTTGAGTTTTCGTTGATACTGTCTATTTTATTTTCCAGCTTTTCTGAATTTTCATTTATACTGTCTATTTTATTTTCCAGCTTTTCTGAATTTTCATTTATACTGTCTATTTTATTTTCCAGCCTTTCTGAATTTTGTTTATTATCCTCTTTTATACTACTCATTAATTCCATTAATTTTTCCCAATTTAATCCTCCCCTGGCTTCCTCTTTATCTGGTTGGTCCCCTTGGGTATCCTCTTCAACTATTTCCTTCTCTATGATAATTGCTTCAGTTTCTTCGTTATCACCCATGGTTTGTTCCATTTCACTGCCCGTAAATGTTTCTATCTCTCGTTCCTGTCCACCTTCTTCTTTCTCCTTCTCTTCTGCCCCCTTCTTCGATCTGCCTCTGGTATTATGCATTCCTATGCCTCTAATGGTTGCCTGCTCAAGTTAAGTAACAATTAATATTATTTTTTACTTAACTCAAGCCCACTCGTTGAGCGCCAATTTGTAATATAACTACAAATATTACGTTTCTAGTGTATACGAGTATGTAACTTTGTTAACTATATTTGAGGATGTTTAAAAGCCCCACTGTTGGGTTCGCCAATTTGTAATATCCTCCGTGTATATTATTACCTTATAAGCTGCCCGCTGGAAGCGTCAAATTGTAATGAACAACTTTATAAGGGAGTCCTTATTATTTCAGCCCACGTTGTTGTCATCAATTTGTAATTAAACGTGTTACTATATTTTATTTATTTAAATGAAGATGTGTGGAAGCACCACTGTTGGATTCCAATTTGGAATACAACGTTTACAAGTATGTGAGTGTGTATACTGGGGTTCAATCCAGCCCCACTTTGGTTTGGGCCAATTTGTAACATAAAGCTTTCTCTGCGTTTTCAATTATTTATTTATTAATGAATATGTCTTTCTGTTGTGACCGATGAAACCTCCTGAAAGTATGTTATTAGACAAATATAATTATAATAATGTTTGTTTTTAACTTATAATCGTACTACGATATAGATCTAACTTAGTATTCAGTGGTTGGGTAATATTAACGATATGTATCGTGTATTAACTGAATGTAATGAATATTCTTGTCAACCCTAGTCACTCGACGTCAGGAAATTCTATTCAAAGTTTGCACTGAAAACGCGCTAGTTCCTCGATCTCCCGTTCCACCAGCTGAGTATTTAGCGCTGCCACTTGTAATAAGCGTACTTATAGGTTAGTTGTTCCTCGGGTTAGAGTAAACCTTTTATTGTAAATTATTACAACCACTACTTATAGTATCTATTCTGCAATAACTTCAAATATAATCTCATACAATCAAGATGCTTTATTAATTTTATCTATTAATTTACAGTAACCGTGATTTCCAAAATAACAATATGATCAAATCGATCACACAGAAATATATCGATTATCAATCAATCCAACTATATAGACTTATACAAATGAAAAATAATAATAATTAGTTCTTATCCCAGGGTTCGTAAAGTTCTTGGAACCATTAGTAAGGCCAGGTAAAATGCATAATTAAGGTTACTCAAGTATTACAAAACAAAATTATTTACTCTAAATATAATGAAATTAAAATAGGTTGTTTTTTTACCGAGTCGACGAAAGCTTCGACTGGCTGTGGACGTCTGTAAACAGTTGTCAGGATGCCGCTTAATTCCTCTTCATCCAGTAAAAGTGCTCTGGCGTTTAATAAAATTGATTATGGCGTGTACTGGAACACTCTCAGGAAATCTTCAGACTTCTGTTCTTCTACTCCGATCTTGACAATTCTCGGTCCTGGTGAAATGAAAATAGGATCCCGGCTTCTTCTGCTGCCAGTGAAGGTTAATTTTGCCAAACTAGTTCTTCTGGTATTTTCAATAATTCCGTTAGTTCAAGCTTTAATTCTTTTAACTGATCTTCTGTTTATAGAAGGAATTGGTTTACCACCGAATCCAGCGGAATTATTTGGTGAAAGAGGTGAGAGGTTTTCAATTCTTTTTAAATGTATTCCGTGACAATTTGGAAGGTTATTTAATTTTATTACTCATCAGTATTAAGTTATAATTATCTTTCAAAGAGGGTTTTTAATTTTGATTCATTTTTCCTTCAAATTTATTATTCAATTTTTGTTAAATGTATCTGCCCATCTCAACTTAATAGCTTGTAACAATCAGCACGAATGATCCAAAATCAACAACTCATGTCCATTTCAGTTGCCTTAACAACCACGTTTTCTAGATATCCTTGAGCCGGCATTATAGAATATTACTACTCTTTTCCAATAAAATACTCCATGCTTGGATTAATATTAAATTACCTAAAATTCTCCTCTAACCTTCCTTCTTAAACAGTAAATGTTTTACCATAGTTTCGTTGGACTGGATTTCTTAAAAAGGTATTAATTTCCTTTCACTAATATGGAATTTAGGCCTATAGATTTTCTTACAACCGTTATAACATTATTTGGTTCTTTAACTTAATTTTCTTTTACCTGACCTACTGTGCAATTAATTATTGGTTAAATGGTTAATTACATTAATTTTAATTTACTGGTGGTTACTTTATCACATTAATTAACTGGTTCTGGAACCCTTCATTAATTTATAATATAATTGTCAGAACTACTTGTCAAACATGAAACACTGGTCACCCTCCTGGCCCAGTTTATAAACATTAATTAAAACAACAGTATTATTCAACTTTAGACAATTCTTAGAACTTAGTATAATGCCTAACATTGGTAACTATACTTGACTGTCTAAAGACAAATTTAACATAAATACAACCATAATCTTTGATGAAGTATTACTATTAAACAACATCAGTTCATTTCTACCATACTCAAAATATAACATAAATATTCTGTAAACCTCAACATGTTACAGTATAAAAACAAGCATTTTATTATTTTTAACTATTCATTGGTCTGGTTTTTTATATTTAACCTTAGTCATTGCCTCTTTTGACTTGAGGTACTTCTCAGATACATTAACTAGTACTAGTACTTAGTACTTTTATATTTCAGAATTATCCGTTGTATTACTTTATTTCTTCGTTCCTTCTTAAAATCAATTATTTCCCAAGTTTAAATCTTACTTCTATAATCATTCTTGTGACATTCTTTATTAATTATACATTTTGGATCTGTTTTATTTATGTATCTACATTTATTTGTGAGTTTTCCCTCTAATATTTAATTTTCCTAAACCTCCCTAACATTATAACTGGAATCGAATCGGTGGTGCTCTATCAGCTAACCAATTACCATCGTCCGTTACATACTTTCTGGGATCAGAGGAACATGATCTCTGCCCAACTAAATGATTGCTGGAATATTCTACAGTCAATCTTCATTAATAAACCTCGTAAGGTAGTCATCATGTGACCTTCAATAAAATAATCAATAATAATAATACTCTAGGGATTATTCACTGTACTTTAACTCAGATCATATTATTTCTTCATATTAATTCTTCCTTCTATTATACACTTTTCCTCTCCAATACTTGGCTATTTTATTGACATTTATTAATTGGTTTTTTACGGATAATTCTTAACCATTTGTTTTTTTCTTTTCTTGTGATCCTTTTGACGGTTCCATTTTGGCTTCTTCATTCTCTTATCTTCATTGGCTCATATTCCTTTATGATCAATACAGCTGGTTATGAGATTTTGGTTAGTACTATACATTACATCATGTAGTTATATTCTTCTGGCACAATCATTATTATTCCTTTTACATTCTAAATTACATTTCTCACTATTATATTACATCAGATAAACTCATTTTGTTTTTTGGTTTTGATGATTTTTATTAGGTTGAATCAGTGTTATTTTTTTTTTCTTTTATATTAGTTTAAAGTAATTTCTCCTGAATTATATAGTAAGGTGGTCTTACTTATTTTTCGAATTTGGTTGTTTATATTTTCAAAATTCTCTTTCTTATATACCTCATAAATTGTTTTCTTAGATACTTGTTTGTAAGTTGAACTTACTTCATTTTTTGAATTTTGGGGTATAGGATATGATTTACGGTTAAAATTAATAGGTTGCTTAAATGACAATTCACAAATAAAATTCCTGGCTTTCCCTGGCACATCCGAAAATACTTTTTTATATCTGTTATAAATCTTTATTAATTGATTCCTTTGTTCAGGTGTTACTCTATTATTATTATTATTATTGACAGTTTTAAACAAATAAATCTCTTGCAATTTTTCCTTCCATTCATTCTCTTTAGTATAGGTTAATTCCTCAAAAGGTGCTTTATATTCCATTTCATCATCACGCATCAAAGTAAAAGACTGTCTTTGGTGAGTGGCATTTTTATGATCCACTATTTCACTTGACCATTCTCCATTTTCATCGTACAGGGTTATTTTTCCTCTGCCCATATTAATAATAGCTGAGTGGCGCCGCAGCGTATCACACCCTAGCATTGCTTTAAATGGTAGTCCTTGGGCTACCATAAACACCATAGGAATAGTTTTACCTCCACTAGATACTTCCATCATTACTTGTTGCCGTATTGTTTTATTTGGTCTGCCAGTAGCACCTATAATAACCATGTTGTTAACTGGTAATGTTGGTATATTTTTCTTATACTTCTCCCTTATTCCGTTATATTCTACCTTGTCCAGTAGCGACACATTCGCTCCAGTATCAATTACTATCTCTTTCATAACTCCCTGCAATTCAGCCATAATGTATATAATTTGATTGTCAGTTTTATTCTCTGACGGTAACACTTCTTCCGTTAAATAATTTCGTATATCCTTTAAATAATAGTTCCTTGTAATTTTTATAATTTGATTAATTTCCTTATGCTTTTGTGTATACCCTTCCAATCCCAGCAGCGAGGGGTTACTAAATACTTCCACTGCTGTACTTAGTTTTCCATCCTATCCTGCGGACGATCGTCCCTTGCAGTGGTCCCTGGGTTGCCATCATCAGGTCTAAAATCTCTATGGGCTTCTTGGCGTCTAGGCAGATCCTCCTCTCGATTTCGATTATTGGGTAGATTTTGTTGGTCGTTGTTGGCACGATTATTGTTCCAATGCTCTCTCCCATTGTCCCAATTCCTGCGGCCTGTTCTGTATCTGTTACTCTCATGATTAGTATAGTGATTATTTGGGTAATAATTGTTCGATTACGATTGTTCATTAATAGGTCATTCACCCTTCTGTGATAGTTATTATTGTTAAACCGATTTGTCCCTGGACGCGACTCTTGATTTGTCTCTTCCCTTCTATTGTGGTAATATTCACCTTGCCGTCGAGACCTTTGATAATAGTCTTCCATTTCGTAACTGGCTAATAAGGTTTCCATGGTTTCAATGGTCTTTACTTGTCCACTGCGTCTGGCACGAACTATCTCTTCTTCAAAATGGTATGACAATTTATTCACCAAACACTCCTCTGGTATCCGCGGTTCCAAATGACGCGCTAAACATACCTTTCCCAAAAAGTAAGTAGTTGGGGACTGTTCTTGATTAACATTAAATCTCCCGTTAGTAATGTTATCTCTAATCATGTTCTGTACAGAATCCGACCAATATTTTGATTTAAACGTCCTTTTAAGTTCCTCATAATCACTAAGTTCATTCCGGACAGCCGACTACCAATTATCATTTATACTTTTAAAGCATTCATCTAAATAACTTTTTATTATGTTCCATCAAGTTACTTTAATTCGGTTAAACCATTCGTCTACTCTCTCCAGGAGTTCTATGGGATTTCCCCTATAAATTTTAAAATTGATATTATCTTTATGCTCAGGGGTTATGTGATGTGCTAGATACATAGGTCTATTTTGCAAAATCTCTATTGATTCCTTCATATTACTTATTTCCTGATTTTTTATATTTTCTATAGTCTCTTTATGTTGAACTACTTGGGTTTTTATTTGTGTCATTTCGTTATTTACCAATTCAATTCTTCCAGCTATATTAATTTGTACCTCGTCCAATTTCTCTTGTGTTTCCAATTGTAGTTGATTTATCATAGTTTTGTTGGTATTTTCCCCGTAATTAATTTTGGCCTCTACTTCCATTGCAAGTTGTAATATGGTTTCATCTGTCTTTTCCAGACTCACCTTAAATACATTTATTTGCTGTTTTACTTCCGCTTCACTATTATCTACCCTTTTATTGAGTGTTTCATTGACATTTGTAACCCTTTCATTGATAACTTCCCTCAACGCTTGGTTCTGTTCATTTATAATTTGCCGTAATTCCTTATTATTATTTTCAATTTTCTCGTTAATTTGTTTGTGATTTTCTTGAATCTGCCTTAAGCTCTCATCGTTTCTATTAAACCTTTCATTGATTTGGTTTAAGCTTTCATTTATCAGCCGGTTATTCTCATCATTTTCCTCTTTATTTCTGTCAAACTTCTCGTTCATTAATTTGATCAAATTCTCACTCAAAATTTCATTTTGTTTCTTTGAGTTTTCGTTGATACTGTCTATTTTATTTTCCAGCTTTTCTGAATTTTCATTTATACTGTCTATTTTATTTTCCAGCTTTTCTGAATTTTCATTTATACTGTCTATTTTATTTTCCAGCTTTTCTGAATTTTCATTTATACTGTCTATTTTATTTTCCAGCCTTTCTGAATTTTGTTTATTATCCTCTTTTATACTACTCATTAATTCCATTAATTTTTCCCAATTTAATCCTCCCCTGGCTTCCTCTTTATCTGGTTGGTCCCCTTGGGTATCCTCTTCAACTATTTCCTTCTCTATGATAATTGCTTCAGTTTCTTCGTTATCACCCATGGTTTGTTCCATTTCACTGCCCGTAAATGTTTCTATCTCTCGTTCCTGTCCACCTTCTTCTTTCTCCTTCTCTTCTGCCCCCTTCTTCGATCTGCCTCTGGTATTATGCATTCCTATGCCTCTAATGGTTGCCTGCTCAAGTTAAGTAACAATTAATATTATTTTTTACTTAACTCAAGCCCACTCGTTGAGCGCCAATTTGTAATATAACTACAAATATTACGTTTCTAGTGTATACGAGTATGTAACTTTGTTAACTATATTTGAGGATGTTTAAAAGCCCCACTGTTGGGTTCGCCAATTTGTAATATCCTCCGTGTATATTATTACCTTATAAGCTGCCCGCTGGAAGCGTCAAATTGTAATGAACAACTTTATAAGGGAGTCCTTATTATTTCAGCCCACGTTGTTGTCATCAATTTGTAATTAAACGTGTTACTATATTTTATTTATTTAAATGAAGATGTGTGGAAGCACCACTGTTGGATTCCAATTTGGAATACAACGTTTACAAGTATGTGAGTGTGTATACTGGGGTTCAATCCAGCCCCACTTTGGTTTGGGCCAATTTGTAACATAAAGCTTTCTCTGCGTTTTTAATTATTTATTTATTAATGAATATGTCTTTCTGTTGTGACCGATGAAACCTCCTGAAAGTATGTTATTAGACAAATATAATTATAATAATGTTTGTTTTTAACTTATAATCGTACTACGATATAGATCTAACTTAGTATTCAGTGGTTGGGTAATATTAACGATATGTATCGTGTATTAACTGAATGTAATGAATATTCTTGTCAACCCTAGTCACTCGACGTCAGGAAATTCTATTCAAAGTTTGCACTGAAAACGCGCTAGTTCCTCGATCTCCCGTTCCACCAGCTGAGTATTTAGCGCTGCCACTTGTAATAAGCGTACTTATAGGTTAGTTGTTCCTCGGGTTAGAGTAAACCTTTTATTGTAAATTATTACAACCACTACTTATAGTATCTATTCTGCAATAACTTCAAATATAATCTCATACAATCAAGATGCTTTATTAATTTTATCTATTAATTTACAGTAACCGTGATTTCCAAAATAACAATATGATCAAATCGATCACACAGAAATATATCGATTATCAATCAATCCAACTATATAGACTTATACAAATGAAAAATAATAATAATTAGTTCTTATCCCAGGGTTCGTAAAGTTCTTGGAACCATTAGTAAGGCCAGGTAAAATGCATAATTAAGGTTACTCAAGTATTACAAAACAAAATTATTTACTCTAAATATAATGAAATTAAAATAGGTTGTTTTTTTACCGAGTCGACGAAAGCTTCGACTGGCTGTGGACGTCTGTAAACAGTTGTCAGGATGCCGCTTAATTCCTCTTCATCCAGTAAAAGTGCTCTGGCGTTTAATAAAATTGATTATGGCGTGTACTGGAACACTCTCAGGAAATCTTCAGACTTCTGTTCTTCTACTCTGGTCTTGATAATTCTTGGTCCCGGTGAAATGAAAATAGGATCCCGGCTTCTTCTGCTGCCTGTGAAGGTTAATTTTGCCAAACTAGTTCTTCTGGTATTTTCAATAATTCCGTTAGTTCAAGCTTTAATTCTTTTAACTGATCTTCTGTTTATAGAAGGAATTGGTTTACTACCGAATCCAGCGGAATTATTTGGTGAAAGAGGTGAGAGGTTTTCAATTCTTTTTAAATGTATTCAGTGACAATTTGGAATGTTATTTAATTTTATTACTCATCAGTATTAAGTTATAATTATCTTTCAAAGAGGGTTTTTAATTTTGATTCATTTTTCCTTCAAATTTATTATTCAATTTTTGTTAAATGTATCTGCCCATCTCAACCTAATAGCTTGTAACAATCAGCACGAATGATCCAAAATCAACAACTCATGTCTATTTCAGTTGCCTTAACAACCACGTTTTCTAGATATCCTTGAGCCGGCATTATAGAATATTACTACTCTTTTCCAATAAAATACTCCATGCTTGGATTAATATTAAATTACCTAAAATTCTCCCCTAACCTTCCTTCTTAAACAGTAAATGTTTTACCATAGTTTCATTGGACTGGATTTCTTAAAAAGGTATTAATTTCCTTTCACTAATATGGAATTTAGGCCTATAGATTTTCTTACAACCGTTATAACATTATTTGGTTCTTTAACTTAATTTTCTTTTACCTGACCTACTGTACAATTAATTATTGGTTAAATGGTTAATTACATTAATTTTAATTTACTGGTGGTTACTTTATTACATTAATTAACTGGTTCTGGAACCCTTCATTAATTTATAATATTATTGTCAGAACTACTTGTCAAACATGAAACACTGGTCACCCTCCTGGCCCAGTTTATAAACATTAATTAAAACAACAGTATTATTCAACTTTAGACAATACTTAGAACTTAGTATAATGCCTAACATTGGTAACTACACTTGACTGTCTAAAGACAAATTTAACATAAATACAACCATAATCTTTGATGAAGTATTACTATTAAACAACATCAGTTCATTTCTACCATACTCAAAATATAACATAAATATTCTGTAAACCTCAACATGTTACAGTATAAAAACAAGCATTTTATTATTTTTAACTATTCATTGGTCTGGTTTTTTATATTTAACCTTAGTCATTGCCTCTTTTGACTTGAGGTACTTCTCAGATACATTAACTACTGAGCAACCTTAATCCAGGTATGGTCCTTGACCATGTTTCATTCAATTTTTATGTAACGTTGGGGGACCTCAACTCTGTTACGTTACATAACACCCCCCCTTCGAAATAAGTTTATTTTGTATAAACAAAGTTTAGCAAGAAATAAACGCACAACTTGTATCTGGCCAATTGGTTTCCTATTCATAGTACTTTTATATTTCAGAATTATCCGTTGTATTACTTTATTTCTTCGTTCCTTCTTAAAATCAATTATTTCCCAAGTTTAAATCTTACTTCTATAATCATTCTTGTGACATTCTTTATTAATTATACATTTTGGATCTGGTTTTATTTATTTATCTACATTTATTTGTGAGTTTTCCCTCTAATATTTAATTTTCCTAAACCTCCCTAACATTATAACTGGAATCGAATCGGTGGTGCTCTATCGGCTAACCAATTACCGTCGTCCGTTACATACTTTCTGGGATCAGAGGAACATCATCTCTGCCCAATTAAATGATTGCTGGAATATTCTACAGTCAATCTTCATTAATAAACCTCGTAAGGTAGTCATCATGTGACCTTCAATAAAATAATCAATAATAATAATAATACTCTAGGGATCATTCACTGTACTTTAACTCAGATCATATTATTTCTTCATATTAATTCTTCCTTCTATTATACACTTTTCCTCTCCAATACTTGGCTATTTTATTGACATTTATTAATTGGTTTTTTACGGATAATTCTTAACCATTTGTTTTTTTCTTTTCTTGTGATCCTTTTGACGGTTCCATTTTGGCTTCTTCATTCTCTTATCTTCATTGGCTCATATTCCTGTATGATCAATACAGCTGGTTATGAGATTTTGGTTAGTACTACACATTACATCATGTAGTTATATTCTTCTGGCACAATCATTATTATTCCTTTTACATTCTAAATTACATTTCTCACTATTATATTACATCAGATAAACTCATTTTGTTTTTTGGTTTTGATGATTTTTATTAGGTTGAATCAGTGTTATTTTTTTTTTCTTTTATATTAGTTTAAAGTAATTTCTCCTGAATTATATAGTAAGGTGTTCTTACTTATTTTTCGAATTTGGTTGTTTTTATTTTCAAAATTCTCTTTCTTATATACCTCATAAATTGCTTTCTTAGATACTTGTTTGTAAGTTGAACTTACTTCATTTTTTGAATTTTGGGGTATACGATATGATTTACGGTTAAAATTAATAGGTTGCTTAAATGACAATTCACAAATAAAATTCCTGGCTTTCCCTGGCACATCCGAAAATACTTTTTTATATCTGTTATAAATCTTTATTAATTGATTCCTTTGTTCAGGTGTTACTCTATTATTATTATTATTATTGACAGTTTTAAACAAATAAATCTCTTGCAATTTTTCCTTCCATTCATTCTCTTTAGTATAGGTTAATTCCTCAAAAGGTGCTTTATATTCCATTTCATCATCACGCATCAAAGTAAAAGACTGTCTTTGGTGAGTGGCATTTTTATGATCCACTATTTCACTTGACCATTCTCCATTTTCATCGTACAGGGTTATTTTTCCTCTGCCCATATTAATAATAGCTGAGTGGCGCCGCAGCGTATCACACCCTAGCATTGCTTTAAATGGTAGTCCTTGGGCTACCATAAACACCATAGGAATAGTTTTACCTCCACTAGATACTTCCATCATTACTTGTTGCCGTATTGTTTTATTTGGTCTGCCAGTAGCACCTATAATAACCATGTTGTTAACTGGTAATGTTGGTATATTTTTCTTATACTTCTCCCTTATTCCGTTATATTCTACCTTGTCCAGTAGCGACACATTCGCTCCAGTATCAATTACTATCTCTTTCATAACTCCCTGCAATTCAGCCATAATGTATATAATTTGATTGTCAGTTTTATTCTCTGACGGTAACACTTCTTCCGTTAAATCATTTCGTATATCCTTTAAATAATTGTTCCTTGTAATTTTTATAATTTGATTAATTTCCTTATGCTTTTGTGTATACCCTTCCAATCCCAGCAGCGAGGGGTTACTAAATACTTCCACTGCTGTACTTAGTTTTCCATCCTATCCTGCGGACGATCGTCCCTTGCAGTGGTCCCTGGGTTGCCATCATCAGGTCTAAAATCTCTATGGGCTTCTTGGCGTCTAGGCAGATCCTCCTCTCGATTTCGATTATTGGGTAGATTTTGTTGGTCGTTGTTGGCACGATTATTGTTCCAATGCTCTCTCCCATTGTCCCAATTCCTGCGGCCTGTTCTGTATCTGTTACTCTCATGATTAGTATAGTGATTATTTGGGTAATAATTGTTCGATTACGATTGTTCATTAATAGGTCATTCACCCTTCTGTGATAGTTATTATTGTTAAACCGATTTGTCCCTGGACGCGACTCTTGATTTGTCTCTTCCCTTCTATTGTGGTAATATTCACCTTGCCGTCGAGACCTTTGATAATAGTCTTCCATTTCGTAACTGGCTAATAAGGTTTCCATGGTTTCAATGGTCTTTACTTGTCCACTGCGTCTGGCACGAACTATCTCTTCTTCAAAATGGTATGACAATTTATTCACCAAACACTCCTCTGGTATCCGCGGTTCCAAATGACGCGCTAAACATACCTTTCCCAAAAAGTAAGTAGTTGGGGACTGTTCTTGATTAACATTAAATCTCCCGTTAGTAATGTTATCTCTAATCATGTTCTGTACAGAATCCGACCAATATTTTGATTTAAACGTCCTTTAAAATTCCTCATAATCACTAAGTTCATTCCGGACAGCCGACCACCAATTATCATTTATACTTTTGAAGCATTCATCTAAATAACTTTTTATTATGTTCCATCGAGTTACTTTAATTCGGTTAAACCATTCGTCTACTCTCTCCAGGAGTTCTATGGGATTTCCCCTATAAATTTTAAAATTGATATTATCTTTATGCTCAGGGGTTATGTGATGTGCTAGATACATAGGTCTATTTTGCAAAATCTCTATTGATTCCTTCATATTACTTATTTCCTGATTTTTTATATTTTCTATAGTCTCTTTATGTTGAACTACTTGGGTTTTTATTTGTGTCATTTCGTTATTTACCAATTCAATTCTTCCAGCTATATTAATTTGTACCTCGTCCAATTTCTCTTGTGTTTCCAATTGTAGTTGATTTATCATAGTTTTGTTGGTATTTTCCCCGTAATTAATTTTGGCCTCTACTTCCATTGCAAGTTGTAATATGGTTTCATCTGTCTTTTCCAGACTCACCTTAAATACATTTATTTGCTGTTTTACTTCCGCTTCATTATTATCTACCCTTTTATTGAGTGTTTCATTGACATTTGTAACCCTTTCATTGATAACTTCCCTCAACGCTTGGTTCTGTTCATTTATAATTTGCCGTAATTCCTTATTATTATTTTCAATTTTCTCGTTAATTTGTTTGTGATTTTCTTGAATCTGCCTTAAGCTCTCATCGTTTCTATTAAACCTTTCATTGATTTGGTTTAAGCTTTCATTTATCAGCCGGTTATTCTCATCATTTTCCTCTTTATTTCTGTCAAACTTCTCGTTCATTAATTTGATCAAATTCTCACTCAAAATTTCATTTTGTTTCTTTGAGTTTTCGTTGATACTGTCTATTTTATTTTCCAGCTTTTCTGAATTTTCATTTATACTGTCTATTTTATTTTCCAGCTTTTCTGAATTTTCATTTATACTGTCTATTTTATTTTCCAGCTTTTCTGAATTTTCATTTATACTGTCTATTTTATTTTCCAGCCTTTCTGAATTTTGTTTATTATCCTCTTTTATACTACTCATTAATTCCATTAATTTTTCCCAATTTAATCCTCCCCTGGCTTCCTCTTTATCTGGTTGGTCCCCTTGGGTATCCTCTTCAACTATTTCCTTCTCTATGATAATTGCTTCAGTTTCTTCGTTATCACCCATGGTTTGTTCCATTTCACTGCCCGTAAATGTTTCTATCTCTCGTTCCTGTCCACCTTCTTCTTTCTCCTTCTCTTCTGCCCCCTTCTTCGATCTGCCTCTGGTATTATGCATTCCTATGCCTCTAATGGTTGCCTGCTCAAGTTAAGTAACAATTAATATTATTTTTTACTTAACTCAAGCCCACTCGTTGAGCGCCAATTTGTAATATAACTACAAATATTACGTTTCTAGTGTATACGAGTATGTAACTTTGTTAACTATATTTGAGGATGTTTAAAAGCCCCACTGTTGGGTTCGCCAATTTGTAATATCCTCCGTGTATATTATTACCTTATAAGCTGCCCGCTGGAAGCGTCAAATTGTAATGAACAACTTTATAAGGGAGTCCTTATTATTTCAGCCCACGTTGTTGTCATCAATTTGTAATTAAACGTGTTACTATATTTTATTTATTTAAATGAAGATGTGTGCAAGCACCACTGTTGGATTCCAATTTGGAATACAGCGTTTACAAGTATGTGAGTGTGTATACTTGGGTTCAATCCAGCCCCACTTTGGTTTGGGCCAATTTGTAACGTAAAGCTTTCTCTGCGTTTTTAATTATTTATTTATTAATGAATATGTCTTTCTGTTGTGACCGATGAAACCTCCTGAAAGTATGTTATTAGACAAATATAATTATAATAATGTTTGTTTTTAACTTATAATCGTACTACGATATAGATCTAACTTAGTATTCAGTGGTTGGGTAATATTAACGATATGTATCGTGTATTAACTGAATGTAATGAATATTCTTGTCAACCCTAGTCACTCGACGTCAGGAAATTCTATTCAAAGTTTGCACTGAAAACGCGCTAGTTCCTCGATCTCCCGTTCCACCAGCTGAGTATTTAGCGCTGCCACTTGTAATAAGCGTACTTATAGGTTAGTTGTTCCTCGGGTTAGAGTAAACCTTTTATTGTAAATTATTACAACCACTACTTATAGTATCTATTCTGCAATAACTTCAAATATAATCTCATACAATCAAGATGCTTTATTAATTTTATCTATTAATTTACAGTAACCGTGATTTCCAAAATAACAATATGATCAAATCGATCACACAGAAATATATCGATTATCAATCAATCCAACTATATAGACTTATACAAATGAAAAATAATAATAATTAGTTCTTATCCCAGGGTTCGTAAAGTTCTTGGAACCATTAGTAAGGCCAGGTAAAATGCATAATTAAGGTTACTCAAGTATTACAAAACAAAATTATTTACTCTAAATATAATGAAATTAAAATAGGTTGTTTTTTTACCGAGTCGACGAAAGCTTCGACTGGCTGTGGACGTCTGTAAACAGTTGTCAAGATGCCGCTTAATTCCTCTTCATCCAGTAAAAGTGCTCTGGCGTTTAATAAAATTGATTATGGCGTGTACTGGAACACTCTCAGGAAATCTTCAGACTTCTGTTCTTCTACTCTGGTCTTGATAATTCTTGGTCCCGGTGAAATGAAAATAGGATCCCGGCTTCTTCTGCTGCCTGTGAAGGTTAATTTTGCCAAACTAGTTCTTCTGGTATTTTCAATAATTCCGTTAGTTCAAGCTTTAATTCTTTTAACTGATCTTCTGTTTATAGAAGGAATTGGTTTACTACCGAATCCAGCGGAATTATTTGGTGAAAGAGGTGAGAGGTTTTCAATTCTTTTTAAATGTATTCAGTGACAATTTGGAAGGTTATTTAATTTTATTACTCATCAGTATTAAGTTATAATTATCTTTCAAAGAGGGTTTTTAATTTTGATTCATTTTTCCTTCAAATTTATTATTCAATTTTTGTTAAATGTATCTGCCCATCTCAACCTAATAGCTTGTAACAATCAGCACGAATGATCCAAAATCAACAACTCATGTCCATTTCAGTTGCCTTAACAACCACGTTTTCTAGATATCCTTGAGCCGGCATTATAGAATATTACTACTCTTTTCCAATAAAATACTCCATGCTTGGATTAATATTAAATTACCTAAAATTCTCCCCTAACCTTCCTTCTTAAACAGTAAATGTTTTACAATAGTTTCATTGGACTGGATTTCTTAAAAAGGTATTAATTTCCTTTCACTAATATGGAATTTAGGCCTATAGATTTTCTTACAACCGTTATAACATTATTTGGTTCTTTAACTTAATTTTCTTTTACCTGACCTACTGTACAATTAATTATTGGTTAAATGGTTAATTACATTAATTTTAATTTACTGGTGGTTACTTTATTACATTAATTAACTGGTTCTGGAACCCTTCATTAATTTATAATATTATTGTCAGAACTACTTGTCAAACATGAAACACTGGTCACCCTCCTGGCCCAGTTTATAAACATTAATTAAAACAACAGTATTATTCAACTTTAGACAATACTTAGAACTTAGTATAATGCCTAACATTGGTAACTACACTTGACTGTCTAAAGACAAATTTAACATAAATACAACCATAATCTTTGATGAAGTATTACTATTAAACAACATCAGTTCATTTCTACCATACTCAAAATATAACATAAATATTCTGTAAACCTCAACATGTTACAGTATAAAAACAAGCATTTTATTATTTTTAACTATTCATTGGTCTGGTTTTTTATATTTAACCTTAGTCATTGCCTCTTTTGACTTGAGGTACTTCTCAGATACATTAACTACTGAGCAACCTTAATCCAGGGTATGGTCCTTGACCATGTTTCATTCAATTTTTATGTAACGTTGGGGGACCTCAACTCTGTTACGTTACATAACACCCCCCCTTCGAAATAAGTTTATTTTGTATAAACAAAGTTTAGCAAGAAATAAACGCACAACTTGTATCTGGCCAATTGGTTTCCTATTCATAGTACTTTTATATTTCAGAATTATCCGTTGTATTACTTTATTTCTTCGTTCCTTCTTAAAATCAATTATTTCCCAAGTTTAAATCTTACTTCTATAATCATTCTTGTGACATTCTTTATTAATTATACATTTTGGATCTGGTTTTATTTATTTATCTACATTTATTTGTGAGTTTTCCCTCTAATATTTAATTTTCCTAAACCTCCCTAACATTATAACTGGAATCGAATCGGTGGTGCTCTATCGGCTAACCAATTACCGTCGTCCGTTACATACTTTCTGGGATCAGAGGAACATCATCTCTGCCCAATTAAATGATTGCTGGAATATTCTACAGTCAATCTTCATTAATAAACCTCGTAAGGTAGTCATCATGTGACCTTCAATAAAATAATCAATAATAATAATAATACTCTAGGGATTATTCACTGTACTTTAACTCAGATCATATTATTTCTTCATATTAATTCTTCCTTCTATTATACACTTTTCCTCTCCAATACTTGGCTATTTTATTGACATTTATTAATTGGTTTTTTACGGATAATTCTTAACCATTTGTTTTTTTCTTTTCTTGTGATCCTTTTGACGGTTCCATTTTGGCTTCTTCATTCTCTTATCTTCATTGGCTCATATTCCTGTATGATCAATACAGCTGGTTATGAGATTTTGGTTAGTACTATACATTACATCATGTAGTTATATTCTTCTGGCACAATCATTATTATTCCTTTTACATTCTAAATTACATTTCTCACTATTATATTACATCAGATAAACTCATTTTGTTTTTTGGTTTTGATGATTTTTATTAGGTTGAATCAGTGTTATTTTTTTTTTCTTTTATATTAGTTTAAAGTAATTTCTCCTGAATTATATAGTAAGGTGTTCTTACTTATTTTTCGAATTTGGTTGTTTTTATTTTCAAAATTCTCTTTCTTATATACCTCATAAATTGCTTTCTTAGATACTTGTTTGTAAGTTGAACTTACTTCATTTTTTGAATTTTGGGGTATACGATATGATTTACGGTTAAAATTAATAGGTTGCTTAAATGACAATTCACAAATAAAATTCCTGGCTTTCCCTGGCACATCCGAAAATACTTTTTTATATCTGTTATAAATCTTTATTAATTGATTCCTTTGTTCAGGTGTTACTCTATTATTATTATTATTATTATTGACAGTTTTAAACAAATAAATCTCTTGCAATTTTTCCTTCCATTCATTCTCTTTAGTATAGGTTAATTCCTCAAAAGGTGCTTTATATTCCATTTCATCATCACGCATCAAAGTAAAAGAATGTCTTTGGTGAGTGGCATTTTTATGATCCACTATTTCACTTGACCATTCTCCATTTTCATCGTACAGGGTTATTTTTCCTCTGCCCATATTAATAATAGCTGAGTGGCGCCGCAGCGTATCACACCCTAGCATTGCTTTAAATGGTAGTCCTTGGGCTACCATAAACACCATAGGAATAGTTTTACCTCCACTAGATACTTCCATCATTACTTGTTGCCGTATTGTTTTATTTGGTCTGCCAGTAGCACCTATAATAACCATGTTGTTAACTGGTAATGTTGGTATATTTTTCTTATACTTCTCCCTTATTCGGTTATATTCTACCTTGTCCAGTAGCGACACATTCGCGCCAGTATCAATTACTATCTCTATCATAACTCCCTGCAATTCAGCCATAATGTATATAATTTGATTGTCAGTTTTATTCTCTGACGGTAACACTTCTTCCGTTAAATCATTTCGTATATCCTTTAAATAATTGTTCCTTGTAATTTTTATAATTTGATTAATTTCCTTATGCTTTTGTGTATACCCTTCCAATCCCAGCAGCGAGGGGTTACTAAATACTTCCACTGCTGTACTTAGTTTTCCATCCTATCCTGCGGACGATCGTCCCTTGCAGTGGTCCCTGGGTTGCCATCATCAGGTCTAAAATCTCTATGGGCTTCTTGGCGTCTAGGCAGATCCTCCTCTCGATTTCGATTATTGGGTAGATTTCGTTGGTCGTTGTTGGCACGATTATTGTTCCAATGCTCTCTCCCATTGTCCCAATTCCTGCGGCCTGTTCTGTATCTGTTACTCTCATGATTAGTATAGTGATTATTTGGGTAATAATTGTTCGATTACGATTGTTCATTAATAGGTCATTCACCCTTCTGTGATAGTTATTATTGTTAAACCGATTTGTCCCTGGACGCGACTCTTGATTTGTCTCTTCCCTTCTATTGTGGTAATATTCACCTTGCCGTCGAGACCTTTGATAATAGTCTTCCATTTCGTAACTGGCTAATAAGGTTTCCATGGTTTCAATGGTCTTTACTTGTCCACTGCGTCTGGCACGAACTATCTCTTCTTCAAAATGGTATGACAATTTATTCACCAAACACTCCTCTGGTATCCGCGGTTCCAAATGACGCGCTAAACATACCTTTCCCAAAAAGTAAGTAGTTGGGGACTGTTCTTGATTAACATTAAATCTCCCGTTAGTAATGTTATCTCTAATCATGTTCTGTACAGAATCCGACCAATATTTTGATTTAAACGTCCTTTTAAATTCCTCATAATCACTAAGTTCATTCCGGACAGCCGACCACCAATTATCATTTATACTTTTGAAGCATTCATCTAAATAACTTTTTATTATGTTCCATCGAGTTACTTTAATTCGGTTAAACCATTCGTCTACTCTCTCCAGGAGTTCTATGGGATTTCCCCTATAAATTTTAAAATTGATATTATCTTTATGCTCAGGGGTTATGTGATGTGCTAGATACATAGGTCTATTTTGCAAAATCTCTATTGATTCCTTCATATTACTTATTTCCTGATTTTTTATATTTTCTATAGTCTCTTTATGTTGAACTACTTGGGTTTTTATTTGTGTCATTTCGTTATTTACCAATTCAATTCTTCCAGCTATATTAATTTGTACCTCGTCCAATTTCTCTTGTGTTTCCAATTGTAGTTGATTTATCATAGTTTTGTTGGTATTTTCCCCGTAATTAATTTTGGCCTCTACTTCCATTGCAAGTTGTAATATGGTTTCATCTGTCTTTTCCAGACTCACCTTAAATTCATTTATTTGCTGTTTTACTTCCGCTTCATTATTATCTACCCTTTTATTGAGTGTTTCATTGACATTTGTAACCCTTTCATTGATAACTTCCCTCAACGCTTGGTTCTGTTCATTTATAATTTGCCGTAATTCCTTATTATTATTTTCAATTTTCTCGTTAATTTGTTTGTGATTTTCTTGAATCTGCCTTAAGCTCTCATCGTTTCTATTAAACCTTTCATTGATTTGGTTTAAGCTTTCATTTATCAGCTGGTTATTCTCATCATTTTCCTCTTTATTTCTGTCAAACTTCTCGTTCATTAATTTGATCAAATTCTCACTCAAAATTTCATTTTGTTTCTTTGAGTTTTCGTTGATACTGTCTATTTTATTTTCCAGCTTTTCTGAATTTTCATTTATACTGTCTATTTTATTTTCCAGCTTTTCTGAATTTTCATTTATACTGTCTATTTTATTTTCCAGCTTTTCTGAATTTTCATTTATACTGTCTATTTTATTTTCCAGCCTTTCTGAATTTTGTTTATTATCCTCTTTTATACTACTCATTAATTCCATTAATTTTTCCCAATTTAATCCTCCCCTGGCTTCCTCTTTATCTGGTTGGTCCCCTTGGGTATCCTCTTCAACTATTTCCTTCTCTATGATAATTGCTTCAGTTTCTTCGTTATCACCCATGGTTTGTTCCATTTCACTGCCCGTAAATGTTTCTATCTCTCGTTCCTGTCCACCTTCTTCTTTCTCCTTCTCTTCTGCCCCCTTCTTCGATCTGCCTCTGGTATTATGCATTCCTATGCCTCTAATGGTTGCCTGCTCAAGTTAAGTAACAATTAATATTATTTTTTACTTAACTCAAGCCCACTCGTTGAGCGCCAATTTGTAATATAACTACAAATATTACGTTTCTAGTGTATACGAGTATGTAACTTTGTTAACTATATTTGAGGATGTTTAAAAGCCCCACTGTTGGGTTCGCCAATTTGTAATATCCTCCGTGTATATTATTACCTTATAAGCTGCCCGCTGGAAGCGTCAAATTGTAATGAACAACTTTATAAGGGAGTCCTTATTATTTCAGCCCACGTTGTTGTCATCAATTTGTAATTAAACGTGTTACTATATTTTATTTATTTAAATGAAGATGTGTGCAAGCACCACTTTTGGATTCCAATTTGGAATACAGCGTTTACAAGTATGTGAGTGTGTATACTTGGGTTCAATCCAGCCCCACTTTGGTTTGGGCCAATTTGTAACGTAAAGCTTTCTCTGCGTTTTTAATTATTTATTTATTAATGAATATGTCTTTCTGTTGTGACCGATGAAACCTCCTGAAAGTATGTTATTAGACAAATATAATTATAATAATGTTTGTTTTTAACTTATAATCGTACTACGATATAGATCTAACTTAGTATTCAGTGGTTGGGTAATATTAACGATATGTATCGTGTATTAACTGAATGTAATGAATATTCTTGTCAACCCTAGTCACTCGACGTCAGGAAATTCTATTCAAAGTTTGCACTGAAAACGCGCTAGTTCCTCGATCTCCCGTTCCACCAGCTGAGTATTTAGCGCTGCCACTTGTAATAAGCGTACTTATAGGTTAGTTGTTCCTCGGGTTAGAATAAACCTTTTATTGTAAATTATTACAACCACTACTTATAGTATCTATTCTGCAATAACTTCAAATATAATCTCATACAATCAAGATGCTTTATTAATTTTATCTATTAATTTACAGTAACCGTGATTTCCAAAATAACAATATGATCAAATCGATCACACAGAAATATATCGATTATCAATCAATCCAACTCCATAGACTTATACAAATGAAAAATAATAATAATTAGTTCTTATCCCAGGGTTCGTAAAGTTCTTGGAACCATTAGTAAAGCCAGGTAAAGTGCATAATTAAGGTTACTCAAGTATTACAAAACAAAATTATTTACTCTAAATATAATGAAATTAAAATAGGTTGTTTTTTTACCGAGTCGACGAAAGCTTCGACTGGCTGTGGACGTCTGTAAACAGTTGTCAAGATGCCGCTTAATTCCTCTTCATCCAGTAAAAGTGCTCTGGCGTTTAATAAAATTGATTATGGCGTGTACTGGAACACTCTCAGGAAATCTTCAGACTTCTGTTCTTCTACTCTGGTCTTGATAATTCTTGGTCCCGGTGAAATGAAAATAGGATCCCGGCTTCTTCTGCTGCCTGTGAAGGTTAATTTTGCCAAACTAGTTCTTCTGGTATTTTCAATAATTCCGTTAGTTCAAGCTTTAATTCTTTTAACTGATCTTCTGTTTATAGAAGGAATTGGTTTACTACTGAATCCAGCGGAATTATTTGGTGAAAGAGGTGAGAGGTTTTCAATTCTTTTTAAATGTATTCAGTGACAATTTGGAAGGTTATTTAATTTTATTACTCATCAGTATTAAGTTATAATTATCTTTCAAAGAGGGTTTTTAATTTTGATTCATTTTTCCTTCAAATTTATTATTCAATTTTTGTTAAATGTATCTGCCCATCTCAACCTAATAGCTTGTAACAATCAGCACGAATGATCCAAAATCAACAACTCATGTCCATTTCAGTTGCCTTAACAACCACGTTTTCTAGATATCCTTGAGCCGGCATTATAGAATATTACTACTCTTTTCCAATAAAATACTCCATGCTTGGATTAATATTAAATTACCTAAAATTCTCCCCTAACCTTCCTTCTTAAACAGTAAATGTTTTACCATAGTTTCATTGGACTGGATTTCTTAAAAAGGTATTAATTTCCTTTCACTAATATGGAATTTAGGCCTATAGATTTTCTTACAACCGTTATAACATTATTTGGTTCTTTAACTTAATTTTCTTTTACCTGACCTACTGTACAATTAATTATTGGTTAAATGGTTAATTACATTAATTTTAATTTACTGGTGGTTACTTTATTACATTAATTAACTGGTTCTGGAACCCTTCATTAATTTATAATATAATTGTCAGAACTACTTGTCAAACATGAAACACTGGTCACCCTCCTGGCCCAGTTTATAAACATTAATTAAAACAACAGTATTATTCAACTTTAGACAATACTTAGAACTTAGTATAATGCCTAACATTGGTAACTATACTTGACTGTCTAAAGACAAATTTAACATAAATACAACCATAATCTTTGATGAAGTATTACTATTAAACAACATCAGTTCATTTCTACCATACTCAAAATATAACATAAATATTCTGTAAACCTCAACATGTTACAGTATAAAAACAAGCATTTTATTATTTTTAACTATTCATTGGTCTGGTTTTTTATATTTAACCTTAGTCATTGCCTCTTTTGACTTGAGGTACTTCTCAGATACATTAACTACTGAGCAACCTTAATCCAGGGTATGGTCCTTGACCATGTTTCATTCAATTTTTATGTAACGTTGGGGGACCTCAACTCTGTTACGTTACAATAGTTAATTATGTACCTCATGGCGTGGAAAAGGGTGTGGCAAGAGATAGATGTTATAATTGTCCTGTGTTGTGGAACATGTATATGTATTGTATATTCGGGTGTATTTTGGGGGGTTATCTATGTATTGTACATTCGTGTGTATTTTTGGGGGGTTAGATATAGGGCTACAAGGAGAATATAAAACCTAGATTTTATATAAATTTATTTTCAGATAATATTTTAAAAGGGAAAATATAAATTTTATATTTATGAATTTCTAATGACAATTTTAAAAGGGAGAATATGGATTTTATAATTATTAATTTCAAAAGACATTTTTAAAAGCAGAAAATATAGATTTTATATTTATTAATTTCAATTAATATTATTTTTTTTAGCGGAGAATCTAAATGTTATATTCATTGATTTTGTAAGTAACAGTTTCGAAGGAGATAATGAGTTTTGTTATAATAAAAAGATTTATTGGTCGTTAATTTTGTGAGTTTTAATTGCAAGTCCCGTCTCACTTGATCCAGCGCATTTTTGGCTTCTCTAGGCTTTGGCCTAGTTTTAATTATCTTGTGGCCCCTCTTTAGAAAAAAAAAAATTTTTTTTTACAAGTCAAAGTTAAAGAGGGGTTACATTACTTTTGTCTGGTTCTGTGAATATTTGGTTTTTTGTTTTTCTATCTTCTCCATGATCCTGTTGTAGTATTTCTTTTCTTCACACGGGTCTCCTGGGTTGGTTGGAAAGTCAATTAAATCCTGTATCTCTCTATGTGGCTTTCTTCCAAACATCATAGAATATGGGGTGTTTTCAATGAAATGGTGGTAACTTATGTTTAAAAATTCTTCTGTTGATATTAAATATTTTTGCCATTCTCTCTGTTTATCATGACAGTATGTTCTCAAAATGCGTCCCATCTCTCTCAATACTCTTTCAGCGGGATTACTGCTTGGGTGGTATACGGACGTGTTGTATGTTTTTATATTTAATTCCAATAATTTCTCTCTCCACCTTCTTCCTTTAAACTGTGTTCCGTGATCGGTTATTACTGTATATGGTTTTCCAGCCTCGGGTAAGTATTTCTTTTTTATTATTTCCAAGATTTTCTTTGTGGTTGCTCTGTTTATAGCATATAATTTGGTGTATTTAGTGTAATGGTCAAATAGAATTACTATGAACTCGAATCTGGGCCTCCCTCCGCTACGTGGGAATGGTCCACATATATCGAGAAACACTTTTTCAAGTTTTTTATTTGATGTGATGGGTATCATGATTCCATCCTTTCTCTCATTATTGGTTTTAACCATTTGACAGATAGTGCATGTTTTGATATTTTTAATTACTTTTCTAGTTATACTTTCAATAAACATTTCTTCTTCCAAAGCTTTGACTATTTTTAAAGTTCCCATGTGTCCATATCAGACATGGTAGTCCTTAATTAATTTATTTTCTAGAGATGTTGGAACTACTAGCTTCCAATTTCCATGATTCCTTTTGGTTTTAATGAATAACACATCCTTATGTATGCAATAAAATTTGTTAATAATTTCTTCTGATTCCATTACTCTCCTTCGTATGTTGGCTAATTTGGTATCTTGTTTCTGCTGTTGTACGATCTCATTGACTATCTCTTCCAGGTCCTTTCTCTCCTTTAATATATAATACACCTTGGCGATTTTCGCCTTTTCTCCTTCAAATGTCTGATTGTCAACATTTATTCTGGATAATTTTTCTTATAACCTTCATTATATACTTCTCTTTGGTGATTTTCTCCTTTTCTCCTTCAAATGTTTGGTGGTTAACAATTATTCTGGATAATATGTCAGCCCCTACGTTCTTCCTGCCTGGAATGTATTCCCATGTGATGTGGTACTCCTGCAGAGCGAGGATCCAACGGGTGAGTTTACCATGACTTAATTTACATTGTTTAAGAAATGATATCGATTTATGGTCGCTTCTGACTGTGATATGGTACTCTAGGATGTATGTTCTAAATTTTCCGCACGCAAACACTATACTTAACAACTTCTTTTCCGTAACGTTGTAGTTATGTTCACAACTATTTAACACTCTACTGGCAAAGCTGATGACCAGGTGGTGTCCTTCTTTATCCTCTTGATACAGTTAAGCGCCCAGACTGACGTCACTGGCGTCGCAATTCAGATAGAAGGGTTGCTCAAAGTTGGGATGATGCAGCATCACTGTTTCTAAAAATTTTTGCTTTACGAGTGTTAGTACCGCATCCTGTTTGGTTCCCCAGGTCCACTTGTCCTTAGATGAAAGTTGTTTTGAAAATTTGGCAGTCAAATGGGAGTAGTTACTCTGAAATTTACGGTAGTAGTTGCAAATACCCAGGAAGGATTGCAACTGCTTCTTATTTTTTGGGGTAGGGAATTTCTGGATGGCTTCTACCTTTTCTTGGGATGGAGATATTCCCTGCTCTGTTAGGTTAAATCCCAGGAATTTTACTTCTTCCGCTATAAACTTGGATTTATCTAGCTTCAGAGTTACATTGTTGTCGGAGAGTTTATTCAGTACTTGTTCTATTCAGGCACAGTGTTCGTCCCAGTCTGATTATGTTATCAGTAGGTCGTCCACATATATAGTTGTGAATTGCAGAGCCTCTTGACCTAGGACTTGGTCCATGCACTTTACAAACACTGCGACGGAGTTGATTAGGCCGAAAGGTAACCTCTACAAATTGATAATTCCTCCCGCCGAAAATGAAAGCCATATACTGTCTACTGTGTGGGTGCAGCTCTACCTGCCAGTACCCACATACGGTATCCCATGTAATGATGTATTTTATTCCGTAGAATTTTTTCAAAATTTCTTCAATTTCCCCAGGCGAAGTCCGGTCATTAATGATCATTTTATTTATTTCACGGGCGTCTAAACAGATCCTGACCTTACCACTCTTTTTGGGTATAGCTACGATAGGACTTGTGTATGGAGATTGGCTATACTCAATGATGTCCTCCTCCATCATTCGATTAGTCTCCGCTCTGACTTCGTTTTTAAGGGAGTATGCAATGAGGTAAGATTTTCTATGAAAGTCCACTGCTTCCCGGAAATTGATTTTACACTGATATCCCTTGACCTTGCCTAGAGTGTTGGAGAAAACGTGTTGATACTTTTGATATATTTTTATTAAATTTTCGACTTGTGTTTTGCTTATTTCCTGGTTTGGTCTATTTCTTCGAAATATTTTATATATACAAACTTTCGCTAGTGAACACTTACTTTTTGGTTTTTTGTCCCAAACGTTACGATGTGGTGTCCGTCTTCCTCAGTGGGATTTGAAATACAGAATGTCTGTACAAATGTCTGATAATTCCTCCCGCCGAAAATGAAAGCCATATACTGTCTACTGTGTGGGTGCAGCTCTACCTGCCAGTACCCACATACGGTATCCCATGTACTGATGTATTTTATTCCGTAGAATTTTTTCAAAATTTCTTCAATTTCCCCAGGCGAAGTCCGGTCATTAATGATCATTTTATTTATTTCACGGGCGTCTAAACAGATCCTGACCTTACCACTCTTTTTGGGTATAGCTACGATAGGACTTGTGTATGGAGATTGGCTATACTCAATGATGTCCTCCTCCATCATTCGATTAGTCTCCGCTCTGACTTCGTTTTTAAGGGAGTATGCAATGAGGTAAGATTTTCTATGAAAGTCCACTGCTTCCCGGAAATTGATTTTACACTGATATCCCTTGACCTTGCCTGGAGTGTTGGAGAAAACGTGTTGATACTTTTGATATATTTTTATTAAATTTTCGACTTGTGTTTTGCTTATTTCCTGGTTTGGTCTATTTCTTCGAAATATTTTATATATACAAACTTTCGCTAGTGAACACTTACTTTTTGGTTTTTTGTCCCAAACGTTACGATGTGGTGTCCGTCTTCCTCAGTGGGATTTGAAATACAGAATGTCTGTACAAAGTAACCGTTATGGGTTGTAGGTGTGTGTGGTGGGGGTTGCTGGTGGGAGGGAATTGGCGCTGGGATTTAAAGTGTGTGTTTGAACAAGTGTATCAAAAAGTATATGTGATCTATAGTGTAACTGGTCATTTAATATGTTGTTTGGTTGTAGTGTGTGATGTCTGTATATTTCATATTGTTCTGCTGTGTTTAGTTTTCTACTTTTAGGTAAGTAGTGTAGTATTTCCATGTTGTGTTCTATGTTTGTGTAACTGTGGTTTTCATTTTGTAAATGTGTGGTGAATGTAGAGTGTATGTAGTTTATGGTGAGGGCTTTTAAATGTTCAGAGTATCTTGAGGAAAAAAAATCTTCCCGTCTGGCCGATGTAGAACTGGTTACAATCACTGCAGTTTAATTTATAAACACCTGTTTTGCTGTATGTGTCTGTGTCTTTGTTAGTATTATTTATGTGTTTCCTGATGGTGTTGTTAGTTCTGTAGGCTACTTTATGTTTCCTGAATGTGTTAGCAATTTTGTGTGTGTTGGAATTGTAGTATGTGAGTGTGACGTATTTACTGGGTTGTGTGCTGTTGGTTTTATGTGTTTTACTTTTTGTGTTTAGGATGCGTTTGTGTAGTTTGTTTATTAAATCGGGATTGTATCCATTTTTGACTGCTATATATTTGATTGTGTTGAGTTCTTCTTGGTAGTCATGTGTGTTTTGGGGTACTGAGTGAGCCTATGGAGCATGTAGTTGAAAGCTGCATGTTTGTGTTGAGTTGGGTGGTTGGATGAGTTATGTATGACCATGTCTGTTGTGTCTTCGAAATATTCTAATCTCCTCGAGTTTCTTCTCCCACAATTCACTATTGTCCTCTTCATCATTTATAATCATGGATGGTTCATGGTTTTTACAATAATAATTCTTCACGACTGGGTCTTGGTTGGTTGGTTGGTTATTATGGCTGAGTGTTGTCGTAACACGTCGCACCCTATAAAGCATATTGAATGGTAGTCCACTCGCTACCAGGAAAACAATTGGTATAGTCATGTTCTGGCAGTTTAATTCCAGTGAGACTTGCTTTCTTATAGTTTTGTTTTGTTTTCCTGTTGCTCCTATTATGATTATGTTATTAATCAGCAACGTGGGTATTGGTAGTTTGCAGTTAGCTTGGATCCGTTCTAATTCGGTCTGGTTTATTAGGGAGATGTTTGACCCTGTGTCTATCATGATGATGGTTAACGTTCCATTTACTGTGGCCTGTATGTGAACTATTTCATTGTTGATTCTTGGCAACTGGTTTTCCTCTTCTTCCAGGAGTTCTTCTCTTATGTTTTTTAAATAATTATTTGAGACAATTGTTATAATTTTATGATGGTTTCATCACGTTATCTGTCTTAGTAACCCAAGTGATTGGTCATGTGAAGGGCGTTCCTTGGTTCTCACTGACCTTGTTAGTTTAAATCTTGTGGTCCGGTGTTGGCCCGATTATCTGACTGGTTCGTCGCTGGTTCATTTACTGGCTCTGGTCGAATACTCATATTATTTCCGGACGCTTCAGTGGTCCTATTTCCTTGAAATTGATCATTACTTGAGGTTGATGCATAATAACAGGAGTTTGCCTGTGTATTCGGGCAGTACCTCCTCTGGTTTGTCTGACTTCTTCCATTGATAAAGTTGACCTGTCGCCAATCATCTCTGGTTCGGTTATTCCTGTTTCCCCTATTGTACTGATAATTCAGGTCGTAATTGTTACCGTGGTAATTACTGTTATTGGGGTGGCCGTTAGGACGTTGATTTGGTCCATTTCCGCGGTAATTGTTGTTGTTGTGACTGTTATTCGGGTTATTCCCGCTATACGGTTGATTAGCCTGGTTGTAGTTCGGGTGATTACCCTTGTATTGGTTGTTATTGAAATTCCGGTTTGGGTCATATTGGTTGTTACTCTGGGGGTTGCTGTTTGACGGGTTGTAACTTGGTGGGTTACGGTTCTCATTCCACCGGTTGTATTTCATATTGACCATCCTGTTGCGCTTATATTGACCATCGTTCTCATGATCCTCTAGTAGGCTTGCCATACCTTGGATTGTTTTAATTTGGCCTTGTCTTCTGGCTTTTTGAACAGCGTCCTCATAATGGTACCCCAGTGGTATGACCAATGATTCCTCCGGTATTCTTGGTTCCAAATTTCGAGCTAAGCACACCTTACCTTACCCAGGAAGTATGAGGTTAGGGTGTGTCCCGCTTGTGGTTCATACCTCCCATTACTTATATCGTTCCTTACCACGTTCTGGGTCGACTCTGACCAATACTTGTCGCAGAACTGCGTTTTAAAATCCTCTGTGTTGTTTATTTCCGGTCTTGTCGCTGTCCACCAATTGTCATGGGTGTCTCGGAACATCTCATCAATCAGGCTGCGCACCGTTGTCCATCGAGTTTCCCTGTTCTTTTCTATCATTTCCTCGACTCTTTTGAGGAATTCCATTGGGTTGCGCCGGTAGCTTCGGAAGTTTATCAGCTCCCGGTTCTCGCTGGTTATGATGTGGGTGTTGTTACAGAGTTTGTCTCTCAGCGCATCTAGCTCTTCCTGCATTTGTCTTTCTCGTTGGTTGAGTCCCTGGATCTTCTCTTTGTTTTCCTTGGTTTGCCCGTCTACTTGGTTCAGGTTGCTATATACTCGCTCTACCCTTTTGCTGACATCGGTTTGTATTTCCTTTTGTTTTTCTTCCAACCTTTTGAGCACTTCTTGTTTGTTTCTGGTGCATTCTATTGTAGTTATTTGTTGAAGTTCCTCGATCCTATGCTTACCGTCGTCCTCGACTGCTTTAATTTGGTTTAACATTTCCTCCTGGGCCTTCGCTACCGTTTCACTGGTTGTTTTTATTTTTTCATTAGTTTCTGATATACTCCTCTTAATATCTTCACAGTATCCCTCTAACTGTTGTTCTAATTATTGCTTCAACTCTTCTTTGTTCTTCTCATGGTCCTCCTTCAATTGTCCCTTCAATTCTTCCTTCAGTTCTTCATTACTTTTTTGGATGTCCTCCGTTAATCGCTGTTGTAGGGTTTCTTGGTTCTTCTGTAAAGTATCACTGTGTTCCTCCATTTTCTTGTTTATCTGTTGCTTTAATGTCTCATTATTGGTTTCTATTTTATTGTTCAGTGTCTCAATATCTTCCTTTAGTTGTTTCTTTAAGTTTTCACTTAAAATCTCATTTTGTCTTCTTGAATTTTCATTAATTTTTTCCTCCATTTTCTTTAATTCTTCACTGTTTTGGTCTATTTTTTCATTTGTTTTCTTATTATCTTCCTGGATTTTGTTATTCACTTAGATAAGAATTCTCAACATCTCCTGCATGCTCAGGTCCTCTTTTTGTGTGGGTTTATTTGGTTGGTCCCCGACTATTACTTCTACTTCCGGTGCTGGTTGGGTTGGGTTTTCTGGTTGGTCCCCTTGGGCATCCTCTTCGATCAATTCCTCGATCATTTCCATTTCTTCGGCCGGTGTTGTTTCCTGTTCTTGCTTGTCGGCGTCTTCAACCCTCTTCTTTGATTTTCCCCTGGTGATCATGGAGTGTTTCATTATTTCTCGTAACCGCCGCTCGTTTTTTATTCTAGCCACACTAGTTGGTTGCCAATTGGTAACAACGTGATCCTTACAACGCTACTTTCTGTATGTAATTATTCTGCCACACGTTGTTGGCGTCAATTTGTAACGACGAGATCTCTATGTACTCTGTAAAAGGGTGTTTTTTATGTGTGTTAGACTCACACGTTGTAGTCGTTACTTTACGTTTACTTTCTTACTTTTTCTTTTAGTTACGCTGACGATGTCCGTTGTGATCTCACGAATTACCAGTACAATATCTCGCGAGTGTAAACCTTACCTGTCCTTTAATGAGTATATTTCGTTCCCGGGTGGCGCCAAATTGTTTATGAAAACAATTAAAAAATATAAAATCGAGTAGTCGTTCTCGACGGTGTTGGCTGATTCAAATTACCCTCGCAATAGGCGGGCGTATGAATCTCGCTAGTAGTTCGGCGTGTTGCTGATGTCTAACTCTGGCCATCAATTTTGCTCGTCGCTAAAGTACACAAACTTTATAATGCAATTTACAATGAAATAAAGGACGGTTATTACAACTCAGTACTAGTTTATTAACGTGAAATTATCAGTTATTCAATTCAATACAAAAATATATACTGTTATTAAACAATGTTGCTCTGGTAATAAATAGACAATTATTCTCAGGTTGGCTAAAGTTGATTTAAAACGATACTACCTTGACATGGCGTAGGCAATATTTATTTTCTATCGTTTGTTAAATCTGAGTTCTTTTGGTTACAAAAAAATATTAACAAGATGATAATAAAGTACACTACCTTACATTGATGGTACTTATATACTATTAGATTTAATTACAATTCGTTCATGAAGTGTAAAGTGTGTGTTAAGAGTTCGTAATTTATATACAGGTTATTTTCTGGTTTCATACAAGTTTAGTTTCTTATTTTCAATTATTCCTTGAAAGAAATTTGATTATCAGTTCATAGTGAGTTATTTGTGTTGTGAGAAAACGTTAATAAGAATTTATTCCATAAATTCGGGTATTTCCGATACACTTATCAAATCTGTTGAGTTCGGGTGAAGATTTGCTCAGCTCTAGTTAGGTTGGGTCCTTTTGATCATCAATCTTCCATCATTTATGATTTGGATTACGTCTGGCTTCTTTTTCGGATAAGATGGATTAAATAATTAATTTAGAATTTGAAAATCTGGTCTGTGGTCTCTGTTGAATTGACTAGTTCTTCATCAGACTTCTTGCGTCTTCATTTTATTAAATTTTGATTGATTTTTTACTGTTTTAAATTAGAATTGAGTCGACTATGGTTTGGCTTCTATCTGTCTTGAGCGTCAATAATGAACTAATTATTTTTAACGGAATTATAATAAATAACGTTCCGTTGTTATGGCAACTGTCTCTTATTGGCTGATCCTATCTTATGTCCATTGTTATATTTGAATTTTAATTCAAAATGACTAAATATCTTTTGATTACTATTATTCTTCTGTCTTCTTATCTATGTATGAGATATTATCACAACTGTTTATATTTTCTTTCAAAGATCATTTTGACATCCCACAAAGCTGGGTTTGTTTATGTATTAAAGTTTTGACAATAATTTTAATATTATGTAATTACATTTCTTCCTTATTTTAGGTTTTTAATTTAACTTTGACATCTTAATATGATTCACTAATTGTACTTAACTAGTTACTTGCCCTTGATTTTCTAATACAATAGTAAATTTCTTACAATTTGTTTATTTTGGATTTATACAGTTAGGCATTTTATAGGCCTAAGTAGTAATTGGCCATATCTTCTTATTTTACACAGATTAAAGATTATTTTACATTTACATATGTTTTGCTTGGTGTCCTTTATGACTTGTTTTCCTTTTGAATTAATTTGGGTCGTTTTATAATAATTGTATGTTCTTATTACTTTACAAAATCATGGCCTGTCTATTATTCTCTAATTTCTTTTCCTGTATTATTATGTTTGTAAGAATTTATCTCCTTACTTATCTATATTGCCATTTTTTATAACTTGTCTATCATTTAATATTACTTATAAAACATAACACAAAAATTAGGTTTATGGTCTGTTTACTTTTTTCAGCCATATTCCTTCTTATAAACTTAATTGAACAAATAACTATCTTGGTGATGAACATTATAACACCATTTATTTTATCTTGCTAATTATCCCTTTGAACATTTTAAGATCCAAAGATATTTTATTTATTTTGCACTTATGTTATTTAGTATATTTTTCTTTTAACATTTACTATATATTTTTTACTACTTAACCATGATAACAATAACATTTTTAATCATTATGGGATTTTTACCCTGAATACCACTGTATTCCTAATCTACTATCACTTTTAACTATACTAACAATAACATTCTTATTTTTTGGTATTTTTCATCATTAAACTATAGTGTTATTCACTGGTTTTTAGGTGTCTACACCTATATGTTGGGTTTTCTATTTATTTTGGGTTTACACTGGCACTTTGCACTTTTTTATTGTACTTGAGTGTTACTAGTGGTTATTCCCTAATATCGATTTCTCTTTACTCACTTAATCACCTTCACTCCCTACCTATCTCTCACTTCTGGGTTTTTTATTTGTTTATTCACAATTATCAGTTATAATGTTAACAAATTTCATGTTCTGATTCACTTATCATTACAGAGTTATTCAATACATTTAATATCTATTTCTCTGGTTAGTGTACTTTAATTGATATTATTTTATTTTATTTTAATATTTGTCCTTTACATTTATTATTTGTTTGTGTCTTTTTCATCATCATTTGAGTTTAATATTTCTCATTTTCTTTTCTTTATTATTTGTTTGTGTCTTTTTCATATACCTTCTCATTTTCTTTTCTTTTATTGGGTCAATCACTTGGGTTGGGTCATAGTCGTTTGTCTCGTCATAGTCGTCTTATTTTCATTAGTTTAATATAGTTGATTCATAGTTTTTTTCCCTGGTATTGGGGTGGCTTTTTGTGTTGTAACAATATTTACACTTATATTATTAATGCCTAATCAATTATTACTACTATTATTTTCACATTTTTATAAACACAGTATTGCAAACAAAAGTGACTGAGGCATAATGGCCTGCTACATCATACAGCCTGTTTGTTTATTACAACAGGTAAAAACGTTAAACTTGTTTTATGTTAGCAACACAATGTAAAATAGTGCATGACACATTTGGTTATTATCCCGACTTCACTCTGTTAGCACACACTTCAAATAAAACAAACAATACACTACACATATAAAAATAAGTTCTTAATATAATACCATTTAATTAAAGTCTAAAAGACTGAGCAAGATTAAAAGAAGTATTTTTTTTCTTAAGCAGCAAGTTACATGATACTCAAAATCCCCAAAAATCCAGAATCAAGACAATACGTTTGCAATTGGAGTCAAGCCCATGATTAGAATAGCCTAACCAAACTATATCAACTTCACAGTTATACTTTTTATCATGTTGTACGAATTGTACAGAATTACTTCTTGGCTTTTTCTACTTCTTGTTATTACAGTTAAATAATCAGCACATGCTGTAACTTTTACTGACTTTTCTACTATAATTCCTTTGAAATTGGAGGTTCATAACATCTCTTCAATTGCAGTATTAAACAGAGTGCTGATAATGTCATCTTCTTCATTCCCTTCTGTATGTTAAATCCCTTAGATACGTCTTTTGTGTCAAAACTACTGCCTTAATACCCCTCACTGTCATTTGAATCAGACTATGCTCTGCGCATACTACATCACCATAAAACCTTTCACACTGTCAAAAGCATGTTTAAAAACTAAAAATTGTATTCTTATTTCAATACTGTACTCGCAACCATGGCCCCCACATCTTTCCTTGGGGCCCCTATACCAGACCACCTTCCGGGCCCCTCTTCGCCGTTCAAAAACTCTTCTTGTTTTAATGCCTTTTTCTTATTAGACAAACATATTACTTGTGTGTCTAAAACATTTGTCTGTAAAGATTTACAACATTTCTGAAAAATGTCATCACTTCTGCACTGAGTTATGCAGCATTAACACCCATACAGTTCAAGGAATGCGCCCCACATGGTGAAAATATTGCGGATTTGTTCTTTTCAAGAATTCTATTTTGTACTCCTTTAATTGCTCCCACATATTTGCACCGTTATCATAACCCTGAGAGCGACAATCTTGTAGTGGGATGTTAAGGCTATCTCCAGTGGAAACAATCTCATTGGTAATCGCCTCTTCTGTTTCGCTGGTCTTAAAATACCATGGTCTTTTGTGCTTGTACTAACCAATTTACTAAACTTGTTGCTTTATCATTATTGATATGTGATTTACTTAGATTGCTCATTATGTATAAAAGGGAATAATAATAACCTCTAAAACAATTTTTTACCACAAATTTACTTAAATCGGTCACATTTTAAAGTCACAGTCTATAAATATTGTTGATTTTCACTATTTATTTTATATTTTTTTTTCCACTGGCCCGGGCCCCTATGCCACAGCATACGCTGTTCCCCCCCTTGTGGAAGCCATGCTCGCAGCATTTGGATCAGAGTGTGCATCATACCTCCCCATCTGAAATCATTGAAATTCCCCTGCAGGACACAGTATATGCTTTCAACAGTAATGAAGTCATAATTTTTAACATGGTGTTTAATAAATTATTAATCTGTAACTCCCATAACCCTTCCCATCACTCATCTTGAAGACCTGTAATACTGTTCCTGACTTCCAAATTCTAGGCAATTTTCCTATTTCCATATCTGTATCATCAATTACAAAAATATTTTGTTTCAATTCCTCTTAAGAAATCCTCCTCCTCATTCTTTATCATCACATAAAATAAATAATTTTAAAAACCAAATAAATCAATTCATTATTAATGTTGGCTAAAAGGGGAAAAAATTAAACTCTTGAACCTTTCACTTCCACAATGGCATTTACCTTGATGCTACAGGCAACCCATTATTACATGCTTATCATATATACAGAACCGTTTGAAAGAAAATGCATTTCTCAAATGATTCATATATATATATGTAATGAGACATAATAAGCATAACCCAATAAGTGTATAAACCCCCATATAATATGACATACTAAACAATATACCTAACCTAGCTAAACCAATGAGAAAGGTTAAAACGCAAAATAAGCAAAAAAAGAAGTACAATATAAGCTAATGTAGAACAAATATGTACTCTAAACCATTAAAAGTGACTGTTCATAGCAATAATAACTAATTGTAAAAAGAAAATGTAATCACAAGAACAATAAGTGATTGAGTGTAAAATGTAAATGTAAGATGTTGGTTACTAACTATACAGACAGGACTGTTAATAATAGTGGTAACTTATTGTGAATGAAATTTATAATCACAACTAAAGACAATGTGTGATCATATAATAATATTTAATGTGTGAAATATCTGATATTCAATATACCTGTGTATTACCAATTTGCCAAAAGACTTCAACCTATAAAGAACCAAAAGGTGATTTAGGTTGTTAATTTAATTTATTTTAATGTTAACTGAATAACCTTGATTGTATAAATTAGTTCCCTATTTTATTTTTAATGTTAAATGAAGGGAATAATACAATAATTTGTGTTGTTTAAATTAATGTGTTAAACCTTATTTAGGGTAATAAGAATCAGATTGTTTAAATTGACCAGGTGTCAATAATACTTAATAATAGGTCATAATAAATTGACCAACTACACTATTAGATATTAAGAAGTTATTAAAAGAAAGTTTTATTGTTTAAAGTTGGTTTGAGTTTGACCATAATGGCCTAACATTATGGTAATATGTTTGTTTTATGTCAATGTTGTTCTTCACTTTGTCAGAATTAATTCAATGGATAATAGTAACATAATGGATAATTCAATGCATGTAATAATAATAGTGTATCAAGCTACAAGGTCATACAGTAATTTTAAATTGAAACTTTGTACTATAGAGAAATACCAATTAATTGGCCAATATCAAAATAGAAATTATTGTAAATCCAACTATTTATCTAAGTGTCAGAAGCAACATTTTAATTAATTAATTAAAGGAATTTTAATGTGAGTTGGAATGTCAAAAGCTACATGGAATGGCTTATGAGATGAAATTTTATAAAATGTTAAATTAATTATTAGGACACACACCTATGCCATGTGAGGTGTCTAAATTTTTGTCTTGTTATCAGGAATATTGTACTGTAAACCAATTTGATATTTATTATGTAATAGACAGAGAGTAATTGAGCTATAAAATGTAAAATTTCGTATCTTAAATAATGAAGGTCATGTGACCTCTTAACCCGACGATTTTGACCAATGAGAAATTTTGAAATTTGGTCAAGCCCGTTGAAGGTATAAGGAAATTTCTTCACTTGATTGTTAGACTCGAAAGTACAAAGAACTAGTCTATGCTCCTCTGTGTAAAAAGTATATGATAGAGTCAAGTACAAGTCAGAAGAAGAGTGAAAGTAAAATAATTAACTGTGTCAAACTAGTAAAAAAAAAAAAAAACACCAAGAAATAATAGATATAATAATAGAACAAGAATAAAGACGAAAATAATATCTCTACAAATAAATAAAAGTGATCTACAAAAGTGGTGAGACCGAACCTTATATACTAACACTAGTAATAATACAACACCAGAACTAAATCACAGTAACACTTATTCATCAGAACCAAAGTGAAAAGACCAATTCAACGCTAGTGAACAATTTATTTGACTTACTTTATTTTAAAAACTTGTTTTAAATAGTTGGGAGGTAAATCAACTCTATCGTTGCTTAGCGTCAGCCATCTTGGCACAGCCAACTGAAACCAACGCTGAGTCGACCTGTGTTCTCACATCAGACCAAACAACTATTTCATTGTATTTTCCTGATTTTAATTTCATTGTTATTAGTAAGTAAGAATTATTTTAATTGTAATATGTTGTACTTCTTAGTGTGCATTTTGTACTTTTTAATAAAAGTCAAAAGAATCCAGGAGTTTATATAACTATCGAAAGTGTAACTCCGAATCAAACTGAGATTAAGAATCGACTTGTGCATTATACCAAACAAACATTAGAGCAACGAAGGTAGTAACTTATGAAAATAAATAATAATATTTTTCCCTAATTGATGCGAGTTGTCTTTTATTAAAAAAATAAAACAGAAATAAAGAATTTTATTTCAGAATAAGAAGATAGAACCCGACCACGACGACATAATTCCGTCAAGCATAATAACTGAAACCCCCCCCCCCTTTGGTCAGGGTCACAACACTGGGAACCCAAAGTGGGCTGCCATATGTAAAACACATAACACGTGGTAATAATAAATAATAATTTATTCAAACGACACAATCACGATGAATAGAGCAGCAACTAGGGCTCCTGACTTAACAATTTTTCTACAATAGCTTTACATTACATATATCATAAAAGATTCACATTACTGTCTCTTTTAAGAGCATTGACTAAATTACTTTAATAGGTGCACCTTATTATTAGGAATATTATCCTTTTTTTTACTTTAAATTCTATAAATTGAGACTAACTGTACGATTCACATTAAGTATACATCAATATTACTTATTTTCTACTCTCAAGTCACGGTCTATGTCACCATGCCGCACACGACACTACAAGTGCAGGTCTTAACAGACTCAATTTTCACGACATAGTTTGTTAACACGTTTTATTATTTAAAATTATGGATGAAATAGTATTTTCAAGATTTCACTCTCCCACTTTTGAAAAATTGCGATCACTATAGTAGGTTGTTGAGTGAAGAAACTTTTATTTCGATTTAGGCCCCTAAAATGTATGAATGGTTTGAGGTCACCTGATAGTCCTCCGATACTCGGGCTTTCCTACAATGAAGGCACACGCCGAGATATGTCCACAAGTCGTGAAAAGGTAATGTCCGTGACTACTTGAGCAACTGCAGAACTGTGCCAAAAGCACAGTTTTCCGAACACGCACCGTTTGCTGGACTGAAGTTCAAACAAGCAGTTTTCCCGTGTTATTCATCCATACACCTGCAGCCTCGTAAGGCAGAACAAATTACACAGACATGATGGCAACAGCCAGGAGGCCTAGCTCTCTCGCTACTGACTACTAACCACAGGGAACGGGTGATAGGTAGTCCCCAGGCATTCACTACAGACCAACGTGAGATAACGCGCGTCCTACATTCAACTACGTATCGACGTCACGCCGATCACCACGCACATTGACCAAGCCTACCCCTGTGGGCACATGTTTAGATAAGATGGGGGGGAGACGAAATGTAACAACTGTTACATACTCCCACCCCAAATTGAGACTTTTTTTTTACTCTCCAATACATGCTGAGGTTATCATACTAGTTTACACACTGCACATCTCAAAAACCAGAATACATTAAGTCGATCCTTTTATCCCAAGGTACATCTCGTATTACTATATATACACTTGGTTTTGCTCTTGTGCAAAAGACTCCACCTTTTCCTTCCAAGCAAGCTCATCACTGACAGCAGAGATACATAGGCTGTAATATACAGTCCTACTGGCACCCTATTCATTCAATATAATTCTCACATTTATAGATAGATATAGATATTCACAATATATAACCATATATTGTAACAATAAAATATGATCTTTATTTTCTTCCGCTCTTAACTCCTTGACTTCTTAAACTTACCCTTCTTCTATGTAAGAATTAAACTTTTATAAGCAGAATTATCACTGTTGCACACCACTACATAAAAATATTCCGATTAGCGCTTTCAAGCTTCACAGCTCATCGTCAGATCGGAAATGAACAAATAACTTAAAAATAAACCCTTCACCCCCACCCCACCCCACCCTTCTCACACACAACAAGCTATAATTCAATGTCCCTTCCTCCCCTCTGTGCCCTGTCCCTCCATCTGGACAGTTACATATTTTTCTAGCAAATTCCTTGTGTGTGTGTGTGTGTGTGTGTGTGTGTGTGTGTGTGTGTGTGTGTGTGTGTGTGTGTGTGTGTGTGTGTGTGTGTGTGTGTGTGTGTGTGTGTGTGTGTGTGTGTGTGTGTGTGTGTGTGTGTGTGTGTGTGTGTGTGTGTGTGTGTGTGTGTGTGTGTGTGTGTGTGTGTGTGTGTGTGTGTGTGTGTGTGTGTGTGTGTGTGTGTGTGTGTGTGTGTGTGTGTGTGTGTGTGTGTGTGTGTTTCTTTTAAACCTACCGTCTTTCTCCCCCACATCTGGGCCAGTCACACACCCTTATTTAAAAATATCCAATTAGTCCTCTGCAATTTAATTCTTAATCTTATCTATCTGTCCTCTATCATTTACTTCTTAATTATGTTATAAAATATTTCTTCATTATCAATTTTAATTTTATTATTAATTAAATTGTCTAACCCTTTTTCTCTTTCTTTCAATATTTCTAACTCCTCCCTAAGTTTCCTTTCACTTTCAACTGTGTTATTTACTACTTTTACAATTTCGTAGTCTTCCAAAGGATTAACAAACTTATGGTTGTCTTCTATGAAATGTCTTGCATATAACGAATTCGTTGTTCTATTACCTTCTCCATGTTTGTGGTCAGACAACCTGCATACGAATTTTCGTCCTGTCTCCCCTAGGTACACTTTGCTGCAGTCTTTACATTTTAATTTATAAATTCCGCTTTTCTGTAAAACTGGGATTTTTTTCTATATTTTTTTCCTTATCTTATCAAATACCGTTTCACATTTTTTAATAGCTATATCTACTCCGTATTTATTAAAACATTTTATAATTTTTCTAGTATGTAAACCTATGTATGTCAATGAGCCTGCATAATTCTTTTGTTCTGGTTCTATTTTAGCTTTTTGTATGTTAACCCTTTTCATAACTTTATCCACTATGTTGGTGTTATAGTTAGTATTCCTTACAATTCCCTTCTTTTGATTCGGTCTCTTTTAAACACTTCTGAGCTCTATAACAAAATGAATTGATTGCCGCCATTTTATATCTATAAGGGTGGTAGGACTCTCTTGGTATAATTATATCAGAATACGATTCTTTCCTAAATATCCCACACTGTAGTTTCTCATTATCTTTAATTTCTATGTTTAAATCTAAGTAATTTATTTTCTTACCTCCTATCTCTTCTTTAAATTGTAAGTTTTTATTATTCATGTTTAATATGGTAACCAAATCACTTGTACGAATTAATAAATTATTTACCTTAAATTATCCGCCGTGTGATTTCTAGTGCTTCGTCTATGACGCGTTTCAGAGCTTATGCTCCATCATCAGATATTATTTAAACTATCACTCTGGCAGAGGTGGCAGAATGAACTTGAACGGGTGCACACCCAAATCCGCATACGGTTCATATGCAAATTTTGACATTTTATCTTCTTAACGATCTCGCAAGAGTGATAGTTTTAATAATATCTGATGATGGAGCATAAGCTCTGAAACGCGTCATAGACGAAGCACAAGAAATCACACGGCGGATAATTTAAGGTAAATAATTTATTAATATAAGTTTTTATCCTTATTATTTACCTCATTTATAAACGCATGCACTTCTTCTATGCATCCTTCCCAAATTACTAATACATCGTCAACAAATCTAGTCCATAATTTTATATTGTCTTTATACTTAGTGGAACTTATTAATTGCTTTTCAAAATCATTCATATATATTGTAAGGGTACATATCTTCAACATGCATTAATGAAGCAACTTGATAAGAATAATACACTAAATGATTAACACTATGAATAAAACGGGATGAGTCAGAGATAAAGGAATGGGTAATTAACAAAATTATGCGGTCAAACAAATAAAAGTAATAGTAAAAGTAACCTCTGATAAGAGAAGTGTAGCAAGCAACGAAGCAAACGTTGAAAACAATAGTACAATGCGATTTAACCAAAATAACCCAATAGATATGGTAAGTGAATAAGTAGGCAACCAGCCCCAATACCAGTGATAGGTTATATCAAAACAAACAAAAATAAGTGAATAAGTAGAACCAGCCCCAATACCAGTGATAGGATATATCAAAACAAACAAAATAAGTGAGAAAGTAGAACCAGCCAATACCAATGAAAGGATATATAAGACCAATAAGATAAGTGAATAAGTAGAACCAGCCCCAATACCAGGGATTGACCAAATAAAATGAAACCAAAGGAGAAGGTGAGGACCAAAATATAAATGAAATAAAATGAAAAAGAAATGAAAGGACACCAACAAATCATATAGAACAGAAAAAGAAGAAAAGTTACACTCAAATAAAGTAGTGAAAAAGAAACCAATAAATGATAAATGTAAATGATAATTGTTAGTATCAACCAAATAAGCAATGTAAATGATAATTGTTAAAATTCAATAACTTAGAGACAAACAAAGTACACTAACCAAATAAATAACCAAACAAATCACTCTATTATGACATGAACTTGTTAACAGTATAATTAACCATTATAAAGTGAGAGATAGAGAGATAGTGAACATTAGTATGTGAGAAAGAGAATTTGATGTTAGGTAATACCCACTATTAACACTTAAATAAAACATAAAAAGTGCAAAGTGATAGTGTAAAACCCCAAAATTAAATAGACCCTATTGATAGGTATGAACACCTAATAATCAGTGACAAACACTAAAGATTTATTGGTGAGATGTGTTATTAAATAAGACTTTTGTTATTATTAGTAGTAAGATTAATTATAGATAAGGAATACAATGGTATTCAGGGAAGGAATCGCATGGAGAGTCAAAATGTTGGTGTTACCATGGATAGAAGGTAAAGTTTATTTTAGAAAGAATAGGATAAAGAATGTAAAGACAAATTCAATAAACATCCTATGTTTTAAGGGAGAGTTAGTTAAGTAAAGTTAAATGGTGTGATGATGTTTATCACCAAGAAGTAAATAAGAAGTAACAAGAGTAGTATAATAACTGTTAAAGAATTGTTTGATTAATTTTATGTATAGGAATATGGCTGAAGAGTTATACAGACCATAAACCAAAATGTTATGTTATATTTTATAGAGAGTAGTAAATAATAAACCAATTATAAACCATGACAATATAAATAAGAAAAAAAAAGATAAATTAATAGAAATCTAATAATACTGAAAAGGCAGTCAGAAAACAATGGACAAACCATAATATGGAAACTAAATAAAAAACATACAATTATTATAAAACAGACACAAAACCATTCAACAAGTAAACAAATCATGTGTAACACAAAACAAAACATGTACAAGGGTAAAATAATATGTAATCTGTATAAATTAAGAAAAATAGCCAAGTACTACCTAGGCCTATGAAATGCCTAACTGTAAGAAACCAATAACAACAAATTGTAAGAAATTAACTACAATATTAGCAAATCAAAGGCAAGTAACTAATCAATGATAATAGTGGATCATATTAAGAGATAAATGTTAAATTAAGGACATAAAATAAGAAAGAAATGTAATTAAATAATATCAACATGATTGTTCAAACACTAATAAATCAGCAAACCCAGCTTTGTGGGATGTCAAAACGATCTTTGATAGATAATACGAACAGTGGTGATAATATATCACTTAAATAAGAAGACCAAAGAATAATAGCAATCAGAAGATATTTAATCATTTTGAATAAAAATTCAAATATTCTAACAATGGTCTTAAGTCATGCATAGCCAATCAGAATCAATCAGTTACCATGACTACTGAATGTTATGTATAATATTCCGTTAGAAACTGTGAATCCTATAGTGACGCTCACGAGGAAGAGACGCCAAGCCGTAAAGGGCCCAATTTTTTATTTAAAAACAGTCAAAGTAACCAGATTTCTTGAAGTGAAGAACCAAACTACCTGATGAGGGAATGATACATTCAACCCAGGCAACAGACCAGCTTAATTAACTCCAATTTAATTAAATTCGATCAACTAACATGAAAAAGAAGCAAGGCGTACCTGAATCCAAAGATGATTAAAGATTGAAGACCCAATCGATGAACCCAACCTATTTCAACTGTATGACACTACACCGCAAATCAACTGATTGATAAGTATTGCTGAGTAAACCGAATTCATGAAATAAATTCTCTTTAAATTTTCTCATAACACTTTGAACTCTCACTATAAACTGACGATATTATTTCTTTCAAAGATTAATTAATAAAACATATTTGTGAATACCAAATAACTGAATTATAACCTATGTATTAGACGAATAACACTGACACACACTTTTAACACCACAGAATTGAATTCAATGTAAACCTTTTCCATAATTAATTACCACAATTGTAAGGTGGTGTACTTTATTTAAATATCTTGTTCTAAACTTTTTTATCGTACATAAAGAATTCATTGGCAATTTTATTTTGTATAAATAAGAAGACGGTATCCATTATGGCGTCTGATTAACTTGTAATGCCAACCCTGCTTTCTGCTGAGTGAACAATTAATTTATTGCCGAGGCTAAAAACTATTATAATACTCTCATTTGTACAAACAGTATTGAAAATCAATAAGCTATAAAGCCAAATAAATAAGTGTGAATCGGTACTAGCTGTCCTGTAATTATTTCAAGTGTATTATGTATGTTGTGTTCTGCAGCAGTGAATAGAATTAGCCAAATACATTTTATGTTGGCAACACGTCCCCCCACACAAGCGAGATTCGGCGAATAATTCGAATCAAACACTACAGTACCGTAAACAACTGAGATAGAATCTTTTAATTGTTTTCTTGCAAAACAATTTGGCGCCTATCGGGAAGAAATAACTAGTGAGTAAGGACAGGTAAGGACACACAGGCTACACGAAGCGTTTTAACACCAAGGGACGCATTCAACGTGCGACTTAATAAACGCACCAACAGATCGAGAGTTATCACAAATTAACATGCGTTAAAGATCTCGTATAACAAAGTGGCGCACCAACTAGTGAGGCTAGATTTACAAGAAGAATAATACCTAGCGGCAAGTACGAAAAAAGAAGAACAAGATGCATAAGAGGGCGTCATCACTGAGACCGACGAAGGAGGCCGAAAAAGAAGTTAGAGTGGAAGAGAAGGAAGTAACATCGGTTGAGGATGTAGAACCGGTAGTAAGGGAGAAAGCTAGAGGAGATACGATCGAAAATCCGCCGGACGAAGCTGCACCAACTAAAGAGGTGAAATTAGATAACATGATGAGGATGATGATGGAGCAATTCGGACAAATTAAAGAAGACTCTAGGAAACAGAAGGAAGAATTGAACCAAAATATATAGTCATTAAAAGGAGATAACCAAAAAATAAGCCAGCAGATGGACGAAAATAATAAGCAAATGATGGAAAAAATAGACAGCAACAATAAAAAAATAAACGAATTGAAACAGAACAACCAGAAAAACTTGGAGGAGTTGAAAGAAGAATTGAGCAAAACTATCAAAAATAATAATGAACAGATAAATAAGAAGATCGAGGAGGAGATGACGGGGATCCGACAAGAGATTTCCTAAATAAACGGAAAATGGGAAAACACGAGTCAGGAGTTACGACAAACGAAGGAAGACTTCGGCAACCGAATGACTAACATTGAAGAAGACAGTCAGATTCGAATGGAGTCCATACGAACCGCAACCGAAGAAAACATAACCCAGGTGCGGACAGACTTCGGAGAGAAATGCCGGGAGATCGACACCGCAGTAAGCGAAGTTCGCAGGCAAGGTCAAAACAACCGGGATAAAATTGAAGACATTCAGAAACGGTAAATCGCTAAAATCAGAGAGGAATTGGAAATCATTAATAACAGACCACCCATAATATCGCAATTCCAGTACATGGACAACCGGGAGGTCATCAATTGTAAACAATACAAGCGGAATCCGATGGAATTCCTTGCGAGAGTTGATGAGCAACTGGCAAAGACTCGGGAGAATCGATGGACTATCATCCGAGGATACTTAGACGAATACTTCTGGGACATAAAAGATAATTGGTGGACGGCTATGAGACACGACCTCACGAGCTACGAGGAGTTCAAAGACGTGTTTAAGAGGAAATACTGGTTGGAGGCAACTCAAAACATCGTTCGAGATAGCATATGTTTCGGCAGGTATGATGCCAGCAGAGGGACGACTTTCACCGCCTATTTTTTGGGGAAAGTCTGTCTAGCAAGGAACCTAGAGCCGAAAATTCCTGCAGAGAGTTTGGTAACAAAACTTGCCTTTCATTATGAAGAGGGTGTCTCCAGAGCACGATTGGGCAGTCAGATCAAAACAATACAATCGATGGCAGCCCTGTTAGAAGACTATGAAAGGGAGCGGTACAATCGCAGGAGTCGACAGCGGGACGACAGGGGTGACAACAAAAGCTTCCTGAACGGCAACCAATTGAATAACAACAATTACCGCTCAAACTATAACAGCCGTAATAATACTAATAACCACCCCAATGAATCATGTAATAAACCAAATAATAATAATCCGGCCAGTCAACCAAACAACGGTTATAATAACAACAATCGGCCAAATAATCAACAGCATCAACCCTGGAGGCCGAATAACTCAAACTACAACTGGCCAAATTTCAACAACAATAACAATGACAATAGAAATCGAAATAACCAAGAGCGTAACTATCGCCAAGTACACTATGTGAGGGCCAAAGATGACGGGAGAAGTAGGTCGTATTATCAAGGACGACGAAGTACCGACCGAAACGCCTACGGACAACGGTACAGTAACAGCAACTACGGACGGGATACCAGAACCAATTTAGGCCGAAGTCGTAGCCAAGAAGTATACCGGCGTGAACGCTATGAAGAAGATCATAACCAGCCTGAACCCCGACCGTCAACAAGTGGAAGCCAGCCGACAAGTCAACAAGACAGGCGTGACGAACAGCCCGAGACGGCTTTAAACTAAGAGCGGCAGTGAAAAATCTACTTGTACCCTCACTGAACCAGTCTATTGGGTTAAATCGCAACGTTGCTCAAGCAAACGATGAACTCACAATTACGATCGTACGAAATAATTATTTAAAGAATATAAGAGAAGAATTGCTCGAGGAAAAAGACAACCAATCTGATAATAACCACAACAGTGAAATTGCTTATATCGCGACGAAAGTTAATGGAGTACCGACACGAGTAATGATAGACACGGGATCCAACATTTTATTAATCGACACTATCAAACTTCATAAAATCCAAGAAGCGAGTAAGACGACAATACTTACATTACCCATCAGCAACATTGTCCTTGTAGGAGCGACCGGACGACAGAATAGAACCGTCTGAAAACAGGTACAACTCGAACTGACGAGCGATGGACAAACCGTAACAATGACATTCTTAGTGGCCAGTGGATTACCATTCCAGATGCTAATTGGTTGCGATATGCTGCGCCAGTACTCAGCCATAATTGACCTAAGTAAATCTAAACTATTCTTGAAGAAGGGCGACTTGCAATGGACCACAGATTTAATCGGAAACGACGAAATACAGTCGAACAAAACCACGTATCATATCCAGAAATACCGAGACGCTGGGGAACAAACACCGAATAATTGAATTTGCGACGAGACCGACAATGAACAGCTATGGCACGAAAAAATCGAAGAAATCCGAACTTTCCAGAGAGATAAAACGAACGCACAATTAACCGTTCAACAAGCGGAACAACTTATAGACGTGTACAATAGATACCGACATGTATTTTCCGATACACCTGGGAAGGTCAGAGATTATCAGTGCGAAATTGAATTCCGAAGGCCTGTCAACTTTAATAAAAACCCGATCGCATTTTCATTGAAGGAAGCGGTGAGAACAGAAATCAACCGATTAATAGCAGAAGACATAATTGAACCGAGCTACTCACCTTACACCAGCCCTATCCTAGCAGTTCCAAAGAAACACGGGAAGGTGAGAATATGTCTAGACGCCCGTGAGATTAACAAAAATATTGTAAATGATCGTACACCCCCAGGGGAAATAGAAGAGATCCTGAAAAAATTCTATGGGACCAAATTCATCAGTATATGGGACACTGTCTGCGGCTATTGGCAGGTCGAGTTACACCCATCCAGTAGAAGATACATGGCATTCATATTTGAAGGGCGGAACTACCAATTTAAAAGATTACCCTTCGGATTGGTGAATTCGGTAGCAGTATTTGTAAAAATTATGGACCACATACTTGGACCGGATGCCTTACAGTTTACGACAGTGTACATAGACGACCTCTTAATAACTTCAGATACATGGGATGAACATTGTCACGGGTAGAGCACATATTAGAAAAACTATCAAACAACCATATAACCCTCAAACTGGAAAAATCCAAATTTTTGGCTGACGAAGTACAATTTTTGGGGTTCAACTTGTCTGGACATGGGACAACACCATCACAAGAAAAAATGGAATGCATACAAAAGTTTCCGACACCTAAAAACAAGAAACAACTCCAATCATTCCTCGGTCTATGCAATTATTACCGAAAGTTTCAAAAGAATTACTCGGAAATGACAGCAAAGTTTTCACATCAATTGTCATCCAAGGACAAATGGACGTGGGGAGTCGAACAAGACATAACACTCCAACTTATTAAAAACAAATTCATCGAGTCAGTAATGTTATGTCATCCCAATTTCACCAAGCCATTCTACTTAAATTGCGACGCCAGTGACGTTAGCCTTGGATCCGTTTTATATCAGGAGGATGAAGAGGGGAATCATTGCGTAATCAGTTTCGCAAGTAGAGTGTTAAACAGCAGCGAGAGAAATTACAATGTCACGGAGAAGGAATTGCTAAGCGTTGTGTTTTCCTGTGGAAAATTTAGGACGTACATCTTGGGGTACCCGATTACAGTAAGGACTGACCACAAGTCCATATCATTCCTCAGAAATTGTAAATTAAGTCATGGAAGATTGACTAGATGGAGTCTGATATTACAGGAATACAATTTAAATTGGGAGTACATCCCGTGCAAGAAAAATGTAGTAGCCGATACCCTGTCCAGAGTAAACATTAAAGACCAGACGTACGAAGGAGAAAAGGAAACTATCATTAAAATCTACCATATTATTAAGAGCAGAACTGACTTGGCCAACATCATGAAAGAACTGGAACAACAACAAGAACAAGATCCCAAGCTGAATAAAATTCAACAACGGTTAACAGACCAAGACGACCATGTATCCCAATATTACTGCAATCACCAAGGAATACTTTTCATTAAAACCAAATATAAATTCAACACCTGGAAAATAGCCATACCTCGAGCCACAGAGAAGGACCTAATTCTCGATCATCATGAGAGATATGGGCACATGGGTGCGTTAAAAGTGGTAAAGGCCTTACAAGAACATGTATACATAAAAGACGCCAACAGAAAGGTACGGAAATGCATAAAACAATGTCACATCTGCCAACTAGTGAAGGTCAACAACGACAGAAAGGAGGGCACCATGATACCTATCACCACATCTTGTAAATTGGAGAAAGTTTTTGTTGACATATGCGGACCATTCCCACGTAGTGGAGGGAGACATCAATACAAATACCTCATTATTGTGTTCGACCACTACACCAGGTTCACGAAGCTTTACCCCATCAATCGCGCCACTACCCAGAAAATTTTAAACTTAATACTAGTACCATACATTAGTGAAGTGGGAACACCCAAATGCATCATCACTGATCATGGAACGCAATTCAAGGGAAATAAATGGAAGAACACATTGCTAAACCATGGAATAAAAACATACAAGATATCAGTGTACCATCCATTTCGCTGGTGAGTCGCGATGCTAGTAAATGCTAGAGTAAACTCAGTAAGAATAGCATTAGTCATCATGCCCGGATTATCTTCTCCGACTGGAACATGATCAGGATAGAACATGTGCAATAGGGTGTCTGCCACGGCATTTTGAGTACCACGAATACGTTGCACTTTAAAATTGAAATGACCCAACTTTAACACCCATCGCGCCCAATGCGTCCCAACTGTTTCGGGTGATTGAGAAGCCACAACAATGCCTGATTGTCGGTTTCTAAGAGAAACTCTTTATATTCTAAGAAAAGTCAAAAATTTTTCTAACGCAAAAATTACTGCAAGGCACTCAAGTTCGTACGCAGAAAACTTCTTTTCCTGGTCAGTGAGTTTACGAGAAGCATAGCAGATGGGAAGCTACACTCACATTTCTCTTGGTAAAGAACAGCACCCAAGGCAAGACTCGAGCTGTTGGTCTGGACGATAAATGGGCGGGAAAAATCGGCCATCTGGAGGACCGGAGGTTGTGTAATGGCTTCCTTGAGAAGAGAAAACGCGGTCTGACATTCAGCAGGTCCAAAAGAATATAGCACCCTTCTTACGCATCTTATTCAGCGGGGCGGTGATCTCGGCGAATTTAGGGATAAACTTGTTGAAATAATTGACCATCCCAAGAAATCTGGCAATGCCTTTGGCGTCGCGGGGTGGCCGAAACTCACGAATGGCGCGGGTGCACTCCGGGTCAATCATGGCACCACGGGTAGACACGAGGTGCCCAAGGATGAAAATTGCGTAACAGCGAACTTCACTTTGTCGGGGTTAACCGTGAGACCCGCATTTCTAAGCCTGGCGAAGGTCTGATGCAAATGATCCACACGTTCCTGGAAGGAATTGCTATATATGACAATATCAACTAGATAATGGTAGATAAATTTGAATTTGACATTATGAAAGACTTGTTCTAAAAGGTGACTGCAGATAGAACTACCTTGTGAAAGACCAAATGGCATGCGTGTAAACTCATATAGGTTGAATGGCACAGCAAATGCAATTAATGGTTTGGACTGTTCAGCAAGAGGAATCTGGTGGAACGCCTGATTTAAATCCACCACCGTGAAGATTTTTGCCTGACCAAAGTAATGAAAAGCCGCATGTATATCTGGGAGAGGGACAGATTCAGGTGTGATCTTTTTGTTCAGCTGACGATAGTCGACAACTAACCTATGTTTGTTGTCACCCTTTGGGATCAGAAAGCACAGAGAAGAGTAGGCCGAAGTAGAAGGCTCAATGACCTTTTATTCTAATAGTTTGTTTATTTGTTCCCGCATGGCATCCATCTTGGGAGGTGACAACTTATAGGGATGGAGCTTAATAACGGCAGGGTCAGTGACCTTGATTTCATATTTGATGAGGTGGGTAAGGCCTAACTTGGTGCTTAATACGTCAGGAAATTCTCTAATGAGCTGAGCAATGTCAGCACGTTGATCAGGGGCAAGATGGGATAAGTCGGGCGACGTACGCACATTAACTAAGTTTTGGTTCACGGCTTTGATGACGGGTTCGCTTTCTGACATATCATACAACGGAAAATGATGCTGACATTTAAATGTGAAGTAAAAGAATTTACCACAAATGTCAAGAATGATCCCAGTTTTCCGAATGAAATCGGCACCGATAATGAGTCGCATACCAATATCTTTTGAAACTAACAAAGGGACATACCAGGAGAATCTGTGTATTTTAATCTTTACTGTAGCACAACACACAATAGCTACCTCCTCTGAAGTCGCTGTGGTACATGTTATACTAGTGTCTTGGGTTCTCTTAACAAGACCATGGGCACGCAATTTTAGAAAATTTGTGATGTTATTCAATTTGTTTCTTCTGCAAGTAGTGTAATTTCATATATTCTTTTAGAAAAGTATCATAATTTATAATGCTTCTAGTGGCACCCGAATCTAACAAAGCAGAAAGAGAAAGTATGCCAAAGTCCACGACCACGTATGGGAGATACACTTGATTAACAGAGGCCATCATAATTCTATTCCTTTTGCTTTTGCCACGACTCATTACATGCGTAGAAGTAGCACAATATTGTTTTTTTAATTTAGAGTTGACAAACACTAAAGTGTGCTGAGCACTATTAGAGGTCTGAACATAATTAATCCAGGAAACACCCCTGTGATCTTGCACAGCCATGCTTCCCGGCACTACGCGTTTTTTTTTTTTTTTTTTTTTAAGATGACTGGATATCATGGTCCTGCGGGGGGGTAGTGTGCGTTGTGTGAACTGTGATACATAGAAAAATACGGTCGGGACTGATTGGAAGAACGATGAGTTTGATTGCCCACATTAAAACGGGGAGAATAGTTCTGATCCCTACGTGGCATACGCTGAGGTGGGCGATTGCTCCCTGATGGTCGGTTGTCACAGAGAGTTGAAAATAATGGGGTAGATTGTCTACAGTGGTCCAGGCTTAGCTTATCAGCATAATAAATATTCGAGGAGTGGATGCACAATTGCTCCAATTCATGGAAATTTGTAGGCCTACTCATGAGCACCAACCGTGACCTCTAGCAGGACACAAACCCACCAGGATAGCTTCAACAATCTCAATTTCGCTCATTGACACCTTCAGTATCTCGGAATACTGACGAATGTCAGAAATATAATGGGCCAACAGTTCGTCTTCACGTTGTCCGTGATATACATATGACTGTTTAAATTGTTCGTATATGGCAGATGGGATAAATGTCTTAATTACCTTATGGTAAAACTGACCAACAGTGTCGCAATTGGTAATAGATTCAAAGATTTTATGGCTCAGAGGAGCTCTGACATATGATGTCGATAATTGCAACAGCTGATCGTCAGGTAGTTGAGGGAGATGAGTTAATTTGACTAATGTTCCAAGAAACTGTAATAATTCATTTAGATTCAAACCATCAGTAGAGGGAATCTCGGCAAGATACCTTTCTGCGGGGTGGCTAATTTTACCAAAGAGACTAAACGGTGAGGAGGAATGAACACAAGGAATCGAGTTACTAGGAATGAGCACGGGGTTGCTGTTAACGTGATTAATTTGAGTTGGATGGGTATGTCCAGAAGAATACAGGAGTGGCGGATCTATCCACGGTACGGATGCTGGTAATTTCGTCGATTGAAGGTTAGATGTAGGTCGAGTAGTGGCAACAGATGGATTTGTGGTGGTGGACCAAGTTACAGTAGTCGTAGAAGACGATGAGAGGGTGGGGAGGTAATATGGATGAGGAATGTTAGGAAGGTTACGATAACAATTGATCGTTATCATGGGGATGGTAGTCATTGCACGTAAAGTAACATCCTGGTAGCAATCCTCCTTACTCACAAGGCTGGGTAAAGAGGTATCTTGGATCTCATGACGGAGGTTAGATAGGATAGTCTCGGCGGAGTGGATCAATTTTGCCGCAGATTCCGGCAACTCACCAAGACTAACTCCATGGGAAAAATTAGATACCCGTCTCAGCAAGTGATTAATTTGGTGTGTGGCTCGCTGGTTGGCCATAGGTGACTCATCAGACCCAATAATGTTTACAATTTTTGTACTTCAACTACTTTGTTGGAACACAACTGAATTTCAGCTACGACATCAATGGACTTTAGTAAGCCCCTTACTAGGGCTTCATATTCAAGTTCACCACCAAGGAGTAGATTAGGATTAAATCTGGCCATAATGTGCGCCACGAGATGCGAACTGATCACACTAACAAACGAGATAGAGCAAAGTATGTTAGAAATGCCCTTCAGAGAATTATCTGTGCTTGGAATCTAGTTCTCTTGTTATTACACGCAGGACTCGATACGCAACCAGTTCATGGAATACATTGTTTCATCAACAACACAATACTGCAAGAGACGCGTAACATTATGTACACAAAGCATTACATCTACATACTATAAATCGCTATCACACGTATAAACAACCACGTCTCTCACAATTCAACAATTAAATAATCTAAACTAACAATGAATCTAATTAAATGTAATATTATGCTACATATGTATGACTCTAAATAAACTCTAACTAATAATTAACAAATAACTCCAACAATATAATAACAAATAACAATAATAACTAACAAAGATATAACTTCATTTGCTAGTACCTGAAATTATAAATATTTAAACATGTGCATCACACATCACATCATGCATCACACATGTTCCGACAAACATGTGCACGATCCATACAACTTCGAACATGAACACCACCTTAACATGTTTCCTAGTTCAGGAAACCCACATGAGTATTTAACAAAAGTTTTGAAATAATTTTAAGCCACTAATCATTCTAACTTTTGAAATACGTGTGTTCTGATCAGCGCAATCAGAGTTGCACAATTTGTAACCCCCCCTTTGGTCAGGGTCACAACACTGGGAACCCAAAGTGGGCTGCTATATGTAAAACTCGTAACACGTGGTAATAATAAATAATAATTTATTAAAACGACACAATCAAGATGAATAGAGCAGCAACTAGGGCTCCTGACTTTACAATTTTTCTACAATACCTTTACATTACATATATCATAAAAGATTCACATTACTGTCTCTTTTAAGAGCATTGACTAAATTACTTTAATAGGTGCACCTTATTATTAGGAAAATTATACTTTTTTTTTACTTTAAATTCTATAAACTGAGACTAACTGTACGATTCACATTAAGTATACATCAATTACTTATTTTCTACTCTCAAGTCACGGTCTATGTCACCATGCACACGACACTATTAGTGCAGGTCTTAACAGACTCAATTTTCAGGACATAGTTTGTTAACACGTTTTATTATTTAAAATTATGGATGAAATAGTATTTTCCAGATTTCACTCTCCCACTCTTGAAAAATTGCGATCACTATAGTAGGTTGTTGAGTGAGAAAACTTGTATTGCGATTTAGGCCCCTAAAATGTATGAATGGTTTGAGGTCACCTGATAGTCCTCCGATGCTCGGGCTTTCCTACGATGAAGGCACACGCCGAGATATGTCCACAAGTCGTGAAAAGGTAATGTCCACTACTACTTGAGCAACTGCAGAACGGTGCCAAAAGCACAGTTTTCCGAACACGCACCGTTTGCTGGACTGAAGTTCAAACAAGCAGTTTTCCCGTGTTATTCACCCATACACCTGCAGCCTCGTAAGGCAGAACAAATTACACAGACGTGATGGCAACAGCCAGGAGGCCTAGCTCTCTCGCTACTGACTAATAACCACAGGGAACCAGTGATAGGTAGTCCCCAGGCATGTCACTACTGACCAACGTGAGATAACGCGCGTCCTACATTCAACTATGTATCGACGTCACGCCGATCACCACACACATTGACCACACCTACCCCTGTGGGCACATGTTTAGATAAGATGGGGGGGGGAGACGAAATGTAACAACCGTTACATAACCTACGGTGAGTCTGGTAACCTCAATCTTGACAACTCAACACGAAAACCAACACCCATCCCCAAACAAACAGTAATTCACGTAACTTAACTTCACTCACATATTAAGTAAAGAAACACGTCTTGTTATATAATTGGTACCAGCGACTTGAGGCTGAATACGTATACTTCACGTAAGGTGCGACTGGAACCAATTACCCTAGATAAAATATTATCTTAAAAAATATAAATTGGTATTAGAACACAACTAGAAAGAAATAAACAAAATTTAGAATTAGGCCTACAATATATATACACACACACATAATCTGAGATTTTGAAGGTCACAACTTTATGACCTAATCTGAGCTTTCTAGCTCTGTTAGGGGATGAGAAAAATGTATTTTTCTAATCACCACATGTTTATGGTGGTGATTAGAAATCATCTGAAGTAGATTACACATTTTTTAAACTGAGAATTTACTTTTTGTTGCATGCTAGTAAGTTTTTGTTTATTTCTGAACAATAATACCTCAAGTTAAAAGATTGACACCGTCTTTAAATGTTTTTTGTTTCAACACACTGCACAAACAATTAAACTGTGTTAGTTAAGATAGTCAACTAAATTATATACAAACTGTATTTTGTCATGTTACTATTTTTTTTTTTTTTTTTTTAAAGTAGATATTTTATATAGGGTAAAGTTATTGGACTATGCTGGTTAGATTACAGTACTGCCTCTTCTTAGTTAACAGGCAACTTTCATAAGGTTAATTTTTTTATTATATGTGCTTTAACAGACTGTCTCTTAAAATGTTGGTACTCTCCCAATATCCACACCTGCACTATGTTTTCGATGTTTTGGACATGCAATTGTATCGAAGAAGGGTACTAACTGTAAATTATTCTATTTCTTAATGTAAAGCAAAAACACATAATGTTTTGGTTTATGTTACGTAATCATGTGTTTTGGTTTTCTGCTTACTGATTAAAAAAGTAAAAGCCATGGTTGGAAAAAACATGACGTTTTATATATACAATGCTTGAAAGAGAGTAACATTAAAAACATAGAGCATACCGTTTTTAAGTTAACAAAACAACACACAATGTTAAAGGTTGTCCATAATGGGTGTTCCTTTTTATTTCATAACTAGCAAAATACCCGTGCTTCGCTACGGAGTTTCACGTTGTACGTAATTGTACAATTATTGCTCGCTTAATAGTATAGGATTAGATAGATTGTACAAATTCTCAACTCTTAGTTTGTTTATTTACATTCATAGCAACAGCTATTTATTATTTATTTCTATTATTACTATTTATTATATAACTTATTAGATCGTATCGAAAAAACACTTGCCCTATGTTGGTTCTCCCGTTGCGTAAAATATTTGTGCCAAGTTTGGTTGAAATCGGTCCAGTGGTTTAGGAGGAGATGTGGGAGACCCCAAAGAACCCCCTAAAGGACCCCATCGAAAAAACACCTATCCTATGTTGGTTCTCCCGTTGCGTAAAATATCTGTGCAAGTTTGGTTGAAATCGGTCCAGTGGTTTAGGAGGAGATGTGGAAGACCCCAAAGGACCCCATCGAAGAAAACACCTATCCTATGTTGGTTCTCCCGTTGCGTAAAATATTTGTGCCAAGTTTGGTTGAAATCGGTCCAGTGGTTTAGGAGGAGATGTGGGAGACCCCAAAGAACCCCCTAAAGGACCCCATCGAAAAAACACCTATCCTATGTTGGTTCTCCCGTTGCGTAAAATATTTGTGCCAAGTTTGGTTGAAATCGGTCCAGTGGTTTAGGAGGAGATGTGGAACATACATACATAGATACATACATACAATGGGGGGGGGGGTTTGCCCCTTAGGATTTACGTTGTTAGTGTACATTAAAAGGGTGTATTTATTGGAAGTACAGAAATTAGTTTACATTTATCGCACATAATTACGGTACAGAGACGATTTTGGGAGGTTGTGGCTACGTTTAACAATATAACTTAAAACTTAATATTGTTTTCTCACTGCTAGAAACAATTTTTTAAGGCGCGTGTTGAGACACAACCATCTGCAACAGCCCGCTCGCGCGTTCTGAGCCCGCGCGACAGGCAACCTTTGTTATATTAAGTCGGAGGAGGAAGTTGGAGGGGGAAGCGGTGAGTGGCACCTTTCGGTCCGACGACGGCAGCGGCGTGCGCGTGGGGCACGTGTTGCTCGACTTTTTTCTTTTCTTTTTTTCTTTTTTTTCCAAAATAAAAGTAGCCTAAGTTACTCCTTATAACATCAGCTATCTGCCAGTGAAAAGCCCGTCAAAATCGGTCCAGCCGTTTCGGAGATTAGCCGGAACAAACAGACAGACAGACAAAAATTTTTTTAATTGTTTTTTTGTTATAAGTACCTTATATACTTTCATATGCATTTAGTAAAAAGCTGTTATTTTGACATTACAAACAGACACTTCAATTTTATTTATTTGTATAGACAATATTTAAACATAATCTAATGAACCTAACCTTGTGGATAAAAAGATACTGTTTTCCCCACAAAAAGAGTAGTGGCATAGAAACCACAGCATAACCACAAACAGCTACAGTAAGCGAGAAACAACATGTACAGCATTTTCAATTTACAATGAGCTAATTCCTTTCCCAGTGATGTGCACAAACACAAGTATTAGTGGCAGAATGAGTATTTATATAAAATGAGTATTAACGGAAAACAAGTTCTGCCACACAAAAATAGACATGTATAGGAATAGGCAAGTATAGTAACAGGCTTTATTCTGAGTTGTTTGATTTTTACGTGGTTTTCACAAAATAGCGAGTATTACATTAAAGGCATACTGGTTTTCATGTGTAACTTCAATTTACATATTAACAGGTTGACTGCCAGTCACTCCGAATCAGAGTGCATCGGCTCTTTCCGGTAGCGCTGCCCACTCCGATCGGAGTAGTTGTTGCTTGTGACTTTAACACTGCACTGCAGTATGTGCTCAGCACTTGACGTAGTGCAGTTATATTTTGTGGTGTCCTTCATGAATAACTGTTTTAAAACGTGGTCAGTTTGGTTTTGCACATTTTTGTACTTTGCTTTCAGTACCTTGTTACAAACATGGACAATATAGCAGGGCCTTCTGGCCTTGGTAAATGTGATAATTCTTCAAAGAAAAACAACACATATCAGAGAAAAAAAACATTAACCGAGTTCGAAATAGTGCAGTGTTTAGAAGAAAGTGACTGTAGCAGTGATGGCGTTAACCTCAACTCTGATTATGATGGGTCAAGCTCAAGCTCTGAGGAAGAAGACAAGGCTTTTCTTGACACTGGTATGGAAATCTGGTAACAACAAATACAGTTCAAATAAACAGACTGCACAAGGTTCTTGCAATACAGTTTAGCGAGATACAGGTATGCTGAGAAAGTTTCCATTTAAAAAGAAGCAGAAATTATTAATGCCAATTCCAGGAGAAGGAAAACCGATGGATGTTTTTCAAATGATTATAGATGATAATTTCTTGCAAGTAATTTCAGAACAAACAAATGAATATGCAGTAATTTTTTTTTTTTTTAATCAACAAACAAGTGAACAATCACATACTACCAAGTGGAAAGATGTTACTGTGGATGAGATAAAAAAATTTTATAGCTTTATTGCTTCATACTGGCGCAATGTCTTTATGTTGTCTTAATGATTACTGGAAAACTTGCCCACTTTTTATATACCTGTATTTATAAAATATGTCACAAAATAGATTTCTTCTTATTTAAGATGCTTGCATTTTCAATCTACAGAAATAGTTGTCACCAATCGGCTCGCAAAGATCTGTCATAGACTTTTTCAATACTAAAAAGATAATTTATTATCCAGGTAGAGAACTATCACTGGATGAAGCAATAATCCTCTGGCGTGGCCGCCTGCATTTCAAACAGTTCATAAAAAATAAGCGCCATAAATATAGCACCAAACTCTGTACATGCTCACAGTACCGGATGGGCTTATACTAAAATTCCACGCTTATGAAGAAGGGTCCTCAGATAAATTTAGTGGAGCTGATCATACGGACAAAATTGTTCTTCATTTGCTTGAAGATAAATTACACAACAGATATGCAGTATACCTAGATAATTTTTATAATAGTGTTGACTTGGGAGATAAGCGACAGTACCAAAATGTCAAATGTTTTATATGAACTGACTGGTATGTTTACAACATAACCTTCAACTGTCCCAAGAAACTGCACACCATAACCTTTAACTACAATTTTGCTATAACACACAAAAAATAGCATGTGTGTGCCATCAAAACAGTTATTATGCTGCCTATTGCCTTGTCTAAAAAAAATAAATTGACTAAAATTAAAATATATTACAAACTTAATGTCTTCTCAGAACAGTTTGGCATGACAATATAGTAATTTTCAAATTGTACTAAATTTTATCATGAAATCAAAGAAACTGTTATACTTCTAACAAAAGTGTACACTTACGGAGACCGATTAGGAATCTGTCTGTCGGTATGGTAATAGAACAGTTTCAACAAATGTTAAAAATAGGCTACGAATAACTCACCGTTCTATACAATGCGTTGAGGATCGAACAAAGTCGCCGTTACGAATGCAAATTTTGCAGTAAAACGTTTTCCTTAATTTGCAGCACAAAGGACATTCTTCTGCTGGAGAATTCGAAGACATATTGTCGTCAAGGGACGCAGACAAATTAAAATCTATCTGTACACTACAACCTGAACTGCTTGTAGCCATTTTTAATGTTTACGTTCCCTAGGTTCCACAACATTGTTCAATAGCAAGGCAGTTACACCAACATACTGCACGATCAAAACATAATTCTAAATTAATTCTTATTTTCCATTTCATTCAAAATTTTACTTTAACTGACTACAGTAATGCATAGTCAAAACTGATCAAAAGTTTACGACTCAGGTACCCTTTCATGAATACACTAATCAATGCAAGGCCACAATAATATAATCGGGCTAGAGTCGTAATATACCTACCAGAGTCTAGAGATTTAAAACTGTGAAACCACTCGTGTAACATCATGTTCGACTACAATTGTCACACTCACACTCACTTGCTCACACTCTCACTCACTCACTCTCTCTCTCTCTGCTATAGCACCCCCTTTGGATCTAGATTCGGGTACCCCTAGATTCTTTTCGGGATCTAGCTTACGATGGTACGGCAAACTTAAACTTCCGTCTCCTCGTTTGTACTTATTTTCCGTGTCCAGATTTCTACTGGATGTGCATTATTCACAAGTAACTAATGGCAGATTATGGAGGTTATGTACGACAATGTAACTTAAATAAAATTTACTTTGTTAGTGTACATTAAAAAGGTGTATTTATTGGAAGTACAGAAATTAGTTTCCATTTCCCGCACATAATTACGGTACAGCGACGATTTTTGGAGGTTGTGTCTACGTTTAACAATGTAACAACCTTTTAGATTTTTAAAATTAATTAGACTTAACAAACATTCCTTAGTTAGTGTACATTAAAAGGCTGTTTTTATTGTGTGGATAAAAGGCTGTATTTATTCGAAGTACCGGAATTAAAACCTATTTCCAATTTAGAACGTATAACCTAGTACGTTATTGGTACATATTTTATTGATACATATTTTATTAAAAGGCTGTATTTACTGGAAGTACAGAAATTAATTTCCATTTATCGCACAATTACGGTACAGAGACGATTTTTGGAGGTTGTGTCTACGTTTAACAATCTAACTTAACCTTTTAGATTTTTTAAATTAATTAGACTTAAAAACATTTTCCTTAGTTAGTGTACATTCAAAGGCTGTATTTATTGCATGGATAAATGGTTGTATATAACATTAAAGGCTGTATTTATTCGAAGTACCAGAATTAAAACCTACTTCCAATTTAGAACGTATAACCTAGTACGTTATTGGTACATATTTTATTAAAAGGCTGTATTTACTGGAAGTACAGAAATTAGTTTCCATTAACTTTATTAACCTTAGAGTTTTAAAATTAATTAGACTTAAAAAAAATGTCCTTAGTGTACATTCAAAGGCTGTATTTATTGTATGGATAAAAAGGGTGTATAGAACATTAAAGGCTGTATTTATTCGAAGATCATTATTAGAACGTATAACCTAGTACAATCGAACGTATAACCAAACAAGTACATTAGAATCCATTTTCAACATAATGCAATAAAAAGCAGTGTGCAGTTTCTGTTAACATGCAAATGATTAAGTATTAATAATGGGTTACAGTGGAATTTAATGTTACTATGGTCTGAATTAATGCAAATAAAATTGGAGAATCTCGTAAACATATTAAAGAATGCTTGTATATTACACATAAAATTATTACAGTACGGACCTTTGTTAATGAATAGAAACAAATAGGACTCTATACTTTAGTATGTACCAATAAAATTCACCTTTTTTCAAGTACAGTATGTATTGTTTTTTCGTACTCTTAAAAAAAGGCCATTAACAACATTTTAGTTGTGAAGAAAACAGATATAACATTTCCAAACAAGAAATCTTCAATTCTCTCCCTATTTGTTTTATAAAAACTGGAGTTTCTACTGCAGGTTTTCAAGTCCACTAACTACTTAATTTAATAGACATAATTGTTCCTGATCTTGTTGGGTAACATTATATTAATACATCTGCTTCCTACTCATATGTGCAAACAATGTTTTTAATGTACGGTGCTAAACATCTTTACAATTTAAACAAAGTCTAATGAGCAATTTGACCTAACCTGTATTACTACAATGACACGTACAGAAATTTCATCACAACTTTTCCTGATAGTAAACAAATAACTAAATAATGAATAGCAAAGAACATTAACAAAATTAATGGAAATTATAGTTATAATTTCTTGTCTAATGAACAGGTACTAGTAATGGCTTCATATACTTCACATCTTAAATTATAAACCTATTACAAACATATTTGGTATACTCAGCTTGAAACAAACGTTCAGACCAACAAAAATGGTTTAAATGTTGCCATGCTGCATTATTAGTAGGTACTGTTGAAACAGCAGGTTGATTATAATTGTTATTGTTTTAGAACAGACTTCTGGAATGTTGTGTGCAAGTGTATTGTGTTCAAGTAGCAAGTTTCCACTACTTTATAAAACATATCCTAGAAGCAAACTTTGACATCCAGTTGCTGTTGCTGAGAAACCTTACTAAGGGACTTATAAAAAAAAGAAAAACAACAATTACACGCTTGCTCTTTTGAACATCTAATGAAAAGGTTTTGTAAAGTGTACCTAACCTAAAAATGTACAATCCTCGACTTGTCTTTGTATTCCATACTTCTAGCAGTTTTACATGATGTATTGCTAACACGAATAAGAAAAGTTTAAATCTGCTGAAGGTCTAAACGAGCGATAGTTATTTCCAGACTGACAGGGCCATAAAATAATTCTGAAAGAATTGTTGTTTTTACAACACCATCCTTTATCAAGTGACTACTCAAATCTGCCAGTTTTTCACAGCAAACTGAAGTTTGATGATTTGATCCATCATGACCTAGTGATGGTCCAAACATTTCAAGGATTCTCCTAGCCTTAAAAAACTGGACTGGCGTCATTGAGTGACTAATGTTAAATTTACATTGGGATACTTCCAAACATAATACAGTTTACAATAAACAAACAAAACTTTATGCCTGTCTAATTTTTCCAGAACTCCATACACATAATTTGATCTGGATAGAACATTAATTAAACAATAATACTATTCGATGCAAATAAATCAAATATCGGTATGGAGAACCATACATGACTTCCATGTTTTAAGATTTATATTTAAAATCATTTTAGAAATGAAATATTTCCACAGAAACTACTTCTATCTTCAGCCTCAAGCACAGAATTGTGGTCACTAACATATACCACCTCACGTTAGCGCACTCGATTTTCACTGATGATGGCAGTCGATGGCACTTCCGAAACGTCTGGTTTTGCAGAAAACATTGGACCACAGCCAAACAGCCCGTGAAGGAATTTTATCAACAAACTACTTCTTTGTTGCCGATAACGTAGTACACATGTAAAAAATTATCCCCTTACCCTTCACCAATCATTTTCATTTATAGATACATTTTATTGCTACAGCTATAAATACTACTATACTCCTCTGTATGTGTCCACATTGCATAAAATTAAAACAAATTAATCCAAGAAATAAAAAAAAAAACTTGTAAACTCTGAAAACATTTGTTCTAATACAGAATTCAAATTAAATAAAGAAAAAAAAAATTGTGAGCATGCTAGTGTGTGTGTGTGTGTGTGTGTGTGTGTGTGTGTGTGTGTGTGTGTGTGTGTGTGTGTGTGTGTGTGTGTGTGTGTGTGTGTGTGTGTGTGTGTGTGTGTGTGTGTGTGTGTGTGTGTGTGTGTGTGTGTGTGTGTGTGTTTTAATGGAGACATCTTCCCCTTGCTCCTCAACCCCTTTCAGAAAGTGAATGGACAGAACAATACCTGACCTGCAAATGGTCTTGAAACATACTTGTGATCTTGCAAAAGAGGATCAGTCCTCTGTGTGTTTTAATGATAATTAGTATAACCAATGGTCATGTCATGGACAACAAAATCCAAGAATTTACAAATGAATAATGAAAACACAAAGATTAAAAACTTATAAGAAATCATTCAATAGACATAAAGAAACAAATTAGTAAAATTTATTAATGAATCAAAGGAATTCAGAAATTCAACTGATAATCACACATTAGTACATAGTGTTACTAATTTCACAATTCCACAAAATTTTTAACTATTGGATAGTGAACATTGGATTTCAATATAGTAAGCATACACATATTAATGTAGGTCGTTTCACAAAAAGTGAATGGAAAAGAAAAGAAATACACAATTTCAACTTTTTTAAACTGAAAACAAGAAATTCTTTAGAGTTAGTGTAATGTACTGTGTTACCGGTACTGTAAGTCAGAGCAGTGCCATTAGTGTACTAATTAAGAATAAAGCTAAATGGCATAATGAGTTATTCGTAGATGACATCATTAATCTTCTTGGTGATGGTGTACAAGCCTTTCCACAGTGTTCGAGCTGATTCCTTTCTTCCTGATTATGTTATAGAACTAAGCCTGGCAGCAGGTGTGAGCCCCGAAGAAATTGCAACCAAGGTGTACAGAGTCTTCATCTTTGTATTTGCCAAAATAAAGTTGTTCTGAGCCAGGTCATGTAAATTCAGGTTAAGCCAAATAACTCATTACACTTTGTCTAACTTTTAAAGATATACAGTGTTGATAAAGATGTTTAGGACCATAATACAGTAAGGGTACACATATTAATGTAAAGCACGTTTCCATAAAAAGTGAATGGAAAAGAAAAGAAATACACAATTTCAACTTTCTTAAACTGAAAACAAGAAATTCTGTTGAGTTAGTGTAAGACAGAGCAGTGCTGTTAGTGTACTAATTAAGATGCATTAAATATATAAATAAAGCTAAATGCCCTAATAAGTAGTAAATTCTTAAATGTAGTAATACAGGTTAGGTCAAATTGCTCATTAGACTTTGTCTAAATTGTAAAGATGTTTAGCACCGTACATTAAAAACATTGTTTGCACATATGAGTAGGAAGCAGATGTATTAATATAATGTTACCCAACAAGATCAGGAACAATTATGTCTATTAAATTAAGTAGTTAGTGGACTTGAAAACCTGCAGTAGAAACTCCAGTTTTTATAAAACAAATAGGGAGAGAATTGAAGATTTCTTGTTTGGAAATGTTATATCTGTTTTCTTCACAACTAAAATGTTGTTAATGGCCTTTTTTTAAGAGTACGAAAAAACAATACATACTGTACTTGAAAAAAGGTGAATTTTATTGGTACATACTAAAGTATAGAGTCCTATTTGTTTCTATTCATTAACAAAGGTCTGAACTGTAGGGGAGATGAGGGAGACTTGGTACCTGGGGAGAGTTGGGACATTTAAATTTTCCAGGTATTAGGTTGGTACAAGAGATCAGCTGAGTTTCTGTTTTGAAGAGTTTTATGTGCTGGTTTACTTAGTGTAACATACTGAAGATTCTGCCACATTCTTAATTGCACACGTAAGAAAAACGTTTTTTACATGTTAAAAGTAAATTTTCTTACTTTTTAATATTTACATTATAAAAAAGGAGTTTGTTATTATGTTCGTTTTTCAAGCCTTGGCCATGAATATATCTCATTTTAAGGTTATGTCAGTAATGCAACTTTACCTCTAACTATAACCTACAAAAATTTATCACACTTTTTTTGTTGATACGCTGTTAAGGGAGACATGGGACAAAGGCATGTGGGGGAGTTTGGACCTGTCCCAACTCTCCCATAATCTTTTACTTAATATAGTTTTATTAATTTGATTATATTAATTTATTACTTACATGAAATTAACTTTTTTATTTTACTGTTACAGGTGTAACCAAGATGCCATTAATTTATAAAAAAAAGAATCGCCAATTATTCCTTATGATGTTAAGGAAAGAGCTATTAAGGAGTTCAGAGAGGGTGGAGGTCTTCGTCAGGTTGCTAAAAAGTATATGATACCTAAGACAACTCTGGCCAGATTAGCAAAAATTAACTCCACCGAGTTGAAGGAAACTGTAAGTAATTACGGCGCTTTATTTAAAAAATCACTAATATTCACAATAACCCATGAAAAGATACTGACTGAATATCTGTTGTTTTCATCAAAAATGCATTATGGGCTCACCAAAACTGATGCGAAAAAGTTGGCGTATGAGTTTGGCTGTGCTAATGGAATGAAAATTCCTGAGAGCTGGAAATTAAAAAAGATAGCGGGAGAAGATTGGTGGAAAGGTTTTGCTCGGCGAAACCACACAATAACGATACGTAAGCCAGAGGCAACTAGTTTATCACGTTGCACTAATTTTAATAAAAAAAATATTGAAGACTTTTTTGATAATCTGCAACAGGTGTACAGTAAATATAAATTGGATGCTTACTGTATATATAATTGTGATAAGACGGCTTTAACAACAGTGCAAGCTCCTAATAGAGTAATTGATCAGAAAGGTTTAAAACAGGTTGGCCAAGTAACATCTGGTGAACACGGCACTTTAGTGACTGGGCTGTTCACAGTAAATGCAGCTGGGAACTTTATCCCACCATTTTATGTATTTCCCAGAGCAAATTTTAAAGATTATATGTTGCATGGAGCACCAATAGGCTCTGCTGGATGTGCCTATAAATCTGGATGGATGACTGCTGACAATTTTCTGTTGTATTTGGAACATTTTCGTATGTTCACAGCACCATCTGTTGAAAAACCAGTTCTGTTATTGCTAGACAATCATGATAGCCATATATCAATTGATTCCATAACATTCTGCAAAGAGATCCATATTATATTATTGACGTTTCCACCTCACTGCACCGAAAAACTACAACCCTTAGACGTGGGTGTATATGGACCCTTGAAGTCATACTATAATGGGGCAGGTGATGCATGGATGAATACAAATCCAGGAAAAACTATAACTATTTATGAAATAGCTGCATTGTCAAATAGCTGCAACGTTTTATGTTTTAACAAGAGTGGGGGTTATCCGCCGGATGTCCTTGATATTGTAATTGTCAAGGCCATCCCCTTTCATCTACAAGTCAGCGCGGTGTCGGACCTATCGTCCGATCACGACCCCCTGCTTGTAACTGTTTTGCTGCCGTCGGTCTCACCCCGACTTCCCGATCATCCTGTTAGGAGAGTCAATTGGCGATCCTACCATGATGATCTGGCCAGGCAGTTGCCATCTGTCCCTCCGGACCCACTCGTCTCTTTGACGACGTGAATCTCCGGGTACATCAGCTCCAGGACCTCGTCCAGTCTGCAATGGACAAGAACACCTATACTGTTCCGGTGAGTAATAAACGCTCCGACCTTCCTGCGGAAGTTCTCCAAGCCATCCGATTACGGCGCCAGCTCCGCCGCAGATGGCAGCATACCCGTGACCCTGCCGCTAGACGGCGTTTTCGAGCCCAGTCGGAACACGTCTCGCAGCTTCTGCTTGACGTAAACGCGAATCGATGGGACTCCTATTTGGAGTTCTTGGAAAGCGACCACGCCTCTGTATGGAGAGCCGCTGGTAGACTAAAAGGCGAAAAGAGGACTCGCCATCCCTTGAATACCCCGGACGGCGCTGTATACTCTGCAGAAGGCAAGGCGGAAGTCTTCGCCGACTGTATTGAGGAACAGTTCAACGTCCATAGAGGCATCTCTGGCTGTCCGTACAAAACTAACATTGTATCTACTATACCTCCGAACAGTTCTCACTTATGCGGCGCCCGCTTGGTGGCCTCTACTGTTGGCCACCAACAGGCATAGGCTGACGACATTTCAGAACTGGACCCTACGCTCCCTCACGGGGTCCCCGTGGTATGTGCGAAATTCCGCCATTCACCGGGGCCTCCGTGTTGCCACCTTAGAGATCTTCGTCTGGTCCCTGGCAACGAATTTGTTCGCCAAGGCCGGCGAGTCCCCTTATCCGCACCTCCAAAGGCTTAACAGCATGGAGAATGCACCGCCCCCTCGCCGCGTCAGGCGCCCTAGGGCGCTGTTAGACGACCCCCCTTAGTCATCACATGAACCCCAGCAACGAACCCCCCAACCTTCTGGAGACTGAAACGATCACAAACATTAACTACCTGCGCCTGCCGACACTGTAGTCAATCATGCTGCGGTAGATTGGATTGGATAGATTTATTGCCAGCATCGGCTTTGCCGACTCGGCAGAGCTGTGATCCGGGACATGGGCTCCCGCGAGGTTGTGCAAATGCCTTCCTTGCGAGAGCCGTCTGCCCCGGTGATGAGTCCCTTCGACTCGGCCGCCGCCCTCGGGCGGTCGAGCCTCTTGTTCTCGCCAGTGTGCCTCTACGTTTCCGTGGGCTATGTCCTCGGAGACCAAGGAGCTGCGACCAGGCGTTGCAATTGGCTGAAGCCATGACCACCAAGATCCCCGTCAGCACCTGCTTTGCTGATTCGGCAGGGTAATGACCTGAGACACGGGCTCCCGCGAGGTTGTGCAAGTGCCTCCTTGCGGAAGCTGGCTGTCTCGGAGTCATTCCTTACCATTTCGGCCGACGCCCTAGGACGCTCGAGCCTCTTGTCCTCGCCAGTGCGTCACTACGTTCCCAAAGGCTAGCCTGAAGGGACCATGGTGTCGCGCCTCGGCGGGACATTTGGCTGAAGGAAAAGCTCAAGCTTGCCTCCGTGGTGGCCATGTAATTAATCATGGACCCGCGGACTGTACCATAACTACCTTGTGCAGAGCAAACGACCGCGCTGACCTGTTGGCACCTGGCGTTCATCAGGCCTAGGCCTGGACAACGCACACAAATTAGGGCGCAAGACGCCTGCGCATCATCCATCCATCCATCCGAATCTGTGTCTTCCCCACGAATTCCTCCCATTGTAATTCTTGACAACAGGAATTGTACACAATTGTTACGTTCCTTATCCCAAGCTCTCCCTTCGGTCAATGTCGAGACGAGGTGCCAAGGCGCCTCGCTAAAGCTGGCGACCGCCACGATCCCCGACTTCCGCTCTGTTCAGGCATTCCTTTCCACACTTTTGCCCTCCCTTCAGAGCGAGAAATCAAGGTCGTTCTGTCGGGAATACCCTCCTTTACCGAACCTGATGCCATCAGGCAGGAACTTGTTACGCTCGGCTATGCGCCGACTGCGGTAAGCGTCCTGCATGTTGGCAAAGGTGACGACCGCAGACCTGTCAACAGCTTTCTGGTCAAATTACTGAAAGTAGGCCCTTTCGAGGAGATTTACAGTCTCCAAAATCTTCTGCATCTACGGGTGCAAGTCCGAACATTTGACCCGCGGCCCGACCCCTCACACTGTTTTAACTGCCAGAGGTTCGGCCACAGCAGTATCTTTTGCCATCAACCACCGCGTTGCGTGCGTTGCGCTGAACCTCATCGTGGCTGTGATAAGCCAAAGACGGGGTACACAGCTAAATGCTGCAATTGCAAAGGAGCCCACCCGGCTAATTACCGAGGCTGCCCAAACTTTATCGCCGCCATGAAACCGCAGCGACCTCCTGTGCGCCCTGGCGCACAGGCTGGCCGTGTAGCTGGTCCTGGCCCTAACCGGCGAGAGGCATTCCCACCTCTCACTGGTTCATCTGCCAAGGTTCCGGCAGCAACTCCGGTTGCTTCCGGTGCCGCTGTCTCGCCTGCAATCGTCGCCTCGGGGCCGCCTGCAGCGGCCTCAACCCCGGCGCCTGCCGGAGCGCCCGCACCTCCCTACGCGGCCATGGCCGCTAAATCTGTCCCACCTCCAGCCCGTCCAGGCAAGTCTAAGCACTCTCGTCGTCGCCGGAATTCCGCCGGCCGACCTACATCATCGCAGGTTCCACCTGTACCAACTCCGCGGGCTCGACCCGCCCCCAGTCATCAACCTCAACCTCCCAGTGAGCAGTCTACTACTCAGTCCGCCAGCCCAGTGCCATCTACTACCCCTGTCGAGGCCAGTCAGGCTTGTCCTCCGGTGTCCCGGGAATCTTCTCGGGCATCAGCGGATCCCCTGACTGCCTGGGCAGACAATCTTGTTGCATCGATAAGGACTGCTCGCGACACTACCACAGTGCTTACCCTGGTCTTCCAGTCTTTAGCTACCCTCTTTCCCTTCCTTCCCCTGAATGGCTAATAGCCTGAGGATCGTTGTGTGGAACGCCTTTGGGTTGCTCCCCAGACGATCTGAACTGATGACTTTCGTGACGGAGTATGATGTTGATATCATACTTCTTTCCGAGACTCATCTGGCTCATTACCACTCGTTTTCCCTTCCTGCCTATGTCTGTTATCGTCAGGATCGTCCCCTACGGCCTCGCTGTCCCCCCTCGGGGGGCACAGCTGTCTTAGTCCACAGGCGGATATCACACAGGCTTTTGCCTCCTCTAGATACATCTATTATTGAAGGCTGCGCGGTGGCGGTGGACGCCGGCGGATCGGAGTTGCGTGTTGTTTCTGCGTACCTCCGGCCTGGCCGGCGAACTCCGCCACCGCCCGAGGAGTGGGACGCCCTCCTCGACCACCCCCTCTCAACCATTGTAGCCGGCGACTTAAACGCCAAACACCCATCATGGAACAGCCGCGTTGTCAACGAATATGGAAATTCTCTGTTCCGGTTGGTCTCTGGCGACCCGGCACTTAATGTCATCGGCCCTGAAGACCCTACCTACTACCCCTTTCACGGCCATCGGCCGGACGTTCTTGACATAGTAGTCAAGAACGTTGCCCGTAACATCGAGGTCTCGTCTGTGTCGGATCTTTCGTCCGATCACAATCCCTTTGTTATAACTGTTCGAGAACTGTCGGCGTCACCCCGACTTCCCGCTCAGATTGTTAGGAGAGTCAACTGGCGCTCCTATCATGACGAGCTCTCTCGGCGGTTACCATCTCTCCCGGCGGACCCTATCGTCACTCGAGACGATTTGGATCTCCGCGCCATAAATCTTCAGGAATTGGTCCAAGGTGTCATGGATCGACACACCTACGCACTCGAGGTGAATCATCGCAAATCGGCCTTACCTGCGGAAGTACTCCACGCCATCTGGCTACGGCGCAAGCTCCGCCGCAGATGGCAAAGAACCCGTGACCCAGTCGTAAAGCGACGATTTCAACAACAGTCCCTTTACGTCCAGCAGCTACTGCGGGACGTAAACTCTAATCGATGGGACTCATACCTTGAGTCTCTTGAAGTCGACCACGCCTCCGTCTGGAGAGCGGTGAGTAGACTGACCCGCGAGAAGAGAACTCGCAACCCGTTGGAAACCCCGAACGGGATTGTGTCTTCATCGGAAGGCAGGGCTGAGGTCTTCGCCGACTGCATGGAGTCGCAATTTACCGTTCATCGAGGCGTCTCGGACCCTGCCACTCCGGTGTGACGCGGACGTAGTCCTCCTCTCTGAAACCCACCTGCGTCCCCAAAACCGATTTAACCTACCTGCTTACGCTACTTATCGTACGGACCGCCCAGTGCCACTCACCCGAGCCGTTCTCATCCACAGGCGATTATCTCACCGACCTCTACCCCCCCCCCCCGACTACCCACATTGAAGCGACTGCGGTCACAATCAGCGTAGCGGGAACCGAGCTTCGGCTGGTCTCCGTCTACAACAAACCTGGCCTGGTGCCTAACCCCCAGGAGCTTGACGTGCTCCTTGACCATGATCTACCAACCATTGCAGTCGGAGACATGAACTGCAAAGACCCGTCTTGGAATAGTCGCTTGACTAATCAAAGCGGTCGTGCTCTCGCCCAATACGCCTCGACCAGGCCCGACGTCCTCGTCATCGGCCCAGACGAGCCGACATTCATTCCCGCCAACCCTGCCTACCAGCCAGATGTTCTCGACATAGTTATTGTCAAGGACGCTGTCTGCCCCATCCTGGTCGAGGCCATCTCAGCCCTATCGTCCGACCACAATCCGCTGGTTGTGACGCTCCGACGAACAAGCGACTCCCCGCCTGCCCGTCCTCGTAAGAGAGTCAACTGGCGCTCTTACCACGACGAGCTGTGCCGTAGGTTCCCATCAGCCCCCGAGGCCCCAGCGCCCTCTCGAAGGGAGCTGGACCGCCAAGTCACACATCTCCATGACACTCTTACCCACTGCATGGATACCCACACTTACACTGTCCCAGCACATCGTAGGAAGTCTCAACTCCCTGTCGAAATCCAAGAAGCCATCAGCCAGCGGCGACGATGCCATGTATCACTACAGCTCGCAGAACCCTGGTTTTGCTAGCACAGTGATACAACGCCAACTCGACCTTCTGCCTCCCTGGCTACGTAAGTGGCGCGTGGCGATCAACGCGGAGAAATCCGAAGCGATCTGCATCACGCGTACGCGGACCGCATGCCAGCCCCTAACCCTCGATGGGAACCCTATCGCTTGGAAGAAGTCTGTGAAATACTTAAGAGTGTCTATCGACAGTCGACTAAGCTTCGCAGGCCACGTCCAAACCAAACTCCGACAAGCCCGTGGCGTCAGAGTCAAAATCTTTCCCCTCATCTCGCGCAGAAGTCCCCTCTCACTGCGCACTAAACTTACCTTTTATCTACTACTAATCAGAACAGTATTCACCTACGCAGCCCCAGCGTGGTGGCCTCTCTTATCTGCCACAACGAAGCGTAAGCTGGAACAGTTCCAGAACAGTTCCGTCCGTATCCTCTCCAACTCGCCCTGGTTTATTTGTAACAGAGCTATCAGGACGGCCCTCCGTCTGCAAACGGTGGAAGTTTTGTGTCTTCAGACTTTCTGTGGGCCTCTTCTTCCGGGCAGCAGACTCCCAATACCCCCACCTCCGTGACCTGGCCAGGGACGAAGGTCCCCCTTGCCACGTAGTTAAGAGACCCCGCACTCTGCTGGACGACCCCCCATAGTCTCCTATATAGGGCCCTTCTCCTGAGGGAGTCAACACCCTACCGCTAAGTACAATACCTCCAACTGATCACCTACCACACCATAGATATCACATTAAACCTCACTCTGCCCTGAATGGTCTGCCCTGGTCGTTTGCGGCCTCGGCGGGGTTGTCTTATGTTAGTTGTGCAAGTGCCTTCTTTCATCAAGCGCCCGCCTTGGATACGCAACGGGCCTGCGCTGATCACCGCTAGCGTAGCGGGAACCGAGCTTCGGCTGGTCTCCGTCTACAACAAACCTGGCCTGGTGCCTAACCCCCAGGAGCTTGGCGTGCTCCTTGACCATGATCTACCAACCATTGCAGTCGGAGACATGAACTGCAAAGACCCGTCTTGGAATAGTCGCTTGACTAATCAAAGCGGTCGTGCTCTCGCCCAATACGCCTCGACCAGGCCCGACGTCCTCGTCATCGGCCCAGACGAGCCGACATTCATTCCCGCCAACCCTGCCTACCAGCCAGATGTTCTCGACATAGTTATTGTCAAGGACGCTGTCTGCCCCATCCTGGTCGAGGCCATCTCAGCCCTATCGTCCGACCACAATCCGCTGGTTGTGACGCTCCGACGAACAAGCGACTCCCCGCCTGCCCGTCCTCGTAAGAGAGTCAACTGGCGCTCTTACCACGACGAGCTGTGCCGTAGGTTCCCATCAGCCCCCGAGGCCCCAGCGCCCTCTCGAAGGGAGCTGGACCGCCAAGTCACACATCTCCATGACACTCTTACCCACTGCATGGATACCCACTCTTACACTGTCCCAGCACATCGTAGGAAGTCTCAACTCCCTGTCGAAATCCAAGAAGCCATCAGCCAGCGGCGACGCCTTCGCCGCAGCTGGCAAAACACTCGCGATCCCGCTGTCAAGCGGCAGTATCGCCGACAGTCTGATTACGTAAAGCAACTCCTGCTTGATGTCAATCAGCATAGCTGGGACAACTATCTTGAATCCCTGGAAGTCGACCACGCCTCCGTTTGGCAGGCTACTGGTCGCCTCCTTGGCGAAAAGAGGACCCGCCACCCCCTTGACTCCCCGACGGGTGTTGTTCATTCACCGGAGCGCAAGGCTGAGGTCTTCGCAAACTCCGTTGAGGAACAATTTACCCCTCACAGAGGCGTCTTCGATGCGGACCACATGGCTCGCGTCGAGGACTTCCTCGAAAACTATCTCGCCCAACCTTTGACGGATCCCCCACCCCCTTCGAAAAAGCCGATCTCGTCCATGCTATCGCACGGCTGAATCCTAAACGGGTCTGCGGCCCGGACAGAATAGGAGCGACCGCCCTAAAGAATGCCCCATCAGTTGTCACTGACCATATCCTGGACGTGTTCAACTCATGTCTCCGCCTCAATTACTTCCCTCGCCTGTGGAAAAATGCAAGGGTAATCATGATTCCTAAACCCGGGAAATCTCGCATGTTCCCTGAAAATTATCGACCCATCTCACTACTGCCCGTGTTATCGAAGGTGTTTGAGCGCCTCCTGCACGCCCGTGTTGTACCGCTGCTTGATGGTTTCATCCGCAGCGAACAGTATGGGTTTCGCAGGGAGCATTCAACCACCCTATAACTAGTCCGCGTCGTTACCCAGTTCTCTGACGCTGCAAACAAAAAGCTGCACACCGCAGCCGTCCTCTTGGACGTTAGTAAGGCCTTCGATCGTGTCTGGCACGAAGGTCTGCTCTATAAACTGGCACACACGCCCCTTCCCGCATCTACTGTGAGACTGTTCTGGTCGTACTGGTTCTGGTCCGCGGCCGGAATTTTCACATTAGCGTAGATGGAGCGGTCTCTTCTGACCGCCCCATAGACGCTGGCGTTCCCCAAGGATCAGTCCTCGGCCCGGTTCTGTACCTCGTGTACACGAACGACTTGCCCGTATATAACAATGTCACTCTTTCCCTTTTTGCTGACGATGCCATGTATCACTACAGCTCGCAGAACCCTGGTTTTGCTAGCACAGTGATACAACGCCAACTCGACCTTCTGCCTCCCTGGCTACGTAAGTGGCGCGTGGCGATCAACGCGGAGAAATCCGAAGCGATCTGCATCACGCGTACGCGGACCGCATGCCAGCCCCTAACCCTCGATGGGAACCCTATCGCTTGGAAGAAGTCTGTGAAATACTTAGGAGTGTCTATCGACAGTCGACTAAGCTTCGCAGGCCACGTCCAAACCAAACTCCGACAAGCCCGTGGCGTCAGAGTCAAAATCTTTCCCCTCATCTCGCGCAGAAGTCCCCTCTCACTGCGCACTAAACTTACCTTTTATCTACTACTAATCAGAACAGTATTCACCTACGCAGCCCCAGCGTGGTGGCCTCTCTTATCTGCCACAACGAAGCGTAAGCTGGAACAGTTCCAGAACAGTTCCGTCCGTATCCTCTCCAACTCGCCCTGGTTTATTTGTAACAGAGCTATCAGGACGGCCCTCCGTCTGCAAACGGTAGAAGTTTTGTGTCTTCAGACTTTCTGTGGGCCTCTTCTTCCGGGCAGCAGACTCCCAATACCCCCACCTCCGTGACCTGGCCAGGGACGAAGGTCCCCCTTGCCACGTAGTTAAGAGACCCCGCACTCTGCTGGACGACCCCCCATAGTCTCCTATATAGGGCCCTTCTCCTGAGGGAGTCAACACCCTACCGCTAAGTACAATACCTCCAACTGATCACCTACCACACCATAGATATCACATTAAACCTCACTCTGCCCTGAATGGTCTGCCCTGATCGTTTGCGGCCTCGGCGGGGTTGTCTTATGTTAGTTGTGCAAGTGCCTTCTTTCATCAAGCGCCCGCCTTGGATACGCAACGGGCCTGCGCTGATCACCGCTATGCGGACAGTGGGGCCACGTCGGAGACAGCAGCGTTGGCCAACCGGTCCTCATATGTACCGGGAGGTTTCTCCGCTGTGATTCGGACGCATCACCGCTGGCTTCAGGGCACAAACCCTACCTGACTTTGGCTAGGCTGAGCACCTCACTTGCTGAGATCCTCTCCCCTACCCAACTGCATAAGGAGCATACCATCCCACCCACTTGACCTTGTTTTTCCAAAGTCCTTAAAAGAGCCCGACTTACTTGCAGTCATCGGAGGAGTCACTCCGGGCGCTGCTACCATGCAGGGGCCTTGAGCCCCGTCCCCCCATTAGCTACGAGCTACCGGCGGTTCATAGCGACAGACGCATTCTTATGAATATGGATGGACTCCAGATGCAGGCGAGTGAAGTAACCCCGGACAGAAGACAACACCCGGGCTTCATCAAACATTACCCGGTGATCGTCGTGGGAAAGAGCGTGTTCAGCAACTGCGGACTTCTCCGGCTGGCCCAGGCGGCAGTATCTCCGATGTTCAGAGAGGCGCGTTCGGACACTACGCTTCGTGGTGCCTATGTATACCTAGCCACACGTACAAGGAATACTATACACCCTGCACGACGAGAGCGGATCCCTGGCGTCTTTTACCGGTCGCAGGAACAGATGGATCTTTTTGGTTGGCTTAAACATCGTCCTGACGCCCCGTTTACTTAGCAGGGGTAGTTTACCTGCAACGGATTTTTTTTTAAATCAAGGGTAATTTTTGTCTATGGCAAACGATGACAGCCGCAAATTCAAACAGAATAAAATAAATTATTTGCATACAGCCCTGAATAGTAGAGTTCTCAAGGTTTATTGTTTTTGGTGAAGATCGGTTAAGGGAAAGGGGTAGTTTACCTGCAACGTTTTATGTTTTAACAAGGGTATTTTCTATGGCAAACGATAACAGCCGCAAATTCAAACAGAATCAAATGATTATTTGCATACAGACCTAAATTGTAGAGTACTCAGTGTACTCAAGACCTATTGTTTTTGGTGAAGATCGGTTAAGGGAAAGGCGTAGTTTACCTGCAACGGTTTTTTATCATGGGTAATTTTTTTTTGGCAAACGATAACAGCCGCAAATTCAAAGAGAATCAAATAATGTTTTGCATGCAGCCCTAAATTGTATAGTTCTCAACACCTGTTTGTTTTGGTGAAGATCGGTTAAGGGAACAGGGTAGTTTACCTGCAACATTTTGTGTTTTAACAAGTGTAATTTTTTTTGACGAACGATAACTGCTGTAAATTCAAACAGAATCAACTACTCCTTTGCATACCTTTTTGAATTATACAGAACTCAAGGTCTGGTGATTTTGTTGAAGATCGGTTAAGGGAAAGGGGTAGTTTACCTGCAAATTTTATATTTTAACAAGGGTATTTTCTATGGCAAACGATAAGAGCCGCCAATTCAAACAGAATCAAATAATTTTTTGCATACAGTCCGGAATTGTGGAGTTCTCAAGACCTGTTGGTTTTGGTGAAGATCGGTTAAGGGAAAGGGGTAGTTTACCTGCAACATTTTTTTTATCAAGAGTAATTTGTTTCTATGGCAAACGATAACAGCCGCAAATTCAAACAGAATCAAATAATTTTTTGCATACAGCCCTGAATTGTGGAGTTCTCAAGACCTGTTGGATTTGGTGTAGATCGGTTAAGGGAATAGGGTATTTTACCGGCAACATTTTATGTTTTAACAAGGGTAATTTTTTCTATGACGAACGATAACTGCCGTAAATTCAAACAGAATCAATTACTCTTTTGCATATCTTTTTGAATTATACAGAACTCAAGGTTTGTTGATTTTGTTGAAGATCGGTTAAGGGAAAGGGGTAGTTTACCTGCAACATTTTATGTTTTAACAAGGGTAATTTTTTATATGACGAACGATAACTGCCGTAAATTCAAACAGAATCAACTACGTTTTTGCATACTTTTTTGAATTGTAGAGAACTCAAGTTCTGTTGATTTTGTTGAAGATCGGTTAAGGGAAAGGAGTAGTTTACCAGCAAAATTTTATGTTTTAAGAAGGGTAATTTTTTTACGAAAGATAACTGCCGTAATTTCAAAGAGAATCAAATAATTTTTTGCATACGTTCCTGAATTGTAGAGAACTCAAAGCCTATTGATTTTGGTGAAGATCGATTAAGGGAAAGGGGTAGTTTACCTGCAACATTTTGTGTTATAACAAGAGAAATGTTTTCATGACGAATGATAACTGCCGTAAATTCAAACAGAATCGAATATGTTTTGCATACAGCCCTGAAATTTAGAGGCCTCAAGGCCTATTGATTTTGGTGAAGATCAGTTAAGAGAAAGGGGTTGTTTACCAGCAACGTTTTATTTTTTAACAAGGGTAAAGTACTTAATTTTGATAAATAAAGTATCCTGAAAAGCAGATCATAATAATCCACTGTAGAAACGTAGATGAAATATCTATAAATGAAGAGGTGGGGGTAATTTTCTATAAATGAAGGGGGGTAATTATCTATAAATGAAATTTTTTGTTGAAGGGGAAGAGGATAATTTTTATTTATATGTCATGTGTACTAGTGATCGGAAACAAAGAAGTAGTTTGTTGTTAAAATTCCTTCCCGGGCTGTTTGGCATGATCCAATGTTTTCTACAAAACCAAACGTTTCTGCATTACTATCGACTGTCATCATCAGTGAACATCGAGTGCGCTAATGTGAGGTGGTATACGGTAGTGACCACAGTACTGTGGTTAAGGCTGAAGAAAGAAGTAGTTTCTATGAAAATATTTCATTTCAAAAATGATTTTAAATATAAATCTTAGAACATGGAAGTCATGTATGGTTCTCCATACCGATATTTTGCATATGTTCCTGAATTGTAAAGAACTAAAGGCCTATTGATTTTGGTGAAGATCGGTTAAGGGAAAGGGGTAGTTTACCTGCCACCTTTAATGTTTTAACAAGAGTAATTGTTTCTATGACGAACGATAACTCCCGCACATTCAAACAGAATCAAATAATGTTTTGCATGTGTCCCTGAATTGTAGAGGACTCAAGACCTGTTGATTTTGGTGAAGATCAGTTAAGAGAAAGGGGTAGTTTACCGGTAACGTTTTATGTGATAACTAGGTTAATTTTTTCTATGACGAACGATAACTGCCGTAAATTCAAACATAATCAAATAAGTTTTTGCATACGCGTACATCCCATAAATTGTAGAGAACTCAAGGCCTGTTGATTTTGGTGAAGATCGGTTAAGGGAAAGAGGTAGTTTACCTGCAACAGTTTATGTTGTAACAAGAGAAATTTTTTCATGAAGAACGATAATTGCCGTAAATTCAAACAGAATCAAATAATTTTTTACATATGTGCCTGAGTTGTAGAAGACTCAAGGCCTATTGATTTTGGTGAAGATCGGTTACACGGAAAGGGCAGTTTACCTGAAACATTTTTTGTTGTAACAAGAGTAAAGTACTTAATTTTGCAGTTGTTTTGATGGTTCATCCTCTTCATTCACGCACTTAATATTAGTGATAAACTGAACTTTCACTTGTGAACACTTACGTTTCTTAATGTCCTCGTACGTTTCGGTGTGGTGTACACCTTCCTCAGCGAGGTTTAAATACAGAATGTCGTGAACAGTTGTAATGGATTTTTTCACAGGTTGGTGGAATGTGTGGTGGGGATGTCGGTGGGAGGGGGTTGGCGCTGGGATTCAAAGTATAGTTTGGTTTGTGTATGATTGTGTCAAATAGTGCATGTCATTTAAAGTGTAGTTGGTCATTTAATATGTTGTTTGGTTGTAGTGTGTGGTGTTTATATATTTCATACTGTTCAGCCGTGTTGAGTTTCCTACTTTTTGGTAAGTAGTGTAGTATTTCGAGGTTGCTTTCTATGTTGGTGTAGCTGTGGTTTTCAGTCTGTATGTGTGTGGCGAATGCGGAGTGTATGTAGGTTTATGTGTTCAGAAAATCTTGAAGAAAAAGATCTTCCCGTCTGGCCTATGTAGAAATGTTTGCAATCACTGCAGTTTAATTTGTATACCCCTGTTTTGTTGTGTGTGTCAGTGTCTGTGTTTGTATCGTTTATGTGTTTTTTTATGGTGTTGTTAGTTCTGTAAGCTATTTTATTGTTGTGTTTTCTAAATGTGTTTGCGATTTTGTGTGTGTTAGAGTTATAGTATGTAAGTGTGATGTATTTATTAGGTTGTGTGTTGCTGGTATTTTGTGTTTTGGTGTTTTTGTTTAGGATGTGTCTGTGTAGTTTGTTTATTAACTCGGGGGTGTATCCATTTTTTATCGCTATGTATTTGATTGTGTTAAGTTCTTCCTGATAATCTTATTTACTTTGTGTTATTGTTGTGAGTCTATGGAGCATATAGTTGAATGCGGCATGTTTGTGTTGTGTTGGATGGTTAGATGTGTTGTGTATGACCATGTCAGTTGTGGTAGGTTTCCTGTATATTTTATATGCGTGTGTGGTGTTTGTTTTGTTAATTGTAAGGTCCAGGAAGTTTACACTATTGTTATGTTCTATTTCTAGTGTGAATTTTAGTTTGTGGTGTATTGTGTATATGTATTTATAGAAATTTTCGATCTGTCTTTGATTGCCTTTATATAGAAGTAAAATGTCATCTACATATCTGTACCAGTAGATGATTTTGTTTGTGTATTTGTTGTTGTTATAAATTATAACTGCAGTGATTGCAAACATTTCTACATAGGCCAGACGGGAAGATCTTTTTCTTCAAGATTTTCCGAACACATAAAAGCTCTATCTAATAACTACATACACTCCGCGTTCGCCACACACATACAGACTGAAAACCACAGCTACACCAACATAGAAAGCAACCTCGAAATACTACACTACTTACCAAAAAGTAGGAAATTCAATACGGCTGAACAGTATGAAATATATAAACACCACACACTACAACCAAACAACATATTAAATGACCAACTACACTTTAAATCACACGCACTATTTGACACAATCATACACAAACCAAACTATACTTTGAATCCCAGCGCCAACCCCCTCCCACCAACAACCCCCCACACATTCCACCAACCTGTGAAAAAATCCGTTACAACTGTTCACGACATTCTGTATTTAAACCTCGCTGAGGAAGGTGTACACCACACCGAAACGTACGGGGACATTAAGAAACGTAAGTGTTCACAAGTGAAAGTTCAGTTTATCACTAAACTTAATTTTGATAAATAAAGTATCCTGATAAGAAGATCTTAATAATCCACTGTAGAAACATAGATGAAATATCTATAAATGAAGAGGCTAGTTGAATGGGGTGGGGGTAATTTTCTATAAATCAAAATTATAGTTGAAGGGGGAGGGGATATTTTTTATGTGTACTACGTTATCGGCAACAAAGTAGTAGTGTGCTGTTAAAATTCCTTCCTGGGCTGTTTGGCCAAAGTCCAATGTTTTCTGCAAAACCAGACGTTTCTGCAGTGCCGTCAACTGCCATCATCAGTGAAAATCGAGTGCGATAATGTGTGGTGGTATACGTTAGTGACCACAGTACTGTGGTTAAGGCTGAAGCAATAAGTGGAAAGAAGTAGTTTCTATGGAAACATTTCATTTCGTAAATGATTTTAAATATAAATCTTAGAACATGGAAGTCTTGTATGGTTCTCCATACCGATATTTTATATTACTACGTTTTTTATAATCTATATTTGTTAATAATAAATGTATACAAACTGAATAGCAGTAATATTATAATATGTAATTTTTACTTCCATGTTCCATAAGGAAATGGAAGTATGGTCATGGCGAAAAAAATTGTGTTCGAGATTCTGATTGTACTACCCTCAAAACATGAAAAAAAGAGGTTTTCAAAAACTGTCCGTGTGTGTGTGTGTGTGTGTGTATGTGTGTGTGTGTGTGTGTGTGTGTGCGTGCGTGCGTGTGCATGTGTGTGCGTGTGTGTGTGTGTGTGTGTGTGTGTCTGTGTCTGTGTAGAATTTTTCTGTGTCAAACAATAACTGCCGCAAATTCAAACAGAATCAATTAATGTTTTGCATACAGTTCTGAATTGTAGCGGACTCAAGGCCTATTGATTTTGGTGAAGATTGGTTAAGGGGAAGCGGTAGTTTACCTGCAACATTTTACGTTTTAACAAGAGTAAAGTGCTTAATTTTGATAAATAAAGTATCCTTAAAAGAAGGTCATAATAATCCACTGTAGAAACATAGATGAAATATCTATAAATGAAAAGGGTAGTTGAAGGGGAAGGAGGTAATTTTCTATAAATTAAAATGGTAGTTGATGATGGAGAAAGTAAATTTTATAAGTTTTGTATGTGTAATACGTTATTGACAACAAAGAAGTAGTTTCTATGGACACATTTCATTTCACTTTAACAAAATTTTATATTTTTTCATTTTAATTTAAATCATGTATGAGAGAAAATATATCGTTCGTGGCAGGCAAGCATATCTCAATTATCTAATGTTTACGTTTCCATTTTATTATTATGATTACCGCAATAAAAAGGCAGGCAAGACACACACACACACAATTCGCATTATTTCTAGTCTCACTCATGTTTATTTTCTTACATTTGCACGCTTTTGTTATCGATTTGCTTCCTGTGGATCGCTGGGCAGTGTAACTGCACGTGTTTACAGAGGAATGGTTCATAGACAGACTTTTCGTCTTTAGGGAATGAACCCTCTGCAAGATGCTCAGGGTCCATGAGTGACTTCGGAGCGCTTCGGAGAAGGGATGATTATATGCGTAGTTCGGTTTCTTTATAAGAATAAAGTAAGCCTACCTAATTGTTATGGATAAAGTGACTGAAAATAACATTATATTAAACGACTACCCCATAATTACAAAAATATCTATAAATAGTGAAATTGGTTTGAGGGTGGACGATATTTTTTTAGAAATTACCGAACCGAATTCAAGTAAATTATTTTAAATATAAATCTTACAACATGGAAGTCATGTATGGTTCTCCATACCGATTTTTAATTTTGACTTAACAAATATTGTTAAGATGTTTGCTGGACGTGCTTTCATTCAAAAATCGACACATTTGCATTTATTAAGTACTTTGTTTACTGGATGACTATTCATTTTTGCTCTTTTGTTGCCCTTTAATTGTGAAGGTGAGGCGGCCGACGATCACCTTGCTCCGGCGCCAAAAAGCCTAGCTACGCCACTGCTCAAACTAGCACTATAGATACTAGAGGAATTGTGTGTTTTAAATTATAACTTCGCATAATTCCATATTAGTACTTCCAATGGCCAAATTGCTAATTTTTGAAACTAACCACAACGTATATACTAGTCTCTGAGCTTTATTAATTAATATTCAACTACAAAAGTAACAACGTAACAGATTAAAAAACAGCGACCCTCTTTTCTTTTCACATCTGGCTTAGAGTGAGCAGATGTGACCACCACACGCAGTTTGTATAAACCCTTGTTAAGAATACACTGACCGCCTTCTGCACTTTGTAAAACCCCAGCAGTGTTGTGCATGCTCTACATGGAGTGTGTGAAACTATCTGATCCTTGTTTCCTAATGTGGACAGATGAGTATCAAATTGAACAAAAGTGTTTGTTAAATCCCCTGCGAGAATTGATCTTTTCAAAAACAAAAATCCTAACCTTCCATTACTAGCACCCATTGTCACTCAATGAGGGACTTGGCTTTCTGCAGTGTTATATTATGCAGATAATTTTTATAGTATTAAATCAGTTTTGACGAATTGGACAAAGATGATGCTTCATCAATAGAGATCCTTCAGAATCTATTGAAAGACTGAAGTGTAAGAAATGAGTTGGCATATATTCCTGCTAATTTGACTTTTTGTGCTATTCGATAAAAACATAAAAAAAAACAACAAACCTCACTAACTAAAAAGAAAAAAACTGAAATAACACAACTTACTTTGTGAGTAAAGTTGTCCAAGTTCTAGAAGGTCAAGAAGTAGACACTGAAAACATAAGTGTAAGTGATGTTTTGGATGTTTAAAGGACATTTTGGGATGGCATTTATTGTGCACTGCAACTCAATTAGATTTTTAAAAAGGAACTGATGAGTTGACCAGAGTAAGTTGGCTAAGTATCTATAAACATTTTTTCTGTTACAACCTGTTTGATTATGTTAGACTGAAAGAAAATATTTTATTTTTTAACAAATATTTTTTCCTTTCTTTAGCACATAAAAAATAAATATTTTCAGTTTTCTTACCACCTAAAAATTTGTTCCCTGATGATGAAATGCTGGTATCTCTCTGTATATGATGAAGAAAAGAAAAATCTTTTTTCAAAGAAAATACCAAGTTACTTATTTTCTTATTACAGTATGTTGTAAATTATGTTTTGGAGATTCAGAGAATAAATATGTCAGTGAATTTACGGTCTGTATGTTTGACAGATTTTTATCTATACACAGTTCAAAATTGTAGAATTTAAATATTGCGCCAATGTTGTTCAGTGTTCGTTCTTACGTGTTTTGACAATGGTACTGACATTGCTTGACTGAATGCGCGTAATTTGTACTTCTTTTTTTATTGTGTTTGAAACAATTATTAACAGTATTTATACTGCCAGTGGCGTCCGTGCTTTTTCAAGCATTTTTGTCTTGTATTATTATGAATATGAAAAATATATAAGGAAATGAGACACTACATAAAAGTTTGTTGCCAACCTTCTTCGCCGTTCTGTACACTGAGAATCGAGAAATCAAGGGACCGGGACATGAAATATGAAGGTGAAGACTAATGGCGTTGTCTGAGATTTGCGGTATAGGAAATGTACTTGGAAATAGCAAAATCACGTTTAATGAGGTAAAACTGAATATTTTAAAAATTAAAAAGTAATTAAATTTACGACACGGATCTGAAATAACTACTTTGGTTTTCAAAAGTTATCCAATTTTTCTGACCTATTTTGAAATGAGGTGGCAATTTTTGTCATTTTGATTTTAAAACTGAAATTAATGATTTATTTTGTATGGAATAAAGTTGTGTAAGGTTATGTGATGATTTAATAAAAAATCAGGGTTTATATATTGTGCACTGAATAAAGGTAAATTCATTTAAAGTGTTAAATGGCTACAATGTTGACAGATATTGTGGTCCGGTGTTAGATGTCGGTATTGTTTTGAAAGTACCAATATGTTATTTATAATTGAGTCTGCCAAGGTAATATTAAAATCTGAATTCTGCATTGTTGTTGACAGTGTTGTGAGTATTAATGAGTGAAGTAGGGATTTTGTTAATAAGTAGGTCATGGGAAAAGTAACCATCTGTTATTTTGTATGGCACTAGGTAATTTGAAAGATTTGAAGTATTGCTGCTTGCTTTTGATAGAGATAAGCAATTTTTATAAGAAGTGTAATTCCAGTGTTTGCTTAGGATTTTACTTAATTTGATTTGAGTAAATATATGAAATCCAAATGTACACATGGTTATGCAAGTTAGATGTTATGTTATTTATAGATTATTTTTTTATGGAAGTTAAATTAAGTTGTATATTTGAAATGTATACTTCATAAAAAACTAATAAAACAAAAACTGTGGAAGTTTGGAAAATTTATTTGTAAAATTCATCATCAATCAACATTTAACTTACATAACCATGTGTACATTTGGATTTCATATACAGTGGAACCTTGGATTGCGAGCATAATCGTTCCGGGAACGTGCTTGTAATCCAAAGCGCTCGTATATCAAAGCAAATTTTCCCATAAGAAACAATTGAAACACGGATGATTCGTTCCACAACACAAAAATATTTATTCGCATAACATTTCTAATACAAAATACAGTATAACGTAAAACAAATTAAACTGCACTTTACCTTACAATAGAGTCATTGTTGGTGTGAGGGAGACGAGAGAGATGACATGAGAAGGGTTATTGTGTAGCACGAATTTCACTAACGGAATCACTGCTATCTGTTGGCTCACTAGAATTGTTTTCTTTTCGTGCAACTTTAACAAGGAACCTGTCCAATGACTGTTGCTTTTGCCTCTATTTGAGGATTTCACGAAAATGTGACATTGCATTGTCATTGAACAGATTCATCGCTCGCATTGCTACAGCCTTATTCGGGTGGTGTTTTTCTATAAAATTTTGCACCGTTTCCCACATTTTGCACTTCTCCCGAATCTCATTTGAAGTGAGAGATTCCTCTGACTTTTCCTCCTCCTCTTCACCGGACGAGATCTCCTCCATAACCTCCTCCTGTTGTTCGCGATGCAGGTCCATCAGTTCGTTGATGGTCAGTTCCTGGCTATGTTCTTCCACCAGCTCTTGAATGTCAGCGTCATTCACCTCCAGCCCCATGGTCTTCCCTAAGGACACAATTTCATCGACAATCGGCGGCTCATTTTCACCAGCAATCCCCTCAAAGTCACGTCCAAGAACGCAGTCAGGCCACAGTTTTCCCCAAGCAGAAGTGAGAAGTGAGATGACCCCATCCCATGCTTTATCGATGATCTTCAGGCAGTTCACGATGTGGAAATGATTTCTCCAAAACTCTCGGAGGGTAAGGTCTGTTCCTTCGGTCACTTCGAAGCATCGCTGAAATAGTGCTTTGGTGTATAGCTTCTTGAAGTTCGAAATGACTTGCTGATCCATAGGCTGGAGTAGTGTTGGGAGGAAGGAACTTAACCTTAATGAACTTGAATTCCTCCAGTAAGTCGTCCTCAACGCCTGGAGGATGAGCAGGAGCATTGTCCATAACCAGCAAGACTTTGAGCGGCAGATTATTACCTAAAACGTATTTCTTCACTACAGGACCAAAGACCTCGTTCATCCATTCAACAAAGAACATACGAGTGACCCAAGCCTTAGTGTTGGACCTCCACATAACATTTAACTGGCTCTTCTGCACCTTGCATTTCTTGAAGGCTCGTGGATTCTCGGAATGATACACAAGCAGGCGCTTTACTTTTAAATCCCTGCTGGCATTAGCACACAATAACAGGGTTAAACGGTCTTTCATGGGCTTGTGACCGGGCATTGCATTCTCTTCTGCTGTAATGTAGGTCCTCTTCGGCATCTTTTTCCAAAAAAGTCCTGTTTCATCGCAGTTAAAAACTTGCTGCGGCAGGTAACACTCGGTAACAATGAGCTTCTGGAACTCAGCAGTGAATGCCTCAGCTGCCTTAGCATCCGAACTTGCAGCCTCCCCGTGCCTCGCAACACTATGGATGCCACTTCTTCTCTTAAAGTTATCAAACCATCCCCTGCTGGCCTTGAAGCTTTCTTCGATTTCTGTTGACGTACGTGTACTACATGGCAGTTTACTTACGAGGTTGGCGTACAACGTCTTTGCCTTCTCGCAGATTAAATTCTCGGTCACAGTATCACCTGCTAGTTGCTTATCATTTATCCAAATGAGAAGCAACTTTTCTACATCTTCCAGAACACGTGGCCGTTGCTTTGATACTCTTGTGACTCCTTTTGCTGCATCTAGCCCTTTTATTTCTTCTTTCTTCTTTAATATTGTGCAAATCGTTGGCATAGACTTGTTATAAAATCTCACGATATCAGCCACTCGCATACCTTGTTCGTGCTTTTCGATCATTTCCTTTTTAACTTCCATCGTAATCATCTCCTTCTTCCGACCGAATTCCTTTTCAGCCTTCTTTTCCTTCACTGGGCCCATTGTTGCAGTACAGTTATAACACTAATGAAAGAAACAAAATATGTATACGCTCGTACGGTGTTGACTATGCGAGCGAGGCACGCCAACTGAAGTCCAGCACGGGAGAATATTACACACAATCGCCCAGGAAAGAGAGGCAGAGGGGAGGGGAAAACGTAGGCTCAGGGGAGGGGAAAACGTAGGCACATGTGACGCTCGTATTGCGGAACCTCGCTCGCTTATCAAGTTACAATTTATTTAAAATTGTTGCTCGTCTTGCAAAACACTCGTAGACCACGTTACTCGCATTCCGAGGTTTCACTGTATTTACTCAAATCGAATTAAGTAAAATCCTAAGCAAACACTGGAATTACACTTCTTATAAAACTTGCTTAGGCCTATCTCTATCATAAGTAAGTAGCAGTATTTAAAATCTTTCAAATTACCTAGTGTCATACAAAATAACAGATGTTTAGTTGCGGATTTTTAATTATTAATAATAAAGATTCTTCATTTTGAATAGCTGACATTTGAAATCTCAATATATCATGGGCATTGTGACAAAACAGGTGAATACCAGTATAATATTTTGTGAACAAAATATTTGGGTTTTAATTTTTACATTGTAAAACATGAATGTAACTGACAAAACTGAATTGTGACTGACAAAAACAGAACTTCTTTCTAAAAAGACGAATCCATGGTACCTGCTGTGCGGTATAGCGACCTCACTTGGTAGACCGAAATACCACAGCAATATACAGATTAAAAAACATCACGCTTCTTGGTATCCCGCAGGTGTGTATTGGGATAATGGGATAGTATTAGCAAAAGCAGAATGATAAAAAGTATATCCACTAAAATTTTAGCCATGAAGCATGTTACCAGTACATAAGTGAACAGCTGTTTTTGTAACATTAGCCTGTTTGTTTTTCTTACCACTTAATATTTGATTAATTAGCTTCCTAAATTTAACCTAAATACTGTCTTATCCTACAGAAGTTAGTCATTGGCTCAAGCTTTGTTTAGTCTTGTCTTACTTTTAACACTCCTTATTTATATAAGTATTAGTATACATGTTGTTTCTTTTTCATTCTTTACACATATCATCATGATAACTGTGTTATTTACACCTTACAGCACTTCACTAATTTGAATGGCTTGGTTTATTTGGGCAAAGTTTTTTATTTCCCTGGTCACCGTTTGTCATCTGATCATGTGTCAGATATCTGATACTGCATCTATAACGCTCCACAGCACTTTATGTTGAAAATGTTAACTAATACTGTGTTACTTTGTTTTCCACAGCCCAACAGGTGGATTATGTAAAGCAATAGCCTGTGTTGTTACATATTTGTAAAGCAGATTTATGTCTCAAGTGTGTACAACTTCTACACACATAAACCACAAGTTCTACATGTTTTTCTTATAGCATCTTGTATTGGGCTTGGTAGCCAATGTTATGTCCAGATGTTTCCCTGTATTTGAGTTTGGAATAACAGTGTAATTAAATGTTATTTCTTTCTAGATGTTTTGCACTTCCATCCCAAGGATAGTATTAGCATATGCAAAATGACAAAAAGTATATCCACTAAAATTTTATGTAGGGTTCTACCATAGAGTAGGTACTGTGCGGGTTGGTACCATAACTAGCCTACTGTGCGTTACATTTCTCTGGAGGCTTTTGTGCAACTTCACGATTTTAGTTGTCTGTAAAGCTGAATGTTAATTATTGCCAAATTTGTTTACATTTTTTTGAATGTGTAAATATAGGTTGTGACAGAGCATAAGCAGTGCTTTTCTTGGGTGCCTGGATGCAAGCATAATAGATATCAAAACAAATATCGCTTTCAATAATCTAATTTATTCAATTAAAATGACACTTGTAATAACAAAGATATTTTCTTTGAATAACTGATTGTCTTATCACAAATAAATTATTTAGTCTTGTTTGTGCTAAGTATTGTTCACTTTCAACACTTTTTCTGCTACATAATGTTGACTTTCACCACTTGAAAAAAATAATTACAAATACCACCAACAGCTCTAGGTATGGTGTTTGTTAAAACACTCTAAACAAAATCCTGGAAAGTTGTGACACTCGCTGATGAAGCTAATAACTTTTCTAACATTTTTGTCCGCTTTCCTGCTTGTCATAGTTTTCTGTAATTCCATGTAACATCCTTTTCAAACTCTATGTTTTTTTCTCCAGCTCCTTCAGGTTTTACAAACATATAGTAGTTTTCTTAACGGAACAGTTGAAGTTTGAATTTCATTTACTGGAATTGTATGGACAATTGTTTCTGCCTGATTCTTCCTAAACTCTGTTACCCCAGCTTCCTGGACTAGATCATATTATATGCATTTCACAACGGCTAAAGGAATTTCAAACACAACTTTCTGGTGCCTCTTCAGACTTTTTTGTACACTTGAATTGTGTGAAGATATTTGATCACTGAAATCAACTCCTTTCTTAGCCATGTTGTAATCTATTACACACTTTGGTTTCAGTATTTCCTCACCATTTCAATTGTTTTTTGTGGTTTTCAATAAAGATGAGGTGTGATTTGGGTCACTAGAAATCATAAAAACAGGACGTTTATCTACCCACTTTATAATTTTTACTCCATCTTGCTCTATACTCATCACTTCCCCTTTCTTCATTTTGTTGCCAATATCTTTTGGCACTCCTCTTCTGCTAGATATTAATGTTCCACAGTATAACATTTTTATTTTGAATAAATTTTTGACCAAGGCTATGCTAGAATAGAAGTTATCAGCATATAGTATTCTTCCTTCCTTTGGGTTGGCTACATCCAAAAGCTTAAGTACAACGGACTGGGAGCGGCCTATTTTTTCATTGGTAGTTCCTTTCCCTGTGTAAACATTTATATTACAATTGTAGCCATGTAGAGTGCACAGTTTATATAATTTAATCTCATATGTATGTGATTTGTTGAGTACGTACTGACGAAAATGTAACCTTCTCCCATAAGGAACTATACTTTCAGCTATAACTAGGTGTCTTCCAGGTTTTAGGATTTCATTGAATTTTTTTTATCACTTTACAAAGAAAATTTTTAAATTTTTTATAGTCGACTTGTTGTTTCTGCCTGTTCATTGTCTGCAAAGTGTATAAATTGCAATAGCAAAAGAAGCCTATCTCGTGGCATAACTGACGAAATTATTCGTTATGAAAAACTGGGTCTTTTAATCAGTAACTGCTGATATTAAACCGACTGCAAACATGATGCCAATAAATTTATCAATTTCATCTTGGCTTGTTTCTTACCAAGTGTTTACTCTAGATTTGGCAGAGTGCCCCTTTTTTGGTTCCTGGAAAGCGTAAGTGTCAGTCTTTTTGGCTATTAAATTCAGTATTTCGTTGTCTATAAACAATTCAGAAATTTCCAAGGGACTCTTAGCAATATTGCTGTTTATATTGTAATACAACGATTCTGTGATGTGTTTATGTAGTAGTGTAATGGTGTTGCTTGCAGATACGCACCGGTATCTACGATAATGTTGTTTGATAAAATGTTCAAATTATAATTATTAGTTTGATTGTGATTGACAATGGATGAGTATCTATGGTTAACTCCTTTAATTTAAAGGTATTTCTCGCACTCCGTTAGTAACCTCCCCCCACTTACCACACGTGGATACTGTAGTTCTGATCGGTGACGGCTCAGCTGTAATACACACACTACATATACAAGTAGATATTCTGTTTGAATATCCAATGTGACTAGCATGCACAATCAAATGATATAATAGCTAAATAAAGTTCTGAGTTATTAGAAATATTTGAATTCTTCCGCCACCTTTTGGTAGAACTGACTATGAATAAATGAATTAATTTAAGTTTGAAATAATACTCTTTTTCCACTGGTAATAAAATGTAGAGGTTTATTAACGGTTAATGATGTTATAAAATCTTTTAAAAATTGACAATCAGTTACTAATAATTTTACTGATAATAATTACAATGAACAAAATTTAAAATAAGACTCTCCTTAGCCTCAAGGCTGGTAACCCTGTTGGTTATACAATAGTTTTTATCTTGAGAGGTTATGTCCTCTTATGTCAGTTAATTACCATGTTCGTGTGGTTCTTTTAAGTAGCATGATGCCAGGTACAAGATGTGGCATTTATAATGATATTAAATGAACAGTAAATAAAAAACAAACAAACAAATATTAAAATAGAAAATTAGTACCATATAACAGATACCTATGGTATTATCGTACGCGGGAATTCGTACGCCGTTCACAGTATTTACTTGACAATCAACAAGTGCGTTGGCTTGCACTACTGAAATGTATTGCTATATTTTAATAATTCACTGTGGGAATTATTTACTTACAAGAGAAAAAGTTATTAAAAAAAAACTCTTTGTTATTGTTTTCATCTGGTTTTGGATTACATGAGAACAGACTTGTGACAAAGAAGGTGGCAAGTTACGGTTATGATTTTAAGGTTATCTCATAACGTGAATTGTTATTAGAGTTAATTATCTTGAATATTTATTTCTTCTTAATCTAAGTATATACATATTATTTATAATAGTTCTGATGTGTCATTATCAGTATCATATAATACTCTTTCGCATAAAAGTTAAAATATTTATCTTCAAATATAGAAAATCAAAAAGAAACAACGTTAGTCAATCGAGCGACTATTTATATTGCTCGTATTTTGTAACAAGTACTTTAATCGTGATTCTTTTAATTATGAAAAATAATTAAAATATTTATTTAACATGTTAACAAGTGTGAATTAATACTTTCATTAATTCTGATAAATTCCATCATCATTTATGATACTTCGCTATTACTGACTTGCGTAGTATATCAACATTACGTATTTACAGAAATATTATTTCTGTTTCATTGTTAATTAATAAAAAAGAATTGTACTCCCTGTTTTTATCTTTTGCACAACACTCGCAAATACGATCGATATTGTACACTGATCGTATTTAAATATTATTCACTCCGCACAGTGCACTCGTTAATGCTTGTGTAGTATTTAGGTTAGTGTATGTCAGTTACTGATGTTTACATGTCGCGCACAATTCAAAAATAAACTTCTTCATATCTCGTCCGGAGAGTGACATGACCTGTCTGTTTGATGGTTGATAGATGACTCTTTCGTTCCGTCGGAACGTCTGCCGCTTGTCTCCCGATTTCCATTCATACGATTGGCTGAAATGTTTGAACTCTCTAACCCAAAGCACTTTATTTTCTTAAAATTTTTAATTTTTTACCAATTTTGGCGTTTGCGTTGGAGATTATATGACGTCAGCACTGGTACAAAAAATAATTAGAAAGTTTAAAATCGTAATAACTTTCTTAATATTTGTCTTATCGCTAAACGGTTAGTGTTAATAAATTGCGGACATCCTGGGCTTTAATTAAAGTCCAAACAAGATTATAATCCGTCCATTACTTAAATCACTATAACGATTTTATTGATTTTTATGGTGCATCTTATATTTAATAAGTTTATTACACCAAACTTAATTATTTACACTAAAACACTTTTAATTAAACGATCTGAGTCTATATCTCAACTTGTTTAATACAAAATTTGGGAATAATTGTTACCCAAACAATATCTAGTTATGGCGTCTTTGGGCGTCCATATTTGATTATTCACAATTGTACTTAAAACTAATTTTTCTTATCTAATAACACTGATATTGTAACCTAATAATAATAGAAGCGTCTATTTACATAACTTTGTACTTGAGTATATGTACAGGGTTGTATTTCATATACTATTAATATTGTTTCAGTACCCTCCTATCTCCTTTCTTACAATTGTCATTTTACTTATGGTTTTTTCTACACAAGGTATATTATGTAACAAATGCAATTAGTGTACACTTATAGTACCTAATTCCCTTCATATATTTGTTAGCTTTTAGCTATCTGAGAACCCTTCAATTTCTAGTAATGGGTTTGTTTACATTATGTCATAGCATGGTATTCAGTTATTTTTGTTAAAACAATAATTAAATTGTTATTGCTACACTTGATTTAGATTTCCAAAGTAGTATCAGACATTCTTATGATCCTTGATAACATTTTTATCTACTTTTAAACAAGTTTGTATGTTGCATTTTGCATAAATAACTTGCTCCTTATTGTTTGTTTACATTTGGATTCCACCATCATGGTCATTTGGTTTTTAATAATTTATATGTAAAATGACTATTCTCATGGTCATGGTCTGTTCTCAAAGTAGCATTAGGTGTCCCTCTTACTACTGGTAACACTCTTATCAATCTTTGTTCAAGCTTTAATAAAGTATCTTGCTTAACTAGTTGGTTACATTGTTTCTGCTTACTTCTGGCTATGTATTCTTAGTTAGCTAGTTTACAATATTTTGGTTACAAAACTATTGTCATTATATTTATAATCTGTTCTCATAGTAGTACCAGATGTTCATCTAACTACTGGTAATACTTTCATTAACATTGGTACTTGTTTTAATACTGTATTTTGTTTAACTAATTTGGCATACTAGGTTCCATTTTTCCTATCTTTGTGCCATCATATTTGATCTGTTTTATTTGTATTGTATTTCAATATAATACACTGTCTACTAGGGTGTATCATTATTTATAACAAATCCTTGATTGATATTATAGTTGATGGTTATTTGGTTAAATTAACATGTCTGATTTTTTGTTTCATAGGTGTCTTTCCTATGGGGTTATGTAACAATGTACAACATGTTCTAATGCAGCATTTTGCTACTACTAACATGACTTCAGTATGGTATTTTATTACAATATTTTAATTGTTTTAATACACATGTTTACACTACTTCTTCTTAAACAATAATACAAATCTTTTTGTACTAATGACAATATCTTTCTTGTCATTGGTTGTATCTAATTCCTGTCACATTTGTTTGATATTTAACAAAGGTTTTTATTGTCAGTTCTCTATGAACAATAATATAATGGTTCGATTTTATTATTCTGGTGGTCTTATGATTATCTATATGGATCACAATCTTTATTAAATTAGTCACACTAATTGTCTGTGTATATTTGACTATTTAATTCTTGATGTTTTCACTATGAAAGTAACACATTTTTTTCCACTATAAACCTTATCACTGGAATTGTTTGTGTGGTTTATTAGGTTAAAATTAGTTAACTGGTCACAGGTTTTCACATCTATATTAAGTACTCACTGTAATTGTTTGTGGTTCCTTAAATGTTAAACACTGTTTCTACATAGTCGATAATCACTATTCCTCTAGTTACTATTATTGTCTCTAGTATACTTGATGAATGATGAGTCCTTGCATGGTCTATCCATTTTCTTCTCTCTTCATGGTACGTTTCCTTGTCCTTCTTCTTTCCCTCTTCTTTAGGTTTGAACGTTTTCTTCAATATTTTCATTGTAGTCGTTATCTTCATTTGTTTCCCTCACTGTTGGGATTTATTTGTAGTTCTTTTGTTGATTCCCCTCACTGTTGGAATCCATTGGTATTGTCGTTATGTTGTTGGTAATGATATTCTTGTGATTTCCCCTCACTGTTGTATTTTATTGGTCCTTATTTTGTTGGTTCCCCTCACTGTTGGATCCTATTGGGCCTTATTACTAACATTTTATTTTGGCTCATGGTCATTTCCTTTCTTCATTTCGTATTTGATGCTGCTATGTTACTTTCTTCCTCATCGTTGGATTTTTATACTAATATATCTGTAGATACACACTTTTATTCACATAGGTTTATTTATCTAGAAATACTTTCATGCTTTTCTGTTACTTGACGTTATATTAGTTTATTTTATGTAACTACCATATTTGGTAACGTTACAATATTAACGAATGGGGTTTTCTGTAAACAAACCAAAGGGGCAAGTTTGAATATTAATGTTATACCAGTTACTTGTATTTTCATAATTGCTGCTACATGAGGTGTTACAGATCCACTTATAGATACAGTCTGAAGAGTCGTCTTCAAAATATTATATGGACAGTTTATAACGTTTTGTGTGATGGTTTTCTGATTGACACTCTGCTCCACTTGTTGCATTATCATCATTATTTTCTAGACTCTGTGTTGTGTGTTGTGTTTCTTCGATGTATTGTATGTTTCTTGTTCCTCAATGTTTCTTATTGAGAAACATTTTTCAAGAAGTTCTTGACATTCTCTAAGCTTCTCGGTGGCTAACTGTAACATTCATTTAACATGATTTGACATATTAAACATTTATAATAAGAAACGCTAATGAAAAACACAGTTTTAATACCACACAAGACGTGACAATAGCTTAGTTTATGCGACTAGATAGTAACACAGCTAAACAAAGACTGTTGGTTTAGCGGAGTATGAAATAAAGTGAGGGAAATTTATACAGGAATCAACATCTCACAGCAGGCAGTATGTATATATGCACAGAGGTTATGTTGCATTTGCTTTGTGCATTACATATTGCCTGGGATATTTATTTAAAAATACGCTTAATTAAATTCTGTATCAAAAGAGGACTTTTCCTGAATTTGTAAGGCAAAATTGGGATTAAAGACACTGGTTTCAACAGCCCACACAGAGATTAAGTTTTCCAAAAATTTCTATGTAACAGATGTAGATGTGCGTTACATATCGTGGGGGCTTGTAACGCAATCAATGTGTTATTGGGGACTGTGTATTATCTTTATTGATGTTAAACCCTTTTCTTTTGGATACTAACATATGCCCTAACATAATATTTTGATGGCCTCGACCACCATGTCTCCTTCACTGGGTGCTTTTGTGTAACAACCTCAAGTAGTCTATATTTAAGACATTGCACATACTCTAGTGTCTGATGTGCACGATAACACAGCACAGCCAACATGCTCACTCCACAAGACACAGGTATAGTGTCTGTCTTTCTGCACCAGGTCAGTGTGTTATCTGCTATGCATCTGGTTGTCTGTTATGATTTTCATTGGGCAGTGAAGAAAAGCAAGGAACAAGATCCTTGAATCCTCATACACGATATGTTTATTGACTTGACTTCGGGCTGAGATTTGTTCCCTAAATTTCTACCAAGTTACTTGAGATATCAGAGGACACTATTCTTAATAGTGTGTTTGGAGTCAGAGCAGAGGGGGCTTTGGTACTTTTGACCCCTTATGCTGTTTTCTTGGTCTGCAATAGTGCTTCAGTTCCCATTCGTGTTGATATTGAAGGTTATGATGTGCTGAATCTGATTCAGCTGCGATTTCACCATTTTTTTTTTCTTTCAAACAGAGATATTTAATGACTACTTGGTTTAAACTTTTTCATAGTTAAAAAAAAGTTGCTTACTTTGATAAAATCTCACAAAACCAGCCAATTAATAGATTAGTGTGCACATTTCACAACATTCATTTCAATGTTAGCTTGTGATTTTCTACACTAGTTAGATGGTAGTACCATGCTCTCTTCTCGAAGCTCATAATAAATGACCGTCATATTATAAGAAAATGTAGTAACTTTTATTTGTAATTACATGATTATATCTGTACCTAACATAATACACTACACTTTCGTTTATCCGGAATTGATGGGACCGGACCCTTTCCGGATAAACCAAACTAATGGCGAAAATGCCGGTATTAGCGATGTTTACCTACCGCTATACAGAAAAGCTGCAGTTTTTTATTTTGAAGACTATTCAAACTGTAGTAGCCTACTGTACTGTACTTTACGAGTAAATGTTAAGGAAAAACAAAATCTATTTCAGAATCACGATATTAATTGATGACTCGTTGGGCACTTGGTGAAACATATTAATACAAAGGTTTTGTAAAATATATAAAAACACTTGGTAAGTTTCACAAATTTTTTTAATTAACTCTGACAGCCGTTTCGACTAACTTAAGCCATTGTCAAAGAGCGAGGCAATTTTGTAAAATATTTTGTAAAATATATATTTTTTTATATATTTTACAAAACCTTTCTATTTCAGAATATTTTACTGTATAAAGAAGAAAAAAATGTATTTAGCATTTGACATTATACATACACTATATTAAATTCAGTACAGTACAGTAGTAGCATTTCTAAAAATTAACAAGTTTAATTTAGCGAGAAAAACCAATAATAAACACACATACATGAATGATCAAAGTCTTTACTTTTTAAAAAGTCCATTATTTTTTTCTGCTTTAGCGATGTTTCTCTCTTCTTAGCTGTATGGTCACGGAGTCTTTTTAGAAGTAACAGTTCTGTTGTAAGAGTCTCTTTGAATGCCGACGTTAACCAGATCGCAGAGGGAACTATACACTGCACTGTATTATTTTTACCCTTGCAGTTTAGATTAAGTATGTTTATGTTGATGAGCTCTGAATGGGTATAATGTTGAATTTATAACAAAACAGGGTGTTTTTAGTACAAATCGTATCTTAAAATTCACCGGTAAAGTCGTTAAAAAAAAATTTGAAAACTTATTCCGGATAAACGAGGGCCGGATAAAAGAGAGTGTAGTGTATATACAATATTATAGATGTTAATACATCTAATATTGTTATCATCTATTAGTTAGATTTTGTTTAGTAGATATATTATTTGCATCTTCTATCAAGAGTGTTAGAAAATGTTAACAAGTGTTACTAAAAATATGTTGATATTAATTTTTCCATTTTACTAGATTTGTAATAATAATTATTTTCTGTATATAATAATACAAAAAATTGTGTTTTAGGCAGACCATGACAGATTCTTTCAAGCCAACCAAACTATGGATAGCTTTTCTCCATGGTCATACCAGCTGTCACATTCAGATTTTTTGCAGGCATGTTTTTTGTTTATAAATTTTAGATTAATAGATAGATTTTCTTTAGACAAAATATCTTGTTTCATTAATCTTGTTAATTTATAAATGCTGTATGAACAACATATTACAACATTATTGAAAGTAGAGTAATTGATTTTTATATTTATAATTAATCTTGTTGGTTATTAAAAGTATCTCAGTTTTTGTTGTATTAAACTTATATCTTTTTACTCTTTTATCCCCTTCCAGAATCTTATTAGTACAGTCGACGAGTCCGAAAATGCCCTGAAACCTTAAAAATTTTCCGAAAAGGCTGAAACTTTGTATGCAATACATTTGAAGCATAAAAAAGAGATTAAAAAAAAGTTTTGGGTTCCAGGCCTTGTGCTTAACCCGTAAGTGCGGGTAATGTCCAAAAATTCATTTTGCGCGTTTTTTAAAGAAAACACTTTTAGTAAAAAATATCGTTATATCATAAAAATGACATACTAATTAATTAAAATATACGGTCTTCGAACATAACCTAACATGTACAAAAGTGCGGGTAATGGCCAAAACTTTGTTTTTCTATCGTGTTTTTCGAAGAAAAATACTTTTTTACCATAAAAATCGTTATATCATAAAAATTACATGTTAATGAACTAAAATATACTGTCTTCGAACACTTTACATGTGGGTATTGTTTCATAATAACTTTTCCGCGGTTTTAAAAAGAAAACATGTTTTAATTAACAAATTACAGTATACAATTTACTCATATAATTACTCATCTAAATGTTCATCGATGTCATCGTTTGGATCCAAATTTTCTTCGACGTCATCATTAGCATCCAAATGTTCATCGACGTCATCGTCATCTTCATTGAAAGTAGGAGGCAAATTATTACACTGTTCTGCCTGACAGGAAGCACACACCGCAGAGCAGTAAAGGCCAGCTTTTCTGCAACTACACATTTTTGTACAACCTTTTTTGCACTAAAAAAAATCATCTCTAAAAGATGCTTTGGAGCAGGTAACTTATTCATTTGTACTGGTAAAAGGATGTCTTCTTTGAACCAACCCCAATCTTCGGTTACAAGGTCATTTGACAGCCATTTCTGTACTTGCAAGTACACTCTGAAAAAATTTTGCCGGGCTGCGTCAGCTGTTGGTGGCAGGCTCGCTAAATTAACGGACTTCTTTTTTAATACAGCTTTTGAAAAACAAATATATCTGTATTTGTCAATACACAATACATTTTTTGGTGCATTATAGAGAGCTAGCACACATTTCAACCTATTTTCAAAAACAATTTCATGAGTGTTATTGGGGATTTTAAAACACTCCACAGACTCTTTGAATACGTCATTTTTTGCCTTCATCTCAAACAAATTACAAAATTTTTTTGTCCTTTATTATAAAAGCACGATGTAGTGTCACAGCCAGTAAGCGCATGTAAAATTAAAGTGTTTTCTCTGCAAAAGGGATATTTTTTTAAACTTTTGGAAGAAAAAATTTTGTTATGTTGTTTTCCTTTATGCAATTTCATAAAATAATGTGTAGTACTTCCCGAAGACAGAGCTGTGAAAAGAACCAATACATCTATATCGTCAGATACAATGACTGATATCTTATGAACTTGCTCCAGACATGTTCTAACTATTAGTATGTCAGCATCATCCTCAGCTTGTTTTACGACTACGTTCTTCTCTTCAAATGCCACTTTTAAATATTCAATTAATCTCTTTTTATTTTTTAAATTGGAAAGGAATTTTTGTTGTGTTGTTGGTATATTCATATTTAAATCGAAAAATATTTTGTTGCATATATTCGTGTAGGATCTACGTTGATGTTCGAGAGCTTTTGTGCTGTTACAATTCTCATTGTAGCCGTCGAAAACTACAGTGACATCACTTCCAAAATATTCGTTAACGTATGCTACATAACTTTGCACAATGGATTGAAAAGAGTCGTTTTGATGCCACAAAACCCGATGAAGCAGCATTCCACCACCATCAATGATAAATACGCATTCATCGACTTGTAAATCGATTTCTTTCGCTTCAAATATCTCAAATAAGGTTGATTTCGTAGTTTTCCTCATTGTTCCTTCATAAAAGAGGGACATTGGGTAAGGTGCCAATTCATATTTGAAATATTCTTTAAATTCTTCATTGGATTGTTTTGCTACGCAAATTCTTTGAAACAGTAACATGGGGTCTATAGGAACGACTTCATCGGAGATTTTTAAAGTACTACTTACAGCACTTAATGGCACCACTCGTTGTTTACGTTTAAAGGAAATTTCTGAGAAACTTTTCCCAACCATGCTTTTCAAACTTTCTAATCCAATAGAAAATGCCATGTGACAATTTATATTGTTCTCTCCGCTTAATCCGGTTGCAATGCTAACAGTTGCATTTTCATAGATGAATGGTTCATGTGACTCAAAGTATTTTGATATTTTGGAAACATCTTCGAAATCTCTACTTATCCTAGAGAGTCCCTGGCATCTATGTGCTGCTCACTCGATGAAAATTTAACATTACAGAATGATTCTACTTGTTCGCAAATATCGTGTGTGTATGGAAGACCTAACAGAAACTTCAAAGTAATTTTGTCATTGAATCCTCGACCAATAATCCCTCCCGATACTTTAATTATTCTCATGAAATCTTGTTCGATGGTCATATCGGTGAAATTTCCTCACCAAAACTTTTCCATTCTTCGCACAGTAGAATAACCATTTTCTATGAAATTATTGAATTCATCAATTTCCGAATAATCTGTACATTCTGGAACACATTTCACAATATCATCCATTCTCTTTATGTAGTTTTGCATGTCCTGGACATAAAAATGGGCATATTTCGCATAATTGAAATGTCCACTACTGTGAAAATATGGGAGCATTTGCTTTATTGTTTCTAATTGCAATCTTAAATTGCCCATTTCTTCTGATCGTTGAAATGTTTTCGCCAAAGCTATCATTCGCACGTATTCAATCCACAGCTTTGCCATTTTGCCTCTACGTTCTATCTCAGCCATTTTTCTTACAAATTTGTTCTTGGCAACTTGATTATTTCGTTTTTCTCAATACAAAGATATGAAGGTGAATTTTCTGGAAAAGAACACAGCACGGTATCTAAGCAAGTAACTTCTTCTTCTGAAAAATCAATTTCTTCTAAAAATTTTTTACACAAACTGAGGTACACAAGTGTGTGACCTCGCATTGCTCTTGCATAGGCATGTCCTGTCAGCATTTTATCAACTTAACACTTCGCATAAGAAACTCCTAATACTTCCTTCATTCCATTTCCTGACATTATATAGCCTACCGATCCAAGAAAGGACATAAGCAGATGGAAGCCACCAAGTCGAACAATGATTCTTGACATGTCGTTCCTATTATCAAAAGATTTAACCATTTCAACAGCTTTTTGGTAAAGTGGTTGATCGAAAGTTACAAAACATGTATGTAAATTCATTTTCTTTGCTTCCTCAAAAGCATATTTTAAGGCGGAAAAAATTGTGTTTCGATCACTTGGAGCTGAATTTATGAATGGTAAAGGATTGACGCGACTCATCTGATATGGCATTTTACACATGAGTTTCTCCATAAATCCATTCCAACCTGGCAATATCTGTGGAATTTTATAATTTCCATACAACCAACAAAAATCTGAATTTGATATATTTAGGTTAGAATCGGCTTGTTCCATTTCTTCGGCTAAAATCTTGTTGTAACCGAATCGATTTTCATGTACACTTTCGTAAATGCAAAAGGGGATATTTTCAAAGTTATCAATATTGTTTGCCCAAGACTTAACCTTTTCACGATAAATATTTTTCTTTTCCATGTAGCAACTATATGGTGTAATTACTTTAATGCCACCCATACTGTGAAATGTATTGTTTCCATCGATCGGATTGGTATTAAAATCTGCATTATCAAAATAAATTGCTCAAAGCATCCACTCTTTAATTCTGGCCGAGGTTGCAGTAGCAGGCATTCTTCATATAAATTTGTTTCGTCGTATGAACAACAAACACCCAAGTTATAAAAAATATCAATTATTCGTTTTGAAGCGAACTTTCGATGCAGCATTACAGCCAACGAAATTTGTAATGGAGACAAAAAAGATATAGGTCTCACAGCTGACATAATACTATGGTAAATCGTTGTACACTTCGTGCTATATGATTTCATGTTTCCTTTTTTCCTTTTAAAATTATTTCATTAATGAGAAATTGCAAAGACTCTGGAATGTTAGTTTTAACATCGTTTAAAAAAGTATCACTTGCAGGATAAAAAGTCGTGTCACATTCTTTTGAGTTTATATCATTTCTGATTATACTTGCAGCTGCTTTTAGTATTTTTAATCTTTCTTCATTTTTGTCCTTGTTTTTTTTTCGAGCCATGATTGTTTCAATGTGATATACTCGCTGTCCCGAAATGTTATTAAACATGGTACCAGATCCACTCTTAGAGGAAAATTTAATATTTCCTTCACCATATCTTTTTATTAATCTGGCTTTTACAGTTAAAAGAGTAGGAGCATTATCCCCTGAAACATAAAATAAAATAAACATGCAATGCAACTGGTGAATATAGTGTTACAATATTATATAATAAAAAAATTATCGAATTATTACCTAGTAGATTAGCCAATTCTTGCAATGAAAATTGAACATCAGTACTGTTTTGTATGTACTGAAATATAACTTCCATATCAGCTGATATGTCCTCGTCAGACGGGCGTCCAACAGAGCTATGAGTACTTTCCTTTAAGTAAACATATAAAATGTCCTTGCAATAACAAGTTCCATGATATCTTGCATTGCTGGATAGCAAATCAGTGCATGCAATTCTTCTCTGCACCTCTTTAGCAACAGTATCATCATTATGTTTAAGAATATTCTCAAGATTTTCTTGAAATTCTTTGCTAGTAACCAAGTGAATTTTTTGTCTTCTTGTAATACTTTTCTTCGTTTCTTTATTAATATTTGCTTTGAGTCCACAAACAAAGCAATTATTATCAAAATCAAAAGATGATAAATATTTGCGGACCTTGCTTTTTGCTGGAGAATAATTACTTGAGCGTGCAGAAGATTGCGGTCCCAATTGTTTATATTCAAGTTTATCCTCAGATTGCAGAATATATTTTTGCCGACATTTAGCATGCACCATAACTGAAGACAAACCTTTTAATCTTTTGTAATGTCCATCATTCCTCTTGATGATAACACTCTTTAAAGTTTCAATACCTCTAGTAACATTAACTGATTGGAAAGTAGATATATCCGTATTACAGATAAAACACACATCTTCACAAATGCTGGAAAAAACAATTTAATTTTTTGTTTGTTAACTCTTCATTTTAATTAATAAGTAACAGATGTGAAAAATACACAGAAAATACCACGTAATGCATAAAAATACTAAATAATTAATTATTTCAATAATGTTAGTAATATTTTTCAAAAATTTAATGTAAAAAGTTAAGGCGTACACAGGGATGTCACAAGGAAATGTGTAATGGCACTTGTACTGTGTGACAGTAATGCTTGTTATTATTGTATTAATAAAGTTTTCTTATAAAATAACTCATATTAATGATTACAATGATTTTAATGATGTACATAGTTTGTTTATAAATGTAAGTCTGAAAGTTGAAGCGTGGACTGGTGCAGTGCAGGCAAGTGTGTGTTATGCTGGTTGTAGTATTTACGTCTGACATTTGGAAATAAATTATGCACACCATTAAAACCGCTAAATACAATTTCTTTTTCGACAAAACAAATAACTTTTTATACAGATAAATAACTTTATGAAGATAAAAAAACACTCTGCTTTTGGATACCTAACCAATAAAGTACAACACTAAAATCACCTATAAACTTACATTTCTAAATGTAAACGAATGTTTTGTTATTAAAATATTAAACGTTGTAACGTGACAGATGTATGCATAATATTGAATGGCAATTGATCATTAGAATAATAAAGTTATAATATTTAAATTTGGAAGAAAGCATTAAGTTTAATATAAAAAGATTAATTCATAGCAACTGTGGAAAGAAATCATTATTATTTTAAAAAATACAAGTTCAAATAAAATGAATTACTAGTGATGAGTCATCCAAGACCAGTCTCATAACCAAAGGTTTTCAAGGTATAACCCAGGAAGGTAAGAAAGTGAATAACCAAGCAGTACAGAATATGACCAAACCCACAACGAGGAAGAATAAATAGAATAGAAACCCTAAAATAAGCCAAGATCAACCAATACAGGTGGTGTATTTCTAAAATCAAGAAGATGGAGAAGATCCCAAGAAACCTGATGGCATCAAGAAGAAGATGGAGAAGATACCAGTCCCAGAAGGCAGGAGAAAAGAAGACTGATGAAAGAAGAAGAAGGCAGCATCCTGAAGAAGATGTCATGCTCTTATAAAAGACACCCAAATCCCCATACCCCCCAAAATAAATAATTAACCAATAAAAGTATAACGAAATGAAAACCACATGTATATAAATTTAAGAGAGAGAAGTGTATAAAGTAAAAGTTGCCTGTGAACTAAGATGAAACAGTAATATAGTACCCATGGAACAAATCTCCATTGTAAAACACTAACCAACTTATTATGTTAATAAGACTATACGACCATTTAGCAATAACATAATATAAAAGTGCAAAGTGAACCAGTGATAGTTTTGGGTATTATAGAAAATGAACCTTGTGTTTCATTCTTGGCAATCACAAACATTGAATACGATGAAATATGCAATTTTCAATGACTTGAAATGTGTACTGTGAGAATATGTTACTTATAAGACATAAATCTGTTTAAAATAACATTTTGTTTTATATGCAAAAAGAAAAACAGATTTCATAATACTTTTTGAACAATTTATGCTATTTATTTATTTATGACAGGGTACAATTCCCCAAAGACAATGTATAAAAGACGGTATAAAAACTGTAGAATCCCACTTATAATAATAGTTAGCAACAAGAATATAGATATAAGGTTTTTATGTATATAGTATAAGAATGTTTAAAAATGTGTTAGATATAAGGCCATTTGTTTGGGTCTAATACAACTAACATCAGAACTATAAAAATAATTACTACTTGTAAATAGTAGGAAGTAATTAAGACTTGAGTTAGTAAAAAAACCTTTTTTGTGAACCGTATTTCCATGTTAGAAATAAGGATTTTGTTGTAAAATGTCTGAAGGTTGAAGACAACCATTTATTTAAAAAATATTCTTTTATTTGTTTAACTGTTATTGGTATTGTAACCAGTACTCATTGTTATTGTGTAATTTGGAAAAATGTTTAGTTTATAAGACTATATTTAAAAGTCAGAGAGGGTATCACACATCATATATTGTTTGTAAAATATTTTGTAAGAAAAAATTGTTAAAAAATCATAGGCCAGAGAAAGAAAACCAAAATTCATTAAAACAGAGAAATTACTCATTTAAATGCAGATAAACAAAAGGGATTTAGACAAAATAAACTTGAGATCAAGCCATATAATTGCACATACCATTTAGAAAGATTTTAATAAATTATATTCAGAAATATAAATAAAAATGAAAATGACTAAACTCAGAAATTTAGACATGGGAGTCATATATTCCAGAATAATGTTTCAGAATACAACTACAGTCGACTCCCTCTCGTTCGGACGCCGGATGGTCCGGACTACTTCTTGGAAATGAGTCATCAGCGCGCGCCGGGTTTCTCACGGCCGAAAACGACAGGATTGAGCGTGTCTGTTTATTTCCGGCCTACATGTAAAGAAAGATCCTCAGTTCGGCTTACGATTGCGTTTGCTCCGGATCGTCATACAGTGTACTGTAGCTGTTTTTACTAATTACTACTGATATTGTTGTGTGTTTTAATAATTTTCAATGTGAGTTACATATGTTATTATAAGTGAGTTTATTTGTTAGGTGAAATTGTAGTTTCAGTAACTCTGATTATTTGACAGTAAAATTCTCAAAAATGAGTGAAAAACGGAAGCATAATACGGTTAAAATGCAAGACAGACTTAATATTTTACAACGTTTAGATAAGGGTGAATCAGTGCAAAGTATTTGTACGGAGTTTAATGTAGGGAAAAGCACAGTTTATGATTGGCGGAAAAACAGAAAATCGATCGAGGATTTTTGTATGCAAATTGAAGTCGAATCCGTCCTTTCTACTCGATCTACCTTGAAAAAACCACACCATGAACTTGTTGATGACGCATTATGGTTGTGGTTCATGCAGGAACGTAGAAGAGGGACTCCTATAAATGGGCCGATTTTGAAAGAAAAAGCCGTCATTCTTCATTCAAAACTTGGGGAAAAAGGAAACTTCTCGGCAAGCGATGGGTGGCTAACGAGATGGAAAAAACGGCATGGAGTGCATTTCCTTAGAGTTTGCGGGTAGAAGCTTTCAGCAGACCAACCGGCAGCTAATGATTTTTCTGAAAAATTGAAGCGTATCATTGAGCGTGAAAAACTAACCCCAGAACAAGTGTACAATATCGATGAGACCGGGCTTAACTATAAACTTTTGCCTAATAAAACCTTTGCCACTCCTCAAGAAAAGTCTGCTTCGGGCTTTAAAGTAAATAAAGAAAGGATCACTGTTGCACTATGCTCAAACGCAACTGGGACACACAAGATGCCGCTATTTGTGATTGGAAAGTCGACCAAACCCAGAGTATTCAAAAACTTAAACATGTCTTCCCTTCCAGTGTATTACAGGTCACAAAAGTCTGCCTGGATGGATTCTTATTTGTTTAAGGAGTGGTTCGTGGCTCAATTTGTTCCGTCTGTAAAAGAACATTTGACATCCTTGAAATTGCCAGTAAAAGCAGTTCTTGTGCTTGATAATGCCCCTACGCATCCAGAGGAAGGTCTCGAATGTGATAGTTACAGTGACATCAAGCTTTTATATATGCCTCCAAATGTAACAAGTATCGCACAGCCCATGGACCAGGGTGTAATCGAATGCTTTAAGAGAAAATACCGGAGGAAGCTTCTTTCAGAAATTTTGGATAAGATGGATGGTAATGACAATGCAGGTCTCATCCAGACGCTCAAGACAATTAACATTAAGGACGTCATTTATATCGCTGCTAAATCGTATGATGAAATCCCATCATCTACGTTTACCAAATCCTGGAGAAAATTGTGGCCAGATGTTGAAACTCTCGTTGAGAAGAGACAAGAAGACAACCCAAATACAATAGGGTTAAATATTCATGCAACTGAACCTGATGACAACCACTCAATTTTAAAGGATTTACAACGGCTGCCTGATTCTGCTAGTATTAATGAGAATGACGTTGTGGAATGGATTTCACGAGCTGATGATGAACTGGCTAATGAAATCCTGAATGATGACGAAATCGTCGATGTAGTCCTTCGTCAAGAGGAAGAAAAAGAAGAAGACGACGACGAAGGTGATAGTGAAGCGGGAAATGGCGTGGGAATTTTGACTCATGCAGAGGGTAGGGCAGCACTGGAACTGGCAACTACCTACGTCGAACAACAGCCTGGCGCATCAGCTGTGGATGTTATGTTTCTAAGGAAGTGGCGTGATTATGCCTTCAAGAAAACAGTTGAAGTAAAGAAGCAGAAGAAAATAACAGATTTCTTTTAATATTGCAAAGCCAAGTTTTTCATTAGTTTTAGGTTTAAGTTTATTCGTTTGGGACAATTTTATGAACCTAAAATTGTGTTCCGTACACTTGAAAATTGTCTTAAAATGTGATTTATAAATATAGATACGCTATTACAGGTTGTAATTTACATAAGTAAAAAACCGCCGGATGGTCCGGAAATTTTTTAATCCGGACAGGGATCCGGTCCCGAGGTGTCCGGATTAGAGGGAGTCGACTGTAATTCAGTTAATTACAAGAGAATAAGGGAATATAAACCTTTTTAATACAATATAAGATTATTAATATTAAATATAACTGATAAAATGGCTGAATTTTTATAATGACAGGAAGTATGTTTTGACTTTTCAGAGAATACCAAAAATGAAAGTAAAATTACTAATTTTGGACAGAAAACACTATAAAACGGCATTATTTAATCTGAAAATAAGCCGAATGAACTGAAAGATTAATTTAAATAACATCTAGTGAATAAAATTGATAAATAACCAAAGTTTAGGCAATCATATAGTGAATTATTATATATGCACAGGATATGAAAATATATTTGAACAATGTTAAGAATAATATTATATTGGCTAAGAGTTTAATTGAAACTGGAGGAAATAAGATAGTTGATTATTGGTATTTGAACGGTTAACATGACACACGTTTTGTGACGAATCTAACCTAACTTACAACGGTAATGTTGAGCGAGTGAATAGTATGTTTTTTGTGAAATCGCGAGTGTCTTATAAAATACTTCTAGAACACTTACATTATGACAGAAACAATCAAGAAACAATAAATAACACTGAACAATACACATCTATTCTGAAAAACACCACAAAACACCAGAAAACTGTATAATACAATAACCATATTAGTGTCGGAATCGGGAAAAGTGTTCGAACTTATAATTACACAGAGACACAAAATACAACCCAGAAACATTACACCAGGCACTACACAACATTTAACAAGAGATTTGCAGACACCAGAACAGGAATACTGCCAGAAAATACATTAATCGGAACGTAGCAGAATCGAGCAATATTTGGACCAGCTTGACGGCAGCCATCTTACTTTGACAATTTCAATGCCTTCAGTGTTCACATCAGCTGTTGGTGAAAACAATTATATTATTTTCTATTCAATGTCTGTATTTAGTAATAATTATTAATTTGTTGTAACGTTATACTTTTTAAATATTAGCCCGATTTCTCTGACTTTGATAATAATTGGCTGTTTAAAGAACCCTGTATGAATTTTATATAATATACTTTGTAACTTTTTCGATATCCTGAGAATCGATATTAGAATCGATAAGAGTCAATATTGCTATTAACTAATAAAACATTAATATTTTTCAACACTAAATAGTTCTTTATTTCATAAATATTACTAGTTATCACTAATATAATTCTAATTAATAATCTACCAGGACTTTACCACCTATAAGTGAAGATAACCTAAAAAATAAAAAGGTAAACAAGTATCGATTGGTTTGAAGACAATCTTATGAGTGGTGATAGTTTATTTAAAATATACCAAAACTTCAATAAAATTTTTCAGAAGAGCATTACACTTTTTAAAACTTCACAGCCCTATATTAGTTAATTGATTATAATTAATTAATTAATAAAATTATAATTTTTTTTTAAATTATAATTTTTTTTTTAAAAAAACATTTTTTTATTTTCTTCAAAACAACAATTTTTGTTTTGAAACTTTTGGTGGAGCTGAACATATATTTCTTCATCAACATTACGCTACTCGACCGGTCTTGCTACCATTGGGACTCGACCAGCTGGGAAACTTAAGGAAGTGTTTCAGGCCAGTAAGACGTCGAGAGCCACACCAATTAAACACACCGATTAAGAACACACAGACTCAATCTAAATCAATCTTTTTATTTTATTACCAATTGGATAGCCCAAACAGTGGGGCTTGATTACAGCGGAGTCTCAACATCACCATCTCAACTTTTTATTTATTACAAATTGGCACCCAACATGGGGCTTTAATTAGCGATTGGAAGGCCAATAAATTCTGCCCAATCAATAGTTGGAGCTAGGCAACAGCTACAAAGCCAGAGAATTTCAAGGGAAAATGCAACGACGTGCAACATCTAAGAAACGGGCGGCGGAGGCCGAAAAAGGATTAGAAATAGAAATGGACAATAAAGAGGCGACGCCAGTAGAGGTGGGAGAGTCATTGCCGCCGGTGTTGTCCAAACAAACTGAACAACCAGACGAACAACCCGAAATGCCTACACAAACAGTGGAAACCAATGCGCCGGAGAAGGAAACAGAGGACATGACAACACAACAAATGTTCAGGATGATGATGGAAATGAATAAGAGAATGGGGGAGAGTAACAAGAAAATGGAGGAGGACAGGAAGAAGGAAATGGAAGGAATGAGTAAGAAAATGAACGAAAATAGTAAGGAATTGAAGGAAGACTTGAGTAAGAAAATGGACAAGAAGATAGACGAAAGTAATAAGGAAGGGAAGAAGATAGCCAGTCTTTGAAAGAAGATATCAAATCCGGCAAGGAAGAAACAAATAAGAAGATAGAAGAAAATAGTAAGAAGATGGAAGAGAAGATGGAAGAAATCAATAAGAAGCCGGAAGAGCACATCAAGGAAATGAAAGAGAACAGATTAAAAAGGGAAGAGGAGCATCAAAAATGGATTAAGGAAATAAGAGAGAACAGATTAAAAAGGGAAGAGGAGCATCAAAAATGGATTAAAGAAATAAGAGAGGACACATTAAAAAAGGAAGAATTAAGAAAGGAGAAGACCGAAGAAATAAAAAATGATAGCCAACCAGAACCAGAAGAAGTACTAAATGATAAAACGCAGGAAGATAGCCAACCAGAACCAGAAGAAGTACTAAATGACAAAACGCAGGAACAAGTAATGGTGGTACCTGAAATTGAAACTAACCGAAACCAGGAAAATATTAAACAAAGGGAAGGAGAATCAAGGATGAGAAGAATATATCCAAGAAATGTAATAAAAACGAAGGAAGAGTTGGAGATGATGAACCATGGATTAATTGATGACAATAATATCCCAATTACTGATGACAAAGACATCATGATTTCCAGGAATTATAGAAGGAGAATCGAAGTAATTTCAGAAATAATTTACCACAAGACAGTAGTCTACCAATGGGAAAGGACCAGAGGTAAACAGAATACCACATGTGGAACAGACCAATTTCAGCACAAGACTGGACAATGTTTTTCAGAAAGATGGAAATGTGATATCGTACCAGACTGTAATGATGACACAGATGAATCACCAGAATGTATTCCATTAACGTGCCATCTAGGACAGTTCCAGGGTACGGTTAGACTAAAATGTATTCCTGCAGGGTGGATATGTGATGGTAAACCAGCTTGTGGGGTTTCAGATAAACAAATAATAAGTGATAACCCAGATGAAGATCCTCACATATATTTGTCAGGTAATACAAAACATGGACCAGAGAAGTATTGGTGTATACAATACTATGATAGAGGGAGCCGAATAAGCTTGGTAGCCAATAAAGTAATAACAGCGAGGAAGATTGAAACAAGTAACCGGAACCAGCCCAGTAATTATGACGGCCCTAACAACCCGCCGCGTAATAACCAGTTTATCGGTAATTTTAACGGCGTTAGGAATAACAACCCCTATCCAAACAATAGAAACAATTTTTATCAACATAATAATAATATTCCATACAGTCAGAGAAATCCATATCCCAACAATAATGATGACAGACCTTACCCACTTAACCGAAATTACTATCATAATAATTTTAGTAATAACAATAATAACAGTAATAATAACCGAGTGTCGCGCCCTAGGGTAAGTTTTATAAGAGCAACTGAGATGATGGACCCTGGTTGACACAGATACCACACACCATCAAGAAAAGGGACGGATACCATGATAACCGACTACGGCGAAAAACAATGGTGAAGGAGACGAAATAAATATCATTGAAAGGAAATGATACGAAGAATAAACATAGAAACAAAACTGGGTTTTATGAGTGAAGACTATTTAAGAAAATGCACATTATAAATAAAAATATGAGCAATGGAGCGACATAAAGAAAATCGTCCATCTTCCTGGGTATATAAAAGAAAAGAAAATTTATAAGAAAAGAAAAAGTGAAAATCAACTTATTAAAGTACAAATAATATGGTCCAGTGTAAAGTACAAAAGATAACCATATGTTGTGGTAAATGATAAGCATAACAATACATATGAGTTGAAGGAAATCGTTTCAGGAAAAATCAAAGGAGTGTACAATCAAGCTTCTATGAAGAAATATTATGAAGAATGAGTTGAGAATTTTGAACTTATTAAATATTTTAAAAAAATTCTAAAAATATGTAAGGACAACTTACAACCTGATAATTTTGGAACAAACTTTCTGGAAGAAAGAGAAAGAAAAAGAATTTTTAATTTAATATTTTAAAAAATTCTAAAATATGTAAGAACAACTTACAACCTGATAATTTTGGAACAAACTTTATAAAAGAAAGAGAAAGAAAAGGAATTTTGAATTTATTATTATTAAAAAAAATTCTAAAATATATAAGAACAACTTACAACCTAATAATTTGAACAAACTTTTTGGAAGAAAGAGAAAGAAAAAGAATTTTTTAATTTAATTATTTTAAAAAATTATAAAATATGTAAGAACAACTTACAACCTAATAATTTGAACAAACTTTTTGGAAGAAAGAGAAAGAAAAAAGAATTTTTAATTTAATAATAAAAAATTCTAAAAATATGTAAGAACAACTTACACCTAATAATTTGAAGAAAAAACTTTATGGAAGAAAGAGAAAAAGAGAGAATTTTGAATTTTGAACTTAATTATATTATAAAAATTTAAAATTGATTAAGTACATCTTACTACAACCTGATAATTTGGAACAAACTTTATGGAAGAAGAAGAAAGAGAAAGAGAGAGAATTTTGAACTTAATATTAAAAATTTAAAATTAAGTAAGCACAGCTTACTACCACTGAATTATGAGAAAAACATTTTGGAAGAATTAAGAAGAAAGGAATTTTGAAGTTAATATACGAAAAATTTAAAAATGAAGTAAGACCAACTTACTATAACTAAGTTTATGAGAAAACTTTATGGTAAATAATTAAGAAGAATTTGAATTTGGAAAAATACCAAAACATTCAGAAATAATAGTAAGATCACAGTACTATAAACAATTCTGAATGAAACAATTCTGGGAATAAATGAATTAAACAGAATTTGAATGTTGATAGAACGTCAGTACTTTGAAACAAGATAAGATCAACATATTACAAGGATTTATGAGAAATATTTTTCAATTAAATAAAAAGAATAGTTTGAATTTTACATTAAAACTAACCAAGTTCCAAAAAATAATTATGTGTCAATTATAATTGAATTGAGAAGAAAATAAAGTGATTAATTCAGAAAAGAAGAATTAATTTTAATCCAGAATAAATGGTAGATATTCACAATAGCATTTGAAGGAGTAGAGAAGAATAACAAAAAAGAGTGTAATATGCAAGAAAAGAAAAAATTTGGAAGCAAAGAGACTAATTACTTATGAAACGATAATGAAAACAGTTAATTAAGAGCAAAGAAGAACAACTCATACCAAACAGATGGAGAAGATGATTTTGAACAAGTGATAATAATAAGACCTATATGAAATGCAAAGAGAAGAAATACCACATGAAATATAATGTAAATGAATTAATGCTAATGAATGCGAAGGCGGATTAATAACTTTCTAAGAGAAAGGAAAGAACCAAAATGTTTAAATAAAATGATCAATATAACAACCTGTATATCTAAAGTAAAGATACAATGTTAAAAAATTAAATATAATATATTAAGACCATTCAAATAATGAATAAGAAAGACTATTTATAAAGACCATACTAATACTATGAGTAACCAGAAGAAAGTATAAAGAGAATTCAGATGGAGAAAAAAGAGTTACACTGTAAACAGTAACCAGAATTAATAAAAGAAAGGTTTTCAACCATAATAAAAATAAATATATCAGACAAGTTAAGAGTTTAAAAACAAATATATATAATGAGTATAATAATAATTATGAAGATTTATTAAGATAGAAAATGTGAGATAATCTGAGAGACTACGAAGTGAAGAATCCAAAGATATTTTTATTAGTCGAAAATGAGACTACTTTTTATTTATTTATTCGATGACTGACTGAAGATAATTCCAGCAGCATTATGTTTTTTTGAGCAGGGATGGATATGCCTCTGTACTCAATTTATAGAAGTGGTGTATGGCCAGAAGAGAAGTAGCGTACAGTGCCCCTCTGATCTGCCCCAGCCCACGTGATAGGGAATGTTAGGGAATTAATATCCCAAGGATACAACACGAAGTTGATAAAGAAAGAAAATGTATTACAATAATAATATATCTCAGAAGACACTAACTATCCGAAAAGGATCAGTAGTAAAACAAATAACCATATATATAAAATTAATTAAACTCTAATATAAAAAAGTCGATATAAAAATGGAGGAGAAAATGAATTATAAGAAATGATGAAATTATCATAAGAAATTATTTCATCCATAAACATGTCTGAAATAATTACTTCTGGAGGAGAGCAATCTGTAACGTGACAGATGTATGCATAATATTGAATGGCAATTGATCATTAGAATAATAAAGTTATAATATTTAAATTTGGAAGAAAGCATTAAGTTTAATATAAAAAGATTAATTCATAGCAACTGTGGAAAGAAATCATTATTATTTTAAAAAATACAAGTTCAAATAAAATGAATTACTAGTGATGAGTCATCCAAGACCAGTCTCATAACCAAAGGTTTTCAAGGTATAACCCAGGAAGGTAAGAAAGTGAATAACCAAGCAGTACAGAATATGACCAAACCCACAACGAGGAAGAATAAATAGAATAGAAACCCTAAAATAAGCCAAGATCAACCAATACAGGTGGTGTATTTCTAAAATCAAGAAGATGGAGAAGATCCCAAGAAACCTGATGGCATCAAGAAGAAGATGGAGAAGATACCAGTCCCAGAAGGCAGGAGAAAAGAAGACTGATGAAAGAAGAAGAAGGCAGCATCCTGAAGAAGATGTCATGCTCTTATAAAAGACACCCAAATCCCCATACCCCCCAAAATAAATAATTAACCAATAAAAGTATAACGAAATGAAAACCACATGTATATAAATTTAAGAGAGAGAAGTGTATAAAGTAAAAGTTGCCTGTGAACTAAGATGAAACAGTAATATAGTACCCATGGAACAAATCTCCATTGTAAAACACTAACCAACTTATTATGTTAATAAGACTATACGACCATTTAGCAATAACATAATATAAAAGTGCAAAGTGAACCAGTGATAGTTTTGGGTATTATAGAAAATGAACCTTGTGTTTCATTCTTGGCAATCACAAACATTGAATACGATGAAATATGCAATTTTCAATGACTTGAAATGTGTACTGTGAGAATATGTTACTTATAAGACATAAATCTGTTTAAAATAACATTTTGTTTTATATGCAAAAAGAAAAGCAGATTTCATAATACTTTTTGAACAATTTATGCTATTTATTTATTTATGACAGGGTACAATTCCCCAAAGACAATGTATAAAAGACGGTATAAAAACTGTAGAATCCCACTTATAATAATAGTTAGCAACAAGAATATAGATATAAGGTTTTTATGTATATAGTATAAGAATGTTTAAAAATGTGTTAGATATAAGGCCATTTGTTTGGGTCTAATACAACTAACATCAGAACTATAAAAATAATTACTACTTGTAAATAGTAGGAAGTAATTAAGACTTGAGTTAGTAAAAAAACCTTTTTTGTGAACCGTATTTCCATGTTAGAAATAAGGATTTTGTTGTAAAATGTCTGAAGGTTGAAGACAACCATTTATTTAAAAAATATTCTGTATTTGTTTAACTGTTATTGGTATTGTAACCAGTACTCATTGTTATTGTGTAATTTGGAAAAATGTTTAGTTTATAAGACTATATTTAAAAGTCAGAGAGGGTATCACACATCATATATTGTTTGTAAAATATTTTGTAAGAAAAAATTGTTAAAAAATCATAGGCCAGAGAAAGAAAACCAAAATTCATTAAAACAGAGAAATTACTCATTTAAATGCAGATAAACAAAAGGGATTTAGACAAAATAAACTTGAGATCAAGCCATATAATTGCACATACCATTTAGAAAGATTTTAATAAATTATATTCAGAAATATAAATAAAAATGAAAATGACTAAACTCAGAAATTTAGACATGGGAGTCATATATTCCAGAATAATGTTTCAGAATACAACTACAGTCGACTCCCTCTCGTTCGGACGCCGGATGGTCCGGACTACTTCTTGGAATGAGTCATCAGCGCGCGCCGGGTTTCTCACGGCCGAAAACGACAGGATTGAGCGTGTCTGTTTATTTCCGGCCTACATGTAAAGAAAGATCCTCAGTTCGGCTTACGATTGCGTTTGCTCCGGATCGTCATACAGTGTACTGTAGCTGTTTTTACTAATTACTACTGATATTGTTGTGTGTTTTAATAATTTTCAATGTGAGTTACATATGTTATTATAAGTGAGTTTATTTGTTAGGTGAAATTGTAGTTTCAGTAACTCTGATTATTTGACAGTAAAATTCTCAAAAATGAGTGAAAAACGGAAGCATAATACGGTTAAAATGCAAGACAGACTTAATATTTTACAACGTTTAGATAAGGGTGAATCAGTGCAAAGTATTTGTACGGAGTTTAATGTAGGGAAAAGCACAGTTTATGATTGGCGGAAAAACAGAAAATCGATCGAGGATTTTTGTATGCAAATTGAAGTCGAATCCGTCCTTTCTACTCGATCTACCTTGAAAAAACCACACCATGAACTTGTTGATGACGCATTATGGTTGTGGTTCATGCAGGAACGTAGAAGAGGGACTCCTATAAATGGGCCGATTTTGAAAGAAAAAGCCGTCATTCTTCATTCAAAACTTGGGGAAAAAGGAAACTTCTCGGCAAGCGATGGGTGGCTAACGAGATGGAAAAAACGGCATAGAGTGCATTTCCTTGGAGTTTGCGGGTAGAAGCTTTCAGCAGACCAACCGGCAGCTAATGATTTTTCTGAAAAATTGAAGCGTATCATTGAGCGTGAAAAACTAACCCCAGAACAAGTGTACAATATCGATGAGACCGGGCTTAACTATAAACTTTTGCCTAATAAAACCTTTGCCACTCCTCAAGAAAAGTCTGCTTCGGGCTTTAAAGTAAATAAAGAAAGGATCACTGTTGCACTATGCTCAAACGCAACTGGGACACACAAGATGCTGCTATTTGTGATTGGAAAGTCGACCAAACCCAGAGTATTCAAAAACTTAAACATGTCTTCCCTTCCAGTGTATTACAGGTCACAAAAGTCTGCCTGGATGGATTCTTATTTGTTTAAGGAGTGGTTCGTGGCTCAATTTGTTCCGTCTGTAAAAGAACATTTGACATCCTTGAAATTGCCAGTAAAAGCAGTTCTTGTGCTTGATAATGCCCCTACGCATCCAGAGGAAGGTCTCGAATGTGATAGTTACAGTGACATCAAGCTTTTATATATGCCTCCAAATGTAACAAGTATCGCACAGCCCATGGACCAGGGTGTAATCGAATGCTTTAAGAGAAAATACCGGAGGAAGCTTCTTTCAGAAATTTTGGATAAGATGGATGGTAATGACAATGCAGGTCTCATCCAGACGCTCAAGACAATTAACATTAAGGACGTCATTTATATCGCTGCTAAATCGTATGATGAAATCCCATCATCTACGTTTACCAAATCCTGGAGAAAATTGTGGCCAGATGTTGAAACTCTCGTTGAGAAGAGACAAGAAGACAACCCAAATACAATAGGGTTAAATATTCATGCAACTGAACCTGATGACAACCACTCAATTTTAAAGGATTTACAACGGCTGCCTGATTCTGCTAGTATTAATGAGAATGACGTTGTGGAATGGATTTCACGAGCTGATGATGAACTGGCTAATGAAATCCTGAATGATGACGAAATCGTCGATGTAGTCCTTCGTCAAGAGGAAGAAAAAGAAGAAGACGACGACGAAGGTGATAGTGAAGCGGGAAATGGCATGGGAATTTTGACTCATGCAGAGGGTAGGGCAGCACTGGAACTGGCAACTACCTACGTCGAACAACAGCCTGGCGCATCAGCTGTGGATGTTATGTTTCTAAGGAAGTGGCGTGATTATGCCTTCAAGAAAACAGTTGAAGTAAAGAAGCAGAAGAAAATAACAGATTTCTTTTAATATTGCAAAGCCAAGTTTTTCATTAGTTTTAGGTTTAAGTTTATTCGTTTGGGACAATTTTATGAACCTAAAATTGTGTTCCGTACACTTGAAAATTGTCTTAAAATGTGATTTATAAATATAGATACGCTATTACAGGTTGTAATTTACATAAGTAAAAAACCGCCGGATGGTCCGGAAATTTTTTAATCCGGACAGGGATCCGGTCCCGAGGTGTCCGGATTAGAGGGAGTCGACTGTAATTCAGTTAATTACAAGAGAATAAGGGAATATAAACCTTTTTAATACAATATAAGATTATTAATATTAAATATAACTGATAAAATGGCTGAATTTTTATAATGACAGGAAGTATGTTTTGACTTTTCAGAGAATACCAAAAATGAAAGTAAAATTACTAATTTTGGACAGAAAACACTATAAAACGGCATTATTTAATCTGAAAATAACCCGAATGAACTGAAAGATTAATTTAAATAACATCTAGTGAATAAAATTGATAAATAACCAAAGTTTAGGCAATCATATAGTGAATTATTATATATGCACAGGATATGAAAATATATTTGAACAATGTTAAGAATAATATTATATTGGCTAAGAGTTTAATTGAAACTGGAGGAAATAAGATAGTTGATTATTGGTATTTGAACGGTTAACATGACACACGTTTTGTGACGAATCTAACCTAACTTACAACGGTAATGTTGAGCGAGTGAATAGTATGTTTTTTGTGAAATCGCGAGTGTCTTATAAAATACTTCTAGAACACTTACATTATGACAGAAACAATCAAGAAACAATAAATAACACTGAACAATACACATCTATTCCGAAAAACACCACAAAACACCAGAAAACTGTATAATACAATAACCATATTAGTGTCGGAATCGGGAAAAGTGTTCGAACTTATAATTACACAGAGACACAAAATACAACCCAGAAACATTACACCAGGCACTACACAACATTTAACAAGAGATTTGCAGACACCAGAACAGGAATACTGCCAGAAAATACATTAATCGGAACGTAGCAGAATCGAGCAATATTTGGACCAGCTTGACGGCAGCCATCTTACTTTGACAATTTCAATGCCTTCAGTGTTCACATCAGCTGTTGGTGAAAACAATTATATTATTTTCTATTCAATGTCTGTATTTAGTAATAATTATTAATTTGTTGTAACGTTATACTTTTTAAATATTAGCCCGATTTCTCTGACTTTGATAATAATTGGCTGTTTAAAGAACCCTGTATGAATTTTATATAATATACTTTGTAACTTTTTCGATATCCTGAGAATCGATATTAGAATCGATAAGAGTCAATATTGCTATTAACTAATAAAACATTAATATTTTTCAACACTAAATAGTTCTTTATTTCATAAATATTACTAGTTATCACTAATATAATTCTAATTAATAATCTACCAGGACTTTACCACCTATAAGTGAAGATAACCTAAAAAATAAAAAGGTAAACAAGTATCGATTGGTTTGAAGACAATCTTATGAGTGGTGATAGTTTATTTAAAATATACCAAAACTTCAATAAAATTTTTCAGAAGAGCATTACACTTTTTAAAACTTCACAGCCCTATATTAGTTAATTGATTATAATTAATTAATTAATAAAATTATAATTTTTTTTTTAAATTATAATTTTTTTTTTTTAAACATTTTTTTATTTTCTTCAAAACAACAATTTTTGTTTTGAAACTTTTGGTGGAGCTGAACATATATTTCTTCATCAACATTAAGCTACTCGACCGGTCTTGCTACCATTGGGACTCGACCAGCTGGGAAACTTAAGGAAGTGTTTCAGGCCAGTAAGACGTCGAGAGCCACACCAATTAAACACACCAATTAAGAACACACAGACTCAATCTAAATCAATCTTTTTATTTTATTACCAATTGGATAGCCCAAACAGTGGGGCTTGATTACAGCGGAGTCTCAACATCACCATCTCAACTTTTTATTTATTACAAATTGGCGCCCAACGTGGGGCTTTAATTAGCGATTGGAAGGCCAATAAATTCTGCCCAATCAATAGTTGGAGCTAGGCAACAGCTACAAAGCCAGAGAATTTCAAGGGAAAATGCAACGACGTGCAACATCTAAGAAACGGGCGGCGGAGGCCGAAAAAGAATTAGAAATAGAAATGGACAATAAAGAGGCGACGCCAGTAGAGGTGGGAGAGTCATTGCCGCCGGTGTTGTCCAAACAAACTGAACAACCAGACGAACAACCCGAAATGCCTACACAAACAGTGGAAACCAATGCGCCGGAGAAGGAAACAGAGGACATGACAACACAACAAATGTTCAGGATGATGATGGAAATGAATAAGAGAATGGGGGAGAGTAACAAGAAAATGGAGGAGGACAGGAAGAAGGAAATGGAAGGAATGAGTAAGAAAATGAACGAAAATAGTAAGGAATTGAAGGAAGACTTGAGTAAGAAAATGGACAAGAAGATAGACGAAAGTAATAAGGAAGGGAAGAAGATAGCCAGTCTTTGAAAGAAGATATCAAATCCGGCAAGGAAGAAACAAATAAGAAGATAGAAGAAAATAGTAAGAAGATGGAAGAGAAGATGGAAGAAATCAATAAGAAGCCGGAAGAGCACATCAAGGAAATGAAAGAGAACAGATTAAAAAGGGAAGAGGAGCATCAAAAATGGATTAAGGAAATAAGAGAGAACAGATTAAAAAGGGAAGAGGAGCATCAAAAATGGATTAAAGAAATAAGAGAGGACACATTAAAAAAGGAAGAATTAAGAAAGGAGAAGACCGAAGAAATAAAAAATGATAGCCAACCAGAACCAGAAGAAGTACTAAATGATAAAACGCAGGAAGATAGCCAACCAGAACCAGAAGAAGTACTAAATGACAAAACGCAGGAACAAGTAATGGTGGTACCTGAAATTGAAACTAACCGAAACCAGGAAAATATTAAACAAAGGGAAGGAGAATCAAGGATGAGAAGAATATATCCAAGAAATGTAATAAAAACGAAGGAAGAGTTGGAGATGATGAACCATGGATTAATTGATGACAATAATATCCCAATTACTGATGACAAAGACATCATGATTTCCAGGAATTATAGAAGGAGAATCGAAGTAATTTCAGAAATAATTTACCACAAGACAGTAGTCTACCAATGGGAAAGGACCAGAGGTAAACAGAATACCACATGTGGAACAGACCAATTTCAGCGCAAGACTGGACAATGTTTTTCAGAAAGATGGAAATGTGATATCGTACCAGACTGTAATGATGACACAGATGAATCACCAGAATGTATTCCATTAACGTGCCATCTAGGACAGTTCCAGGGTACGGTTAGACTAAAATGTATTCCTGCAGGGTGGATATGTGATGGTAAACCAGCTTGTGGGGTTTCAGATAAACAAATAATAAGTGATAACCCAGATGAAGATCCTCACATATATTTGTCAGGTAATACAAAACATGGACCAGAGAAGTATTGGTGTATACAATACTATGATAGAGGGAGCCGAATAAGCTTGGTAGCCAATAAAGTAATAACAGCGAGGAAGATTGAAACAAGTAACCGGAACCAGCCCAGTAATTATGACGGCCCTAACAACCCGCCGCGTAATAACCAGTTTATCGGTAATTTTAACGGCGTTAGGAATAACAACCCCTATCCAAACAATAGAAACAATTTTTATCAACATAATAATAATATTCCATACAGTCAGAGAAATCCATATCCCAACAATAATGATGACAGACCTTACCCACTTAACCGAAATTACTATCATAATAATTTTAGTAATAACAATAATAACAGTAATAATAACCGAGTGTCGCGCCCTAGGGTAAGTTTTATAAGAGCAACTGAGATGATGGACCCTGGTTGACACAGATACCACACACCATCAAGAAAAGGGACGGATACCATGATAACCGACTACGGCGAAAAACAATGGTGAAGGAGACGAAATAAATATCATTGAAAGGAAATGATACGAAGAATAAACATAGAAACAAAACTGGGTTTTATGAGTGAAGACTATTTAAGAAAATGCACATTATAAATAAAAATATGAGCAATGGAGCGACATAAAGAAAATCGTCCATCTTCCTGGGTATATAAAAGAAAAGAAAATTTATAAGAAAAGAAAAAGTGAAAATCAACTTATTAAAGTACAAATAATATGGTCCAGTGTAAAGTACAAAAGATAACCATATGTTGTGGTAAATGATAAGCATAACAATACATATGAGTTGAAGGAAATCGTTTCAGGAAAAATCAAAGGAGTGTACAATCAAGCTTCTATGAAGAAATATTATGAAGAATGAGTTGAGAATTTTGAACTTATTAAATATTTTAAAAAAATTCTAAAAATATGTAAGGACAACTTACAACCTGATAATTTTGGAACAAACTTTCTGGAAGAAAGAGAAAGAAAAAGAATTTTTAATTTAATATTTTAAAAAATTCTAAAATATGTAAGAACAACTTACAACCTGATAATTTTGGAACAAACTTTATAAAAGAAAGAGAAAGAAAAGGAATTTTGAATTTATTATTATTAAAAAAAATTCTAAAATATATAAGAACAACTTACAACCTAATAATTTGAACAAACTTTTTGGAAGAAAGAGAAAGAAAAAGAATTTTTTAATTTAATTATTTTAAAAAATTATAAAATATGTAAGAACAACTTACAACCTAATAATTTGAACAAACTTTTTGGAAGAAAGAGAAAGAAAAAAGAATTTTTAATTTAATAATAAAAAATTCTAAAAATATGTAAGAACAACTTACACCTAATAATTTGAAGAAAAAACTTTATGGAAGAAAGAGAAAAAGAGAGAATTTTGAACTTAATTATATTATAAAAATTTAAAATTGATTAAGTACATCTTACTACAACCTGATAATTTGGAACAAACTTTATGGAAGAAGAAGAAAGAGAAAGAGAGAGAATTTTGAACTTAATATTAAAAATTTAAAATTAAGTAAGCACAGCTTACTACCACTGAATTATGAGAAAAACATTTTGGAAGAATTAAGAAGAAAGGAATTTTGAAGTTAATATACGAAAAATTTAAAAATGAAGTAAGACCAACTTACTATAACTAAGTTTATGAGAAAACTTTATGGTAAATAATTAAGAAGAATTTGAATTTGGAAAAATACCAAAACATTCAGAAATAATAGTAAGATCACAGTACTATAAACAATTCTGAATGAAACAATTCTGGGAATAAATGAATTAAACAGAATTTGAATGTTGATAGAACGTCAGTACTTTGAAACAAGATAAGATCAACATATTACAAGGATTTATGAGAAATATTTTTCAATTAAATAAAAAGAATAGTTTGAATTTTACATTAAAACTAACCAAGTTCCAAAAAATAATTATGTGTCAATTATAATTGAATTGAGAAGAAAATAAAGTGATTAATTCAGAAAAGAAGAATTAATTTTAATCCAGAATAAATGGTAGATATTCACAATAGCATTTGAAGGAGTAGAGAAGAATAACAAAAAAGAGTGTAATATGCAAGAAAAGAAAAAATTTGGAAGCAAAGAGACTAATTACTTATGAAACGATAATGAAAACAGTTAATTAAGAGCAAAGAAGAACAACTCATACCAAACAGATGGAGAAGATGATTTTGAACAAGTGATAATAATAAGACCTATATGAAATGCAAAGAGAAGAAATACCACATGAAATATAATGTAAATGAATTAATGCTAATGAATGCGAAGGCGGATTAATAACTTTCTAAGAGAAAGGAAAGAACCAAAATGTTTAAATAAAATGATCAATATAACAACCTGTATATCTAAAGTAAAGATACAATGTTAAAAAATTAAATATAATATATTAAGACCATTCAAATAATGAATAAGAAAGACTATTTATAAAGACCATACTAATACTATGAGTAACCAGAAGAAAGTATAAAGAGAATTCAGATGGAGAAAAAAGAGTTACACTGTAAACAGTAACCAGAATTAATAAAAGAAAGGTTTTCAACCATAATAAAAATAAATATATCAGACAAGTTAAGAGTTTAAAAACAAATATATATAATGAGTATAATAATAATTATGAAGATTTATTAAGATAGAAAATGTGAGATAATCTGAGAGACTACGAAGTGAAGAATCCAAAGATATTTTTATTAGTCGAAAATGAGACTACTTTTTATTTATTTATTCGATGACTGACTGAAGATAATTCCAGCAGCATTATGTTTTTTTGAGCAGGGATGGATATGCCTCTGTACTCAATTTATAGAAGTGGTGTATGGCCAGAAGAGAAGTAGCGTACAGTGCCCCTCTGATCTGCCCCAGCCCACGTGATAGGGAATGTTAGGGAATTAATATCCCAAGGATACAACACGAAGTTGATAAAGAAAGAAAATGTATTACAATAATAATATATCTCAGAAGACACTAACTATCCGAAAAGGATCAGTAGTAAAACAAATAACCATATATATAAAATTAATTAAACTCTAATATAAAAAAGTCGATATAAAAATGGAGGAGAAAATGAATTATAAGAAATGATGAAATTATCATAAGAAATTATTTCATCCATAAACATGTCTGAAATAATTACTTCTGGAGGAGAGCAATCTGTAACGTGACAGATGTATGCATAATATTGAATGGCAATTGATCATTAGAATAATAAAGTTATAATATTTAAATTTGGAAGAAAGCATTAAGTTTAATATAAAAAGATTAATTCATAGCAACTGTGGAAAGAAATCATTATTATTTTAAAAAATACAAGTTCAAATAAAATGAATTACTAGTGATGAGTCATCCAAGACCAGTCTCATAACCAAAGGTTTTCAAGGTATAACCCAGGAAGGTAAGAAAGTGAATAACCAAGCAGTACAGAATATGACCAAACCCACAACGAGGAAGAATAAATAGAATAGAAACCCTAAAATAAGCCAAGATCAACCAATACAGGTGGTGTATTTCTAAAATCAAGAAGATGGAGAAGATCCCAAGAAACCTGATGGCATCAAGAAGAAGATGGAGAAGATACCAGTCCCAGAAGGCAGGAGAAAAGAAGACTGATGAAAGAAGAAGAAGGCAGCATCCTGAAGAAGATGTCATGCTCTTATAAAAGACACCCAAATCCCCATACCCCCCAAAATAAATAATTAACCAATAAAAGTATAACGAAATGAAAACCACATGTATATAAATTTAAGAGAGAGAAGTGTATAAAGTAAAAGTTGCCTGTGAACTAAGATGAAACAGTAATATAGTACCCATGGAACAAATCTCCATTGTAAAACACTAACCAACTTATTATGTTAATAAGACTATACGACCATTTAGCAATAACATAATATAAAAGTGCAAAGTGAACCAGTGATAGTTTTGGGTATTATAGAAAATGAACCTTGTGTTTCATTCTTGGCAATCACAAACATTGAATACGATGAAATATGCAATTTTCAATGACTTGAAATGTGTACTGTGAGAATATGTTACTTATAAGACATAAATCTGTTTAAAATAACATTTTGTTTTATATGCAAAAAGAAAAGCAGATTTCATAATACTTTTTGAACAATTTATGCTATTTATTTATTTATGACAGGGTACAATTCCCCAAAGACAATGTATAAAAGACGGTATAAAAACTGTAGAATCCCACTTATAATAATAGTTAGCAACAAGAATATAGATATAAGGTTTTTATGTATATAGTATAAGAATGTTTAAAAATGTGTTAGATATAAGGCCATTTGTTTGGGTCTAATACAACTAACATCAGAACTATAAAAATAATTACTACTTGTAAATAGTAGGAAGTAATTAAGACTTGAGTTAGTAAAAAAACCTTTTTTGTGAACCGTATTTCCATGTTAGAAATAAGGATTTTGTTGTAAAATGTCTGAAGGTTGAAGACAACCATTTATTTAAAAAATATTCTGTATTTGTTTAACTGTTATTGGTATTGTAACCAGTACTCATTGTTATTGTGTAATTTGGAAAAATGTTTAGTTTATAAGACTATATTTAAAAGTCAGAGAGGGTATCACACATCATATATTGTTTGTAAAATATTTTGTAAGAAAAAATTGTTAAAAAATCATAGGCCAGAGAAAGAAAACCAAAATTCATTAAAACAGAGAAATTACTCATTTAAATGCAGATAAACAAAAGGGATTTAGACAAAATAAACTTGAGATCAAGCCATATAATTGCACATACCATTTAGAAAGATTTTAATAAATTATATTCAGAAATATAAATAAAAATGAAAATGACTAAACTCAGAAATTTAGACATGGGAGTCATATATTCCAGAATAATGTTTCAGAATACAACTACAGTCGACTCCCTCTCGTTCGGACGCCGGATGGTCCGGACTACTTCTTGGAATGAGTCATCAGCGCGCGCCGGGTTTCTCACGGCCGAAAACGACAGGATTGAGCGTGTCTGTTTATTTCCGGCCTACATGTAAAGAAAGATCCTCAGTTCGGCTTACGATTGCGTTTGCTCCGGATCGTCATACAGTGTACTGTAGCTGTTTTTACTAATTACTACTGATATTGTTGTGTGTTTTAATAATTTTCAATGTGAGTTACATATGTTATTATAAGTGAGTTTATTTGTTAGGTGAAATTGTAGTTTCAGTAACTCTGATTATTTGACAGTAAAATTCTCAAAAATGAGTGAAAAACGGAAGCATAATACGGTTAAAATGCAAGACAGACTTAATATTTTACAACGTTTAGATAAGGGTGAATCAGTGCAAAGTATTTGTACGGAGTTTAATGTAGGGAAAAGCACAGTTTATGATTGGCGGAAAAACAGAAAATCGATCGAGGATTTTTGTATGCAAATTGAAGTCGAATCCGTCCTTTCTACTCGATCTACCTTGAAAAAACCACACCATGAACTTGTTGATGACGCATTATGGTTGTGGTTCATGCAGGAACGTAGAAGAGGGACTCCTATAAATGGGCCGATTTTGAAAGAAAAAGCCGTCATTCTTCATTCAAAACTTGGGGAAAAAGGAAACTTCTCGGCAAGCGATGGGTGGCTAACGAGATGGAAAAAACGGCATAGAGTGCATTTCCTTGGAGTTTGCGGGTAGAAGCTTTCAGCAGACCAACCGGCAGCTAATGATTTTTCTGAAAAATTGAAGCGTATCATTGAGCGTGAAAAACTAACCCCAGAACAAGTGTACAATATCGATGAGACCGGGCTTAACTATAAACTTTTGCCTAATAAAACCTTTGCCACTCCTCAAGAAAAGTCTGCTTCGGGCTTTAAAGTAAATAAAGAAAGGATCACTGTTGCACTATGCTCAAACGCAACTGGGACACACAAGATGCTGCTATTTGTGATTGGAAAGTCGACCAAACCCAGAGTATTCAAAAACTTAAACATGTCTTCCCTTCCAGTGTATTACAGGTCACAAAAGTCTGCCTGGATGGATTCTTATTTGTTTAAGGAGTGGTTCGTGGCTCAATTTGTTCCGTCTGTAAAAGAACATTTGACATCCTTGAAATTGCCAGTAAAAGCAGTTCTTGTGCTTGATAATGCCCCTACGCATCCAGAGGAAGGTCTCGAATGTGATAGTTACAGTGACATCAAGCTTTTATATATGCCTCCAAATGTAACAAGTATCGCACAGCCCATGGACCAGGGTGTAATCGAATGCTTTAAGAGAAAATACCGGAGGAAGCTTCTTTCAGAAATTTTGGATAAGATGGATGGTAATGACAATGCAGGTCTCATCCAGACGCTCAAGACAATTAACATTAAGGACGTCATTTATATCGCTGCTAAATCGTATGATGAAATCCCATCATCTACGTTTACCAAATCCTGGAGAAAATTGTGGCCAGATGTTGAAACTCTCGTTGAGAAGAGACAAGAAGACAACCCAAATACAATAGGGTTAAATATTCATGCAACTGAACCTGATGACAACCACTCAATTTTAAAGGATTTACAACGGCTGCCTGATTCTGCTAGTATTAATGAGAATGACGTTGTGGAATGGATTTCACGAGCTGATGATGAACTGGCTAATGAAATCCTGAATGATGACGAAATCGTCGATGTAGTCCTTCGTCAAGAGGAAGAAAAAGAAGAAGACGACGACGAAGGTGATAGTGAAGCGGGAAATGGCATGGGAATTTTGACTCATGCAGAGGGTAGGGCAGCACTGGAACTGGCAACTACCTACGTCGAACAACAGCCTGGCGCATCAGCTGTGGATGTTATGTTTCTAAGGAAGTGGCGTGATTATGCCTTCAAGAAAACAGTTGAAGTAAAGAAGCAGAAGAAAATAACAGATTTCTTTTAATATTGCAAAGCCAAGTTTTTCATTAGTTTTAGGTTTAAGTTTATTCGTTTGGGACAATTTTATGAACCTAAAATTGTGTTCCGTACACTTGAAAATTGTCTTAAAATGTGATTTATAAATATAGATACGCTATTACAGGTTGTAATTTACATAAGTAAAAAACCGCCGGATGGTCCGGAAATTTTTTAATCCGGACAGGGATCCGGTCCCGAGGTGTCCGGATTAGAGGGAGTCGACTGTAATTCAGTTAATTACAAGAGAATAAGGGAATATAAACCTTTTTAATACAATATAAGATTATTAATATTAAATATAACTGATAAAATGGCTGAATTTTTATAATGACAGGAAGTATGTTTTGACTTTTCAGAGAATACCAAAAATGAAAGTAAAATTACTAATTTTGGACAGAAAACACTATAAAACGGCATTATTTAATCTGAAAATAACCCGAATGAACTGAAAGATTAATTTAAATAACATCTAGTGAATAAAATTGATAAATAACCAAAGTTTAGGCAATCATATAGTGAATTATTATATATGCACAGGATATGAAAATATATTTGAACAATGTTAAGAATAATATTATATTGGCTAAGAGTTTAATTGAAACTGGAGGAAATAAGATAGTTGATTATTGGTATTTGAACGGTTAACATGACACACGTTTTGTGACGAATCTAACCTAACTTACAACGGTAATGTTGAGCGAGTGAATAGTATGTTTTTTGTGAAATCGCGAGTGTCTTATAAAATACTTCTAGAACACTTACATTATGACAGAAACAATCAAGAAACAATAAATAACACTGAACAATACACATCTATTCCGAAAAACACCACAAAACACCAGAAAACTGTATAATACAATAACCATATTAGTGTCGGAATCGGGAAAAGTGTTCGAACTTATAATTACACAGAGACACAAAATACAACCCAGAAACATTACACCAGGCACTACACAACATTTAACAAGAGATTTGCAGACACCAGAACAGGAATACTGCCAGAAAATACATTAATCGGAACGTAGCAGAATCGAGCAATATTTGGACCAGCTTGACGGCAGCCATCTTACTTTGACAATTTCAATGCCTTCAGTGTTCACATCAGCTGTTGGTGAAAACAATTATATTATTTTCTATTCAATGTCTGTATTTAGTAATAATTATTAATTTGTTGTAACGTTATACTTTTTAAATATTAGCCCGATTTCTCTGACTTTGATAATAATTGGCTGTTTAAAGAACCCTGTATGAATTTTATATAATATACTTTGTAACTTTTTCGATATCCTGAGAATCGATATTAGAATCGATAAGAGTCAATATTGCTATTAACTAATAAAACATTAATATTTTTCAACACTAAATAGTTCTTTATTTCATAAATATTACTAGTTATCACTAATATAATTCTAATTAATAATCTACCAGGACTTTACCACCTATAAGTGAAGATAACCTAAAAAATAAAAAGGTAAACAAGTATCGATTGGTTTGAAGACAATCTTATGAGTGGTGATAGTTTATTTAAAATATACCAAAACTTCAATAAAATTTTTCAGAAGAGCATTACACTTTTTAAAACTTCACAGCCCTATATTAGTTAATTGATTATAATTAATTAATTAATAAAATTATAATTTTTTTTTTAAATTATAATTTTTTTTTTTTAAACATTTTTTTATTTTCTTCAAAACAACAATTTTTGTTTTGAAACTTTTGGTGGAGCTGAACATATATTTCTTCATCAACATTAAGCTACTCGACCGGTCTTGCTACCATTGGGACTCGACCAGCTGGGAAACTTAAGGAAGTGTTTCAGGCCAGTAAGACGTCGAGAGCCACACCAATTAAACACACCAATTAAGAACACACAGACTCAATCTAAATCAATCTTTTTATTTTATTACCAATTGGATAGCCCAAACAGTGGGGCTTGATTACAGCGGAGTCTCAACATCACCATCTCAACTTTTTATTTATTACAAATTGGCGCCCAACGTGGGGCTTTAATTAGCGATTGGAAGGCCAATAAATTCTGCCCAATCAATAGTTGGAGCTAGGCAACAGCTACAAAGCCAGAGAATTTCAAGGGAAAATGCAACGACGTGCAACATCTAAGAAACGGGCGGCGGAGGCCGAAAAAGAATTAGAAATAGAAATGGACAATAAAGAGGCGACGCCAGTAGAGGTGGGAGAGTCATTGCCGCCGGTGTTGTCCAAACAAACTGAACAACCAGACGAACAACCCGAAATGCCTACACAAACAGTGGAAACCAATGCGCCGGAGAAGGAAACAGAGGACATGACAACACAACAAATGTTCAGGATGATGATGGAAATGAATAAGAGAATGGGGGAGAGTAACAAGAAAATGGAGGAGGACAGGAAGAAGGAAATGGAAGGAATGAGTAAGAAAATGAACGAAAATAGTAAGGAATTGAAGGAAGACTTGAGTAAGAAAATGGACAAGAAGATAGACGAAAGTAATAAGGAAGGGAAGAAGATAGCCAGTCTTTGAAAGAAGATATCAAATCCGGCAAGGAAGAAACAAATAAGAAGATAGAAGAAAATAGTAAGAAGATGGAAGAGAAGATGGAAGAAATCAATAAGAAGCCGGAAGAGCACATCAAGGAAATGAAAGAGAACAGATTAAAAAGGGAAGAGGAGCATCAAAAATGGATTAAGGAAATAAGAGAGAACAGATTAAAAAGGGAAGAGGAGCATCAAAAATGGATTAAAGAAATAAGAGAGGACACATTAAAAAAGGAAGAATTAAGAAAGGAGAAGACCGAAGAAATAAAAAATGATAGCCAACCAGAACCAGAAGAAGTACTAAATGATAAAACGCAGGAAGATAGCCAACCAGAACCAGAAGAAGTACTAAATGACAAAACGCAGGAACAAGTAATGGTGGTACCTGAAATTGAAACTAACCGAAACCAGGAAAATATTAAACAAAGGGAAGGAGAATCAAGGATGAGAAGAATATATCCAAGAAATGTAATAAAAACGAAGGAAGAGTTGGAGATGATGAACCATGGATTAATTGATGACAATAATATCCCAATTACTGATGACAAAGACATCATGATTTCCAGGAATTATAGAAGGAGAATCGAAGTAATTTCAGAAATAATTTACCACAAGACAGTAGTCTACCAATGGGAAAGGACCAGAGGTAAACAGAATACCACATGTGGAACAGACCAATTTCAGCGCAAGACTGGACAATGTTTTTCAGAAAGATGGAAATGTGATATCGTACCAGACTGTAATGATGACACAGATGAATCACCAGAATGTATTCCATTAACGTGCCATCTAGGACAGTTCCAGGGTACGGTTAGACTAAAATGTATTCCTGCAGGGTGGATATGTGATGGTAAACCAGCTTGTGGGGTTTCAGATAAACAAATAATAAGTGATAACCCAGATGAAGATCCTCACATATATTTGTCAGGTAATACAAAACATGGACCAGAGAAGTATTGGTGTATACAATACTATGATAGAGGGAGCCGAATAAGCTTGGTAGCCAATAAAGTAATAACAGCGAGGAAGATTGAAACAAGTAACCGGAACCAGCCCAGTAATTATGACGGCCCTAACAACCCGCCGCGTAATAACCAGTTTATCGGTAATTTTAACGGCGTTAGGAATAACAACCCCTATCCAAACAATAGAAACAATTTTTATCAACATAATAATAATATTCCATACAGTCAGAGAAATCCATATCCCAACAATAATGATGACAGACCTTACCCACTTAACCGAAATTACTATCATAATAATTTTAGTAATAACAATAATAACAGTAATAATAACCGAGTGTCGCGCCCTAGGGTAAGTTTTATAAGAGCAACTGAGATGATGGACCCTGGTTGACACAGATACCACACACCATCAAGAAAAGGGACGGATACCATGATAACCGACTACGGCGAAAAACAATGGTGAAGGAGACGAAATAAATATCATTGAAAGGAAATGATACGAAGAATAAACATAGAAACAAAACTGGGTTTTATGAGTGAAGACTATTTAAGAAAATGCACATTATAAATAAAAATATGAGCAATGGAGCGACATAAAGAAAATCGTCCATCTTCCTGGGTATATAAAAGAAAAGAAAATTTATAAGAAAAGAAAAAGTGAAAATCAACTTATTAAAGTACAAATAATATGGTCCAGTGTAAAGTACAAAAGATAACCATATGTTGTGGTAAATGATAAGCATAACAATACATATGAGTTGAAGGAAATCGTTTCAGGAAAAATCAAAGGAGTGTACAATCAAGCTTCTATGAAGAAATATTATGAAGAATGAGTTGAGAATTTTGAACTTATTAAATATTTTAAAAAAATTCTAAAAATATGTAAGGACAACTTACAACCTGATAATTTTGGAACAAACTTTCTGGAAGAAAGAGAAAGAAAAAGAATTTTTAATTTAATATTTTAAAAAATTCTAAAATATGTAAGAACAACTTACAACCTGATAATTTTGGAACAAACTTTATAAAAGAAAGAGAAAGAAAAGGAATTTTGAATTTATTATTATTAAAAAAAATTCTAAAATATATAAGAACAACTTACAACCTAATAATTTGAACAAACTTTTTGGAAGAAAGAGAAAGAAAAAGAATTTTTTAATTTAATTATTTTAAAAAATTATAAAATATGTAAGAACAACTTACAACCTAATAATTTGAACAAACTTTTTGGAAGAAAGAGAAAGAAAAAAGAATTTTTAATTTAATAATAAAAAATTCTAAAAATATGTAAGAACAACTTACACCTAATAATTTGAAGAAAAAACTTTATGGAAGAAAGAGAAAAAGAGAGAATTTTGAACTTAATTATATTATAAAAATTTAAAATTGATTAAGTACATCTTACTACAACCTGATAATTTGGAACAAACTTTATGGAAGAAGAAGAAAGAGAAAGAGAGAGAATTTTGAACTTAATATTAAAAATTTAAAATTAAGTAAGCACAGCTTACTACCACTGAATTATGAGAAAAACATTTTGGAAGAATTAAGAAGAAAGGAATTTTGAAGTTAATATACGAAAAATTTAAAAATGAAGTAAGACCAACTTACTATAACTAAGTTTATGAGAAAACTTTATGGTAAATAATTAAGAAGAATTTGAATTTGGAAAAATACCAAAACATTCAGAAATAATAGTAAGATCACAGTACTATAAACAATTCTGAATGAAACAATTCTGGGAATAAATGAATTAAACAGAATTTGAATGTTGATAGAACGTCAGTACTTTGAAACAAGATAAGATCAACATATTACAAGGATTTATGAGAAATATTTTTCAATTAAATAAAAAGAATAGTTTGAATTTTACATTAAAACTAACCAAGTTCCAAAAAATAATTATGTGTCAATTATAATTGAATTGAGAAGAAAATAAAGTGATTAATTCAGAAAAGAAGAATTAATTTTAATCCAGAATAAATGGTAGATATTCACAATAGCATTTGAAGGAGTAGAGAAGAATAACAAAAAAGAGTGTAATATGCAAGAAAAGAAAAAATTTGGAAGCAAAGAGACTAATTACTTATGAAACGATAATGAAAACAGTTAATTAAGAGCAAAGAAGAACAACTCATACCAAACAGATGGAGAAGATGATTTTGAACAAGTGATAATAATAAGACCTATATGAAATGCAAAGAGAAGAAATACCACATGAAATATAATGTAAATGAATTAATGCTAATGAATGCGAAGGCGGATTAATAACTTTCTAAGAGAAAGGAAAGAACCAAAATGTTTAAATAAAATGATCAATATAACAACCTGTATATCTAAAGTAAAGATACAATGTTAAAAAATTAAATATAATATATTAAGACCATTCAAATAATGAATAAGAAAGACTATTTATAAAGACCATACTAATACTATGAGTAACCAGAAGAAAGTATAAAGAGAATTCAGATGGAGAAAAAAGAGTTACACTGTAAACAGTAACCAGAATTAATAAAAGAAAGGTTTTCAACCATAATAAAAATAAATATATCAGACAAGTTAAGAGTTTAAAAAAAATATATATAATGAGTATAATAATAATTATGAAGATTTATTAAGATAGAAAATGTGAGATAATCTGAGAGACTACGAAGTGAAGAATCCAAAGATATTTTTATTAGTCGAAAATGAGACTACTTTTTATTTATTTATTCGATGACTGACTGAAGATAATTCCAGCAGCATTATGTTTTTTTGAGCAGGGATGGATATGCCTCTGTACTCAATTTATAGAAGTGGTGTATGGCCAGAAGAGAAGTAGCGTACAGTGCCCCTCTGATCTGCCCCAGCCCACGTGATAGGGAATGTTAGGGAATTAATATCCCAAGGATACAACACGAAGTTGATAAAGAAAGAAAATGTATTACAATAATAATATATCTCAGAAGACACTAACTATCCGAAAAGGATCAGTAGTAAAACAAATAACCATATATATAAAATTAATTAAACTCTAATATAAAAAAGTCGATATAAAAATGGAGAAGAAAATGAATTATAAGAAATGATGAAATTATCATAAGAAATTATTTCATCCATAAACATGTCTGAAATAATTACTTCTGGAGGAGAGCAATCTGTAACGTGACAGATGTATGCATAATATTGAATGGCAATTGATCATTAGAATAATAAAGTTATAATATTTAAATTTGGAAGAAAGCATTAAGTTTAATATAAAAAGATTAATTCATAGCAACTGTGGAAAGAAATCATTATTATTTAAAAAAATACAAGTTCAAATAAAATGAATTACTAGTGATGAGTCATCCAAGACCAGTCTCATAACCAAAGGTTTTCAAGGTATAACCCAGGAAGGTAAGAAAGTGAATAACCAAGCAGTACAGAATATGACCAAACCCACAACGAGGAAGAATAAATAGAATAGAAACCCTAAAATAAGCCAAGATCAACCAATACAGGTGGTGTATTTCTAAAATCAAGAAGATGGAGAAGATCCCAAGAAACCTGATGGCATCAAGAAGAAGATGGAGAAGATACCAGTCCCAGAAGGCAGGAGAAAAGAAGACTGATGAAAGAAGAAGAAGGCAGCATCCTGAAGAAGATGTCATGCTCTTATAAAAGACACTCAAATCCCCATACCCCCCAAAATAAATAATTAACCAATAAAAGTATAACGAAATGAAAACCACATGTATATAAATTTAAGAGAGAGAAGTGTATAAAGTAAAAGTTGCCTGTGAACTAAGATGAAACAGTAATATAGTACCCATGGAACAAATCTCCATTGTAAAACACTAACCAACTTATTATGTTAATAAGACTATACGACCATTTAACAATAACATAATATAAAAGTGCAAAGTGAACCAGTGATAGTTTTGGGTATTATAGAAAATGAACCTTGTGTTTCATTCTTGGCAATCACAAACATTGAATACGATGAAATATGCAATTTTCAATGACTTGAAATGTGTACTGTGAGAATATGTTACTTATAAGACATAAATCTGTTTAAAATAACATTTTGTTTTATATGCAAAAAGAAAAACAGATTTCATAATACTTTTTGAACAATTTATGCTATTTATTTATTTATGACAGGGTACAATTCCCCAAAGACAATGTATAAAAGACGGTATAAAAACTGTAGAATCCCACTTATAATAATAGTTCGCAACAAGAATATAGATATAAGGTTTTTATGTATATAGTATAAGAATGTTTAAAAATGTGTTAGATATAAGGCCATTTGTTTGGGTCTAATACAACTAACATCAGAACTATAAAAATAATTACTACTTGTAAATAGTAGGAAGTAATTAAGACTTGAGTTAGTAAAAAAAACCTTTTTTGTGAACCGTATTTCCATGTTAGAAATAAGGATTTTGTTGTAAAATGTCTGAAGGTTGAAGACAACCATTTATTTAAAAAATATTCTTTATTTGTTTAACTGTTATTGGTATTGTAACCAGTACTCATTGTTATTGTGTAATTTGGAAAAATGTTTAGTTTATAAGACTATATTTAAAAGTCAGAGAGGGTATCACACATCATATATTGTTTGTAAAATATTTTGTAAGAAAAAATTGTTAAAAAATCATAGGCCAGAGAAAGAAAACCAAAATTCATTAAAACAGAGAAATTACTCATTTAAATGCAGATAAACAAAAGGGATTTAGACAAAATAAACTTGAGATCAAGCCATATAATTGCACATACCATTTAGAAAGATTTTAATAAATTATATTCAGAAATATAAATAAAAATGAAAATGACTAAACTCAGAAATTTAGACATGGGAGTCATATATTCCAGAATAATGTTTCAGAATACAACTACAGTCGACTCCCTCTCGTTCGGACGCCGGATGGTCCGGACTACTTCTTGGAATGAGTCATCAGCGCGCGCCGGGTTTCTCACGGCCGAAAACGACAGGATTGAGCGTGTCTGTTTATTTCCGGCCTACATGTAAAGAAAGATCCTCAGTTCGGCTTACGATTGCGTTTGCTCCGGATCGTCATACAGTGTACTGTAGCTGTTTTTACTAATTACTACTGATATTGTTGTGTGTTTTAATAATTTTCAATGTGAGTTACATATGTTATTATAAGTGAGTTTATTTGTTAGGTGAAATTGTAGTTTCAGTAACTCTGATTATTTGACAGTAAAATTCTCAAAAATGAGTGAAAAACGGAAGCATAATACGGTTAAAATGCAAGACAGACTTAATATTTTACAACGTTTAGATAAGGGTGAATCAGTGCAAAGTATTTGTACGGAGTTTAATGTAGGGAAAAGCACAGTTTATGATTGGCGGAAAAACAGAAAATCGATCGAGGATTTTTGTATGCAAATTGAAGTCGAATCCGTCCTTTCTACTCGATCTACCTTGAAAAAACCACACCATGAACTTGTTGATGACGCATTATGGTTGTGGTTCATGCAGGAACGTAGAAGAGGGACTCCTATAAATGGGCCGATTTTGAAAGAAAAAGCCGTCATTCTTCATTCAAAACTTGGGGAAAAAGGAAACTTCTCGGCAAGCGATGGGTGGCTAACGAGATGGAAAAAACGGCATGGAGTGCATTTCCTTGGAGTTTGCGGGTAGAAGCTTTCAGCAGACCAACCGGCAGCTAATGATTTTTCTGAAAAATTGAAGCGTATCATTGAGCGTGAAAAACTAACCCCAGAACAAGTGTACAATATCGATGAGACCGGGCTTAACTATAAACTTTTGCCTAATAAAACCTTTGCCACTCCTCAAGAAAAGTCTGCTTCGGGCTTTAAAGTAAATAAAGAAAGGATCACTGTTGCACTATGCTCAAACGCAACTGGGACACACAAGATGCCGCTATTTGTGATTGGAAAGTCGACCAAACCCAGAGTATTCAAAAACTTAAACATGTCTTCCCTTCCAGTGTATTACAGGTCACAAAAGTCTGCCTGGATGGATTCTTATTTGTTTAAGGAGTGGTTCGTGGCTCAATTTGTTCCGTCTGTAAAAGAACATTTGACATCCTTGAAATTGCCAGTAAAAGCAGTTCTTGTGCTTGATAATGCCCCTACGCATCCAGAGGAAGGTCTCGAATGTGATAGTTACAGTGACATCAAGCGTTTATATATGCCTCCAAATGTAACAAGTATCGCACAGCCCATGGACCAGGGTGTAATCGAATGCTTTAAGAGAAAATACCGGAGGAAGCTTCTTTCAGAAATTTTGGATAAGATGGATGGTAATGACAATGCAGGTCTCATCCAGACGCTCAAGACAATTAACATTAAGGACGTCATTTATATCGCTGCTAAATCGTATGATGAAATCCCATCATCTACGTTTACCAAATCCTGGAGAAAATTGTGGCCAGATGTTGAAACTCTCGTTGAGAAGAGACAAGAAGACAACCCAAATACAATAGGGTTAAATATTCATGCAACTGAACCTGATGACAACCACTCAATTTTAAAGGATTTACAACGGCTGCCTGATTCTGCTAGTATTAATGAGAATGACGTTGTGGAATGGATTTCACGAGCTGATGATGAACTGGCTAATGAAATCCTGAATGATGACGAAATCGTCGATGTAGTCCTTCGTCAAGAGGAAGAAAAAGAAGAAGACGACGACGAAGGTGATAGTGAAGCGGGAAATGGCGTGGGAATTTTGACTCATGCAGAGGGTAGGGCAGCACTGGAACTGGCAACTACCTACGTCGAACAACAGCCTGGCGCATCAGCTGTGGATGTTATGTTTCTAAGGAAGTGGCGTGATTATGCCTTCAAGAAAACAGTTGAAGTAAAGAAGCAGAAGAAAATAACAGATTTCTTTTAATATTGCAAAGCCAAGTTTTTCATTAGTTTTAGGTTTATGTTTATTCGTTTGGGACAATTTTATGAACCTAAAATTGTGTTCTGTACACTTGAAAATTGTCTTAAAATGTGATTTATAAATATAGATACGCTATTACAGGTTGTAATTTACATAAGTAAAAAACCGCCGGATGGTCCGGAAATTTTTTAATCCGGACAGGGATCCGGTCCCGAGGTGTCCGGATTAGAGGGAGTCTACTGTAATTCAGTTAATTACAAGAGAATAAGGGAATATAAACCTTTTTAATACAATATAAGATTATTAATATTAAATATAACTGATAAAATGGCTGAATTTTTATAATGACAGGAAGTATGTTTTGACTTTTCAGAGAATACCAAAAATGAAAGTAAAATTACTAATTTTGGACAGAAAACACTATAAAACGGCATTATTTAATCTGAAAATAAGCCGAATGAACTGAAAGATTAATTTAAATAACATCTAGTGAATAAAATTGATAAATAACCAAAGTTTAGGCAATCATATAGTGAATTATTATATATGCACAGGATATGAAAATATATTTGAACAATGTTAAGAATAATATTATATTGGCTAAGAGTTTAATTGAAACTGGAGGAAATAAGATAGTTGATTATTGGTATTTGAACGGTTAACATGACACATGTTTTGTGACGAATCTAACCTAACTTACAACGGTAATGTTGAGCGAGTGAATAGTATGTTTTTTGTGAAATCGCGAGTGTCTTATAAAATACTTCTAGAACACTTACATTATGACAGAAACAATCAAGAAACAATAAATAACACTGAACAATACACATCTATTCCGAAAAACACCACAAAACACCAGAAAACTGTATAATACAATAACCATATTAGTGTCGGAATCGGGAAAAGTGTTCGAACTTATAATTACACAGAGACACAAAATACAACCCAGAAACATTACACCAGGCACTACACAACATTTAACAAGAGATTTGCAGACACCAGAACAGGAATACTGCCAGAAAATACATTAATCGGAACGTAGCAGAATCGAGCAATATTTGGACCAGCTTGACGGCAGCCATCTTACTTTGACAATTTCAATGCCTTCAGTGTTCACATCAGCTGTTGGTGAAAACAATTATATTATTTTCTATTCAATGTCTGTATTTAGTAATAATTATTAATTTGTTGTAACGTTATACTTTTTAAATATTAGCCCGATTTCTCTGACTTTGATAATAATTGGCTGTTTAAAGAACCCTGTATGAATTTTATATAATATACTTTGTAACTTTTTCGATATCCTGAGAATCGATATTAGAATCGATAAGAGTCAATATTGCTATTAACTAATAAAACATTAATATTTTTCAACACTAAATAGTTCTTTATTTCATAAATATTACTAGTTATCACTAATATAATTCTAATTAATAATCTACCAGGACTTTACCACCTATAAGTGAAGATAACCTAAAAAATAAAAAGGTAAACAAGTATCGATTGGTTTGAAGACAATCTTATGAGTGGTGATAGTTTATTTAAAATATACCAAAACTTCAATAAAATTTTTCAGAAGAGCATTACACTTTTTAAAACTTCACAGCCCTATATTAGTTAATTGATTATAATTAATTAATTAATAAAATTATTTTTTTTTAAATTATAATTTTTTTTTTTTTTTAACATTTTTTTATTTTCTTCAAAACAACAATTTTTGTTTTGAAACTTTTGGTGGAGCTGAACATATATTTCTTCATCAACATTACGCTACTCGACCGGTCTTGCTACCATTGGGACTCGACCAGCTGGGAAACTTAAGGAAGTGTTTCAGGCCAGTAAGACGTCGAGAGCCACACCAATTAAACACACCAATTAAGAACACACAGACTCAATCTAAATCAATCTTTTTATTTTATTACCAATTGGATAGCCCAAACAGTGGGGCTTGATTACAGCGGAGTCTCAACATCACCATCTCAACTTTTTATTTATTACAAATTGGCGCCCAACGTGGGGCTTTAATTAGCAATTGGAAGGCCAATAAATTCTGCCCAATCAATAGTTGGAGCTAGGCAACAGCTACAAAGCCAGAGAATTTCAAGGGAAAATGCAACGACGTGCAACATCTAAGAAACGGGCGGCGGAGGCCGAAAAAGAATTAGAAATAGAAATGGACAATAAAGAGGCGACGCCAGTAGAGGTGGGAGAGTCATTGCCGCCGGTGTTGTCCAAACAAACTGAAAACCAGACGAACAACCCGAAATGCCTACACAAACAGTGGAAACCAATGCGCCGGAGAAGGAAACAGAGGACATGACAACACAACAAATGTTCAGGATGATGATGGAAATGAATAAGAGAATGGGGGAGAGTAACAAGAAAATGGAGGAGGACAGGAAGAAGGAAATGGAAGGAATGAGTAAGAAAATGAACGAAAATAGTAAGGAATTGAAGGAAGACTTGAGTAAGAAAATGGACAAGAAGATAGACGAAAGTAATAAGGAAGGGAAGAAGATAGCCAGTCTTTGAAAGAAGATATCAAATCCGGCAAGGAAGAAACAAATAAGAAGATAGAAGAAAATAGTAAGAAGATGGAAGAGAAGATGGAAGAAATCAATAAGAAGCCGGAAGAGCACATCAAGGAAATGAAAGAGAACAGATTAAAAAGGGAAGAGGAGCATCAAAAATGGATTAAGGAAATAAGAGAGAACAGATTAAAAAGGGAAGAGGAGCATCAAAAATGGATTAAAGAAATAAGAGAGGACACATTAAAAAAGGAAGAATTAAGAAAGGAGAAGACCGAAGAAATAAAAAATGATAGCCAACCAGAACCAGAAGAAGTACTAAATGATAAAACGCAGGAAGATAGCCAACCAGAACCAGAAGAAGTACTAAATGATAAAACGCAGGAAGATAGCCAACCAGAACCAGAAGAAGTACTAAATGACAAAACGCAGGAACAAGTAATGGTGGTACCTGAAATTGAAACTAACCGAAACCAGGAAAATATTAAACAAAGGGAAGGAGAATCAAGGATGAGAAGAATATATCCAAGAAATGTAATAAAAACGAAGGAAGAGTTGGAGATGATGAACCATGGATTAATTGATGACAATAATATCCCAATTACTGATGACAAAGACATCATGATTTCCAGGAATTATAGAAGGAGAATCGAAGTAATTTCAGAAATAATTTACCACAAGACAGTAGTCTACCAATGGGAAAGGACCAGAGGTAAACAGAATACCACATGTGGAACAGACCAATTTCAGCGCAAGACTGGACAATGTTTTTCAGAAAGATGGAAATGTGATATCGTACCAGACTGTAATGATGACACAGATGAATCACCAGAATGTATTCCATTAACGTGCCATCTAGGACAGTTCCAGGGTACGGTTAGACTAAAATGTATTCCTGCAGGGTGGATATGTGATGGTAAACCAGCTTGTGGGGTTTCAGATAAACAAATAATAAGTGATAACCCAGATGAAGATCCTCACATATATTTGTCAGGTAATACAAAACATGGACCAGAGAAGTATTGGTGTATACAATACTATGATAGAGGGAGCCGAATAAGCTTGGTAGCCAATAAAGTAATAACAGCGAGGAAGATTGAAACAAGTAACCGGAACCAGCCCAGTAATTATGACGGCCCTAACAACCCGCCGCGTAATAACCAGTTTATCGGTAATTTTAACGGCGTTAGGAATAACAACCCCTATCCAAACAATAGAAACAATTTTTATCAACATAATAATAATATTCCATACAGTCAGAGAAATCCATATCCCAACAATAATGATGACAGACCTTACCCACTTAACCGAAATTACTATCATAATAATTTTAGTAATAACAATAATAACAGTAATAATAACCGAGTGTCGCGCCCTAGGGTAAGTTTTATAAGAGCAACTGAGATGATGGACCCTGGTTGACACAGATACCACACACCATCAAGAAAAGGGACGGATACCATGATAACCGACTACGGCGAAAAACAATGGTGAAGGAGACGAAATAAATATCATTGAAAGGAAATGATACGAAGAATAAACATAGAAACAAAACTGGGTTTTATGAGTGAAGACTATTTAAGAAAATGCACATTATAAATAAAAATATGAGCAATGGAGCGACATAAAGAAAATCGTCCATCTTCCTGGGTATATAAAAGAAAAGAAAATTTATAAGAAAAGAAAAAGTGAAAATCAACTTATTAAAGTACAAATAATATGGTCCAGTGTAAAGTACAAAAGATAACCATATGTTGTGGTAAATGATAAGCATAACAATACATATGAGTTGAAGGAAATCGTTTCAGGAAAAATCAAAGGAGTGTACAATCAAGCTTCTATGAAGAAATATTATGAAGAATGAGTTGAGAATTTTGAACTTATTAAATTTTTTAAAAAAATTCTAAAAATATGTAAGGACAACTTACAACCTGATAATTTTGGAACAAACTTTCTGGAAGAAAGAGAAAGAAAAAGAATTTTTAATTTAATATTTTAAAAAATTCTAAAATATGTAAGAACAACTTACAACCTGATAATTTTGGAACAAACTTTATAAAAGAAAGAGAAAGAAAAGGAATTTTGAATTTATTATTATTAAAAAAAATTCTAAAATATATAAGAACAACTTACAACCTAATAATTTGAACAAACTTTTTGGAAGAAAGAGAAAGAAAAAGAATTTTTTAATTTAATTATTTTAAAAAATTATAAAATATGTAAGAACAACTTACAACCTAATAATTTGAACAAACTTTTTGGAAGAAAGAGAAAGAAAAAAGAATTTTTAATTTAATAATAAAAAATTCTAAAAATATGTAAGAACAACTTACACCTAATAATTTGAAGAAAAAACTTTATGGAAGAAAGAGAAAAAGAGAGAATTTTGAACTTAATTATATTATAAAAATTTAAAATTGATTAAGTACATCTTACTACAACCTGATAATTTGGAACAAACTTTATGGAAGAAGAAGAAAGAGAAAGAGAGAGAATTTTGAACTTAATATTAAAAATTTAAAATTAAGTAAGCACAGCTTACTACCACTGAATTATGAGAAAAACATTTTGGAAGAATTAAGAAGAAAGGAATTTTGAAGTTAATATACGAAAAATTTAAAAATGAAGTAAGACCAACTTACTATAACTAAGTTTATGAGAAAACTTTATGGTAAATAATTAAGAAGAATTTGAATTTGGAAAAATACCAAAACATTCAGAAATAATAGTAAGATCACAGTACTATAAACAATTCTGAATGAAACAATTCTGGGAATAAATGAATTAAACAGAATTTGAATGTTGATAGAACGTCAGTACTTTGAAACAAGATAAGATCAACATATTACAAGGATTTATGAGAAATATTTTTCAATTAAATAAAAAGAATAGTTTGAATTTTACATTAAAACTAACCAAGTTCCAAAAAATAATTATGTGTCAATTATAATTGAATTGAGAAGAAAATAAAGTGATTAATTCAGAAAAGAAGAATTAATTTTAATCCAGAATAAATGGTAGATATTCACAATAGCATTTGAAGGAGTAGAGAAGAATAACAAAAAAGAGTGTAATATGCAAGAAAAGAAAAAATTTGGAAGCAAAGAGACTAATTACTTATGAAACGATAATGAAAACAGTTAATTAAGAGCAAAGAAGAACAACTCATACCAAACAGATGGAGAAGATGATTTTGAACAAGTGATAATAATAAGACCTATATGAAATGCAAAGAGAAGAAATACCACATGAAATATAATGTAAATGAATTAATGCTAATGAATGCGAAGGCGGATTAATAACTTTCTAAGAGAAAGGAAAGAACCAAAATGTTTAAATAAAATGATCAATATAACAACCTGTATATCTAAAGTAAAGATACAATGTTAAAAAATTAAATATAATATATTAAGACCATTCAAATAATGAATAAGAAAGACTATTTATAAAGACCATACTAATACTATGAGTAACCAGAAGAAAGTATAAAGAGAATTCAGATGGAGAAAAAAGAGTTACACTGTAAACAGTAACCAGAATTAATAAAAGAAAGGTTTTCAACCATAATAAAAATAAATATATCAGACAAGTTAAGAGTTTAAAAAAAAATATATATAATGAGTATAATAATAATTATGAAGATTTATTAAGATAGAAAATGTGAGATAATCTGAGAGACTACGAAGTGAAGAATCCAAAGATATTTTTATTAGTCGAAAATGAGACTACTTTTTATTTATTTATTCGATGACTGACTGAAGATAATTCCAGCAGCATTATGTTTTTTTGAGCAGGGATGGATATGCCTCTGTACTCAATTTATAGAAGTGGTGTATGGCCAGAAGAGAAGTAGCGTACAGTGCCCCTCTGATCTGCCCCAGCCCACGTGATAGGGAATGTTAGGGAATTAATATCCCAAGGATACAACACGAAGTTGATAAAGAAAGAAAATGTATTACAATAATAATATATCTCAGAAGACACTAACTATCCGAAAAGGATCAGTAGTAAAACAAATAACCATATATATAAAATTAATTAAACTCTAATATAAAAAAGTCGATATAAAAATGGAGAAGAAAATGAATTATAAGAAATGATGAAATTATCATAAGAAATTATTTCATCCATAAACATGTCTGAAATAATTACTTCTGGAGGAGAGCAATCTGTAACGTGACAGATGTATGCATAATATTGAATGGCAATTGATCATTAGAATAATAAAGTTATAATATTTAAATTTGGAAGAAAGCATTAAGTTTAATATAAAAAGATTAATTCATAGCAACTGTGGAAAGAAATCATTATTATTTAAAAAAATATAAGTTCAAATAAAATGAATTACTAGTGATGAGTCATCCAAGACCAGTCTCATAACCAAAGGTTTTCAAGGTATAACCCAGGAAGGTAAGAAAGTGAATAACCAAGCAGTACAGAATATGACCAAACCCACAACGAGGAAGAATAAATAGAATAGAAACCCTAAAATAAGCCAAGATCAACCAATACAGGTGGTGTATTTCTAAAATCAAGAAGAAGATGGAGAAGATCCCAAGAAACCTGATGGCATCAAGAAGAAGATGGAGAAGATACCAGTCCCAGAAGGCAGGAGAAAAGAAGACTGATGAAAGAAGAAGAAGGCAGCATCCTGAAGAAGATGTCATGCTCTTATAAAAGACACCCAAATCCCCATACCCCCCAAAATAAATAATTAACCAATAAAAGTATAACGAAATGAAAACCACATGTATATAAATTTAAGAGAGAGAAGTGTATAAAGTAAAAGTTGCCTGTGAACTAAGATGAAACAGTAATATAGTACCCATGGAACAAATCTCCATTGTAAAACACTAACCAACTTATTATGTTAATAAGACTATACGACCATTTAGCAATAACATAATATAAAAGTGCAAAGTGAACCAGTGATAGTTTTAGGTATTATAGAAAATGAACCTTGTGTTTCATTCTTGGCAATCACAAACATTGAATACGATGAAATATGCAATTTTCAATGACTTGAAATGTGTACTGTGAGAATATGTTACTTATAAGACATAAATCTGTTTAAAATAACATTTTGTTTTATATGCAAAAAGAAAAACAGATTTCATAATACTTTTTGAACAATTTATGCTATTTATTTATTTATGACAGGGTACAATTCCCCAAAGACAATGTATAAAAGACGGTATAAAAACTGTAGAATCCCACTTATAATAATAGTTAGCAACAAGAATATAGATATAAGGTTTTTATGTATATAGTATAAGAATGTTTAAAAATGTGTTAGATATAAGGCCATTTGTTTGGGTCTAATACAACTAACATCAGAACTATAAAAATAATTACTACTTGTAAATAGTAGGAAGTAATTAAGACTTGAGTTAGTAAAAAAACCTTTTTTGTGAACCGTATTTCCATGTTAGAAATAAGGATTTTGTTGTAAAATGTCTGAAGGTTGAAGACAACCATTTATTTAAAAAATATTCTTTATTTGTTTAACTGTTATTGGTATTGTAACCAGTACTCATTGTTATTGTGTAATTTGGAAAAATGTTTAGTTTATAAGACTATATTTAAAAGTCAGAGAGGGTATCACACATCATATATTGTTTGTAAAATATTTTGTAAGAAAAAATTGTTAAAAAATCATAGGCCAGAGAAAGAAAACCAAAATTCATTAAAACAGAGAAATTACTCATTTAAATGCAGATAAACAAAAGGGATTTAGACAAAATAAACTTGAGATCAAGCCATATAATTGCACATACCATTTAGAAAGATTTTAATAAATTATATTCAGAAATATAAATAAAAATGAAAATGACTAAACTCAGAAATTTAGACATGGGAGTCATATATTCCAGAATAATGTTTCAGAATACAACTACAGTCGACTCCCTCTCGTTCGGACGCCGGATGGTCCGGACTACTTCTTGGAAATGAGTCATCAGCGCGCGCCGGGTTTCTCACGGCCGAAAACGACAGGATTGAGCGTGTCTGTTTATTTCCGGCCTACATGTAAAGAAAGATCCTCAGTTCGGCTTACGATTGCGTTTGCTCCGGATCGTCATACAGTGTACTGTAGCTGTTTTTACTAATTACTACTGATATTGTTGTGTGTTTTAATAATTTTCAATGTGTTACATATGTTATTATAAGTGAGTTTATTTGTTAGGTGAAATTGTAGTTTCAGTAACTCTGATTATTTGACAGTAAAATTCTCAAAAATGAGTGAAAAACGGAAGCATAATACGGTTAAAATGCAAGACAGACTTAATATTTTACAACGTTTAGATAAGGGTGAATCAGTGCAAAGTATTTGTACGGAGTTTAATGTAGGGAAAAGCACAGTTTATGATTGGCGGAAAAACAGAAAATCGATCGAGGATTTTTGTATGCAAATTGAAGTCGAATCCGTCCTTTCTACTCGATCTACCTTGAAAAAACCACACCATGAACTTGTTGATGACGCATTATGGTTGTGGTTCATGCAGGAACGTAGAAGAGGGACTCCTATAAATGGGCCGATTTTGAAAGAAAAAGCCGTCATTCTTCATTCAAAACTTGGGGAAAAAGGAAACTTCTCGGCAAGCGATGGGTGGCTAACGAGATGGAAAAAACGGCATGGAGTGCATTTCCTTGGAGTTTGCGGGTAGAAGCTTTCAGCAGACCAACCGGCAGCTAATGATTTTTCTGAAAAATTGAAGCGTATCATTGAGCGTGAAAAACTAACCCCAGAACAAGTGTACAATATCGATGAGACCGGGCTTAACTATAAACTTTTGCCTAATAAAACCTTTGCCACTCCTCAAGAAAAGTCTGCTTCGGGCTTTAAAGTAAATAAAGAAAGGATCACTGTTGCACTATGCTCAAACGCAACTGGGACACACAAGATGCCGCTATTTGTGATTGGAAAGTCGACCAAACCCAGAGTATTCAAAAACTTAAACATGTCTTCCCTTCCAGTGTATTACAGGTCACAAAAGTCTGCCTGGATGGATTCTTATTTGTTTAAGGAGTGGTTCGTGGCTCAATTTGTTCCGTCTGTAAAAGAACATTTGACATCCTTGAAATTGCCAGTAAAAGCAGTTCTTGTGCTTGATAATGCCCCTACGCATCCAGAGGAAGGTCTCGAATGTGATAGTTACAGTGACATCAAGCTTTTATATATGCCTCCAAATGTAACAAGTATCGCACAGCCCATGGACCAGGGTGTAATCGAATGCTTTAAGAGAAAATACCGGAGGAAGCTTCTTTCAGAAATTTTGGATAAGATGGATGGTAATGACAATGCAGGTCTCATCCAGACGCTCAAGACAATTAACATTAAGGACGTCATTTATATCGCTGATAAATCGTATGATGAAATCCCATCATCTACGTTTACCAAATCCTGGAGAAAATTGTGGCCAGATGTTGAAACTCTCGTTGAGAAGAGACAAGAAGACAACCCAAATACAATAGGGTTAAATATTCATGCAACTGAACCTGATGACAACCACTCAATTTTAAAGGATTTACAACGGTTGCCTGATTCTGCTAGTATTAATGAGAATGACGTTGTGGAATGGATTTCACGAGCTGATGATGAACTGGCTAATGAAATCCTGAATGATGACGAAATCGTCGATGTAGTCCTTCGTCAAGAGGAAGAAAAAGAAGAAGACGATGACGAAGGTGATAGTGAAGCGGGAAATGGCGTGGGAATTTTGACTCATGCAGAGGGTAGGGCAGCACTGGAACTGGCAACTACCTACGTCGAACAACAGCCTGGCGCATCAGCTGTGGATGTTATGTTTCTAAGGAAGTGGCGTGATTATGCCTTCAAGAAAACAGTTGAAGTAAAGAAGCAGAAGAAAATAACAGATTTCTTTTAATATTGCAAAGCCAAGTTTTTCATTAGTTTTAGGTTTAAGTTTATTCATTTGGGACAATTTTATGAACCTAAAATTGTGTTCCGTACACTTGAAAATTGTCTTAAAATGTGATTTATAAATATAGATACGCTATTACAGGTTGTAATTTACATAAGTAAAAAACCGCCGGATGGTCCGGAAATTTTTTAATCCGGACAGGGATCCGGTCCCGAGGTGTCCGGATTAGAGGGAGTCGACTGTAATTCAGTTAATTACAAGAGAATAAGGGAATATAAACCTTTTTAATACAATATAAGATTATTAATATTAAATATAACTGATAAAATGGCTGAATTTTTATAATGACAGGAAGTATGTTTTGACTTTTCAGAGAATACCAAAAATGAAAGTAAAATTACTAATTTTGGACAGAAAACACTATAAAACGGCATTATTTAATCTGAAAATAAGCCGAATGAACTGAAAGATTAATTTAAATAACATCTAGTGAATAAAATTGATAAATAACCAAAGTTTAGGCAATCATATAGTGAATTATTATATATGCACAGGATATGAAAATATATTTGAACAATGTTAAGAATAATATTATATTGGCTAAGAGTTTAATTGAAACTGGAGGAAATAAGATAGTTGATTATTGGTATTTGAACGGTTAACATGACACACGTTTTGTGACGAATCTAACCTAACTTACAACGGTAATGTTGAGCGAGTGAATAGTATGTTTTTTGTGAAATCGCGAGTGTCTTATAAAATACTTCTAGAACACTTACATTATGACAGAAACAATCAAGAAACAATAAATAACACTGAACAATACACATCTATTCCGAAAAACACCACAAAACACCAGAAAACTGTATAATACAATAACCATATTAGTGTCGGAATCGGGAAAAGTGTTCGAACTTATAATTACACAGAGACACAAAATACAACCCAGAAACATTACACCAGGCACTACACAACATTTAACAAGAGATTTGCAGACACCAGAACAGGAATACTGCCAGAAAATACATTAATCGGAACGTAGCAGAATCGAGCAATATTTGGACCAGCTTGACGGCAGCCATCTTACTTTGACAATTTCAATGCCTTCAGTGTTCACATCAGCTGTTGGTGAAAACAATTATATTATTTTCTATTCAATGTCTGTATTTAGTAATAATTATTAATTTGTTGTAACGTTATACTTTTTAAATATTAGCCCGATTTCTCTGACTTTGATAATAATTGGCTGTTTAAAGAACCCTGTATGAATTTTATATAATATACTTTGTAACTTTTTCGATATCCTGAGAATCGATATTAGAATCGATAAGAGTCAATATTGCTATTAACTAATAAAACATTAATATTTTTCAACACTAAATAGTTCTTTATTTCATAAATATTACTAGTTATCACTAATATAATTCTAATTAATAATCTACCAGGACTTTACCACCTATAAGTGAAGATAACCTAAAAAATAAAAAGGTAAACAAGTATCGATTGGTTTGAAGACAATCTTATGAGTGGTGATAGTTTATTTAAAATATACCAAAACTTCAATAAAATTTTTCAGAAGAGCATTACACTTTTTAAAACTTCACAGCCCTATATTAGTTAATTGATTATAATTAATTAATTAATAAAATTATAATTTTTTTTTAAATTATAATTTTTTTTTAAAAAAACATTTTTTTATTTTCTTCAAAACAACAATTTTTGTTTTGAAACTTTTGGTGGAGCTGAACATATATTTCTTCATCAACATTACGCTACTCGACCGGTCTTGCTACCATTGGGACTCGACCAGCTGGGAAACTTAAGGAAGTGTTTCAGGCCAGTAAGACGTCGAGAGCCACACCAATTAAACACACCGATTAAGAACACACAGACTCAATCTAAATCAATCTTTTTATTTTATTACCAATTGGATAGCCCAAACAGTGGGGCTTGATTACAGCGGAGTCTCAACATCACCATCTCAACTTTTTATTTATTACAAATTGGCGCCCAACATGGGGCTTTAATTAGCGATTGGAAGGCCAATAAATTCTGCCCAATCAATAGTTGGAGCTAGGCAACAGCTACAAAGCCAGAGAATTTCAAGGGAAAATGCAACGACGTGCAACATCTAAGAAACGGGCGGCGGAGGCCGAAAAAGAATTAGAAATAGAAATGGACAATAAAGAGGCGACGCCAGTAGAGGTGGGAGAGTCATTGCCGCCGGTGTTGTCCAAACAAACTGAACAACCAGACGAACAACCCGAAATGCCTACACAAACAGTGGAAACCAATGCGCCGGAGAAGGAAACAGAGGACATGACAACACAACAAATGTTCAGGATGATGATGGAAATGAATAAGAGAATGGGGGAGAGTAACAAGAAAATGGAGGAGGACAGGAAGAAGGAAATGGAAGGAATGAGTAAGAAAATGAACGAAAATAGTAAGGAATTGAAGGAAGACTTGAGTAAGAAAATGGACAAGAAGATAGACGAAAGTAATAAGGAAGGGAAGAAGATAGCCAGTCTTTGAAAGAAGATATCAAATCCGGCAAGGAAGAAACAAATAAGAAGATAGAAGAAAATAGTAAGAAGATGGAAGAGAAGATGGAAGAAATCAATAAGAAGCCGGAAGAGCACATCAAGGAAATGAAAGAGAACAGATTAAAAAGGGAAGAGGAGCATCAAAAATGGATTAAGGAAATAAGAGAGAACAGATTAAAAAGGGAAGAGGAGCATCAAAAATGGATTAAAGAAATAAGAGAGGACACATTAAAAAAGGAAGAATTAAGAAAGGAGAAGACCGAAGAAATAAAAAATGATAGCCAACCAGAACCAGAAGAAGTACTAAATGATAAAACGCAGGAAGATAGCCAACCAGAACCAGAAGAAGTACTAAATGATAAAACGCAGGAAGATAGCCAACCAGAACCAGAAGAAGTACTAAATGACAAAACGCAGGAACAAGTAATGGTGGTACCTGAAATTGAAACTAACCGAAACCAGGAAAATATTAAACAAAGGGAAGGAGAATCAAGGATGAGAAGAATATATCCAAGAAATGTAATAAAAATGAAGGAAGAGTTGGAGATGATGAACCATGGATTAATTGATGACAATAATATCCCAATTACTGATGACAAAGACATCATGATTTCCAGGAATTATAGAAGGAGAATCGAAGTAATTTCAGAAATAATTTACCACAAGACAGTAGTCTACCAATGGGAAAGGACCAGAGGTAAACAGAATACCACATGTGGAACAGACCAATTTCAGCGCAAGACTGGACAATGTTTTTCAGAAAGATGGAAATGTGATATCGTACCAGACTGTAATGATGACACAGATGAATCACCAGAATGTATTCCATTAACGTGCCATCTAGGACAGTTCCAGGGTACGGTTAGACTAAAATGTATTCCTGCAGGGTGGATATGTGATGGTAAACCAGCTTGTGGGGTTTCAGATAAACAAATAATAAGTGATAACCCAGATGAAGATCCTCACATATATTTGTCAGGTAATACAAAACATGGACCAGAGAAGTATTGGTGTATACAATACTATGATAGAGGGAGCCGAATAAGCTTGGTAGCCAATAAAGTAATAACAGCGAGGAAGATTGAAACAAGTAACCGGAACCAGCCCAGTAATTATGACGGCCCTAACAACCCGCCGCGTAATAACCAGTTTATCGGTAATTTTAACGGCGTTAGGAATAACAACCCCTATCCAAACAATAGAAACAATTTTTATCAACATAATAATAATATTCCATACAGTCAGAGAAATCCATATCCCAACAATAATGATGACAGACCTTACCCACTTAACCGAAATTACTATCATAATAATTTTAGTAATAACAATAATAACAGTAATAATAACCGAGTGTCGCGCCCTAGGGTAAGTTTTATAAGAGCAACTGAGATGATGGACCCTGGTTGACACAGATACCACACACCATCAAGAAAAGGGACGGATACCATGATAACCGACTACGGCGAAAAACAATGGTGAAGGAGACGAAATAAATATCATTGAAAGGAAATGATACGAAGAATAAACATAGAAACAAAACTGGGTTTTATGAGTGAAGACTATTTAAGAAAATGCACATTATAAATAAAAATATGAGCAATGGAGCGACATAAAGAAAATCGTCCATCTTCCTGGGTATATAAAAGAAAAGAAAATTTATAAGAAAAGAAAAAGTGAAAATCAACTTATTAAAGTACAAATAATATGGTCCAGTGTAAAGTACAAAAGATAACCATATGTTGTGGTAAATGATAAGCATAACAATACATATGAGTTGAAGGAAATCGTTTCAGGAAAAATCAAAGGAGTGTACAATCAAGCTTCTATGAAGAAATATTATGAAGAATGAGTTGAGAATTTTGAACTTATTAAATATTTTAAAAAAATTCTAAAAATATGTAAGGACAACTTACAACCTGATAATTTTGGAACAAACTTTCTGGAAGAAAGAGAAAGAAAAAGAATTTTTAATTTAATATTTTAAAAAATTCTAAAATATGTAAGAACAACTTACAACCTGATAATTTTGGAACAAACTTTATAAAAGAAAGAGAAAGAAAAGGAATTTTGAATTTATTATTATTAAAAAAAATTCTAAAATATATAAGAACAACTTACAACCTAATAATTTGAACAAACTTTTTGGAAGAAAGAGAAAGAAAAAGAATTTTTTAATTTAATTATTTTAAAAAATTATAAAATATGTAAGAACAACTTACAACCTAATAATTTGAACAAACTTTTTGGAAGAAAGAGAAAGAAAAAAGAATTTTTAATTTAATAATAAAAAATTCTAAAAATATGTAAGAACAACTTACACCTAATAATTTGAAGAAAAAACTTTATGGAAGAAAGAGAAAAAGAGAGAATTTTGAACTTAATTATATTATAAAAATTTAAAATTGATTAAGTACATCTTACTACAACCTGATAATTTGGAACAAACTTTATGGAAGAAGAAGAAAGAGAAAGAGAGAGAATTTTGAACTTAATATTAAAAATTTAAAATTAAGTAAGCACAGCTTACTACCACTGAATTATGAGAAAAACATTTTGGAAGAATTAAGAAGAAAGGAATTTTGAAGTTAATATACGAAAAATTTAAAAATGAAGTAAGACCAACTTACTATAACTAAGTTTATGAGAAAACTTTATGGTAAATAATTAAGAAGAATTTGAATTTGGAAAAATACCAAAACATTCAGAAATAATAGTAAGATCACAGTACTATAAACAATTCTGAATGAAACAATTCTGGGAATAAATGAATTAAACAGAATTTGAATGTTGATAGAACGTCAGTACTTTGAAACAAGATAAGATCAACATATTACAAGGATTTATGAGAAATATTTTTCAATTAAATAAAAAGAATAGTTTGAATTTTACATTAAAACTAACCAAGTTCCAAAAAATAATTATGTGTCAATTATAATTGAATTGAGAAGAAAATAAAGTGATTAATTCAGAAAAGAAGAATTAATTTTAATCCAGAATAAATGGTAGATATTCACAATAGCATTTGAAGGAGTAGAGAAGAATAACAAAAAAGAGTGTAATATGCAAGAAAAGAAAAAATTTGGAAGCAAAGAGACTAATTACTTATGAAACGATAATGAAAACAGTTAATTAAGAGCAAAGAAGAACAACTCATACCAAACAGATGGAGAAGATGATTTTGAACAAGTGATAATAATAAGACCTATATGAAATGCAAAGAGAAGAAATACCACATGAAATATAATGTAAATGAATTAATGCTAATGAATGCGAAGGCGGATTAATAACTTTCTAAGAGAAAGGAAAGAACCAAAATGTTTAAATAAAATGATCAATATAACAACCTGTATATCTAAAGTAAAGATACAATGTTAAAAAATTAAATATAATATATTAAGACCATTCAAATAATGAATAAGAAAGACTATTTATAAAGACCATACTAATACTATGAGTAACCAGAAGAAAGTATAAAGAGAATTCAGATGGAGAAAAAAGAGTTACACTGTAAACAGTAACCAGAATTAATAAAAGAAAGGTTTTCAACCATAATAAAAATAAATATATCAGACAAGTTAAGAGTTTAAAAAAAAATATATATAATGAGTATAATAATAATTATGAAGATTTATTAAGATAGAAAATGTGAGATAATCTGAGAGACTACGAAGTGAAGAATCCAAAGATATTTTTATTAGTCGAAAATGAGACTACTTTTTATTTATTTATTCGATGACTGACTGAAGATAATTCCAGCAGCATTATGTTTTTTTGAGCAGGGATGGATATGCCTCTGTACTCAATTTATAGAAGTGGTGTATGGCCAGAAGAGAAGTAGCGTACAGTGCCCCTCTGATCTGCCCCAGCCCACGTGATAGGGAATGTTAGGGAATTAATATCCCAAGGATACAACACGAAGTTGATAAAGAAAGAAAATGTATTACAATAATAATATATCTCAGAAGACACTAACTATCCGAAAAGGATCAGTAGTAAAACAAATAACCATATATATAAAATTAATTAAACTCTAATATAAAAAAGTCGATATAAAAATGGAGAAGAAAATGAATTATAAGAAATGATGAAATTATCATAAGAAATTATTTCATCCATAAACATGTCTGAAATAATTACTTCTGGAGGAGAGCAATCTGTAACGTGACAGATGTATGCATAATATTGAATGGCAATTGATCATTAGAATAATAAAGTTATAATATTTAAATTTGGAAGAAAGCATTAAGTTTAATATAAAAAGATTAATTCATAGCAACTGTGGAAAGAAATCATTATTATTTAAAAAAATACAAGTTCAAATAAAATGAATTACTAGTGATGAGTCATCCAAGACCAGTCTCATAACCAAAGGTTTTCAAGGTATAACCCAGGAAGGTAAGAAAGTGAATAACCAAGCAGTACAGAATATGACCAAACCCACAACGAGGAAGAATAAATAGAATAGAAACCCTAAAATAAGCCAAGATCAACCAATACAGGTGGTGTATTTCTAAAATCAAGAAGAAGATGGAGAAGATCCCAAGAAACCTGATGGCATCAACAAGAAGATGGAGAAGATACCAGTCCCAGAAGGCAGGAGAAAAGAAGACTGATGAAAGAAGAAGAAGGCAGCATCCTGAAGAAGATGTCATGCTCTTATAAAAGACACCCAAATCCCCATACCCCCCAAAATAAATAATTAACCAATAAAAGTATAACGAAATGAAAACCACATGTATATAAATTTAAGAGAGAGAAGTGTATAAAGTAAAAGTTGCCTGTGAACTAAGATGAAACAGTAATATAGTACCCATGGAACAAATCTCCATTGTAAAACACTAACCAACTTATTATGTTAATAAGACTATACGACCATTTAGCAATAACATAATATAAAAGTGCAAAGTGAACCAGTGATAGTTTTAGGTATTATAGAAAATGAACCTTGTGTTTCATTCTTGGCAATCACAAACATTGAATACGATGAAATATGCAATTTTCAATGACTTGAAATGTGTACTGTGAGAATATGTTACTTATAAGACATAAATCTGTTTAAAATAACATTTTGTTTTATATGCAAAAAGAAAAACAGATTTCATAATACTTTTTGAACAATTTATGCTATTTATTTATTTATGACAGGGTACAATTCCCCAAAGACAATGTATAAAAGACGGTATAAAAACTGTAGAATCCCACTTATAATAATAGTTAGCAACAAGAATATAGATATAAGGTTTTTATGTATATAGTATAAGAATGTTTAAAAATGTGTTAGATATAAGGCCATTTGTTTGGGTCTAATACAACTAACATCAGAACTATAAAAATAATTACTACTTGTAAATAGTAGGAAGTAATTAAGACTTGAGTTAGTAAAAAAACCTTTTTTGTGAACCGTATTTCCATGTTAGAAATAAGGATTTTGTTGTAAAATGTCTGAAGGTTGAAGACAACCATTTATTTAAAAAATATTCTTTATTTGTTTAACTGTTATTGGTATTGTAACCAGTACTCATTGTTATTGTGTAATTTGGAAAAATGTTTAGTTTATAAGACTATATTTAAAAGTCAGAGAGGGTATCACACATCATATATTGTTTGTAAAATATTTTGTAAGAAAAAATTGTTAAAAAATCATAGGCCAGAGAAAGAAAACCAAAATTCATTAAAACAGAGAAATTACTCATTTAAATGCAGATAAACAAAAGGGATTTAGACAAAATAAACTTGAGATCAAGCCATATAATTGCACATACCATTTAGAAAGATTTTAATAAATTATATTCAGAAATATAAATAAAAATGAAAATGACTAAACTCAGAAATTTAGACATGGGAGTCATATATTCCAGAATAATGTTTCAGAATACAACTACAGTCGACTCCCTCTCGTTCGGACGCCGGATGGTCCGGACTACTTCTTGGAAATGAGTCATCAGCGCGCGCCGGGTTTCTCACGGCCGAAAACGACAGGATTGAGCGTGTCTGTTTATTTCCGGCCTACATGTAAAGAAAGATCCTCAGTTCGGCTTACGATTGCGTTTGCTCCGGATCGTCATACAGTGTACTGTAGCTGTTTTTACTAATTACTACTGATATTGTTGTGTGTTTTAATAATTTTCAATGTGAGTTACATATGTTATTATAAGTGAGTTTATTTGTTAGGTGAAATTGTAGTTTCAGTAACTCTGATTATTTGACAGTAAAATTCTCAAAAATGAGTGAAAAACGGAGCATAATACGGTTAAAATGCAAGACAGACTTAATATTTTACAACGTTTAGATAAGGGTGAATCAGTGCAAAGTATTTGTACGGAGTTTAATGTAGGGAAAAGCACAGTTTATGATTGGCGGAAAAACAGAAAATCGATCGAGGATTTTTGTATGCAAATTGAAGTCGAATCCGTCCTTTCTACTCGATCTACCTTGAAAAAACCACACCATGAACTTGTTGATGACGCATTATGGTTGTGGTTCATGCAGGAACGTAGAAGAGGGACTCCTATAAATGGGCCGATTTTGAAAGAAAAAGCCGTCATTCTTCATTCAAAACTTGGGGAAAAAGGAAACTTCTCGGCAAGCGATGGGTGGCTAACGAGATGGAAAAAACGGCATGGAGTGCATTTCCTTGGAGTTTGCGGGTAGAAGCTTTCAGCAGACCAACCGGCAGCTAATGATTTTTCTGAAAAATTGAAGCGTATCATTGAGCGTGAAAAACTAACCCCAGAACAAGTGTACAATATCGATGAGACCGGGCTTAACTATAAACTTTTGCCTAATAAAACCTTTGCCACTCCTCAAGAAAAGTCTGCTTCGGGCTTTAAAGTAAATAAAGAAAGGATCACTGTTGCACTATGCTCAAACGCAACTGGGACACACAAGATGCCGCTATTTGTGATTGGAAAGTCGACCAAACCCAGAGTATTCAAAAACTTAAACATGTCTTCCCTTCCAGTGTATTACAGGTCACAAAAGTCTGCCTGGATGGATTCTTATTTGTTTAAGGAGTGGTTCGTGGCTCAATTTGTTCCGTCTGTAAAAGAACATTTGACATCCTTGAAATTGCCAGTAAAAGCAGTTCTTGTGCTTGATAATGCCCCTACGCATCCAGAGGAAGGTCTCGAATGTGATAGTTACAGTGACATCAAGCTTTTATATATGCCTCCAAATGTAACAAGTATCGCACAGCCCATGGACCAGGGTGTAATCGAATGCTTTAAGAGAAAATACCGGAGGAAGCTTCTTTCAGAAATTTTGGATAAGATGGATGGTAATGACAATGCAGGTCTCATCCAGACGCTCAAGACAATTAACATTAAGGACGTCATTTATATCGCTGATAAATCGTATGATGAAATCCCATCATCTACGTTTACCAAATCCTGGAGAAAATTGTGGCCAGATGTTGAAACTCTCGTTGAGAAGAGACAAGAAGACAACCCAAATACAATAGGGTTAAATATTCATGCAACTGAACCTGATGACAACCACTCAATTTTAAAGGATTTACAACGGTTGCCTGATTCTGCTAGTATTAATGAGAATGACGTTGTGGAATGGATTTCACGAGCTGATGATGAACTGGCTAATGAAATCCTGAATGATGACGAAATCGTCGATGTAGTCCTTCGTCAAGAGGAAGAAAAAGAAGAAGACGACGACGAAGGTGATAGTGAAGCGGGAAATGGCGTGGGAATTTTGACTCATGCAGAGGGTAGGGCAGCACTGGAACTGGCAACTACCTACGTCGAACAACAGCCTGGCGCATCAGCTGTGGATGTTATGTTTCTAAGGAAGTGGCGTGATTATGCCTTCAAGAAAACAGTTGAAGTAAAGAAGCAGAAGAAAATAACAGATTTCTTTTAATATTGCAAAGCCAAGTTTTTCATTAGTTTTAGGTTTAAGTTTATTCGTTTGGGACAATTTTATGAACCTAAAATTGTGTTCCGTACACTTGAAAATTGTCTTAAAATGTGATTTATAAATATAGATACGCTATTACAGGTTGTAATTTACATAAGTAAAAAACCGCCGGATGGTCCGGAAATTTTTTAATCCGGACAGGGATCCGGTCCCGAGGTGTCCGGATTAGAGGGAGTCTACTGTAATTCAGTTAATTACAAGAGAATAAGGGAATATAAACCTTTTTAATACAATATAAGATTATTAATATTAAATATAACTGATAAAATGGCTGAATTTTTATAATGACAGGAAGTATGTTTTGACTTTTCAGAGAATACCAAAAATGAAAGTAAAATTACTAATTTTGGACAGAAAACACTATAAAACGGCATTATTTAATCTGAAAATAAGCCGAATGAACTGAAAGATTAATTTAAATAACATCTAGTGAATAAAATTGATAAATAACCAAAGTTTAGGCAATCATATAGTGAATTATTATATATGCACAGGATATGAAAATATATTTGAACAATGTTAAGAATAATATTATATTGGCTAAGAGTTTAATTGAAACTGGAGGAAATAAGATAGTTGATTATTGGTATTTGAACGGTTAACATGACACACGTTTTGTGACGAATCTAACCTAACTTACAACGGTAATGTTGAGCGAGTGAATAGTATGTTTTTTGTGAAATCGCGAGTGTCTTATAAAATACTTCTAGAACACTTACATTATGACAGAAACAATCAAGAAACAATAAATAACACTGAACAATACACATCTATTCCGAAAAACACCACAAAACACCAGAAAACTGTATAATACAATAACCATATTAGTGTCGGAATCGGGAAAAGTGTTCGAACTTATAATTACACAGAGACACAAAATACAACCCAGAAACATTACACCAGGCACTACACAACATTTAACAAGAGATTTGCAGACACCAGAACAGGAATACTGCCAGAAAATACATTAATCGGAACGTAGCAGAATCGAGCAATATTTGGACCAGCTTGACGGCAGCCATCTTACTTTGACAATTTCAATGCCTTCAGTGTTCACATCAGCTGTTGGTGAAAACAATTATATTATTTTCTATTCAATGTCTGTATTTAGTAATAATTATTAATTTGTTGTAACGTTATACTTTTTAAATATTAGCCCGATTTCTCTGACTTTGATAATAATTGGCTGTTTAAAGAACCCTGTATGAATTTTATATAATATACTTTGTAACTTTTTCGATATCCTGAGAATCGATATTAGAATCGATAAGAGTCAATATTGCTATTAACTAATAAAACATTAATATTTTTCAACACTAAATAGTTCTTTATTTCATAAATATTACTAGTTATCACTAATATAATTCTAATTAATAATCTACCAGGACTTTACCACCTATAAGTGAAGATAACCTAAAAAATAAAAAGGTAAACAAGTATCGATTGGTTTGAAGACAATCTTATGAGTGGTGATAGTTTATTTAAAATATACCAAAACTTCAATAAAATTTTTCAGAAGAGCATTACACTTTTTAAAACTTCACAGCCCTATATTAGTTAATTGATTATAATTAATTAATTAATAAAATTATAATTTTTTTTTAAATTATAATTTTTTTTTTAAAAAAACATTTTTTTATTTTCTTCAAAACAACAATTTTTGTTTTGAAACTTTTGGTGGAGCTGAACATATATTTCTTCATCAACATTACGCTACTCGACCGGTCTTGCTACCATTGGGACTCGACCAGCTGGGAAACTTAAGGAAGTGTTTCAGGCCAGTAAGACGTCGAGAGCCACACCAATTAAACACACCGATTAAGAACACACAGACTCAATCTAAATCAATCTTTTTATTTTATTACCAATTGGATAGCCCAAACAGTGGGGCTTGATTACAGCGGAGTCTCAACATCACCATCTCAACTTTTTATTTATTACAAATTGGCGCCCAACATGGGGCTTTAATTAGCGATTGGAAGGCCAATAAATTCTGCCCAATCAATAGTTGGAGCTAGGCAACAGCTACAAAGCCAGAGAATTTCAAGGGAAAATGCAACGACGTGCAACATCTAAGAAACGGGCGGCGGAGGCCGAAAAAGAATTAGAAATAGAAATGGACAATAAAGAGGCGACGCCAGTAGAGGTGGGAGAGTCATTGCCGCCGGTGTTGTCCAAACAAACTGAACAACCAGACGAACAACCCGAAATGCCTACACAAACAGTGGAAACCAATGCGCCGGAGAAGGAAACAGAGGACATGACAACACAACAAATGTTCAGGATGATGATGGAAATGAATAAGAGAATGGGGGAGAGTAACAAGAAAATGGAGGAGGACAGGAAGAAGGAAATGGAAGGAATGAGTAAGAAAATGAACGAAAATAGTAAGGAATTGAAGGAAGACTTGAGTAAGAAAATGGACAAGAAGATAGACGAAAGTAATAAGGAAGGGAAGAAGATAGCCAGTCTTTGAAAGAAGATATCAAATCCGGCAAGGAAGAAACAAATAAGAAGATAGAAGAAAATAGTAAGAAGATGGAAGAGAAGATGGAAGAAATCAATAAGAAGCCGGAAGAGCACATCAAGGAAATGAAAGAGAACAGATTAAAAAGGGAAGAGGAGCATCAAAAATGGATTAAGGAAATAAGAGAGAACAGATTAAAAAGGGAAGAGGAGCATCAAAAATGGATTAAAGAAATAAGAGAGGACACATTAAAAAAGGAAGAATTAAGAAAGGAGAAGATCGAAGAAATAAAAAATGATAGCCAACCAGAACCAGAAGAAGTACTAAATGATAAAACGCAGGAAGATAGCCAACCAGAACCAGAAGAAGTACTAAATGATAAAACGCAGGAAGATAGCCAACCAGAACCAGAAGAAGTACTAAATGACAAAACGCAGGAACAAGTAATGGTGGTACCTGAAATTGAAACTAACCGAAACCAGGAAAATATTAAACAAAGGGAAGGAGAATCAAGGATGAGAAGAATATATCCAAGAAATGTAATAAAAACGAAGGAAGAGTTGGAGATGATGAACCATGGATTAATTGATGACAATAATATCCCAATTACTGATGACAAAGACATCATGATTTCCAGGAATTATAGAAGGAGAATCGAAGTAATTTCAGAAATAATTTACCACAAGACAGTAGTCTACCAATGGGAAAGGACCAGAGGTAAACAGAATACCACATGTGGAACAGACCAATTTCAGCGCAAGACTGGACAATGTTTTTCAGAAAGATGGAAATGTGATATCGTACCAGACTGTAATGATGACACAGATGAATCACCAGAATGTATTCCATTAACGTGCCATCTAGGACAGTTCCAGGGTACGGTTAGACTAAAATGTATTCCTGCAGGGTGGATATGTGATGGTAAACCAGCTTGTGGGGTTTCAGATAAACAAATAATAAGTGATAACCCAGATGAAGATCCTCACATATATTTGTCAGGTAATACAAAACATGGACCAGAGAAGTATTGGTGTATACAATACTATGATAGAGGGAGCCGAATAAGCTTGGTAGCCAATAAAGTAATAACAGCGAGGAAGATTGAAACAAGTAACCGGAACCAGCCCAGTAATTATGACGGCCCTAACAACCCGCCGCGTAATAACCAGTTTATCGGTAATTTTAACGGCATTAGGAATAACAACCCCTATCCAAACAATAGAAACAATTTTTATCAACATAATAATAATATTCCATACAGTCAGAGAAATCCATATCCCAACAATAATGATGACAGACCTTACCCACTTAACCGAAATTACTATCATAATAATTTTAGTAATAACAATAATAACAGTAATAATAACCGAGTGTCGCGCCCTAGGGTAAGTTTTATAAGAGCAACTGAGATGATGGACCCTGGTTGACACAGATACCACACACCATCAAGAAAAGGGACGGATACCATGATAACCGACTACGGCGAAAAACAATGGTGAAGGAGACGAAATAAATATCATTGAAAGGAAATGATACGAAGAATAAACATAGAAACAAAACTGGGTTTTATGAGTGAAGACTATTTAAGAAAATGCACATTATAAATAAAAATATGAGCAATGGAGCGACATAAAGAAAATCGTCCATCTTCCTGGGTATATAAAAGAAAAGAAAAATTATAAGAAAAGAAAAAGTGAAAATCAACTTATTAAAGTACAAATAATATGGTCCAGTGTAAAGTACAAAAGATAACCATATGTTGTGGTAAATGATAAGCATAACAATACATATGAGTTGAAGGAAATCGTTTCAGGAAAAATCAAAGGAGTGTACAATCAAGCTTATATGAAGAAATATTATGAAGAATGAGTTGAGAATTTTGAACTTATTAAATATTTTAAAAAAATTCTAAAAATATGTAAGGACAACTTACAACCTGATAATTTTGGAACAAACTTTCTGGAAGAAAGAGAAAGAAAAAGAATTTTTAATTTAATATTTTAAAAAATTCTAAAATATGTAAGAACAACTTACAACCTGATAATTTTGGAACAAACTTTATAAAAGAAAGAGAAAGAAAAGGAATTTTGAATTTATTATTATTAAAAAAAATTCTAAAATATATAAGAACAACTTACAACCTAATAATTTGAACAAACTTTTTGGAAGAAAGAGAAAGAAAAAGAATTTTTTAATTTAATTATTTTAAAAAATTATAAAATATGTAAGAACAACTTACAACCTAATAATTTGAACAAACTTTTTGGAAGAAAGAGAAAGAAAAAAGAATTTTTAATTTAATAATAAAAAATTCTAAAAATATGTAAGAACAACTTACACCTAATAATTTGAAGAAAAAACTTTATGGAAGAAAGAGAAAAAGAGAGAATTTTGAACTTAATTATATTATAAAAATTTAAAATTGATTAAGTACATCTTACTACAACCTGATAATTTGGAACAAACTTTATGGAAGAAGAAGAAAGAGAAAGAGAGAGAATTTTGAACTTAATATTAAAAATTTAAAATTAAGTAAGCACAGCTTACTACCACTGAATTATGAGAAAAACATTTTGGAAGAATTAAGAAGAAAGGAATTTTGAAGTTAATATACGAAAAATTTAAAAATGAAGTAAGACCAACTTACTATAACTAAGTTTATGAGAAAACTTTATGGTAAATAATTAAGAAGAATTTGAATTTGGAAAAATACCAAAACATTCAGAAATAATAGTAAGATCACAGTACTATAAACAATTCTGAATGAAACAATTCTGGGAATAAATGAATTAAACAGAATTTGAATGTTGATAGAACGTCAGTACTTTGAAACAAGATAAGATCAACATATTACAAGGATTTATGAGAAATATTTTTCAATTAAATAAAAAGAATAGTTTGAATTTTACATTAAAACTAACCAAGTTCCAAAAAATAATTATGTGTCAATTATAATTGAATTGAGAAGAAAATAAAGTGATTAATTCAGAAAAGAAGAATTAATTTTAATCCAGAATAAATGGTAGATATTCACAATAGCATTTGAAGGAGTAGAGAAGAATAACAAAAAAGAGTGTAATATGCAAGAAAAGAAAAAATTTGGAAGCAAAGAGACTAATTACTTATGAAACGATAATGAAAACAGTTAATTAAGAGCAAAGAAGAACAACTCATACCAAACAGATGGAGAAGATGATTTTGAACAAGTGATAATAATAAGACCTATATGAAATGCAAAGAGAAGAAATACCACATGAAATATAATGTAAATGAATTAATGCTAATGAATGCGAAGGCGGATTAATAACTTTCTAAGAGAAAGGAAAGAACCAAAATGTTTAAATAAAATGATCAATATAACAACCTGTATATCTAAAGTAAAGATACAATGTTAAAAAATTAAATATAATATATTAAGACCATTCAAATAATGAATAAGAAAGACTATTTATAAAGACCATACTAATACTATGAGTAACCAGAAGAAAGTATAAAGAGAATTCAGATGGAGAAAAAAGAGTTACACTGTAAACAGTAACCAGAATTAATAAAAGAAAGGTTTTCAACCATAATAAAAATAAATATATCAGACAAGTTAAGAGTTTAAAAAAAATATATATAATGAGTATAATAATAATTATGAAGATTTATTAAGATAGAAAATGTGAGATAATCTGAGAGACTACGAAGTGAAGAATCCAAAGATATTTTTATTAGTCGAAAATGAGACTACTTTTTATTTATTTATTCGATGACTGACTGAAGATAATTCCAGCAGCATTATGTTTTTTTGAGCAGGGATGGATATGCCTCTGTACTCAATTTATAGAAGTGGTGTATGGCCAGAAGAGAAGTAGCGTACAGTGCCCCTCTGATCTGCCCCAGCCCACGTGATAGGGAATGTTAGGGAATTAATATCCCAAGGATACAACACGAAGTTGATAAAGAAAGAAAATGTATTACAATAATAATATATCTCAGAAGACACTAACTATCCGAAAAGGATCAGTAGTAAAACAAATAACCATATATATAAAATTAATTAAACTCTAATATAAAAAAGTCGATATAAAAATGGAGAAGAAAATGAATTATAAGAAATGATGAAATTATCATAAGAAATTATTTCATCCATAAACATGTCTGAAATAATTACTTCTGGAGGAGAGCAATCTGTAACGTGACAGATGTATGCATAATATTGAATGGCAATTGATCATTAGAATAATAAAGTTATAATATTTAAATTTGGAAGAAAGCATTAAGTTTAATATAAAAAGATTAATTCATAGCAACTGTGGAAAGAAATCATTATTATTTAAAAAAATACAAGTTCAAATAAAATGAATTACTAGTGATGAGTCATCCAAGACCAGTCTCATAACCAAAGGTTTTCAAGGTATAACCCAGGAAGGTAAGAAAGTGAATAACCAAGCAGTACAGAATATGACCAAACCCACAACGAGGAAGAATAAATAGAATAGAAACCCTAAAATAGCCAAGATCAACCAATACAGGTGGTGTATTTCTAAAATCAAGAAGAAGATGGAGAAGATCCCAAGAAACCTGATGGCATCAAGAAGAAGATGGAGAAGATACCAGTCCCAGAAGGCAGGAGAAAAGAAGACTGATGAAAGAAGAAGAAGGCAGCATCCTGAAGAAGATGTCATGCTCTTATAAAAGACACCCAAATCCCCATACCCCCCAAAATAAATAATTAACCAATAAAAGTATAACGAAATGAAAACCACATGTATATAAATTTAAGAGAGAGAAGTGTATAAAGTAAAAGTTGCCTGTGAACTAAGATGAAACAGTAATATAGTACCCATGGAACAAATCTCCATTGTAAAACACTAACCAACTTATTATGTTAATAAGACTATACGACCATTTAGCAATAACATAATATAAAAGTGCAAAGTGAACCAGTGATAGTTTTAGGTATTATAGAAAATGAACCTTGTGTTTCATTCTTGGCAATCACAAACATTGAATACGATGAAATATGCAATTTTCAATGACTTGAAATGTGTACTGTGAGAATATGTTACTTATAAGACATAAATCTGTTTAAAATAACATTTTGTTTTATATGCAAAAAGAAAAACAGATTTCATAATACTTTTTGAACAATTTATGCTATTTATTTATTTATGACAGGGTACAATTCCCCAAAGACAATGTATAAAAGACGGTATAAAAACTGTAGAATCCCACTTATAATAATAGTTAGCAACAAGAATATAGATATAAGGTTTTTATGTATATAGTATAAGAATGTTTAAAAATGTGTTAGATATAAGGCCATTTGTTTGGGTCTAATACAACTAACATCAGAACTATAAAAATAATTACTACTTGTAAATAGTAGGAAGTAATTAAGACTTGAGTTAGTAAAAAAACCTTTTTTGTGAACCGTATTTCCATGTTAGAAATAAGGATTTTGTTGTAAAATGTCTGAAGGTTGAAGACAACCATTTATTTAAAAAATATTCTTTATTTGTTTAACTGTTATTGGTATTGTAACCAGTACTCATTGTTATTGTGTAATTTGGAAAAATGTTTAGTTTATAAGACTATATTTAAAAGTCAGAGAGGGTATCACACATCATATATTGTTTGTAAAATATTTTGTAAGAAAAAATTGTTAAAAAATCATAGGCCAGAGAAAGAAAACCAAAATTCATTAAAACAGAGAAATTACTCATTTAAATGCAGATAAACAAAAGGGATTTAGACAAAATAAACTTGAGATCAAGCCATATAATTGCACATACCATTTAGAAAGATTTTAATAAATTATATTCAGAAATATAAATAAAAATGAAAATGACTAAACTCAGAAATTTAGACATGGGAGTCATATATTCCAGAATAATGTTTCAGAATACAACTACAGTCGACTCCCTCTCGTTCGGACGCCGGATGGTCCGGACTACTTCTTGGAAATGAGTCATCAGCGCGCGCCGGGTTTCTCACGGCCGAAAACGACAGGATTGAGCGTGTCTGTTTATTTCCGGCCTACATGTAAAGAAAGATCCTCAGTTCGGCTTACGATTGCGTTTGCTCCGGATCGTCATACAGTGTACTGTAGCTGTTTTTACTAATTACTACTGATATTGTTGTGTGTTTTAATAATTTTCAATGTGAGTTACATATGTTATTATAAGTGAGTTTATTTGTTAGGTGAAATTGTAGTTTCAGTAACTCTGATTATTTGACAGTAAAATTCTCAAAAATGAGTGAAAAACGGAGCATAATACGGTTAAAATGCAAGACAGACTTAATATTTTACAACGTTTAGATAAGGGTGAATCAGTGCAAAGTATTTGTACGGAGTTTAATGTAGGGAAAAGCACAGTTTATGATTGGCGGAAAAACAGAAAATCGATCGAGGATTTTTGTATGCAAATTGAAGTCGAATCCGTCCTTTCTACTCGATCTACCTTGAAAAAACCACACCATGAACTTGTTGATGACGCATTATGGTTGTGGTTCATGCAGGAACGTAGAAGAGGGACTCCTATAAATGGGCCGATTTTGAAAGAAAAAGCCGTCATTCTTCATTCAAAACTTGGGGAAAAAGGAAACTTCTCGGCAAGCGATGGGTGGCTAACGAGATGGAAAAAACGGCATGGAGTGCATTTCCTTGGAGTTTGCGGGTAGAAGCTTTCAGCAGACCAACCGGCAGCTAATGATTTTTCTGAAAAATTGAAGCGTATCATTGAGCGTGAAAAACTAACCCCAGAACAAGTGTACAATATCGATGAGACCGGGCTTAACTATAAACTTTTGCCTAATAAAACCTTTGCCACTCCTCAAGAAAAGTCTGCTTCGGGCTTTAAAGTAAATAAAGAAAGGATCACTGTTGCACTATGCTCAAACGCAACTGGGACACACAAGATGCCGCTATTTGTGATTGGAAAGTCGACCAAACCCAGAGTATTCAAAAACTTAAACATGTCTTCCCTTCCAGTGTATTACAGGTCACAAAAGTCTGCCTGGATGGATTCTTATTTGTTTAAGGAGTGGTTCGTGGCTCAATTTGTTCCGTCTGTAAAAGAACATTTGACATCCTTGAAATTGCCAGTAAAAGCAGTTCTTGTGCTTGATAATGCCCCTACGCATCCAGAGGAAGGTCTCGAATGTGATAGTTACAGTGACATCAAGCTTTTATATATGCCTCCAAATGTAACAAGTATCGCACAGCCCATGGACCAGGGTGTAATCGAATGCTTTAAGAGAAAATACCGGAGGAAGCTTCTTTCAGAAATTTTGGATAAGATGGATGGTAATGACAATGCAGGTCTCATCCAGACGCTCAAGACAATTAACATTAAGGACGTCATTTATATCGCTGATAAATCGTATGATGAAATCCCATCATCTACGTTTACCAAATCCTGGAGAAAATTGTGGCCAGATGTTGAAACTCTCGTTGAGAAGAGACAAGAAGACAACCCAAATACAATAGGGTTAAATATTCATGCAACTGAACCTGATGACAACCACTCAATTTTAAAGGATTTACAACGGTTGCCTGATTCTGCTAGTATTAATGAGAATGACGTTGTGGAATGGATTTCACGAGCTGATGATGAACTGGCTAATGAAATCCTGAATGATGACGAAATCGTCGATGTAGTCCTTCGTCAAGAGGAAGAAAAAGAAGAAGACGACGACGAAGGTGATAGTGAAGCGGGAAATGGCGTGGGAATTTTGACTCATGCAGAGGGTAGGGCAGCACTGGAACTGGCAACTACCTACGTCGAACAACAGCCTGGCGCATCAGCTGTGGATGTTATGTTTCTAAGGAAGTGGCGTGATTATGCCTTCAAGAAAACAGTTGAAGTAAAGAAGCAGAAGAAAATAACAGATTTCTTTTAATATTGCAAAGCCAAGTTTTTCATTAGTTTTAGGTTTAAGTTTATTCGTTTGGGACAATTTTATGAACCTAAAATTGTGTTCCGTACACTTGAAAATTGTCTTAAAATGTGATTTATAAATATAGATACGCTATTACAGGTTGTAATTTACATAAGTAAAAAACCGCCGGATGGTCCGGAAATTTTTTAATCCGGACAGGGATCCGGTCCCGAGGTGTCCGGATTAGAGGGAGTCTACTGTAATTCAGTTAATTACAAGAGAATAAGGGAATATAAACCTTTTTAATACAATATAAGATTATTAATATTAAATATAACTGATAAAATGGCTGAATTTTTATAATGACAGGAAGTATGTTTTGACTTTTCAGAGAATACCAAAAATGAAAGTAAAATTACTAATTTTGGACAGAAAACACTATAAAACGGCATTATTTAATCTGAAAATAAGCCGAATGAACTGAAAGATTAATTTAAATAACATCTAGTGAATAAAATTGATAAATAACCAAAGTTTAGGCAATCATATAGTGAATTATTATATATGCACAGGATATGAAAATATATTTGAACAATGTTAAGAATAATATTATATTGGCTAAGAGTTTAATTGAAACTGGAGGAAATAAGATAGTTGATTATTGGTATTTGAACGGTTAACATGACACACGTTTTGTGACGAATCTAACCTAACTTACAACGGTAATGTTGAGCGAGTGAATAGTATGTTTTTTGTGAAATCGCGAGTGTCTTATAAAATACTTCTAGAACACTTACATTATGACAGAAACAATCAAGAAACAATAAATAACACTGAACAATACACATCTATTCCGAAAAACACCACAAAACACCAGAAAACTGTATAATACAATAACCATATTAGTGTCGGAATCGGGAAAAGTGTTCGAACTTATAATTACACAGAGACACAAAATACAACCCAGAAACATTACACCAGGCACTACACAACATTTAACAAGAGATTTGCAGACACCAGAACAGGAATACTGCCAGAAAATACATTAATCGGAACGTAGCAGAATCGAGCAATATTTGGACCAGCTTGACGGCAGCCATCTTACTTTGACAATTTCAATGCCTTCAGTGTTCACATCAGCTGTTGGTGAAAACAATTATATTATTTTCTATTCAATGTCTGTATTTAGTAATAATTATTAATTTGTTGTAACGTTATACTTTTTAAATATTAGCCCGATTTCTCTGACTTTGATAATAATTGGCTGTTTAAAGAACCCTGTATGAATTTTATATAATATACTTTGTAACTTTTTCGATATCCTGAGAATCGATATTAGAATCGATAAGAGTCAATATTGCTATTAACTAATAAAACATTAATATTTTTCAACACTAAATAGTTCTTTATTTCATAAATATTACTAGTTATCACTAATATAATTCTAATTAATAATCTACCAGGACTTTACCACCTATAAGTGAAGATAACCTAAAAAATAAAAAGGTAAACAAGTATCGATTGGTTTGAAGACAATCTTATGAGTGGTGATAGTTTATTTAAAATATACCAAAACTTCAATAAAATTTTTCAGAAGAGCATTACACTTTTTAAAACTTCACAGCCCTATATTAGTTAATTGATTATAATTAATTAATTAATAAAATTATAATTTTTTTTTAAATTATAATTTTTTTTTTTTAAAAAACATTTTTTTATTTTCTTCAAAACAACAATTTTTGTTTTGAAACTTTTGGTGGAGCTGAACATATATTTCTTCATCAACATTACGCTACTCGACCGGTCTTGCTACCATTGGGACTCGACCAGCTGGGAAACTTAAGGAAGTGTTTCAGGCCAGTAAGACGTCGAGAGCCACACCAATTAAACACACCGATTAAGAACACACAGACTCAATCTAAATCAATCTTTTTATTTTATTACCAATTGGATAGCCCAAACAGTGGGGCTTGATTACAGCGGAGTCTCAACATCACCATCTCAACTTTTTATTTATTACAAATTGGCGCCCAACATGGGGCTTTAATTAGCGATTGGAAGGCCAATAAATTCTGCCCAATCAATAGTTGGAGCTAGGCAACAGCTACAAAGCCAGAGAATTTCAAGGGAAAATGCAACGACGTGCAACATCTAAGAAACGGGCGGCGGAGGCCGAAAAAGAATTAGAAATAGAAATGGACAATAAAGAGGCGACGCCAGTAGAGGTGGGAGAGTCATTGCCGCCGGTGTTGTCCAAACAAACTGAACAACCAGACGAACAACCCGAAATGCCTACACAAACAGTGGAAACCAATGCGCCGGAGAAGGAAACAGAGGACATGACAACACAACAAATGTTCAGGATGATGATGGAAATGAATAAGAGAATGGGGGAGAGTAACAAGAAAATGGAGGAGGACAGGAAGAAGGAAATGGAAGGAATGAGTAAGAAAATGAACGAAAATAGTAAGGAATTGAAGGAAGACTTGAGTAAGAAAATGGACAAGAAGATAGACGAAAGTAATAAGGAAGGGAAGAAGATAGCCAGTCTTTGAAAGAAGATATCAAATCCGGCAAGGAAGAAACAAATAAGAAGATAGAAGAAAATAGTAAGAAGATGGAAGAGAAGATGGAAGAAATCAATAAGAAGCCGGAAGAGCACATCAAGGAAATGAAAGAGAACAGATTAAAAAGGGAAGAGGAGCATCAAAAATGGATTAAGGAAATAAGAGAGAACAGATTAAAAAGGGAAGAGGAGCATCAAAAATGGATTAAAGAAATAAGAGAGGACACATTAAAAAAGGAAGAATTAAGAAAGGAGAAGATCGAAGAAATAAAAAATGATAGCCAACCAGAACCAGAAGAAGTACTAAATGATAAAACGCAGGAAGATAGCCAACCAGAACCAGAAGAAGTACTAAATGATAAAACGCAGGAAGATAGCCAACCAGAACCAGAAGAAGTACTAAATGACAAAACGCAGGAACAAGTAATGGTGGTACCTGAAATTGAAACTAACCGAAACCAGGAAAATATTAAACAAAGGGAAGGAGAATCAAGGATGAGAAGAATATATCCAAGAAATGTAATAAAAACGAAGGAAGAGTTGGAGATGATGAACCATGGATTAATTGATGACAATAATATCCCAATTACTGATGACAAAGACATCATGATTTCCAGGAATTATAGAAGGAGAATCGAAGTAATTTCAGAAATAATTTACCACAAGACAGTAGTCTACCAATGGGAAAGGACCAGAGGTAAACAGAATACCACATGTGGAACAGACCAATTTCAGCGCAAGACTGGACAATGTTTTTCAGAAAGATGGAAATGTGATATCGTACCAGACTGTAATGATGACACAGATGAATCACCAGAATGTATTCCATTAACGTGCCATCTAGGACAGTTCCAGGGTACGGTTAGACTAAAATGTATTCCTGCAGGGTGGATATGTGATGGTAAACCAGCTTGTGGGGTTTCAGATAAACAAATAATAAGTGATAACCCAGATGAAGATCCTCACATATATTTGTCAGGTAATACAAAACATGGACCAGAGAAGTATTGGTGTATACAATACTATGATAGAGGGAGCCGAATAAGCTTGGTAGCCAATAAAGTAATAACAGCGAGGAAGATTGAAACAAGTAACCGGAACCAGCCCAGTAATTATGACGGCCCTAACAACCCGCCGCGTAATAACCAGTTTATCGGTAATTTTAACGGCATTAGGAATAACAACCCCTATCCAAACAATAGAAACAATTTTTATCAACATAATAATAATATTCCATACAGTCAGAGAAATCCATATCCCAACAATAATGATGACAGACCTTACCCACTTAACCGAAATTACTATCATAATAATTTTAGTAATAACAATAATAACAGTAATAATAACCGAGTGTCGCGCCCTAGGGTAAGTTTTATAAGAGCAACTGAGATGATGGACCCTGGTTGACACAGATACCACACACCATCAAGAAAAGGGACGGATACCATGATAACCGACTACGGCGAAAAACAATGGTGAAGGAGACGAAATAAATATCATTGAAAGGAAATGATACGAAGAATAAACATAGAAACAAAACTGGGTTTTATGAGTGAAGACTATTTAAGAAAATGCACATTATAAATAAAAATATGAGCAATGGAGCGACATAAAGAAAATCGTCCATCTTCCTGGGTATATAAAAGAAAAGAAAAATTATAAGAAAAGAAAAAGTGAAAATCAACTTATTAAAGTACAAATAATATGGTCCAGTGTAAAGTACAAAAGATAACCATATGTTGTGGTAAATGATAAGCATAACAATACATATGAGTTGAAGGAAATCGTTTCAGGAAAAATCAAAGGAGTGTACAATCAAGCTTATATGAAGAAATATTATGAAGAATGAGTTGAGAATTTTGAACTTATTAAATATTTTAAAAAAATTCTAAAAATATGTAAGGACAACTTACAACCTGATAATTTTGGAACAAACTTTCTGGAAGAAAGAGAAAGAAAAAGAATTTTTAATTTAATATTTTAAAAAATTCTAAAATATGTAAGAACAACTTACAACCTGATAATTTTGGAACAAACTTTATAAAAGAAAGAGAAAGAAAAGGAATTTTGAATTTATTATTATTAAAAAAAATTCTAAAATATATAAGAACAACTTACAACCTAATAATTTGAACAAACTTTTTGGAAGAAAGAGAAAGAAAAAGAATTTTTTAATTTAATTATTTTAAAAAATTATAAAATATGTAAGAACAACTTACAACCTAATAATTTGAACAAACTTTTTGGAAGAAAGAGAAAGAAAAAAGAATTTTTAATTTAATAATAAAAAATTCTAAAAATATGTAAGAACAACTTACACCTAATAATTTGAAGAAAAAACTTTATGGAAGAAAGAGAAAAAGAGAGAATTTTGAACTTAATTATATTATAAAAATTTAAAATTGATTAAGTACATCTTACTACAACCTGATAATTTGGAACAAACTTTATGGAAGAAGAAGAAAGAGAAAGAGAGAGAATTTTGAACTTAATATTAAAAATTTAAAATTAAGTAAGCACAGCTTACTACCACTGAATTATGAGAAAAACATTTTGGAAGAATTAAGAAGAAAGGAATTTTGAAGTTAATATACGAAAAATTTAAAAATGAAGTAAGACCAACTTACTATAACTAAGTTTATGAGAAAACTTTATGGTAAATAATTAAGAAGAATTTGAATTTGGAAAAATACCAAAACATTCAGAAATAATAGTAAGATCACAGTACTATAAACAATTCTGAATGAAACAATTCTGGGAATAAATGAATTAAACAGAATTTGAATGTTGATAGAACGTCAGTACTTTGAAACAAGATAAGATCAACATATTACAAGGATTTATGAGAAATATTTTTCAATTAAATAAAAAGAATAGTTTGAATTTTACATTAAAACTAACCAAGTTCCAAAAAATAATTATGTGTCAATTATAATTGAATTGAGAAGAAAATAAAGTGATTAATTCAGAAAAGAAGAATTAATTTTAATCCAGAATAAATGGTAGATATTCACAATAGCATTTGAAGGAGTAGAGAAGAATAACAAAAAAGAGTGTAATATGCAAGAAAAGAAAAAATTTGGAAGCAAAGAGACTAATTACTTATGAAACGATAATGAAAACAGTTAATTAAGAGCAAAGAAGAACAACTCATACCAAACAGATGGAGAAGATGATTTTGAACAAGTGATAATAATAAGACCTATATGAAATGCAAAGAGAAGAAATACCACATGAAATATAATGTAAATGAATTAATGCTAATGAATGCGAAGGCGGATTAATAACTTTCTAAGAGAAAGGAAAGAACCAAAATGTTTAAATAAAATGATCAATATAACAACCTGTATATCTAAAGTAAAGATACAATGTTAAAAAATTAAATATAATATATTAAGACCATTCAAATAATGAATAAGAAAGACTATTTATAAAGACCATACTAATACTATGAGTAACCAGAAGAAAGTATAAAGAGAATTCAGATGGAGAAAAAAGAGTTACACTGTAAACAGTAACCAGAATTAATAAAAGAAAGGTTTTCAACCATAATAAAAATAAATATATCAGACAAGTTAAGAGTTTAAAAAAAATATATATAATGAGTATAATAATAATTATGAAGATTTATTAAGATAGAAAATGTGAGATAATCTGAGAGACTACGAAGTGAAGAATCCAAAGATATTTTTATTAGTCGAAAATGAGACTACTTTTTATTTATTTATTCGATGACTGACTGAAGATAATTCCAGCAGCATTATGTTTTTTTGAGCAGGGATGGATATGCCTCTGTACTCAATTTATAGAAGTGGTGTATGGCCAGAAGAGAAGTAGCGTACAGTGCCCCTCTGATCTGCCCCAGCCCACGTGATAGGGAATGTTAGGGAATTAATATCCCAAGGATACAACACGAAGTTGATAAAGAAAGAAAATGTATTACAATAATAATATATCTCAGAAGACACTAACTATCCGAAAAGGATCAGTAGTAAAACAAATAACCATATATATAAAATTAATTAAACTCTAATATAAAAAAGTCGATATAAAAATGGAGAAGAAAATGAATTATAAGAAATGATGAAATTATCATAAGAAATTATTTCATCCATAAACATGTCTGAAATAATTACTTCTGGAGGAGAGCAATCTGTAACGTGACAGATGTATGCATAATATTGAATGGCAATTGATCATTAGAATAATAAAGTTATAATATTTAAATTTGGAAGAAAGCATTAAGTTTAATATAAAAAGATTAATTCATAGCAACTGTGGAAAGAAATCATTATTATTTAAAAAAATACAAGTTCAAATAAAATGAATTACTAGTGATGAGTCATCCAAGACCAGTCTCATAACCAAAGGTTTTCAAGGTATAACCCAGGAAGGTAAGAAAGTGAATAACCAAGCAGTACAGAATATGACCAAACCCACAACGAGGAAGAATAAATAGAATAGAAACCCTAAAATAGCCAAGATCAACCAATACAGGTGGTGTATTTCTAAAATCAAGAAGAAGATGGAGAAGATCCCAAGAAACCTGATGGCATCAAGAAGAAGATGGAGAAGATACCAGTCCCAGAAGGCAGGAGAAAAGAAGACTGATGAAAGAAGAAGAAGGCAGCATCCTGAAGAAGATGTCATGCTCTTATAAAAGACACCCAAATCCCCATACCCCCCAAAATAAATAATTAACCAATAAAAGTATAACGAAATGAAAACCACATGTATATAAATTTAAGAGAGAGAAGTGTATAAAGTAAAAGTTGCCTGTGAACTAAGATGAAACAGTAATATAGTACCCATGGAACAAATCTCCATTGTAAAACACTAACCAACTTATTATGTTAATAAGACTATACGACCATTTAGCAATAACATAATATAAAAGTGCAAAGTGAACCAGTGATAGTTTTAGGTATTATAGAAAATGAACCTTGTGTTTCATTCTTGGCAATCACAAACATTGAATACGATGAAATATGCAATTTTCAATGACTTGAAATGTGTACTGTGAGAATATGTTACTTATAAGACATAAATCTGTTTAAAATAACATTTTGTTTTATATGCAAAAAGAAAAACAGATTTCATAATACTTTTTGAACAATTTATGCTATTTATTTATTTATGACAGGGTACAATTCCCCAAAGACAATGTATAAAAGACGGTATAAAAACTGTAGAATCCCACTTATAATAATAGTTAGCAACAAGAATATAGATATAAGGTTTTTATGTATATAGTATAAGAATGTTTAAAAATGTGTTAGATATAAGGCCATTTGTTTGGGTCTAATACAACTAACATCAGAACTATAAAAATAATTACTACTTGTAAATAGTAGGAAGTAATTAAGACTTGAGTTAGTAAAAAAACCTTTTTTGTGAACCGTATTTCCATGTTAGAAATAAGGATTTTGTTGTAAAATGTCTGAAGGTTGAAGACAACCATTTATTTAAAAAATATTCTTTATTTGTTTAACTGTTATTGGTATTGTAACCAGTACTCATTGTTATTGTGTAATTTGGAAAAATGTTTAGTTTATAAGACTATATTTAAAAGTCAGAGAGGGTATCACACATCATATATTGTTTGTAAAATATTTTGTAAGAAAAAATTGTTAAAAAATCATAGGCCAGAGAAAGAAAACCAAAATTCATTAAAACAGAGAAATTACTCATTTAAATGCAGATAAACAAAAGGGATTTAGACAAAATAAACTTGAGATCAAGCCATATAATTGCACATACCATTTAGAAAGATTTTAATAAATTATATTCAGAAATATAAATAAAAATGAAAATGACTAAACTCAGAAATTTAGACATGGGAGTCATATATTCCAGAATAATGTTTCAGAATACAACTAATTCAGTTAATTACAAGGGAATAAGGGAATATAAACCTTTTTAATACAATATAAGATTATTAATATTAAATATAACTGATAAAATGGCTGAATTTTTATAATGACAGGAAGTATGTTTTGACTTTTCAGAGAATACCAAAAATGGAAGTAAAATTACTAATTTTGGACAGAAAACACTATAAAACGGCATTATTTAATCTGAAAATAAGCCGAATGAACTGAAAGATTAATTTAAATAACATCTAGTGAATAAAATTGATAAATAACCAAAGTTTAGGCAATCATATAGTGAATTATTATATATGCACAGGATATGAAAATATATTTGAACAATGTTAAGAATAATATTATATTGGCTAAGAGTTTAATTGAAACTGGAGGAAATAAGATAGTTGATTATTGGTATTTGAACGGATAACATGACACACGTTTCGTGACGAATCTAACCTAACTTACAACGGTAATGTTGAGCGAGTGAATAGTACGTTTTTTGTGAAATCGCGAGTGTCTTATAAAATACTTCTAGAACACTTACATTATGACAGAAACAATCAAGAAACAATAAATAACACTGAACAATACACATCTATTCCGAAAAACACCACAAAACACCAGAAAACTGTATAATACAATAACCATATTAGTGTCGGAATCGGGAAAAGTGTTCGAACTTATAATTACACAGAGACACAAAATACAACCCAGAAACATTACACCAGGCACTACACAACATTTAACAAGAGATTTGCAGACACCAGAACAGGAATACTGCCAGAAAATACATTAATCGGAACGTAGCAGAATCGAGCAATATTTGGACCAGCTTGACGGCAGCCATCTTACTTTGACAATTTCAATGCCTTCAGTGTTCACATCAGCTGTTGGTGAAAACAATTATATTATTTTCTATTCAATGTCTGTATTTAGTAATAATTATTAATTTGTTGTAACGTTATACTTTTTAAATATTAGCCCGATTTCTCTGACTTTGATAATAATTGGCTGTTTAAAGAACCCTGTATGAATTTTATATAATATACTTTGTAACTTTTTCGATATCCTGAGAATCGATATTAGAATCGATAAGAGTCAATATTGCTATTAACTAATAAAACATTAATATTTTTCAACACTAAATAGTTCTTTATTTCATAAATATTACTAGTTATCACTAATATAATTCTAATTAATAATCTACCAGGACTTTACCACCTATAAGTGAAGATAACCTAAAAAATAAAAAGGTAAACAAGTATCGATTGGTTTGAAGACAATCTTATGAGTGGTGATAGTTTATTTAAAATATACCAAAACTTCAATAAAATTTTTCAGAAGAGCATTACACTTTTTAAAACTTCACAGCCCTATATTAGTTAATTGATTATAATTAATTAATTAATAAAATTATAATTTTTTTTTAAATTATAATTTTTTTTTTTTAAACATTTTTTTATTTTCTTCAAAACAACAATTTTTGTTTTGAAACTTTTGGTGGAGCTGAACATATATTTCTTCATCAACATTACGCTACTCGACCGGTCTTGCTACCATTGGGACTCGACCAGCTGGGAAACTTAAGGAAGTGTTTCAGGCCAGTAAGACGTCGAGAGCCACACCAATTAAACACACCGATTAAGAACACACAGACTCAATCTAAATCAATCTTTTTATTTTATTACAAATTGGATAGCCCAAACAGTTGGGCTTGATTACAGCGGAGTCTCAACATCACCATCTCAACTTTTTATTTATTACAACGTTTACGCACCTTTTGTCGTTATCCATAGTGTTATTTGTTAAAATTTGTATAAAAAACAGTAAAAAAAATGCACTGAAGAACGTAAACAAAACAGATGGCTTTCAAGCTGATTGTTGCACACGTTTGTATACGTATTGCGACAACACAAATTGCTAAACTATTGGCGCATAGGATATGATAGTATGTGTATTTCAAATTACAAGTCTATATTGGAGGGTTTAAGATTATTTATTGTACAAACACAAGTTATAGTTTATATGGTATATTTGAAATGTACAGAATGTAATGTTTGATATAGAGTCTTTCTTTTAAAATGTTAAATAATGTTCATACGCAAGACGTGATACGTTACATAAGAAGACTCCCACGATGATGTTGTTGAAGAGAAGGGCCGGTCTTTGCGGTATAGATGGTTCGTCAGGTGTGGCTTACAAATGACAGACGTTTCACCAGAAACGTTTACAGCTGGGCTGGCGTCCTGTAACAGCTGGGCTGGTCCTATAACAGCTGGGCTGGTGTCCTATAACAGCTGGGCTGGTGTCCTATAACAGCTGGGCTGATGTCCTATAACAGCTGGGCTGATGTCCTATATCAGCTGGGCTGATGTCCTGTAACAGCTGGGCTGATGTCCTGCAACAGCTGGGTTGATGTCCTGCAATACCCACGATGAATCCGACACTTCGCACACACAACGGTACTACGGATTTTATTACTCGCAAAACTTATATAGAGTTTAAGACCAAGTAATATCTCAGGTGACTGTGAGTTTAATCAATAACGGTATATTGAGCTTATACCTCTCCGGCTTCTTCAAGTGTTCTCGCGAATACCAAGGTCTACCGCGATCAGCAGACCACCCTATGAGGAAATCTTGCACTAGCACGGAAACGTCTTGATGGAACTATTGCGTAACAATTAATGATACTGTCACTGCGGAAAATCTCGCACAGTGATACAGTTACACACTTCTTACACACGTAATACTACAATATTAATATCGTGTGTAAAGATATAAAATCAATTGTTATGCGTCACACGCGTTACTATCCCCGAAAAGTCTTAACAAATCCTTGCAAGCGGTAGAGTCTTGTACAAGGATTGTATGTACCGTTCGCGGTAGCAGCAGTGAAGAACTGCTTGTAATTTTTCGCACAATGCGTTAAAACACTGATGTGTGCAAATGTACTACACACACAGTTCTGAGTCTTCCCGTTTCACTAACGACGAATAGTTTTTACAACACCTTGCAAGCGGTAGAATTCTTGTACAAGGAGTGCACGTTCCGTTCGCGGTAGATGGCGTAGAAGAACTGCCTGTGTAACGACAGGCTTAAGAAAATTTCCAACCACCAGTCAGCATTCTATTGGTGGATGGAAGTCACATGGTTAGTAAAGGTGACCATGCACTTTTCATGCAGTAGAGTGCATTTACTTTGTAACAGCATGCATAGCGGTAATCAGACTACTCGTATCTCATGCATGACTGCCTACATACTAATAATATACAAGAACGTAAACAATAATCCGACAGGTATAGGGATTGTAGCAATACACATGTCTCAGTTCAGCTAATGTCAAAACAACGATAATACTTCACGCACCGCCCGGGAAACGTTTCCCACTCGCGCACGCGCGCACATTTCCACTAACACAGTACATGAATAACCATAAATAATAATGCACAGTTTTTCTAAACTAAACCCTTAACCTTACTAAATACAATTGATAACAACCAAACTTAACCATCTACCAATATAATATGAATGTCCATTGTCTGTGTAATATATGAACTTGCCCCGCCTATCATGATCCTGTGATTCGTTGCAGTATATACACCACAGCTGCTCCGGCGTCGCGGGTGTGGGCCGTAGCTTGGAGAAAGTATACAAGGTTAGCGAGTTGAGAAGCGTGCCGTTCATGCTCTTTGAAAGTTTCCTATTTTATGCCCCTACCCTCAGGCAGAATCTCATTGGTATAGTCGTAAAGATCAAGAAATACTCTGTCTGTACACGTACTTTAATATTATGTTGGGTTAATAAGTATAATGTATAAGTAAATGTAACAAAAAAGAGCCATATTTGTGACATTTTTCATATTTATTTTATTATTTAAAAAGTTTTAAGTAAATGTTATAACTATTTACACCTATTTAAAGAATACACATTCACCTTTAATTTCATTATTGTATATATGTCATTTCAATAATTATTCGTTATTTCATTACAAGTTAAAGAGAAAAAATTGGAAAATGTAGATTTGACATAATTTTATAAAACGTTAAATTGATCTCATTTTATGTCCCAAATGTTTAATGGAAATTCATTCATATCATGTTAAAGTATGAACCCTAGACAATATTTCTTCATGTTTATTTTTTTTATTTAATCCTTTTTTTTACAATACAACCGTAAATAAACTACATTGTTCATAACCACAAAACTCTTTTTTTAATGCTTTTGTTTATTAATATTAATTAAAAGATAAACATATATTATTTTATTAACTTGAAAGTAATATTTATCCTCTTTCGAATGGTTCTTACAAAATCGAAATATCTTAGATGGTTGTAAAGTTATTAAGTCTTAAGTACGATACATACTATGATTTTTTTTAAATTATCGTTTCCCGCGCTTATCGCATACTGACAAATTGAGTAAACTTTAAACGTTCATTACTTATTAACGGCTGATGTTACAAAAAAAATGCAATGTACCTTTTTTATGTAGAATTTCATCCTCGTCGATTGCTTGAATAAAAAACTTGTCTTTATTTAATATTATGGGAGCTACTTAAAAAAAATCGAATTTTTTGCCATTAGCCGCATTTTTCTTAATGACGTACACCAGGTAGTACCCAAAACTTTTTTTTACTGTAAAATATATGCTTTCATCTTCCTAAAAAAACAAAGTTTATTCTTTTCAAAATTATTTTAGAATCAAAACCTTCATCGACTGTACTATATAATTAGTACAGTTTTGTAAAACAATTTTTTTTTATCTCAGCTGTTTTAGCTTTTAATTGTTTAATCTGTAGAAGCGTGTAATTAATGTAAACTTTGTAAAACTGGCATACTTAGCAACTAATATATTAAGAAAAACCTGCATGTGAAAGTTGTATATGGTATTTTAAAAAATTAACCAAGGCATATATTTTAGCAGTAATAGTTACTCATTTGGGAATCAGGACAATGTGACTTGTTGTAGAGGTAGATTTAGCAGAGATTCACATGAGAATTACGTTGTAATTCATGAGAAGAATGTAGTTCTTGAAGTAAAATCAAAATTTTCATTTAGTGATTTTCTTGTGGCTTTAGATGATTAGTATTTCAATGTTTAACTTCCAGTTAAAAGTTTTGTTGGTTGCTTATTTAGGAAGAAATGTGTGTAAAGATAATAATATGTTTGATATATTCTGTATAAATAAAGTCACTTCTAAAAAGATCAGAGTAAGAGTCCTTTACAGAACGATTCCATATGACAAAATTGTATTAGGACATTGACATTCATTATGCAAATTGAGAGTAATTTTTTTTATTCTTTATCAGTTCTTTAAAACAGACATTTTAATTGTTTTACAAATTTGTGGCAATACATTTTTTGTACTGATTTTATTTCAGTGAGCTTGCTTCATTGATGTTTGTTTATGTACATTTTTGAACAGATAATTTGTTTTAAAGATAACTTGTTTATTTATACAACAAAAATTTAGTAAAATTTTTATTTTACAGGATGTACAAACTAACGGAGATGCAACAGATTCTGGATCATATTCCCTGAGTAATTCTTTAGTAGATGATCTAGTAGCTAAAGTATTAGACGATGATTCCTGCAGCATAAATAATGGGTAACTTCTCGTATACTATTTATTTTATAATACGGTTTTTAGTTACAAGATAAATAACAATTGTGGAAGATTGTGTACTATACATAAGAAGATGTCTTGAATGTTACAAAGTTCAGTTTTTATTAAACATGCCAAAACAAACCTCAAAGCTTATTTCTCTCTTTGTTCTTAGTTTCAGGGCCAAAATGAATAACTTTGACATTAACAACTATAGACATGTTTTGTATTAACCTTCTTTTTTTATAAAATGTTTGCATAGTAGGTGACATAAAACATATTTCTGTTAAATATTAATTAAAATGTAAAATACAGGGTGGTATTCAGAAAACAGACATCATTAAATTATGTGTAAGCAATACTTAGTACGTATAAACAAGAATTAAGTTGATATGCACAAAATGTAGTCAAAATGGTATACATTGAAGACAAATTAGAACTAGTTTGCTTCAAAAAGTTGTGTGTTAAAAGCTATTAACCTAATATTTCCATGGCTAATTCTTGTTTCCCGTTAAGAAAATAATCATCTGAGACTGGCAATAATCATCGTTAAATGCAGGATCACGTTATCAGGAAGTTGCACTGTATATATTTTTTCCACTGAGCTGCGCGACTATTCTGACTGGTCTAAAACTGTGCTTAAAACTGTTTATAACGATATTATAATTACTAAAAAAGTGGGTGGTGTTACTGCTCCCAAATAAAATAATTTACGCATATTTCTTGTTAGGCCCACGTCAGTAATATGTTTTTGAAGTCTTCCGGTATGGACCGCTTCAAAAATGGCTTGTATGAGAATACAATACTGTAATAATTTTAGTTTAAACGAGAAACTGATGTAACAGTTCAAAAATATTCAGCTTTTTTCACAATAAATCATTCACGACCAACCTATTGATCTTTCGACAAACTGAGTAATTTGCGATAAATTGGTTGATGAAACATAATTTAAAAATCCTTTAGTAACAACAAATTTCCAAATAGCTTAGTTCTGAATATGGTTGAAAATTACCGTATGTACAGTAAAACCTCACTAATTCGTCACTTCGGGACCAAAGGGGTGAGGAATTAGTGAAATAGACGAATAAGTGAGTGAGTAAGAAACAAACCCATTAAAGACAATATAAAATGTTTTATTACAACACTACCAATGTACAGTACTCATGTTATGTTATGCTCGAACATATTTATTGCAGGAAATTTTCAAACTCAAGCAAATTAAACACTCTAATTGCAAAAAAAATTTGTTTAATGATTGTGAACAAAATCTGTAATTTTCTTCTGTTTTTTCTGTCAACCGTACTTTTCAAGAGCCAAATTATGTATAGTTCACAGTGAAATTATTTTAGGCAGTTCTGCTTCATCTTGCCCTTTTTACCATTTGATTGTTGTAGTTGGTGATTAAATGGCCTCCTTATGAGAGATGCAGGTTTTATTTGGTTGGTCATCTTCTTCATCATTAGCTTCTGTAGGTTCTGTGGATATGTATCTAACAATTTCATCATCACTAAACATTTTATACCCTTCATCCGGTAAGTCTATTTCACACCAATTTTTGATGCCATCTTCATTCAACCTGTTAAATCCTAGTAGGGATTGGCAGATATCTAACAATTCCGATGTGGTGTCAAAACCTTCTGGTTCTGTAGATGCTGGTTGTAAATTCAGATGGCTGTAACTTATTACGGGCAGATTTTAGAGTGTTTTCTAGAATACTTTCCCAGGCATCTGCTGCATTATATGTTGCATCCTTTATGGTGTATGCCTTCCAAAATTGTTCAGTGTCCACATCGTTTTCACAAAGTGCGAAATTTTGTAAAAAAAAAACAATTTCTATACCGCCTCTTAAAACACCTAATAACAGCATGGTCCATTGGTTGTAGTAAGCTTGTGGTGTTAGCAGCAAGAAAACGTACATTGGATGCTGTTTGAATCAGATGAACATTCTTCTAAATCATCAAGAGGATGGGCGGGAGCATTATCCAAAACTAATAAAGCATTTTCTGGCAGATTTTGTTTCATAAGTAAAACAGTACCTGAGGTTGCAATTCCTCTTCCAGCCATTGCTAGAAAATTTCTTTGTTCATCTGTGCGTTATTTTGGGCATAATATTTCACGGGCAGTAAATTACAATTGATATTTTTAAAAGCTCGTGGGTTTTTCGCCTTGTTGATGACAGCTAACGGCATTTTATGGTTCCCATTAGCATTGGAACAAACAAGAATTGTAATGCGGTCTTTTCTCACCTTATATCCAGGGGCTGAATATTCTGAGCCAGATGCCAGCGTTTGTGGGAGAGCATTCCAATCCCGTTTCATCACAGTTATCATTTGGTCCCTGCACAAACCCAGCTTATTAATGTGAGCACTTAGGTTTTCCCAATATTGCAACACTATTTCACTTGTTGCACTGAGCTTCTCACCTTCGATTTGTAGCTGTCAAATACCATGCCTCTCCTTGAACCTATGATTTGCTAACCCTGATTTGCTTTAAAATTTGGATCACCATTAAGTTTTTGATTGATTTGGACAGCTTTTTCAGTCATAATTAATCGAGTTCTTTGGGAGCTCTAAATGGAATTCACGGGCAGTAAACCAATCCGGAGTGAACCAAAGAAATCCTTCCATTTTTTATAGATTGGCTGTCATTAATCTTTTTCTTCTCAACACATTCTCTTCTGCAGCTTCAGTTTTGCACATAAACTCTTCAATTCGATCACCATTCTTCTTGATGTCATTTATTGTGGTACGTGGAACACCACAATTTCTGACAGTCTGGTCGCACTTTAACTTTTCGGAAGGTGCTGGAGAATTTCGTATCTTTTTTGGTAAATCGAGACTATAATGAGTGTGTTTAGTAGACATGACTGACCACCACCAGCTCTACTTGTAAACTGATCAGAAACATACACAACAAATTCTTGGATTCAGCACAGGGGCTTTATTGTGCCATGTACACAAGTACAAAATACCCATTCAGAACCAATACCTTCCGCAACCTGTTGTCCTGGGTATTATTAGAACCCCAGCCATAATCAGCACGTTTCTGGTTTACCCCGGCTATAATTATAGCGTATATGTTACTCACTTGTTAATAAAAAAAAAGAAAAAAAGTCTTGAGTGGGTGACAAATTACAGAGGGAGACGAATTAGTGAGGTTCCACTGTACTTAAATATTTTTCACACTTTTTTAGGGAAAAAATTGTCTTGAAATAGCTGATGCACGAGAGGAAAATGTAACACAAATTTATTGTTATTATCATGTACTATTGTTATTGTTAAGGACTTACTTTTGTTTTCACCAGTATCGGACATGTGCTTCTGAAACATCAAATTCCCTGTCAGCAACTCTGTTCCCATTTTTTCTACACATTAAATTACGATTTTTACAATACATTATAAAATTATTCTGCACAGTAACTGACCGTTTTCCAGGACTACGTTTTTCTACTGTTAACATACTTGGCACTGTGAAAATTAGAAAAATTACAGGAAGAAAAAAGATAAACAGGCGCTAGTTAATGAAAAGATTAACATTCGGAAGCTTTTGATGTAATGTGTTCTTAATTGGACAGTACTTTTGGACCCTGTCTCTGTGCACCAAATTGCACCTTTAGTAAGATGAGATTACTGTATTGAGTCCGCGTTGGCATAATTAGCATTCATCAACTGCAACCGCCTTCAGTTGAACAACTTATTCATGTGCAGAAACATATAAACAACGTAACTACCTGATGTGATGTAAAAATGAATTTCAACTGATAACAGTTGCTTTGATCCCGCCAGACATTCTTTTAAGACAGAATTTACTGACGGTGACTTCTCATAAATGCAAAACTTCTTTAGAAAATTCATTCGTTTAGAAACATGTAATGTAAGTCATTCTTTGAGATAATGATGTTTTCTGGATGGCTTGTAGCCCATTTTGTCCCACTTAAAATACATTAAAATGCTTTGTGATGGTCTCAACTGACACTTAGAAAAGCTGTAGGGCAAGCACATCCTCTTTTTTATACTTCCCAAGCAGTGGGGATCTTGTTCTGGTGAAGAAGGCCCATTCACCACTACTCACTTGCGCCTTTCCAAATATTCTTGAATATTCTTAACAAAAATTGTAGAAATATCTTTTACTTGTCTAATTAATTCAATTATTTTCAGCCCAAAAGATACCTCCAAATTTTTTGTTTCAGCAAGTTACTTTCCCTCCCGATAATTTCTATGTTGGCCCATAATACCTTGTGGTGTTTCTCCCACACATGTTCCGCTTATTTTGACGTAGTATGTTTACATAGTCTCACATTTTAGTACGTTCGTCCTGGCGAACGTACAGAGGCCTTTCGGTTTCACCCGAAGTACTGCTTCCCACATTCACAGGGGAGACTGTATATAACATTTTTGGCTTCCAATTTGGTACTCTTGGGCTTGGTTTTATACAGAATTTTGCAAGTGATTGTACAGGAATGAAAAGCAGTCCGAAGTCCATATTTTGCGGTAGTCCTCTTAATCCTTTCTGAGGTACCTCTATTATATGGTATTACTACACTACCTTTCATTTCCTTATTGTTGTTAATACTATGGTTTTTATTTTTCTGTATCATTTCTAAATACAATAACATTAATAACAGCGTGCCATCAACTTCTAGTTTTAAGGCTATAATTATACATAAATCTGTATCAATTTTAACCTATCATTAGCGTTAATGTTATTTTGTTTAATTAAAGTTTAAATTATTTGTTGTATATTATTATTACAGTAGAACCCCGCTAGTCCGAACTAATTGGGACCGGGGCCGGTTCGGATTGGCAAAAATTCGGATTATCCGAAATAATTATTATTAAATAATTATAATTATTTATTTGATTTAAATATGGTCTTTAACTTATATGTAACTCATGTATGCCAGTTTTTTATTCAACGAATGCATTTTACGGTTTATAAGAGTTGAATATTTCATAAAATATTACGTAGTACAGTACAGTAATACAGTACAGATAAGGTGAACAGTATTGACACTAACGTTCGGTGGCTTTCTAGTGCGGTATTGTTGTTTACTATCACGGGCGCGCCAGGGCGTCAATGACTCATGCCAGTTTCTTAGTAATCCCACTTCCCCCACTCTTGTTTGTTTCTTCTCGTGGCCTTGCTTTCAGTAGTGAGACACCTGTCAGTCTGAGACATTGTGTGTGCATTCCAACTTGCATACGTTTTCAGTGTTGTCTTTTAAGTGCGTATTGTATAAAAATGGTTGGTAAGCGGAAACATACACAGTGCATTCAAAAAGTCCCGGGACTGATGCTGCTATAGACATACAGATGGAGCTATCTGTGTGTCACAGCTGGAACACTATGTGACAACCTTCACCCACTTCCTGTGACAATTGCATTGTTGAGGACTCATTCCATAGTAAACAGCGACACTGTTACGTTTATCTGGTTTTTCCTTGTCATAATTTTCGAGATGGAGCAAAGAGCTGCAATTAAATTTTGTTTTAAATGTGGAAAAAGTGCGACAGAAACGTTTTCGATGATGCAACTTGCATATGGAAAAGATTGTTTAAGTCGTAGCAAAGTGTTCGAGTGGTATGCACGTTTTAAAAATGGTCGTGAGTCTCTAGAAGATGATCCAAGAGATGGGCGCCCCTCCACAAGCGTGACTGACGAGAATGTCAAGCGTGTCTGTGCTGCATGTCCGTCAACCGTCGGCTGAGCGTCCAGATTTTATCAGAAGAGATTGGCATCAGTGTGGGTAGTATTTACACTATCGTGCGTGACGTACTCGGCAAACGTAAACTGTGTGCCAGGTTCGTTCCACACTCGTTAACAGCAGAGCAAAAAGAACAACGTGTGGAAGCGTCACGAAGTCTCGTTGAATGGGCCAATGACAACCCGAATTTCTTACAGAACATTGTCACAGGCGACGAATCGTGGTGTTTCCAGTATGACCCATCTACCAAATGTCAAACAGCTGAATGGCGCGACCCAGGAGATGGCAGACCCATGAAAGTGAGGGCCACAAAATCAAAAGAGAAAACAATGCTGATCACATTTTTTGATTCAAGGGGACTGATCCACAAAGAATTCTTGCCACCCGGCCAGACTGTAACTGGACCATTTTACAAAGAGGTACTTGATCGCCTTTTGAAAAGAATTCGCAGGGTTAGGCCAGAAATGTACTGATCAGGGGAGTGGTTTCTTCTGCATGACAATGCTCCAGTCCACTCATCATTGATTGTCTCACAATTTCTCGCTGGAAAATCAGTCACAGTGATTAACCATCCACCCTACTCACCAGATTTGGCTCCGGCTGACTTCTTTCTGTTCCCTAAGCTGAAGGTGGCACTGAAGGGGCAGCGTTTTGATAATGTAGAGACAATTCAGAAGAATGTGACAGCTGTTTTAAACACGATTTCGAAGAACTATGCGCATGCCTTTCAACGATTGTATGAGTGATCTAAAATCTGTATAGAGAGGGAAGGGATGTATGTTGAATAATAAATAATAAAATTTCATTTATCTGAAAAGTTGTGTCCTTAATAGCGTTAGTCCCGGAACTTTTTGAATGCAGTATGTAGTTCATGTGCACTAAAAGATAAACTTGAAATGTTGAAACGTTTGGACAAGGGTGAAAGAGGAACGAAATTAGCAGTCGAATTTGGTATGGGTAAAGAAACAATAAGTGACTGGAAGAAAAACTGGTCCAAGATTGAACAGTTTTGTGTGACAACATCCGAGAAGACTCTCGAGGAGCGTCATACATCAAAAGTGTCACAATTTGACAAAATTGATGAAGCCCTTTTCATATGGTTTTCACAAGAAAGGCAGAGAGGTACTCCACTGAGTGGTCCCCTAATCCAAGAAAAAGCAGTTCACCTCAATAAGCTGATGAATGGTGATCCTAAATTCATTGCGAGTAACGGCTGGCTGGACCGGTGGAAAAAAAGACACGGAATACGACAGTTATCCATTACCGGTGAATCACTATCAGCGAATCACCAGGTTGCACAAGAGTACATCGCTGAATTCGCAGACATAGTTCCATCGCAAAATTACTTGCCTCAAGAAATATACAATTGCGATGAAACTGGGTTAAATTTTAAGGCATTACCAAACAAAAGCCTCGCCGCCAAACAAGAACTTAATGCACCTGGTTTCAAAATGTGCAAGGAACGTGTGACTGTTTTAGCATGCAGTAATGCAGCTGGGACTAATAAGTTGCCACTAATGGTTATTGGCAAATCAAAAAACCCAAGAGCATTTAAGAACGTCAATGTGAACTCGCTTCTTGTATTCTACAGGCATCAAAAAAAGGCATGGATGACCAGTGCTTTATTTAAGGAATGGTTTCATGTCCAGTTTATTCCTTCAGTAAAAAAGTTCAGTGAAAAAAATGGTCTGCCACCCTGGGCGTTACTTGTCATTGACAACGCTCCATCACATGCTTCGACAGAAGAACTTGTTAATGGAGATATAAAAGCTATTTTTCTCCCTCTGAATGTAACACCTTTGTTACAACCCATGGACCAAGAAGTGCTACAAAACATGAAATGTGTGTATAAAAAAATCCTTCTAAGGTCCCTTCTTGAAAATGAAGACAGTTCACAAACCATTCTCCAAAGTCTTAAGAAAATCAACATCAAAGATGTTGTCTATTGGTTAGGTGAAGCATGGGACAATCTCAAAGAACAGCCGCTGAGAAAGTCGTGGAAAACATTATGGCCAAGTCTCTCTTACATCGATAGTCTGGAACAAGCTAATGACAGGACTGAAGTTTTACAGCTCATGCATCAAATTCCAGGCTGTGAAGAAGCAGACGAAACAGATGTGAACGAGTGGGTGGCAGCTGACACGGAAGACCACCAAGTTTTGACAGATACGGAAATCGTTTCCCTGATCAGACAAGACTTCGATGAAGAGTCTGAATCCGATGATTCAGAACATCTCATTTCACATTCAGAAGCAGCAAAAGCGCTGGAAATATCCCTGCAGTATGTGGAGCAGCATGCCAACGCTACAGCGGCGGACATCATGTTCATGAGACGCTGGTGGAATATTACGTCGTCTGCTAGATTCACGTCTTTACGCCAGCAGAGAATAACTGATTTTGTGCAACAAGTGAATAAGTGAAGTGTTAATATTGAAGTGTTTATTTGGAAATTCTGTTAATAAAGTATAGAAACTGTAATCTAAGTACTGTACAGTACAATAATTGAATTCTGTTTTTGTAGTTTGTAGTTTTTGTAGTTTTGTTTAAGAATTTTATTCCAGTAATTGTAGGCTTACTGATTAATACGTATTACAGTGGTTAGTATTATTTTCTATTGATTTTGCAAAATGTAACCATTTTATTAGAAATGTAATGAAATCATTTGTCACTTCATGAAATCTGCAGTTGTTTTTATAGCTTTCCTTGCCTATTTGGTTCCTGGAGGTGGTTCGGATTACCCGGAATTTCGGACTAGCGGGGTTCGGACTAACGGGGTTCTACTGTAATTAATATTTATTATTGAATTACTAACATATTTGATTGCTGTAGACTAGCTTATGTCAATGCATAATGATTATAACTTAACCAGTCTTTATTTGTTATATTTTCTTTTGCAAGTTGGTATTTACTGAAATTCTTATTTTTAGGTCACAAAATGGTAACAGTGATTTGCTAGGGTCGTTGAGTAACTTTGGACCTCACTGGCTTTCTCCTGTAGAAAAGACTTTATCTCAATCACCTTTTGTAAGTTACATGTTTTAAAAGTGCTTATAATTTCTTATTTTGTGGCTGATATTTTGAAACTGGCAGCTTCTGAACATGAATTGTGAATTTTACGGAGTCCCAAGGGTGGCCGCTTAAGATTGGTTTTACTGTATGTGCCTTATACACGCACTAATTTTTCAGTGAAGTGTTCTTTTTCATGCAGTTATCGTCCCTTGTTTATGTTATGAGTTGTGTGTGTATTTATTATACCTTGTTTATATTATGAAGTTCTGTGTGTTGGGGGGGGGTACCAAATGTCACTTATATTTTTCTTCTAGCGTTTATATTAATAGACTTATTTAGAATTTAATAGACCTAAAAATGTATTGTTTATTTCAGGAACTTGATTATAATGTGGGCTTCCTTAATGTGGATACTCATCCTCCTACACAGAATAATGTAAGTATTATTTGCTTTGTGAATTATTTTAATAATTTATGTTAACATTTTGGAGTCTGCACTTTATGCATGTTTTATTACATGTGACTGCCATTTTTGCATACTTTAAAAAATCATAGGATAATAGTTTTGAAGCCTAGGTATACATATGGTACATGTACATAATAAAAACTTTAGTCTCATTTTTTTATAATATGTTTAAAATGTACATTGCCTCATAAAAGTTTACAGAAATGTTTATTAAATATATATGCGTTTTTTACATTTTAATTATTTTTTTATACATAATATAGAAGGAATAACATTGAAATCATCTTCTTTTTATAATAAACACAAAAATATTGGAACATAAAATATTACATATGCGTGAGGATACCAGAAGCAAAATGATATTTTAAGCATAATTTACAAGACTATGGTAATCAATAAAACACTGAAGAAAACATAGCCCAACACCACAGTCTTCACACCATATTCTTGATTCTTTCCTTTAAACCCCTATTGGAACAGACCTTGTAGTATATTGTTGGACTGGTTTTGTTGGCTATGGCAGGAACATCTGTCACAAAGTGCTGAGAACAGTTCTGTCAGCACTTGTTGACAATGGTCATGGGTGTGGTTCAGCCAGTCATCCACCCACTTCTACTAATTTCAGTGTAACTGTTTTTTTAGTCTTATCTTTCTGTTGGTCCTTTTTTTGAATGCAATGTACCCATTTATAATGGCCATAGTAAACAAATCGAAGAAAAGTTTCTGCCATCATTTTAGTTTTTTACGATGGAATGGATAGTAGCTGATCAGCTCTATCCACTCCAACTTTATTCAAGTTGTAGTCAATACTCAGATCTGGCTTGACTACATCAACTGGTCCATCTTTACCTCTCATCTAGACAGAAGAAGTAGTTGCTCCATGTGTTGTTGACAACCAGTACAAAACTCTGTCGATTTCCACTTGCATCCAAGTAGGTGTCCCATACTCTGGAATAAAACTTCACCTTTTCTTTCAATTTTGTTTTGTTTTGATGATAGATGGTAGCCCTCTTCTGTTTTTCATAACAGTCTCAACACCAAGAGTTTTTTCCCCATAGAAAATTAAAAAGAGAAGGACGTGTATAAAAATGGTCCATATACATACAGTGACCTTTGCTAAAATAATTACTACCGTAGTTGTTGAAACATACTCTGGAATGTATTGTTCTTGTTGCCCATAGTATCTGTTTCTTGATACATATATAATTTATTTAATATTTATAATTACTTTACCTCAAGATGTTTTTCCCTTATTTGGAACATGTTTAGGGAATCCTATTGTTCCCATCCTCAGCCTTGTTAATGTTGTATCTTATACAGTTATCTTTGTATCTTAAATTATCTTGTATACAAGATACAAAATTAAAATGGCTGAGGATAGGAACAATAGGATTCCCAAAACGTGTTCCAAATAAGGGAAAAAACATCGTGAAGTAATTATAAATATTAAATAAAACACACACACCAGTTAATCATTATTTCAGTTGAATTTAAGAGTGCAATTTTCAAAATTTTTAACTATTTTGTGTGTATTTATACCTTGATTAATGTTACACTCAATATTTGGGGGATAGGGAGGCTGGAGCCCATTCAGGCCTTCTTAAATATGTCCCTGTGTGTTTAATCAGAACAAACTCTAGGTTTATACTAAACAAATCAAGACATTCATTCCACGTGGCCATACTGCATGAGATGTTTGTACTTATGGTGTCTAAAATTATCTTGTCAGTATGAAGTTGCCTCCTAATATCCTCATTTTTTATTCACTGGAGACTAGAAACTCCCCAGGACCTTTAAGAGAAGTTGATTTCCACTACTTGTTTGTTTGAAGTATCTCCATGTTTTAGAGCCATGGGTAATTATACTTTCTAAGATACCAGAGAAAGTCGTGTTTTTGGTTTTGTGGGTTATTTTATCACTCCAAAGCATACAATTCAGCTGGCACACCATATCTCTTGTTTTATTTTTTTAAATCTTCATCACTTCTTCCATCTTTTGACATTGTAGCCCCAAGATACCTACAAAAAGTATGTTTTTTTTATGTGCAAACATAATGTCATATTTGCTCGCTCCTTCACTTCCAGTCATCAGCTGCTCATTATTATAAAATTTATATCTGAGTCCCAAGATCTGAATTCTTCATGGAGTTTTCGGAGCATGTAATTGGAGTCCTGTTTGTCTAATCCCACCACAACTTGACCATCTTCAACCAGATGTGTATAGAGATAGTCATAAATTATTTGAATGTCCATTTCATTACAGTGTCTTCTCCACCCACTCAAGGATATTTAATATAAATTTTGAATAAAGTGGATGCTGTAGAACACTCTTGCCTTAATCTTTGGTTACTTCAAAGAATTGGGACACCTTATTTCCAACTTTAACCGTATTGACACGTGCCTCATAAACGTTACAAACTACTGTAATAGAAAGTAGTGCTAATACCTGTTTGATGCAGGACTAGCCAGAGCTTTGATAATGAAATGCTGTCATATGATTTATACAAATCAACAGATGTAATCTATAATGTGTCTAGTATTGTTTTTCACAGTATGCTGTATACTGTATTCACAGTATAGTCCAGTCGCCAGAGTAAAAATAACGGTAAAATTTCTTTAAAAATTGAGGCAAAGTGATATTTGGTATAGTTATTGAAAAAGGTCTAAATATCGGTTTAAAATCATCTTTGCATGTTTATATGGTCAGGCTTTTTAAAAAAATCCCTTATTTAAGGGCAGCGCGCGGTTAAAATCGATAAAGCGTTTACATTCCGTGAATTTCTTTCCTTACTACTAAATAAACCATTTTCTCATGATAAAGTCTTCATTCTTTTTGTTTAAAACAGTTCCAATTTTAATAGTAATAAAATCAAAATAACGATTTTGTTATTATTTCATCGTTAGGAGTATTAAAACGATAGACGGAATGGTCGATTTTTAACAAATCTTCCTCTGTTGAATAATATTATTAAATATGTGTATCTTAATATACATAAATGTCATTGTGTGTATTTATATTCCACATCTCCTACTAAACCCACTGGACCAATTTCAACAAAACTTAGCACAAATATTTTATGCAACGGGAGAACCAACATAAGATAGGTGTTTTTGGGCCCTGGTGGATGTCAAAAATGGAAAATATGAAAATTCTGCATGTAGGGTATCAAATTAAAGGGGATTTCAATGCAAGTAACAATTTTTCATGCATATAAGCACTATTGAAAATTCTTGGGCCCTGGGGCTTAATAAATGGGTGGTTTTGGGGAGGTCAAAAATGGAAAATATGAAAAACCACTGGACCGATTTCCACCAAACTTGGCACAAATTTTTTACGCAACGGGAGAACCAACATAAGATAGGTGTTTTGGGCCCGGGGGGATGTCAAAAATGAAAAATATGAAATATGAAAATACTGTGGGGTATCAAATTAAAGGGAATTTCAATGCAAGTAACAATTTTACATGCATATATGTACTATTGAATATGTTTGGGCCCTGGGGCTCAATAAATGGGTTGTAATGGAGGGGTGTCAAAAAATGGAAAATATGAAATACCGTATGTGACATGCATATACGCACTATTAAAATTTTTGGTCTCCGGGGCTCAATAAATTGGTGGAATTGGAGGAGGGGTGACGTCAAAAATGGAAAATATGAAAATACCGCACGTGGGGTATCAAATTAAAGGAATTTCAACGTAAGTAACAATTTGACGTGCATATTAATTTTGGATTATTATAAGTATCCCCCCCTGCTTGGTGGATGTGAAAAAAACAGCATAAATGCTATCATATTAAAGTGAATTTCCTAGCAAGTAAGAATATGGCACCACTTTCTCCCAAGCAAAGCCGGGCAAATCCTCCAGTAATAAATAAAATATTTCAAAGAAAAGCTCTCTTTTTAATAAAAGGTAAAACGAATACAAACAAAATAACATACAAGAATATATACATTTTTGTTTAAATTTGAATTTTAAAATTATTTATGTTGAGAATTTTAGTTAGTGATTTCTTCTTCTTCATCTTCTTCTTCTTCTTCTTACTTTCTTCTTCTTCTTCTTCTTCTCTCTTCTTCTTCTTCTTCTTCTTCTTCTTCTTCTTCTTCTTCTTCTTCTTCTTCTTCTTCTTCTTCTTCTTCTTCCTTCTTCTTCTTCTTCTTCTTCTTCTTCTTCTTCTTCTTCTTCTTCTTCTTCTTCTTCTTCTTCTTCTTCTTCTTCTTCTTCTTCTTCTTCTTCTTCTTCTTCTTCTTCTTCTTCTTCTTCTTCTTCTTCTTCTTCTTCTTCTTCTTCTTCTTCTTCTTCCTTCTTCTTCTTCTTCTTCTTCTTCTTCTTCTTCTTCTTCTTCTTCTTCTTCTTCTTCTTCTTCTTCTTCTTCTTCTTCTTCTTCTTCTTCTTCTTCTTCTTCTTCTTCTTCTTCTTCTTCTTCTTCTTCTTCTTCTTCTTCTTCTTCTTCTTCTAGGATTTTTTCCTCACTATCATCAAAGTCATTATCATCAAAATCAATCTCGTCAACAATTGGAAAGTTTTTGCAAGTTGCAGTTGAGCATGTACCACAAACCGATGAACATAAAAGACCAGCGCTTCTGCATGTACACGATCCTTTTTTGCAGCCAGTTTTGCAATTACAAAAGATCATTTTTAATAAAGATTTTGGGGCAGCTGGCTGTGTCATTTTTATAGGCGTTAAAATTTCTCCAACATTCCAACCCCAGTCTTTGGTATTAGATCATTGTCGAGCCATTGCTGGACTTGTAACATTATGACATTATGTATATCATCATCAGGTGACGATTGGACCATTTCAAACGCTTTCTGATACAAAGGTTGATCGAAAGTAACAAAACAATTAAATAGATTTAAGTTTGTCACTAGTTTTACAGCGTATTTTAAAACGGTGTATATTGTATTTTTGTCAGTTGGAGGAGAGTGTACAAAAGGCAAGCAAACAATTCTAGATAATGTATAAGTCATATTTTCCAAAAGCTTGGACACAAAGGCATTCCAGCCAGTAATGCCTGGTTTGGTCACTCCATAAATCCAAAGCAAGTCAGCATTAGAAAAATCTATATTATTAAAACTCGGATTATCTACTTTTTCAAAAACAATGTTTTGGAGTGCATGTGTATTAATATTTTCAAAAATTTGGAATGGTATTTTGTAAATTTTGCTGATTTATTTTGCAGTAGGCTTAACTGTCAATCGTTTTAAGGGAACTTTGTTATAATAACAATCTCTGGGACTTACAATCATAATACCTCCCATACTATGAAAAGTATTTTTCCCGTCTATAGTATTGATGTTAATATCTGAATTGTCAAATGCCAATTGTGCAAAACAACCAAATCTAAATGGAGAACGTGGACTAAGCAATACACTATTCTCATAAAGTGCTGCTTCTTTGTATGATGAACACACTCCCAGATGCGACAATATATCTGTAATTCGTTTTGAAGCAAATTTCCTATGCAACATTACAGACAGACCAACTTGCAATGGTGATAGAAAGGTTCTAGGTCTTATGCAACTCATAATTGAATGAGTAATTGCTGTGCATTTTGTTTCATATGAACTAATATCACCTTTTTAATTTTTTAAAATTATTTCTTCTATCAGAAACTGAAGGGATTCTGGGATATTCTCATTAATATTTTGGAATATATTATCACTTGGAGGATAAAATTCTGTCTGTATTACTTTTCTTCAGATTAACATCGTTTCGAATAATTGCTGCTGCAGATTTTAAGATTTTTCTTTTTTCTTCATTTTCATCTTTTTTTGAGGCTATCCATACTTGACGCATGACATTGTATTCACGATCTACAAGACAGATGAGGGTTGAGCCACCTTTTCTGGATATAATTCTTATACAATCGCCGTAATTTTCTTTTAATTTAGCAATAATGGTATTTGGATGACAAGCATCATGGCCTGTTTAAGAAAATTAGATATTAAATAAAATAAACATGAAAATTTAATTTAAAAAGTAGTATAATTATAATTTATAATTAAGCAATATATTTACCTATTAATGCAATTAATTCTGTGAGCGTAAACTGGGTATCATCACTCACTTAAATAATCAAAAATCAGTTCCATTTGACGTGAGATTTTTACATCCTTGGGTCGACCTTTAGCATCACTTGTGTCACTAGAGTAACTGTTTAACACTTTTTTGTGACAACTGCGGTGATATCTCGCTTGTACAGCTACCAAATCATCACAAGAAATTCGTCGTAGAATTGCTTTTCCTAATTTGTCATTATGTTCTGCAATCTTTCTAATAATTTTTCTTTAACAGTAGGACTTTGAATTATGGAAATATTTTTGCGTTGATTAATACTTAATCTCGTATTACTTTTATCGGCATCAAATCCACAAATTATACAAAGTTTTTTGAAACTAAACAATTATTTACTCTTTCTGACTTTACTCTTGACTGGGCTATATTTACTTTTTTTCGACAAAGTGCCTAAAATCCTTATAACACAAAACATCATTCCTTTTTAACGTATATTTTTCTCGACATTTCCTGTGTACTAAAATTGAATCAACTTTTTTTAACATTTCATATTTTCCATCGTTTCTCTCAGAGCTAACTCTTATTAAATTCGGTAGTCCTCGAGTCACTTTTTCTGTATCTTCAGTACAAAGATCAGCATTACAAATAAAACATATTTCAGTATCACACTGGTCCATATTTAATACCTAAAAATCAAAAAACCTTATGTAGCACTTATGTTCAGTAAAAGTATTCTTTAAAACTTCACCACTAGTGAAGTCACAATATCTCTTTTGAAAATTTTTTCATTTTCAATTTTAAATCCACCGTTTTTACCAAATTTGTTTTTTTAAATATGTGCCTTTTATAAACTTTTAATATATGTAAAAAATGATCAGTAAAAATAATTTTTTTTTTTTAGAAAAAATGCAGTTCTTTACGTTTAATTTTTTTAAATGGTCAAAAAATGGTGTCAGAAAGGCCAAAAAATTTTGTTAATTAACCACCCGAAAGTATTTTTAATAAGCTTTAATTTAAGCCGTCTTACACATTTGTGCCACAATCTTGCCATACTTTATGAGCACTCAAAGTTGTTTTGTGAATTGCGATGTTTTTGAGGTTATATTCAACATTTCAATATGAAATTTGTGGGGTTTATAGTACTCCACAGAGGTTATCTTTCTCTCAAGTTTTATCAACTTTCATTAATTTGTGTTAAAACAACAGCAATTTGTTTATAAACGCCATCGCCACTTTATTTATTTATTAACAATAATAATAATATCGACTTTCATATTAAAGCTAGAAATGTTCTTAATTTATTATAGAATACTGAAAAAAATTCACATTAAAATTGGCTTGTTAGGTCCAAAGGTATTTATAAAAACACTATTTTGCAACTTAAATTGTTAATAAAAAAATAAACGGGTTGTTTTTACACAAAACTTAACTATTAGCACATTAACAACAAAACATTAACCAATTTAGATACAAAAAATCGACTCCCAAAACAATTCACATTTGAATTTTATTTTGACTCCACTACACGTGTTCACAAATAAATAAATATTAGCATGTATAAAAAGTGTAAACAAAAACTTTAAACTGCAATTTTTTTTACCTGTTTTATATGATAAAAACAAAAATATTTGTAATGTTTTGATTATAACCTTTGAAGAAATATCAACTGCGTTACTGCTCCGTTCTTGTATAGCAGATGTTTGTATGGCACACCACAACAATGGGTGTTGCGCGCGCAGCTACATTTACAGTTGCACACTCGAGAGGAATAGAACGCCGCGGCGCCGTTTAAAAATTTTACCTGTTTTCTAGGGCCTTGTTTTTAGAGTATAGGTATAATCAGGTAAGAGAAATAACATGAATAGATAGATTTAGCATTGTAGTAGCTGTAACGTTAATTTCAAGTACTCAAATAAACCCACTTAAAAGATTATAACCAAACGATTATTCGGGGTTGTGTTTAAACTGATTATGGTTATTCGTTTATAGTAATTATATTAAAATAATGTTTAAATTCCGTTTAAAGGCCACACGGTTGGTCTAACCTATTTGTAATAAAATGAAAACGTGTGTGGTTACAAGTAACTTGAAATAAAATAAAAGTGTTGTTGTTGTTTAAACTTATATTCGTGGTTAAAATATTAAAAGTCTCGTTAAAACAAAGTTCAACTATGTGTGAAGTGTTCTTTTGAGATAACTCAATGTTGAGAATGGTTGTTTCTAATTGAAGGTTACCAATGTAGTAAAGTAATTTAAAATAAAACATTCAAAGTTACTCACAGTGTTTACAATGGTTTAATTATACTTGTTTTTTTTTTTTTTTAAATTTCCCTTGTATTAAATAAATAAAATAGTGAGGTTGATTATACTTAAATGCTAGATTAACTGAAGTTAAAACATGAAGTATAGCAGTTGGTTGCTTGATAATAGTTCTCGTCTGGTTGAAACTGGTAGTAGAAACTTCTTCTCCAGGTTGCAGGTAGTCTGAGTATGTCACGTCTCGTAAAGTCTGGACAATATCATAAACAAACATATGCTTTTATGTACCTGATTGTGTTTACTAGAAGTTCACTAACTGTCAACTCAGCTTACAATCACCAACTCCCTTTGGTTGCAAGGTTATGTTACCTTGTTTATTAATTAGTGGGCGCCACACGGATTTATTTAGGGAAAATCCCGTGTAAAACCCACGCACAATATTACTGGATGATTAGAAAATTTAAAATAGTTGAGTACCACCTTTTGGCAATGCTATTCCAATATGTTAAACACAACAGAAGGCTGTTTAAGCTTATTAAAAGAAAATATTCAATTATCCTATAGAAATAAATCAAAATCAGGTGATGCTGTTAATAATGGGTTTATTTACACCCTTATAGTGAATTCAAAAAATAAATATAATGTAAACATACAAAGTTGTACAATTAAAAGTCAGTTATTATATGCCTTATACGGCTTGCTCAGAACATGAATTATAAATCTGGTTAAGTCCAGATACTATTTATTTTTTAATATTAAAATTATGATTATCTCAGTAGTGAATTCTTTGAGACACGAAAGAAAACAATTATGCCTACACAATATCCAATAATCCTTTTGATATAAAATTGATCAACAAAGCTTTAGGTTACTTTTGCAAAGTAATTAAAAAAAAACGATCTGTTGAAAGATCGCGCGTTTCATCAACGCTTGCTTTTTGAGTGACAATATTTATCAAGTGAGAACCCTTACAACTAACATATAGCTTAATTACTAATAACAAATTTGTATAATAAATCGAGACGTGGTGTAATCTTAAATAATGTTTTTGTGTTTTGCGTCAGTACAGGTTATTGTTGCAAAAAGTACAGGTTATGGCACTCAGATCAAGATTAGTAATGATTGCACTTTTACCTTCTGAGTTTTAATTATTTAATTAAAACTTATTAATCACTTAAGTAATCGGATTATAATGATTACTGGGTTTCGGCACTAAATTCGCACAAGAACAGAATAATGCGATCCTCTTCTGATTAAAATGGATCGTGAATAATAACAATAAATTATTTTCTGTTCGTTATTCCCGCACAAAATTAAAATAAAACTGCACTTAATCACTGTTGTTGGTTGTGGATGAACTCGAAGTAATCGTTTCTTGTTGTTGAACTATTGGTTCCAATGTACTATGTAACTGACGCTAAGTGTTATTAAAAAACGTGGAGATGACGGGCACACGTCTGTGCTGCATGCTAGTTAGTAAAGGTCTGTCTCAAAATTCGTTGTTTTGTCTTTATATACCCCTCTCTTTGATCGGCTCTAGGTAAAAATGTTGATTACTAACTAATTTTCTGATTGGCTTTGGTCGGTGTCTCGGTGTGACGTGTCACTTTTTGACAGTTGATAACGGCTTTTCCTAACCGTCAAATGTCGTGGTGGTAACTAGTTGTCGTTCTTGTTATTATTTATAAACAGTTTCTCGATGTACATTTTTAGAATGATGCTAACATTTCTCCCGCACTAAATACAGTTGCGATTGGGTTAATATTACTATCAAATTAAAGATTGTTCTTTTTCCTTTAATTTGATATCACTCGTTCTCGAATTACTTTCACTTTGACCGACATTGTTATAAAACCAACGTTCGGGTACATTATCCTTACTGTCGTCTGCTCTTCATGAGTCGCCGATTTTACACTTTTGGTTAACCTTGCTTGTATTCACATAACATTTTATTAATCAAATGTTTATGCGCGAACACCATTAATGCTGTACTGACGTTTTTTTTTTTGCTGAACATTACTTGTACACCCTAACTCTATACATTGTAATAAATGATCCTACTGACTATGACATTTCGTTTTACGCTAATTTGTTTTAAGCTACTATTTAACAATTAAAATTATGATTAAACCTATTGTTTTAATAACATTTTTTGTTATGTCAAGGCATAACCATAGTTCTGTGCATTTTAGTTTGCACTTGTGATAATCCTCGATAGCCGTTTTACTGACTAATGTTTGGTCTAAGCTTGCTAAGGCATATCGCCTACATTGAAATTTGGCCTTAATAATGCCTATTGGTTCTCAATTCGGTAAATTGTGGAGACATCTTATTTGTATAAGATTCTCTCTTATAAATAGTTCTCTTTTCTAACAAGTATATTTGATGCTGAAATACATCTTAGTTCTCACTATGTAGCCATTGTTAACATTAGTTTTGGCATTCATAATCTACTGGTCATCTAGTATCAGCAAAATGCTGATTTTGCTTTCACAGTATTTAACTGCTCATTAGTTCATTTTTTTGTTTACAAATGACTTTCGGTTTACATCAACTATTTACTGAATTGACAGCTGAATGTAAATTTATTCTGTCCATTAGTTTGTTTTAGTCTCAGTCTAGTTAAACCTCCGCTCAACAGTCCGTTAAGGACCAAGGCGTACCGCGCGGCTTTTGTGTTAGTGTGACGGTGTATGGCTAGTACTACGCGCCACCAGCCGCTAATTGCGGTATTCACAGCCAGGAGGCGGCGCTGTTATCTCAGCGCCTACTCAGTTTGCCTCACGACGCTGAGTGCACGCCGTACAGAACCTAGTTGTATAGAATCTCAGCGTTTAGTCTCAGTCTAGTTGTAGTGTCAAACAGCCCTTGGGTTACTGTTTCATGTGGCACTTCTGCTTCATTCTTCTTTCTTGGTTTCTTCTTTCTTGTTTATTTCTACTATTATATACCTATTTACATGGTTGTTCTGTTTTTATAAAATCTGATAACATACACTTAGGTTAGGTGACATCTTGTGATGTTACATATACACCCTCTTTAAAATTGATCATTTGAAAAAATTTATTTTTTGTACAATTATCAATTCATGTCAGTTTCTTAGTATACTTTAATAAAAAAAATTTCTCTTGTACTCTTTGATTTTTTAAACATACTATTGGTGTATTACTCTAGGTTGGCTTTTTATCCAATGGTACAATTCTTAATTTACTAGTATTTTCAAGCTGCTTACTCTCTAAGTCATTTAATTATAATTGATCTTGTTTCTCAAGTTAACTATTCCCTGTCTTATTCACATTCTACTTTCTCATCACATATCTTTGCATTCGTGATTATCTTAATGGTTATTATAATTCATACCTCACAGATTCTTTCATAATATTCCTTGATACAATAAAACCATATAATTCCCTAACTGTTGTAGAGGTTTCGGAATCAGGGTGGCTCACTATGGCTAACATCCTCTGCCGTTCCTCACTACACATTCTCAGATTCAGAGGCATTACTCTTCTCTGTCTGAGAAAAAAATAAACATTGCACCTGGCAATAGTTGCACTATCACAACTCAAAAAAAAATATCATATATCATTCATATTCAATAATATAACATATTCACTATAATATTCAAGGTATCAGAGGTTTTCATTTAGATCACATTTCCATCTTTATACTTGCTAACATACTTTCTTTCTTACAGGTAATTACTTCTTTTAGACTTGATGTTTTTCAGCTATGCTTTTATCAGCTATATAGTTACTTATGTACTAGTTAACAATTTGTTTTGGTTCATTTAAATATTCTTAAGATTATACACTTGTTTTGATGTTTACAATACTTATGCGTTTGGTTTGTTCTATCTAGAGTCTACAATATTTTTGTTTTCACAATAGTCCAATAAATCCTTCTTAACGAGTTATATTCATCCTGAATTATCAGGGCTTACATTGTTTGTATACTAAATGGTTTTTTTTTTTTTTGATGTTCTCTGACATATTCTGATGATGTATAATATTTGATAATTGACAAACATTTTTCTTTCCTTTCATTCCATTATAACTATAGTTATTCTTACAATTAACACTCTTTGTTATTTTTCTTCTCTACTCCTTCAAGTGATGGTGGTTTTCACTTATTCTGGATGATTTTATATACTATATACTATGCTGTAATTACAATTTCATTTGACAATATAATAACATACTAATATCTAATTTCATAGACATTCTTGGGGTTTACATGGTTTGTTTCACAAATATTATTTTTTTCCTTTCCTTACATTCCATAATAATGTCCTTCTTTTATTTTACACACTTTGTTATACTTCCTCTCTACTCCTTCAAAGGTTAGTTGGGTGAACCTTTATTCTGGACGATTTTAATTTAACATTTGAGTTTTATGAGAGGTATACATTAATCATTTTATAAACATTAAGTTACATAGAATATCCATCTGGATACATATTTTTTCTCTAGGTATAGTACAGTAGTTGTATTTTCTTATTAAATCATTTGATTGACCTTATATAATTTTCTATCCCTTGGGGTGATAGATCTGGTAAAATTTCATCAGTAACAAATGGTTTGGCTTACATCTTAAATCTACACACTTTTGTAACTTGACAAGGCAAATTGACTAGTTATAGTAAATTAGTTACCTTCAACCTTTTGTAGTTTAACAATAAATGAGTTTGTTTATAGTAGTGGTTTTTTAAATATACATATTTTATCTTTTATACCATAAACGTTTGGGTGAGGAATGTCGCTTACTATTACATATTATCCCTCCTTAATATTAATCATTTCTTACTCGTCGATATTCATGGGGTTATTTGTGCTCTTCCACTCTATTGGGTCTATAATTGGGGATGATTACGTTATACAGGTGTCCTTTCTCATATCAGTTTTTTAGTATTACATCTTTGGAACATTCGGTATTTTGTAACCACTTATCCTCCTTAATTTCCTTTAACTATAATACTTTTTTAACGATGTTTGATTGTGTGTCCCTCTAACTTTTTTATTTACTGTGTCAGTGAGTTCATAGGTATTGTTTTCATTGTCCTTGGTAATCACATAGGGACCTACATATAACAACAATAATTTCTTTGTTATGCCCTCCATTGTGCTGGGCAGTTCTCTATTTCTTAATAGTACTTGTTCTCCTACTTTATATTTAATTATTCGGGCTGGTGCTTGCCGTTTATACTTTCTCATACGTTGTTCTAACTTTTCTATGATCTTATTATGGTATTGGACTTTATCAAATTGATATTCGGGACTTGGTGGGAATTTAATAAGGTCACTGATCTCTCTGGGTGGAGGCTTTTCAAACATGGCATTGTATGGGGTTGTATCAATTGATTGGTGATATGCTAGATTGATAAAATCCTCTGTAGCTGAGACATACTCACTCCACTGTCTTTGTTGAGTTGCACAATAAGTTCTAAGTATTCGTCCCACTTCTCTTAATACTCTTTCCGAAGGGTTACTACTGGGATGGTACACTGCAGTTTTGTATGTTTTTATTCCACATTCCATCAGTGTGTCCTTCCACCTCCGTCCTTTAAATTGTGTACCGTGGTCGGTGATCAGGGTTTTCGGACAACCTACCTCGGGTAAATAATTATGTATTATTAAGTTGAGTATCTTTTGGGTAGTTGCTCGATTCATAGGGTATAGTTTTATATACTTAGTGTAATGGTCTAAGATAATCAATAAGTACTTGTACTGGTGGCGACCTCCGCTCCTAGGAAATGGGCCGCAGATGTCTACAAAAACTTTTTCTAGTTTCCCCGAAGATGTTATGGGTATCATCTGTCCCTCCTTCCGTTCATTCGTGCATTTTACCATCTGACAAACTTGACAGGTTCTGATGCACTGCCTCACTCTTCTATTCATATCTTTTATATACATATGTTCTTCCAACGCCTTGATTACCTTGACAGCACCCATGTGCCCATAGCGGATATGGTAATCTATGATTATTTCTTTCTCTAAGGTTTTAGGTACACATAATTTCCAACCGTGATCGTGATACTTAGTTTTAATGAATAATATATTATCAATTACACAGTAATACGGAGTTATTTTTACATCCTTATCATCCAACCTCTGGAATATTTGTGCCAGTTTACCGTCTTGTCGTTGATGTGACTTTATTTCTTTGATAACGCTTTCCAATTCTGTCCGGCTTTTTAGTATGCTATACACTTTAGCTAGTGTCTCCTTTTCGCCTTCATAAGTCTGATTTGTAAGGTTTACCCGTGATAGTACGTCGGCGGCTATATTCTTTCTGCCAGGGACATATTCCCAATTAATGTTATATTCTTGTAGGACCAAAGTCCACCTTGCTAATCGTCCATGACTTAATTTGCAGCTCTTCAAAAAGGATATGGACTTGTGATCTGTTCTAACAGTAACCGAGTATCCTAATATGTATGTGCGGAATTTATTACATGCGAATACTACACTCAGGAGTTCTTTTTCAGTGACATTGTAGTTTCTTTCACATTTGTTTAAGGTACGGCTTGCGAACTTATTACCAGGTGGTTTCCTTTGTCGTCTTCTTGGTATAATGTGGAGCCTAAACTGATGTCACTGGCATCACAATTCAAATAAAAAGGTTTATCAAAATCTGGATGGTGCAAAATTACTGTTTCTAGAAATTTCGTTTTGATCCTTTGAAATATACCTTCCTGTGCTGGACCCCATGTCCATCTATCCTTCGAGGATAATTGCGGAGACAATTTGGTAGTTAGTTCCGAATAATTACTTTGAAATTTTCGATAGTAATTGCACAATCCTAAAAAAGATTGTAATTGTTTTTTGTTTTTGGGGGTGGGGAACTTTTGAATAGCTTCGATTTTTTCTGTCGAAGGAGTTATCCCTAATTCGGTGAGCTGAAAACCTAAAAACTGTACTTCTCTTGCAATAAGTTGGGATTTCTCCAATTTTAGAGTAATATGATTCTCTGATAGTTTGTTTAATACGTGTTCTACTCTCTGACAATGTTCTTCCCAATTGGTGGACGTTATGAGCAGGTCGTCCACATAGACGGTCGTGAATTTCAGTGCTTCCTGTCCTAACACCTGATCCATACATTGTATAAAAATGGCTACTGAATTTATTAGCCCAAACGGCAACCTCTTAAAATGATAGCTGCGTCCCTCAAATATAAAAGCAACATATTTTCGACTGTTGGGATGCAGCTCGACCTGCCAGTACCCGCAGACCGTATCCCACGAGCTTATGTATTGTACACCATGGAACTTCTTTAGAATTTCTTCAATTTCGCCTGGAGATGTTCGGTTATTGACTAGGTGTTTGTTTATTTCTCGTGCGTCTAAACAAAGTCTTACCTTACCGTTCTTTTTCTTAATAGCCACTATAGGGCTGGTATAAGGGGACTGACTGGGTTCTATTATGTCATCCTCTATTAACTGATTGATTTCGGACCGAACAGCCTCCTTAAGGGAATACGCAATGGGGTAAGATTTGCGATTAAAATTTACTGGTTCCTTGAAATGCAATACACATTGATAATTTTTAACTTTTCCTGGTAGGTCTGAGAATACGTGTCTATATTTATTATATATTGTTATTAATTTATTTAGTTGGCCTGAACTTGGTGATTTATTTCTATCAGTCGATTGGAATTGTCTTATTTCTCTGATTTTTTCTGCCCATAGATCATCGTTATTATCACTGTACTCCCGCTCGTGCCTAAATACTTGGTTTCTAGGGTTGGTCGTTCGCTGTATATGGAATATCGTTCTTTCATGGGGAACTTCTCGGTTTCCTACAATGTCTGCAATCCAATCCGCGTCAGTCGTTTTCAGAGTTAATTTATCTGAACTTAAATCAATTATGGCGGAGTGTTTACGTAGAAGGTCGCAGCCGATCAAGCTACGGAATGGTAGACCTGTTGCTACTAGAAAAATCATTGGAATGGTTACACCTTGGCTGGTTACTTCCAACCTAACTTGCTTTTTTACTGATTTATTTTGTCGTCCCGTAGCCCCTATCAGGATGATGTTCGTAACAGGTAATGTCGGTATGCTGACTCTGCTCTCCTCCTGAATACGATTGAGCTCGGTGCTATCCATTAGGGAAACATTGGCCCCGGTGTCGACCATTAACATGACAGCTACTTTGTTAATGGTGGCCGTCACGTATACTATATCGTGGGTGTGTTGCTGGTGATCGGTTACAACTTCCTCTAGCAATTCCTGTCGTATATTTTTCAAGTAATGGTTAAATAAGATAGTGATTTTATTCATATTGTTGCCGTAATCAAACCCAATAGAGTGGTTCAGCGAAGGGCTTATGTTACCATAATTTTTCACTGCCGCGAGGAGTTTAAAGAGCTTGTACTCTCCTCGTTGCGTCGGTCTTGATCATTCCCGCTACTCCTATCATCCATCATGGTACGTCCTCCTTGCTGGACGGGTTCCTGGTCTGGAACAAAATGTACATGCGGTCGGTAGTCGCTATTGCGGTCGTCACCCTCAATGCTACTACTCCTCCATCGTCCCCCTCTCATGCTTCCTCTGTCTCCACTGTAGCTGTCTCTACGTTGGTATCGTCGCCTTCTATCGGAGTCGTAATTAGCTTGTACATAATTTGCTCGTCGATATTGCGACGGTTGGTTATTCCCGCCTTGGTTTGGTGGTCGATTAGTGTTGTTATTAAAATTGGGTCGCCGGTTATTGTTATTATTATTGTTATTCGGGTTATTTGGCCTATTATTATTGTTATTGTTATTAGCGTTATTATAATTTTGGTTTGTCTGACCATTATTATTAAAATTATTTCGAGAATTTCGAGGGTAGTTATTATTATTATTGTTCGTATTGCCGCCTGTGGTATTAAACTGGTCATTTCGTCGACGACTCCTACGGTAATACCCCTCGTGCTCCTGATCTTCGAGCAGCGCTGACATAGCTGCTATTGTCTTAATCTGTCCCCACTGACGTGCTTTTGCGACACCCTCTTCAAAGTGATAAGACAATTTTGTGACAAGACATTCCTCCGGTATCTTTGTTTCTAGGTTTCTTGCGAGACATACTTGACCTAAGAAATATGAAGTCATGGTCCCTCCTCGGTTCGCATCGTATCTTCCGTGGCATATATGGTCTCGTACGATGTTTTGCGTCGCCTCGGACCAGTATTTTGCGCGGAATTGAGTTTTAAATTCATCGTAGCTGTGAACCTCGTGGCGTGTTGCGGTCCACCAATTGTCGTAGATTTCTTTAAAGTATTCGTCGATCAAACTTTTTATGTTATTCCACCTAGTTTCTCTAATCCGCGCCAAGTGTTCCTCCACACGCGCTAAAAATTCAATGGGATTACGTTGATAATTTCTAAAATTGATAGCGTCGCGGTTATCATTCGGTAGTAAGTACTGACCTGGTATCGGACGGTTGCGGATAATCTCAATCTCCTCCCGCATTTGCACTATTTCCTGCTGTCTAAGTTCTTCAATCCTCTCTCGATTTGCGACAGTTAAATTCCTCACCGCATCTACAGAGGTACTCACTTCTTCGCAGCGCTCACCTACGTCTAACCTTACTCGTTTAATTTCATCTTGATTTGTCCTTTTTAAAGACTCTATCCTTGCTTCGGTCACCTCCTCCATGGTATTGAGTCTCCCGTCGACCTCTTCTCTGGTTCGCTGCAAGTCCTGGTCGTGTTGTTCGCACCTTTTATTTGTTTCGATGATTTCCTCCCTCACAACGGCAATCTCCACGTCTATTCTGGTGTTTATCTTATCATTGCCTTCTTCCATCCTCCTGCTAATTTCGGTCAAGGTGGTGTTCAATTCTTCTCTAATTGCTTGACGGTTATCGTCGATTTTACTGTTCAGCACGTCCATAGACTTATGAGTATTCTCAAACCTTTTATTTAGGTCCTCCTTCAGCGATTCCACATTTTTACTAAGCGATTCCAGGTTTCTATTTAAGTCCCGATGGTCCTCCCTTATCGACTCAATATTTCTATTTAACACCTCGACATTCCTTTGATTTTCTTCCCGGGATTTCTGACCCTCTTCCCTTAAAGTTCGGTTATCTTCCTTCAATGCTTCCATATTTTTGTTTATTGATCGACTATCTTCCTTAACCTGTCCGAATTGTTCCATCATCATTCTCATCATGTGATCCCATCTTGCCTCTTCGGATGGTCTGTTTGGTTGTGGGAGTTCTTCAGGCCGTCTGGGTTGGTTGTCGACAGTCACTTCTATCTCTGGTTCTACGTGAGGTGTTTCGTCGTTACTAGTTTCGATATTATTGATTGTAATAACTTCCATCTCGTCTGTGGGCTGCGCTTCGTATGCATCTACATCCCGTTGTATCTCTCCTACCCTACTGTCCTTATATCTTGTATCGTATTGGTGGGTGTGCGGCATGTTAATTTTTTCGTGTCTACCGGGCTAATATAAAATATAAAAAATATATTTATTTAATATTTTTTTAAGCCACACTAGTTGGTGCGCCAATTTATAACCAAACGATTATTCGGGGTTGTGTTTAAACTGATTATGGTTATTCGTTTATAGTAATTATATTAAAATAATGTTTAAATTCCGTTTAAAGGCCACACGGTTGGTCTAACCTATTTGTAATAAAATGAAAACGTGTGTGGTTACAAGTAACTTGAAATAAAATAAGTGTTGTTGTTGTTTAAACTTATATTCGTGGTTAAAATATTAAAAGTCTCGTTAAAACAAAGTTCAACTATGTGTGAAGTGTTCTTTTGAGATAACTCAATGTTGAGAATGGTTGTTTCTAATTGAAGGTTACCAATGTAGTAAAGTAATTTAAAATAAAACATTCAAAGTTACTCACAGTGTTTACAATGGTTTAATTATACTTGTTTTTTTTTTTTAAATTTCCCTTGTATTAAATAAATAAAATAGTGAGGTTGGTTATACTTAAATGCTAGATTAACTGAAGTTAAAACATGAAGTATAGCAGTTGGTTGCTTGATAATAGTTCTCGTCTGGTTGAAACTGGTAGTAGAAACTTCTTCTCCAGGTTGCAGGTAGTCTGAGTATGTCACGTCTCGTAAAGTCTGGACAATATCATAAACAAACATATGCTTTTACGTACCTGATTGTGTTTACTAGAAGTTCACTAACTGTCAACTCAGCTTACAATCACCAACTCCCTTTGGTTGCAAGGTTATGTTACCTTGTTTATTAATTAGTGGGCGCCACACGGATTTATTTAGGGAAAATCCCGTGTAAAACCCACGCACAATATTACTGGATGATTAGAAAATTTAAAATAGTTGAGTACCACCTTTTGGCAATGCTATTCCAATATGTTAAACACAACAGAAGGTTGTTTAAGCTTATTAAAAGAAAATATTCAATTATCCTATAGAAATAAATCAAAATCAGGTGATGCTGTTAATAATGGGTTTATTTACACCCTTATAGTGAATTCAAAAAATAAATATAATGTAAACATACAAAGTTGTACAATTAAAAGTCAGTTATTATATGCCTTATACGGCTTGCTCAGAACATGAATTATAAATCTGGTTAAGTCCAGATACTATTTATTTTTTAATATTAAAATTATGATTATCTCAGTAGTGAATTCTTTGAGACACGAAAGAAAACAATTATGCCTACACAATATCCAATAATCCTTTTGATATAAAATTGATCAACAAAGCTTTAGGTTACTTTTGCAAAGTAATTAAAAAAAAACGATCTGTTGAAAGATCGCGTGTTTCATCAACGCTTGCTTTTTGAGTGACAATATTTATCAAATGAGAACCCTTACAACTAACATATAGCTTAATTACTAATAACAAATTTGTATAATAAATCGAGACGTGGTGTAATCTTAAATAATGTTTTTGTGTTTTGCGTCAGTACAGGTTATTGTTGCAAAAAGTACAGGTTATGGCACTCAGATCAAGATTAGTAATGATTGCACTTTTACCTTCTGAGTTTTAATTATTTAATTAAAACTTATTAATCACTTAAGTAATCGGATTATAATGATTACTGGGTTTCGGCACTAAATTCGCACAAGAACAGAATAATGCGATCCTCTTCTGATTAAAATGGATCGTGAATAATAACAATAAATTATTTTCTGTTCGTTATTCCCGCACAAAATTAAAATAAAACTGCACTTAATCACTGTTGTTGGTTGTGGATGAACTCGAAGTAATCGTTTCTTGTTGTTGAACTATTGGTTCCAATGTACTATGTAACTGACGCTAAGTGTTATTAAAAAACGTGGAGATGACGGGCACACGTCTGTGCTGCATGCTAGTTAGTAAAGGTCTGTCTCAAAATTCGTTGTTTTGTCTTTATATACCCCTCTCTTTGATCGGCTCTAGGTAAAAATGTTGATTACTAACTAATTTTCTGATTGGCTTTGGTCGGTGTCTCGGTGTGACGTGTCACTTTTTGACAGTTGATAACGGCTTTTCCTAACCGTCAAATGTCGTGGTGGTAACTAGTTGTCGTTCTTGTTATTATTTATAAACAGTTTCTCGATGTACATTTTTAGAATGATGCTAACATTTCTCCCGCACTAAATACAGTTGCGATTGGGTTAATATTACTATCAAATTAAAGATTGTTCTTTTTCCTTTAATTTGATATCACTCGTTCTCGAATTACTTTCACTTTGACCGACATTGTTATAAAACCAACGTTCGGGTACATTATCCTTACTGTCGTCTGCTCTTCATGAGTCGCCGATTTTACACTTTTGGTTAACCTTGCTTGTATTCACATAACATTTTATTAATCAAATGTTTATGCGCGAACACCATTAATGCTGTACTGACGTTTTTTTTTTTGCTGAACATTACTTGTACACCCTAACTCTATACATTGTAATAAATGATCCTACTGACTATGACATTTCGTTTTACGCTAATTTGTTTTAAGCTACTATTTAACAATTAAAATTATGATTAAACCTATTGTTTTAATAACATTTTTTGTTATGTCAAGGCATAACCATAGTTCTGTGCATTTTAGTTTGCACTTGTGATAATCCTCGATAGCCGTTTTACTGACTAATGTTTGGTCTAAGCTTGCTAAGGCATATCGCCTACATTGAAATTTGGCCTTAATAATGCCTATTGGTTCTCAATTCGGTAAATTGTGGAGACATCTTATTTGTATAAGATTCTCTCTTATAAATAGTTCTCTTTTCTAACAAGTATATTTGATGCTGAAATACATCTTAGTTCTCACTATGTAGCCATTGTTAACATTAGTTTTGGCATTCATAATCTACTGGTCATCTAGTATCAGCAAAATGCTGATTTTGCTTTCACAGTATTTAACTGCTCATTAGTTCATTTTTTTGTTTACAAATGACTTTCGGTTTACATCAACTATTTACTGAATTGACAGCTGAATGTAAATTTATTCTATCCATTAGTTTGTTTTAGTCTCAGTCTAGTTGTAGTGTCAAACAGCCCTTGGGTTACTGTTTCATGTGGCACTTCTGCTTCATTCTCCTTTCTTGGTTTCTTCTTTCTTGTTTATTTCTACTATTATATACCTATTTACATGGTTGTTCTGTTTTTATAAAATCTGATAACATACACTTAGGTTAGGTGACATCTTGTGATGTTACAAGATACATGTATGTAACGCAAAGGAGGCACCTTTTTTTAGTATACACAATTTTTATTTATTTTTTTAATTTTGAAAATGATTTTAATTTTCATGAGTGTAGTTTGTGATGCAGAACACTTGCAGCTTTCAAATACAATTTTTTGTATTTCGATATCTCTATTTTTAAGATTAATAAAGGCAGATAAACTCTGAATTTTAGAGTAAATTTAAAATACGTCGAAATACTCTCTTTTGAAAAGGATTTTTTTTTTAAATAACAACTTCAAAAGTAGTTTTCATTATTATAAAATAAAAAGTTTATCTCTTTTAAAGGTAAATTAGTAAAGAACTAATATTTTTTTAAATTTTATTGTATAGTACTTGTAATTTTGTGGTTTCACTTCTTTTTGTATCTACAGTAAATATTTATACACTATATTCTTTATGTTCAAATAAAATATTTATGTAAAAATCAACAAATTTTGAAAGCTATACTGTTCCTCTTCAAAACTAGCCTTAATTTAACTGGCTACGCTTAGACTAAAGAAAGTTATGATATTTTTGAATAGACGCGCCTGGCTAATTTAGCGAATTATGCAAGATCGGGGGCAAACGCTCTTTTTAAAACGCAGCGCTCATCACTACCAATTTTCAGGAAAACAGTTCCATTAACGTAAAAATATGTAAGGAGACTTTCTGAAGGAAATTGTTTGCTCTTCAATATACACCTTTTTATTTCTTCCAACTGTACATATTTACAGAGTGCTTTAAGAAAATCTGTCTTTACGATTTTTCCAGACCATTTTCAAAAAACCCTAGAAAGGTAAACATGCAAAGATTTTTTTATATTAATTATTAACGTTTATTTAACACCTGCACCAAATATTGCTTTGCCCCAATTTTTTATCAAGTCAAAATCTCTGGCGACTGGACTAGTAGCTTTTTATCAGTCTATAAAGTACACAAACATATTGATAAAAGTTTTTTCTTGCATTCAGTCTTTTTACAAACATTTTGATGTAAAATGGAAAGTGTGATTAAAATTAATTTAATGGTAACAAACTGAACACATAATTCACACGCAGTATTTAAGTATTCTATGATTCCCCAGCAATGAAGAGTCCAATTATAAAGCGACACCCCTTTTTTTATGTCACCTTATATATGGAGGATGTTTATGATGTAATATATGGAGGATGTTTATGATGTAACAAGTACCTGTTAACTCAAAAACGTTAGGTTCTTTATTTTGAGTGTTGCTGTGTTATATAAGCATTGTATATACACATTAAACATTATGTTTTCCTCAACCATGGCTTTTATTTATTTTAGCAGTAAACTAAAAACCAAAAACCGTTATCACCTAACCTCACAAATGAAAACTACGTGTATTTTCACTTTGCATTAAGAAATGGGACAAATTACAATTAGTACACTTCTTCTTTTCCACATTGTAATATATCGATACAATCGCATATTAAAAACATCAAAAATGTACTGCAGGAACGATTAAAGGTACAGTTCCGATGCTGCTAAATAGCATTTGTTTATGTACTTGTTACTATGGTAATTAATTCTGGTCTCCATGGTGTTGTGGACATCTTTATGCACATCAACGAAAGGGCATAATTGAAAGGGCCAAAATTATGAAACAGCGCAGAATATCAAATTCCAAGTTAGACAGTGTTTTTCGCCTTGTGTCAAAGGATACCTGTGCAAAATTTGGTGGCAATCGGTGTAACGGTGTGGATTTGTATTCAGTACAAAGAAACAAATCCTCAGACTTGTGAGTTTTATTTACGTAGATTAATATATCAAGAAAAGGAACTGTCAAGTTAAACACAAGTGCTGTGTGTGTGCGCGCGCGTGCGCACACACGCTCGTGAATTTTAAGTATTACACAAGAAACAATTATTTTTCTAATTTATTTTACTATACTGGAAGAGAGTCATATATTACATATATATCTTTTCACATTATTCTTGTGTAATTATTATTATTAAATAACTTTGTTTTTTTACAATAATGTATTTATATACTTACACTGCTTCAACAGTATTAACTGTCATCTTCAAAATGATTCTTCAAATTCTGAAGACGACAGTTAATACTGTTGAAGCAGTGTAAATATGTAATTATTTATTCTGTCTTCAACTTGTTAACTTAGTTCAAGTGTGCATAGCGTCACTTTTATACAAATTACTTTACATCTGTTTTGTACAAATGGCAACATGGATGTGCAATTTTTCACTCGTTATGTGTATATAACTTGTTTGTCATGTATTAATTACTAGAATAATTAATTTCAGTTTACATAACTTAGCTGTTCGCACTTATCTTGCATTTAAATCGCAGTCACACATGAGTTTATTTGCACATCTTTCAGTGGCACTACTTGATTCACTATACGTATTTTATAATGTGCAGATTTATGAAATAAAACCTATTTATTTATTCGTCTTTATACCTGTCTGAACTGGTATTCACTCACACCAAGGAAATACATATGTACATCTCCACTTGAAATCAATTATGGGCCGGCAGAACATGAGTGCACGCGTGCACACACACAGCTTGCTTTGGGGTGTCACATGTTACCAAAAAAGTCCAGAATCATTTGATTTTTGTCTACCCGTTCATGCTTACCCTATCTAAAATTCAAAATTATTTCTAACAGTTTCTGTATTATTTACATACAAAAAATATTACGCTGGGCTGAATATGGAAATCTGTATCGTTGCAATATACTATATCATCACCTTCAAACAAAATCTAAGATGTAAGGTAATAAAGCTTATTACTATGTATATTGTGGCTTAAATTTTTTGATACTGCTCCAACTGCCCCTATCTTCTCCATAAGGATCCACTGGATCTAGCTGTATAAACAGTACTATTCAATACAGTTCAGCAAAATCCGAGAATCAAAAGTCATGTAAATAGACTATTGTAGATAAGTTTAATAAAATTTAACTATAATTTCAATATAACTATAACAATATGTAAATAAATATTTAGGGTTTCCACCTGAGAGGAGAACTAAAAGATCATCAGAGGCATTCCTATCTCAATGGTTCCTTTCACAATGCTGACCTTGATGCAGGTGAGATAACTTAATTATTCATTGATATTAACTTGTAATGTCTGTGGGGGGAGGCGATATGTAAGTATTTGGAAAGTTATTGTTCACAGCTTATAATAATATAAAATCACTTGTTTATTTTATATAAGTGTTTCTATAAGTTATGTCTTCAGTTCTGTAGCAATGGATTTAACTTATACGAGGGACGTTCACGTCAATCCGAGACTATTAATTTTTAATAAATATAGAACACATTTATGATAGTAAACAATACTTTTATTTCTTGATGTAATCCCCTGCTACATTTATACATTTATCCCAGCGTTTCACTAGTGCCTGGATCTCACAGTGTAGAAAGATTTGTCGTTACGTCAAAACCAAGATAGGACTGACTGCTTCACCTTATCGTCGCTGTTGGAATGCTGGCCTCCCAGGAACAACTTCAAGGGCTCGAACAGGTGAAAATCGCTGGGAGCGAGGTCCGGATTGTAAGGGGGTGTGGCAATAACTCCCAGCCAAGATCTTGTAGCGTGCATGTCATGCGGCGGACGTGCATTGTCCTGCAGAAACAGAAGCCTTTAGTGATCGCGCCATGCCGTTTTTTCTTGAGAGCATTGTACACATCTTGGAGAACTTTGCAGTAGTACTCACTGTTAATATTGACTCCACGGGGTAGAAAATCGACGTGAATGATGCCATTTTTATCCCAGAAAATTGATGCCACAACTTTGCCTGTAGAAGCAATTGTTCGAAATGTTTTGGGAGGTGGTGAGTCCACATGCTTCCACTGCTTTGATGCACGTTTTGATTCCGGGGTGAAATGATGGATCCACGTTTCATCGCAGGTAACCGTTTGATCGAGGAAAAGCTGGCCTTCTTTGTCAGAACGTTGCTTTAACTCCTTGCAGATTTGCAATCTTCTTTGCCAGTCGAAAGCAGAAAGCTGTGTTGGTACCCAATGTGCACTAACCTTACTGAACTTCAGATGTTCGTGAATGATTTGTTTACAGTTCCCACAGACACATTTATTTCTTTTGAAATTTGCTGACAAGTTATCTGTCAATTATCAAGGATCAGTTCTTCCATTCGTTGAATGTCCATGGGAATGACTACAGTAGGCTCCGAACCACCTCGACCGGGATCGTCACTGATGTACGGCCTTCTTTAAAATGTTTTAGTGGATGGTTAGTGAGGATCGGTCAATAATACAACTTTTAGTTATTTTGCGTCGACGTTTCGACAATATTTATTGTCATCTTCAGGACCTGTGTATGAAATACAATAGAAATAATTTTTTTTTTTCCCCCACTCACATCACCAACACGTTCACCCAAATATTTAATTATTTCTATTGTATTTCATACACAGGTCCTGAAGATGACAATAAATATTGTCGAAACGTCGACGCAAAATAACTAAAAGTTGTATTATTGACCGATCCTCACTAACCATCCACTAAAACATTCACTGATTGACGGTCACTAAAAATTTAAGGACTTCTTTAAAATGTTTGCACCACTCAAATGTTTTACTGCGACTAAGATTCTCATCACCGTACTATGGAAGGAGTCGCAAATAAATCTCACCTTGTTTTACGCCTTCATTCATGAGAAATTTCATTACAACACGCTGTTCCACATGTGCATTGGATGCCATGTTCTTTACGACTGACTGTTGTTATTGTTTAACGTGTAAACAATACAGCGCGCTTTACGGTAATAGCTGACACTTGTACTTCATATGTACGACCAACAGAATGCACAGAAATCTCCATTTACACTCTAGTCTAACAAAAGTCCCGGATTAACGTGAACGCCCCTCATATAATTGGCTTTTGGTAATACATTTGTTATTAGTATGTTCAAATGTTTTCCAAGAGTGTGCAAGAGCTTTTCCAGAAACATTAGGCCTGCCTTTGAATTAATATTAAATGTATTTAGTGTAGTTTTTTTTTTAATAGTTTGCGTTTATCATTTAACCAATATTTTATTTTGTTAAAAATATTACTGTCTATAATGTTTAGGAAAAATTAGTGCACACACAGACAGTCTTCAAAAATGACTGCTAATGTTAAGTTTATGGAAGACGAACAAAAGAAGTTCAAAAATGAATAGTATTAGCAACTGTAGTTAGGCGCGTCATTGGCAGCTAAATCTTATAGAATTAAGTTGAGGTCAACTTAAAAAATCAGTTGCATAAAACAACACCATATTGAGGATAAAAATGTAATAAAATTTGACTATACCAGTGATGGGAAATCAGTGATGGCCAGCAAGCGTGCGCCCCTCTCTCTCTCTCTCTCTCTCTCTCTCTCTCTCTCTCTCTCTCTCTCTCTCTCTCTCTCTCTCTCTCTCTCTCTCTCTCTCTCTCTCTCTCTCTCTCTCTCTCTCTCTCTCTCTGTCTGTGTGTGTGTGTGTGTGTGTGTGTGTGTGTGTGTGTGTGTGTGTGTGTGTGTGTGTGTGTGTGTGTGTGTGTGTGTGTGTGTGTGTGTGTGTGTGTGTGTGTGTGTGTGTGTGTGTGTGTGTGTGTGTGTGTGTGAAACTGAAGAATAATAGTGGAGAGAGAAATATTAGACTCAAACCATTGAGTAAGCAACTATGAAGTTTCATATATGTGGTGGGAGTAAAGCATGTATAAAAGTCTCCGCTAATCACATTATAGGAGTTTGTTCATGTCACCATAGTAACAGCCTGTAATGGTAATGTGAAATATCTAGAGTTGCTGACTGAATGCCTCCTATATAGTAAATGAAGTGAAGGTTTGTGAATAACTTGGGTTAAGGTGGAAGTGGTGGTGGCAATGATGATGGTGATTCTTATAATAATAATTATTATTATTATTATTATGGCAGAGATGATCATACAATAGTAATCTCTTAATCTCTGGTGTTGATCCAGTGGCCAATAGATGGAATCATCAGAACTATATGATGTTTCAGAATTCCAGATTCATTGTGTGTGTGTGTGTGTGTGTGTGTGTGTGTGTGTGTGTGTGTGTGTGTGTGTGTGTGTGTGTGTGTGTGTGTGTGTGTGTGTGTGTGTGTGTTTAACTGGTAAATTATTATAATTTATCGAGTCTATACTGTGTACTAACTGAAATTGTTTTCAGTGCAAAATAATTAATTAGTGTTATCGAGTATAGTGATTATAGGGGCAATGTAATTTAATATTATTGGAAGGGAGTGTTTCTCCAACGATAAAATAATGTAGCTGTACTGTATACAATTATATACTGTGTCAGTAATTAAATAATTTCTAATTCCAATGTTTCAGTTGGTTTATTTGATACTGATTTGCCCAATGAACAACAGATATACAACTATGCGCAACAGATTCATACTGATAAATTAAGTTTGAATCTGGAGTCACTTCTACTTGATTCTTCTCCAAACAAGGTAAACCAAACTGTGTGGCTTAGTGCGCGCGTGCGCGTGTGTGTGTGTGTGTGTGTGTGTGTGAAAGAGAGAGTGAGAGAGAGCATATCTGCATAGCTGTAATAATTAAAAGTGGCTATTATGTGAACATATTTAACATGGGATTTGCATCATTTTGTAATGATTTATTTTTAGTATGTTTTCCCCGATGAAAGCAACTGTAACACATTCTGCAAAGGTTTAGATGGATTAAGTCAGCGTACACTACAATCAGGGGCATGTAAATCATCTGAATTGAAGTTGGGCATTGACATGTTTACGCAGATACCTGGTTATACTTCTGGTGGATTTCCAAAGAACATATCTAGGCCTACAAATAATAGCCATCATTTGCAGGTATGAAGTGAATTCATAACTGATTGAAATATTTTCTGTCATACAAGAAAAATTTAAGATATCTGTTGTATCACACAATTTTAAAATTCATAGATTATAGTTTAGTACTGATTTGTAATCTGTGAACTATGATTATAACATAATTTTTCTGAACTACATGCAGAACTAGTTAGAATCTTAAATCTTTTTGTCCAATAGTGTCTGCTTCAGTTATTAGATTGACACTTAGGTACAACTCAGTTCTAAATGTCGCTAATGTGTTTTGATAGTGGAGTACCATTGGATTTAAAAAACAACAAAACGTCAGGACCTAGTCTATCTCATTGATTCTATATGAAATATTTCCATTACCCTTAAAGGAGGGTAATGGAGCTTCCATTACACCATTTTCTGTTTTACATGTACAAAAATTGTTTTTCAGTAAAATTTCAGCAACTGGTGTTATCAATCCAAGAGACGTTTCCCTTTTTTGGTTTTAGAAAATAAAATTCTCTATCTCATGCAGTTTGTCTCTAAACCATGACAGAATTGTTAGACTCTATTTAGTGTCATTTCAATAACTCATTTGTCATCCTTCATGTCAAAACAAGTAAAATGTTATTTTCAGTTAGTTTTTCTTGTATCATATTTATTAATTTACTTTGTTTTGTTATTTGTGTTGTTCAAAAAATGTGTGCTGCCCAATTTTGAGAGGCATGTCTTTGTAATCAGTAAATGAATTTCTATACAAGAAGGATGAAAATGTCTTCCTTATCTATTTATAACTATCAGATATTACAAAACAATGCCTGCTGTCATTATTTTGCTAGTATGTGACATATATCTACATATTGTGGGCAACTTTTCCTTGAGTTGTCAATTGACCCTATACAGTAATACAGTAACGTACCTCTGTAACCACATAAATGAATTGCCCACAATAGCCCAAACATTCAAAGTTATTTCTATAAATAAGTCATAAAAATGATTGCTTTGTTTATTTTGAAGGTAGCTATATAATAAGGAGCTAATGTCTCCTCCTCCTCCTTTGGTATTTTATTTATTGCTTCTTGAAGATTAGGTTTGCTCTATAAGGGTCTCCGAGAGCTGTCCGCACAGTTATGTCATCTGCGTAAGTGCTCATCTTTATGTTTCTGTTCAAATGTTTGTTGATGTCATGGAGAGCTACGTTAAATAAGGTTGGGCTTAGCACAGATTCTTGTGAGATACCATTATATGTTACAATTTTTGTTGACATTGTGCCTTTTATATTGGTCTGAATTGTTCCTCCTTGGAGAAAGTTCCTTATAAATTTTAGCATTCAACCTTTTGATGTTCATTTTCATTAATTGTAATATTATTATAACTAGTGGTCGCCCAGTGGTCGAAATTCGACCGTAATTCATTAAATTTTTAAGTTTGAACGTTATTGAGGTTCTTTTGTCATTAAAGAGTATACCTCTATAATCATTGCATATAATTTTTTTGAATTTTGTTCTATTACGTCAGCTGCGAGCGTGTACAAATACGTCATTAGCGTGTGTTGTTTGCCTTAATTCCCTGCAATACCTATGAAATTTAAAATTTAATGTTAGTAACAGTTGAAAAAAAAAACACAATTACAGCTTGTATTCGTATTTATTTTTTGATATAATTCATTGTCAGTTTTAATTTTTTCATGTTATTATTGAATCAAATAAACGCTAATAAAAATGAGACTTGACATTCATAGAAGTATAAGATACATTGTTTTCAGTTCCAGTGGATTACATTTCATTTTTGGTAAGGTACAAAATTCGAAAACAGTTTGAAGATTATCTGCTACAAAGCTTATATAATTTTTTAATTTTTTTTTCTATGCATTAATTTTCGAGTTATTTGAAAAATATGAAAGATGGGAAAAATGAGGTTTAGCTTGGCTAAGCCATATTTAAAAAGCAATAACGCGTTTTTTGACATTTCCTTGGGTTTTTTTTATTGCCATACTGACCAGGTTTCGCCAAGGCTACACAGTTATTTTGCCTATCTTTTTCGAATTATATAAAAATTAAATAAAAAATTAATACAAAATAAAAAATGAAATGAAAAATACGTGCCTCGTATTTTTTCATATATTTTTCATTAAATCAAAAAACCGGGCGGTTAAAAAAACTAATGTTGTCCATTGAACTTAAAATAGTTTGAAAGTGAATTTAATGATTCAGAACTTCTGTGTAAACGATGTTTTTTGTAAAAACTCTTTCATCATTTGCTAAATGCCCTTGGCCATTATATTCGGAAATATAAAATCTCAAACCATCGAATGATCGAACTCTACTTGCTGCGACGTACAATTGACCATGTGTAAAAATGTAACGGGACATTTTGGGCCTATTTTTGGGGTAAAAAAGAAGTTTGTATTTTTTTTTATAAAACAAATAACATTTTTTTACTATGATAGGGACAAACGTAAATAAAGGTAAATTCAGTGGTAGCACTGCATGGGACATTATGTATGTGAATTTCTGAAGCGACGAAATCAACAAGCTGGAATTGTGCCAAGGTCAACCAATGACACACAAAACTGTAAACAAATTATGTAACTGAGCATCAGGCGATGTTACGTCAGCGCCTTACATAACGAGGAATGTGGGTGTAGTGTGCCACTAGTTTCGTCAGACACACAGCAAACAAAGGCAGTCGGAAAACAACATCTATAAGTGACGGACGCGAGCTGTTTTGTGCGTCCGCCGGCTCGCCGGTTTTAGGCGAAGTTTTTTGTGTCGCCCGCAACCTATAAAATGTGAACAATGTATAATTAAACACTTCACGGTTAATACCGGTATTACAGTTAAATAAAATGTGAAATCGGTAATATAAACTCAATAGAATCAGTGAAAACCGCTAGTTATGTTGTGCGGGTAACATCTTCAGGACTCGATGAACAGATAAGTAACCAGGATAAAACACCACTTTAAATGAAAATTCAAACATTCACTATTTTAATAGCCGGGAATAAAATAATAAAATGAGATCTCTAAAGTAACTTTGTGTGTGTGTTGCATGTGTATGTGAGAATATATTTAAACAAAGAAGGCTGGTTTGTGTTCCCTTAAAATGTATTTTAAGAACTTGTTATTGTAAGTAAATTCGTATATAAGAGATTCAAGGTAGAAACAAGTATTATTCACTAACAAATTTTGTCTGTACGATTTTATTGAAATATGAAAAAATAATAAAGCATTAATAACATTTAATTATTAATGAACATAAATGATTGTTGTTATTTCAGCAACCACATTCTGTTCTCCCGGTTCGCTGAATCGAACCTTGGTAAGTTTTCCTTATAGTTGGCAATACAAGATGGCGCCCGAAGAAATTCTAGAAAGTAAACAGTGAACAGTAACCTTAAAATCAGTTCAATTAAATTATCAATTAAATGATATAGTACAATTGGCTTCCGAACTTAGGGACATTTATATAAAACATATTTTTTTTATATAAATATAGGCCTACTTGGGAGAACAGAATGGTTGTTTAAGGTAACTAAAAAATGTGTAAACATAAGTAGTAAGGTTATAATATGATTGATAGATGTGTATTATAAATAAGTAAGAATTAAATAAAAATGATGAATACTAATGAAAATATTAACAATGAAGTCAGTTTCACTGATAGTCAAACTGAAAGTCAAATAAATAGCAATTTAAGCGAGACTGAATCGAGAATAATGGAAGGCGTAACGAGTCAATCGACGCCGACCTCAGTTAAGAAAGAGAATAGTAGTGATATGATGAGTATGATGCAGTTATTGTTGAATAAATTTGATAGCAAATTTGATGAACAGAAAAACGAAATGCAAGAATTTAAAAATAAGGTAAATGAGAAATTAGATATACAGAATACTGAATTAAATAAACGTTTTGATATGAATGATGCTAAGTTTGATGTATTAACTAAGTCACTGTGTAGTATTGAGAGTAAGTTGAGCGAAATATGTAGTGAAGCAAAAAGAGAAGCAAATGAGTCAAGAGAGTGTGTATGTACAGAGAAAAATAAAACCAATGAAAATTGTAGTGACAAATGTGAAGATATGATACCAGAGAAAGAGTTAATAAATGATTACAATAATGTTGAAAATAATGAGAATAATTGTAATGTATTTGAAGAATTAGTATCGGAGGTCGATACGATGAAAATAAGTAATGAAAATACTGATGAATGTGTAGAATGTGATTATGAGATGTTAATGTGTGTTAATGAGTTAGAACGAGAGTGGAAAAATAGTATAGTGATAGAATGTGGGCAGAGGGTAAATTTTCCCATTAATTTTTCTGAACCAGAGTATTCACCAATGTTGTTTTTGAAGGGCAAGAGACCCGTATTGGTAGATGAATTGAAGTGTATATTGATGTTGTATAATGTTGTACCCTCTGTCTGTAATAATTGTGAGAGTGTGGTGTGGGGTTATGAAGAGAGAGAGTTGTGTATTGAGAGAGAGATAGAATTATATAAGTTAAAAAGAAATTATGATGAATTGAGAGAAAGATTAGGAGGGGTGAAGATAAACAATATAAAATACTTACCTGTTGAAAGAGAGATAGAGGATTATTTTGAGAATATCTTTATAAACAATAAACACTTACCTGATGTAATAGTAGAGGAATATAAAAATGATAAAACAACTTACCTGACGTTGACCAATAATACTGATGGAGACTGGACAATAATAACTTATGTTGACAAGATTTATGAAATATTAATAGGGAATAACCCTATAAATTATAATGGCATAATGAATGAAATAAAGTTAATGGATTATTATAATAATAATAAGAAGAAATGGTATGTGGATAACAATGATGCATGTTATAAATATATTCGATATATATACGATGATGGAGGTTGAAATAAAAATCAGTGAATGGACAATTTAAATATTGCAATTTATGGTAATGACCTTGCAGATTTGGACATATGAAGTGTGAACAATTGAACAGTTATTGACGAATAATTTGTAAATAATGTAGTGAATTCAATTGTGTGTATTATGAAATGTTAGGTAAATAATGTGTATATGTAGTAGAAAAATGTTGTGATAATAATAATAATATTATTAATAGTTTGCAGTCTAAATAAATAATAAAAATAATTATGAAGACAATAATTGATGCTTTGTAAATTTTGATAATAATTGAAATATGTTGTATTTTAATAGTCAATTGAAGTAAATAATTTGAGATGTTTCAATATTGTGATTGAATGTTATATGTTTGAATTTTTATAATGAATTTAAATTATTTGATGAGATTTCAATTTAATAACAATTAATAAATAAATAAATGTTAAATGGTTTAGTTTGTGGAATAACATAATGGTTAAAAATATAGATTAATAATAAATTTGAAAATGTTGAGGAATCTAATGGCAACGAAGGATAAATAATGAAATGATGATAGAAAAGAGTTAATAAAATTTCAAATTATAATGTTTATAAGTTTTTATATAAATTATTTAAAAGAGAATTGTTTGTTTAATGTATGCTAGCGATCAAGGTAAATGTCTATTTGTTTATTATGTTATGTAATGTATTATACAAGATGTGTGTGTGTGTGTGGCAGGGAGGTTATCCAGGGGGGTAACGAATTAGAAATTTGTTGTATTTTAATAATGATGACTCGCTACTAAATAATTTTGTTTTGATTTGAAAAATAGATGCACTACATACTTCCTATATTGTGTTTATTATGTTTTATTGTGTTAATTGCATGTAGTATGTTAGGAATAAGGATTATAAAAATATAATAATATGTTTTCAATGTGTTTATAGATTTTAAAATAAAATGAAATAAAGTTGTGATAGTTAAAATTTTCAATGGGTTGCAAAAGATAGAAGTTGGGTGATAGTAATTGTTTAAGTAAAACATTTGAGTCAGTCCAAGTTGAAAAATATTGAGGTATTAAAGAGAATGAGAGATGAAATACATGTAATAGAGAATTTGAGTATAAGTAGAAACACAGTAGAAATGGAGAATATAGGTAGAGTTTTGATTGATATATTGATGTTTATAAACTAATGGTGTTATTTTGTTGTAGTTGTAGTGAGGTAATGAGATTGAGATTTTGGGGATGGCAATTTTGTAGTAGGGGGTAGTGTAATGTGGGAGTCCGCAACATAATGATAAGTTGGGACGGGATTGGGATCGATTTAGTGGGGAAGGGGTTGCCTTAGGTAGAATCCAGGGGCCAGATAAGGGAAATGAGTTTTTTGGAGGGGGGAAACACGTATCCTATGTACAAAGCGTTAGAGAGTTTTTTTTTTATATATATAGAGAGAAGGTGGCGAATTGAGTTAAAGTAGTAAGTAGTTAGAGGTAGAGAAGGGTTAGTAGATTTTTTGATAGAGATGGGGTGTCATACTAGTTAAAGATTTTGTAAGGGAGCGTTAGAGTAATAAAAGGGGTAAGATTATGAGTAAATGCCAAGTTGATACAGTGAATTATAATGAATAACTGAGAATCACCCAAATGAATGAAATGGAATAATAATTGCAATGTCATGGGAAAAAAAAAATATAATAATTTTTTGGAAAGAGAAAATTAATAAAAGTCAATTGAGATTAAAAGGTAATTTTATGATTTTATATTTAAATTTAATGATGTAAAGTGTGTAACCTTTTAAATACAAATTGTTTATTTTAAGATAATAATAACAATGTGAATTAGGAATGTACTATGTTTTCTTATGTTATATTATGTTTGTTAGTGTAAGAGAATTTTATGAATTTAAATATTTTAAATGCAAATTGGGGATGAGAGAGATGTATAATATGGTAATGGAAAATGTTCATTTAAATTCTGATGGGAATCAGGGCAATAATTTTGAATTTTGGGATAAAAGTTAACAAGAGAAAGTAGATAGGATGAGATTATGGAATTTTAAAATGGGTATCATGTTATGTTGTTAGGTATTCTGATATATGTTAGAAGTAAGTGAAAAAACAAAACCAGTGCTTCTTAGCGCAAACCAGCACCGCTATGGGGAAACAGATCAGTTGGGGATATGGTGTTGTATAAGGCCACTATTTGATATTTGATTTGTTGTTTCAGTGATTGGTGATGCTGTGGCGGCGGACCTGAGCTGGCCAGCGCGTCAGAGCAGGGGCGTTGAGTATCTGTCTGACTCTACGGTGTTGGGATCTCGAGAGAGAAGTCCAGTATTGTCATTCAGGTGCGGTCACAGTCACCGGACCAAGGGTGAGTTAATTCTAATTTTTTTTTTTTTGTAAACCATACAGGGGTTGTGGCGACATATCCTGGCTGATCCCTTTAGCAAGTATGAATGTGTCAATGAGATTGTTTATGCTTCGGCATAAAATATCTCATTGAGGGGGTATTGTAACGGGACATTTTGGACCTATTTTTGGGGTAAAAAAGAAGTTTGTATTTTTTTTTATAAAACAAATAACATTTTTTTACTATGATAGGGACAAACGTAAACAAAGGTAAATTCAGTGGTAGCGGCAGTGGTAGCACTGCATGGTACATAATGTATGTGAATTTCTGAAGCGACGAAATCAACAAGCTGGAATTGTGCCAAGGTCAACCAATGACACACAAAACTGTAAACAAATTATGTAACTGAGCATCAGGCGATGTTACGTCAGCGCCTTACATAACGAGGAATGTGGGTGTAGTGTGCCACTAGTTTCGTCAGACACACAGCAAACAAAGGCAGTCGGAAAACAACTCCTATAAGTGACGGACGTGAGCTGTTTTGTGCGTCCGCCGGTTTTAGGCGAAGTTTTTTGTGTCGCCCGCAACCTATAAAATGTGAACAATGTATAATTAAACACTTCACGGTTAATACCGGTATTACAGTTAAATAAAATATGAAATCGGTAATATAAACTCAATAGAATCAGTGAAAACCACTAGTTATGTTGTGCGGGTAACATCTTCAGGACTCTATGAACAGATAAGTAACCAGGATAAAACACCACTTTAAATGAAAATTCAAACATTCAATATTTTAATAGCCGGGAATAAAATAATAAAATGAGATCTCTAAAGTAACTTTGTGTGTGTGTTGCGTGTGTATGTGAGAATATATTTAAACAAAGAAGGCTGGTTTGTGTTCCCTTAAAATGTATTTTAAGACCTTGTTATTGTAAGTAAATTCGTATATAAGAGATTCAAGGTAGAAACAAGTATTATTCACTAACAAATTTTGTCTGTACGATTTTATTGAAATATGAAATATCGGTATGGAGAACCATACATGACTTCCATATTCTAAAATTTATATTTAAAATCATTTTCAGCCAAACAGCCAGGGAAGGAATTTAACAAAAAAATACTTCTTTGTTGCCAATAACGTAGTACACATATAAAAAAAAATTATCCCCTCCCCCTTCAACTATAATTTTGATTTATAGAAAATTACCCCCAGCCCGTTCAACTAGCCTCTTCATTTATAGATATTTCATCTACGTTTCTACAGTGGATTATTAAGATCTTATCAGGATACTTTATCAAAATTAAGTACTTTACTCATGTTACAACAAAAAATGTTTCAGGTAAACTGCCCTTTCCCCGTAACCGATCTTCACCAAAATCAACAGACATTGAGTTCCCTATAGCTCAGGCACATATGTAAAAAATTATTTGATTCTGTTTGAATTTACGGCAGTTATGGTTCGTCATATAAAAAATTACCCATGTTAAAACATAAAACATGAGATTTATAAAACATATCTAAGATTTATATTTAAAATCATTTTTGAAATAAAATATTTTCATAGAACCTACTAACGCTGGGGAAATCTGAGGAGCCAATCAGAGTTGGGCCTACCTGTCACTCTGCTGAATTTGGTGGAAAGCCCTGTCACTGTCGTCAAAGTATCAGCCTTGACAGGGTCCTCTTTTTCTGCAAAATGGGAGAGGCTTGAGATGGAGTGAGTGACATGGTCCCCACCTCAATGAAGAACCCATTGTTTTATAAAAATATATTTCAATTTTGAAAACTGAAAATTCTTTTCTTGTTGTAAATATTTATATTTTATAATCAAAATGACTTTATTTTTGTTACCTGGCAACAAAATTATTTTATTTTCAACAATTACCATTGTTTCAAAAAGTTTAAATAAATTTTCAAGTACTTTACTCTTGTTAAAACGTAAAAGGTTGCAGGTAAACTACCCCTTCCCCTTAACCGATCTTCACCAAAATCGAAAGTCCTTGAGACCTCTACAATTCAGGGATGTATGCAAAAAATTATTTGATTCTGTTTGAATTTGCAGCAGTTATCGTTTGCCATAGAAAAAAAAAGTTGCAGGTAAACTACCCCTTCCCCTTAACCGATCTTCACCAAAAACAATAGGTCTTGAGTACTCTACAAGTCAGGGCTGTATGCAGAAAAATTATTTGATTCTGTTTGAACTTGCGGCTGTTATCGTTTGCCATAGAAAATACTCTTGTTAAAAAAACGTTGTAGGTAAACTACCCATTTCCCTTAACCGATCTTCACCAAAAACAATAGGTCTTGAGAACTCTACAATTTAGGGCTGTATGCAAATAATCTTTTGATTCTGTTTGAATTTGCGGCTGTTATCGTTTGCCATAGGAAATACCCTTGTTAAAACATAAAACGTTACAGGTAAACTACCCCTTTCCCTTAACCGATCTTCACCAAAAACAATAGGTCTTGAGAACTCTACAATTCAGGGCTGTATGCGAAACATTATTTGATTCTGTTTGAATTTGCGGCTGTTATCGTTTGCCATAGAAAATACGCTTGATAAAAAAACGTTGCAGGTAAACTACCCCTTTCCCTCAACCGATCTTCACCAAAAACAACAGGTCTTGAGAACTCTACAATTTAGGGCTGTATGCAAATAATCTTTTGATTCTGTTTGAATTTGCGGCTGTTATCGTTTGCCATAGGAAATACCCTTGTTAAAACATAAAACGTTACAGGTAAACTACCCCTTTCCCTTAACCGATCTTCACCAAAAACAATAGGTCTTGAGTACTCTACAAATAAGGGCTGTATGCAAAACATTATTTGATTCTGTTTGAATTTGCGGCTGTTATCGTTTGCCATATAAAATACCCTTGTTAAAAAAACGTTGCAGGTAAACTACCCCTTTCCCTCAACCGAACTTCACCAAAAACAATAGGTCTTGAGAACTCTACAATTTAGGGCTGTATGCAAATAATCTTTTGATTCTGTTTGAATTTGCGGCTGTTATCGTTTGCCATAGGAAATACCCTTGTTAAAACATAAAACGTTACAGGTAAACTACCCCTTTCCCTTAACCGATCTTCACCAAAAACAATAGGTCTTGAGTACTCTACAAATAAGGGCTGTATGCAAAACATTATTTGATTCTGTTTGAATTTGCGGCTGTTATCGTTTGCCATATAAAATACCCTTGTTAAAAAAACGTTGCAGGTAAACTACCCCTTTCCCTCAACCGAACTTCACCAAAAACAATAGGTCTTGAGAACTCTACAATTTAGGGCTGTATGCAAATAATCTTTTGATTCTGTTTGAATTTGCGGCTGTTATCGTTTGCCATAGGAAATACCCTTGTTAAAACATAAAACGTTACAGGTAAACTACCCCTTTCCCTTAACCGATCTTCACCAAAATCAACAGATCTTGAGAACTCTACAATTTAGGGCTGTATGCGAAACATTATTTGATTCTGTTTGAATTTTCGGCTGTTATCGTTTGCCAAACAAACAAAATTACCCTTGCTAAAAAAAAACCGTTGCTGGTAAACTACCCCTTTCCCTCAACCGATCTTCACCAAAAACAATAGGTCGCGAGTCCTCTACAAATCAGGGCTGTGTGCAAAAAATTATTTGATTTTGTTTGAATTTGCGGCAGTTATCGTTTGCCATAGGAAAAAAATCTACAGACAGACAGACAGACACACAGACACTTTTCGGAAAACGACTTTTTTTCATGTTTTGAGTGTAGTACAATCAGAATCTGCAATAATCTCGAACACGATTTTTTTTGCCATCACCATACTTCCATTCCTTAAGGAATATGGAAGTAAAATTACCCTTGATAAAAACCGTTGCAGGTAAACTACCCCTTTCCCTTAACCGATCTTCACCAAAAAGAATAGGTCTTTAGTACTCAACAAATCAGGGCTGTATGCAAAAACTTATTTGATTCTGTTTGAATTTGCGGCTCTTATCGTTTGCCATAGAAAATACCCTTGTTAAAACATAAAACGTTGCAGGTAAACTACCCCGTTCCCTTAACCGATCTTCACCAACACCAATAGGTATTGAGAACTCTACAATACCTTGATGTATGCAAAACATCATTTGATTCTGTTTGAATTTGCGGCTCTTATCGTTTGCCATAGAAAATACGCTTGATAAAAAACGTTGCAGGTAAACTACCCCTTCCCCTTAACCGATCTTCACCAAAAACAATAGGTCTTGAGTACTCTACAAATCAGGGCTGTATGCAGAAAATTATTTGATTCCGTTTGAATTTGCGGCTGTTATCGTTTGCCATAGAAAATACCCTTGTTAAAAAAATGTTGTAGGTAAACTACCCCTTTCCCTTAACCGATCTTCACCAAAAACAATAGGTCTTGAGAACTCTACAATTCAGGGCTGTATGCGAAACATTATTTGATTCTGTTTGAATTTGCGGCTGTTATCGTTTGCAAAAAAAAAAAATTTTCCCTTGATAAAAAAAAACCGTTGCAGGTAAACTACCCCTTTCCCTCAACCGATCTTCACCAAAAACAATAGGTCGTGAGTACTCTACAAATCAGGGCTGTATGCAAAAAATTATTTGATTCTGTTTGAATTTGCGGCAGTTATCGTTTGCCATAGAAAAAAATCTACAGACACACAGACAGACACACACACACACAGACACTTTTCGGAAAATGACTTTTTTTCATGTTTTGAGTGTAGTACAATCAGAATCTGCAATATTCACAAAACACGATTTTTTTTGCCATCACCATACTTCCATTCCTTAAGGAATATGGAAGTAAAAGTAATAAAGCATTAATAACATTTAATTATTAATGAACATAAATGATTGTTGTTATTTCAGCAACCACATTCTGTTCTCCCGGTTCGCTGAATCGAACCTTGGTAAGTTTTCCTTATAGTTGGCAATACAAGATGGCGCCCGAAGAAATTCTAGAAAGTAAACAGTGAACAGTAACCTTAAAATCAGTTCAATTAAATTATCAATAAAATGATATAGTACAAATATCGGTATGGAGAACCATACATGACTTCCATATTCTAAGATTTGTATTTAAAATCATTTTCAGCCAAACAGCCAGGCTGTGTCTTACCTGCCTTTTTATTGCTGTATTAAATGAAAAATATTATATTACATTAAAATGAAAAAATTATAATTTTATTGCCTGGCAACAAAATTATTTTATTTTTAACAATTACCATTGTTTCAAAAAGTTTAAATAAATTTTCAAGTACTTTACTCTTGTTAAAAGTAAAAGGTTGAAGGTAAACTACCCCTTCCCCTTAACCGATCTTCACCAAAATCGAAAGCCATTGAGACCTCTACAATTCAGGGACGTATGCAAAAAATTATTTGATTCTGTTTGAATTTGCTGCTGTTATCGTTTGCCATATAAAATACCCTTGTTAAAAAAACGTAGGTAAACTACCCCTTTCCCTCAACCGATCTTCACCAAAAACAATAGGTCTTGAGAACTCTACAATTTAGGGCTGTATGCAAATAATCTTTTGATTCTGTTTGAATTTGCGGCTGTTATCGTTTGCCATAGGAAATACCCTTGTTAAAACATAAAACGTTACTGGTAAACTACCCCTTTCCCTTAACCGATCTTCACCAAAAACAACAGATCTCGAGAACTCTACAATTCAGGGCTGTATACGAAACATTATTTAATTCTGTTTGAATTTGCGGCTGTTATCGTTTGCCAAAAAAAAATTTCCCTTGATAAAAAAAACCGTTGCAGGTAAACTACCCCTTTCCCTCAACCGATCTTCACCAAAAACAATAGGTCGCGAGTACTCTACAAATCAGGGCTGTATGCAAAAAATTATTTGATTCTGTTTGAATTTGCGGCAGTTATCGTTTGCCATAGAAAAAAAATCTACAGACACACAGACAGACAGACACACACACAGACACTTTTTGGAAAACGACTTTTTTTCATGTTTTGAGTGTAGTAGAATCAGAATCTGCAATAATCTCGAACACGATTTTTTTTGCCATCACCATACTTCCATTCCTTAAGGAATATGGAAGTAAATATCGGTATGGAGAACCATACATGACTTCCATATTCTAAGATTTATATTTAAAATCATTTTCAGCCAAACAGCCAGGCTGTGTCTTACCTGCCTTTTTATTGCTGTATTAAATGAAATATATTATATTACATTAAAATGAAAAAATTATAATTTTATTGCCTGGCAACAAAATTATTTTATTTTTAACAATTACCATTGTTTCAAAAAGTTTAAATAAATTTTCAAGTACTTTACTCTTGTTAAAACGTAAAAGGTTGCAGGTAAACTACCCCTTCCCCTTAACCGATCTTCACCAAAATCGAAAGTCATTGAGACCTCTACAATTCAGGGACGTATGCAAAAAATTATTTGATTCTGTTTGAATTTGCGGCTGTTATCGTTTGCCATAGAAAATACGCTTGATAAAAAAACGTTGCAGGTAAACTACCCCTTCCCCTTAACCGATCTTCACCTAAAACAATACGTCTTGAGTACTCTACAAATCAGGACTGTATGCAAAACATTATTTGATTCTGTTTGAATTTGCGGCTGTTATCGTTTGCCATAGAAAATACCCTTGTTAAAAAAACGTTGCAGGTAAACTACCCCTTTCCCTCAACCGATCTTCACCAAAAACAATAGGTCTTGAGAACTCTACAATTCAGGGCTGTATGCGAAACATTATTTGATTCTGTTTGAATTTGCGGCTGTTATCGTTTGCCAAAAAAAAAAAATTTCCCTTGATAAAAAAAACCGTTCCAGGTAAACTACCCCTTCCCCTCAACCGATCTTCACCAAAGCAATAGGTCGCGAGTACTCTACAAATCAGGGCTGTATGCAAAAAATTATTTGATTCTGTTTGAATTTGCGGCAGTTGTCGTTTGCCATAGAAAATACGCATGATAAAAAACGTTGCTGGTAAACTACCCCTTCCCCTCAACCGATCTTCACCAAAAACAATAGGTCTTGAGTACTCTACAAATCAGGGCTGTATGCAGAAAATTATTTGATTCTGTTTGAATTTGCGGCTGTTATCGTTTGCCATAGAAAATACCCTTGTTAAAAAAACGTTGTAGGTAAACTACCCCTTTCCCTTAACCGATCTTCACCAAAAACAAAAGGTATGGAGAACTCTACAATTTAGGGCTGTATGCAAATAATCTTTTCATTCTGTTTGAATTTGCGGCTGTTATCGTTTGCCATAGGAAATACCCTTGTTAAAACATAAAACGTTACAGGTAAACTACCCCTTTCCCTTAACCGATCTTCACCAAAAACAATAGGTCTTGAGAACTCTACAATTCAGGGCTGTATGCGAAACATTATTTGATTCTGTTTGAATTTGCGGCTGTTATCGTTTGCCAAACAAACAAAATTACCCTTGCTAAAAAAAACCGTTGCAGGTAAACTACCCCTTTCCCTCAACCGATCTTCACCAAAAACAATAGGTCGCGAGAACTCTGCAAAACCGGGCTGTATGCAAAAAATTATTTGATTCTGTTTGAATTTGCGGCAGTTATCGTTTGCCATAGAAAAAAAATCTACAGACAGACAGACAGACAGACACACAGACAGACAGACACACAGACACTTTTCGGAAAACGACTTTTTTTCATGTTTTGAGTGTAGTAGAATCAGAATCTGCAATAATCTCGAACACGATTTTTTTTGCCATCACCATACTTCCATTCCTTAAGGAATATGGAAGTAAAAAGTAAAATTGCCCCTGATAAAAAACCGTTGCAGGTAAACTACCCCTTTCCCTTAACCGATCTTCACCAAAAACGACAGGTTTTGAGAACTCTACAATTTAGGGTTGTATGCAAAATATTATATGATTTTGTGTGAATTTGCGGCTGTTATCGTTTGCCATAAAAAATACCCTTGATAAAACAAAAAACGTGGCAGGTAAACTACCCCTTTCCCTTAAACGATCTTCACCAAAAACAATAGGTCTTTAGTACTCAAGAAATCAGGGCGGTATGCAAAAACGTATTTGATTCTGTTTGAATTTGCGGCTCTTATCGTTTGCCATAGAAAATACCCTTAAAAACATAAAACGTTGCAGGTAAACTACCCCTTTCCCTTAACCGATCTTCACCAAAAACAAAAGGTCTTGAGAACTCTACAATTCAGGGCAGTATGCAAAACATTATTTGATTATGTTTGAATTTGCGGCTGTTATCGTTTGCCATAGAAAATACCCTTGTTAAAACATAAAACGGTACAGGTAAGCTACCCCTTTCCCTTAACCGATCTTTACCAAAATCAACAGATCGTGAGAACTCTACAATTCAGGGCTGTATGCGAAACATTATTTGATTCTGTTTGAATTTGCGGCTGTTATCGTTTGCCAAACAAACAAAATTACCCTTGATTAAAAAAAACCGTTGCAGGTAAACTACCCCTTTCCCTCAACCGATCTTCACCAAAAACAATAGGTCGCGAGTACTCTACAAATCAGGGCTGTTTGCAAAAAAATATTTGATTCTGTTTGAATTTGCGGCTGTTATCGTTTGCCATAGAAAAAAAATCTACAGACAGACAGACACACAGATAGATAGACACACAGATAGATAGACACACAGACACACACACAGACACTTTTCGGAAAACGACTTTTTTTCATGTTTTGAGTGTAGTAGAATCAGAATCTGCAATAATCTCGAACACGATTTTTTTTGCCATCACCATACTTCCATTCCTTAAGGAATAAGGAAGTAAAAACTGGCTGCCTCAATAAAATTCCAATTTTTTTCGAATGTTTGTCCTTGAGACTTATTTATTGTCATCGCAAATGCAGGTATAATTGGTAATTGAAACAGTACCGGAATATGTTAAATTTATACGTGGAATCAAAATTCTCTTATTGCGTGCAGTTCCAGTTAAAACTTCGCAATCAATAGCATTACGATGCATACACTTGATGCGCATTCTTGTTCCATTGACTAATGCTTCCTTTGTATTTAAGTTTCTGATCAGTAAAACGATGCAATTAACTTTCAATACTAACTTATGTGGTGGCAAACCACTAATAGTCAAAGAATTCAAAAACTCTACTGGATAGTTATTGATTTCATTGTCATCATCGCAAATTATTTTATCGTAGCTATGATATGTTTTCTGTTCACCTGGTATTCGATTAAGTATATCAGTATTAATAAAAGTACAATAATCATTTTTAGGTGCTAAAATAACTGACTTCAATATGTTATCTGAGAGTATGTTTTCGGAAATATTTCCATACAGCTCATTAATAATATTATTTTCATCTCCTATTAATTGCTGAGGTATTTCAATAATATTTTCACCAAACTGAGGGAATTGTGGGGCTTCATCATTACCAATTTTTTTCAAGAATTCGACAAATTCTATTTCACTTGGTAAGGCTCTCATATTTTGAGTAAACGTTACTTTATGAAAATAAACAAATTTATGCCAACTCGTGACACAATTTTCAATTAAAGTTGCACGTGATCCATGTGGGACAACTGGTAAGATTTGCCGAAAATCACCGCACGAAGTATCGTTTTCACTCCAAATGGTTTATGTTTATCATTTTCATCGCATAGATCCTGCAATAATCTATCTATGATTTTCAACACTTGCAGTGGCACATAGAAATTTCATCAATAATTATCAATGATGATGAATTTATGTAACGTCCATAGCTACTATTTGCGGTAATATTCGCTACAGAATTTTCCAAAATGGGTATAGGCAATTTAAACACATTGTGTAAAGTTCTACCTCCAAGTAATAGAGTTGAAGCTATGCCACTGAACGCTGTTGCAATGCAACTAAGATTAAGCGAATTTAATTTGTGAATGATTGCTGTTTGTGTGAATGTTTTTCTACAACCTGCATGAGCGGTTAAACAAAATATCGGTATGGAGAACCATACATGACTTCCATATTCTAAGATTTATATTTAAAATCATTTTCGAAATGAAATATTACCTAAATATTCCCTAAAGACGAAAAGTCTGTCTATGAATCGTTCCTCTGTAAACACGTGCAGTTACACTGCCCAGCGATCCACAGGAAGGAAATCGCTATCCACGCTGGACACTTTTTCGGCTTGCATGCGTTATGTTGGCATGGGTTCGGCACTTTCCATTTAAAAAACCGTGCAAATGTAAGAAAATAAACATGAATGAGGCCAAAAATAACGCGAACTGTGTGTGTGTGTGTGTGTGTGTGTGTGTGTGTGTGTGTGTGTGTGTGTGTGTGTGTGTGTGTGTGTGTGTGTGTGTGTGTGTCTTCCCTGCCTTTTCATTGCGGTAGTCATAATAATAAAATGGAAACGTAAACAGTACATAACTGAGAAAAAAATACATAAATGAAAAAACTATAATTTTATTGCCTGGCAACAAAATTATTTTATTTTTAACAATTACCATTGTTTGAAAAAGTTTAAATGAATTTTCAAGTACTTTACTCTTGTTAAAACGTAAAAGGTTGCAGGTAAACTACCCCTTCCCCTTAACCGATCTTCACCAAAATCAAAATTCCTAGAGTCCTCTACAATTCACTGACGTATGCAAAAAATTATTTGATTATGTTTGAATTTGCGGCTGTTATCGTTTGCCATAGAAAATACGCTTGATAAAAAAACGTTGCAGGTAAACTACCCCTTCCCCTCAACCGATCTTCACCAAAAACAATAGGTCTTGAGTACTCTACAAATCAGGGCTGTATGCAGAAAATTATTTGATTCTGTTTGAATTTGTGGCTGTTATCGTTTGCCATAGAAAATACCCTTGTTAAAAAAACGTTGTAGGTAAACTACCCCTTTCCCTTAACCGATCTTCACCAAAAACAATAGGTCTTGAGAACTCTACAATTTAGGGCTGTATGCAAATAATCTTTTGATTCTGTTTGAATTTGCGGCTGTTATCGTTTGCCATAGGAAATACCCTTGTTAAAACATAAAACGTTACAGGTAAACTACCCCTTTCCCTTAACCGATCTTCACCAAAAACAATAGGTCTTGAGAACTCTACAATTCAGGGCTGTATGCGAAACATTATTTGATTCTGTTTGAATTTGCGGCTGTTATCGTTTGCCAAAAAAAAAAAAATTTCCCTTGATAAAAAAAAACCGTTGCAGGTAAACTACCCCTTTCCCTCAACCGATCTTCACCAAAAACAATAGGTCGTGAGTACTCTACAAATCAGGGCTGTATGCAAAAAATTATTTGATTCTGTTTGAATTTGCGGCAGTTATCGTTTGCCATAGAAAAAAAATCTACAGACACACACACACACACACAGACACTTTTCGGAAAACGACTTTTTTCATGTTTTGAGTGTAGTAGAATGAGAATCTGCAATAATCTCGAACACGATTTTTTTTGCCATCACCATACTTCCATTCCTTAAGGAATATGGAAGTAAAAACATTAGATCCAGTATCATGGTGCAAAACTTCACGAATCACACGATCAATTAGATTACACTGTTCAATATTTGCAGTTTCATAATGCTCAGAAAACAGAAACTCTTGGTATTCTATTGTATCAATAGCATTTGCTTCGTCTGTTCTCTGCGAATACGTAGGAACTGGTAAACCAAGTTCTTGACATGACAAATTATGAACATTCAAAATATCTTCAATTTCTAATAGAGCTGTGTTAAAGGATACTTCTTCGTTGTAATCTCTCAAAAAATCTTCACTAAGATATACTTTAAATTCATTCCATAACGCCAATGCATTGGCTGGCACATTTAATGCACAAATGTAACCAAATAAATTTCGCATTTGTTTTGGTGAATGTAATTCTTTTGCTTCATTTAAACATTCGCGCCATTCATTATCATTTGAAGCAATGCCGCGAGCATGGCACGCTTCAACAAAAGAAGTGTGTATAATTCCATTGTATGTTCTAACATCCTCAAATGATTTTGGACCACAGACATGTAATAAAAGCAATCGTAAATGGAAAAGTTCAATGTCTTTTGGTGATACTACATATATGCGTGTAATGATTTTATCACCTACACGCCTTCTCTTCTTCCATTTTTTTCGGGAATCTTCCCACACATAATGTAAAGGAATTTCAATATACTTATATTCATGCGCTGATGGATCTGATCGGTTCAATTCAAAAAATGCTAATAATTTTGTTTGTCTTGCATTTTCAATTGCTTGACGTTCTTGCCCTTCTCGAAAGTAAACATTCTGTCTACGCGGTAAGTGAATGTCAAGTCTAACGATGACATGTGATTGAAAATGCATTGGTAATTCATAGATGTGCCATACAGCTTCAGTTGATCCGACATAACGGCCATTTAAAAAATTTTTAACTTCATCAATTTGTATTTCTTGACCTGATTAATTTCTCTCTGAACCTAATTCAACAGATGCACTGTCATAGCCTGTAGTGCATACTTCAACATTTATATGGCAATTAAATTTGGCAAGTAAATACGGATTGTATGGTACAACATAACGATTGTCGAGGCAACTACCGCGAACTTCAGCATTAATACCATTATCACGCCTTCTGTATAATGGATATCCATTTAATGATTCACATGTAAATTCATTAAATCGTTTTGGATAATCTTTTGTGCATTTTCCATCTCTCATACATACAGAATTTGGATTAAGTACACCGCATGGACCATGCATCATGTGTTTTACAACATATTCATGTAATGTAGGATGTGTTTGAGTGTTAGGAATCTCCGCAGATACAACTTTATCAATATCGGTAGCATTAACAATTTTATCTTGCTCATTTAAAGAGAGTAAAATGTGAGCATGAGGCAATCCTCTCTTTGTAACTCTTATCTTTTCGGTAATATTTATATTTATTCAAATTCAATCTCCCACTTACCTTTCGTCTTTGATCTGGCCGGATCGCGTAGTGTAGGCAAACCCATTTCGTTCGACGAACTCTGACAATACATATAACGAAATAAGGCCTTGAAAAAATTTAACTCTCAATTGTATGGAAGAGAAATTAGATTTTTTATTAATAAGAAATGTTGAATTGATAAAACTTCGTGTTACATGTTGTGCAACTCTTGCACCTTACTGACTATGTCTTACCTTAGGTACCCTTTCTAACGCACAAACACAATTATCACACTAACAGCCCAGCATTGCTCACTCCCACATCCATACCGTAAATTTATTTATTGATTAACATATATAATAAAGTCCCCCCAGCCCTTACACCGAAACCGACGGCACGTGTTTTGCGCGCGCACTCATCGATAGTTAATTCATTATGTTTTATTTTTTAACCAAACTCTTCGATACTGTTCTGCTTGTTAAACTGACCGCGGTCACATACTATTTACGGTTGCTACAACTTTTTTCTTTGTTAAATTAAAACTTTGGTGACGAGCCAACTTTGGCCGCCCGGCTCCTGGGAATTCAGCTAGTCGACTGGGAATGAAAAGCGGAATCTGTATTACTCATGTGATCTCATAGTTGGTATGGAAGTCACTGCCTTGATCTTCGTCGCCGAAGCTTCGTTCCATGCCATGCATGTAGTCTTTTGGGTTAACATGGTCAACGATTTCAATTAGGCACAGGCTGACGTCATTGGAGAGGCCGGACTTAAACATTATTTCCTGCCGCTCAAAAGCACATTGCTGAATTTTACTCGCCCCAAGCCATCCTGTTTTGTGGCTGGACGCGTCACTCGAGCTCGTGGTTGTACAGTTGCGTATGTGCGCTGCCACACAAGTACGGATTTCTGAGAATTTTGAAGGAGGTAAATTCTTTGCTCGCCGCGTTACACAATAACAACTGCATATCGCCTTTGTCTCAACCACTGTTTCAGTTGCCATGCGTTCTGTTGTAATCGGATTAACAGTTGTAGCATAATAGAATTTCACAATATTTTCCTAAAACTCCCGCACAAAAACGAAATAAATAAAATATAAATGCCCCATACGGTAAAAATAAAAATACCCAAATTTTGACACGTTACATCTTTTGAAACTCAATTGTATAAATGAGTGCTTCAACTTTACCGAAGATTTTTTTTATTGTAAGGCCCTCAATTAATGCTTTCAGTTTGGACTTGAATACACGCACAACAATATCAGGTCAAAAATTAGCTGACTCACCTACACCAATATTGCTAACTATTTCAGGCCAACTTGGATTGCAAGTCATTGTAATAAACAAAGAAGGCTTTCCGAAATGTTGTACAATTGACATTGCATCTAAATAATTCTGATACATATTTCTTGGAGATCCATTGAATGAAGATGGTAAAATTACTCTACGGCCAACATTATTGGCATTGGGGTTCAATTCTAAATAATCTGTTAAATTGTTGTAAACTTCAGACCTAAGACTTGTTTGATTTTGTCGAATGAAATGTAACCTTGTGCCCTCTATTCTCACATACATATCAACTATCCACTGCAGAAATAATTTTTGTGAATGGTGCAACATGCTAAAATCTTCTCTAATTGCAAGTCGATAGGCTGCATACTGAAGCATGGTTAATTTATTTCTGGGCGCTCTTGAATTAGATGTAGTTGGTACATTATGAGAAATATTGATATGCCACCCAGTATCACCATTTGGAAAAAGTAATGGATACGCTAAAGGGGCCAATGATGAATCCAAAACAGAGATATTTTTAATGGTACCATTAACTTTTGAAAACGAAACCATATTTCGTTCAAAGGGTGGCTCACCATCAACTGTACTAAATATTACTGCTACATCAGTTTGAACTGCATCATTATAACGGCGTAGATCTCAATCACAATTTACTTTAATGAGCATACAAATTTCTTTATTTTGATTTTCAACTCTCTGACAATGATCTTTCATTGCAATGAATGACCGAACGAAAGGATTAATGCGTTCAATTCAAGAGAGATTTCGCGCATTATATTGTTATTGCATGTTTGATTGTAGTGTTCACGTAATCTACAATTGACAGCAGTGTCAACATCATAAAAATATAATTGCACATAACATGGTGAGCGACCATATCCAGCAGTCATTGGACCTGATCTATGATAAAAAACATCATGTATTTTAAAATGATACACTCCACACGTAACTGTATCCGAAATTTTAGCTTCTGAGCTAACCATAGCAAATGATGAATTGTAGTTACGAATGTTTTCAAAATAATTTTTTGACTTTCTTTTTATTGAAGGTTCATTTGAAGTAAGTCCATCATACAATGATTTAAAGTATTCATTTTGACTTAAGGCCGGTAATATTGCTTTACCCTTATGACAACATGAAGTGAATGCAGTCCTTTCACCTAAAGTGACCTCAGATTCGAAATGTTTTGCATTGCAAAACCTGCATTGTAAATGCATTAATCCACAATCAAAAGTATTAAAATTTCTTGGAATGACATTCAGTGCGCATTTAAATATATCCCTCAAGATAATTTCATCATTTTGTATACTATTTACACTATTTAAATTTGCATTTGGTCTATTATCATTTTGACTTTCACGTGAATATATATTCCTTCTTCTTTGTCTCTCACTCCGACCCGTCAATGTTATACTATTTACATTATTTAAATTTGTATTTGGTCTATTATCATTTTGACTTTCACGTGAATATATATTCCTTCTTCTTTGTCTGTCACTCCGACCCGTCAATGTTCTATGTCGAGGCATAATGGAAGTAGGTGCGAATATCTGAATGTAAAAAAGAACATGTAATGAAATTACTGAAACTAAGATTAGACAGGGTTTAATTTAAAAAAAATAAAATGTACTCACTTTTTTGAAACCACCAATAATAATTAGGCGAGAGTAAGTCAATTCAAATTGCTGCTACAAAATTTTCCTTTTGCAGCAGGTGTATATTAAGCAAGCTGTATTTCACTTTCAACTGCACATTAATATATAAAACACAGATATCTAATATACAAAATATAAAATAAACGCTTTTTTGCCTTGACATACACTCCACAGACTATTGAAAAAGGAACATTTGAAATCACACAAAATTCACAGCTCATTCAGTCAATCTGTCAGTAATTATTTGTTGGCAACATTTTAAAATTCTTTGGCGACAATCTCTACTCTGTGCGACTGTTTGACCACAGACTATTATGTGTTTGACATTGGCAGTATGCACGTAAACAAACGACAGACTATTATGTGTTTGACATTGGCAGTATGAGCGTACACTAAAATGAAAAAATTATAATTTTATTGCCTGGCAACAAAATAATTTTATTTTTAACAATTACCATTGTTTGAAAAAGTTTAAATGAATTTTCAAGTGCAAATGAATGTTTTATTTTATTTTATTTAATGTATTTGTAACACATATTATATATAAATTTTAGCTTTCTGCACTCCTTCTCCATATAAACTTTAACTATGCCAAATCTCACACTCCTCCGTGCGTGCAATATGCTTAAAAAGGGGTACAAAGTTTTATCTTCACGTATTAATATATAGATGTGTGGTATTTCATCAAACGCTACTTCTAAATCTATCATAATTGTAAGAATAACATTTTTCTTTAGGCAATTAGTGTATACATCTTCTGTAAATGCCAGCAGTGCATCAGTGGTGCCTCTTTGTGGTCTGAAACCAAACTGTATAGGATTAAGGAAATTTTCCTGCTCCAGTTTCCAAGTCAATCTGTTGTTGACTACAATTTCAGTAAGTTTGCTGTAGCATGATGTTAGGGCCATTGGTCTGTATGAGCTTATGTTCTGGTTATCTTTGTTGGGTTTCACTATTGGAATTATAGTCGTATTTTTCCATTCTCCAGGGTATTGTCCGGTTTTCCAGATGTTGTTGAAATACTTGAGAATAACATTAATGAATTCAGTGGGTGCGTTCTGGAACATGCTGTTATGTGTTTGATCTTCTCCAGGTGTGTAGTCTTTTAAAGTGTTAATAGCCAGCTCTATTTCTGCCTGGGTAATCATTATCTAGATCACCTTAAATATAACAGAGGTATTCATAGTTGCATGTCAAGAATTGCTCTTCCTTCATCATAGGTTTTGGCCATGGGATTGCATTTCCAGATTTCTTTGCATGTTTTATTGAATAAGTCGCCAGTGTCAGCTGGGACTGTTATAATGTTGCAATCATCTCATATTTGTTGGATTGCTTCATATGATTTGCCCTTGATGGCCTTGAATCTTTTCCATACTGTGGCTGTCAGGGTGTTATAGGTGATTTCTTCCACAAAGCTCTAATTTTATTTTGCATAGTGTTAAAGTGTTGCCATTTTCTTCTTGGATGTTGTCTTGCATAAAGTAAGCTGTTGTGCTGTTCCACCATATGTTCAACCTTGGATTTCTTATTTAGTTTCCGTTCTTCCTTTCAGGAATGCTGGATCCTGCTGCAATATCAATTAATTTTTTAGTGGTTTCGAGGTCCATTGATTCGATTGCAGTTGTCTGTTTTTTAAGCATTTCTCTGTAAAGGTTCCAATCTGCATCCTTTATTTTCCATTTTGTTTGTAAACGTGTACTAGGTGTGACTATATTGCCAAATGCTATTGATGTGATAATTGGAAGCTGGTTGCTGGCTAAATGTCTCGCAGTCAAACTTATTACTTTACTAAATAGTTCACTAGTAACTAGTGTGAGATCAACGGTACTACCAATTCGGGTTCTGATGATTGAAATGTTGATTGTTTGGAGTTGAGGAGGACTATGTTGTTGTTTAGTATTTATTCATGAAGAATTTTGCCTATATTGTTTTAGGTGGTATTCCACGTGCTGTGCTTTATGTTGGTATCTCCTACAATGATTGTGTATTTATCTCTTGGAATTATTATATCTAAGTCATTATTAGCAGTGGTTGTGTCTGGTGGTAGGTAGACATTTATGATTGAAATTCTGTTTTTTGAAAGGTGATTTTGGTTTTTATGCATTCTGTACTTCCCCTTTCTGAATATTATATTTAGATAACTGGTATAGACTTCTTTATAATGGTTGCAACTCCTCCACCTCTTTTTTTGTATCTCAGGTTGGAGTAAATATCGAACCCTTTCATGGTTGGAAGCTTATTTGTTTCAGAGGATAACCATGTCTCTTGGATGCTTGCTATATCGATTTGGTTGTCATGAATTTTTTGTTTTAGATCATCTGTTTATTGTGGAGTGGTCTTGAGTTCCACGGATCTTTAGATGCGTAAACGGGGATGTTATTGTTGTTGCTGCCATTGTCCCCTTCCTCATCCCCAACAACAGCTTTCCTTTTGGTATTTCTATTTTTTAAGTCTTTCTTTGTATGTTGTGCCTTTAGATGTGTGTAGTCTAAGTTGCCAACTTGTCTCCTTGAGGTCACCAAAAAACAAATGATCTACTTCTTGTTTATTGGAGCATTGTACAATAATTCTTGTAAAAAGCTTGACTCCTCTTTCTCTTATTATAAAACTATTGTCTATTCTAAAAGCTTTCCCTATGTATTGTACAAGAAATTTTCCATACGTCTAAACATAGTCTGTCAGGGTGATGTCTGATTGATGTCGATTGCTTGGTGTTCTTAAAAGAATGGTTGATGTTGGGATTGTCGGAGGACTGCATAGTTAGCAGGGTTGCAGCTTCTGTGAGTATCTCTTAGTTTCCTTAAGCCCCCGCACCACATCAAGGCGAATACTCACAAGGGGCATAAGGAGCTATCTTGTGTAATTCATATATGTTTTAAATTGATTGTGTGATTGTGAATATACAAATGCATGCCTAAAAGTAAATATTGATCGCTAGAAATTAATTCATCATATATTTAATACTGTCCCCTTAGATTCTAGTATATGTGGCATCAGCATCCTGAAACTTATTTTCAAAAGATAAATGGTTAAAACTCTTCAATACTTCCAACAGTACCTTTTGTAAAACCTGCTTGTTTATAATCACATACAATGCATTTAGTTCTGCCTGACTTAAAAAGAGCCGCTGCCAACACTCATTAATTTCAACAAAGTTTGTGTTCAGTGTTTTGGGGCATATAAAATATTTACATATTCGAACTTAACTGTTGCAAACTATAAATCGACTCATTCACCCCACCGAATGTTTCCAGCATCCATTTCTATGCACGTCTAGTCGTCTCACCTGAACCTTCGAATAAGCAGCATTGATTGAGACTCTCTCACCAATACATGGCCAGCATTTGAGCAGTTTGAGAAACCAGGGTTCATACACCTCCCCCCTGGACCGTCTGTAAGTTTGGTTATTGTACGATGCAGGTAATACATATTTTTCCTTCAATACTTTCTTCCTAAAGGGACCTGCTTTCCCCTTTCAGGCTTACTTCAAAGCAGGTGGAATTTTTAAAGAGGTAAGACGAATCTATGTATTTTATATTTTTTAGAAGCTTACCTTTTGGTCAAGCCTCATCAGAGGATTAGACATATATAGCATAAAAAATTACATTATGTGGGGTTAATGGTAAAGTACATAATTTTTCTTGTAACCTAAAAACCTAACAGTTTGTTTAATAGTTTTGTCAGAGAGAATGTCTGCAAAGACCTCATTTGTATGCTTGTAGGGTCAAAATTACCAATTCCATAATTTTTATAAATTTCTCAACATTTTTAGTTAAAAAAAGTCTTTTTTTTTAAATGCTTTTGTATTTTCCAAATAAATATGTTGAGACAGCACATACAGAAATTGAAAAGATGTATGAATACATAAAAAAAAAACACTTGGTAAGTTTCACACATTTTTTTTTTAATTAACTCTGACAGCTGTTTCGACTAACTTAAGCCATTGTCAAAGAGCGAGTGAATGAAATTACTGAACACAGGATGTTAGAGGAGTGTAGGTGGTAAACATCTGTTTAGGGCGTATCTGGAACATCTGTGTTGTGATGGCGAGGGGGGGAGCATGTGCATGAGACAAGGGAAGGTCAGGTGTCTTTAAAAACTAAATACAATCATGAATGCAAAATATAAAATGAACTGAACTAAATATAACTGAATGCAAAATTTAAAATAATGATGAACATTCAAAAGAATATAAAATAAACTAAACTAAATAACAGATTTTAATAAAGGGGATACACAAAATTCAGTCTGTTCATTGGTTAAATTTTTGTTATTTTTTATTGCTTTTTTAATTTCTAAAATTTCTAACAAATCCATTTTTTTACCTTTTTGTATGTTGTGAAGTAGTGTTATGTTTTTTGTGTCTATGAAGTGATTGTGTTGTAAGCAATGATCTACAAAACCTGTATTAGATGTATTGGTTAAAATCGCCTTCTTATGTTCAGAAATGCGATGTTTCAGACCACGCCCACATTGTCCGATATAAATAGCATCGCATTCTGCACAGTGTATTTCATAAACTCCATTTTTCTCCAGTGTGTTAGATTTTTCTTTATTATTGACTAGTAGTGAAAAAAGATTACGTTTGTTTACTGATACCATGTTAAGACCATGGTTTTTTAACCTATTATTAATCTTATCTGTTATACACGGAATGTAATTTGTAAAGTGAAATTTTTTGTTACCCTGATCTGGCTCTATGGAATAAAATTCTTTTAAAGTAATTTTCTTCTGTTTTTTTTTTAAATTAAAGAGTTAATTATTCTTTCATCATAACCGTTATTTTGTGCTATGGCTTTTATAATATCTACCTCTTTATTGAAATTTTCTTTGGATAAAGGAACTATAAGGAGACGATTAACCATGGCATGAAAACTGCTTAATTTTATGTGCCATGATGTTAGTGATTGTTTATGTATAACGGTATCTGTAAAAGTAGGATTTCTATATATCTGAAAACTAAGATTATTTTGTGATCTAGTAATGGTAAGATCCAAAAAATTTAAACTTTTCATATTTTCTGTTTCATAGGACTACGGCTAAAGAACGCGGGAAGCAATTTTCACAAAAAACTACTTCTTTGTTGCCGATAACGTAGTACACATATAAAAAATTCTCCCCTACACCTTCAACTATAATTTTTAATAATAGAAAATTACCCCCACCCCGTTCTCCTAACTTCTTCATTTATAGATATTTCATCTACGTTTCTACAGTGGATTACTATGAGCTTCTTATCAGGATACTTTATTTATAAAAATAAAGTACTTTACTCTTGTTAAAACATAAAATGTTACCGGTAAACTACCCCTTTCTCTTAACCGATCTTCTCCAAAATCAACAGACCTTCCGTCCTCTACAATTCAGGGAAGCATGCAAAAAAATATTTGATTCTGTTTGAATGTGCGGCAGTTATCGTTCGTCATGGAAACATTTCTCTTGTTACAACATAAAATGTTGCAGGTAAACTACCCCTTTCCCTTAACCGATCTTCACCAAAATCAATAGACCTTGAGCTCTCTGCAACTCAGGGGGTGCAAAAAATTATTTGATTCTCATTGAATTTTCGGCAGTTATCGTTCGTCATAAAAAAATTACCGTTTTTAAAACATAAAACGTTGCTGATAAACTACCCCTTCCCTTAACCGATCTTCAACAAAATCAACAGACCTTGAGTTCTCTTTAGTTCAAAAAGGTATGCAAAAACCTAGTTGATTCTGCTTGAATTTACGGTAGTTATCGTTCGTCATATAAAAAATTACCCTTGTTAAAACATAAAATGTTGCTGGTAAACTACCCCTTTCCCTCAACCGATCTTCACCAACACCAATACGTATTGAGAACTCTACAATACAGGGCTGTATGCAAAACATCATTTGATTCTGTTTGAATTTGCGGTTGTTATCGTTTACTATAGAAAAAAATTACCCTTGATAAAAAACCGTTGCAGGTAAACTACCCCTTCCCCTTAACCGATCTTCACCAAAAACGACAGGTCTTAGGTACTCTACAATTCAGGCCTGTATGCAAACAATTATTTGATTTAGTTTGAATTTGCGGCTGTTATCGTTTGCCATAGAAAACACCCTTGATAAAACATAAAACGTTGCTGGTAAACTACCCTATTCCATTAACCGATCTTCACCAAAAACAATAGGTCTTGAGAACTCTACAATTCAGGGCTGTATGCCAAACATTAGTTGATTCTCTTTGAATTTACGGCAGTTATCGTTCGTCATAGAAAAAATACCCTTGTTAAAACATAAAACGTTGCAGGTAAACTACCCCTTTCCCTTAACCGATCTTCAACAAAACCAACAGGTCTTGAGAACTGTACATTTCACGGCTGTATGCAAAATATTATATGATTCTGTTTGAATTTGCGGCTGTTATCATTTGCCATATAAAATACCCTTGATAAAACAAAAAACGTGTCAGGTAAACTACCCGTTTCCCTTAGCCGATCTTCACCAAAAACAATAGGTCTTTAGTACTCAACAAAACAGGGCTGTATGCAAAAACGTATTTGATTCTGTTTGAATTTGCGGCTGTTATCATTTGCCATATAAAATACCCTTGATAAAACAAAAAACGTGTCCGGTAAACTACCCGTTTCCCTTAACCGATATTCACCAAAAACAATAGGTCTTTAGTACTCAACAAAACAGGGCTGTATGCAAAAACGTATTTGATTCTGTTTGAATTTGCGGCTCTTATCGTTTGCCATAGAAAATACCCTTATAAAACATAAAACGTTGCAGGTAAACTACCCCATTCCCTTAACCGATCTTCAACAACAATAGGTATTGAGAACTCTACAATACAGGGCTGTATGCAAAACATCATTTGATTCTGTTTGAATTTGTGGCTGTTATCGTTTACCATAGAGAAAATATCGGTATGGAGAACCATACATGACTTCCATATTCTAAGATTTATATTTAAAATCATTTTCAGCCAAACAGCCAGGGAAGGAATTTTAACAAAAAAATACTTCTTTGTTGCCAATAACGTAGTACACATATAAAAAAAAATTATCCCCTTCCCGTTCAACTATAATTTTGATTTATAGAAAATTACCCCCAGCCCGTTCAACTAGCCTCTACATTTATAGATATTTCATCTATGTTTCTACAGTGGATTATTAAGATCTTATCAGGATACTTTATCAAAATTAAGTACTTTACTCATGTTACAACAAAAAATGTTTCAGGTAAACTGCCCTTTCCCCGTAACCGATCTTCACCAAAATCAACACACATTGAGTTCTCTATAGCTCAGGCACATATGTAAAAAATTATTTGATTCTGTTTGAATTTACGGCAGTTATGGTTCGTCATATAAAAAATTACCCATGTTAAAACATACAACATGAGATTTATAAAACATATCTAAGATTTATATTTAAAATCATTTTTGAAATAAAATATTTTCATAGAACCTACTAACGCTGGGGAAATCTGAGGAGCCAATCAGAGTTGGGCCTACCTGTCACTCTGCTGAATTTGGTGGAAAGCCCTGTCACTGTCGTCAAAGTATCAGCCTTGACAGGGTCCTCTTTTTCTGCAAAATGGGAGAGGCTTGAGATGGAGTGAGTGACATGGTCCCCACCTCAATGAAGAACCCATTGTTTTATAAAAATATATTTAAATTTTGAAAACTGAAAATTCTTTTCTTGTTGTAAATATTTATATTTTATAATCAAAATGACTCTATATTTGTTACCTGGCAACAAAATTATTTTATTTTAAACAATTACCATTGTTTCAAAAAGTTTAAATAAATTTTCAAGTACTTTACTCTTGTTAAAACGTAAAAGGTTGCAGGTAAACTACCCCTTTCCCTTAACCGATCTTCACCAAAATCGAAAGTCCTTGAGATCTCTACAATTCAGGGATGTATGCAAAACATTATTTGATTCTGTTTGAATTTGCGGCAGTTATCGTTTGCCATAGAAAAAAAAACGTTGCAGGTAAACTACCCCTTCCCCTCAACCGATCTTCACCAAAAACAATAGTTCTTGAGTACTCTACAAATCAGGGCTGTATGCAGAAAATTATTTGATTCTGTTTGAACTTGCGGCTGTTATCGTTTGCCATAGAAAATACACTTGTTAAAAAAACGTTGTAGGTAAACTACCCCTTTCCCTTAACCGATCTTCACCAAAAACAATAGGTCTTGAGAACTCTACAATTTAGGGCTGTATGCAAATAATCTTTTGATTCTGTTTGAACTTGCGGCTGTTATCGTTTGCCATAGAAAATACACTTGTTAAAAAAACGTTGCAGGTAAACTACCCCTTCCCCTCAACCGATCTTCACCAAAAACAATAGTTCTTGAGTACTCTACAAATCAGGGCTGTATGCAGAAAATTATTTGATTCTGTTTGAACTTGCGGCTGTTATCGTTTGCCATAGAAAATACACTTGTTAAAAAAACGTTGTAGGTAAACTACCCCTTTCCCTTAACCGATCTTCACCAAAAACAATAGGTCTTGAGAACTCTACAATTTAGGGCTGTATGCAAATAATCTTTTGATTCTGTTTGAACTTGCGGCTGTTATCGTTTGCCATAGAAAATACACTTGTTAAAAAAACGTTGTAGGTAAACTACCCCTTTCCCTTAACCGATCTTCACCAAAAACAATAGGTCTTGAGTACTCTACAAATCAGGGCTGTATGCAAAAAATTATTTGATTCTGTTTGAATTTGCGGCAGTTATCGTTTGCCATAGAAAAAAAATCTACAGACAGACAGACACACACACACACACACAGACACTTTTCGGAAAACGACTTTTTTTCATGTTTTGAGTGTAGTAGAATCAGAATCTGCAATAATCTCGAACACGATTTTTTTTGCCATCACCATACTTCCATTCCTTAAGGAATATGGAAGTAAAATATCGGTATGGAGAACCATACATGACTTCCATATTCTAAGATTTATATTTAAATCTTAATATCGCCTGCCAAGCGCGATATATTTTCTCTTATACATGATGTACATTAAAATGAAAAAATTTTAATTTTTTTGCTTGGCAACAAAATTATTTTATTTTTAACAATTACCATTATTTGAAAAAGTTTAAATAAATTTTCAAGTACAGTACTTTACTCTTGTTAAAACGTAAAATGTTGCAGGTAAACTACCCCTTTCCCTTAACCGATCTTCACCAAAATCGAAAGTCCTTGAGACCTCTACAATTCAGGGACGTATGCAAAAAATTATTTCATTCTGTTTGAATTTGCGGCAGTTATCGTTTGCCATAGAAAATACGCTTGATAAAAAAACGTTGCTGGTAAACTACCCCTTCCCCTTAACCAATCTTCACCAAAAACAATAGGTCTTGAGTACTCTACAAATCAGGGCTGTATGCAAAACATTATTTGATTCTGTTTGAATTTGCAGCTGTTATCGTTTGCCATAGAAAATACCCTTGTTAAAAAAACGTTGCAGGTAAACTACCCCTTTCCCTCAACCGATCTTCACCAAAAACAATAGGTCACGAGCACTCTACAAATCAGGGCTGTATGCAAAAAATTATTTGATTCTGTTTGAATTTGCGGCAGTTATCGTTTGCCATAGAAAAAAAATCTACACACACACACACACACACACACACACATTTCGGAAAACAACTTTTTTTCATGTTTTGAGTGTAGTAGAATCAGAATCTGCAATAATCTCGAACACGATTTTTTTTGCCATCACCATACTTCCATTCCTTAAAGAATATGGAAGTAAAAAGTAAAATAAATGAAAAATATTATATTACATTAAAATGAAAAAATTATAATTTTATTGCCTGGCAACAAAATTATTTTATTTTTAACAATTACCATTGTTTCAAAAAGTTTAAATAAATTTTCAAGTACTTTACTCTTGTTAAAACGTAAAAGGTTGCTGGTAAACTACCCCTTCCCCTTAACCGATCTTCACCAAAATCGAAAGTCATTGAGACCTCTACAATTCAGGGACGTATGCAAAACATTATTTGATTCTGTTTGAATTTGCGGCTGTTATCGTTTGCCATAGAAAATACGCTTGATAAAAGAACGTTGCAGGTAAACTACCCCTTCCCCTTAACCGATCTTCACCAAAAACAATAGGTCTTGAGTACTCTACAAATCAGGGCTGTATGCAAAACATTATTTGATTCTGTTTGAATTTGCGGCTGTTATCGTTTGCCATAGAAAATACCCTTGTTAAAAAAAGTTGCAGGTAAACTACCCCTTTCCCTCAACCGATCTTCACCAAAAACAATAGGTCTTGAGAACTCTACAATTTAGGGCTGTATGCAAATAATCTTTTGATTCTGTTTGAATTTGCGGCTGTTATCGTTTGCCATAGGAAATACCCTTGTTAAAACATAAAACGTTACAGGTAAACTACACCTTTCCCTTAACCGATCTTCACCAAAAACAATAGGTCTTGAGTACTCTACAAATCAGGGCTGTATGCAAAACATTATTTGATTCTGTTTGAATTTGCGGCTGTTATCGTTTGCCATAGAAAATACCCTTGTTAAAAAAACGTTGCTGGTAAACTACCCCTTTCCCTCAACCGATCTTCACCAAAAACAATAGGTCTTGAAAACTCTACAATTTAGGGCTGTATGCAAATAATCTTTTGATTCTGTTTGAATTTGCGGCTGTTATCGTTTGCCATAGGAAATACCCTTGTTAAAACATAAAACGTTACAGGTAAACTACCCCTTTCCCTTAACCGATCTTCACCAAAATCAACAGATCGTGAGAACTCTACAATTCAGGGCTGTATGCGAAACATTATTTGATTCTGTTTGAATTTGCGGCTGTTATCGTTTGCCAAACAAACAAAATTACCCTTGCTAAAAAAAAACCGTTGCAGGTAAACTACCCCTTTCCCTCAACCGATCTTCACCAAAAACAATAGGTCGCGAGTACTCTGCAAATCAGGGCTGCATGCAAAAAATTATTTGATTCTGTTTGAATTTGCGGCAGTTATCATTTGCCATAGAAAAAAAATCTAAAGACAGACAAACAGACACACAGACAGACAGACACACACACAGACACTTTTTGGAAAACGACTTTTTTTCATGTTTTGAGTGTAGTAGAATCAGAATCTGCAATAATCTCGAACACGATTTTTTTTGCCATCACCATACTTCCATTCCTTAAGGAATATGGAAGTAAAATACCCTTGTTAAAACATGAAACGTTGCAGGTAAACTACCCCTTTCCCTTAACCGATCTTCACCAAAAACAATAGGTCTTGAGAACTGTACATTTCACGGCTGTATGCAAAATATTATATGATTCTGTTTGAATTTGCGGCTGTTATCATTTGCCATATTAAATACCCTTGATAAAACAAAAAACGTGTCAGGTAAACTACCCGTTTCCCTTAACCGATCTTCACCAAAAACAATAGATCTTTAGTACTCAACATGACAGGGCTGTATGCAGAAACGTATTTGATTCTGTTTGAATTTGCGGCTGTTATCATTTGCCATATAAAATACCCTTGATAAAACAAAAAACGTGTCCGGTAAACTACCCGTTTCCCTTAACCGATCTTCACCAAAAACAATAGGTCTTTAGTACTCAACAAAACAGGGCTGTATGCAAAAACGTATTTGATTCTGTTTGAATTTGCGGCTCTTATCGTTTGCCATAGAAAATACCCTTATAAAACATAAAACGTTGCAGGTAAACTACCCCATTCCCTTAACCGATCTTCACCAACAACAATAGGTATTGAGAACTCTACAATACAGGGCTGTATGCAAAACATCATTTGATTCTGTTTGAATTTGTGGCTGTTATCGTTTACCATAGAAAAATATCGGTATGGAGAACCATACATGACTTCCATATTCTAAGATTTATATTTAAATCTTAATATCGCCAGCCAAGCGCGATATATTTTCTCTTATACATGATGTACATTAAAATGAACAAATTTTAATTTTATTGCTTGGCAACAAAATTATTTTATTTTTAACAATTACCATTGTTTGAAAAAGTTTAAATAAATTTTCAAGTACTTTACTCTTGTTAAAACGTAAAAGGTTGCAGGTAAACTACCCCTTCCCCTTAACCGATCTTCACCAAAATCGAAAGTCCTTGAGACCTCTACAATTCAGGGAGGTATGCAAAAAATTATTTGATTCTGTTTGAATTTGCGGCTGTTATCGTTTGCCATAGATAATACCCTTGTTAAAAAAACGTTGTAGGTAAACTACCCCTTTCCCTTAACCGATCTTCACCAAAAACAATACGTCTTGAGAACTCTACAATTCAGGGCTGTATGCGAAACATTATTTGATTCTGTTTGAATTTGCGGCTGTTATCGTTTGCCAAAAAAAAAATTTCCCTTTATAAAAAAAACCGTTGCCGGTAAACTACCCCTTCCCCTCAACCGATCTTCACCAAAAACAATAGGTCGCGAGTACTCTACAAATCAGGGCTGTATGCAAAAAATTATTTGATTCTGTTTGAATTTGCGGCAGTTATCGTTTGCCATAGAAAATACGCTTGATAAAAAACGTTGCAGGTAAACTACCCCTTCCCCTCAACCGATCTTCACCAAAAACAATAGGTCTTGAGTACTCAACAAATCAGGGCTGTATGCAGAAAATTATTTGATTCTGTTTGAATTTGCGGCTGTTATCGTTTGCCATAGAAAATACCCTTGTTAAAAAAACGTTGTAGGTAAACTACCCCTTTCCCTTAACCGATCTTCACCAAAAACAATAGGTCTTGAGAACTCTACAATTTAGGGATGTATGCAAATAATCTTTTGATTCTGTTTGAATTTGCGGCTGTTATCGTTTGCCATAGGAAATACCCTTGTTAAAACATAAAACGTTACAGGTAATCTACCCCTTTCCCTTAACCGATCTTCACCAAAATCAACAGATCTTGAGAACTCTACAATTCAGGGCTGTATGCGAAACATTATTTGATTCTGTTTGAATTTGCGGCTGTTATCGTTTGCCAAACAAACAAAATTACCCTTGCTAAAAAAAAAACCGTTGCAGGTAAACTACCCCTTTCCCTCAACCGATCTTCACCAAAAACAATAGGTCGCGAGTACTCTGCAAATCAGGGCTGCATGCAAAAAATTATTTGATTCTGTTTGAATTTGAGGCAGTTACCGTTTGCCATAGAAAAAAATCTACAGACACACAGACAGACAGACAGACACACACAGACACTTTTCGGAAAACGACTTTTTTTCATGTTTTGAGTGTAGTAGAATCAGAATCTGCAATAATCTCGAACACGATTTTTTTTGCCATCACCATACTTCCATTCCTTAAGGAATATGGAAGTAAAATACCCTTGTTAAAACATAAAACGTTGCAGGTAAACTACCCCTTTCCCTTAACCGATCTTCACCAAAAACAATAGGTCTTGAGAACTGTACATTTCACGGCTGTATGCAAAATATTATATGATTCTGTTTAATTTGCGGCTGTTATCATTTGCCATATAAAATACCCTTGATAAAACAAAAAACGTGTCAGGTAAACTACCCGTTTCCCTTAACCGATCTTCACCAAAAACAATAGGTCTTTAGTACTCAACAAGACAGGGCTGTATGCAGAAACGTATTTGATTCTGTTTGAATTTGCGGCTGTTATCATTTGCCATATAAAATACCCTTGATAAAACAAAAAACGTGTCCGGTAAACTACCCGTTTCCCTTAACCGATCTTCACCAAAAACAATAGGTCTTTAGTACTCAACAAAACAGGGCTGTATGCAAAAACGTATTTGATTCTGTTTGAATTTGCGGCTCTTATCGTTTGCCATAGAAAATACCCTTGTTAAAACATAAAACGTTACAGGTAAACTACCCCTTTCCCTTAACCGATCTTCACCAAAAACAATAGTTTTTGAGAACTCTACAAATCAGGGCTGTATGCAGAAAATTATTTGATTCTGTTTGAACTTGCGGCTGTTATCTTTTGCCATAGAAAATACACTTGTTAAAAAAACGTTGTAGGTAAACTACCCCTTTCCCTTAACCGATCTTCACCAAAACAATAGGTCTTGAGAACTCTACAATTTAGGGCTGTATGCAAATAATCTTTTGATTCTGTTTGAATTTGCGGCTGTTATCGTTTGCCATAGGAAAAACCCTTGTTAAAACATAAAACGTTACAGGTAAACTACCCCTTTCCCTTAACCGATCTTCACCAAAAACAATAGGTCTTGAGAACTCTACAAATCAGGGCTGTATGCAGAAAATTATTTGATTCTGTTTGAACTTGCGGCTGTTATCGTTTGCCATAGAAAATACACTTGTTAAAAAAACGTTGTAGGTAAACTACCCCTTTCCCTTAACCGATCTTCACCAAAAACAATAGGTCTTGAGTACTCTACAAATCAGGGCTGTATGCAAAAAATTATTTGATTCTGTTTGAATTTGCGGCAGTTATCGTTTGCCATAGAAAAAAAATCTACAGACAGACAGACACACAGACAGACACACACACACAGACACTTTTCGGAAAACGACTTTTTTTCATGTTTTGAGTGTAGTAGAATCAGAATCTGCAATAATCTCGAACACGATTTTTTTTGCCATCACCATACTTCCATTCCTTAAGGAATATGGAAGTAAAATATCGGTATGGAGAACCATACATGACTTCCATATTCTAAGATTTATATTTAAATCTTAATATCGCCTGCCAAGCGTGATATATTTTCTCTTATACATGATGTACATTAAAATGAAAAAATTTTAATTTTTTTGCTTGGCAACAAAATTATTTTATTTTTAACAATTACCATTGTTTGAAAAAGTTTAAATAAATTTTCAAGTACAGTACTTTACTCTTGTTAAAACGTAAAATGTTGCAGGTAAACTACCCCTTTCCCTTAACCGATCTTCACCAAAATCGAAAGTCCTTGAGACCTCTACAATTCAGGGACGTATGCAAAAAATTATTTGATTCTGTTTGAATTTGCGGCAGTTATCGTTTGCCATAGAAAATACGCTTGATAAAAAAACGTTGCTGGTAAACTACCCCTTGCCCTTAACCAATCTTCACCAAAAACAATAGGTCTTGAGTACTCTACAATTCAGGGCTGTATGCGAAACATTATTTGATTCTGTTTGAATTTGCGGCTGTTATCGTTTGCCAAACAAACAAAATTACCCTTGCTAAAAAAAAAACCGTTGCAGGTAAACTACCCCTTTCCCTCAACCGATCTTCACCAAAAACAATAGGTCGCGAGTACTCTGCAAATCAGGGCTGCATGCAAAAAATTATTTGATTCTGTTTGAATTTGCGGCAGTTATCGTTTGCCATAGAAAAAAATCTACAGACACACAGACAGACAGACACACACACAGACACTTTTCGGAAAACGACTTTTTTTCATGTTTTGAGTGTAGTAGAATCAGAATCTGCAATAATCTCGAACACGATTTTTTTTGCCATCACCATACTTCCATTCCTTAAGGAATATGGAAGTAAAATACCCTTGTTAAAACATAAAACGTTGCAGGTAAACTACCCCCTTTCCCTTAACCGATCTTCACCAAAAACAATAGGTCTTGAGAACTGTACATTTCACGGCTGTATGCAAAATATTATATGATTCTGTTTGAATTTGCGGCTGTTATCATTTGCCATATAAAATACCCTTGATAAAACAAAAAACGTGTCAGGTAAACTACCCGTTTCCCTTAACCGATCTTCACCAAAAACAATAGGTCTTTAGTACTCAACAAGACAGGGCTGCATGCAGAAACGTATTTGATTCTGTTTGAATTTGCGGCTGTTATCATTTGCCATATAAAATACCCTTGATAAAACAAAAAACGTGTCCGGTAAACTACCTGTTTCCCTTAACCGATCTTCACCAAAAACAATAGGTCTTTAGTACTCAACAAAACAGGGCTATATGCAAAAACGTATTTGATTCTGTTTGAATTTGCGGCTCTTATCGTTTGCCATAGAAAATACCCTTGTTAAAACATAAAACGTTACTGGTAAACTACCCCTTTCCCTTAACCGATCTTCACCAAAAACAATAGTTTTTGAGAACTCTACAAATCAGGGCTGTATGCAGAAAATTATTTGATTCTGTTTGAACTTGCGGCTGTTATCGTTTGCCATAGAAAATACACTTGTTAAAAAAACGTTGTAGGTAAACTACCCCTTTCCCTTAACCGATCTTCACCAAAAACAATAGGTCTTGAGAACTCTACAATTTAGGGCTGTATGGAAATAATCTTTTGATTCTGTTTGAATTTGCGGCTGTTATCGTTTGCCATAGGAAAAACCCTTGTTAAAACATAAAACGTTACAGGTAAACTACCCCTTTCCCTTAACCGATCTTCACCAAAAACAATAGGTCTTGAGAACTCTACAAATCAGGGCTGTATGCAGAAAATTATTTGATTCTGTTTGAACTTGCGGCTGTTATCGTTTGCCATAGAAAATACACTTGTTAAAAAAACGTTGTAGGTAAACTACTCCTTTCCCTTAACCGATCTTCACCAAAAACAATAGGTCTTGAGTACTCTACAAATCAAGGCTGTATGCAAAAAATTATTTGATTCTGTTTGAATTTGCGGCAGTTATCGTTTGCCATAGAAAAAAATCTACAGACAGACAGACACACACACACAGACACTTTTCGGAAAACGACTTTTTTTCATGTTTTGAGTGTAGTAGAATCAGAATCTGCAATAATCTCGAACACGATTTTTTTTGCCATCACCATACTTCCATTCCTTAAGGAATATGGAAGTAAAATATCGGTATGGAGAACCATACATGACTTCCATATTCTAAGATTTATATTTAAATCTTAATATCGCCTGCCAAGCGCGATATATTTTCTCTTATACATGATGTACATTAAAATGAAAAAATTTTAATTTTTTTGCTTGGCAACAAAATTATTTTATTTTTAACAATTACCATTGTTTGAAAAAGTTTAAATAAATTTTCAAGTACTTTACTCTTGTTAAAACGTAAAATGTTGCAGGTAAACTACCCCTTTCCCTTAACCGATCTTCACCAAAATCGAAAGTCCTTGAGACCTCTACAATTCAGGGACGTATGCAAAAAATTATTTGATTCTGTTTGAATTTGCGGCAGTTATCGTTTGCCATAGAAAATACGCTTGATAAAAAAACGTTGCTGGTAAACTACCCCTTCCCCTTAACCAATCTTCACCAAAAACAATAGGTCTTGAGTACTCTACAAATCAGGGCTGTATGCAAAACATTATTTGATTCTGTTTGAATTTGCAGCTGTTATCGTTTGCCATAGAAAATACCCTTGTTAAAAAAACGTTGCAGGTAAACTACCCCTTTCCCTCAACCGATCTTCACCAAATACAATAGGTCACGAGTACTCTACGAATCAGGGCTGTATGCAAAAAATTATTTGATTCTGTTTGAATTTGCGGCAGTTATCGTTTGCCATAGAAAAAAAATCTACACACACACACACACACACACACACACACACACACATTTCGGAAAACGACTTTTTTTCATGTTTTGAGTGTAGTAGAATCAGAATCTGCAATAATCTCGAACACGATTTTTTTTGCCATCACCATACTTCCATTCCTTAAAGAATATGGAAGTAAAAAGTAAAATAAATGAAAAATATTATATTACATTAAAATGAAAAAATTATAATTTTATTGCCTGGCAACAAAATTATTTTATTTTTAACAATTACCATTGTTTCAAAAAGTTTAAATAAATTTTCAAGTACTTTACTCTTGTTAAAACGTAAAAGGTTGCTGGTAAACTACCCCTTCCCCTTAACCAATCTTCACCAAAATCGAAAGTCATTGAGACCTCTACAATTCAGGGACGTATGCAAAACATTATTTGATTCTGTTTGAATTTGCGGCTGTTATCGTTTGCCATAGAAAATACGCTTGATAAAAAAACGTTGCAGGTAAACTACCCCTTCCCCTTAACCGATCTTCACCAAAAACAATAGGTCTTGAGTACTCTACAAATCAGGGCTGTATGCAAAACATTATTTGATTCTGTTTGAATTTGCGGCTGTTATCGTTTGCCATAGAAAATACCCTTGTTAAAAAAAGTTGCAGGTAAACTACCCCTTTCCCTCAACCGATCTTCACCAAAAACAATAGGTCTGGAGAACTCTACAATTTAGGGCTGTATGCAAATAATCTTTTGATTCTGTTTGAATTTGCGGCTGTTATCGTTTGCCATAGCAAATTCCCTTGTTAAAACATAAAACGTTACAGGTAAACTACGCCTTTCCCTTAACCGATCTTCACCAAAAACAATAGGTCTTGAGTACTCTACAAATCAGGGCTGTATGCAAAACATTATTTGATTCTGTTTGAATTTGCGGCTGTTATCGTTTGCCATAGAAAATACCCTTGTTAAAAAAACGTTGCTGGTAAACTACCCCTTTCCCTCAACCGATCTTCACCAAAAACAATAGGTCTTGAAAACTCTACAATTTAGGGCTGTATGCAAATAATCTTTTGATTCTGTTTGAATTTGCGGCTGTTATCGTTTGCCATAGGAAATACCCTTGTTAAAACATAAAACGTTACAGGTAAACTACCCCTTTCCCTTAACCGATCTTCACCAAAATCAACAGATCGTGAGAACTCTACAATTCAGGGCTGTATGCGAAACATTATATGATTCTGTTTGAATTTGCGGCTGTTATCGTTTGCCAAACAAACAAAATTACCCTTGCTAAAAAAAAACCGTTGCAGGTAAACTACCCCTTTCCCTCAACCGATCTTCACCAAAAACAATAGGTAGCGAGTACTCTGCAAATCAGGGCTGCATGCAAAAAATTATTTGATTCTGTTTGAATTTGCGGCAGTTATCGTTTGCCATAGAAAAAAAATCTACAGACAGACAAACAGACACATAGACAGACAGACACACACACAGACACTTTTCGGAAAACGACTTTTTTTCATGTTTTGAGTGTAGTAGAATCAGAATCTGCAATAATCTCGAACACGATTTTTTTTGCCATCACCATACTTCCATTCCTTAAGGAATATGGAAGTAAAATACCCTTGTTAAAACATAAAACGTTGCAGGTAAACTACCCCTTTCCCTTAACCGATCTTCACCAAAAACAATAGGTGTTGAGAACTGTACATTTCACGGCTGTATGCAAAATATTATATGATTCTGTTTGAATTTGCGGCTGTTATCATTTGCCATATAAAATACCCTTGATAAAACAAAAAACGTGTCAGGTAAACTACCCGTTTCCCTTAACCGATCTTCACCAAAAACAATAGGTCTTTAGTACTCAACAAGACAGGGCTGTATGCAGAAACGTATTTGATTCTGTTTGAATTTGCGGCTGTTATCATTTGGCATATAAAATACCCTTGATAAAACAAAAAACGTGTCCGGTAAACTACCCGTTTCCCTTAACCGATCTTCACCAAAAACAATAGGTCTTTAGTACTCAACAAAACAGGGCTGTATGCAAAAACGTATTTGATTCTGTTTGAATTTGCGGCTCTTATCGTTTGCCATAGAAAATACCCTTATAAATATCGGTATGGAGAACCATACATGACTTCCATATTGTAAGATTTATATTTAAAATCATTTTCAGCCAAACAGCCAGGCTGTGCCTTACCTGCCTTTTTATTGCTGTATTAAATGAAAAATATTATATTACATTAAAATGAAAAAATTATAATTTTATTGCCTGGCAACAAAATTATTTTATTTTTAACAATTACCATTGTTTCAAAAAGTTTAAATAAATTTTCAAGTACTTTACTCTTGTTAAAACGTATAAGGTTGCAGGTAAACTACCCCTTCCCCTTAACCGATCTTCACCAAAATCGAAAGTCATTGAGACCTCTACAATTCAGGGACGTATGCAAAAAATTATTTGATTCTGTTTGAATTTGCGGCTGTTATCGTTTGCCATAGAAAATACGCTTGATAAAAAAACGTTGCAGGTAAACTACCCCTTCCCCTTAACCGATCTTCACCAAAAACAATAGGTCTTGAGTACTCTACAAATCAGGGCTGTATGCAAAACATTATTTGATTCTGTTTGAATTTGCGGCTGTTATCGTTTGCCATAGAAAATAAAACGTAAAAGGTTGCAGGTAAACTACCCCTTCCCCTCAACCGATCTTCACCAAAAACAATAGGTCTTGAGAAATCTACAATTCAGGGCTGTATGCGAAACATTAGTTGATTCTGTTTGAATTTGCGGCTGTTATCGTTTGCAAAAAAAAAAATTTCCCTTGATAAAAAAACCCGTTGCAGGTAAACTACCCCGTCCCCTCAACCGATCTTCACCAAAAACAATAGGTTGCGAGTACTCTACAAATCAGGGCTTTATGCAAAAAATTATTTGATTCTGTTTGAATTTGCGGCAGTTGTCGTTTGCCATAGAAAATACGCATGATAAAAAACGTTGCTGGTAAACTACCCCTTCCCCTCAACCGATCTTCACCAAAAACAATAGGTCTTGAGTACTCTACAAATCAGGGCTGTATGCAGAAAATTATTTGATTCTGTTTGAATTTGCGGCTGTTATCGTTTGCCATAGAAAATACCCTTGTTAAAAAAACGTTGTAGGTAAACTACCCCTTTCCCTTAACCGATCTTCACCAAAAACAAAAGGTATTGAGAACTCTACAATTTAGGGCTGTATGCAAATAATCTTTTCATTCTGTTTGAATTTGCGGCTGTTATCGTTTGCCATAGGAAATACCCTTGTTAAAACATAAAACGTTACAGGTAAACTACCCCTTTCCCTTAACCGATCTTCACCAAAAACAATAGGTCTTGAGAACTCTACAATTCAGGGCTGTATGCGAAACATTATTTGATTCTGTTTGAATTTGCGGCTGTTATCGTTTGCCAAACAAACAAAATTACCCTTGCTAAAAAAAAACCGTTGCAGGTAAACTACCCCTTTCCCTCAACCGATCTTCACCAAAAACAATAGGTCGCGAGAACTCTGCAAAACCGGGCTGTATGCAAAAAATTATTTGATTCTGTTTGAATTTGCGGCAGTTATCGTTTGCCATAGAAAAAAAATCTACAGACAGACAGACACACAGACAGACAGACAGACACACAGACACTTTTCGGAAAACGACTTTTTTTCATGTTTTGAGTGTAGTAGAATCAGAATCTGCAATAATCTCGAACACGATTTTTTTTGCCATCACCATACTTCCATTCCTTAACCAATATGGAAGTAAAACATAAAACGTTGCAGGTAAACTACCCCATTCCCTTAACCGATCTTCACCAACAACAATAGGTATTGAGAACTCTACAATACAGGGCTGTATGCAAAACATCATTTGATTCTGTTTGAATTTGTGGCTGTTATCGTTTGCCATAGAAAATACGCTTGATAAAAAAACGTTGCAGGTAAACTACCCCTTCCCCTTAACCGATCTTCACCAAAAACAATAGGTCTTGAGTACTCTACAAGTCAGGGCTGTATGCAAAAAATTATTTGATTCTGTTTGAACTTGCGGCTGTTATCGTTTGCCATAGAAAAAAAATTACAGACAGACACACAGACACACACACACAGACACTTTTCGAAAAATGACTTTTTTTCATGTTTTGAGTGTAGTACAATCATATTCTGCAATAATCTCGAACACGATTTTTTTTGCAATCACCATACTTCCATTTCCTTAAGGAACATGGAAGTAAAAAAATACGCTTGATAAAAAAACGTTGCAGGTAAACTACCCCTTCCCCTTAACCGTCCTTCACCAAAAACAATAGGTCTTGAGTACTCTACAAATCAGTGCTGTATGCAAAACATTATTTGATTCTGTTTGAATTTGCGTCTGTTATCGTTTGCCATAGAAAATACCCTTGTTAAAAAAACGTTGCAGGTAAACTACCCCTTTCCCTCAACCGATCTTCACCAAAAACAATAGGTCTTGAGAACTCTACAATTTAGGGCTGTATGCAAATAATCTTTTGATTCTGTTTGAATTTGCGGCTGTTATCGTATGCCATAGGAAATACCCTTGTTAAAACATAGAACGTTACAGGTAAACTACCCGTTTCCCTTAACCGATCTTCACCAAAATCAACAGATCTTGAGAACTCTACAATTCAGGGCTGTATGCGAAACATTATTTGATTCTGTTTGAATTTGCGGCTGTTATCGTTTGCCAAACAAACAAAATTATCTAGCTAAAAAAAAACCGTTGCAGGTAAACTACCCCTTTCCCTCAACCGATCTTCACCAAAAACAATAGGTCGCGAGTACTCTGCAAATCAGGGCTGTATGCAAAAAATTATTTGATACTGTTTTAATTTGCGGCAGTTATCGTTTGCCATAGAAAAAAAATCTACAGACAGACAGACACACACACAGACACTTTTCGGAAAACGACTTTTACTTCCATATTCCTTAAGGAATGGAAGTATGGTGATGGCAAAAAAAATCGTGTTCGAGATTATTGCAGATTCTGATTCTACTACACTCAAAACATGAAAAAAAGTCGTTTTCCAAAAAGTGTCTGTGTGTCTGTCTGTCTGTCTGTCTGTGTGTCTGTCTGTCTGTCTGTCTGTCTGTCTGTAGATTTTTTTTCTATGGCAAACGATAACTGCTGCAAATTCAAACAGAATCAAATAATTTTTTGCATACAGCCCGGTTTTGCAGAATTCTCGCGACGTATTGTTTTTGGTGAAGATCGGTTGAGGGAAAGGGGTAGTTTACCTGCAACGGTTTTTTTTTAGCAAGGGTAATTTTGTTTGTTTGGCAAACGATAACAGCCGCAAATTCAAACAGAATTAAATAATGTTTCGCACACAGCCCTGAATTGTAGAGTTCTCAAGACCTATTGTTTTTGGTGAAGATCGGTTAAGGGAAAGGGGTAGTTTACCTGCAACCTTTTACGTTTTATTTTCTATGGCAAACGATAACAGCCGCAAATTCAAACAGAATCAAATAATGTTTTGCATACAGTCCTGATTTGTAGAGTACTCAAGACCTATTGTTTTTGGTGAAGATCGGTTAAGGGGAAGGGGTAGTTTACCTGCAACCTTTTACGTTTTATTTTCTATGGCAAACGATAACAGCCGCAAATTCAAACAGAATCAAATAATGTTTTGCATACAGCCCTGATTTGTAGAGTACTCAAGACCTATTGTTTTTGGTGAAGATCGGTTAAGGGGAAGGGGTAGTTTACCTGCAACGTTTTTTTATCAAGCGTATTTTCTATGGCAAACGATAACAGCCGCAAATTCAAACAGAATCAAATAATTTTTTGCATACGTCCCTGAATTGTAGAGGTCTCAATGACTTTCGATTTTGGTGAAGATCGGTTAAGGGGAAGGGTTAGTTTACCTGCAACCTTTTACGTTTTAACAAGAGTAAAGTACTTGAAAATTTATTTAAACTTTTTGAAACAATGGTAATTGTTAAAAATAAAATAATTTTGTTGCCAAGCAATAAAATTATAATTTTTTCATTTTAATGTAATATAATATTTTTCATTTAATACAGCAATAAAAAGGCAGGTAAGACACAGCCTGGCTGTTTGGCTGAAAATGATTTTAAATATAAATCTTAGAATATGGAAGTCATGTATGGTTCTCCATACCGATATTTTCAAAAAGCGTCTGTGTGTACATTTTTTTCTATGGCAAACGATAAGAGCCGCAAATTCAAACAGAATCAAATAATTTTTTGCATACAGGCCTGAATTGTAGAGTACTCAAGACCTATTGTTTTTTGTGAAGATCGGTTAAGGGAAAGGGGTAGTTTACCAGCAACATTTTATGTTTTAACAAGGGTAATTTTTTTCTATGACGAACGATAACTGCCGTAAATTCAAACAGAATCAAATAATGTTTTGCATACGTCCCTGAATTATAGAGAACTCACGGTCTTTTGATTTTGGTGAAGATCGGTTAAGAGAAAGGGGTAGTTTACCTGCAACATTTTATGTTTTAACAAAGGTAATTTTTCTTATGACGAATGATACCTGCCGCACATTCAAAGAGAATAAAATAAATTTTTGCATACGTTCCTGAATTGTTAAGTACTCAAGATCTGTTCATTTTGGTGAAGATTGGTTAAGGGAAAGGGGTAATTTACCAGCAACACTTTATGTTTTAACAAGGGTAATTTCTCTTATGACGAATGATAACTGCTGCACATTCAGACAGAATCAAATATTTATTTGCATACGTTCCTGAATTTTTAAGTACTCAAGGCCTGTTGATGTTGGTGAAAATCAGTTAAGGGAAAGGGGTAGTTTACCTGCAACATTTTATGTTGTAACAAGAGAAATTTTTTCATGACGAACGATAACTGCCGTAAATTCAAACAGAATCAAATAATTTTTACTTCCATGTTCCTTAAGGAAATGGAAGTATGGTTCTGTTGGAATTTGCGGCTGTTATCGTTTGCCAAAAAAAAAAAAATTTCCCTTGATAAAAAAAACCGTTGCAGGTAAACTACCCCTTCCCCTCAACCGATCTTCACCAAAAACAATAGGTCGCGAGTACTCTACAAATCAGGGCTGTATGCAAAAAATTATTTGATTCTGTTTGAATTTGCGGCAGTTGTCGTTTGCCATAGAAAATACGCATGATAAAAAACGTTGCTGGTAAACTACCCCTTCCCCTCAACCGATCTTCACCAAAAACAATAGGTCTTGAGTACTCTACAAATCAGGGCTGTATGCAGAAAATTATTTGATTCTGTTTGAATTTGCGGCTGTTATCGTTTGCCATAGAAAATACCCTTGTTAAAAAAATGTTGTAGGTAAACTACCCCTTTCCCTTAACCGATCTTCACCAAAAACAAAAGGTATTGAGAACTCTACAATTTAGGGCTGTATGCAAATAATCTTTTCATTCTGTTTGAATTTGCGGCTGTTATCGTGTGCCATAGGAAATACCCTTGTTAAAACATAAAACGTTACAGGTAAACTACCCCTTTCCCTTAACCGATCTTCACCAAAAACAATAGGTCTTGAGAACTCTACAATTCAGGGCTGTATGCGAAACATTATTTGATTCTGTTTGAATTTGCGGCTGTTATCGTTTGCCAAACAAACAAAATTTCCCTTGCTAAAAAAAAACCGTTGCAGGTAAACTACCCCTTTCCCTCAACCGATCTTCACCAAAAACAATAGGTCGCGAGAACTCTGCAAAACCGGGCTGTATGCAAAAAATTATTTGATTCTGTTTGAATTTGCGGCAGTTATCGTTTGCCATAGAAAAAAAATCTACAGACAGACAGACACACAGACAGACAGACACACAGACACTTTTTGGAAAACGACTTTTTTTCATGTTTTGAGTGTAGTAGAATCAGAATCTGCAATAATCTCGAACACGATTTTTTTTGCCATCACCATACTTCCATTCCTTAAGGAATATGGAAGTAAAATGGCTTTTATTCATGTTTTGAGGGTAGTACAATCAGAATCTGCAATTATCTCGAACATGATTTTTTTGCCATCACCATACTTTTATTTCCATTTGCTTATGGAACATGGAAGTAAAAATACATTTCATTTTGCAGTCATTTCTCCTAAAACAATATTTTGAAACTTAAGATCAAATATCATATAATGTTTTAAATTTATTTTTATAAATCATAAATATTGTTGGACCTGTAGACAGCCATGTTGAATTTACGAATTTGGATTTTGATACCATTGGTAATTTACTTCTTGTTGCTACAAAAAGTACACACAATTACAACAATTATCACATGTTTAAATGATATTAAACTAATTATATGCGTTTCTAAGATTATGTTCCACACTTTTTAATGTATCAATTTATAATTTTGTAACAGCAGTCCCCCAAACCCCCTATGTAATATTTACATAACAATCAAAATAACATTTTTGAAATTATTAAAATTGTATATAAACAGTAGTTACAATTTGTTTAATAATTATTTACAAGTTTGGACTCAAAATTGTTAAGAGTCAACATTTTTGTATTTAGGGACCTTAAGACGATGTAAAGGGATTCATATCAGTTCGTCAAGAGAGATGGGGCTCCAAGGTAAAATAACGGTGCGCTAATTTTATTTAACTTGTAATATCTGTGTTATGAAAGTAAATTATTTTTTGTTTTCACATTTATTTTTTAAATTACAAATGATATTTTTCAGACAACAAATGGAGTATATAGTCCCAGTAGAATGAATGGTGAAATGAACCACTTTGGACTTGAACATCTTGGTTTAAATAATAACAATCCTCTGCTGTCAAACAATAATATAGACAAGGTTTGTTACGGAATGCCTCCTCTTCATTTTCTTGATCCGACTTTACTAATGCATTTTCGACCAAATAATACGGATATGTATCCATACTATGAGTCAGTTGCCCCACATATGTTTGCTGTTCGAAATGCCAGGTAAGTTTCTTAAAGTGTATGCTATTTTTGTGTAATATAAGATAATGTAATAGTATAAAAACTCAGTGACTTGTAAATACATACTTATAAACTCCATAAATTATATATACATATTTTATGTTAGACTGTAAATATTCAATGTAAATACCAAAAATTATAAATTTCTTCTTTTTAGTTAATTAAAAAGTTCTGTATACACCTCCTTATGAACTGATTTTGGGGTAATAAAACTAACAAATTTTTCATAATTGACATATAGACAGCATATCAAATATCTTTCATCCTACTTTCTAATATTATTTAGTAAAAACATAATTTCTGATCTATGACCACCCTAATTTAATAGAAACGTATATCTAAGTATATTTTTCTTCATAAATTTTTATTTTATAATCAAATACATTTTCTTACCAAATTACAATTTGTCCTCATAACACTGGGAACGATAATAATTATTTTCTGTAATAACCAGTTACACAGTAAGTTTGTAAGCTATAGATTCAGACTGTTATATGCTGTAAACTATAAACATTTGTCATTTTTATAACACTAAACTTTTATGACACTCAAAAATTATATTTAATAATTTAATACAGGCTACAGATAAACACAATTATAGATCATTCCTTTTATCAACTTTATCTTTCTAGTTTGATTTTTTATTGGTCGATTGATTACTGTGTACCAGGAATAATAACTCACAAATATGTTTATGTTATTGTAAGCAAAGGTCATACAGTATATCCTTCAGTTGTATTTATGTTATGGATGAAGACATATGTGACAGCAATTAATAAAATTGTAAATGGACCCTTAAATGTGTTTGTGCTATATTGTTTCTCTATTAATTTAAACTATAATAAAATGAATATCTTAGCTTGTGACTGGCTTGTATATGATCAAAAAAATTAAGAAATAAACTTGAAATAGTTTACATTTAATGAAAATGATAGGGCGCATTTATATCCAGAGAAGTAAAAGTGATTACATTGCTTATAATGGTGGTGATGATGACGATGATGATGATATAATAATATTAATAACATTATATTATTCCCTCTGTATATAAAAAAAAAAACATTGAACTGCTCAGATTTGATCTAGTAAATGACAGTATGATATTTCCATCGTATATTTCTTAATGCGTAAGCCTTTTCTGCTCTTACATGTGTTGGTATTGTGCCTATTCTTGTGTCCTATTCCAAGAAAGATACTTCTGTGTGGTTTGCACGGGTGGCACCATGAGGGTGCACACAGGATCCCCAAAATTGTCTTGGCCCATCCTGTGCCCCCCTCCCATTTTGGACCATATGTGTTAGAAGTCAATTTAGAAAGAAGGAATGTTTTATAGACATAAATTTTATACCGTTAAGAATTTAATGTTATTAATAAAAACATGTTTCCTAAATTAATGGAGTTTTTACCAAGCAATTTTAACTTTACAAACCGGGCAGAAAAACAAATGTAATTTAAGCTGTAGCAAAGCAGCACAACTTACTGACATGCCTATAGTACACTCATTTTTGGAAGCTGAAGTAATGTGCATCTGTTCGTTTAATTTGTGTTTGCGGTTGTGATAAGATTTAGTCACATCAGTTGTGAAATTACTGCTTCAACATATCAGTAGGCCTATTTTATAAAAATTGCATTGTCACATAAAGCAATGTAGCAATAAATTATACAAAAACTGCCTTATAGGGTTAAGCGAATATGAAATTAACCCAAAAACAATGTACATTGGCCCAATAATTTTTGTGGTATAAACTTTTCATTAGGGCTGCTGAACAGAATGAATATGTCCAGAACACACACAAAATTAGGTGTGGTTATATAATTATACAAATTTCTTGTTCGTTTTAAAAATTTGTAAAAATATGTAAAAAAAATAGAAAGGTTAGATAATCAAAGCTAATTTTTCAGTTTTAGGCTGATTTTTTTTTTTACAAGCATTGTAGTTTCCAAAAATCCAATGTCTACAAGAGAAATGGACAAAGTTGGTGTAGTTATTTTTGCTTCATTTGATTTGTGGTTGAGAAAAATCTAGTTTACAAAAAATATCTATCCACAACAAACATAATATACAGAATAAAATATGTGAAGCTATTTAAAAGTACATGTGTATGACTGTACATTTCAAAACAAATTCCATCTTCAAGGTACGGTAACTGGAACTGGTCTATTTAAAGTTCAAGATGGCTTAATTAAAAACATAATAAAATTTTATGTTATAGGCGTAGTGGACCTTCTAACGAATTACATGTATACTTGGAGTTGTGTTACGATGAATTTAAGCAGCTGGAGAAAGAACGTAAGAAGACTGAAGCTGAATTAGCTCGACACAATCCTGGCAAGAAAGTGTCTTCTGCAAATAATATTCCAGTTCCAAGGTTGCCACCAAATCCTTCTCGTGTAGACAGACTTGTAATAGATCAGTTTCGAGAACATGGAAGGGTAATAACACTTATTGCAAAAATGGAAAATTTGAGAGGCGAAAGACTTCACAATCAGATTCATATTTCTATGCAGAGTTGGCTTGATGCTATTAAACGAGTACATGTTTGTCGTAGAGAAGAAATTATCAATGTTGCAAATAGACATCGTAATCCAATGAATGCATTGAGAGTTGGTGATGAAAAAGGTATGTAAAATTATGAAGTGTGAATTTAGATTAGAAAAAAATGTTTATTACTTGTCGTCGTTTTTTCTGTATTATATTTACAAAGAAGTGAAAAGCTTTTCCTATCATTGTCAATACTAAACAATTCCTTAATAAGGCATTGGTTATCAATTTGAATTAAGTAATAACATTTACAAATAGATGGTGTGATTTACACTTTGTGCAAACAATATATCGATTAGTACATAATCATCTCATTAAGTGACATCAAGATTGAAAATGTGATATTTTGTTGACACCTACATTCAGTTCAAAACTACAGTTTATATAGTAACCTGTACAACCTTTTTTTCATTCAGTAATTGACATTCCTACATTAAATTGTAAAATATCTGATCAGTAGCATGTTTTACAAGAGATTTGTAAGTTATGTCAGGTATTTACAAGAGTTGTCCATTAAAATGATAAGAAAGTAACATACATGTTCATATGAACATGTGAACGTGATTGTCCCTCATGATAATGGGCTCACAGACCTCTCCCAATATAAGAAACTATGCTTTGTGACAATGTAGGGCAAGTGCATACAGAATCCAGTATGTGGAGCAGAACATACCCAGAGGAGTGAGGGAGTTGAAGTGGGACATTTTGGTTATTTTTAAATAACATTGTGAATATCCATGTGTCAAAAAATGCAGTTAAAAAAATTTAACTGCCAATGACCCTGAAAAATTGTAAATAATTTTATAGAAAGTGGTATAAAAATCTTAGTCGTAGTCTATTAAAAATCATACTGTTCTGGCTTTAGCAGTGAAAAAAGGTTACATAATCAAAATTAATGCTAAAATTATAAAATTCTTATATTGTTCTCAGAGATAACTGCCTTTATTATTCACTCAGTTTCCTTTGCTTTGGATTTATTGTGTTCGTGTTTAGCATTGTCCTGCTCATAATTGATTCAAGAATCTTTTGTACACAAGTCAAAGTATATTACAAAGTTAAACGTTGGCAATAGTGTACTTTTCACTACCTAGTCTTTGGTAGCCATGAAATTACAAAAACCAGATTTTTTTAATTGCAGCTCCAAACTAGGTGTGCACATAAAGAAATCCAAAAATTTGCTGATCTAACTTTCTGTATGTTAGCCAGTAATATGTTGTACGCTTTATATAATATAATAGTATAGTGTGCAAAATGTAAATGATATGTAAAACACTGCATATAAACCAATAAAACTCGTGTACTTATTTTACTATTTATACTTATTTCTGTTTAAAAAACTCAAGCAAGAACTGGACTGTTGTTGTGTAATAGGATTCACTTTTTAAGACTACTAATTTTTCCCATTACACTCAGAAACCAAGAATTCTTATTTGAAATTACGTTTTGTGGCTTGTTTCAAAAACAATTGTTGTAACTTTATTTATTACGTACAATTTGTTTTACCTTAGTTGTTTACAAACTTACTGTATTTTCGTCCATTTATTCGGTCGCCATATTGCCCAGTTACCAACTGTGAAAATGTTAACTTACTAGGTCCAGAGTTCGTTTGAGCGAATTTTGTGAGAGCAAATAATGGTTGTTCGAAATAAATAATAATTCATTTACTTATGCTCAAATCAAACTTGCTTTATTAAATTATAAAATCCAATTTATAACGTTTCAGAAATCAGATCATATATGGTATCCATAAGTATTAGAGAAATGATAACAGATAAAATAACTTAATGAATAATAATGAAAAAATATAAAATAAAGTTAAGAAAGAAGAACGAAGAATTGTAAACCAGAGTAATCATTAGAAGACTAGACTAGACTGACAAACAAATGACTTTGACCCAACCCCAGAGATTGGCCAAATAAAGACAAAAAAGATGAGAAAAGATTCACAGAGATTAAGAAGACAAATCAATGATAAGAGACACAAATGAGTAAAGAAAATATATAATTAACAATGAATAAAACAATAATAAAGAAAGTACACTAGCCATAAAAAAAAAATAAGTAAGACAATTGTTATTAAATAAAGCATGTTGTTAAAAACCTTATAATAAGAAGAAAATAAGGCACAAAATGTTAAAGAATAGTTATAAATGTATATCTAAAAGATCATTGAAACGAAGAGTGAGAGATAGGTAGGGAGTGATAGCAATAAACAGTGAAGTGATGAGAATATTAAAATAAGCAACTTATAATATTAAGGGAAAGAATAGTGACCAAGTGTAACAAACCAAAACCATAACCAAATGGTAAATAAGAAAATAAGTTAATCGTGTTAGACTGTAAGAAACAGAGTAATTGTGGGTGTTGTAACGACACCAAAATTCTAAAAGTAATAAGTACATCTTATTTAAATAATGATGGAATGAGATATTGTAAAAGAAAGAAAAAAGAATATTGATGTTCAAAATAAACAAGTAATACCAAAATTCTAAAAGAAATCAGCACATATTATATAAATCAAGCATAAATAATACATTTAGTAGTATAATAATAATAATGGACCGCAATATTAATGACAATAGGTCTAAGAGAAATTTAATAAACTAATTAGAAAATGAACTTGCTGAAGATGAGTTGCAGTATAAAAACAGATAGAATAATAAGGATAATTAAAACTACTATATTACAAGAGGTATTGAATAACAAAAGTGAATGACATTAAGGCTAATAAATCATTGAATTCTGAAGTGAAGTTATATAAAAGAGAAAGAAATCTACTTAAGAAATATACCAACAGTAATAGTGAATATAATAAATAAATGGAGTTATTGGAAGGCAAGGTAGAATAAGAAAAAAATTCAGAAGATAAAAGATTCCAATGGTGTGTATAATGATATAAGATTTACAATTATTTTTATTTATAGAGTGTAGAAAGCTAAGGCGCCACTTTAGAATTATTTTATGGGCAGCAGCCAAAGTGCACTGTACCAGGTATGTGAATGTTCGGATGAGCAATTGGACGTAAAAGGGCCACTCAATGCCGATATTCATTCATAATACCATATTAATATAGGGGGAATCATTTAACATTAGTATGGAATCAATGTGAATAAAAGAATGGAATATATAAATAAAATATACAATGAACCAAGAGAAAACTCAAGAATTACAATTCGTTAAAGCCACCAATACAAATAAACAAACTCCAGAGATAAAGAAGAAAATAATTGGTATTGATAAGAAAAGTAGGTTTCAATTTGCCTATAATAATGAAGAATTTGTTTAATAAATATCAATTTTATCACCAAGCAATATTATACCATAATATCATACACCTCAAATATTGAAGACATCAGCAAGCAATAACAACAATTTATATAAACAAATCAAAATCAAAGTAATTTGAAAGAAGAACAGTAATAAACAAAAGTGTGAACCTATTTAAAAACCAAAAGTCCTATAACAGACATTACTATGACAAATTACTATACTAGATAGACATTACCCAGTTAGATTTGGAGTAGTTCATATACAAATAACAAAGGATGATAAATTTAATAAATAATGAAAAAATCAAATACCACGGCACATAAAGTACAATACAAATTTAGAAGTAAATGTAAACTGTAATTAAGATGTGATACAAATGTAATATAAGACAAGTGTAATTAATTGGTAAGAGGATGTGAGATACAGTGGTATTCAATTAAGAATAACTGTGAGTGGGTAGTAATTATAAACAATTATTTAATGAAATGAATTACTAATCCATAGTAGCAGATGATACTGACATTAACATTTAGTTTTTTCTTTATTAGTGTTTGTGTTATATAAGTTTAATAGATATTGATCACACAGACAATGGTTTAAAAGTGTGCATTCAGTTAAGCCCTAAAGGGAATTATAATAATTAGAATATAATTGTTAATTAATAGTTTGTTTATATTTAAAGAAATTAATTAATATAAAACAAGTGTAAGCAGGATCGATTATGAGTCTTCCAATATAAAAATATAATCAGTCAACATAGGCCTAGATGATTATGTTCAGTAAATAATAAATTATTCCAAAATATTTGTCAAATTACAAATAACTATAATATTTGGTATTAAAATTGTTCATAGTTTTGTCAGATAAAATATATGTAAATTGTATTAAGTATTATGATGTAATAACTAAAAAACAACTTGTACATAAAGGGTAAAATAATGTATTATATAAAAATAATATCCTATGACAAATAAATCTCAATTTGAACAGATATGACCAGAGTATTTATGTGTATCCAGGAAACCAAAAGAGAGAAAATAATTTGGATTATTATTATTGAAAATAAACCAAGAAGGAGAGTTGGGTGTAAATTTGGAAACAAGCTAAATATTTATACAAGAAACGTATGAATATTATTAAAAAATAATATAATACAAAGTAAAAAACACTATATCAAACTATAACAGAATGTAAAATTTGAGCAAATAAAGAAACAGCATAAACAAATCAGCTTTTAAACATTACTGATCCAACAACCAGAAAGAACATTAAAGAAAATAAAAACGAATGAAGTTATGGAAAAAACTAACCTTTAAATGAAAACAAATTACCATTGAAGAACAACTACACTTGGATTAAATTAAAAACAGAAATTACTTATTTTTGCGTACCGTATCACTTATTATATGATATATAATTACCTTAATATCCACTTTAGTGATACACAGTTTCGTCACTGATGACGCGTTTCGGGACTAAGTCCCATCCTCAGATACATTTAATTAATAAACTAAAATATTAAAATCACGACCATGATACTGGTCAAGTCAAAAATAAATAAAATAAAATAAATTACAAATCGCATGTAATAAGCTTTGCTAACCACGGCTGGAGCTCCCGCATGCGTTCACCCGCAACCGCGATTGTGATCGCGTGACAATCGCGGTTGCGGGTGAACGCATGCGGGAGCTCCAGCCGTGGTTAGCAAAGCTTATTACATGCGATTTGTAATTTATTTTATTTTATTTATTTTTGACTTGACCAGTATCATGGTCGTGATTTTAATATTTTAGTTTATTAATTAAATGTATCTGAGGATGGGACTTAGTCCCGAAACGCGTCATCAGTGACGAAACTGTGTATCACTAAAGTGGATATTAAGGTAATTATATATCATAAAAACAGAAACACTGGAATTCAATCATGATATGACACCAGAAGATTGCAGATAAACTACATTACATGAGGTAACATCTATTGATCACAAAAGAAGCGGATTTCTTCATTTGAACCAAATAAACAAACTGAAGACACTGGAAATTTCCATCACGGATACCAGGAGGCTGTGTGAAACTGAACTGAACTGATAAACATCGTGTAACGTATATATATTATTATAATTAATACTAAATTTATATTATTTTATTATTATATTGTTTATAATGTAATGTACTTTCTGTACTTGTTTTTCTTTATAATCACTGAACCTTTATATCAGCCAAAAGGACCTAAAAATAATATTAACATAAAAGAGAAGAGAATCGACCCTGAGATTTCTGAATTATATTGATAGTACAATAAATGGACTATATCAATTTTTGAATAAATTTACAATATTATTATTATTATTATTATTATTATTATTACCAGATACCATTCCATGTGTTTTATTTATATAGCAATAGAATTAACAAGTGTTACAAATTGATGTACACAAAGAGAGTGATAAAATAAGGTAAAACGCGTCTTGTTATAAATTGACGCATCTAAAGTGAGGCATAAAGAACCTGTAATTCCAGAAGTGTTATAAATTGGCGAACCCAACAGTGTGGTTATAGTGTAAGGAATAGAAAAACATATTATGTCATTAAAAGAATAACTAGAATGTTTATCTTTATAGAATAGATGGTGTAGATATAATACTCACCAAAATTGTTATTTTGTTAATTTAAAGAAAGTTAAGTTATTGGTTTAGTGTTTAAGGAAGTATAAACAAGAAGACATCATTTTACAGTAATATGTTTGTGTTATATGCAAGTAATGAAAGTATAAAGAGATGAGTAGTATGAACATTTTAAGTAATGACATACAATATAATTATTGTATTTAATAAGAAGGAATATGGCTGAACAATATACAGACCATTAAGTTATTTATATGTTATGTTTTGTTACTAGATTTAAGTGTTAAAGAGGTGTGTGAGAAATGGGAGTAGGTATAAAACTAGTAATGACATAAATTTAACAAGCAACAAAGTAATAACTATAATATAAATAGAAAGCAAAATATCAGATAAGAAATAATTTTGTGAAAGTATAATAACACTAATAAATTGTAAAACAGTTCCAAAGTAATTCAAAAACCAATAAGTGCGAAATGAAAATAAGCAGACCATATATGCTTAATAAACAATGTTTAAATAGAGCAAAATAAGAAATTATAAGATGTTACAGTTTAGGCCTATAAATGACATAGCTGTCTAATTTCAGAAAACCAATTGTAAACAACTGAAAACTACATTTGAATGATATGACCAAGTAAATTATATAATTACAATTAACTAACAAGAATAACATGTCAGAATTGTGATAAACAATATAAATAAGTAAAATATGTATTAACTTAGACATCAATTTTATACAAAAACATTAATACATGGCCTAGACCAGCCTTGTGAGATCTCAAATTGATCTTTGAAAGAAAATAGGGACATCTATGTTAATATTTCAAGCATTGGAAATATCCCCAAGGAAATATAGTCATTATAAAATATTTATTCATTTTGAACAGAAAACCAGGATTTTATAACAATAGTTTCAAATGTACTTAACCAATCAGAATCAAGCTGGTTGCCATGACTACAGAACGTTATTATAATTTTGACCGTTATGTAACAAGAGTTCCATTATTAACTATCCAGAGGTACAGACGCTATATTGATGCGGACCATTTTAAAGACAAATAACGAAGAAAATCAAACTGTAATGAAAGTAAATTGAAGACTAGAATTAAACAATAATTCCAGTAACACAAGGAGGAACAATAAACGAATATTAAAACTAAATTTTAAATAAAAACTTGATGTAAAAAGAAACAGACGCCAGAAGGAGACGGCATCCCTATCTTTGAAAATAAACGAAAGTACTAACTCAATAGTGAAGACACCTTGATGATCCATAACATGAACAACATGGTTTTTTAATTTGTTAAGTATGAAATAAATTATAAATAATTCGAACCAAACTGATTAACTTTTTTCACAATATATAACTCTCACTCTGAACTTTGAACACCAATTTCTTTCAAGGATTAATGAATCATATTTATTTACACATTAAGTAACTGTAAAATAACCTATGTTTGAAACCGATAAAACTGACACACTGTTAATTTTCTCGTTATTTTTACAATTTATTTATTTAATGTAATATGTACTTACCGTACGATTCATTCCCACATCCGGTTTGAGCACGTGGCTCCATAACCAACATTAATTTTATCACTAGGGTCCAGGATTCTTTCTCAGCGAGATCAGAGACAGTGTGGGATCTCAAAATAATGACTAACAACGATTGTGGTGACATAAAACTCTTGTTTAATAATTCTAAATTTCCATTATTTACACTTACGAAAACCAAAGATGGCGTCTTATACAACCAAAGACAAAATGGCATCTATATATACTTCCGCCCATACTAATTACTCATTACTTTCAATTACTTCTTTCTTATATTTAGTTGTATTACAAAACCATTTTAAACTCGGCTGCAGCTCTTATAAAATTGATCTATTAAGTTTCCGATCATTGTATGACAAACCAATGCCTCAAAATTTTGTTATGAATGCTGGCACATCCACGCTTCCATGCTCTCTCACACACGTTAACAAAGGTACATTTTTAATTTATCATGATTTTTTGAGCTCAGAATAATATTAAAGTGTATTGATAATTTTGACTTCCCTGAGGGTGTAGGATTGCAGTTGTCGTCAGGTGCTCCACATTGGCTGGCAGATGTTCCTTGTTACTTTTCTCTTTTATCACTGACTCTAATTTACATATTTTAACTGTTATTTACTGATTGATGTTTAAATTTTCACTTTGTTATATTTTGACTACATTTTATAACTCCAAGACACTTTTGCTGGCAATAATCTGCCAGCAATGATTTTGCGGGCTAACGCTCTGAGTATATGTTGCAGACTGAGAGTGAACAACTAGTGCCGTTTTCGTATGTGGAAGGGTTATTCCGTCATCGTTCTTTTGTTTAAGGCGGCTGACGCCATTGTTCTGCGTCATAGTCGTTACGTTTTTTATATTATTCATGACGTTTCAACCTTGTCGCAACAGTGCAGTATTCAAATATGTGCAGAAAATCGCGTAGGCCAACGACCTTGGAGTCGAGTTGTACTGACAAACTGCGCCGTGTGTAACTCATTGGGGAAAGTTAACCTATCCATTTTAAATATATAAAAACAATAAAATTATTTCTCCCGTACCACTAAATCCTAAGACGGACTCATGTACCGTCACAAAACCCCCTCAATGAGAGGTTTTATGTCAAAACATAAAAACTCTCATTGACTCATTCACACTTCCTAAAGGGATCAGCCCAGATATGTCGCCATAACCCCCTGTAGTGTTTATATAAAAAAAAGGAATATCAATCACTTACCCTTGGTCCAATGATGGTGACCGTACCTGCCTGACCTTACTGGACTTCTCAGGTGAGATCCCAACACCGCAAGGCCATTTAGGCACTCAACGTTCCTGCTCTGACACGCAGGCCAGCTCAGAACCGCCATCACAGCATCACCAAACTCTGAAACATTGAATACAAAATTAAAACAGTGTCCTTATATAATCCCATATCCACAGCTGAAATGTCGCCGTTTAGCTGCATTGGTTTATGCTCAGAGGCATTGGTTTTCTTAATTATTAAATTTTCAAATAACAAACAAACAAGATTTAAGACAGAATGCCCTTCTTTTACATTCCTACCTTTACCAATACTGGAATCCAGTCAACGCTACTTTACTCTTTTCACCACAAGAAAATATATTCTTATACTAAGATCATAACAAGTAAAACAATTTCTTCAGTTTTCAAAAAGCAACAACAACTATCTATCGCTATCATATAAAATTCAAAACATAACTTTTATCATGGCAAACCAACTAACTTTTAAAATTTTATTTATCAGCTTTTCCTGATATTACTAATTCTTCAAACAGAATCAGAACTATTTTTGTGTTCAATACCATTATTAACATCATTTATTTAATACTTAACATTTGTTACCGTTGCTACCCCTGTAGCAACCTCCTAGCCACACACTCTATTACCATATTTCTGTTTCATCATTTACTATCGTTCCTATTTCATACATGGTTTCCATAAAAATACATATAATATACAACATAATATAGTACAAAATACATTTAACATTGACACATAAAAATATATACAATCCAACTTATTATTTGTTATCATTTATCATTAATCAGTTCATAATACAATCCATTTTAAAACCACACTGTCCACATAATTAAATGTTCATAAACACAATAAAATACTTATCCACCATCATCAAATAATAATCTTATCTTAGATCTACGTACATTATTTTTTATTGAATATATGATATTATTATTATCAGTATAATACTTATTTAAATTTTTATATTTTTCCACAAAACTATTGTAATGAATAGGGTTACTCCATATCATTATATCATACACCGTGTCGTCATATATTATAGTCCTGTCGCCCTTAGTATAAATTGTCATAATCAGGTAAGTTATATTATCATCTTTAACAACATCATCTTCCACTACCTCAGTTTCAACGCAAGGTAAAATTTCAATATAATTGTACACCATTTCTACATCTAACCTTTCCACAAATTCTCTATAATTCCTATTCACCTTAAAAATCTCTTTCTCTCTCTCATTACAATATCTCTCTCTCTCAAAATATTTCTCACCATAACACCAAGCTACACTCTCTCTCTCAATACATGCAGGGGACACTAACTCATAATTACTGCACCACCTATCAAGTGCACAAAAAATCCAGGGAACTCTATTTGCAGACCTTTTGTCTTCCAAATACGCGCGTGAAGCCTTTTCTTCACCCCCAACTACAACATTACGGGAAAAATTTACCCCCTGCAACCCCTCTACTTGTATATTCTTTCTCTCTTACTCATTTACACACATCAACATTCCATCATTATCATATTCTACTCTCTCTAAAATTTCATCATCACTATCAATATTTACCACTTTATTTTCTAACACCATATTTCTAATTCTATTATCATAATTCTCACCACTACTTACCTTGTCGTCTTTATTTTCATCTTCGTTTAATTTATTGGTCTCTTTATTACCTGCTACCCTCATTTTGATCTCACAATTATCATTATAATGACTCATTTTAACTTTATTAATAATGTCATCTATTCTGGCGATTTGTTTATCAAACACCTGATCTATCGCTTCTAAGAATTGCTCTTGCATATTTTCACAATGTATACTTATTTCGTTCATTTGTTTATCAAAATTAAAATTTTGTCTTTTGATTTCATTTTTCATTTCATTGAACTTCTCATCAATTTGGTCAAAGTTTTTATCAAAGTTATCAAACCTTACATTTTGCTCATGAAATTTATCGTTATAATTATTTTTGATTTCTTTAATTTCACTTTTCTGTTCATTGTTCTGTTCTTTCAATTCGTTAAATTTCTCATCAAACTTATTATTCTGTATATTAAAAAGCATTTGCATCATTCTCATTATTTCATTATCTTCAGTCCTTTTAGTCGGGACTGGCGTTAAGTGAATCATTCCTTCACTCGTGATTTTTGACTCAGTCATGCTCATTTGACTTTCATTTACAGTGAGGCTGATATTTTCATTACTGTTTGCCATTTTAAAGAGAGAAGAAAAATTTTGTTTCTTTTTAAACTGTTGCTTTATATCTACTTAACCTAACAACAACATAACCTAACACTCGTAATACACTATTTACGTGTTATGCTATACCCTTTCGACACCCACTCCGTCTCTGATTCTGGCTTATTTAAATAAATATTTTATATAAAGTCACAGTTCGGGCTGCCATTGTTAATTTTCTCCTAATTTTTACAATTTATTTATTTATTGTAATATGTACTTACCGTACGATTCATTCCCACATCCGGTTTGAGCACGTGGCTCCATAACCAACATTAATTTTATCACTAGGGTCCAGGATTCTTTCTCAGCAAGATCAGAGACAGTGTGGGATCTCGAAATAATGACTCTAACAACGATTGTGGTGACGTAAAACTCTTGTTTAATAATTCTAAATTTGCATTATTTGTACTTACGAAAACCAAAGATGGCGTCTTATACTTCCGCCCATACTAATTACTCATTACTTTCAATTACTTCTTTCTTATATATAATTGTATTACAAAACCATTTTAAACTCGGCTGCAGCTCTTATAAAATTGATCTATTAAGTTTCCGATCATTGTATGACACAAACCAATGCCTCAAAATTTTGTTATGAATGCTGGCACATCCACGCTTCCATGCTCTCACACACACGTTAACAAAGGTACATTTTTAATTTATCATGATTTTTTGAGCTCAGAAGAATATTAAAGTGTATTGATAATTTTGACTTCCCTGAGGGTGTAGGATTGCAGTTGTCGTCAGGTGCTCCACATTGGCTGGCAGATGTTCCTTGTTACTTTTCTCTTTTATCACTGACTCTAATTTACATATTTGAACTGTTATTTACTGATTGATGTTTAAATTTTCACTTTGTTACATTTTGACTACATTTTATAACTCCAAGACACTTTTGCTGGCAATAATCTGCCAGCAATGATTTTGCGGGCTAACGCTCTGAGTATATGTTGCAGACTGAGAGTGAACAACTAGTGCCGTTTTCGTATGTGGAAGGGTTATTCCGTCATCGTTCTTTTGTTTAAGGCGGCTGACGCCATTGTTCTGCGTCATAGTCGTTACGTTTTTTATATTATTCATTACGTTTCAACCTTGTCGAACAGTGCAGTATTCAAATATGTGCAGAAAATCACGTAGGCCAACGACCTTGGAGTCAAGTTGTACTGACAAACTACGTCGTGTATAACTCATTGGGGAAAGTTAACCTATCCATTTTAAATATATAAAAACAATAAAATTATTTCTCCCGTACCACTAAATCCTAAGACGGACTCATGTACCGTCACAACACACTTTAACACAATAGAGTTGAATTTTCATGTAAACCTTTTTAGTATTTAAGTACCACAATTGTAAGGTGGTGTACTTTATTTGACATATTGTTTGAAAACCTTTTTCGTACTCAAAAGAACTCATTGGCAAATTAACTGGTGTAAGTAAATACACATGTCAGCCATAGCGGCATCCTACGACTGAAGCGCTGCCACCATTTGCTATCCGCTGAGTGAAAACTAATTTATTGCCGAGGCTAAAATTTATTATAATAACATTTATTGTACAACAATTATCAAAAATTAATGAATTGTCTAATCAAATAAATCGGTACGAATCTTTACTAGCTGTCCTGTGTTTATTTAAATTGTTTTATGCATGTTGTGTTGTGTAGCAGTGAATAGAATATTTGACCAAATTTTATGTTGGCAACACGTCCAAAACCAAGCGAAAGTCGAGTTCCCGCCAGTCAGCGTGGTAATTCGAATTATTCTTCACAGTATACAGGAGACAATCTAACTGTGAACCTTTTATTTGTTTTATGAAAAACAATTTGGTGCCTTTCGGGAATTAAAAATACAAAATAGGACAGGTAAGGACTTCGGTACTGGTTATTCGTACGTTCACGACGGATGCAGTCTGCGTGAGGTACGTTTCAGAGCGACGACGACTTGAGAGTAACGGTAAGACTTGAGAGTACACATCACACTCGTACACTTATACAGAATACGACGGAAGAGCAGTATTACAAATTGGCGACCAACTAGTGAGGCTAGAAGAAAAGGAAGTACGACATTCTAGCGGCAAGTACGAATAGGATAACAAGATGCATAAGAGGGCGGCATCGCTGAAACGGACGAAGGAGGCCGAAAAAGAAGTTAGAGTGGAAGAAAAGGAAGTAACATCGGTTGAGGATGTGGAAACAGTGGCAAGGGAGGAAGTTCGAGGAGACCCGAACCTACTAAAATTAATGGAAATAATGAATAGTATGAACGAAAAATTCGACAAGAATGAGGAGAGTCTGAAACAAATGAACGAAAAATTTGACGGCATGAAGGAAGAAACCAATGACAATTTAAAACAAATTAACAAAAAATTCGACAAGAATGAGGAGAATCTGAAACAGATTCAGGAAGAAACTAATGACAATTTAAAACAAATTAACGAACAATTCGACAAGAATGAGGAGAGTCTGAAACATGAAGGAAGAAACCAATGAAAATTTTTAAGAAACAGGAGGAAAAAATAAACGAAAAATTAGATAGAAATAGCGAAGAAGTGAAGAAAAACCAAGAAATATTAGAAGGAAAGAGTGAGGAATTAAAGAGACATATCAAGGAGGATCTGGAGACACTAAACAACTAACGAAACGGTTTCAGAAGTCCATAAGGAAATAATAAACAAAATGAACGACCTCGAAGGCGAAAACAAAAGGAGAATTTATGAATTTCAAGAGGAAACCACCAAAAAATGTGAACAGGTGAAGCAGGACATACGTCAAGTCCGAGAAGAAAATCAGAAGGAGATAACAGTCATACGAACGGATCTGGGAGAAAGGATGGAGGGAGTATACAGTAACCTAAATAAAATCGACAGCAAGGTTGACAAGAATAAACAAAGAATTGAAGAAATGCATAGACGCGAAGAAATGTTACAGGAAGAAGTGGACACCTGGCGTGACCGACCATGTAACAGCAATCATATAATTAACAATGACAATCGTGAGACTATCAACTTCCATAACTACAAGCGTAACCCCATAGAATTTCTGAAGAGGTTGGAAGAATTAATCGCAAAAAACCGAGAAACTCTCTGGACAACCTTGAGAGGAATGCTGGATGAGATGTTTAAAGAAACCTATGATAATTGGTGGACCGCCACAAGACCAGACATCCAGAGTATACAGGAGTTCAAGGCAAAGTACTGGTCAGAATCGACCCAAAATATGGTCTGAAACAACCTGAGTAATGGAAGATACGAGAACCAGAGTGGACAGTCTCTCACATCATACTTTCTGGGGATGATCTGCATGGCCAGAAATTTGGAACCCCGCATTCCTGAAGAGTGCCTGGTCATACAACTGTCATACCACTATGACGATGCGATACAAAAGGCACGCATGTATAGCCAAGTAAAAACAATTCAGGACATGGCCGGTCTATTAGAGAGCCATGAGCACGAGTGGCAATATCGAAAAAACCGCTTCATGAGTTCCCGAAATAATAAAATTAATGAAGGTCCATCCCCACCAAACCACCAGAGTGAGAATAAGCCGCCAACGAACAACCACAATAATTACCAGGTGAACCAACGTGGAAATAATGCACCAAGGAATTATAACCAAAATGGTAATGTCAACGGGAATTTTAGAAACAACGACTACCGGGGTAATCACCAACGGAACGGTCAAAACAACTATTATCGTCCAGGGAATGGTAATAACCCAAACCGAGGATATCGCCCACAGGTAAACTATGTGCGATTTCAAACCCAACGGAGTCCGGGAAGAAACTATCCTTCCACCAGTAACCACCGAACGTACTATAACCAGGTACCGAACACACGAATCAACTCATTTGGAGAGAACGCCGGAAATGAGGGAAATAACTCCGACCACCAACGAGCCAAAACATAAACACAACTGAAGCCAGGAACAATGGGGTCATTCCTCATTTATATGAGTAAGATCAGTGAAAACTGAAAACAGCCCATCACTGGACCAATCTCCTGGGGAATTAAAGACAATTACAATAATACAGACTAACTACTTAAAAAATGTAAGGGACGAATTAATCGAAGAGAAAATTAACCCATTGCCAATCAGGAACAGTGAAATTGTATACATAAGTGCCCAAATAAATGGAACCACATCAACCATAATGATCGATACAGGATCCAATATCTCTTTGGTCGACCACATGGAATTAAATAGAATACAACAAGGAAGTCACATGCAAATACAACTCTGCCGATAAACAATGTTACAATCATCGGTGCTACAGGCAGGCAAAATAAAACTATAAAGCAGGTATCATTGGAGATTACCAGTCAAGGAGTAACAATACCTATGCCATTTCTTGTTGCCAGCGGACTGCCATTCTCAATACTTATTGGTTGTGACATACTGAGACAACATTCTGCCATAATCAATCTACAGCGAGGAGATATATCCCTAACAACGGAAGAAGGAATATGGGCAGCCGATCTAATGAACAGCAGCAACATACCTTCAATAACAACCAGCTGCCAATTATTCGAAACTATTTTTGCCACAACTCACACGGAAGGGTATTAGACGAAGAGAAGGATGAAGAATTATGGTCAAGTAAGTTGGAGGAGGTAAGAAATTTCCAACGAGAAGGACAAGACCAACAGATCAGTATACACCAACCAGAGGAACTCATCCATATCTACAACCGATATAGACATATTTTTTCTGACGCCCCGGGTAAGGTAAAGGACTACCAATGTATAATCAAATTTAAAGAACCCGTAGATTTCAAGAAAAAGTCATCCTATCGCATACTCACAAAAGAACGCAGTGAGAGCGGAGATCAACCAAATGATGGAAGACGACATTATTGAATTGAGTCAGTCACCCTATACTAGTCCAATAGTGGCGATACCAAAAAAGAATGGAAAAGTGAGGATATGTCTTGATGCGAGAGAGATAAATAAAATGATTGTAAATGACAGAACATCTCCAGGTGAAATTGAGGAAATTTTGAAGAAGTTCCACGGTACGAAGTACATCAGTGCGTGGGATACGGTATGTGGATACTGGCAGGTGGAGCTACATCCGAATAGCAGAAAATACCTAGCTTTTCTGTTCGATGGAAGGAACTATCAGTTCAAGAGACTACCATTTGGACTGATATATTCGGTCGCAGTATTTGTCAAATGCATGGACCAAATATTGGGACAAGATGCACTGAATTTTACCACAGTATACGTAGATGACCTGCTGATAACATCATCAAATTGGAATGAACACTGTGCTAGAGTGGAACTAGTATTAAAGAAATTGTCAGATAACAACATAACCCTTAAGCTGGACAAATCGAAATTTATAGCCCGCAGGGTACAATTTTTAGGATTTAATTTTACGGAGGAAGGCATATCTCCATCATCAGAAAAAGTTGAAGCTATACAACGCTTTCCAACGCCTAAAAACAAAAAACAGCTGCAATCTTTCCTTGGAATCTGCAATTATTATAGGAAATTCCAAGATAATTATTCTAATTTAACCGCCAAATTCAAAAAACAATTATCAACTAAAGATAAATGAACATGGTGTGCCGATTAATTTATATCGGCGCGAATAATCAAAAACCGTGTACGGTATTTAACGAGAAAGCCGACGAAAAATACTGTACTGGATTTAGCGGTAGCGTTTACAATACTGTAATGTAGTTATTAAGCTGTGCCTGATTGGTGCTGCGCTCTGGTATTCGCTACTGATTGCGAGCAAAAAAAAACCGGAACTGCGTTCTAAAAGGCTGTCTTTTGCTGGTCTTCCAACCTAACGCCTCGTCGCATATCTTCTCCGACAGAAAGGAGTTTTTAATTGCACCATCTTCATCTATGGCAGGCTAAACTAATACAGATCTGCGGGTCCCTCGCTGCAAGTCGAGGAACAGCTCCATCCTGAACATGAACACCTAGACTCTCTCTCAACTTCATCTGCCGGAGGAGAATAGCGAGGATAGGCCACAAACACACTAAAATGTAGACCAGAATACCACCACTTCACACCATGGAATATATCAGGTGACACCAAACCAATTTACTTTTACACAGTGTGATGTAACCCACTAGAACCCGTGGACATATAGTCACACTACATCAATGACTTTAAGCTTTAAACATTTTAATTGGGTCTCCCCGGTTAACGGGACAGAATAGTGCGTGGACTTGGGGGGAAATCTTTTGTACATTTTGTAACTCTGTTTGTATAAACTGTGAGCCCAGAGGTTGGCATGTATCTGTGGCTGCTTACCATTCAGGCATGTAAATTTCTTTCTTGTTTTCAGTAGAAGGGTTACCTTAGTGCTACTAATTCATTCAATAAACATGTAATTTCACTGGTTAAATTTAGTTTTCATTTTATGCTTTAATTTCACATTTTTATATTCAGTTTGGGTCATATAGGGATAGAAGTTTCTTTGGTAGTTCAGTCGGGTCACCAGTTTAATCCTGTATAGGTGGATTTTCATGCAGACTTGAACATGCTCTTGGGACAGGTTGAGTTATGCACTATCTTGCCTAGGAACATGTCGGCCTTTGGGGCAAATTAATTTTAAAAAGTTATAAGGCATTATGACACGTTACTGTTTTCAATATTTAACAAAATTTATCATATTTAAATTCTTTTAATTGATTATGATCACTTGTGTGTGTACTGGATTCTAATTATAATTACTCCAAGTCTAAGTGCTCAATGTGGGAGCACTTTATAATAGTATCAGGCACTATGCCAACTCCTGAATTTAGTATGTCCTGGGGCCACTGGTGTTACAAACATATATCTTATTATACACATATAATATGTTATACACATATTAGGTATTAAGACTTTGCAATAGGTGTTACGTGCAAGGATATTTATAAATTGTTAATTATGTACCTCATGGGGTGAAAAAGGTGTGGCAAGATTTTTATGATAGAAGTTGTAATTGTCCTGTGTTGTGGAACGTGTATATTGTAATGAGATCCTTCGGCTCTTACGGTTGCGGTGTTCTCGTTCTTTCAGCCCCAACGTTGCCGGCGTCAATTTGTAATGAGACGAGTACGTACGGTTCAATTCCCACTGTTGGGTTCGTCAATTTGTATCGGGACGAGTACTTGTGTCTCGTTATTTTTACACAATGTAAGCCTATTTGTTGCTATGAACGGGTATGTTCCACTGTCTTTACTCTCTTGGTTCGTTTTAATTTATTTAATTATTTAAATATCTGAATATTTGGAGTTATGGGATATATTGATGTAATTAATTAATATTAACTTATCTCTCTAAAAAAATATCAGTGTTAGTGTACTTGAAACTTAAATAATTAATGTGTTATTCTGTAATTTCGTTCAACCCTATTATACCTTGAAGAGAATTATGTATAATTTTGTATTTTTACGCTCTCTCTTTGGTGTCGGAGAATTCCGCTGTAAGCGCTGTAGTACCGGAGCAATGAAACTTAGAGGTTATTTCACTGTTTGTGTTAACCAGTTATTCTATACTTAGTCAGTTACCTTTTTATTCCCAACTCAATAAATCATACTCCAAACGACAAGATTTGCAACTATATAAAGGTTCTTTATTTGTTTACTTCTTTAACATTGAATAAGATATGTTCTAACTAACATACATATGGGCTATAGATTACGTGAATCGATTATTGATTAGTCCGATCCTTTATTTAGATTCAGTTATATAGTGTGTTTCAATTTGTAATTAACTTAATTCAGGGTGTGAAGGTTCTTGTAACTGTGGGGAAGATTAAAAATACATAGATAAGAATGCAATATTTACAAATTTGAAGTGTTGTGTAGTTAATATGATTGATATAATAATAATTTACCAGACTAGAACGAAGCAAATCGTGTAGGCGGTTTAGTTTAGAAGCAAAACTTTTGTGTTTTGTTGTACAATAGGCCCTGATAGAGGGACAACTTTTTCTCTTTGGTTAAAAAACAGGTATAAAAAGCTTCTAAAATTTTGTAATTACAGTTCTTTATAACTTTACAATGTGGTTGCCCACTACTAGGTTTTTGCAGAAAATTGTATAAACTTTTCTTTTCCTTTCATTCAATCACTAACAGTCAACATTCCAAAGTTTAAATCATCTACCACAGAACGCAAAAGTTCACCCTTTTCAATCCGGTTTATGGCTTTCAGCTTTTTTCAGTTGTAATCACTACTCGTTTCCTTTTTGTTGACATCACAAGTGATTTACATGCATTGTAAGTGGCAAACAGGGTAAAAGAATTAATCATAAACATACTTAATTACAACACTTTTAAATTACTGTAAAGTAATTCACTGTCCAACAAAAACTTCAATAACAGACACGAACGAAAATAACTTCATAGTACAATAGCCTATGACAGACTAGTCAGGCTGTTGTACTTGTACTGTGTTTGCGCCATGCTTATACAAATTCCTAGAAGTCTTAGTATGACCTTGTACAAATTGTTTAGTTGTAAAAACAAAGATAACAGTGCCTAGTTTACCTAAAGTAATTTTCATAGGTCCTATTTGTACGGCATTTTGAAAACAATCAGTTTTCTTACAACCTGATGAAGCTTAAAATGATCCAGTACTGAATTTTTTGAATTTGAATTTTTTCTTATTCTTGTTCTTTCCAGTTATGAAAGATTCCGGATATGAGAAGTCCAGGTATGGGAGGCTCTAATGTACATGGCCTCTGCTAGGCATTTTATTTCTCCTTCAGTAGGTTGGTTGTGGATACACAGTTGCATGACTGGCGGTGTTCTTCACAACTCCACAAATAAGTCTCAGTGCATTGCATTGACATGTGTCTAATTGTTGAAGGGTTGATTTACTTGTGGTGACTAATACTTCACTTCCATATGTTATGACAGGTTTGATATGTTTTATACAGTCTGTTAAGTGAGCCTGGAGTGCTTCCGCAAGTAACTCTTGCTAGGCATTTGAGTACGTTCTCCTTTATGTACTTGGTATGTTTGTCCCAGCTTAATGTGTTGTCCATGATGATACCAAGATATCTGGCATTCTCACTTTTTTGCAATTCTTGTTTGTTGTATTTGAGATTAAATGGTGAGTTATGGCATTTCAGTGAGAAGAACTCATACTACTGTCGTTTTTGTTGTCTTTCTTTCCATGTGGTTGTCAACTGCCCACTCTTGTACATCTGTAATGCTATATTCATTCTATTTTCTAACGACTTCTGCTGATTTGGGTTGTTTTTGTAACGTTTATTTCCATGTTATTGTTTTGTGCCCTGTCCTTCATCTTCTTTAGAGCCAGTCTTATTTTATTTTTTAACAGTTTTTGTTCCTTTGAATAGTTTTTTAGCTGTTATCAAAATGAGTATATCACCTGCAACATACTTGTGTTTATTCCTTTTTGGTTCTTGCCATGATTTGGTCAGTGATGTGGATGTTAAAGAGTGTTGTACTAGAGACTACTTGAATTTCCCTGATGTTCACAAGTTGTTTGCGTTGAATATAGAAAGAATAAAAGGGATAGTTTTGACAATATAATGAATTGTAAAACTGTACCGAAAATGAAATTCAAGTTAAAAGGGTGAGTGAGAAAGGTTTTACAACGTTAGGTTTGAAAAGAATGTACACACACACACACACACACACACATACACACACACACACACACAGAATGTACTAGAAAAATATGTAACTGTACAGACATAGGTGACTGAACTCTGTAGTTAAGAAAGGATATTTAACTTATAGCTTGTTTGCAGTTTGTTGGTGTGTGCGGGCAGTGGGGTGGATGGGGGTGTAAAGAGGTTGTTTGTACTGTTGTTGTTATTTCCAGTCTGACGATGAGCTCTGAAGCTTGAAAGCACTAATCGGAATAATTTTTCTATAGTGGTGTGCAACAGTGATAATTCTGTTCGTGATTATAACCACTAACACAACTTTCTAAATTAAATTTATAATAAAATACTAAACGAAAACGTAAGGAAATCGTATGAATGAAAACAAATCGCAGTTTATTCGTAAATACGCATACGCATCTAACTGAACGCACACACACAGCCTGCTTAGACCACTTACACAGCCGTCAGCGTTGTTGACGGACATGGTGGGGGGTAACAGCCTTCTCCGCCGAGCCAGCGCATGCGCACTGGAACTATTTTTTGTCTGTGGTACACCTATAGTTCATCTTTTTTTATGTTGACAGCCATCATAAAGAAGAGTTATAATAATTAAACTTTATCTAATAATGAAACTTTTACTTGTGAACTTACTGTTTTTCTTCTCGTCGAACGCGTTTCGGTGTCATATTCGCCTTCTTCAGCTTAGAGACAGACTGTCACCTTCCATACAACAACCGTTACTAAATACTGGCAGTCTGTCTCTAAGCTGAAGAAGGCGAATACGACGCCGAAACGCGTTCGACGAGAAGAAAAAACAGTAAGTTCACTAGTAAAAGTTTCATTATTAGATAAAGTGTAGTGCTGTGAAAGAAGATGATGAACAATCAAGACAATTAATTAAAGTTCAGTTTTTTTGAAAAGCCTCAATATTTGTATAATTGAGTTAAAACAGTAATTCCAAATTAAAAATGTTGTTTTTATTATTCATTTTGCATGTGATTTAAATATGAACCATTAAAAAAGTCCCACAATGTCAAAAATTTATAATTTTGTTTACTTACTGTGACTAAACGTTTTATACCACTTTCACACAAATTTATATCTACTTATTAGAGCTCCCAATTTATAATTTTATGCATACTTGAATTAAGTGTATACATTTTATTGTAAAGGAATCCTCTGCAATAAAATTCAATTTTATATTAAAATGACTACAATTTTCTATATTAACAGACTTTTTGTTTTTATTTAGATATGTTGGCATTGGCAAATAGCATTAAGGATTTGCTAAAAGTTAGTCGAAGAGCTAGGACAAGTATGTGGTGCTCTCTTACAACGACTCTGCTCAATGATATGGATCAAGAACAGACAACACCACTTAAATAATTTTATATTTTACAGTGCAGTTGCTCAGCATTTATCTGGTAAAACCAAACATCTTGCCTCAGCTTTTTATTTGGGCTAGTCACAGCTTTTAACATTTACAAATATTTATATAAAATTATATTTTTGTACTGAACTTAAAAAAGGTTTTACTAGGTGCATTTTCACTTGCAACTTGTATACCAACAATTTCTATTCAGTTTTATATTTATTAAACTTCCTGAAAAATCTTTCCTTAGTATAATTATGTATTACTAGTGTTAGTATTTATCATTTAATTTATTTTACTTTTTTTATTTTCTCTATGAGAGATTTGTATAAGAATTAGTGACATAGACAGCAGTTTTTTAAAATTGGTGGCTAGTATATTTGACTTAGCTAGAAAATTAAAAGTATACATATATAGATGTTTTTGTTTTAGAGATGGGACATATGTTTTAAAATATGAGCTCTGAATGACAAAGGTCTCATGAGGACTGAATAGCAATAATTGTAAATTTGTTGAAGAATGCTTGTTTAAACACTTAGAGTTAAATAATTTTATAAACTAAAATTTTTTGATGAAAATTCTAGATTTTATAGAGTATCATCTTTTCCAAAATAATCATAATCATGTTAAGAATATTAATTTAACTCTGTTTTATTATGCCCCCTGGAGATATGGAAATTGGAAGTTGAAAGCAGCAGTTACATATATTGTTATCTTGGATTTGAACCATTTAACTATTTTTAATGTATAATATTTATTGGAGCATGTGTCTGTAATTAAAGGTAACTAACCTTTGAAAATCTATTTAATAACCCCCTTTAAAAATATAAGACAGTCTGATTTCATACAATGTGTGAATAGTATTTGTGTGCTAATTATGTACTAAGCTGTAAAAGAAGTATATTCAATAAGTAATTATTCTAGACTGATTAATTATGATTGCAGGTTTTTATATACAGTAAATCCCCTTAATAAAAATTTGTAATTATTTAAGTTGCCACTGAAGCAGATAGCATAAAATGAGGTTTAGGTGGCAGATTTCTTAACCCTTAAAACTCAGATGTTTCTGCTTATAGAATGTGTTCAGTTTTGTCCTCTTTAAAGTACTCTCTTCCACTTTGTGAACCATGTCACTCATTCTGGGATATTTCACAGTTTCTTTTTTAATTTTCCTTTAACTGAATCATTTGATTCAAAATGTCTGCCTTTCAATGTCGTTAGCATTTTGGAGAATAAAAAATGGTGCTATATTGAGTAAATAGACTGGATGTGAAATGACTCTTGTTTTGCAAGAAAAATATACATAACATTTATCGTTCATCAGTTTTGTACTATAAATGTTATTTTTTTGTAAATTGTTAAACTGAAAAATCATAAAGATATTATGTGACTTCAAAATATTATATTGTTGACAGAAATAAATTATGCTGAATATTACCTTTATTATTAATAAAAAAAAGCATGCTGGCACCATTTAAATGTGTAAATGCTCTTGTCTTTGGTTTCTTACTTCAATGTCATGGCTATAAATACTTACTTATTTTCTCTCTGGTAATGCTGTTTCTAAAGTCTTCATTTTTTTAGCTTGCTTCATAGTCTAACAGCACACTTGTGTGGTAAAAAACACAGCACATGAGTAACATATGACTGCCATGTAACATATACCAAAATTTTGTGTAACTGTCTATCTCATGATAGACACCTCTTTAAATACCTGTTCCTTTAGTTACCTCACAGATAGTTGAATGCTAGATAGAAATGACTTCACCAATTTCTGCAACTAGTTCAGTTTTTTGTTATGTCGAGTCATCATAAACAAGGCTCATAATGGACTAAAGTTCAGTTTTCTTTTAAAAGCCCCCTTTTATTTGTATAAAACAGTCCCCCTGAAACAGTAATCCCGAATGTTGAAAATCCCTCCAACAATAATTTTTCTCAGTTTGATATTAAACTTTGTAAGACTTCATTACTTACAGAAGTACTCATTTTAAATGCAATAAGATATACCAATGGAAGTTCACTGACTAAGCAAAGTATCATATTGCGGTGTTACAAGGCTACCACTCCATTTTAACATAATACCTGTCCTTCACCTTGTACTGTTGACATATCAACTCAGAAATTTACTAACTGAAGCTAATCCTTTCATGTGCTTTCTTAAAGTTTTCAGAAAATTAAAAATTGCCATTTTCTTACGACTTGCTCATTTAATTTGGATTTAGAAATACTTTTAGTGTAGTACGTGATAGAAGACCCACATTGATAAGAAGATGTATTTTCCTGAATATGATTTCTTGGACAGTGCTTTTAATGGATAAGTTTAAAGTATTTAATTTTTATTTAGAATAAACACAACAACAATCTCGTTCATAAACTTTTGTAGTTTTTGTTAATAATCACAACACTTGACACACGGTTTAGCACACCGTGCGTGGCACAAAATAGGGGTGTCTGTCTCAGTCGAAGGACTGAGAATTCTTCATCGTAGTATGCATAAAACATTTGGTTTTAAAATAAATAAAACAACATGTGATAAACCATAAATAATTGTTGTTATTAAACATAACAACATACAAAGCAATCAACAGTACAGTTTAAGTACAGTATTATGTGCTTACAGTATTGTAAGAAGTGTAGAATTTGATCTTTATTTTTTTCATTGTGTCCTCTGCAGTAATGCTTTGCATTCATTGTTGAAGGAATGCCTATTTCTTTAATCCCCTGATATGCCTGTCCATTTTGACATTCTCTAAAGTAAAGTATGATTCAGGATGGTGCTTCCGTATTACAAGTGATGGTGTTACCTTCACTAACATTGTTAGTCTTATGAGAACCACAAAACACACTGTTTCTGTTGATTCAATTTTCCACTAGATACCTTTTCAGGACAGCCTTCCTTCTTCTTTTTGCTGGCTCACCAATAATATAAAATTCTTCAAAATAACTAACTACTACTAGTAAATCATATGACACTTTCTGTTCAAGTATGTGGAAGACATCTGTTACATCATCAGTTGGGACAAAACCAAGAGCTAACATCATATGTACATATTTTGAAGTTACAATCAAGAGGATTTTATATGTCTCTTGTAATGTCTCCCTCTGAATTTTTGGTAAACGGGTTGTACTATCTTCCTTCCTTAGAGGACAGTAGACAATTCAAAAAGTAAAGCAACTGAATTTTTCTGGTTCACTTCACCTCCTCTACTACTTTTTCTTGGTGGTCCCAAAATCATAAATATTTCAGCAAATGTTGGTAATGACACTACACAGTTTAGTCCAGCTAATTAATCAGCCACATTTGGATTAGAGGGATGGCTGTGTTTTAAAAATTATTATTTGTTGTACAACAGCAGTTTCTGCTGGTATTGCTTTAGCATGTACTCTATTACAATCTGAGTAATCTTTTCCATCATTTCTCATAGATCTTAATTAAATGTGCCAAGTTTCATGTCCAGTTATTCTTGCTGTAGATTGCATTTTTTTACACAATTTGCTGTAAACATTTTGATAAATTTTACCATTTGAAAACTATTAAGAAATTGTATAAGTGTTTGTTGTAAAGTCAATCAATTAAAAAGTTATAAAAATTATAGCAATCAACAGTTTTAATTTTGAATATATGGTATATCATAGTGTCTTATGGGATTTTAAAGTTATATTTTACTATAGTTTAATCTTCTTTTCATAGTAATACTGTTTATACTTCATATTGTTAATTTAAACATGTGCGCGGCCATGCAGACATGCACACACATACACTTCCAGTTCTTATGTGATTGTATCTTTGTTGGTATAGGTAAAGGTTAGTTTCAGTAAATTTTGAGAACATCTGATCTGTGTGACCTCTGTAAAAATAAGTTTATTAAAACCACTGGTAAACTTAATTTTTTTTATAACAATTTAAACAGAGTTAACTTCTTGAATTGCATGTCACTCATAATTATCACTGCCAACATACATTTGTTCACTGAGCTAAACATTTATAAAACGATTATCATGACGTAATGAGTATGCAATCTTAGTCAAAATGTACAAAATTGCAAGATTTAATTTTAAATTTTATAAAGGACAATTTATGTCTTGTCTGAGTAAGTAGTCATGAATTTTGTTGAAATAAAAAAAAAGAGAAGAATATATCATTCCTACCAGTAAGTCAGATAATGCAGTTGAACTGTCCATTGTAGTGTTGAACATTATCTGAGATCAGGAGAATTTGATATTTTCAAAAATGTGCACATGGTACTATATCTTGTAGATCTCTTGAAGCAGTAAAATCAGTGTTGCCTTGATCATTATAGATTTTTCCATCCCGTATGATTATAGTACATTGTATCCAAAGCATATCAGTATTTTTGATAACATATGTAATTAAATCTACTCATGAAATAAAAGTCGTAATCTATTTTAAAAGTCTGAAAATAGATGACTTTATAATAGTAACTAGAACTGCTTGTTAACACAGTAAAGGAACATGCATAATCAGTAACAGTTTTTTTATTTGAAAGTAAATGTAAATATGATTGTACTTTTTTATTATGAGAATATTTAATGAAAATTTTCCACACATTGTTACTACCTACTGGTTTCTCTAAGACAGATTATTTAGACACATTAATGTATTCCATTTAAACCTCTATTTGGATGCAAAATGTTTTTGTGATATATACATTTTTAAGTATTCATCTCTAATTATTGTACATTTATTACCCAATTATTTAACCCTTTGGGAACCGTCATTATTTACACTAATATGTGAAAAAAGGCTCAGGCAGTTTTGAACATTTTTGCACTAGCTGTAAATGTTTTCATCCTCATGCACATATGATACATATACTTAAATGCATATATGCTTGGGTTTGGGTGATGTTTTTCTTTAAGGTAAGATTGATAGCGTGAAGTACAGTGTAATGTATTAATTAATTTTGTAATGTAATAAATTATCTAACCGATGATTCAGCATTTAGCAGAAAAAAAAGTTCACTAATTTTTCAAATAACAAAAATTGCCTCACCGAAATACCATATAATAAATACACATAGTTCTAACATATAAAAAAAATCAATCCCATATTTGTGACAAAATGAAAGATGACATGTATTTATGTTCTACATTTGGTTCCAATATAAGCTGTTGTTTCAGTGATTAGATGCATGTACACTTCAACAAAACTAGGGACTGAAATCAAAATACTCTTTTCATTTAAAAATGTTAAAACTACAGGTTCCTATTATTGTATTAAATAATTATATGAATTACAGTGTAAGATATGTAAAAAGTCTTACACGAAACATTAATATTCACACAACTTCGAAGTTCACCCAACTTATATAAGTGTAAATATAATACAATTTGCAAATTTTTTTGTTAAAATCATAAAAATACATCAAATAAGAAGAAATATTGCATAAAACAATATAAACATTTAAAACCCAAACACCATCAGGAAACAGTAATATATCAATACTGTAGATATATCGTATCACTGGGAATAATAATAATAATAATGCTGTCTGATGACTTGTAAACTACTAATGTTTTGTTTTACATGTGGCAGGAATTAGATCCTATAATAGTAGTAGCAATTTTAAATGTCTGATAATATCATACATTGGGCCATTGTGATGAAAAACGTGATGTTTAACATATTGGACATGGGTCTCCAAAGGGTTAATTAGAATGTAAATTGTTCTTCTAGTAAATTCCATTATTATTTTGAAGCGTGTGTTGTAATAAGTACATATAACGTGTTTTAATCTTTAAAAGTAGGTATATTTATTATTTAATTTATATCCAAAGTTGCAAGTGTATGCGATTTGTAATTACATATCTCTCTCTCCTATGGCGCTACAGCCCAAGTCGGGCCCTGGCCTCCACCAATCTCCGCCTCCAATCCACTCTATCCACTGCAACCCTCCTCCAGTTTCTTATCCCCATGTCTCTCGCGTCCTCTGCAACGCCATCTTCCCACCTCTTCCTCGGTCTACCTCTAGGTCTCGTTCCCTCCCATGTACCCAGCAAAGCCGTCTTAGGGTTCCTGCCACCCTCCATTCTCATAACATGTCCGGCCCAACGCAATCTTTGAATTTTTATAAATTTTGAGACTGGTATCTCTTTATATATTTGATACAGTTCGTTGTTGTATCTCAGTCTCCATGAGCCATTTTCTTGTATTGGGCCTATAATGCGTCTGAGGATTTTCCTTTCAAAGGTGTCTACTATGTCGACTGTTTTCTGTGTGATTGCCCATGCCTCACACCCGTAGCATAGCACCGGTCTGATGACAGTCCTATATATTTTCATTTTTGTTTCCCTGTGCACATCCCCAGACCTAAATGATGGCAGCAATGCGAAGTACGCCTTGTTAGCCATGGTGGTCCGTCTTTGGATCTCCGGCTCCTCTGATCCAGTCTTTGCTAGATTCACTCCGAGATACGTGAAATTGTCCACCACCTCAATTGTGTCCTCCTCTATCTCGATGTTGTTATGAACCTGGTCCCTTCTTGTTTGGATAAGCATTTTTGTTTTATCCATATTTATGGCTAGCCCAACTTCCTTGGCTTTGTTTTTAAGCTCTATAAATATTTCTTTAGCTGCCGTGATCCGTCTTGACATGATGTTAATGTCATCTGCATATGCGGCTATCTGTACAGTTTTATTTGTTAACAGATTGGAGCTATTTATTGATAAGCCTCTAATTACATATTCCAATGCAATATTAAATAGTGTTGGGGCCAACCCATCTCCCTGCTTTAGTCCCTGTGTAATATTTATGGGTTCAGTTAGTTGGCTATCCACCTTTACTTGGGCTTCAGTCTGCTGCATAGTAACCTGGGTTAATCTTACCAGCTTGCCTGGTATTCCAAATTCATGCATTATGGTGTAGAGTTTGTCTCTATTAATAGAGTCATACGCTTGCCTGAAGTCCACAAAGATCTGGTACACATCAATATCACGTTCCCATCCGCATCTTAGTATCTGTTTTACCGAGAAGAGTTGGTCGATTGTAGACCTTCCAGGTCGGAATCCAGCTTGGTATTCCCGTATTATATTTTCTGTGAGGGGTCTCAGCCTTTGGTTCAAGATGTACGCAAAAACCTTGTAGGAGGTGCACAGCAACGAAATGCCTCTGTAATTTCTACATTGAAGTTTGTCGCCTTTTTTATAAATGGGGCATATAATGCACTTATTCCATTCCATGGGGATTCATTCCGTTTGGCATATGTCCACGATTAAGGAGTGCAGTGCGACCGCCACATCAGCACCTCCAGCTTTAAGCAGTTCTGCAGGAATCAAGTCTGTACCTGGTGCCTTGTTGTTCCTGAGGGCACTAATAGCTTCTTCTATTTCCTGAATTGATGGTGGGTCAGATTCCATCCCCCCAATGTTTGCATTCCGCGGAGTGTGAGCAACAATTTCTCCTCCCTGTAGCATACCACCACCAAGGAGGCTATCGAAGTACTCTCGCCAGATAGTTTTAATTTTCTCTGGATCACTGACAATTCTATTCTCTCTGTCTCTACATAGTGTTGTAGATGGTTTATAACCTTCCCTGAGATGCTTAAGATATTTATAAGCATTCCTTATTCTTCCATCTGCAAAGTCCTGCTCCATTTTGAGAAGCAGCCCGTTTTCAAAAGTTCTTTATTACATATACTGTATTATAAAAGTACTGTTTATAGAGATATAATAATTTTTTATAGATAAAGAAAACATGTGCACTGGGGGGTTGCTAGTTTTCCAGGCTAATTGGTGCTTGGTCAGTTCATTTTATTGGTTTGTCTTTTAATTTTCAAGCTTATAAAACACACACACACACACAAGTCACCATTAGACTACAAACAATTTTTGTTATATAAAAAACAACTACACAAAAGTGTGTAATTCATTAAAACGCTGTAATGGATTATAGAATAACTTAAAAACAAAAATCAATTGAGTTAACAGTATGTGATGATTCAGTGGATTCCTCATTCTTTCATTCTTTATTCCTTGTCATTTCAGTGTTGTCAAGGGCTTTCACATCAGTTACAGTATAATTTTATTCCTTATGTTTTAAAATTTTATATTCAGGGATTTAACCTTCCTCACTCCAAAACCAGTTGCTTACATGAATTAGAACTATAAAAAGAACATCCTCCAAATTGTAAATCCTTCAGTACAGTTTTTTAGTAAACATAACAATCTTTTTGATTAAAATTACTTCCCGGTCTGTTTGACAAAACCTGGCGTTTTGGCAGTGCCATCTTCAGTGGAAACGAGTAACGGTAACGAGAGATGATATACGTTAGGACCACAGTACTGTTACTACCTAACTATAAACACAGAACTGTGATCCTAACGTATATCATCTCACGTTAGCATTACTCGTTTCCACTGAAGATGGCACTCCCGAAACGTCTGGTTTTGTCATAAACTTTGGACCACAGCCAAACAGCCTGGGAAGTAATTTTAATCAAAATGACTCCGGCCATGTAAGCCTTTGTACCCATTATAACAATCTTCTTTTGTTTAATTCAGCCAGTAACAGAAATGTTTTTATATATATCATTATTTATATTTAATAAAATATAGGTGATTTTAATAAATTTAGTTTATAAAGGTTATGCATTTAAATATGATTTTTGGAGTGATTTGAAGCAGTTTTAACTTTTAATTTAAAAAGGCATTTTGATTATGGAAAGTTTAAATTTCTTTTATAATCATATTGAAGCTATAAATTTATTTATTATTCTGGATTGGATGTTAGGATAATGCCGTCAATTTGAAGGTAGAAATTGTACCATAAAACCTTCTCTGATACTATAGTTTTTCCTATTTCCAGACAGAGTTTTCTGTTCTTTCTCCCTTTGTTGATATTTCTGAACATAGATCTGAATTCAGGAATTGATCTGAATTATAACTTAGTCTGTAACCTCATGACCCTGCCTAGTCTGTAACCTCATGACCCTGCCTATCCATTCACTTGTCTCTGGTTAAAAAGAGCATACAGGTATCTTACATTTTTAAACTACAAATTTTTTTGCATTATTTGTCACCATTAATTGCCGTATCATCCACTTTATTACATTGCTATCCTGTTTATTTTCTCTTTACTTATTTTAAAATGAGAACATGTTTTTAGTATGCAAATGGGTAGGCTTACTTATGAGGTAGAAAGTACATGTTATCTCACCAGTTTCATCATCCTTCCCAAGTACTCCTTGTCGGTAACTTTGTACTCAGAAAGTATGAGTAGGGGGTTTTAAATAGATTATTCCACTAGTTATAATGTTTCTAATTTAAGTCTGACATTTATTTTGTAACAGTGCGCGTAGTCTTGAGCTGGTTTACAGTATATGAGGTTTTATAGAAACGCACCAAGCAGCCAGATATCCATTTTGTTGATCAGAATTGAAGGGAAATGAGAGTGTCTTCTACAACATTATTCATATAACATTTAAAATAAAATAACAATGTCTATTATAGGACACAAGATTTATAAGCAACTTGTGTAAAAATAAATGCAGTATGTTTCTACATAAAAACTGAGACAATACAATTAAAATCAGGCACTATGTGCATCATACTGTAATGTGATAAAAGTACTGAAATGTGATAGTATGTTTTAAAGTTTGTAAAGGAATGAGTTAATTATTATTTGTGGTATTTATGTATGGAAAGTGGTTCTTCACTCACTTCATTGAATTATGATCTAAAGTTTTCTTTACTATAAACAACCAGTAGTTTATAGTTTATATTTGCTAAAAGTGAAAAACTTAATTTGGATCAAGCAAGTTAATGATCAACAGGAATGATAGATCTTATGATATAAATTAATCTTTCATGTCTACTGAGAATGGTGAGTTATGGGGCTGAACTTACCAAAATATACTAAGTTTTGTATTTATACTTTTTTACCCCATGCGGTAAGAATAACAAGTACTTTTTAAGAAAATTTACCATCATTAAAGATTATATATAAAAGATTGCTGGGAAAAATGTAAAAAGTGACTTTTTGAGTTATCAGCTATATGTAATTAATGTTACCAATTTTTTTATTTTTTTTTTATTTTTTTTTTAATAATGGTGCAGATATACCACAAACGTCTTGTAGTTTGTACTAACTATTCCTGTTATAATTTCTCCTCTCTTTAGTAATTTTGTCATAAGCTCATTACTTTTCTTTACTTAGCTCATTAAAGTTTTTAGTAATCTGAATAGTATTTATAAGATTGTTCAAAGCTTCAGGTAATAATAATTTGCGTGTACTGGTAATTATATATACAAATTTAACTAACATTAGGGTAGTAACAGTAACACATCAGCACATTTTCAATAACATAACAGTTTACCATTGTTGTTTAACGAGTTACATTCCATTTGCTGTTAAATTGGAATGTAATTATTCATTGAATCCGAGAAAGCACTACATATTTGCTCGATTTGCATTACAAGTAAAATTTCTGAATGACAAAAGCATGACAGACTTTGTTATATAGTTACTGATACTCTCATTATTGAAGACCATGCTTTGTTAGTAGAAGCTATCATAGTGTTGTAATAGTCACAATGTTACCAGCATGGTAAAATCATGTCAATAACAACGCCAATATCAATAAAATAATTAACAATGTCAATAAAATAGTAAATATTACATTACAAACCTAATGTGAATGTAGTCTTGTTAGATCTGATTGATTAAAGTATCCAATTGAAAACAAGAAGGAGCACTACTCTGTAATGCTTCCAAATTACATTTATTTTCTATAAAATAAAATACAACTGTTGAGTAACTTAACTATATATTAAAGTGAAAAGAATTTTCAAAGTTTATTTGCAGTATAGAATGTATTATGCATTGTCTTGCAATAATTATTAGTTAGGAAATTGTTTCGTGCAGAAACATATATAATATCAAAATGCTGTGTCAGTAAGTGGTGTTCTGGTTTTATTTATTAAAAATTATTTAACTTGGTTCAAAAACTAAGTTAAAATACCAATAGTTATGGTACTGTAGATTCCATACTTGTAACAAAAGGAAATAATTCTGAACATTGCAGTGCGAGTTATAGCACAATGAAGATTCTTAGGTATAATTAAGTTATCATCCATTTACAGCATCTTGCACATTCACTGTTAAACGTGTGTGTGTGTGTGTGTGTGTGTGTGTGTGTGTGTGTGTGTGTGTGTGTGTGTGTGTGTGTGTGTGTGTGTGAGCTATGTTAAACATTCTCTTTAAAAAACAAAAGATTATCACAGTCATGTTTGTTTTATTTTGTTGTTTTGATTCTGAAAAACTGTGCTCTGTTAAATTATAATATTTATTTTAAAATTGTATTTCAAAAAGGTGTTCTATTGGTTTGTATTTTGTTACTTGTATGGAGTTTATTATTTGCTTATTTTTTTAACACAACAGATTTTTATAATGTTAATTGATTATGTGTAGTTTGTTGTTTAGGCTTAGTATTATAAGAGAAAACTTTAACTATTGTGGTAAATTACTTAACACAGTGGTGTACTTAATTGATATGCAAACCAAATTGTAAGAACGCTTAATGCTGGTTGCTATTTATGTTGATGTAATTATTGTACCTGTAGTAGGAAAGTTTAACAACAATATTCCTTACTTTTTCTTAAGACATACATATATATACATACATACGTGGCAATTATATACTTTAGTGAAAATGAATTTTATGATAATAATTTTAAATGCACAAATAAGAAAACTGAATGAAAAAATCGTGTAATGAGGACTACACTTTTTTAAACATAAAATAAAATGACTGATGTATATTATTTTATATGTTGTGGCTTTTAGATATAAAGTAGGCCAATGTGTAAGGCTTTACGTGCATTGCAATAGTAGATGTTGATAATTGTTATGTGATAAACTCACACATTGACATCGAGTTTTAAAATTACATAGCTAGCTGTTAGTGACAATCCTATTTTAATATGCATGTGATATTATAATAAGGCCCTGGAAAAGATCCTGGAACTAATATTCTAATTACGGAGTCTGTTGAACGGCAGCTCATTTTTGTGCACAATGGCTCTCTCATGTACTATATATCTTGGTTAAACCAGTGTTCCTAAATTGTTACAAATATGATGCACAGACATATTACTATGATACTATATATTTGCTTTAACTTTTAAGTAATAAATTATACAAAATAGGAAACCTTGAATTGTACAATTTTAATAGACGCCTTAAATGTCGAATAATGTAAACCGGACATGGTGTGCATGCATGTACATGTATGTATGTAAATTCAGAAAAGAGAAACAGTAGGATCTGTTGGATAACATTTGATCATTTTTGAAACAAGGTAAATATCTTTAAATTTTACTTTTATTTTCGTAAAGTGCTGATGACATTTCTTGTTAAGAGAGGAGCATTGGTTTATCCTAAGATATGTTGTTAACTGTTAATTGTCCACTATTTGTTATCAGAGTAAGATATAGCTAGTTGTTAATTATTGATTATACTCTTAGGAAATATATCTTGAAACTGTATTAGTTGTACTGTAGTATGTTTATATAAGGTGATGTCTGCAACGTTCAATGCTTCCATTCCAACAGCCTAGTTGGTTGGGTTATAATTTATTATTTTTTTCATGTGGGAATACCAAATAGTATGACATGTTTGTTCTTAATATTTATAGTATTTAGTAGATTGTTGTTAATGGTGTTGGAATAATTCTAAACTTGCAAAATATATTTATTTATTATGTAGCCTGTAGTTACCACACAAAGGTTGACCTTTGTGGCTTTCTCTTTGTGTTTTTTGTATTTCAACTGCCAAAGTGTTGTGCCTCTGTGTTCGGTATTAGATGCAGTCTCAAAATGCATTTTTTACTGTTTCAAACTATAATATAGTACAGTAATGTTTATTTTAGTATTGTGTAGTTGGTTAGTAATTGTAACATTATTAAGAACTATGTTTAAAACATTTGCATAACAGTAAACCTTAATATTTGTATAACATTAAATAAATATCATTTCAGATCAAAATCTTAAATTCACAGCATTAATATATTAGATGTATTATAGATTAATATAAAAATATATACTGAAACAAATAAAGAGATCTATTAGTTTATATTATTTAGTGTAGAATTAAGTAATAACGTAGAAATAAACTGTAAAAGTTGTTTGTAGTGTGGTTTTTAATTCTGAAAACAAACAAGTAGGCAAAAAAAATCATTGATTCTGTTTTACACAATATCTGGATTTGTCTACTACTTTAAAATTGTAACTGAATACCAAACTTCATTTGATTGAAAAGGGTGTATTCTACCTCTTAACACATAATATTTTATTCTTGAAAAGAAATGTTATACATACCTTGTGTAGCAATGGCATTTTAGTTTTGTTTAGATATTCTTATAATACAAATTCTCATAATTGGTTTCTTTATAGCATGCCATTCTAATTTATGCAAACTTGAAAATGTTACATTATATTTTTACAGCCGTAAATGAAATTAAGTTGTTCACAAATTTCAATTAAGAGTGTGATTTCTGTCAAACCTTCATAGACAACTAGAATCACTGGTATAATTTGTATGACACTCTTTAAGCTGTGCTCTAATGTGAATTGTTTTAAACATAGCTATATTTCGTTTTTGTCACTAATATAATAATATATTGGTTGTACAAGTAAATGCACTATTGCTATCACAATATTCCCACATATTACAACGATATTTCTTAAGTCCGTCTAATGGTGTTTTTGCACTTGCACAATCTTATTTGTTATAATAAATAAAGTATTTGAATAAAAATATTACTAATTCATTGGGCTGTGGTAGAATTTTATAATTGTGGGTGATATTATGTATTCTATATCCCATTATTAATGTGTATGTGTAGACGATTTTTTTTAGCTTAGTGCCATTTGGACCAGTTTATTGTTAGAGGAGATGTACTTTTAAAGAAGCTCATATACTCCTGCCAGAAAATATGCAGCACTTATATAGTCAAACGTGTTAGCGTAGTTTGCTTTTAATACCAGTCAGAAACGATCATGTAAGCAGATTAGTTTGTCATTTTAATACATTCATTAAAAATCACACATTAACTTGAGTTTATATATATATATATATTCAATCACTTTCTGCTACAGTTTGTTTCTTGATATATATAAAGTATTTAAAATTTATATTTATATTACCTCAAGATGTTATTTTTCCTTATTTGGAACATATTTCAAATGTCTCTCAGAGACGCAAGATCGCGAAGGCTGAGGATGAGAGCACGGGAGCTCTCGAAACATGTTCCAAATAAGGAAAAATAACATCTTGAGGTAATATAAATATAAATTTTAAATTATATATACAGTATATTATATATATATATATATATATATATTAATTCCGCCCTCTTGTGAATGTGTCTGTGATGTATACGAATAATATTTGTACAAAGTTGATCACTTTATTTTCTGTAAGTTTTTAACTTACAAAAATTAATTTACAGTAAGAATAATGTGCTTAAACAGTAATACAGTATTATATAGGAATTTGAACAGAGAATTGAATAAACATGCTGTTCCAAGCGATTTTCATGTATGTTGAGTACTGGAAATCCCTTCATAAATGGTTAATTGTAAGAACCATCAAAATTTATTTCATTTAAATTTAATTAGAGAATAATTGATGCTTAAAGACTGTATAGCCAGCACCTCAGACTTCACAAAAAGGATATATGCTTCCTTCTGACTGGTAAATACTAATGTTAATTGTATAGATGGTGATTCTGATTGATTGTGTGAGTTCATGACGGGTTGATAATAATAGTTTATATTGAAATTTAGGTTTACACAAGAGCTTATTCTTTAATCAAATGACTAAGGCATATTATTGTTGCTTACTGATATAATTTACGAGTTGTGCACTGGACACTGGAGTTTAAATTTATAATGTATACAGTTTTTGTGTCTTAATATCGGTGTTATTTGTTATTTCTGCAAGGAACATGATTCAGTCAATTGTATAAAATAATGATGGTAAAATAATTATTATAAAACAACTGAATTACGGTACTGTAAACTTTATTGCAGCCATTTGTAGTGGCAGCTTTTAGTTAAATTTACTTGTTTTCTTGTTTTTGATATCTAATTAATACTGTTAAAACATAAATAGTGTTGTTATCAAACATTATGTTGTATTACATAAATGATTATTTTATTACTTTATTGAGTTTGTCCAAGAAATTATACTTTTATTAAAGTTAGGAGTTTTGTACAAATAATATAACTTTTTTACTTGATATTGCAGAAAGATTTAAACCTTTATATTAGAAACCACATGCAAATATGAAAGATTGTATTAAAAAAAGTAAAACACATATTTTCTGAACAGATGGATTTCTCTTGCATAATAACAAATGACATTATGTAGTATGTTTTGTAGCAAACTTTAAATAAGATGTGAATGCCAGTACATCTGTTACTATTTATTTATTGTTCTAGTCACAGATTATTGTTTTGTAGTAACGTGTAAAAGATGTATATAACAAATAGTATATGACCCACTTGAATTTTATCATGTGAATATATTTTTCTAATAATAAACTTGCTTCAGGCTGTCCATGCATTTTCTCAGTTTAGCGTGTGTGTGTGTGTGTGTGTGTGTGTGTGTGTGTGTGTGTGTGTGTGTGTGTGTGTGTGTGTGTGTGTGTGTGTGTGCTCTAATTGTTAAAGTTGTGCTACTGAACATGCATTTTAAAGGCCATACAGTTACTACTAATCATTGTCTATTTTTTATAGTTATAAAGTGATAAAGAATTTTTTTAACAATCAGCATTTACAGTGGACATGGTGTTTTTCATTTAAGCATGCATTTTTTATCTTCATGGAAGATTTTAATGTAAGCCTTTACTGTAAAACCTATCTGGGAACTTTGAAATTGTATTATTTGTGTGAGGATGCACTCGCGCATGCGTTTGGGCACATATATTGTGTATACATTCACATGTGTATGATTTGTAGACCCATGCACACTTTCACAATGTTATTCTATTCTAGTACAAATGTCAATATAGCACATGAACTGTATGACCCTTCTACTTCAATTAAGATACTGTAGTTCACAGGCACCATCAGGAAAGCACAACAAACATATCAGATGTGTGTGTGTGTGTTTAGATGTTTATGTTGTAATTTTCATTGTTACTTCCATAGCTCTTACAATCAAATTTACATAATTTTGTACTCATCACAATTACTATCTTGGACCAATTTCATAATTATATCTATTCTTTTAAATTGAATTGTACAATTTGCAATGACATATTGAATTATACTGAAACTACATTTTCCAGTATAATAAGTTCCTTCTGTCTTATTTGGCTCTAATTGATGCGTATGTGTAATCCATGCCTGTGTGTTTTTTTAGATTAATATTTTATTGTACTAAATGTGATGTTTGTATTTATTGTAAAGTTTATTGTTATTTAAATTAATATTTTATTACTTTATGTTACTTGTTAAGCTCAAAAGAATTTTATATTAATTGTTTGTAATGTAAAAGTCAAAAAATTTTATGGCAAAGCTTTGGTTGTGACGTACTCATACAAGCAGTAGTATTAAGTATAATGTCCAGTTGTCTATCACAAATACATTATAGATGTTAATACATGGTATTTCGAGAACATTGTTTTCTATAATAAAAATTACCAGAGTACTATTCATCAGTATCTGACAGCTCGATTTGACATCTGTGAGTTTATAGTTTTGTTAATAGTTTCCAGAGAGGTGTTTAATAGCTTGTTTTGTGCAATATAATTTTTATTATTAAAGTGTCCTTTCTGTACTAAGCATTTTAAATATATGTCAATATTTAACATTTGACTTGTTTCATTTTATTATCCTTTCATATAAACTGTCAGCTAGTAATCTCTTCTACTCCCTTTAGTCAAAATATTGATACACCTACAAGGTATGTTTCGAAAGTAAGAGCTGGTTGCAATAAAAAAAATTGTATCAAGAACCATACATGACTTCCATGTTCTACAATTTATATTTAAAATCATTTACTCGATTTTAGTTTGATAAATTCTAAAAAAAATATCCCCCACCCCAAACTATTTTCACTACTAATAGATATTTTTGTTATTATGGGGTAGTCGTTTAATATAATGTTATTTTCGATTCACTTTATCTATAAAAATTAAGTATTTTATTCTTATAAAGAAAGTGAACTACGCAGATATAATAATCCCTCCTCCTCAACCGATCCCCACCATTAATGATCTTTACACATTCATAGAGTAATAGTTTTAGCATATGTAATTTCTAAGGTATCTTACCCTTCAAAATTAAATATTTGTAACTTTACTTGATTAAAGGACAGCAATTTTCAAAAAATCACCTCCACATTCAACTACCCACTCCATTTATAATTAACTCATTCCCCATTTTACAGTGGATTAGTATGACTTTACTTTCGGGGCACTGTTTATCAAAAGTAAAAGTACTTTACTCTTGTCAAAACACAAAACAATGCAGGTAAACTACCCTCCCCCTTAACTGAACAACCCCATTTTTGGTGTTTACACTTTTATTGAGTAATAGTTTAATTATATGTAATTACTAAGGTATCTTATCCTTCAAAATGAAGTAGTTAATTCGACATCAGAAAGGTAATTTTCAAAAAATTACCCCTCCCCCTTCAACTACCCTTTTCATTTATAGATATTTCATCTACCTTTCTATAGTGGATTATTATGACCCTCTTTTCAAGATACTTAATTTATCAAAATTAAGTACTTTACTCTTGTTAAAACGTTGCAGGGAAACTACCCCTTCCCCTTAAGCGATCTTCACCAAATCAATAGGCCTTGAGTCCTCTACAACTCGGGCATATATGCAAAAAATTATTTGCTTCTGTTTGAATTTGCAGCAGTTATTGTTCGCGACAGATAAAAATCTACATACAGACACACAGAGACACTTTTCGGAAAATGGCTTTTCTTCATGTTTTGAGGGTAGTACAATAAGAATCAGCCCTTATCTTGAACATGATTTTTTTTCATGATCACTGTACTTCCATTTCCTTACGGAACATGGAAGTAAAAATTAGTCTTGCTCAGGTAATTTCTTCTTTGCCTGGAGCTGTTCATTTAAATTGTTTCTCTTTGAATATTTAAATGTCTTTTTATCTTCTGTTTTTACACTAAGTAGCATGCTCACAGCATCTAATCCTGAAGTAGGCTTAATTCTGCTTAGCTCAAAAATTTAAATGTAGACTATATTATATGTTCAACTATCTTACAATAATCGTTGTGTGTTCATACATCGGACTCCTTTTAAATATATTAGTCTCATTATGATTAACTAGTATGCTCCCTGAGCTGCAGAACTCGCTCACTATTACATAAATTTTGTTATTAGACAATTTTCCAATTACAGGAAAAATTACAAACATCCCAATTACTCTAATATTTCTTTAGTAACAACTATAGAGCACACTCTATCATACAATAAATGCTAACACTTAAGAATATTCGGATTTGGGTTACAATTCCTTTTAATCTGACACTCAGTTGGATTTTCACTTTAAAAAAAAATTGTGATACCTTTACTGGTTCCTAGAGTCCAAAAATTTTGAAATCTTAAAACTTGGCATTACATTCAGATTTTAGTCAAAATTGCTTCAACTGAATATACCACATGAATTTTTGTGATTTTACCAAAAATTTCACCAACTTTTGGGCTCTGATATCCAAATTTCATAAATGAATACTATGTTCAGATAGTGGTTTAAATTCCCTTTAATTTGATAGCTCACATGGGATTTTGTAATTTTTTTCACAATTTCAACTCCCCAAGAATACAATTTCGACTCAACAATATATTTGACAAGAAGCAGAGCTAGATATTGTGACAAAACATCAAATAATTGGATGCTTTGGTTCTGAAGAAATTCTGTATCGCCTAAAATTTTACCCCATGCCAGGTGGGTGAAGACTATCCCCAACCTTCATGAGGGAGGACTTCTGGATAAAATTTTTGTGGGTCGAACAAACAGCTGGCCAAAGGGAGCTGTGATCTGATTCCTGTAATGGATTTGGACTCTCGCTGTGCATTATCAGCCGAGGGTGAATGATGTCTGTAGTATTATCAAACTCTTTCCTGTCGATACCATACTAGTCATTTTTCTTGTTTAAAATCGAGTTTTGTGTAGCCAAATTCCAATAAACCGAGGACATGAATTCCTTCCTAGACATAACCAATATGACACTAATAAAACACATCACACAAAGCCACCATAATGAACATAAATGGGAAAATTTACAGATAAACAAACTAATACCTAAACAAATACAAAACATGACACAATTTTCAAACACTCAACATCGAAAATACACAAAAAGCTAATATACAGGGTGATTCACGAAGATATCCATAAACTTTAGGAGCTAATTCTACATGTAAAAATAAAAGAAAAAGTTCACATAAACATAGGTCCGAAAACGGTTCGTTAGCGAGTTATGGCTCGTGAACCAGTTTGCCCTGATTTCTGGTCCCACGGTAAAATGACGCCATACTGAAATCCGTGGGGTATAAGGTGAAGGGTAAATTTGGTGGCTTCTTATAGTTTTTGATCTGCAAAATTGAATAAAAGTGGTCCCAGACCTCTATCTTAATTAGTTTTTAAGAAACACTGGGTAAAACACAAAAAAGTGGAATGGAAAAACACATTTTTAGATTTAGGATAAAATAACTTCGTTAATTTGGTAATAAACAAATAAAAATGTCTAACTAACTTTGTAGAGAATTTAATTATAAGAAAACATATATATATATATATACTGTCTATTAAAAGTAAGGACAAATTTTGAGAAATTTGACTTTAATTAAAAACAAAACAGACCAAAATGCGCCAGAAAAGTGTTATAATTTACAGGAATGGCATTGTAAACTTGCGAAACATGTTGATAGACAAACTAAATCGAAATAAATAAATTAAATAAAGAGCTGCCAGAACCTACCTGTGATCTTTTCTCGCTTACTTACCTTTTTTAAATTTCAATCAGAAGTCCAGAGTCGCCATGATATTTTAGGCCATACATCGAAACCTTTATACTCTTCCTTAATAAAACAAAAGGGATAATTTTGCAATCTGACTACCCCCCAATTCAGAAGAAACCCGGGAACGTTAGACGAATTTTTTCAGCACAGAACACTAGGAAGTGGTAACGACGAAATGACTAAGCCTAACACATTATGTATATCAAGAAACAAATAGGTTTTATTGCCACTAGACACATGAACTTATTTTAAACAAAAGATTTCTACCAACTACTTATTATCTAGTACCCAGTACTTCTATTAATGACTTCTCCCCTGTTAATTTTGTGCACACACTCATTCTAATATTCACTTTTAACCCCCGTTTTATTTCTGATCTCATTATGGTTTATATTGTTTTGGGCAATTGAATTTTCCCTTTTTACTTATTTGCGTAATCCAAATGCTGTCCGGAACAGTTTTCACTTCGATCACGTTTAGCGTCACTCAATTGTTACTTTATCACTGAACGCTGGCTGCACATTTTATACTCCTTGGTAGGCCTACTTTAATACTTTTTCGGCCTACCAAGAACTCATCCGAGACTACGTTTTAATTAACCTCTGTACAGGCTGAAGGCTGGTAGAGAACTCCATGTGACGACTGCGTGACGATACCTAAGCGTCGGTAGCAACTACATCCGCCAGCCCGCGCTGTGATTGGCTGATGCGCTCACGTGTTGTCCATTTCCGTCAATCGACTTTGGTGTCAAGATTATTGCCGCGGCACACGGGCGCAAAGTTACAGCCGCATTCCAATGTTATCGTTTTGTACTAGGCACGGATCCGAATACAGGGTATCACACAAAGCAGGTCTTAACGGCCATAAAGAGTGCCCAAACAGATTGGCCCCAAATAATTATTAAATGCAATAAAACTATAGATCCTTCAAAATTGCCCCGTTACAATCCCCCCCCCCAATGAGAGGTCTTTGGCCGAAACAGAAGAACTCTCATTGCTAAACCCCTAAGAGGATCGGTGAGGATATGGTGCCAACAACCCCCCGTTAATTTCTAAACGCATCATGGGTAAACTACCCCCCTAGCTCGGCGACTATGGCTGCACCTGAACGAGATTACTGGACTTCTCTATTCGAGATCCCAACACCGTAACATCGGACAGACACTCACCATAGTACACCTCACCTGCTAACATTCCACCCCGAGATCAAAACCCTGGCCTTATGCCATACCAGATCCTCAACCGATATGTTCCCCCTTACATGCACACTGGGTCGCCTTTGGCAAGTACTGGGTGCGTACACATACTTATTATTACTGCATATAACCTTTCTACACTACTTTGTTGCTTCAAAATTTACAAAAACTTATCATACTTGAATTTTAATTTTCTCTTAGTATTTCATCGATTAGACGTTACAATTTCAGCTCAAAGTCATTAAGCAAATCTCCTTAAATCATGTAAATTCTGTTAATTCAAAGAAAACAATCTAATTCCCGTATCAAAATGTTATATTACCATTAATTTCCTCAAAATACCAAAAATCTTTTATATGAATCTACCATTCTCCTTCACTAACTGCTCACAATCATAAACTGAACATCTTATTACAACATAAATTCACTTATCATTACCTTTGTTTACAATACATACAATATGAATAACATAAATCATTTAACACATTAACATATAATCCACAAAATATTCTGAACCTCAAAACACCAACGGCAGGCATAAAAATAATTTTTTTTTTCCAAAAAATTTTAATTTCCCAAAATATTTCTCTTATCAATATAAAAAAAAAATTATTTAATTTACTTAAGTAACAATTTCGTGAATGAATTACTAGAAACTGGTTCTGTCTCTAACATCAACCATCAGCTGATCTCTCTGGGTCATGTAAATGACCTTGACCCATATACACTACACAAAGCTACACCATAAAATACATGAAACATGTTTGTAAATTTTACCTTCAAACATCATACAACATAAACATAGAACATTCAAAATTAGCATTGTTGTTATTAGCTTACAATAAACAATAAAATTTACATTTATTTTGATCAAAAATTACACTCTTTACAGCTTTATCTGACTTTCAAATTCTATTAAAATCTGTCACTTGTTTCAATTATTAGTACCTTTTAACTATGATTCTCTCTTTAACATTTTCCTTCTCAATTAGTTTGGGTGACTTAATTATTCATAATAATTCAACTTATAAATGGGTGATTAAATATAACCTCAACCCCTTCTGACTCTAACACTTACTAACAGATTTAATTAGTCTGACACCCATCTCTCAAAACATTTACCAATAATTCTCTAATTCCATTCCCATCATTCTACCCTTATAACAAAATACTCTTTACCCTCTTTGTACTTAGGACGTGTGTTCCCTTCCCAATGCTCATCCCCTTATTGATTCCTGGACTTCTAGGCAACCCCGCCAACCCCATTTAAAACTATTCACCTCCCGCCACAACGCTTTTCGTTGAGGACTCCTTATCACACCACCACCCCTTTACAAAATTCCTCTATCAACTAATTACTCTCCCATTACCTCCCTTTCATATTCTACATATACCCACTATCACTACTGTGTCACTATTACTTCTCCTTTTCTATCTATGTTATTCCCAAGAATCTTATTCTGTTCAACACCCATCTAAACTTAACTTGGACTGATTAATTCAAATGCCTTCTTCATGCTTGTCACCCAAATTCTAACATTTACCACATTTTACATTACATTAACCATTGAAAATTCAAAACTATCTCAAATCCATTTCACTATTTAAATTAAAATCTTTAACCACATTGACCCTTTTAACTTTTAAACATTAAGCATTTTGTCTTATTTAAATTGTATTATAAAATTCATACTTACCTTATATCACTCACACACTGTCATAGACACAAAAATATAAACACCAAATAATGTACATGACTCCATGTATCTTCTGAAACATTTTAACAACCATGTTATTCCACAAACTAAACACATCTTACATTTATTTACTCATTATTTATTATCAAGTTTAAATCTCATAAAATCATTTAAATTCATCATCACAATCTCTTTATAAAACATTTTAAATCAATCAAAAATATTTAAACATCTCAAATTATTTTAATTCCATCAATTATTAAAAACACAACATATTGCTACGACAGCACAGAACAATCTACGCGTTTATCGAATGCGCCAGAAAGATCTCGACGTAAGCGTGTGGTGTACGTGCTACTAAACGCATTTTGCGAGAATTTTCTCTACTGTGCCAGCCTTCGCTCGGACTGTGTCAAGGCCGCAGCAATTACGTAGTTCGCGAGAGATAAGACACAGTTTGGAAGCTTCTGGTGTGTGAGCGTAACTATAAATACATCGCGTCGCGGCCTTAGTTTTCAGTTCAATGCGAGATTTTTGACTGTGCGGTTCGAGAGTATTAGTGCGATATATTTACAGAGCGGTTCGAGTTATTACGGTGTACGTTCAAGTAGTTATTAGTGAAGTGTTGCGTTTTATATTCGGACGGTATAATTGTAATACAGTTGAGTCTTAATATTAGTGGACATTTTATTGCGTATGAACAATTTTCATTTGATTTGTTGTAGACACTGTGTTGTTAATTACGAACTGCTTTACTATAACAATTAAAGGTGTGATTAGTGACTTAATTGGTGTCTTGTACTTATTTTGTTTCCACTGTACCTACGACGATCGAGTAGACCGTCGTAACAGTGGTGCCAGAAGTGGGATAGAACGGTTAACAGTGGAAACAGTGGACGCTTTGTACAAGACGAGTGTGATTCGTAATTAATCGATAAACAATGGATACCAGTCAGATGATAGAAGCATTCCGAGCAATGCTACAGCAAAGTCAGAAACAAGAAAAAGAAGAACGAAGACAGGAAAGGGAAGAAGCAGAAAAACGACAAGACGAAAAACGTAATCGTGAAAATGAAATACCAGAGGGACGAAAAAAAGAATTTAGCCGTCAAGCAGACGACGTTAAGACGTTCGTACAAGAAGATACCACTGCAAAATTTGTCCTGTTACAAGGTGAGCTGAACAAACAAGTTGACAGAATATCTGAAATAGAAAAATCTGTGTCAACTATGAAAACAAGTATGTCAAGTTTAGAAGATTCAAAATATCAGAGAAATCAAAGAACGCTATTAACTGAAGTAGGGTCAGTTTTTGCAAAGGCCCCGTCGTTTAATGGAAGCACCCACTGGGCAACTTATTATCGCCAATTTGAAGCTGCCGCTCGCTTAAATAACTGGACGGAAGATGAGAAAGGCCTCTCACTCATTCGTGTGTTAAAAGGACCTGCCGCAGAGGTAATACACAAAGTGCTATCTAACAGTCAGAACGTCTATGCCGAATTAACTAAAGCTTTGGAATTACGGTACGGTGACCAGCATTTGTGCGAAGTGTACCGTGAACAACTTAAAGCGAGGCGACAGCGTTCAGAGGAGAGCCTTCAAGAGTTTGAAGCGAATATCGACCGACTGACGAGATTGGCTTATCCCGAAGAATCGGAGGACTTCCGGAAGTGGATTTCTCTCATTATGTTTACTGACGGTATCAAAGATCGTCAGTTACAACAAGTGTTAAGAATGGCTCGGCATGATAATAAATCAGACGCTCTTGTTCGTGCTCTCCATTTTGAAGCTGCCAAGTCGGCGACCTACATTAATCAAAGTATGCCATCACGTTGTAGCCAAACGGATCCAATACCACAGTATCGTCATAGTGGACAGCATAAAGAGACGATTCAAAAACAACAGTTTAAGAAGTCAGCAGCACCACAACTATCTTTCGAACCAAAGGACAAAGACAGAAGACCGAAGTGTTACAACTGTGGGAAACGTGGTCATCTACAGGTAGACTGTTGGGAGAAGAAAATACCGAGAGAAGAGACTGATCGCACCAATTGGAGAAGTAAAGGCCCAGAACAGCACACAGTTTCCACGCTACATAAGATCAGTGGAAACTTGATTGTTAATGGATTTGTGGATGGTAAACCAACATCATTTACAGTTGACACGGGCGCAACAGTGTCCATTGTGCGCCCTGACTTAGTCTGTAACCGCCATCCTCTAATTAGCTCTTGTACAATACAGACTGTGACTGGAAGCCCCGTCAAGGTGCTAGGAAAGGTAGACGTACGTGTACGCCTGGGTCTTCTTGAGTTTAGCCACCAAATGCTCGTTGCAGACATTGTCGATGAAGTGATTCTTGGCACGGACATTATGAATGCCTACGGATTCGTTGTGGACTTAAGAGAGAATGTCCTGAAAGTTGGCCAAGAGAAGATAAAGCTTTGCATGGCTAAAATGACAGGGTCTACCAACCATTCGATTAAGCGAGTGGCATTAGTCGAAGAAAAATTCAACAAGTCTGGTCAAGAGGAAACCTCCCTGTTGCAAGCGGAAATGGAGGAAGAACTAGCAGAGGAAGTACAAATAAGTATAACGACAAAAGAAGTGATTGGAGAGCCAACTATGGGTGTCGAGACAAAACTCTTGTTTGTTCCTGAGCTGATAGAAGCGGCTGAGGGTAAAGTGGCTGAAGATGAGGTTACGCAAAAGGTTGTTGACGAGAAACAAACACACTTGGATCAGCCAGTGGTATTTAGGTCATTAGTACATGACGCAACGAGAGTGATTCCAGCAAAGCTAGTGGTTGCGCGAAAGATTCGCATTCCTGGGAACGTGATGTTCGGATCACACGAGACTGAATTCGAAGAATGGGAAAATTATCCTTCGCAAGGATGGCCACCTAGATCGCCTGGTCGAGTATTACTTCGAAGACGCTTTGCCAGTTCGGGACGAACAGGCTTAAGGAGGGGGCAGTGCTACGACAGCACAGAACAATCTACGCGTTTATCGAATGCGCCAGAAAGATCTCGACGTAAGCGTGTGGTGTACGTGCTACTAAACGCATTTTGCAAGAATTTTCTCTACTGTGTCAGCCTTCGCTCGAGCGCTCTGACTGTGTCAAGGCCGCAGCAATTACGTAGTTCGCGAGAGATAAGACGCAGTTTGGAAGCTTCTGGTGTGTGAGCGTAACTATAAATACATCGCGTCGCGGCCTTAGTTTTCAGTTCAATGCGAGATTTTTGACTGTGCGGTTTGAGAGTATTAGTGCGATATATTTACAGAGCGGTTCGAGTTATTACGGTGTACGTTCAAGTAGTTATTAGTGAAGTGTTGCGTTTTATATTCGGACGGTATAATTGTAATACAGTTGAGTCTTAATATTAGTGGACATTTTATTGCGTATGAACAATTTTCATTTGATTTGTTGTAGACACTGTGTTGTTAATTACGAACTGCTTTACTATAACAATTAAAGGTGTGATTAGTGACTTAATTGGTGTCTTGTACTTATTTTGTTTCCACTATACCTACGACGATCGAGTAGACCGTCGTAACAATATTTTAATTACTTTACTCCAAAACATTTACAATTTATTTATTACCTTCATAATTATTCTTGTTATTTATTTAGTCTGCCAAAATATTATTATTATTATTATTAAAACAATTTCTACTACATACACACATTGTTTACATCAAACACCTGTTACAATACAAACACATTTAATTTCACTATAAATTTATTTACAATTTCTTGTCATTTTTCTGTTTACCACACCTCATCTCCTAAGTTAGCAATGTCGTAACCATAAACTAAAATATTTAAAATGTCCATTCTCTTATTTTTATTTTACCCACCGTCATCATGTATTAGTCTTACATATTTGTAACAAATCATTTTTATCGACACACATCACATTCTTATTATTACTGTGATAACCCATTAAATCTATGTCGTTCATTATACCATTATAATTTATAGGATTATTCCCTTTTATTATTTCATAAACCTTGTCGGCATTAGTTATTTTTGTCCAGTCTCCGTTAGTATTATTTGTTACTCCCATGTCATTTGTATCATCATATTCATTTACTATATCAATCACAACATCAAATAAATTATTATCATTTACAACAGTATTATCCAAATAATCATCAATCTCTCTTTCACCAGGTAAGTCACTTTTTTCACCTCTCTCAATATCTAAAACCTGCACTAACATTTCATAACCTCTGTTAACCTCAAAAATCTCTATTTCTCTCTCTCTCTCTCTCTCTCATAATATCTCTCATAACCCCCCTGAACTATCTCATTCCATGCAAAGGGCACAACAAACTTACTATATGTCTTGGCACTTCCAAGACCATCACAAAAAATAAAGGGACCATCTGAAGACACCTCGGATTCCACACAACTACCGGAGGAAACTCTGTCCTCATAAAATACCTGTGAAACCTATGTTTCACCATAAACTTGGGGAAAACTTGCCCTTTGCCCTCCATACTCACCTAATCTCTCCTCCCACTCTTTCTCTAATTCATCAACACTAATTACTACTCCATTACTAATACCAACTAACTTTCTACTCTCATTATCACCACCACTATTACTCAAGATATCTACACTATTTTGATTCACTAATATTTCACTCTTGTTAACGTTATCATAACTAACATTATTACTCACCTGGTTTATTGCCACCTGTTTTACATTTAAACTGACCTCATTATGATTATAGTTTTGTCACTATTATTTCCACTTACCTTGTCAATTAGCACCTTGTTTGCACTTAAACTAACCTCTTTCTGATTATCATTTGTATTCACCTCCCCTACCTCGTTTTTTGTCTTCACTGCACTTAAACTAGCACTATTTTCTGTAAACGCATCATCATTACTACCTCCACTATCATTCCATGTATCACTCTCTATCGCTACATTTTCAATTGTGTCACCGTTATCACTTTTGATCTCGTGACTACCATTTTCTACTATTTTATTTTCACTAACCCCTTCACTTACCTCGTTACTTAGTTTACTAGTGTTATCACTATTCTCGTTCAAGATAGCGTAAGCGTATAATCCTGTTTTTTGTTCTTTCATTTGTTCAAGCTCCTTATTGAATTTACATCAATCATCCTCAGTCATTCTGTTCAAAACCCTTTCAAACTCGTGCATGAATTCCGTACTATTCCATGCCTCCCCTAATCCACTTACTTTATTTTCACGTGCCTCGGCCATGTTCAAAAATTTTATTTATAATATACCCTTTATATATAAAAACCACTATTATCCTATAATTACACACATAAAATCAAAACACCTAACACAATCATTGTCAACAGTACAAGTAAACGCAATAACCCTATCAAAACATAACCCTTTTTAACGTAAATATATACGATTATATCTACAAATTCGTCATTACCCAAATCCTATTTTCTATGCTTTAAAATAGGTCTAATTCATATAATATTTATACGAACATCCTGGCAGCATCGCCAATTGTTGATAGACAAACTAAATCGAAATAAATAAATTAAATAAGAGCTGCCAGAACCTACCTGCGATCTTTTCTCGCTTACTTACCTTTTTTAAATTTCAATCAAGTCCAGAGTCGCCACGATGTTTTAGGCCATACATCGAAACCTTTACACTCTTCCTTAATAAAACAAAAGGGATAATTTTGCAATCTGACTACCCCCCAATTCAGAAGAAACCCGGGAACGTTAGACGAATTTTTTCAGCACAGAACACTAGGAAGTGGTAACGACGAAATGACTAAGCCTAACACATTATGTATATCAAGAAACAAATAGGTTTTGTTGCCACTAGACACATGAACTTATTTTAAACAAAAGATTTCTACCAACTACTTATTATCTAGTACCCAGTACTTCTATTAATGACTTCTCCCCTGTTAATTTTGCGCACACACACTCTCTCATTCTAATATTCACTTTTAACCCCCGTTTTATTTCTGATCTCATTATGGTTTATATTGTTTTGGGCAAATGAATTTCCCCTTTTTACTTATTTGCGTAATCCAAATGCTGTCCGGAACAGTTTTCACTTCGATCACGTTTAGCGTCACTCAATTGTTACTTTATCACTGAACACTGGCTGCACATTTTATACTCCTTGGTAGGCCTACTTTAATACTTTTTCGGCCTACCAAGAACTCATCCGAGACTACGTTTTAATTGACCACTGTACAGGCTGAAGGCTGGTAGAGAACTCCATGTGACGACTGCGTGACGATACCTAAGCGTCGGTAGCAACTACATCTGCCAGCCCGCGCTGTGATTGGCTGATGCGCTCACATGTTGTCCATTTCCGTCAATCGACTTTGGTGTCAAGATTATTGCCGCGGCACACGGGCGCAAACTTACAGCCGCATTCCAATGTTATCGTTTTGTACTAGGCACGGATCCGAATACAGAGTGTCACACAAAGCAGGTCTTAACGGCCATAAAGAGTGCCTAAACAGATTGGCCCCAAATAATTATTAAATGCAATAAAAATGTAGATCCTTCAAAATTGCCCCGTTACAAACACCTTCACTTGGTCAGACGAAAACCCACGAGACTGCCCCCAAGACATGACCAACATATTTTTTCATTTAATGTGTGGTGTGGTCTTCTGGGTGACAATCTCTTAGGCCCGTTTTTCTTACCACCAAGGCTTAATAGAAGACAATACTTACATTTTCTGCAAACGACTGATGGAAATCTTGGATGATATTCCACTTGCAGATACAGTGCAGATGTGGTTTTTGAATGGTGGTGCATCTGCTCACTACTGTCATGATTTGATGAACCATTTAAATAATACATTCGGTAAGCGATGGATTGGTCGAAACGGACCAGTAAAATGGCTATCTCGAATTACCCAGAAAAGTCTTACAATTTTAAACAGAACAAAGGTTTTCGTAAATGTTTTCATAAAAAATGTAACAGTAAACAAATTAAAAACTTATACTATTGAAGTTTTTCTTCAGATGATTAAATATCAAAATTGGTAAATTGATAAAGCTGCAAACGTTAGTTCAAAGCAGTTGTTTAATGTGGCCATTTTGTTGACTGCCAGAATTCAGCTCAGAGAATCCATGCTAGCCGGGCACGTTTTGTAGCATCAGGATTATTCTTAACATGATCTCCATATTCTATTATGCGTGTATCAATTCTTCTTGTGTGGCAATACTAGCGGAATAAACTAACGTCTTCATTCAACCCCAAAGGAAAAAAATCTGCTGGCGCGAGATCAGGAGATCGAGAGATGGCCACTTTACTGGTCCATTTCGAGCAATCCATCGCTTACCGAATGTATTATTTAAATGGTTCTCAAATCACGACAGTAGTGAGCAGATGCACCATCATTCAAAAACCACGTCTGCACTGTATCTGCAAGTGGAATATCTTCCAAGAGTTCCATCAGTCGTTTGCAGAAAATGTAAGTATTGTCTTCCATTAAGCCTTGGTGGTAAGAAAAACTGGCCTAAGAAATTATCACCAAGAAGACCGCACCACACATTAAATGAAAAAGTATGTTCGTCCTGTCTTGGGGGCAGTCTCGTGGGTTTTCGTCTGCCCAAGTGTAGGTGTTTCAAAAGTTCACAATGCCATTCCTGTAAATTGTAACACTTTTCTGGCGCATTTTGGTCTGTTTTGTTTTTAATTAAAGTCAAATTTGTCCTTACTTTTAGTAGACATTATACATATCAGTTTTCTCATAATTAAATTCTCTACAAAGTTAGTTAGACATTTTTATTTGTTTATTAGCAAATTAACGAAGTTATTTTATCCCAAATCTAAAAATGTGTGTTTTTCCATTCCAATTTTTTGTGTTTTACGCAGTTTTTCTTAAAAACTAATTAAGATAGAGGTCTGGGACCTCTTTTATTCAATTTTTCAGATCAAAAACTATAAGAAGCCACCAAATTCACCCTTTACTTTATACCCTACGGATTTCAGTATGGCGTCATTTTACCGTGGGACCAGAAATCAGGGCGAACTGGTTAGCGAGCCGTAACTAGCTAACGAACCGTTTTTGGGCCTATGTTTATATGAACTTTTTTTCTTATTTTTACATGTAGAATGAGCTCCTAAAGTCTCTGCATATCTTCGTGAATCACCCTGTATGTACACCACAATCACACATAATAATACCAGTTTAAATTACCAAAAACCAACAGGAAACCATAACAGCAACCAACCAAAACACAAGTACTCCAAAAGATTCAAAATTAAGAAGGCTGAGAATGGGAACAATATTGTTATGTAAAGCAGAAAAAGTGTTACGCCATTACGGAACGTTCTGGTACATTGGAGAACGTTGTTCTACTCTATTCCTGGAGGTGTAATGGGTACGTGATGCTTGGCAAACAAGGCAGTATTACGTAATGCAGAACATCTCATGCCAGTGGGTCAGAAGTGCGACAGAACCGTTAACAGTGGACACTTGTACAAGACTAGTGTAATTTGTAATTAATCGTAAACAATGGATGCCAGTCAGATGATGGAAGCTTTCCAAACACGTCTACTACAAACAGAAAAACGAGAAAGCAGAAGCAAGACAGAAAACGCTCCTGCTGGAAGCAGAGGAACAACAACGAAACGAGGCAGAAGAAGCAGAAACACGATAAAAAGAAGAAGCAGAAAAACGTAAGCAGGAGGCAGAGGAACGGAAGCATGAAACAGAAGACATCAAAGAGTTAATACAGGAGCAAAAGGAGGCACAAGAACAAACAGCTGCTGAGTTGGGTCTCCTACAAGGTGAGCTTAATAAACAATTTTCTAAAATATCGAGGACAAGAATGAATGACATTAAAAATAGCTGAAGTAGAAAAATCTCTCGATTGTTGAAGAATCGATGTCTACAAAAATATGTCATAGAAGAATCAGTGTCAAACAAAATATCTGCAGTAGAAAACTCAATGGCAAACATAAGAGAACAAATTAAAAGTGAGGCTGAGCAGTTCATTATGATACAAGCAAAACAAATTTCTGAACAGACTGCACCAATGATAAAGACAGAAATGACAACAGAGAAAGTCACCTTGCCTGCGATCGGAACAGTTCATGTCATGGTTCCAACCTTTGACAGAAGCGGTCACTGGGCAACATACCTTCGCCAATTTGAAGCTGCTGCATGCGCAAATAATTAGGCAGAGAAAGACAAGGCAGTTTTGCTCGTTCTTGCATTAAAAGGACCTGCGATAGAATTACTACAGAAAGTGCCACCTAATAGCCAGAACACCTATGCCGAATTGATAAAAGCTCTAGAATTACGGTATGGTGAAAAACATTTGCAAGATGTGTACTGCACTCAGTTGAGAGGAAGGCAACAGCATTCCGGGGAGAGCCTTCAAGAGTTTGAAGCAAGTATCGACAGACTAATTAGACGGACCTATCCTGAACCACTAGAAGATTTTTGAACGAGGTTTGCAATGTACACATTTTCTGATGGTCTCCGAGATAATGAACTACAGTAAGTGTTACGAATGGCAAGACAACAGAATAGTGCGGATGCTCTGGTACATGCTTTGCAATTTAAGGCCGCCAAGTCAGCGTCTGGTTGGACAAGTCATGTACTTAAAAGATTTTATTTACCTACAATACTGTATTAAAATAATGTGATTTTCCTAAATCTTGAAACAGATTTTTGTCATCTAGGATTACAATATTTATGCAAGTAAGCTAACACCGGTACGGTACAAAGCATCGTCCCTTTATGATAAACTGGACAGATAGTCGAGTGTATTTAAGGAGCGAAAGTGCATAGTTTGCACATTCCATTCCAATAGGAGCTGGTAGTACGTCTCAACAGCAGACAATTGCAAGACTAAAAAAAAAAGAGATAGGTTTATATAACATTTGATGTGTAACAGTAAGAGAGAGGAAGGATGGAAGCAGTGGCATACCTAGGCCACTGGAGGCCCGGGGCGCATTTCTTTCTGAGGCCCCCCTCCCATAAGACAGGAGTTTATAATCCAATTTATCTTTAAGCAATACATAGCTAAAATATCGGTATGGAGAACCATACATGACTTCCATGTTCTAAGATTTATATTTAAAATCATTGACGAAATGAAATGTTTCCATAGAAAATGCTTCTTTCCACTTATTGCTTCAGCCTTAACCACAGTACTGTGGTCACTAATGTATACCACCTCACATTTTCGCACTCGATTTTCACTGATGATGGCAGTCGATGGCACTGCTGAAACGTCTAGTTTTGCAGAAAACATTGGACTACGGCTAAACAGCGCGGGAAGGAATTTTAACAAAAAAACTACTTTGTTGCCGATAACATAGTACACATATAACAAATTCTCCCCTCCCTCTTCAACTATAATTTTCATTAATAGAAAATTACCCCCACCCTGTTCACCTAACCTCTTAATTTATAGATATTTCATCTACGTTTCTACAGTGGATTATTATGAGCTTCTAATCAGGATACTTTATTTATCAAAATTAAGTACTTCACTCTTGTTAAAACATAAAACGTTGCTGGTAAACTACCCCTTTCTCTTAACCGATCTTCACCAAAATCAATAGGCCTTCAGTCCTCTACAATTCAGAGATGCATGCAAAAAAATATTTGATTCTGTTTTAATGTGTGGCAGTTATCGTTCGTCATGAATACATTTCTCTTGTTTTGTCTTACACTGCCATGCATTAACAGTATAATAATGCTCTCTAACAACATCGTATAACATAATAGTACACTATCTGTTGTGTTACAAACTTCTTTGATATGAATATCGTATGTTGTACATATAATATAATATTTCAAAAATATTTATTCTCTTCTGTATTAGTTCACCTGGAAAAATAAAATTTATTTTATAATAAATTGTTTGGGTATTAGATAAATTTGGTATAAATTTGTCAGAGATGGTCAAACACTTTCTGCTGACATGATACATCCAAATCAAGCGTGCTTTCGAGCAGCAAATCAATTCCTGAAATATCTTCTGTTACATCTGTATGGGAGAACTAGGCCTTATTGAATTTATATACTGGCTTGACAATATTAAAATAGTTTAACAATAGTTAAACAAGATCATTGTTACACAATAGTTGAATTATAATGGAATCGGTGAGGTTCTTCGTTAATTGTATGTGTAGGGCGTGTGAATTAAATACATCATGTTTTTAGATTCAGTTAAGTTTCCCAGGGGAAGAATGAGTTTTGACAATACATTTAACATGAAGTGTAGATAATTCACAAAAAAGTGTTCCTCTAGAGAGCTATTCCCGGAGACAGGGTGCATTGTCAGGATGTAAGTAGCGAGTATGTGTGATGGAAAGATTTGGTAGCTTATTGACTACACCACTAAATAACGGCAGTTAGTGGCAAAAAATGATCATAAACAATAAATGGGTGGTAGAGAATGCCTGGTTTCTAGGCAACATATGTTTGTGTTTATCATTAGGGGCCCTGCTGGGAGAAACATAGGTTCTTAGTTGTGGATAGAGCTACAGAAGTAGTAAATTTGAGCTATAGCCTAGAGGCACTCCAAGATAGGAGAGAGATCTTATTATAGAATAATACTCTAAATAGGAGGTTGTTGTGAATAATGTGCAGCATCTTTCCACAAGAGAGGAATGTCTAGAGATTTCCTCTTTTTTTTTGTCTTCATGATGGACACGAGTCTAAGGGAATTTTGGAGAATAATTTCGTAGGAGAGTTTCTCATCCGATAGATTTTTTGGATTAAAAAGACCTTATGGGCTGTTCCCGTTCTACAGGTTACATACAAACTATTTTCATCTTCATGAAATTCCTAAAGGCATTCTCAGTCCAGGCACTTCAGGCCTGACAGGTTTCTTTGTGAAAATGAAAATATAAATTTCAAGTGAAAAGGAGGTGATTCGTTGCTGTTGTCTTTATAGAAAACCCTTTATTCTAGGGAGACGAGAGAACCGGAACAAAAAAAAAACATTCTTGACAGTGGATGTGGACCAACTTTCAGTTTCACAACACGTAATATTGTTTTTACATGAAATAAAACATGACTCCACTGACAAATATAAAAAGACAATAAAACAACAGATCAACAAAGCCAAACACATAATAACAAATAAACAAAAACCCTACCTGAAACAAATCCAACCATCAGCCCCAACCTTCAAGCACACAATAAAAAACAATACAGACCTTGTAACAAAAATAAAAGACATATGCATCCCCCATAATGCCACACTTCCCTCATTCAACATTAAAAACCTATACACAAACATCCCTATCTCTGCAACTTTCACTATCCTACATGCAAATTATAACATTCATAATTCACTCAGCTGTAATGCAAATAACAATAAAAGGTTTTTTCATTGGATAAGATAATTCTTTTCTTTTCATTTTGTTCTACTGCGCTTCTACATTTGTGTGATAAGGTAGCATTAATCTCAGTCAATACAGAGAATGTCATCATACCGTATGTTATGACAACTGAAAAATAAGTACTTATGACTACAAACACATTCAGTGGCTCTGGCTTAAAAAATATTACTGCAAAGATTCAATTTAAAGTATAAAGTACTAATTCATTATATATGTGTATTACTCTTAGCAGCCATTACATAAGAATTGTATAGGTATTTATCATTTATAGCTTCCGGAGGTTTATCAGTTATTGATGTCGCTTGATCACTGCTATCATAATTAAAACCAATATCACGATCAATGTTGTGTTTATCTGGTAAGCATGGTCATGTGTAGTCATTATTGTCATTGACTTTATCGTGTCCTTTTCCAGCTTTGTGACCCCTCTTTCCTTTTATGTGTTTTTAAGAGTATAAAGCAACTTATTTCATTTTAATATTTTTTTTTTTTTGAAAGAGAAGCCACAAGTCAATTAGGACTAGGCTGGAGCCTAGAGAGAAGCAAAAATTGTGCCAGGTCCAGTATGACGGGACTTGCAATGAAACTCAGCTGTAATGTAACAATAACAAGTTTATTGTATGCCTAGAATTCATACATGCAGGCCAACTCTATGACATAATTATCCCCCCCATGAATCATAAATATCACGAACAATTTAATCCCACCTTTAATAGTATTAAAGAAAAACAACATGTGTATAGTATAACAAACGTGTATAAATTCAGTAAACATATATATAAATATAATAGCATACAAGTGTGTATGAATTCAGTAAATATATGTATATATAAATATAAAATTCTCCCCCATCTTGTGGCTAGCTAGACACCGACAAACATAACAACACACACAGAAACATAAGGCACATAGACTCACAATTACATTAATTCTAACACGAATGCCCCTGGAATGCACCCGCCTAGCAGGCAGTGTAACTACAATACTCAGAACCCAGCAGTGATAAAATATTCGCCCATCAACAACCCGTTTTTGCAGAATAACATAAAAGCCAAAACCCTAGAAAGGATGATAAAAACTCATAACGCATAAATAAAACCTGACCGCCCATTTGCATAGCATTCCGCTGATCAATAACCCATCATGAGTGTATGAACCTTGAGTTCCTTTCACAGCATTAAATAAAAATTTACAGAACTACCTCACCGGATTTCAAACGGTTACTTTACTTCACAAATTCCGGAGGATTTAAAAATCAATATGTACTTTAACAATCAGAAATTAATCACTCGAGGCTTTACAATTTCAGAAAAATTTAGACAATGTATGTTTGACAAAAAATAATGAGTATATGTTTTAGAGTTAAAGAAAATTAAACAGCAGATAGTACAAGTGAAAGTAAATCAAAATGTGTTTTGCCAGTTAAGAAAGACAATCAGTACAGCCCTTTTGTAGGGAGCAAAATCAACTAATATATGTCGAGAAAAAAAACAAATTATTTTCTATTAACCCCGAATGGCTGTATAAATATAATTAAAATAAAAAAATACAATAAGGCGGTTGTGCCCTAGCAGCTGTGGCAGCGCGCCAGCATGTGGTTGACAAAGTTTGACAGGCCTCCAACCTGCCTGAGGTTGCACCAACATGTGTCAGAGAAAAACTAAGTCCCCTTTTAAACCCCAGAAAACGGCCCAAAAAAAAACACAGGAAACCCCCAGCCCTTAAATGTTAAACCCATAGTGAAGTTAATATTTATTCACTCCTGTTCCAGCCGGAACAGAGCTACTAACCTGTTCTATAAATTTTGTAAAGAGTTAAATGCTAATGAGATGCAAACTGTAAAATGTCCAAGTGTAAAAAAAATATCTGGCACGCTCCCCCAGTGCAGCACACAATTACAAGCAGTGCACTTAGTGTTATGTAAATCAGTTATAAAAAAGTGTTCTTGAATTTAACTTATAATGTTCAGAGTTATGATCAGCTGCTCCCCTTTCTAGCAGACAGTCTGGACACGTGGTCACATGGCTTCAAAGATATTTAATGTGAAACAGGCGCACAGCCGGCCCGGCCCCAAAAAGGAAAATAAAAGTGTGAATATCACCTTAGTACTGCTGACAAGTGCTACATCGAGAATCGGTCACCCGCTCCCTCTTCGTACAGGATCTTGTTTAATGGTCCATGACTGATGCAGGTGTACGGCGATCAGCAAGGCCAAATCTCCGGCTTAATTCAAGAACCCTGTTAATTCAAATAAATTAGAGAAACGTTCACCAAAAATATACACCCGAGTTCAGGTAATTAACCTCAGAACGGGCCTCCAATCAACTCTCAATAAATGCACAAGTATTATTAATAAAGTTTTTGCAACCAGCTTAAAGGGTAGAAAATCAGCCATGGAATAAGTAAATTTGAATAATGAACAGACTTTATTAAACGTGGCGTAATATAAAAATCATCAGCTCACTGGCTACATGCCTCGACAGAACTTTGCAGGTTAAACTGCCACGTGTTGAGCAATAATCATTATTTGACCAAAAAATTCAACTGCAAGGCACTCACAGCATTAAGAATGTTTAACATTAATTAAAATTTCATCTAAGGAAGTTCACACAAAGAAACTCTCCACTGCACAGTTAATTAAATAGCTCCCCGACAGTTTGCTGCATGAATGGGCATAGTTGAACTGACTACGCACTAACATTTAGTCATTAACTTTAACATTCTACACCCTTATTACGACAATGACAATTACAATACCTCTCACACTATTAGAGTAATAATAAACTGAACATGAGCTATATACTGAACATTAAGTAATTTACTGAACAATGAGTTTTCTCTTAATATAAAACTTGTCGGGTCGCACACACATAATTACGTATTTTATACGGTTGCATACACCTTGTTATTAATTATCCATATATACATAATTACTTATAAAGACATAAGATAATGCACTTCTTACCGGGAGTCATTTATGCTTTAGCCAGCCATGTAGACGGATACAAACTACGCCGTAATTGTTCGAAGAGAGAGACGGACCGTTGTATCTCGCAGAGGCAGTGAGTCGTCTGCCGTTAGCAGCAGAGGAAATGCTCCCCTTTTCTACGAGTTGCGCGCGCAACCGTCCACGCCGGACAAAGGTCGCTTGCATTCGCTCTATTTTACAATTAGACAAAAACTTTTCTAAAACTTTTTCAACGGCCGGATTTACACCGGCACACCCCCACCCCGAAAGGGCAACCCGGTTGCCCCACTCTGAAACTCGGGAAAGTACCCTGCAGTGTACCCCCATCTTAAATACTCCGGTGGACATCGTGGGTAAGTCGGCCAGGCAGACTTGCTCTCAGGAGAACAGAGGCTCAGAAAAGAAAACGAAACAGACGAAAGAATATATGTAGTGTGTAAGTGTGTATGTGCGGCACGCTGACCTGATCAGGGCCAGCCCACCGCAAAGAGGGACAGAGAAGAAAGACAAAAGAAAAGCTCGGGAGCTCCCTGAGTTCCGACCTCCTGAGGCTTGTCCACTCAAGCCAGAACACGATAGCCACCTAAACAGGGCATCTGCCCCATATACCTACGGGGTAATTCTGTAATACAACCCCCCCCATTTTACACAATACCGTTACTGCACGGGCCAAGGGGAAAAGGGGGCGATGACGGTCTCCATGATGCGGTGGTCCCCACTGGGGACCTGACGGAAAGCCATGTCAACTGTGACTATGGCACCTATCCAATATATATATGAGTTTTACATGTGTGCTCCAAGGACAAGTGGTCGACGATGCTCGCTACGAGGAGCAAGATCGACCCCGCGACGAACACCGCCGACCCTCCCACTCTCTCTAACTCCTTTTTTTTGCCTTTTCTAGTTTTTTTTTCCCCCCCAGGGGAAGGTTAGGAAAACCGGAAGGTGGAAGGTCAAGGATTATTGAAGGTCATGAGCTGCGACTAAAGGTAAGGACATGGCTCCCTCCGGACATAAGGACAATTGGAGAAAGCCAAGGCTCGCGCAGGCAGGGGCGCATCCCTGAAGTAGACAAACCCCACTGGGACTGTGGGAAATATCTACCCGCTACCCTATCATTCTCGATACCGCCCCCGGAGCACACCCTCTTAAAATAGACAACATCCCCACTCGCACAGAGACCACCATCATTCCCCCCCTTTTACAGCCCGTTTACCCTTTTCTAAACAATTTAAATTTAGAGATATGGGTGGTAATCTCTTTCGGATTACCACCCGGCTCTTCCAACCGCGCCGTCACTGGTGACGTAAACCCTAGGATACGGTATGGTCCCGACCAACGATAGCACAATTTAGCGGCTCTTTTGTCCGCGGCTGAGCTGATCGGATGGCTCTGGCAGTAGACCCAGTCGCCGGTCTGAAAGGGGTTCGGAATTCGCCCCTGATTATATCGTCGACGGACCCGCTCGTGCGCTCGCAGCAAATTCTTCCGAGCCTCCCTCCATCTCTCCGCAGTTCCATTATCGGGCTCCCGTGGTAGAAGATCGTCAATATTCCACAAGTTAGTCAATGGGAGTGCGGGCGAGAATCCAAACATGATTTCAAAGGGCACGGCCTTATGACTGTCATGCAGGGCCGTGTTAAAAGCTAGCTGCAACCACTTCAAGTTCTGGTCCCAGGTGGCCTGTTGCTCCGCGTGATAGGCAATGAGTGCGGACCGGAGATTCCTATTGAACCTCTCCGCATGGGACGGCTGTGGGTAGTACGGGGAAGTGGTTACATGTTTGATACCGCTGGCGAAACATATCCGCCGGAACTCACTCGAAATGAACTGTGGTGCATTGTCGGAGACAATGATGGTCGGAAGACCGAAATGCTGAAAAACATGGTTCTGAAGCGCGCTTATGGTTAAACGAGCTGTTGCCTGCCGTAAGGGCAGTAGCCAGGCAAACTTCGAAAAAGCATCCACACAGACAAGTAGGTAAGCGTTACCTGACTTGCTACGCGGGAAGGGTCCCACGTAGTCGATGAATAGCTTCTCCATCGGTCTGCTCGCCATGTCTGATGACAACAACCCCAACTTAGTGTTTTGAGCAGGCTTGCTTAAGCCACACAGATGACAACTCTTAACCCTCGTCGCGATGTCCCTGTCCATGCCCTTCCAGATGAAGTGTTTCCTAATCCCGGAAATGGTCTTCGAAATTCCCTTGTGGCCTCCTACTGGGGAATTGTGATAATAGCTGAAGACCATGGGCACTAACTTGCTAGGCAGCACGATCTTCGGGGCACGTCCCTTTCTTTCTCGACAACACAGGACGCCCTTGGACAAGAAGTACGGGGCCTGCGCGTTACCCTCCTTTATTTTCTGGATGACAGGACCCAGCTCTTCATCATTCAACTGATGGGGCAACACACCAGTGAAGGCTAACGGAAAGTCTAGTAGAACAGAACAGGGTTGCTCAGATTGGACTTCACTGGGTTGGGAAAACATGCGTGACAAAGCATCTGCAACCACATTTTGAGTTCCCCTAATGTGTTGCACCTTGAACTTGAAGGATGAGATTTTAACCACCCATCTACCAATTTTACCCAGTTGCCGGGGGTGAGCAAGAAGCCAAGCGAGAGCCTGATTGTCGGTCTCGAGCAGGAACTCAGCGTGTTCCAGAAAACGCCTGAACTTATCTAGAGCGTATACCACCGCTAAACACTCTAGCTCATATACTGAAGACGTTCTTTCTTGCTGGATCAGGGTTCGGGAAATAAAGGCCACAGGCTGCCTAGCACCATCAACGACTTGGGACAGAACCGCCCCGAGCGCCACCGAACTCGCGTCCGTCTGTAAGATAAACGGTTGAGAAAAATCCGGCATCCGGAGCACCGGCGGGGAAATAATAGCTTCCTTCAACGTTTCGAAAGCCTTCTGCTGGCTTTCGCCCCACACAAACTTAGTCCCCTTCTTTCTCAATTCATTTAGGGGTGCCGCTATCTCCGCTGCATTGGGGATAAACCGCCGATAAAAGTTAACCATCCCCACGAACCTGGCGATGCCTTTGGCATCCCTTGGTGGGGGAAAATCCCGGATACCCTGGGTCCTTTCAGGGTCCACTGTAACGCCTTGGTGCGACACCAGATGCCCCAGAAAAGAGATGCTCTCCTGGGCGATTCGCACTTTCTCCGGATTGACCGTGAGGCCCGCGCTTCTCAACCTGCTCATCACCTCCCTGAGATGACACAGATGTTCCTCCTAGGTTTTGCTGTAGACCAGCAAGTCGTCCAAATAGTTGAAAATGAACTTAAATTTTACATCTTGAAACACTAGGTCAAGCAGACGCGTGAGCGTTTGGGAGCCCACCGCCAGACCCATAGGAACCCGCGTATACTGATATAAATTCCACGGGACACAGAACGCCGTGTACGGTCTACTTTCCTTGGACAAAGGGATCTGGTGATATGCAGCGTTGAGATCAATCACGGTGAAGTACTTGGCCTCACTAAACCAATCGAAAGCCGAGTGAAGATCCAGAAGGGGAACCGAATCCACCTCAATATTCGAATTTAACTTCCGGTAATCGATTACCATACGGTGCTTACCCCCAGGCTTGGGTACCAGGAACGCTGGACTGGCATAACTGGAATTGGAAGGTTCAATTACCCCTTGCTCTAAAAGCTCTTGAACCTTCTCCCTCAGAACGGCCATTTTCGGAGGGGCGAACTTGTATGGGTGCGACCTCACTATCTTAGAGTCCGTTAAACGAATTTTATATTCTAATAAATGTGTGAGTCCCAACTTAGGAGTTAATACAGAGGGAAATTCCTCACACAATAGCTCTCTGCTGGGCGGGAGTGAGATGATCTCGTGCAGAATCGGGACAAGCGACCTCTTGGATACCTCCCTTAGCTCCCTGGTATCCAAGAAATGGAATAACAACACCCCGATTAAATTTAAAATAACACTGGTGCCCATGGATGTCCAACACGAGACCACTTTTAGCGATGAAATCGGCACCCACAATACAGTCAACTCCCAGAGCCGGAGAAACCAGAAAAGGCCACACCCAAGAAAAGCCATCAATCTTGAACTTAAAGGAAACCACCCGGGAGATGAGCAGAATTTCCCTAGAAGCAGTCCAACACACCACAGACGACCGATTCGACCCTTTTATTAAGCCCTGTTTTTCAAGGTCCGCGCATACTCGAGATGAGATGATAGATCGGGCTGACCCGGAGTCAACTAGCGCTCTGAGTTGACCCTTCTTTACCTCGAGCGACAGGAAGGGGCATTCAGAAGCCTTTTGCGGGACGGTAGTAAGGACCTTGATATTAGAAGAGTCTGGACCTATCCTCTGCCTGGAGGCACTTGAATTCTGAAAAGTCATGTAACGAGGGGAAGACAACCTCCGATTTGTCCCCCCCTGGTAACTTAGTTTTTTGAGTACCGGACCCTCGGGGGAAGCGCCGGACGCATACCACCCTCCGGACAATCGCGGGCAACATGCCCCTGTCTGCGACAGCGAAAGCATACAACACCTCACACTTGTCCACCTCGATCACCGTTATTTCTCTGAACGACCCGTCGTTCCACCACTCGGGGTTCGCCCAGACTGGCCCACGGGATTCATCTATTGATTGTATATCCCGGGATAACGCGCACAGCTTCTCGAGATCTTCATAATTCCGCGGTCGCTCAGCAAAAGTTAAACGAGATCTCTCCTGGGGAGTAACCCCTTCGAAGATCATCTGCACCACTTCATTCTCGGGCAGTCCCAACCCTAAAATCCGGACAGCATCACGGATACTCTGTACAAACTTCGCAAAATTCTCCCCGTGTGCTTGCACCCGATAACAATGTTTGTGCTGCAGCTGATTTCGCAATAGGCCCGGCACGCATGCGTCCAACACCCCCCAATGGAAAGACGCCACACTGCCGCCATCTCGTATAGTTCGCGCGACCCGCTCAGCCACAGACCCGCGACAATAGGGATACACGAGTTCGAGTAGAGTGCTATCCGACATCCCCGGGAAGTCGGACAGCTGAAACAAAATTCGGAAAAAGATCATCAATTTATCCACGTCCAGTCCATCCACAACCGGAAGCTCATGAATAATGGAGGACAGGGGGTTAGGTAAATTATTATAAGAGACGCTCGATCCCCCCGAGAGAGTCAGCAATGGAGCCGCAGGATTCGGCGACTGCGCTATGTCCATTTCAGGAGGCTGGGGAGAGCTCACGGAAAGCTGAGACTTCACGGGCTCGAAGTTCCGCAATGCTTTAGCCACCTGTTCCGAAATCAGCTTCAGCGTGGCGCTGACTTCAGCGATTGTAGTTTGCGCGGACAAGTTCTCCAGTCTATGTTGCAGGTGTTCCGCTCGCTGACGCACTCTCTGTCTTGCCCTGAGGTTGGAAGGGGCCGACTCAAAATCTTCCATCACCTCCCGCAACTCTCCCCACTTCTCCTGGCACAACTCGAGCTCCGCTGTCACATCAGTGACCTTTACGAGCGACGTCGTCCCCCCGGACGCGAGGGCGTCTCTTAACTGCTTCCTTAAAGAAGCGACATCCCCTTGGGGCCTCCCACCCCGGGACTTAATCTCGAACTCCAACTCGTGCTTCAAAAATAACTCGGGATTTATAACACTCATGCCGCCAATGCTCTACTTACTTCTCCTATAAACCACAAACGAACATAAAAACAAAAATCACTAAACCAGGAAAACCTTGAGTACTGTTCTTCCATCAAGAAGACCCCCGGGTTCTCTAGCGCTGCGGAGACCTGGCCTATTCTGAACCATTCACATCCACGACGGAAGGAGACAAGTGACAAGCAACAATACTACCCACACATAACATCAAACAGCAGTTCGACACACACGCCGTACCAACACATAACTCACAACAACCAACTAACAATTGAAAGTCATAATCCGGGAATTAATACTTCAACATCAACCGGACACCAGTCGGTGCCGGTACCGATTTCCGATCGGACCATACCGCATCCTGTCAATATAACACGCTAAACTCCGACCCCGAATCAACATTCCATCTTCCAGGCCACACTTGAGACTCCCCGTCTGTACAACCATTATATTTTTTTTTTTTTTTTTTTTAAATACAAATAACCGCCTCAGTGGTGCGACCCGACTCACAAGTTACACTACCTCCAACTAGCCTACACGGGCATATATCAAAACTGTCACCACAATCGCATTAATATTTCCGAGTCTGCAAGCCCCGTCACACACCAGGACCCAAGGGTTCAAGCCTAGAATGAACCACGCTCACTGCTACCATTTGTGACCCCTCTTTCCTTTTATGTGTTTTTAAGAGTATAAAGCAACTTATTTCATTTTAATATTTTTTTTTTTTGAAAGAGAAGCCACAAGTCAATTAGGACTAGGCTGGAGCCTAGAGAGAAGCAAAAATTGTGCCAGGTCCAGTATGACGGGACTTGCAATGAAACTCAGCTGTAATGTAAAAATAACAAGTTTATTGTATGCCTAGAATTCATACATGCAGGCCAACTCTATGACATAATTATCCCCCCCATGAATCATAAATATCACGAACAATTTAATCCCACCTTTAACAGTATTAAAGAAAAACAACATGTGTATAGTATAACAAATGTGTATAAATTCAGTAAACATATATATAAATATAATAGCATACAAGTGTGTATGAATTCAGTAAATATATGTATATATAAATATAAAATTCTCCCCCATCTTGTGGCTAGCTAGACACCGACAAACATAACAACACACACAGAAACATAAGGCACATGGACTCACAATTACATTAATTCTAACACGAATGCCCCTGGAATGCACCCGCCTAGCAGGCAGTGTAACTACAATACTCAGAACCCAGCAGTGATAAAATATTCGCCCATCAACAACCCGTTTTTGCAGAATAACATAAAAGCCAAAACCCTAGAAAGGATGATAAAAACTCATAACGCATAAATAAAACCTGACCGCCCATTTGCATAGCATTCCGCTGATCAATAACCCATCATGAGTGTATGAACCTTGAGTTCCTTTCACAGCATTAAATAAAAATTTACAGAACTACCTCACCGGATTTCAAACGGTTACTTTACTTCACAAATTCCGGAGGATTTAAAAATCAATATGTACTTTAACAATCAGAAATTAATCACTCGAGGCTTTACAATTTCAGAAAAATTTAGACAATGTATGTTTGACAAAAAATAATGAGTATATGTTTTAGAGTTAAAGAAAATTAAACAGCAGATAGTACAAGTGAAAGTAAATCAAAATGTGTTTTGCCAGTTAAGAAAGACAATCAGTACAGCCCTTTTGTAGGGAGCAAAATCAACTAATATATGTCGAGAAAAAAAACAAATTATTTTCTATTAACCCCGAATGGCTGTATAAATATAATTAAAATAAAAAAATACAATAAGGCGGTTGTGCCCTAGCAGCTGTGGCAGCGCGCCAGCATGTGGTTGACAAAGTTTGACAGGCCTCCAACCTGCCTGAGGTTGCACCAACATGTGTCAGAGAAAAACTAAGTCCCCTTTTAAACCCCAGAAAACGGCCCAAAAAAAAACACAGGAAACCCCCAGCCCTTAAATGTTAAACCCATAGTGAAGTTAATATTTATTCACTCCTGTTCCAGCCGGAACAGAGCTACTAACCTGTTCTATAAATTTTGTAAAGAGTTAAATGCTAATGAGATGCAAACTGTAAAATGTCCAAGTGTAAAAAAAATATCTGGCACGCTCCCCCAGTGCAGCACACAATTACAAGCAGTGCACTTAGTGTTATGTAAATCAGTTATAAAAAAGTGTTCTTGAATTTAACTTATAATGTTCAGAGTTATGATCAGCTGCTCCCCTTTCTAGCAGACAGTCTGGACACGTGGTCACATGGCTTCAAAGATATTTAATGTGAAACAGGCGCACAGCCGGCCCGGCCCCAAAAAGGAAAATAAAAGTGTGAATATCACCTTAGTACTGCTGACAAGTGCTACATCGAGAATCGGTCACCCGCTCCCTCTTCGTACAGGATCTTGTTTAATGGTCCATGACTGATGCAGGTGTACGGCGATCAGCAAGGCCAAATCTCCGGCTTAATTCAAGAACCCTGTTAATTCAAATAAATTAGAGAAATGTTCACCAAAAATATACACCCGAGTTCAGGTAATTAACCTCAGAACGGGCCTCCAATCAACTCTCAATAAATGCACAAGTATTATTAATAAAGTTTTTGCAACCAGCTTAAAGGGTAGAAAATCAGCCATGGAATAAGTAAATTTGAATAATGAACAGACTTTATTAAACGTGGCGTAATATAAAAATCATCAGCTCACTGGCTACATGCCTCGACAGAACTTTGCAGGTTAAACTGCCACGTGTTGAGCAATAATCATTATTTGACCAAAAAATTCAACTGCAAGGCACTCACAGCATTAAGAATGTTTAACATTAATTAAAATTTCATCTAAGGAAGTTCACACAAAGAAACTCTCCACTGCACAGTTAATTAAATAGCTCCCCGACAGTTTGCTGCATGAATGGGCATAGTTGAACTGACTACGCACTAACATTTAGTCATTAACTTTAACATTCTACACCCTTATTACGACAATGACAATTACAATACCTCTCACACTATTAGAGTAATAATAAACTGAACATGAGCTATATACTGAACATTAAGTAATTTACTGAACAATGAGTTTTCTCTTAATATAAAACTTGTCGGGTCGCACACACATAATTACGTATTTTATACGGTTGCATACACCTTGTTATTAATTATCCATATATACATAATTACTTATAAAGACATAAGATAATGCACTTCTTACCGGGAGTCATTTATGCTTTAGCCAGCCATGTAGACGGATACAAACTACGCCGTAATTGTTCGAAGAGAGAGACGGACCGTTGTATCTCGCAGAGGCAGTGAGTCGTCTGCCGTTAGCAGCAGAGGAAATGCTCCCCTTTTCTACGAGTTGCGCGCGCAACCGTCCACGCCGGACAAAGGTCGCTTGCATTCGCTCTATTTTACAATTAGACAAAAACTTTTCTAAAACTTTTTCAACGGCCGGATTTACACCGGCACAGCTTCAGCTGTTATGCTTCACCAATGTGTCAATGTATGTCCCACACTATGATGTCAGTGGGGCTTATAATGATGTAGTATTCGTGAAATGTGGTTTACATCCCAATCTAGTCAGGTGTTCTTCTGCACTTTCTCTTCTAGCGGCTCCATTTCAACTCATTCTGTAGGACTGTGTTTTTTATCCTGTCCTCTTCCTCTTTCATATATTAATTAATTCTTAGTTCTGATCTAGTTTATCGCTTGTGTTAGAAACAAAGTTACTAATCTCCAGGCTATTAGGCCATAGTCCACTCACTCCTGCTGTTATGAACAGACGTTTCAGCCTCTCCTCTGGAGGCCAGCTTCAGTGTGCAAATGATTTGATAGCTGACATGGTCGTCGCCAGTTAACCACAGTTCTTCTTTTGCCACAGTGGTATGGTTAGCCTGGAGATAAGTCAGTTTGTTTCCAACACAGTTGACGCCAGCTGTGAAAGCCTTAGGTACAGACGGTTTATCACCTATTTCATATTTTCACAATAATATAACATAACTGTCACAATTATTTTCAAGTGTAATTTTATTTTTAATATTGTACTTTCGATATGGTACAGGCTTCTTAAAACTATTTATTGCCATTGGTCATGTGTAAATTTAAAACTATTCCACCTTAAGATGGCTTTTTGTTTACTGTGAACTGAATAAAACATATAGCTTTAAATCTGTACGTTATTAGCAGTTGAAAGGAGGCAAAATACAAAAATCTTGTAAAACTACTTTTCCATATTTTCGAATTTTTCAAAATTACAGTTCTTTGGATCACAATACTTAACTAATTCCTTCAGCTTAAAAGAGTCACTGTGTCAATCTTTTTTTAATCTCTAAACTATCTTTTTGTCTCTTAATTCTGAAAATATCATATATTCTAGTTTGTTATACCTTTAGTTATTTTCTAAAAACTGATATTAATTTATATTTCTGGCAAAGTCCTTTCCATCTTTCCATAAGCCTTACACACACATACACACAAAATTTTGGGAATATCAAAATATAAATTAATATATATAATAAAAGATAAAAGATGGATATGTTGGCTTTATTTATGATTTTCAAAGTGTTAATCCAAAGTTTGTTGTTTGATTGACAGCTAAACATTTCAGTTACAACTGCGGTAGTCCATCTTTACTGGCTGTTTTCAAGCCTCTCAGCAACAATTATGAATTTGCTGACATACACTGGCTACATTTTTGTAATTATGTTGCCTCTCATGTTTCTGAGAGACAGATTTTTTTGGAATCAATTACAAAACAGCAATAGGAAAAGAAGGATACAAAAGATTAAAATTGCATACCATCTAACAGCAAACATTTATAACAAAGCAAAAAAATAACAAAACAGTAATATGTCCTGAAGCCTTATATGCATGTGAATGTTTGAGTCTTTTTCACAGAAAAAATATTAGAAATTGAAAAAAGAAAATTACGAAAAATTTAGAGCCTGAACCGATGAAAGATTTGAAATTTAGATTAAGATCAAATAAAATAATTTAGAAAAATCTTTAATGTTTCATAGAAATGTAAAAGGCAAGATTAAAATTGTTTATGGACATTTAATAAGAATTGAAAATAAATAAAAGATTAGCGAAACAGATATTTGAATGTCTAAAAAACATGAAATCTAAATGTGGATGCCACAAAGAAATACAGAAAGATTTAGAACAGATCCCAAACATAGTTGAAGAAACAATTAAGGACAGGAGTAAGTACATAATCAAGCTGGAAGGAGAGGTTAACAGACAAAGGAGGCGAGATGTCATCACAGAATAGAGAAAAATCAGAAGTGAAATAATGAAAGCATACTGGTAAATGAGAAAAGAACATGTACAATGCAGTCTGAAGTAGCCTTAATCAATAGAAACCCCCTATAAATATGATGAAAATTGATATGTTTTTAAATAATCACTTCATATTTATACATTTCTTGAAAGCACAAAGTTATTTAAAGTTAAATTAAAAATGACATAGTCATGAGAAACATACATGTAAACTACCAAATTAATAGTTTATTTAATTATAAATAGATTAGTAGTTTAAACCATGACCTATTTACATTTGATATAGTAGTTATAATGATAGCCTGATAACAAAATCAATTTTAGATACGCTGTGTGAACACAGTAGGTCAGTAGATAGCTGTGGATTATATAAAGTAATTAATCTGCTAATAGAATAAATAATTTTAAGATAAAGTTTTGTTTTTTATTATTCAAAGAAAATTTTAACATTACAAGTTATATTTGATGTGCGATCTTTATATGATTACTAAACATGGTTCAGAATTTAATATCTAATGTTCTTTGTATTTTTTAACTGATATACACCACTTATACGCACTAAAACATGCCACATCAGATTTATTCATCTCTATTTAGCATTTACAAATATGTTGAAATAACTATGTTGTTAATATTTTAATATGGTATTCTTATGCATGAGCAGCTCCAAGTCACTTGTTAACTGAAAATTTTTTAATTAGTATTAAATAAACTATATCATTATTTTAATTACTAATTAATTCAGTTTATAAAAATTTATTCTCAAAAGAGCTTCTTGAGCTGAAAAGAAATGTATAAATATTATAGTAATAAATTTATAAATATTAATAATATTATAATAATAAATTTAAATTAAAAAATATTTAAAACTTAACCCCATTACGGTACGATATGTTTTAAATAATTTTAATTTCTAAGTCCTTTAACTTTTCCAGCACTTTTCCTAATCTTACTTTATAAACATACTTAATTTCTTATATATCTTATACTAGTTTATGTCTTAAACTAGATATAATATTTTTAATATAAATAAGAGTCTGAGTCTACACTATTTTAGGTGTTTAGACATTGTTGAAAAGTAGTTGTTTTTCTTAGGCCTCAGTTCACTTCTGAAGGATATTGTTTTGTCTATTCAAAATGTTCAATTCAAAACAGGATCTTCAAAACAGTTTATTCACTCAAAATGTCATAGTTATATGTTGCACTCTCATATTTTCTAATTATAAGTATAATACTACTGACTCGGAACACTAAGTTTTTTATTGGGAATCATGTAAAATTTTTACCTTATAGCCTGCACCAGTTTTCACTTATTACAAGCTTCGTCAGAGGCTGCCACTAGGAGCGCTGTCCATCTTGTTCTTGGTGACGGCACCGTCGTTTTAAAGATCGATGTTGTGTGTGTGTGGTGTGATATGTTTGATAGTACGTGTGATTTGAATTAGCATTCGGCACACTGAATTTCTGGTTCACATTATCATCATTTTATTCTGCTGCATTTAGGTCTAATGCAAATTACAAGCCATTTCTAAAAAAATTGGGCTTGTCGTCTAAGAATTTTTGTTAAAATATCGATAAGTTGATAAACTGTCCATTCTGAGTCATTTGAAATGACTACATTTAGCCAACTTGCCTATCATGAGTAGCTTAGGTATCACTATCAGACATATTCATACAAAATAGCATAGTAACAAAGTTCATTGGTTTTTTTGAGCCTGATAATTTTTTTTAATAGTACTGTGAAAAAAGAGAAAAAAGAAGATGAACAATCAAAACAACTGATAATTTTGTATGTTTATACATGGAGAACCATCTAGTGTGTCTCAATAAAACAAACCAGTTTTGTCAGTATTATAAATGTCATCCGCAAAAAATTTTTGGAGCATTTTGGGTAGTATTTTCAGCATTTTTGACATCAGCGTTAGGTTTTTCACCATGGCCTTTAAAACTGATTTTGCTACCTACATTTCCTGTATAGTAAAACCTAACATACAAAACTAAAACACATAGTTAACACTAACATTCTTTTATAAATATCACAGACGTCTAGTAATGAACAATACCGAACTGAGATAGAATATGTTTACCCTAAATGACAAGATGTACAGTAATGTACTATGTCAATTACCTGCGATAAAAACAGTAGTTAGTCAAAGGGACTGGTACAAAGAGGCAGCATTATTTGATATAACAATCTGGTAGTGGTGAGAATATTTGTTTATGGTATGTCTTGTACACAGAGGTGTATTACTCATTTAAATTACGTACTTAAAAAAAAAGCTTTTTAAGATGAGGAAGACTAAGCCATTACTGGACCAAATAACTGGCGGTCTGAATCTATTAGCTGAAACATTTTTCAATGTGTAACCCTATTTTGTTTTTGTATGTTGAAAACTGGACCAATAAAGCAACTGGCTTTAATAACTGGTGGCCCTATAAACTGGAATCCACTGTATTTTAAGACACGCCCTCCAAGACAGACGTAGAAATGACAATATAAGGGAAGAACTTAGTATGGATGAAGTTCATACAACCGTTTCAAATTATAGAAGAAGATGGTATTAATACGTACAATATATGGTGAAAGTTAGAAAAGCAGTTATTCAGTGCAGGCCTAGAGGAAGAACAGATAGGCCTATAAGATATCCAGCAAAGAAACAGGTTTAGCGACTTACTCCTTGCAATGTAGAAGAAGAAAAAGATAGGCTGTGTGTCTAGAAAGAGGAAAGCTATTTATAGTTGTATAAGAAAATTTTAAACAAAACTAATTAAGAGAAAAGGAAAGGAAAAAAGGAGGCACAAAGTGTAAAATAAAAAATGAGAATCAGACGTTACTAATTGATTTAAAATAGCTAGGAAGAGGATGGAAGAAGTTATAACAAGAAATATAATCTATGAAGTTTAACTTTATAAATATGATGTGGTTGTAATTATTTTGGTTAGTACAGTAAGCTCTCATAGCAGAAAGGATAAAGACTCAGGAACCCACATTTGAATGATGTCAAGATCAGAATAGAATACAATTTACTTCTGAAGTCTAAAGAGCAACAGAAATCAGGAGGCATTTGTTTGCAGCGACAAAGTACAGTCTTCATATTATGATTATGAAGAAGAGATGAATCAAATTATATATGTCAACTTTTCAGTTTTAGTGTGACTCACAATAAACAGTTTTTTATTAATCCAATACTACTAGAACATTCTTATAACATTCTGTAATATTTATTATTGCCAATATTTTATAATATTCTACCATACAATATTTGTCATAGATCTTGTTCTTCATGATTATACAGCTGGTGATATTTTATCTATTAGTGTCTGGCTCTTGAGATTTACTGCATTAACATTTTTATCACCTGTCTTAACTCTCAGTTGTCATACCAATTTCCTAAATTAGGATAGACCTGTCTGTCTAAATGATACTGTGACAATCAAACAATAGGCAACAGTGTAGCTTACATGACACTTGTAATATATTTACTTAAACAACAGGATGATGCATGTATTTGTATTGTGTGGCAAATTCCCAATGCCACTGCACTTCCAAGGTACTGCTCAATCATTCTTGAGGAAACTGGAGTCCTCTGGTCAACATTACACCACTCAATTTTTTTTTCTGGGGGGGGGTGTTTGAGTCTGGTCCGAGTTGGGCCAGACTCGAGCTGGTCTGGGGCAAGCCCCCTTTGGCCTGATGGTATGGGAAATGTGGGGAGTTGTACGCCATTGCAGACCGGCCGTTGAGAAGGTGGAGGCACATAGATGGAAGAGTTGTGCATTTTTGAGTTTTTGTGTGCATCATGTAGTTGGTAGCCAGGTGTGAGAGGGAAGAGGCAGATGGAGGCGCCCTTCATGGGTGGTTGTTTATTGTTCTTTGCAGGGCGGCCAATATTGGGACATGTAACGCAGGTCGCCAAACCTGGTGGGTGGCGACAGGATGGCATCAAGGTAGGCGGAGGATACATAATAGTGGATTAAACAGCCGGGAAGTGGGTGATAGGAAATTTTATTGTTGTTTGTTCAAGAAGGTCAATCGATGATAGAGTTTAGGTAGATTTTAGATAAAGTTAGATTATTTTTGGGTTTTTGAGCTGCTAGTGAGTTTCTAGTCTCTGACGCTGGGGATTAGTGGAAAAGCGTAATAGATAGATAGTTTAGAGTGACTAATTGTGTCTATTTCTCTGACGCAGTCGGCAGGGAAGGCTTGGAGGAGGACCATCGGCTATTGCAAGGAGACCGTTTATTAAGAAGGAAGGTTTGCTTGTGTTACGGGTAGTTCTGTTGATTGATGGGACTATTGATTACAGGGAAGTGCGGCGCGAGGCCGTTCGGGAGTATTTCCAGTTGAGACACAAATTTGGGTCTTGTCCGCGTTTACAGACATGCCCCAAGAGTTACAGAAGTCAAAGAATGTTTGCAGGACTAACTGTAATTTTGATCGGGCTTGCCAGTGTACTCCAGTGGAGACCCAGTAGGCGGTATTGTTTGTGTACTGGGCGAGACCCGCCGAGGGGTAAGTCAAAGATGGCGGAGGGGAAGGAGTGTCTTTGGTGAATATTATGTAGTGTAACGGGCTAATGGCGGAGCCCTGAGGGACACCAGCATTGAGATGAAAGGGTACCGAGAGATGCTGGCGGACTCAGACTTGTGCATTGCGTCCATCCAGGAACTGGGAGAGCCATTTGATGATTGCTGGGAGTAAGTGACATCCGAGGATCTTGAAGCGGAGTCCGTTGTGCCGTGCCAGACTGAGTCAAAAGCTTTACGGATGTCGAGTAAGGCTAAGATGGTCGGGTGTTTGTGGGCCGAGTTGTCCTGGATGGCGCTGATTACCCTTACTAGTTGATCGTATATGTTGTAGCCAGGGCGAAAACCGCCCTGGGTACATGGGAGGACGCTATGAGACTGTAAGTGGGGATGTATCCTGGCGACGAGGATTTTCTCGAAAAGCCTGGTGATTGCAGGGGTGAGTGAAATCGGGCGATAATTCGACGGAAGTCTGACGGATTTGTGAGGTTTAGGTAACATCAGGACATGGGCGTGTTTCCAAGCCCGTGGGACGTACCCGAGGAGGAGACTAGCAGTGTACAGATGAGCTAGGGCTTCTATGGCAGTGTCCGGGGGAGAGCTTATAAAATTCTATTAGGTATTCCATCAGGGCCGGGGGCAGTGTTGCGGCATTTAGAGAGTCTGTCTTTGTGTAGTCTGAACTGATAGGCTGCTCCAGCGGATGGTCGTGGTCTGTTGTCAAGACTTCGTAAGGGGTGAAGAGGTCTGCGTGGGTGGCTAAGAAAGTGTCGATAGAGCGTCCTGCTATGGCGTCAAAGTCAGGGGTGTCCGGATGGCTATGGACCGACTGGAGAGTGTCCCGAAAGACAGCGGCCTTCTCTTCATCGCTGACGAGAAGGCGGTCGTCAGACAGGAGAGGGGTATCAGCTTTGGGAGGGTTATGGAGTCGTTTTACATGCTTCCAGGAGCGAGGTGTGTCCGTGTGAAAGGATTCTTGCACTGAGGTACACAGACTCTCAAGGCAGGAAGAGCGATAGTCTTTTATTGCGGTCTTGACTGCGTTTGAGAGCCTTCTGTACTCCGAGCGGAGATGCTCGCTTTGCCGGTCTCTGTTTAAGAGGCGACGAATCCAGCGTTTCCGGCGGACCAGTGCAAGGACTGGGGGAGGGAGCCTTTGCTGGGAGTACCTGACCTGTGTTTGATAGGAATGACCTGTACCATCGCAGCCTGTACTGCTATCGTGAGGAAGTTGTTGTAGTCGTCGGTTTCTGCGGGGGTGGTGGGTGGGGCGGGAAGCGGAGAAATAAGAGAAGCTTGAGCTTGTGAGAAAAGTGGCCAATCGGCAGCGCAATAGTCTGTTACGGCCATCGTGCGGGGTTCCAGGCTAGGGTATTTTACGTGGCCGTTGGCGATAGTGAGTAGAATGGGGATGTGGTCTGAGCCGACATCCGGGCCTTGGTAGATCCCGCTTATTTTACGGGAGATGTCAGCTGAGGTAATCAGCTTATCGGGACTGGTAGGCTGTTGGGCCGGGGAATCCAGGTGACGGGTGTATGGGGTACGATGGTGCCTTAGACCAAAGTTATTGACTACTTGGAACACCTGCGTGCCACGAGTAGTACTATAACGGTCTCCGAAACGATGATGGTGGGCATTTAGATCTCCGAAGAGAATTAAACGGGTATAGGTCGTGGCCAAATGATGTAGGTAGTTGACGTCTAGGTCGGCACTTTGGGAGCAGTAGTATGTTACTATGAAGAGGGGAGGTGAGTTTACGAAGCTGAGTTTGACCAGAAGCGAGTCGGTCGGGCTGTTTGGAACGGGAACTACTTGTGCTCGGAGAGAGTTACGAACTAGTATCGCAACTCCCCGAGTGATAAGAGTTGTCCTGCCTGAAGAGGGAGTAACCCGGGAAATACAGGCGATGCCTGGCAGTTAAGAAAGTTTCGTTTAGGGTGGCGACGTCTGTATGGGATTCCTGGAGAAATTGTAGGAGCTCATCGCGTCGAGCCCGAAGGTTTCGGACGTTGAGGTGGAGAAGGGTCAGATGGTTTTTGCGGATCACGCTGCCGTCTTCTCCCATCTAAGCTTATCGCTTGGTTACACCACTCAAATGTCCCTGTCTACTACTTATAGAACAACATAGTCTTACTGTGGTCAGTTGAGTTTTGAGTTCGGCGAAATCTGTTAGCGATAGTGATGGGTCCTTCGCGAACGACCTAGCCATCAGTCAAGTGAACTACTGAATACAGTCGGTCGCACCGCAGGGCAGTAGTTCGTTCGTAGTTAGCCACGATACTCCTATCGGTAACTTATATTAGAACTGAGTGCTTCTGCCCTCTATCCGTCCATTGTTTAATCTGTTTACTGTTCTTGACTGCAGTTTATTTTTGAGTTTTTATAGTATTACAAACTCCATATTTTTATGTTTTCAATTATTTTGTTATCTGTTAAATAATTTATTTATTATAGTTAATTTATTATTATTACATATAATTCTTTCTTAAAACAAGGATTTGTAGAAGTAAACTTCTATCAGTCCCGATGAATCCGAAGGGGTTGAGAGAATAGACTGACAAATTTTGTTTATTGTCACTGTAAATTAGCGTTTTTATAAGAAATTATATTAGGGAAAGTATCGAGTGTTAAATTTTTATTTGTGCGCAGACAATTGTAATTATTTAACTCGACGACTTGTATTACTGTTGTGTTCTGACCACTCGGTAATTATCAGAACTTGTGTAATATGAGTGTCTTTAGTCCATATAAATTGTGAGTGTCGAGGCGTTTATTCCGCTTAGACATTATGATCCGCACGATCATGTAAACAACGTAGGCCTGTTTCGTTTAAATAGAGCTCTATAGGATCCTTAGATCTTTATAGATCTTTTATAGATCCTTAGTTTAAACATCTACTTATGAGAGTAATTGTCGGAACAAGAGAGCGCAAAAATCTGGGTTAACCAAAGATGCTCTTCAACACAATAGGGTATCTTCAAGCACAGTTTTTGACTTATTGTCATTCATATACATATATATTGTTTTTGAGTTATTACTTACAGTTTTTGAGTTATTGTTTTTGAGAAAGTGTGTGTAGCTTAATATAAAGGGGTTTTCGCCAATAAAACTTTGTTTTACTTAGAGGTTTAGTTGCAACAATTTGGAAAGTATAGTTTAAGTAAAGTGGATAAAATATATTGACATTGTACTATGTTAATATATCGTCAAAATATAAGTGTAACTAAATATAAAAATGAATGTCGACGAGAAAAGAATTAGAACTAGAAAGAAGAATTGAATCATACGCCATTGATTCCATTCTGAAAATACGATGACTAAAAAATAATCAGTGTCGATCGTGTTGGGGGAGGGTAATTAAGCATAAGCAGAACTAAGTATTCAACTAGAGTGAAATGAGATAGTTCTGATTAAACTGTTACCTATTTTCAAATATACTGGACTTCCTTACAAAACTGTTACTATATTTATTACAATCAGCTGTAAAATTGTACTTTCATTGCTGACGGCGAAAAAGTTAACACTGGCAGCACTGTACAGTGGTAGTGGGTAGTGGTAAGATGAGAGTAACATTTTGACTGAAAATTCGCGTAAAGCGGAGATGTGTCAATTTGTTTTGTGCTATGCACCAGTTATGTATATGAATCGATTTTTGTAGTTTCTTGTGTCTGTAATGTGGTGGTTAAAAATTTAAAAACATTTACATATATTTCTACGTATCGAAATGCCAGCGAAACAAAGAAAAATAGCCATAATGGGGTATAGGTCAGTAGGTACGTAGCTTTAGCTGTTGAGTTGTGTACAAGTTAAGCGTGTTGTTTGGTTGTTATCTGCAGCATATTTGAGATAGATTAAGTATGTGAACTGTAACAGAGAAATTAAAGTGTTTTACATTAATCTGTGCTATTAAGAAGAACGCGAATCAAGTTTATGTTTTCCTTATAGAAGGATGATGCTTCAAAACGAGCGAGTACCCCTGTTAAAATTTAAACGTAACACGCGTTTCGAAATTGGTATCATTGCTCTGTCAGATTATTGGGTTGTGTAATAATTAGTAAAATTTATGTAAGTGAAAAATATTACAAACAATACATAGGAGGTTATGTTAGAATTTTGATGATAGATCTATCAGCATCAAGTGAACGTTATTCTTAAGATATTTTAATTTTTCAGTTTCAGCCCATGTCATGTACAGTTTGAATGAGATGCTGTTTATTTTTTAATTCCAAGCGAAATGTAGTCATTTTTAAGTCATGTGGTTATCAGTATATCTGTAAGAACTTCTATTATGACTGGTTAATAAGATAACACTGTTGCGATTGTGTAATACATTAAATATTATAATAAGTGTATTGTTATTTATGAAGTTTATAAAGAATTTATAATCAGAAATAAATAAACTTCTGTGTAGAAAATACGAACATAGCTGTGACAGATTATGAGAAGACCTGTTTGGCAATTAGAAAGAAATTGGAAGACGTATTAAGTTGTAAAAGTGGGGATCCGTTTTCTGACTAATGAAACCATAGAGAATTATGGAGGAACAATTATGAGACATACAATAATAGAGGAACTTTGCCAGTAATAGTCGTCAACTGTAAACTAGAGAAAAAAATTGCACTTTCCTTTAGGTTTTTATTTTTACGTGATTAAAAATTATTCAAATGCAAAATAATATGTTGATAAATTTAATAAAAGTCAGCATGTATAATAAAAATAGGTTAATATCTGACTGTAAGCCAATGTGACCTTATGGTTTATAGCAGTTGTACACAAAAACCACTTAAATGTAAATAAAATTCAGTAAAATGTAATACATAAAATAAATAAGTGCAATATAGTAAAGTACAAAAGAATATATAAATCAGGAATTATAACTGATTTGAGAACTGTCACAGATAAACAGTACAGTGTATGTAAGGGAAGATTAAAGTTAATTTTTGGGTAAAAATAATTTTTGTTACTATATTAAAATTTAATATTTCCTGAACATTTCTATTTAAATTTTGTTGAAAACACACACACACACACACACACACACACGCACGCACGCACGCACGCACGCACGCACAGTAAATACAGGTCACAAAATCCCAGATGCATCAGCAACATAAAACAAATAAGACATAGATAAAACAAAGCCACTATAATGAATATTTGGGTAAACCTATACATATATAAACATAAAACAAACATACCGGAACAAAAAGAAGTAAATACAAAACACGATTTTTTAAACTTCAACCATTGGAAATTTTCAGAGAACAAATTTATCACCATATCTAGTCACAGTAACACCAGTAATCACCAGTTAACTAAAGCCAACAATAGCCAGCAGCAGCAACTGATCAATACATAGATACTTCACCACAATGAAAACCAACATGGGTGATGATGAGCATACTGCCTAGTGCCTGAAACATGTTCCATGTAAAGAAAAAACATGTTGATTGTAAACTAGTATCGTATTATTTAACACACAAATATTATTTTAATTTTTGAAAACTGTCCACCATTTGTGATATAATGTATGAATATCTCTGCAACTGTTGAATATGGAAGGCTGTGGTACATGTTATTTTGAAAGTATTATTAAGGATCTTAGCATTACCAACCATTGTTTTGCACCTAAGTTTCAAATCTCTGTAAGGGAGTTAAAATGTTTAGTACTCCCAAGAAATGCTCAGGGATTCCACTCAGAAAATTAAAAGCCACATACAGAGATAAGACATGGTGGAAATACATGTAAGGGACAAGGAAGACTGATAGATGAAACCATTGACAAGCTAGTGTGATAAGACATTAGGAAGTATAGGTCTCTTATTCAAACAGTTAGGTGAGTAGGCTGTGTGTTTTATTTCTATAAGATGTTTTTAGAGAGAATTAGCTGAGTTATAATCGGTGACCGTCTCCCAAACCTAATCAAATACAGTAAGTATAAGGAGTAAAACAGACGTAAGAATTTCATCAAAGATCATAATGGAAGTACACAAATTTTTCCAATGTACAAAAGTTTTCAGAACTTTGCTTGAGGAACTCCAGAATCATTTGACTATACAGCTGGGTTGAGTGCTTAAAAAATAAGTGTTTATGGGTAAACAAATATTGGAACTGGGCTGGGGGGCGCAGTTGGTTTGTAACATTTAATGATGCAATTATCAGAAGGTGTTTTGTGTTCCTAACAACTAGGTATGCGAACTGTTGGATATAATACAGTGTGTAAGAAATAAGTAGGTGATAAGAGGATGAAGAAGGCTGGTTTAGTTACAGCTAGTGTTAAGCAAAGGAAGTAGGCAAGAAAGAGGAAGTAAAAAAAATGAAAAAGAAGAGACTTTATATGTGTGCAGGAGGATTCTAACGTTGTCAATATATGTTTACACAAAATTTTTATGTTTGCGTTGCATTTTCAGAAAAAAACTTATTTTTCTTAACAAATTACAAGTTTTCAATCTGGAGGCACATCTTAATACAAATCTGGTGCCAAAATCATATGAACCAAGTGATGGGAAGCTCTCTAGCTCCATGAGCTGCACAAGGTGCTCACTATTTTGAACAAAGCCTATTGTTAGATAAAATCAAATTTAATAAAATTTAATTTTTTGAAAGCAGTGTATAAAGTTCTTCATATGTATGATTTTTAGTGTTAGCCAAGAAACTCCATAAGAAGTGACCATCTTTCTTTTCACATATTTAAAAAAAAATTATTTTCATGTTTTGTGTTTTTTGTATAAATATGCAAATGAAAATGTTACAAATAATATTAAGTATCAATGTTAATTATTCTGTATACAAAACACAAATCTTAGAGTGTTTGTGCCATTTAATCTAATAAATGGATGGATTTTTACAATTTGTTTACAATTTTGGTTCCTCTTTTAGACCTTTGTGTCCTGAAATGTTAAAAACTGAACATTTTTCAGATTTTGATTAAATTGTTTTTTTATCTCATACCTGACGTGGATTTTGTGATTTTTTTTCAAAACTTTGATACCTCACATTTGCCTTATCATATTTTGGAGGGGGGTTCAATCTCAAAAAATAGGGGTATGTGGGGGTAAAAGCATGGACATGCATATGAAGTTTCACAAAAATCAGGTGTTGCACTCAAAAGTTTTCATGAGATTCTCTAGATAGACATAAATGCAAAATTGCTGAGTAAAAGTGGGAACTTGCTTCCCTTGTTCAATTCTGTTAGGTCTCAGACCATAAAAAGTGAGCGAGAATGTAGGCCTATATAAAATTATCAGTTATTAACACTTTCAGTGCCATCGTATTCTAAGACTGTTTACCAAAAAACCAGGCATTTTAAAGGTTTTTTTTTTAAATTAATAATTCATTTAATCTTTGGTCAGTGTTAATGATCTAAACATGAAAATAATGAACAGAATTTCCTATTTGAAACTGTATGAAACAGGTACATGTATCTGTAATAAATAATTACTATCAGTTAAGTGAAACCGGTTTTTTTATTTTTTGAAAAAGTCTAATATATGTTTCATTATAATATGAAATTGTTTAATGAATACAGAACACTTTTACCAAAATAACGAGTTTACATTTTACTTCACTATTATGAAAAAATTAAAATTCATCAGTACTTATTGTGTAACAATATTTTGCCATCGTGTGATATGCATCACATTATACAACGTATAAAGACAAACACCAAACAATGTAGAATGAGACAAATTGTTTACATCGATTGTATTGAACTCTAAACTTCTTATGTTAGCTGATAGAGCACACAGCATTACAGTTAACTGTCAACAGAATTGTACAAAATGCATTTTTTGGCTGTATATACCCACCAGTGGATTTTGTGTAGGATTGCTTATGACAACCAACAGCAGACATGGGCATGGTACAGCTCAATAAATCATCAAGGTATTGCAGTTATTGAAACATAGAACTGAAGGTAGAGTCAAAGTGGCAGTTTATTGGATCAAGGTCAAGAAAATCAGGGACACAGTAATTGGAGAACAGGTGGCACCTGTTCTCATAACCATTTATTGAAACAAACAATTCTAGATGACCAAAATAATTTTGTAAAATGGATGGGAGAGATAGAATTGTCATCTGAATTGAACATTGAGAACAGTGGCTACATTTTAGCAAGTGGTCATTGTACACAGTTGATATCAACATCATTGTTTTCATAATTATTTTGAACAACTATGAATCGATATGTATCTAATTGCAGAAATATTTTGCTGTTGATTGCACTTTGTTCCAACTCATCACAGTAATTTTTCTCATCCTGACATGAAGGATCAGTCTTTATTAAATGTGTACAAGAATGTCCCAAAAGACAAATTTTGAATTTTTTTCTGTAATTAATTTAGTATTGATTCATTACTAGTATCATTATTATTCTCACTAAATAATGTTAGTGTTCGTGTAAATGGTTTTTCATTGTTTTCGTGATATTGATTCATACTGTGTTGAAACAGTCAGATTCAGTAAGTCATCTCATATTTTGCTAAATTGGGTGACCAGAAACCTGTAAACTGTCTACAACTATCTGTGCTGTTACAAGAATATTCTCTCTCTCTCCCCCTCCCTCTCCCTCACCCTCTCCTTTTCCCCCTATCTCACTGTCTGTATAATGTAAGATGTATATTGTAAAAACAACATTCTTCTTTTTTACTAGAATCAAATGCCAATTTTATAACATTATTTTCTTTAAAAGGAAAAAATAATTTCTACAATTTTCATGTAAAATGTATATAATGAAACAAAACTCGTTTTTGTGCTATTAAAACACCTCAGAAGAGGCTGGATAAGCTGCCAGCTTGGGCTGTATGGCCTACAAAGCATCACATTGCATCAGCTGTGTATTAGTGTAAGTATATGACAAAACGTGTACTTATTTTGCTATAGAAAAGTGCCCATGCTTTAGGTGGCTGCTGAAATTTGTTAGAAAATGCAACAGATAATTTTACTGATGTAAATTAGTTAGGTTAGTTAGCAATTTATATAAATAATCACCGCTGTTATTTTAATCTGGATTATATTACATTTTACGCTTTCTTATTTAATTATTATATGTTAATTCCCATAAATTAGTATCAAAGAGTGTAACAAATATCACATCAGTGATCTTGTATCAAAACATGCTAGCATAACGTGGTGTAAACTGTGTGTGTGTGTGTGTGAGTGTGTGTGCGCACGCGCGCGCTTGCTTTTAATATTTATACAGATGTACTTACGTATTGTGCATACATTTTGTTTCAGGGAAGTCGTCCCTTAGTATTCAGTTTGTGGATGGTCAGTTTGTAGATTCATACGATCCAACAATTGAAAACAGTTGAGTATTAATACAATTATATGATTGAATATTTTTGTTTGAGGTACACTAAATATATTTTATACGAGGTTTGATCAAAAAGTTCATGCAACTTTTGTTTATTTGAAAAATTGATGTCTTTATTCATCGACATTTACATTGACCCCTTAAAAGTACATCTACATCAGATATAACACTCTTATGCCAACATTATTTCCAGTCTTCAAAACATTTATCGAATGCACTTTCTGGTATAGCCTTGAGCTTGACCAGCGATTTTTGTTTTATTTCTTCAACAGTCGCAAAACATTGTCCTTTATGGTTTTCTCATTCTTGGAAAGAGGAAAAAGTTACAGGGGGCAATATCTAGTGAATACGGTAGTTGCAGTTGCGGTATCATTATGGTCTTATTTTTGGCCAAACATTCTTGCATAAGCAGTGGCGTGTGAACTGGTGCAATTTTCATAAATTGTCTTTCCATAAATCGGGCCATTTTCTATGAATAGCTTCACACAAGCGACATAAAATGTATTTATTACCTAGTGGTAAAAACTCATGGAACACAATACCATGATAATTGAAGAAAACAGTTAGAAGAACTTAGACCGAACTTGTTGTGATTTTTTTGGTCTTGGGGGGCTTCCATTGGGATGACTGGCCCTTGGTCCCAATGTCACACCCATGATTCGTTGCCTGTTAATTTCCATAAATTGTCTTTGCACAAGTTGGACCGTTTTCTACAAATAGTTTCACACAAGCGACATAAAATGTCTTTATTGACCATAGCACCTAGTGGTAAAAATTCGTGGAACAAAATATCACAATAATAGAAGATAACAGCTAGAAGAACTTAACATTTGACTGAACCTGACTTGCTTTTTTCGGTCTTGGCTCACTTGGGAGCTTTCATTGAAATGACTGGGCCTGGGTCTCGATGTCATAGCCCAACACCCATGATTTGTCGCCTGTTATAATGCATTTGAGCAGTGTTAGGTCACTAGAGACTTCATTTATCATTTGCTCAGAGATTTCTTTATGATGCAATTTTTGCTGAAAATTCAATAATTTCAGAACAAACTTCGCTGCCACTTGTCTCATGCCCAAAACATCAGTGAAAATAGCTTCGAATGATCCATATAAAATACCAGCTTCTTCAGCAACTACCCTAATAGTGGTTCGACGATTAGCAGTGAGTTTTCCTAAAACTTTTTTCACTATTTCATCGGTTGTTGATGTCAACTCTAACATCATCTGCAACTGATTCACGACCTTGTTGGAAGCATTTGTACCATTTACAAACCGCTTGTCCATGCATACTACACTAACCAAAAGCCTTCTGCAACATTTCAACACATCAGAGCACTTTATCTCATTTTTTACACAAAATCTAATGCATGTTCTTTGATCCTGAATTGTAAAAATATTAAAAAATCACTGAATACAACAAACCACAATTTACTCAATTAGCTGTCAAATCTGAACTGGCCAGATTAGGACTACAAATGTAGATAATTGTTATAGACATAAATGCCAAAATCACAAAAAAAATGTTGTAATTGGTAGTTTATAGTGTGGGGAATTCAAAAATTTCACAAACCTTTTGATCAAATCTTGTATGTAGACTGTAAATGTCTCTTTTGTATAATTTTTGGAAATAACTAGCTGTTACCCGCAGCTTCGCACGCGAATATTTGACTTTTAATAAGTATTTTAATATAATTTTTATTGTCTGTATCTATATGGTGTTCTGTCAGCTCGTATAACAATTTTGTACTCATTAGTCAAATTCTCTCCAAAGCTGTTTTCAACACTTGTACTATATTAACTTGTACTAAATTATGTTAGTACCTGTTAAATCAAAAACTCTAAATTCTTTATTTTAAGTGTTACTGTGTTAGAAGCATTGTATAACACATTAAACGTTATGTTTTCCTCAACCACGGCTTTTATTTATTTCAGCGGTAAACTAAAAACCAAAAACCGTTGTCACCTAACCTCACAGATGAAAACAACATGTATTTTTGGGTGCATTAAGTAATAGGACAATTTACAATTAGTATCCTTCTTCTTTTCCACATCGTAATATATCGATACAATCGCATATTATATAAAACATTGAAAATGTACTGCAGGAATGGATAAATGTACAGTTCTGATGCCGCTAAATATTTTTTGTTTATTTACTTGTTACTATGATAATTAAGTCTGGTCTCCATGGTGTTCTTGACATCTTTAGTAGTAGTATTTAATATATTCCATTACTTATTCATTGCGTCATCAGAAATACGTATAAACATAAATTTTATTATCGTTTATGACAATTACCAAATTTTGTGACTATCTGTATACAAAATTACAAAATATATCGATACAGTCGCATATTAAAAACATTAAAAACTGCAGGAACAGATAAAGGTACAGTTCCAATGCCACTAAATGTTTATTTATTTACCTGTTACTATGGTAATTAATTCTGGTCTCCATGGTGTTTTTGACATCTTTATACGCGTCAACGAAAAGGCATAATTAAAAGGGCCTAAATCGTGCGAACGGGGCAAAATATCAAATTCCAAGTTAGACAGTATTTTTTGCCATGTGTCAAAGGTTACCTGTGCAAAATTTTTGGTGGAAATTGGTGTAACGGTGTGGATTTGTTTTCAGTACACATAAATCCTCAGACTTTGAGTTTTATATATATAGATAAGAACTAAGTTCTTGTTAGCCTTTCTTAATTTTGTTAATTTTTCTGTAATTTTTTAAAGTCAGTATTTTCATACAAGTGGAGCCTATCACTACCACTATACCACCACTGCTCCAGTACATTTATTACAATATACAGGCCATCAAAGGATACTACAAGACCTCTATATTTATCAGAGTTAATGTAAGACAGCATTGTCATTAGTACTACGCTCATCCAATTTTCACTGGTAATTAGCAGTGAAGTGCATGCCTACATGAGTCAGAGTGCTAACTTTTCTTTTATTACATTATCTTTTATTAATTTTCCGAAAACTTAAAAGCCCTTTCTAATAACTACATACACTCCGCATTCGCCACACACATACAGACTGAAAACCACAGCTACACCAACATAGAAAACAACCTTAAAATACTACACTACTTACCAAAAAGTAGGAAACTCAACACGGCTGAACAGTATGAAATATATAAACACCGCACACTACAACCAAACAACATATTAAATGACCAACTATACTTTAAATCACACGCACTATTGACACAATCATACACAAACCAAACTATACTTTAAATCCCAGCACCAACCCCCCCCCAGGCATCCCACCAACCTGTGAATAAACCGTTACAATTGTTCACGACACTCTGTATTCAAACCTCGCTGAGGAAGGTGTACACCACACCGAAACGTTCGAGGACAATAAGAAACGTAAGTTTTCACAAGTGAAAGTACAGTAATCGCTAATATTAAGTGCTGTGAATGAAGAGGATGAACCATCAAAACAACAGTAAAGAAAAATATAATGTAATGTACACATTCCTGTTGTTGCAGTATTTGGTGTTCAGGTCTATTCAAAAAGTATCTGACCATTGGTTGGGGAGGGGGTCTTCCAATAATTTACTTAATTTACTTCCTTCAGAATTGCCCCCTTGAGTCTGAAAGACACTGAATCCAGTCTCCCATTCCTTGAAACATTTTTCCTAATCCTCCATTGATTATGTGTGCTATCACATTTGTCATTGTATCTTCCCGGCTGTCAAGTAGGCACCTGTTTTGCAGCATTTTCTGTTTGGAGGAAAACCACAAATCACAAGGAGCCAAGTGTAGTGAATATAAAGAATTCCATGCTTAAAAAGAAATCCAGTGTTAAATATGATACAAGGGCAGAGGGACCTTATCATGAAGTAACTATCACTTGTGCAGTTTCCACATGACTGGTTTCTTCCACTGAACTGTTTCACAAAAACATTGCAGAACCTCCAGATAATTATTGTTTGTTGACAGTTTGGCTTTCTGGTGAATATTCTTGATTACAACTTCATGGTAGACAAAAACCAGACACTATCAGTTTCACTTACTCCTCACTTGTTATGTTGTCTTTGGCCATGAAGATAATGGTCTGTGACAACTGAGCCTTGGTTTCTGGGTACCAATTTATTTATGACTTGTCACTAGGTATCAGGGTCTTAAGAAATTCAATATTGTTGTTGATGCTCTCCAACATGTCATGTACAATGTCGAAGTGAATCTCTTTCTGTTGAATAGAAAGCGATTTTTGCACAAATTACATTTCCACTCTATGAATGACCAAACTATATGTTAAAATTGTATGTGCAGAACTCCTCCTAATCCCAGTATCGTATGCAATGTCTCGGATGGGTAGCTAACAATTTTCCATTATTAAACTCCACACATTGTTAATGATATAGGATATCATCTTATTGATGGGCTGCCAATGTGCAGATGACTGGCAACTATAGTTTGGCCATTTTGAAAATGGTATACACCTTTTTTTAATTTGTGTAACTTCCATGTTGCCATTCCTAATATCTTGCTTAACCTTACCAGATGTTTTGCTGTGGGTATCATCGAGCTTTTGGCAAAACTTGATACAGTAAATTGTTCAGCATGTTGTGTCATTATGCACAAAATAAAAAAAAAGGATCAAGCATCTTATACATTAACATACACAAAGGCTGCTGTACGAGGTTACAAAAATCCACGCTTTTGCACTTGATGCTACTGCATGCACTCTGTCAAGTTTTACAGTTCACAGTCCAAAAAAAATATGGTAGGTTTTCTTTTGTTACAGAAATCATGTGTTTCACGTAAATTAGAAATTTAGCATGAGACTGAAATTAGGAGATCGTGTGTATTGATTACCTACATATTTCAAAAATTTCACTTTATACAAATAAGTGCTCCAGTAATTAGAAAAAAATTATTGTGTCATTGAAACTATTGTTTATTTTATAGTTTTAGAAAAAAGTAGTTTTGGGATATGTAAATATTAATTTTATGTAGTTGCTTAAAACGTATTATTCTAATTAAAAATAACTGTTCATCAGTAGGTTAGTACTACTGGAATTTCTGTTTTAATGTAAGAACTTGTATGTTGATTTTAGCATTTACAAAAACTACTCGTGTAAGAAGTCAGGATTATGACTTGAAATTAGTTGATACTGCTGGCCAAGATGAGTATTCAATTTTTCCTGCACAGTATTCAATGGATATCCATGGATATGTTTTAGTGTATTCTATAACTTCATCAAAGTCATTTGAGGTTGTTCAAATCATATATGAAAAACTACTTGATATGACTGGGAAAATACAGTAAGTTGATTTCTTTGTATATAAGACTAGAGATATTAAGGCTGATGTGTATTCTTTACTTGTTACTTGTTGTATATGAGGGCTATGCGGAATGTAACCTCCGTTTTACTATAAATAAAACATGGACATACTGTAGATACTTAAATTTTATTATATACATCTTAAAACTACAGCTTTTCAATATTTTTCTATATAATCACCATTTAAATTTAAGCATTTATCATAGCGTTTGACCAGTTTGGAAATCTCCTCTTCATAAAATTCTGCCACCTGGGATCGCAGCCAGCCTGTCACACCATCATGAAGTTCTTCGTCGTCATAAAGTGCTAGGAACCAAGCCACTCCTTCATGTTCATTAACAGGTGAAAATTAATGGAAGCTAAATCCAAGCTATATGGCAGACGATCAAAAACATCCCATTTGAATTAACACAGATGTTGTTGTGTTCGCCAAGTGGTATGAGGATGAGCGTTGTCATGCAAAAACACGACACCAGAAGTTAGCAGACCTTGATGTTTGTTCTGGATGGCTCTTCTTATTTTTGTTAAAGTCTCACAATAGACTTCATAATTTATGGTTGCTCCACGTTGTATGAACTCCGCAAGCAATATTCCTTTCACATTCCAAAAAGCAGTTGCCATAACCTTCCTGGCAGACAAAGTTTGCTGGGCTTTCATTGGTTTGTTTGGTGAGGTGGTATGACCCCACACCATTGACTGTTGTTTTGTCTCAGAGTTTATGTATGACACCCAAGACTCATTGCCAGTCACAATTTTGTTGAGAAACATTTCTCCTTCTGTGTTGTAATGTGAAGGAAAGTCTAAGGCAGAGCCCATTTGTTGTGTTTTGTGGTTCTCGGAAAGAACTTTTGGTACCCACCAAGCACAGAACTTCCGGTAGCCTAATCTTTCTGTGACTACCTCATACAGAACAGTCCGAGATATTTGTGCAAATTGTTCAGAAAGTTCAGAGTTTGTGAACTGCCGGTTTTCGTGGACTTTTTCATCAATTTTCTGAACAAGTTCATCACTGACTATTGATGGGCTGTGTAATGGTACATTTCCTTAAGCATTACAAAAACGTATTTTTGTGTGCAAGAGACCTCAGAAAGCGAGCGTGGAATTTAGTGTACATGACTTTTGGTATGGGAAGAGTTGTAGTGATCGGCAAGTGTACATGCCTTTTGAGTGATTTACACATTCCTGGAGCATTGCATCAGCCAGCTGGACAATGCGCGCACCAGGAAAGCAGTATAAACTGGATTAACGCTGGAACACGAAGAGAGGTGGGGGTAGGATGCTTCGGCATGCCATCGGGCAGTCACAATTTTAATGCCGAGCAGTACAGTTCAAACGGCCTAGGTAGTGACTCAAAAAGCCTGTGCTTTGTTAACATGTAGCGAGGTAAAAGCAGCATCATCAGTGCCTCGGATGACAACGTAATAACAACGTAAAATTGTCAGACTTTTATAATAGAACAGTGCGTGCATGCTAAATGTCCAGAAACTCAGCTGTGTAAAGTGCATAGTATTCGGCCGCATATTGTGCACGAGAGAAACCATGTGGTGGAACTACGATGGACAGTTAACAGATAAGTAAAAAGACGAAAAAGTTAAATAAAACGAATGTGGGTAAAGAAGTTAGCCAATTTAATTAAATAAACTAAAAAGTACGGACTAAAACTATATTTGTATCAAAGAGAGAGTGTCATAAGAGAAAGGGGGGTATATAAAGAGAGCGTGTGAGAGAAGGGGTGAGAGAAAAAGAGAATATAAAGAAAAGTACTGATTTTGTATTGATTTTAGATTATAAGTTAATCTAATAATTAGTTTTCTAATAATGTTAATCTAACATTCAAATGTAGTTTTCAAAATTACCATGTACCATTACCATGTAGGGTTGGTGATTGCACCACAGGTAGTAACTGTTGATAAATTACTTTATACTGAAAGATACATATTAACTTGTGGAATTTATAGCAATGAACGCAATTTTCCATTTGGGTATTAATAAATTGGGGTAAATTGATAAATATGTGTTAAATTATTTTTACGTCATCCACCTAACCTATTCTGTGTGTCAGTAAGTTCGCCTATACGGCCCTGGAATTTTTTCTGTAAGGGAGTTTTTGTTTATTGAAATTGTTTTCTTCGGGAAAGTGAAATGGTTTCCACATTTCCTCCAAAAAATGTGATGGCGACCTTGGGACTTTGGAAATCTTTTGGCTGTTTGAAGGTAAGTCGAAAAAAAAAAGAATATAATCGGGGCTTCGTAATTTCTTCTTTACTTTTGTATTTTTTTTAATGGTTACAAGTGGCGACCCTGCCAGGATACTTGTTAAATTTATTTAATAAGTTAGGCCTACTTTGATGCAGAGATAGGTTAGGGTAGATAGCGAAACGGTTTCAGAATTATATGTTTATGTTTCGTATATTTTGTGGTTATGTTTTGTAGTATAACGCACTTGTGAGACTATTATTTGTTTGTTTTGATATATTGGTAACGATTTTGTAACTCTTGTTTTATTACTTTATTATTTACTTACCATTTTTATATACCAAACAACTGTCCGTGCCCATATTTACTGGACGCCATTTTACCAAAATGACTTCCATACCACCAAGGTCAAACCAGAGGTTCGTGTAAGCTTTTTATTGGAGAACAGAATTTAGGTTATTTGAAATAAATGCTTTGAGTCTACTTGTTTTCAAATGAATTTAGTTTTATTTGTCATATTCAAAACAAATTGATATTTAAATTAAATATATTGTACACATACACATTAAATTAAATTAAATTATCACACACACACACACACACACACACACGCACGCACGCACGCACGCACGCACGCACGCACACACACACATACACACACACACACACACACACACACACACACACCAGGCCTTTATACAATTTCCATTTTTTGTGATTATAATATTTCCCCTCAATAAAACTTTAAATGTGTTTAATTTTGTTTTAACTTTCCAGAAAATAATTTGTTTTGCCCCGTACGGTTACTTATCTTTACATGGTCCAGCAGGCTCCAACTGTACCCGCACTTGCGATCACTCCTCACATTTCACTTTCTTTCACCGTTTTTATTTCTTCACTATGTAACCCGCAATTGTTACTTCATTTTGTATTGATAAAAACTGTTTTCTTTTACATTTTATATTTTATGTATTTGGGTGCGCCCATAATTTATCCGCGGAACTTTTTTGTGACCATGATCGGCACAAGTGTGTAATTTCAACTGGGTTTAAATGAAACTGTGTTTAACCGGCGGGCAACCTTAATTTTACCACTCGGGCTGCCCACCCGAAATTACGTCCGTCATCACTAGATGTTGGTTGGCGACTGACTTTATACGCCAAGCGCAGACAGACTGCTGACGCCATCCCAGCGAGTTAGCGGACACTCACACATTCCTACGTGACGTAAGTAAGTTGGGCTCGGCTCATGACATTGTGTAGCGTGACTTCAAAATGCAAAGTTCAGAGTTCGTTTCGCTAAAAATAACTGTCTCCCTGCCGTTAGATCGCCGACCTTGACACTAATAATTTGTATGCTGTTTTCCCCAATAAAATTTACAAATAAAATTACCCACATTCATAAAATATCCCTGGACGGCATTACCTGTACCGTTACAATTTTATGTATTAGAGTGATTTTAATTTAAGGTGTATAATTATGTTCATTGCGTTGACTTGTAGGATTATTGTTTAATTTATATTAGAAGGGTTGTATTTGTTTTTATGTTAAGGGTATTATTAAAAATTTTGTAGACATGACTGATGTACAGGAAACCAAAGTAGGTACATCAAAGGATGATATAATGAATTTTGTGCGTTTGATGTGTAATGATGTCTGTAAACTGGCCAAATGTTTTGATGCTACGTTAGAGAAATAGGATAAATCGTTTGAAAAATGGGATAAACGTTTTAATGAACTAAGGGGTAATGATTACGTAATGAGATTAAAGAACAAACTGAGAAGTGGAAACAAGATACAGATAAATTTAATGAGAACAAAGACGACCAGGTTGTGAACACTAAGGTAGGTGGTGTTAGTGAAAGTAATAATTATCATAATATGATAAATAATAATGATAACATAGTTGAATAGGTAGTATTAGAGAGTAAAATATTGAATAATGGTAGTGATGATGAGATTGTAGTGGGAGTAGAAGTTAGTGGTGAGGTAGTAGTTGATGAGTTAGAGAGAGAGTGTGAAGGAGTGAGGTTGTTCAGGGGGTTTGTGATAGGTATTATGATGAGAGGTGGAGACAGAGAGAAATATAAATTTTTGATGTTACTAGAGGTTATGAAATGTTAGTGCAGATTTTACATATTGAGAGAGTTGAGAAAGTTGATGACTTACCTTGTAATGAAACTGGTGCAGCAGATGATGATGGTGATATTGTGACTTACCTGATTGTGACAAATAATCCCAAGGGCGACTTGACTGTACACGATGTTGATAAGGTAGATGATATAATACTATGGAATAATCCTGCTTATGGTTACTATAATATTGTGGTGGAGTATACAAATTTAAATGGTTATTATATTGGAAGAGGTAAGATTAGATTGGACAATACTGAAATGTGCATGTACAGTATTAGGTTGGTTTATGATGATGGGGGTTAAACATGTGATGATGTTGATTTCATGGTTTTGGTACTTGGCTTGCTGATGTAATGAGTTTGGGGAACAATGATATTTTATGTGTAGTATATTGTATATAAATTTGTATTAGGGTTAAATGTATTATGTATTAGGTTATGTTATTGTTATTGTAGGGTATCAGAGGATACATTTTTTGTGTATGTATATTGTATACTGTGTAGCAATGTTTATAATTTTGATTGAATAATAATTGGCATTACTAAATTTTTATTATGTAATTAAATTAATTTGAAATGGTAAAGATGTGAATTTTGTAATAAATTCGAAAAATTTAGATTTGAATTTTATAATAAACTAGCCAATTTACCCAGCGTTGCTCGGGTTCATAATTTATTCATAGCCACCTATTCTTGTTCTAACGTTATAGTACTTCTATATTGTATAATCTTCGTTATGTTGTTATGTTCGCATTCTCACTGGAGTAATACTCTATAGCGCACCTGTTTAAGAACATGTCATAAACTTTATTCTTATATCTGGGGAAGAATTCTGTTGCACGTGATGCTCCTGCTCGATTTCTAACTCTGGGAGAGGGCGAACAACTAAATTAGTTTTCAATAAAATGTCTACAGTACTTGCACGCGCTGCGTATTTAACTGCCGTTTTATAATTCATTGTGTTAATATTGAAATAAGGTATTTGTTAAATTAGTGTCTCCTAAACTTATTCTAACAATACAATACCTCTATAGATTTCAGCTTATCAATTTTTAAATTCAAACTGAAGCAAGCGCATTTATATTGTCTGAACACTACGATCTGCATACATTCGCTATCAAAACGTTTGTTATACTTGCTTATAACTTACTACGATCTTAACTTATCCACTTTTAAATTCAAACTGAAACACCTCTGAATTCACGCACTATTAAGACGTTTCTTAAGATGTATACACCACCTTGATATCATAACCTATACCTTTATTTATAAGAACCGTGGACTCTGGCCCGGCCGTCTTTCGCGGGATCCGACCTAAGACTCCCCGGGTTCCATGGATGGACTCCGGGGAAGGCCCGTTGGACGGACTCCTGTGCTATTCCTTACGCGGGAGGCTTCCATCTATGCCGGGACACTGCCTGCTTTTTCCGGCATCCAGGTCGGTCGAGCTCCCGTGCTAGGACTTGGTCAGAGACCTCCCCGGGGTACAGAAGGTTCTCCGAAGCCCGGGAAAGCCGTCGACATGCCGGGCGAGGCGCTGGGACTCTGGCCCGGCCGTTTTTCGCGAGATTCGACCTAAGACTCCCCGGGTTCCGTGGATGGACTCCGGGGAAGACCCGTCGGATGACTCCCGCGCTATTCCCTACGCGGAAGGCTTCCACCGATGCTATGGCAACCAGAATGTATTCTATTGGGTTGCCATGGTAACCAGAATGTATTCTATTGGGTTGCCATGGTAACCAGATTAAATAGGTTTTTTTAAGCCTCCAAAGGACCGTATTGAAAGAAAACACCTGTCCTGTGTTGGTTCTCCCATTGCGTATAATATTTGTGCCAAGTTTGGTTGAAATCGGTCCAGTGGTTTAGGAGGAGATGTGGAAGACCCCAAATGATCGTATAGAAAAACACCTGCCCTATGTTGGTTCTTCCGTTGTGTAAATTATTTGTGCCAAGTGTGGTTGAAATTGGTCCAGTGGTTTAGGAGATGTGGAACATACATACATACAATGACTTTTATTTATATTAAGATTATAAATGATCAAAATTTGATAATTGAAATGTGAAATTCAAATTTAAAATGGTTATTTTAATGTGACGTATTTGTGAGTAGTTATAAAACATGTGTTATATGGTTTGTAATGAGGTAATTGAGATTAAAATGGATTCAGCAGTGGATCACTTTGCACAACTCAGGGATCCACTGATTTTTTTATTTCAAAAGTACTGTATGGTAATTTTTAAGGGCAAACAAGTTTTGCTATTTCAAAATTTTGCTCTATATTCTTTTTGTAAGATGCAATGTATGTTTATTATAACAATATGGCATCTGTTGTGATCTGATATGAATAAATTTTGGTAACTATTGTTGGACAACACAAAAAGCCACCCCAATACCAGGGAAAAACTATAATGAACCAACTATATTAAAACTAATGAAAATAAAATGACTATGATGCGACAAATGACTATGACCCAACCCAAGTGATTGACCCAATAAAAGAAAATAAAATGAGAAGGTATATGGAAAAGACACAAACGAATAATAAAGAAAATAAAATGAGAAATATTAAACTCAAATGATGATGAAAAAGGCACAAACAAATAATGAATGTAAATGATAAATATTAAAATAAAATAAAATAATCTCAATTAAAGTACACTAACCAGAGAAATAGATATTAAATATTATGAATAACTCTATAATGATAAGTGAATCAGAACATGAAATTTGTTAACATAATAACTAATAATTGTGAATAAAACAATAAAAAACCCAGAAGTGAGAGATAGGTAGGAAGTGAAGGTGATTAAGTGAGTAAACCACTAATAACACTAATGTACAGTGAAAAAGTGCAAAGTGCCAGTGTAACCCAAAATAAATAGAAAACAAAACACATAGGTAAAGACACCGAAACCAGTGATTAACACTATAGTTTAAGGGTGATAAATACCAAACAATAAGAATAACCAGAATATTGTTATTATAATTATAAATGATAGTAGATTAGGAATACAGTAGTATTCAGGGTAAAAATCTCATAATGATTAAGAAAATGTTATTGTTACAATGGTTAAGTAGTAAAAAATATATAGTAAAAGATAAAAGAAAAATATACTAAATAATATAAGTGCAAAATAAGTAAAACATCCTTGGATCTTAAAATGTTCAAAGGGATAATTAGCAAGATAAAATAAATGGTGTTATAATGTTCTTCCCCAAGATAGTTATTTGTTCAATTAAAATTATTAGAAGGAATATGGCTGAAAAAAGTGAACAGACCATAAACCTAATTTTTGTGTTATGTTTTATAAGTAATATTAAATGATAGACAAGTCATAAAAAATGGCAATATAGATAAGTAAGGAGATAAATTCTTACAAACATAATAATCCAGGAAAAGAAATTAGAGAATAATAGACAGGCCATGATTTTGTAAAGTAATAAGAACATACAATTATTATAAAACAGCCCAAATTAATTCAAAAGGTAAACAAGTCATAAGTGACACCAAGCAAAACATATGTAAATGTAAAATAATCTTTAATTTGTGTAAAATAAGATATAGCCAATTACTACTTAGGCGTACAAAATGCCTAACTGTATAAATCCAAAATAAACAAATTGTAAGAAATTAACTATTGTATTAGAAAATCCAGGACAAGTAACTAGTTAAGTACAATTAGTGAATCATATTAAGATGTCAAAGTTAAATTAAAAACATAAAATAAGAAAGAAATGTAATTACGTAATATTAACATTATTGTCAAAACTTTAATACATAAACAAACCCAGCTTTGTGGGATGTCAAAATGATCTTTGAAAGAAAATATAAACAGTTGTGATAATATATCTCATACATAGATAAGAAGACAGAAGAATAATAGTAATCAGAAGATACAGTATTTAGTCATTTTGAATTAAAATTCAAATATTATAACAATAGACATAAAATATGATCAGCCAATGAGAGTACAGACAGTTGCCATAACAACGGAACGTTATTTATTATAATTCCGTTAAAAAGAATTAGTTCATTATTGACGCTCAAGACATAAAGAAGCCAAACCATAGTCGACTCAATTTTAACTTAAAATAATAAAAATTAAGTCAAAAGTTAATAAAATGAAGATGCAAGAAGTCTGATGAAGAACTAGTCAATTCAACACAGACCAGATTTTCCAATTCTAAATTAATTATTTCATCCAAATTATCCGAAAAAGAAGCCAGACGTACTCTAAATTATAAATGAAGGAAGATTGATGATCGTAAGGACCAACCTAACTAAAAACTGAATGACTTTTCACCCGCATTCAACAGATTTGTTAAGTATATCTGAAATACCCGAATTTATGGAATAAATTCTAATTAACTTTTTCTCACAACACAAATAACTCTCACTCTGAACTGATAACTAAATTTCTTTCAAGGATTCATTGAAAATAAAAACAAAACTTGTATGTAAAGAGAAAATAACCTGTATACAAATTACGAATTCTTCACACACACTTTTTAACACTTCAAAAACGAATTGTAATTAACTCTAATAGTATATAAGTACCATTGATGTAAGGTGGTGTACTTTATTATCATCTTATTAATGTTTTTTCGTAACCAAAAGAACTCTGATTAAACGAACTGTAGAAAATAAACTTCGGCAACAGCCATGTCGAGCTAGTATCGTTTTAAATCAACTTTAGCCAACCTGAGAGAAAAATAGTTTATTTATTGCCAGAGCAACTTTGTTTAATAACAGTATATAATTTTGTATTTCATTGAATAACTAATAGTTTCGCGTTAATAAACTAGTACTGAGTAGTAATAACCGTCCTTTATTTCATTGTAAATTGCATTATAAAGTTTGTGTACTTTAGCGACGAGCAAAATTGTCTGTCAGCGTTAGACGTCGGCAGCACGGCAAACTACTAGAGGGATTCATACGCCCGCCAATGGCGAGGGTATTTTGAATCAGTCAACACCGTCTAGAACGACCGCTCGATTTCATATTTTTTAATTGTTTTCATAAACAATTTGGTGCCACCCGGGAATTAAAATTACTAATTAAAGGACAGGTAAGGTTCACACTCGCGAGATATTGGTACTGGTAATTCGTGAGATCGCGACGGACATCGTCAGCGTAACAAAAAGAAAAAGTAAGTAAGTAACGACTACAACATGTGGGGCTAACGCACGATAAAACCACTCATTTTTACAGAGACGATCAGAACCATCTCGTTACAAATTGGCGACCAACTAGTGTGGCTAGAATTAAAGACTAGCGGCGGTTACGAGAAATAATGCAACACTCCATGATCACCAGGGGAAAATTAAAGAAGAGGGCTGAAGACACCGACAAAGAAGACAAGGAGACAACACAGGTTGAAGAAATGGAAATGATTGAGGAATTGATCGAAGAGGATGCCCAAGAGGACCAACAAGAGGAACCAACCCAACCAGCACCTGAAGTAGAAGTAATAGTCAACCAACCAGACAAACCAATCCAATCAATGGACACGAATTTCCAGGAAATGATGAGGGTTATGATGGAGCAATTCAGAAAAAAATAATGAAAAAATAGACAAAATGGAGGAGAAAATAAACAAAAAATTCGATGAAAAAATAGACCAAATGGAGGAAAAACTTAATGAAAATTCAAGGAGACAAAATGAGATTTTAAGTGAAGACTTAAAGAAACAACTAAGGGAAGATATTGAGACACTGAACAATAAAATCGAAAGCAATAATGAGACATTAAAGCAACAGATAAACAAGAAAATGAAGGAACACAGTGATACTTTACAGAAGAACCAAGAAACCCTACAGCAGCGATTAACGGAGGACATCCAAAAAAGTAACGAGGAACTGAAGGAAGAATTGAGGGAACAGTTGAAGGAGGACCATGAGAAGAATAAAAAAGAGTTGAAGCAACAATTAGAACAACAGTTAGAGGGACACTGTGAAGATATTAAGAGGAATGTATCAGAAACTAATGAAAAAATAAAAACAACCAGTGAGACGGTAGCGAAGGCCCAGGAGGAAATGTTAAACAAAATTAAAGCAGTCGAGGACGAAGGAAAAAATAGAATTGGTGAGCTTCAACTAATAACGACAATAGAATGCACAAGAAACAAACAAGAAGTGCTCAAAAAGCTGGAAGAAAAGTACAAAGAAATACAAACCGACGTAAGTGAAAGGGTGGAACGAGTATATAGCAACCTTAACCAAGTAGACGGGCAGACCAAGGAAAACAAAGAGAAGATCCAGGGACTCAACCAACGAGAAAGACAGATGCAGGAAGAGCTAGATGCACTGAGAGACAAACCCTGTAACAACACACACATCATAACCAGCGAGAACCGGGAGCTAATAAACTTACGAAGTTACCGGCGCAACCCAATGGAGTTCCTAAAAAGAGTCGAGGAGATGATAGAAAAGAATAGGGAAACTCGATGGACAACGGTGCGCAGCATGATTGATGAGATGTTCCGGGACACCCACAATAATTGGTGGACGGCCACCAGACCAGAAATAAACAACACAGAGGATTTTAAAACGCAGTTCTGCGACAAGTATTGGTTGGAGTCGACCCAGAACGTGGTAAGGAACGATATAAGTAATGGGAGGTACGAACCACAAGCAGGACACACCCTAACTTCGTACTTTCTGGGCAAGGTGTGCTTAGCTCGAAATCTGGAACCAAGAATACCAGAGGAATCATTGGTCATACAATTGGGGTACCATTATGAGGATGTCGTTCAAAAAGCCAGAAGACAAGGCCAAATTAAAACAATCCAAGGTATGGCAAGCCTACTAGAAGATCATGAGAATGATGGTCAATATAAGCGCAACAGGATGGTCAATATGAAATACAACCGATGGAATGAGAACCGTAACCCACCGAGTTACAACCCGTCAAACAACAACCCCCAGAATAACAACCAATGCGACCCAAACCGGAATTTCAATAACAACCAATACAGGGGTAATCGCCCGAACTATAACCAGGTTAATCAACCATATAGCGGGAATAACCCGAATAACAGCCCCAACAACAACAATTACCGGGGAAATGGACCAAACCAATGTCCTAACGGCCACCCCAATAACAGTAATTACCACGGTAACAAATACAACCCGAATTACCAGTACAATAGGGGAACGGGAATAACCGAACCAGAGATGATCAGCGACAGGTCAATTTTATAAATGGAAGGAGTCAGACAAACCAGAGGAGGTACTGCCCGAATACACCGACAAACTCCTGGTATAATGCATCTACATCAAGTAATGATCAGTACCAAGGAAATAGGACCACTGAAGCGTCAGGAAACAGTATGAGTATTCGACCTGAGCCAGAAAAAGAACCATCGACGAACCAGTCAGATAATCGGGCCAACACCGAACCACAAAATTTAAACTAACAAGGTCAGTGAGAACCAAGGAACGCCCTTCACATGACCAATCACTTGTGTTACTAAGACAGATGACGCGACGAAACCATCATAAAATTATAACAGTTGTCTCAAATAATTATTTAAAAAACATAAGAGAAGAACTCCTGGAAGAAGAGGACAACCAGCTGCCAAGAGTCAACAATGAAATAGTTCACATACAGGCCACAGTAAACGGAACGATAACCATCATCATGATAGACACAGGGTCAAACATCTCCCTAATAAACCAGACCGAACTAGAACGGATCCAAGCTAACTGCAAACTACCAATACCCACGTTGCCAATTAATAACATAATCATAATAGGAGCAACAGGAAAACAAAACAAAACTGTTAGAAAGCAAGTCTCACTGGAATTAGACAGCCAGAACATGACTATACCAATTGTTTTCCTGGAAGCAAATGGACTACCATTCAATATGCTTATAGGGTGCAACGTGTTACGACAACACTCAGCCATAATAAATAAATAAACAAGGGATGGTGTTTTTAACTACAGAAAGAGGAATATGGTCAGCAAAAGTAATAAACTGCAATCCTACACCGACAGCATTGAACCAAGACCAAGTCTTGAAGAGTTATTATTGTAAAAACCATGAAACATCCATGTTTATGAATGATGAAGAGGACAATAGTGAATTGTGGGAGAAGAAACTCGAGGAGATTAGAATATTTCAAAGAAATAGGCCAGACCAGAAAAGCAAAACACAAGTAGAAAATTTAATAAAAATATATCAAAAGTACCAACACGTTTTCTCCAACACTCCAGGCAAGGTCAAGGGATATCAGTGTAAAATCAATTTCCGGGAACCAGTGGACTTTCATTGAAAATCTTACCCTGTTGCATACTCCCTTAAAAACTAAGTCACAGCGGAGATTAATTGAATGATGGAGGAGGACATCATTGAGTATGGCCAATCTCCATACACAAGTCCTATCGTCGCTATACCCAAAAAGAGTGGTAAAGTCAGGATCTGTTTAGACGCCAGGGAAATAAATAAAATGATCATTAATGACCGGACTTCGCCTGGAGAAATTGAAGAAATTTTGAAAAAATTCTACGGAATAAAATACATCAGTACATGGGATAACGTATGTGGGTACTGGCAGGTAGAGCTGCACCCACACAGTAGATAGTACATGGCTTTCATTTTTGACGGGAGGAATTATCAATTTAAGAGGTTACCTTTCGGCCTCATCAACTCCGTCGCAGTGTTTGTGAAGTGCATGGACCAAGTCCTAGGTCAAGAGGCTCTGCAATTCACGACTATATATGTGGACGACCTACTGATAACATCATCGGACTGGGACGAACACTGTGCCTGAATAGAACAAGTACTGAATAAACTCTCTGATAACAGTGTAACTCTGAAGCTAGATAAATCCAAGTTTATAGCGGAAGAAGTAAAATTCCTGGGATTTAACCTAACAGAGCAGGGAATATCTCCATCCCAAGAAAAGGTAGAATCCATCCAGAAATTCCCTACCCCAAAAAATAAGAAGCAGTTGCAATCCTTCCCGGGTATTTGCAACTACTACTGTAAATTTCAGAATAACTACTCCCATTTGACTGCCAAATTTTCAAAACAACTTTCATCTAAGGACAAGTGGACCTGGGGAACCGAACAGGATGCAGTACTAACACTCATAAAGCAAACATTTTTAGAAACAGTGATGCTGCATCATCCCAACTTTGAGCAACCCTTCTATCTGAATTGCGACGCCAGTGACGTTATTCTGGGCGCTGAACTGTATCAAGAGGATAAAGAAGGACACCACCTGGTCATCAGCTTTGCCAGCAGAGTGTTAAATAGTTGTGAACGTAACTACAACGTTACGGAAAAAGAGTTGTTGAGTATAGTGTTCGCGTGCGGAAAATTTAGAACATACATCCTAGGCTACCATATCACAGTCAGAAGCGACCATAAATCGATATCATTTCTTAAACAATGTAAATAAAGTCATGGTAGACTCACCCGTTGGATCCTCGCTCTGCAGGAGTACCACATCACATGGGAATACATTCCAGGCAGGAAGAACGTAGCGGCTGACGTATTATCCAGAATAAATGTTGACAATCAGACATTTGAAGGAGAAAAGGAGAAAATCGCCAAGGTGTATTATATATTAAAGGAGAGAAAGGACCTAGAAGAGATAGTCAATGAGATCATACAACAGCAGAAACAAGATACCAAATTAGCCAACATACGAAGTAGAGTAATGGAATCAGAAGAAATTATTAACAAATTTTATTGCATACCATAAGGATGTGTTATTCATTAAAACCAAACGGAATCATGGAAATTGGAAGCTAGTAGTTCCAACATCTCTAGAAAATAAATTAATTAAGGACTACCATGTCAGATACGGACACATGGGAGCTTTAAAAATAGTAAAAGCTTTGGAAGAAGAAATGTTTATTAAAAGTATAACACGAAAAGTGATTAAAAATATCAAAACCTGCACTATATGCCAAATGGTTAAAAACAATAATGAAAGAAAGGATGGAATGATGATACCCATCATATCAAATAATAAACTTGAACAAGCGTTTCTTGATATATGTGGACCATTCCCACGTAGCGGAGGGAGGCATAGATTCAAGTTCATTGTAATTCTATTTGACCATTACACCAAATACACGAAATTATACGCTATCAACAGAGCAACCACAAAGAAAATCTTGGAAATAATTAAAAACAAATACATACCTGAAGTTGGAAAACCATATACAATAATAACCGATCACGGAACACAGTTTAAAGGAAGAAGGTGGAGGGAGAAATTATTGGAATTAAATATAAAAACATACAAAACGTCCATATACCACCCCAGCAGTAATCCCACTGAAAGAGTATTGAGAGAGGTGGGACGCATTTTGAGAACATACTGTCATGATAAACAGAGAGAATGGCAAAAATATTTAATATCAACAGAAGAATTTTTAAACATAAGTTACCACCATTTCATTGAAAACGCCCCATATTCTATGATGTTTGGAAGAAAGCCACATCAAGAGATTCAGGATTTAATAGACTTTCCAACCAACCCAGAAGACCCGTGTGAAGAAAAGAAATACTATAACAGGATCATGGAGAAGATAGAAAACAAAAAACCAAATATTCACTGAACCAGACAAAAATAATTAACTATTACTTAGGAGAAAAAGTCCTATTAAAAAATCGTGAACTACCTAGTACATTCGAAGGTATAGCCAAGAAACTATTATTGTTATACGTAGGACCTTATGTCATAACAAAAGACAATGGCAACAATACGTATGAAGTAAGCAATCCAATAACTAAAAAGATCAAAGGAGTATATAACCAAGTTTCCGTACGAGGAAGGATGAACAATCATACTACAAAATTCAAAAAATATGTAAGATCACCTTACGCTATTATGTAGAAAACGTATGAGGTAAAATAAAAAATAAATTACAAAATCAAAAAGAATAAGTAAGATCAACTTACACTACCATTTAAGAAACATATGAGATAAGAGATAAAAGAAAGGAATAAAGTACAAAATTCCTAAATAGTAAGTACAACCTACTTACACTAATATTTAGAAGATATGCGAGATAAAATAAACTAAACAAACAAAGTGAAAACAAGAATCAATAATACAAGAGAATTAGAAAGGCCATCAATTAAAATAAACAAATATAGAACCAATCAAGAACTGCCAAGACAAATACATAAAATTGTATAGGGGGGAAAAAAAACTGGTACAAGAAAAAATATAAAGCAAATATACAGCAAGTGGCTAAAGCAAAATAATGGTAATCAACAAAGGAAAAGAAAAGAAAAAATGTCTAAAATAATTGAAATGATCACAAGAAGAAAAGAAAAACAAACTAATTCAAAGTTAGAAATAATGAAATTAACAAATAAATAAATAAAAACCATCAACTATGTGAGTATATAACAGAATATAGCAAAGGTACAGCGGAAGGAAGAATGAGTAGAAAAAGGTTAAAATGATCTAAAGAACCATGAAGTGGACAATCCCCAAAGTATTATTAATGAAAGTCACAAGATGACAAAAGGGTATTTAAGATTGGCTGAGAATAGGTCCAGCAATCAATTAACTGAGCAAAGATGATGTTCCTCTGATCTCAGAAAAAAAGGTAGTAATGGAAGAAACCAGCTACTAAAAGTTCGGGAAATTAAATATGAAAGGGAGAACGCACTAATGGAAATAAGTAAAAACAGATCTAAAAAATAACTAAATAAAAAGGAGTGGAACAAGTAAGAAGAGAAACAAGAAAGAAGAAATAAACAAGAAGAAAAAGGAAAAAATTATATATAACTGATAATTTCATAAAAAACTATGCTAGTGTTTTACCAAAATGATCAATTTTGATGGAGAGGCATTATGTTACAACACAAAAAGCCACCCCAATACTAGGGAAAAAACTATAATGAACCAACTGTATTAAAACTAATGAAAATAAAATGACTATGACGCGACAAATGACTATGACCCAACCCAAGTGATTGACCCAATAAAAGAAAATAAAATGAGAAGGTATATGGAAAAGACACAAACGAATAATAAAGAAAATAAAATGAGAAATATTAAACTCAAATGATGATGAAAAAGGCACAAACAAATAATGAATGTAAATGATAAATATTAAAATAAAATAATCTCAATTAAAGTACACTAACCAGAGAAATATATATTAAATATTATGAATAACTCTATAATGATAAGTGAATCAGAACATGAAATTTGTTAACATAATAACTAATAATTGTGAATAAAACAATAAAAAACCCAGAAGTGAGAGATAGGTAGGAAGTGAAGGTGATTAAGTGAGTAAAGAGAAATCAATATTAGGGAATAACCACTAATAACACTAATGTACAGTGAAAAAGTGCAAAGTGCCAGTGTAACCCAAAATAAATAGAAAACAAAACATATAGATAAAGACACCGAAACCAGTGATTAACACTATAGTTTAAGGGTGATAAATACCAAACAATAAGAATAACCAGAATATTGTTATTATAATTATAAATGATAGTAGATTAGGAATACAGTGGTATTCAGGGTAAAAATCTCATAATGATTAAAAAAATGTTATGTTACAATGGTTAAGTAGTAAAAAATATATAGTAAAAGTTAAAAGAAAAATATACTAAATAATGTAAGTGCAAAATAAGTAAAACATCCTTGGATCTTAAAATGTTCAAAGGGATAATTAGCAAGAGAAAATAAATGGTGTTATAATGTTCTTCACCAAGATAGTTATTTGTTCAATTAAAATTATAAGAAGGAATATGGCTGAAAAAAGTGAACAGACCATAAACCTAATTTTTGTGTTATGTTTTATAAGTAATATTAAATGATAGACAAGTCATAAAAAATGGCAATATAGATAAGTAAGGAGATAAGTTCTTACAAACATAATAATCCAGGAAAAGAAATTAGAGAATAATAGACAGGCCATGATTTTGTAAAGTAATAAGAACATACAGTTATTATAAAACAGCCCAAATTAATTCAAAAGGTAAACAAGTCATAAGTGACACCAAGCAAAACATATGTAAATGTAAAATAATCTTTAATTAGTGTAAAATAAGAAGATGTAGCCAATTACTACTTAGGCGTATAAAATGCCTAACTGTATAAATCCAAAATAAACAAATTGTAAGAAATTAACTATTGTATTAGATAATCCAGGACAAGTAACTAGTTAAGTACAATTAGTGAATCATTTTAAGATGTCAAAGTTAAATTAAAAACATAAAATAAGAAAGAAATGTAATTACATAATATTAACATTATTGTCAAAACTTTAATATATAAACAAACCCAGCTTTGTGGGATGTCAAAATGATCTTTGAAAGAAAATATAAACAGTTGTGATAATATATCTCATACATAGATAAGAAGACAGAAGAATAATAGTAATCAGAAGATACAGTATTTAGTCATTTTGAATTAAAATTCAAATATTATAACAATAGACATAAAATATGATCAGCCAATGAGAGTACAGACAGTTGCCATAACAATGGAACGTTATTTATTATAATTCCGTTAAAAAGAATTAGTTCATTATTGACGCTCAAGACATAAAGAAGCCAAACCATAGTCGACTCAATTTTAACTTAAAATAATAAAAATTAAGTCAAAAGTTAATAAAATGAAGATGCAAGAAGTCTGATGAAGAACTAGTCAATTCAACACAGACCAGATTTTCCAATTCTAAATTAATTATTTCATCCAAATTATCCGAAAAAGAAGCCAGACGTACTCCAAATTATAAATGAAGGAAGATGATGACCATATGGACCAACCTAACTAAAAACTGAATGACTTTTCACCCGCATTCAACAGATTTGTTAAGTATATCTGAAATACCCGAATTTATGGAATAAATTCTAATTAACTTTTTCTCACAACACAAATAACTTTCACTCTGAACTGATAACTAAATTTCTTTCAAGGATTCATTGAAAATAAAAACAAAACTTGTATGTAAAGAGAAAATAACCTGTATACAAATTACGAATTCTTCACACACACTTTTTAACACTTCAAAAACGAATTGTAATTAACTCTAATAGTATATAAGTACCATTGATGTAAGGTAGTGTACTTTATTATCATCTTATTAATATTTTTTCGTAACCAAAAGAACTCAGATTAAACGAACTGTAGAAAATAAACTATGGCAACAGCCATGTCGATTTAGTATCGTTTTAAATCAACTTTAGCCAACCTGAGAGAAAAATAGTCTATTTATTGCTGGAGCAACTTTGTTTAATAACAGTATATAATTTTGTATTTCATTGAATAACTAATAGTTTCACGTTAATAAACTAGTACTGAGTAGTAATAACCGTCCTTTATTTCATTGTAAATTGCATTATAAAGTTTGTGTACTTTAGCGACGAGCAAAATTGTCTGTCAGCGTTAGACGTCGGCAGCACGGCAAACTACTAGAGGGATTCATACGCCCGCCAATGGCGAGAATATTTTGAATCAGTCAACACCGTCTAGAACGACCGCTCGATTTCATATTTTTTAATTGTTTTCATAAACAATTTGGCACCACCCGGGAATTAAAATTACTAATTAAAGGACAGGTAAGGTTCACACTCGCGAGATATTGGTACTGGTAATTCGTGAGATCGCGACGGACATCGTCAGCGTAACAAAAAGAAAAAGTAAGTAAGTAAACATAAAGTAACGACTACAACATGTGGGGCTAATGCACGATAAAACCACTCATTTTTACAGAGATGATCAGAACCATCTCGTTACAAATTGGCGACCAACTAGTGTGGCTAGAATTAAAGACTAGCGGCGGTTACAAGAAATTATGCAACACTCCATGATCACCAGGGGAAAATCAATAGTATGTGTAACGGGACAAACTATTGGGATTTATTTCATTCTTTATTAATTATAAAAATTAGTAGCATCTCAAGCTGAACAACGTTTTAATCACAAACGCATGACATTTTTGAACACCTTGCAGTCCCCCTCGTACCAAGCCGTGCGAGGCACAAAAGCAATTAAAGATTCTAGGAATGTGAATTATCCGAAGGGGTGCGAATTCATGTGTATGCACGCGCGAGTCAGCCAATGGTCACACGAAAAAAGCACGCCTGAAAAATTCCTTCCCACCAGGTGCTAGATGACGTAAGCTCCTCGAGATGCGTTCCACCAATCCCGACGCAGGTTGCCGCACACAGAAGATCTTTGGCCATTTTGAAAATCTTCAGTCGACAAAAGATCTCTCAGCCGCGCGGGTGTGTTAACGCACAGTTGTGTAAATAGGGCTTGAGCAAAATATCCAGTCGACCAACTAATATAAAATGTGGTTTTAAAAATGTTTCTAATAATAACGGAGTGAGAAACAAGTGAACAGTCATTAATAACAATGTTAACCATTTAAAATAATAACGGAGTGAGAAACAAGTGAACATTCATTAATAACAGTGTTAACAGTTTAAAATAATATCGGAGTGGCGAATAACAAATTCGAATTGGTGGCGAAAGGATTAGCAATGAGGATGGGTAACTTTTGAACTTTTCCTATATTTTGAACAAATTTTAACATAGTATACAGCTGTTTAAATTCTGATAAAACAAAGAAAAAAGCTATTAATTAAAAAAGAAAATGGGGATTTAAAGAAATAGTATATATATATATATATATATTATAACACCCTTTTTCATCTATCAATCTACTTTCTATATATAATGATAGAACAAATCTTACTTACCCGTGACTTTTTCTTTACCTGGGCGCCAGAACAAATCCCAGATACAAATGACACGGATTCAGCTTAGCTCAGAGCACAGAGCCACACTATCTCAGGATTCGTTCAGTGAGTGTGGAATTTAAGTGGAATCGTTACAAATAACTCTTGAAATTTGTTGAAGTTTGTTTAATTAACAATTCCGTTATTGTATTAATTTCTTTAAAAGCTATGTTAATTACTTATTGCTAACCTAATTCTTATTGGTTAATGAGTGTGCTTGAAAAGTGAAGATTAAAACGTCCAAACGACCAATTGCTCTTATCTGGTTTATTTATGGAATTTATATCTCCCAAACCAGTGCTAAAGAACGGGTCTGCAATAATTTGCATGTTCAATACTACACCTCACTCTCCATTCAACACTCCTATATTACTTTATATATAATCTTAATAATTAAATACAAATTTGAATTTATATAGTGTCTTTTTAAAAAATGTTTATTGATGTAATTATTTATTTTGTTATTTATGTTCATTGATCAATGAATATATTTCTTATCTGATTGATGCATCAACCGTAGATAGTAATCAGTAGAGGTACTCCTTTTGATGGTTCGGCTCAGAAGAAATGATGTTGACCAATAACGTTGATTGATGATCCTGGACAATTACAGATGCTGTAGCTACTCTGGTGCACAGGTCACTTCACTATTAATTAATTATTTATCAATTAATTAGTTATTACGCAGCGAGATTATTTATTGAACTTTACTAGTTCCTCTACTACTGCGGACCACTTCGCGAACTGTTTATTTAATAAATACTTTGCGTTGTTTGTGCAATTTAGCTCGTATTTAACACACGTCTTGCTTATTTAATGCCCGAACGAAGAGTGCTCAATTCCCTCATTCTGAGTTGGCGTCTCCTCTAAATACAGGATTCTGATTGGTTGTTCCAAATAAATCATGCGTTTTCCTCTTGAAACAATATCGAACAAGTCGGTCAAACGCTCCTCAACAAGTTTGAGATGGTCGAGAATTGTGATTATACGATTTATTGAAAATTAATAAAGTCCCTAGTTCTGGGCGACATCTGTGATTAGTCAATTTAGTACAGTAGTTATAATATTTAATTCTTTTGCTTATTAGTGATAACTCACCTTACAACTCCACTCCACTCCAGGGTTCGTCACACGAACGGCGTAATACAAGTGAGGTTTCAAGGTTATATTAATAACATACGCAACTCGCATTTATGAAAAAACAATTAAAATTTTATTCTATTCTTTAACTGCTTTCAGGTCATGAATTAATCATTTCTTTTAGGTTATCAATTATCTCCAAACAATTAATACAAAACAAAAATTTCTTTACATATTATTCAAAACATCTTATATAAATGAAAGTTAGAATAAACACCTTATTTTATAGAAAGCAGCCCAGCCTGCTCACACACAACATTCACACCATTTAGACCCCATTTGTGTTAATTAATTTGTTGAACCCCTTTTAAAAAATGAAATTATTAGGATTGATTACCCAACCGGCGTCACTCCTTTCTCTGCCATGTGCCGCGTGTGTTTAAGTGTCCTAATTTTTACAATTCAAATTTTATTTTGGCCCGTTCACTTCACTGATTCTATTTTGCTATATTAAATCATTTTTAAATTTTGGTTACCACTTTGACATAATAAATTTAGATTTGGTGTACACACATTTTTTCTTCGCTCCCGGCCGGGATACGGGTTCACTTCAACTGGGCAGAGCGCTACCATACATTCTCCCTCCACGTCGGTTGCTGGATAGGAAAACCAATGCCTTCCGATATTAAACTGTACGTTACTGTACTTAAAGTACAGGTTAGACCTGCGTGTTAGGCGTCGACGAAATTTTGAGGCCACTAGTTACATCACTCAAATGGGCGTATTCTTAATTGTACTTCCGTTGGCACCCAACCGCATGGCGAACAAATTTTACAGTTCGACATTTTTTGTTAGCATCGGTTGAGTCTGTTTAGCGTCCTCTGTGCGCACCGCTGGTGTTCGCGCGTTTGTGTGCGTCACACAGCACTACAGTTCTTGGAATTGTACTGCGTTGTCGGACACACACTGCATTCCATTGTCCTTTGTCTGAATAACACCGTTTTATGTAGTGGACTTGCTACTGTATTTATACGTGAGAGTGGCACTTGAAAATGAAATGAATTTAAATAAATAAAATACCCCATTTTGTCCCATTACAGAATTACTGGCTAATTTCATACTTCCTCTGTTTGCAAATCGTTTGATTACAGGTATTTGCAAACGTGATTTCAAAGATCTGACCACACAATATTATTGCTTTGGCCTTTCTCTGTATGTGTGTGAAAACACCTAATTCGTACCTAGCCTAATTCTCTAGTTATATCTCTTGGCGTTCTTCTTCTGTATAACGTCTTTAAATGTTAATTATATTAGTTGATATTTTGGCTACTTATAGAGCTTTAATTGCTGAACACTATGCAGGTTTCAGAATTGCCGTATATTTATTAGTTTTGAAGATATTGCAGTTTTAATACATAAAATTAATTGAATAAAATTTCATGTCTGTGCCCGCATCAGTAGTAGCAGTGGCGATGTTAGACAGAGATGACTGCGATTATTCCCTCTCTCTCTTGTTTACGCCGCTAGTCTAGCACAGTTTGACACTTTCATATAACCTTCTGATAGGTCGACTATATGAATCGTTATAATATATATATGTTGTAGTAAACGAGTATTACGGGTTATACTTTTTAGATTGATATTGGGTTTGAGTTTTAGTGTTTGATTTTTTGCGAAACGTTATTCAGTCGCACGTCGCACGCGTTCTGTATTATAACAGCGTCGTGTAGCCTGTGTGTCCTTACCTGTCCCTTCTCACTCTTTATTTCTCCCCAATAGGCGCCAAATTGTTTTGCCAGAAAACAATTAAAAGATTCTATCTTAGTTGTTTTATGGTATGGTAGTGTTGATTCGAATTGTTCGCCAACTGGCTGGAGCTCGAATCTCGCTTGAGTGGGGGAACGTGTTACCAACGTAAAATAATGTTGGTTAATTCTACTCGCTGCTACAAAACACAACATACATAATATTTTGAAAATAATTATTGGACAGTTAGTAATGATTCACACTTTTTTATTTGGCTTCAGAACTTGTTAAACTTCATTAATGCTTATACAAAATGTGATTAATATAATATGTTTTAGCCTCGGCAGTAAATAATCGTTCACTCAGCGGAAGGCTGGGTTGGCAATGCTATGTTTTTCTGTCGCCACAATAGACGGCGTTTATTATTTATACACAATAAATTTGCCAATGAATCCTTTTAAGTATGACAAAGAAGTTTTAAAACAAGATAATTAATTACAATATATCACTTTATAATCGTGATAATTAAAATTGAACAAGGTTTACATTAGATTCAAAGTTGTGGTGTCAAAGTGTGTGACGGTGTCATTAGTGTAGTACATAGGTTGTAATCAGTTAGTTAGTGTTGAGGTATGGGTAAAAATAATGAATAATTTAAGTACAGGAGCAAACACATGCTTTATTGAAGGAACAGTTTAGTAGCAAGTATATATAAAACGGACACACGAAATACACATTACAAGAGCACATTTAAAACTGAACTGTACTTGTCGAGTGCATCTCTATTTATATAGAAAAACAGCTTCCAGATCTTTCCTTTTATTTAAAACTTCGAGAACATTACTTTTCTAGACTCTCACAGGAAACGCGCATGTGTGCGGGTTGAGGCCCTGCCCAGGCAGCTCGACCTCCCACCGTACAATACAAACTTTCACTTCTACAATGACAGGTACACTTACTTAAAAATGAATGTAGAGTTTTTTAGTATATTCTCAACACCTTCCTTAAAACTCTACATTCTCACAATCACATTAATTTAAAAAAAATTCATTTTTACTCTTAAGTCCAAGTTTAGATCTTAAATAAACAAATTTTGGTTTTGACAAAGCTTTCGTAAGTATATCAGCGACTTGTTCATCACTTTTAACATAATGTACATCAATTTCTCCATTTTGAAAACAATTACGTACATAATTATATTTCACATCAATATGTTTTGTCCTTTGATGGAATTCAGGATTACTTATAAGTTTTAATGCACTTATATTATCTATATATAAATCATATTTATCAGTCTTACAATCACATTCATTAAATAGCATCTTTAACCACATTATTTCAGTTGTTGCTAATGCTGCACTTACAAATTCTGACTTGGTTGTTGATAATGATACAGATTGTTGCTTCTTACTTCGCCAAATAATTGCAGCATTTGCATACATACAAGCTACGCCAGAAGTTGATTTACGTGTAACTGTATCGCTAGCATAATCAGCATCACTATAAGCTTTAAAGTTGCCATCCTTAAAATATAGTAATCCAAAATCAATCGTACCTTTTAGATAACGTAAAATTCGTTTAACAATTGACCAATGAGCTACACTTGGTTTGTCTAAAACTCTAGATACAACATTTACAGCAAAACTTATGTCCGGACGACTTACAATTTGCAAAAACATCAAATTGCCGACAGCTTCACGATAAGGTACATTACTTACAATAGTTTTTGATAAATATTCATCATGATTACAATCAATTGGCATAGGTACAATATTAGCTTCTGACATATTAAACTTTTCTAAGATTTTGTTAATATAAGTACTTTGATGAATGAAAACAGACCCATCATTCAATCTACAAATTTCCATTCCAAGATAATTAGTAACTTCTTTAGTACTAGTAATTTTAAATTTTTTACTCAAATCATTCAACAATTTATCAATCAAACTTTCATTTGAAGCTGCAACAAGTCCATCATCAACATAAATTGCTAACAAGATCTTATTATTATTTTTGTTATATATGTATAAACATGGGTCACCCGTACTTTGACAAAAATCTAAATTTACAAGAAAATTAGTGAAGTGCTCAGTCCAGCATCTTGGTGCTTGTTTTAAGCCGTATAAACTTTTCATTAATTTACATACGCGTGAGCTTCCATCATCAAAACCTTCAGGTTGTTTCATATATATATATATATCTTCCTTTAAGTCACCGTATAAAAAAGCCATTTTTATATCAAATTTACCGATATGTAAATTTTCACGAGCAGAAATACTAAGTATCAATCTTATTGTATTAAAGCTAACAACCGGACTAAAAGTTTCTTTATAATCTATATCTTTCTGTTGCGAATAACCTTTAATAACCAACCGCGCTTTATAACGTTCTGTACCATCTGGATTGAGCTTCTTCACAAAAACCCAACGATTGTTAATCACCTTTTTATCTTTTGGCTTTTCCACTAATACCCATGTCTTATTTTCATACAAAGAGTTCATTTCGTCCTGCATTGCAGCTTGCCAACTATCTTTTTCTTTACTTGTATTTGCTTCGTTATAATTAGATGGTAACTTTTCAGCAATAAACGTGATCGGACATCCATAATATTGTGTAGGTTTTAATTTTGTTCTATCGCGCAATTGTCGTCCAGTTTGATTGTTATCGCTATTTGAAGATTGTAAAGGTTCTCTTTCTTCAAACTCATTTGATTCATTTTTAAGTAAAAGTTCATTATTTTTAGGAATTATAATTTCATTTTCTTCAGTTTCTTTATTATTATTGTTCAAAGAATTCAAAATAATTGAATCAGCTAATACTCTTTCAGGTTTAAAAAGTACATCTCTACTTATAATGACTTCTCGCACTTCCGGAACATATACACGATAACCTTTACAATCCTCATGATATCCGACCAGATAACCCCTCATCGATTTTTATCAAGTTTCTTACGGTTTTCTTTTGATATATGTACATAACACATGGTTCCAAATATTTTAAATCTATCAACAGTAGCTGTTTTTCCATTCCATAACTCATAAGGAGTTTTATTATTTTGTTTTGTTGGGCCTGTTCTATTAATTACATGTACAGCAGTATTCATTGCTTCTGCCCATAAGAATAGAGGTAAGTTTGAATTTGAATATAACACTTATCGAGCAGCCTCTACAATGATTCGGTTATCGCGCTCTGCAATTGAATTTTGTTCGGGCGTATATGGAACATTAATCAAATATTGTATACCTTTACTATTTAAAAAAGAGATCACAGCTTTATTATCGTATTCTTTACCACCATCAAAATGATTTTAGTTTTTCTATTACTTCAGATTTTTCTTGAATAAAATGAATTTCTCTACAACTTGAAAAATCATCTTTAAAAGAAACGAAATATAACTTTCTACCGAGAAACTCTACTTCCATAGGACCACAAACGTCAGTATAATTATTTCGCGAGTTTTAGTGGCATGACCGATCTTTTTGTGAAAAGGCAATCTATGATTTTTGCCATAAGCGCAACCTTCACAAAAGAAATTTTCATCCGTAAATTTTGTATTTAGATTTTTCAAAAAATTCTTCACATGTTTTGTATTTTGATGGCAAAGTCTTTTGTGCCATAATTGTAAAACATTACCATTGGCAATGCTTGATCTACTCTTTTATTCTACCACGTTACATTCTTTTGGAATTAAAGTTTGAATGTCTAATTTTAGCAAACTACCAGGCTCATATTCGGAACCAGTTACAAGAATTTATTTCATTACCATGCTTTAAAGTACATCTTGTAGCATTATGTGTTATTTCATAATCTATACCCCTTTTACCCGCATATTTAACAGAAAACAGATTATACATTGAATCAGGAACATATAATACATTATAGATAGTGCCTTCTACTCGTTCACTATTTTTATAAGTTTCAAAGTCAATATTACCTTTACCATATGCAGACATTGTCATACCGTTGCCCATTCTTACACTGACTGGTGTTGTATATTCTTCGAACGTTGAAAACCATTCTCGATGCTTCGACATATGATCCGTCGCACCCGAATCCACAATCTAGAGATCATCCCGATTGCCACAGCTGCCTTTGTCACCTATTAGTGCTATCCTCGAAGTTGATTTCTTCTGTCCAGAAGACGAGTTACTTCTTTCTTGATTATTTGACCATTTTCGCTGTCCATTATTCTTATTCATGAAGCATTGTTACTTTTATGACCTTTTCTTTTGCACGTATAACACCTGAAGCAGTCCCTTTTTAAATGACCTTGTCTTCCACAATTATAACACTGCTCTTGTTTCAAATCATTCTCATATTTATAAGTCATTCTTCTGTTCCTTATGACCGATTTTCAGATTAGCTAGCAACGCTGTCGTCTCTTCGTGTACTTCCTTTTGCTCTTGTAATATAAATTCTTCTGCCATCAAGTGCTCTGTCAAATTTTCGAGATTCTTCTTATCGTCAGATACCGAATCCTAAGCACTGTGAAAATGATTGAACTTTTGTGGCAAAGATGTTAAAACACGAGTCATCACCATAGTCTTTTCAATTTTTCCCCCGAGATTTTTAATTTTTCTAGCCAACTGTTCTATTTTTGAAATATTATACGTAACACTTTCACTCTCTGTCCACTTAAACTCAAAAAATTGTTTTTAAATCATCGACAGATTTTCATCAGATTTTAGATCATATGCTGTATTGAATTTGTCCCACATCTCCTTGGCAGTAGAACAACCCATTATAAGTTTTCGAGAGGCTTTCTCTCCACTGTTGTAACAGTTAACTTTCTGGCAATTTTGTCCGCCTTCTTGAACTTTTCCAACAACGCGTCACGATCTTCTGCACCTGCAGCTGGCTCGGCTAATCTTCCTTCGCAAACATCTAGCACATCATCATCCTCTTCCATCAATGGACATACTACGAAGCGCCATTGATGCCAATTATCTTTGTCTCTGAAGTTTTTCAATTTTTATATTCGGTTCCATTTTTGCACAAATATTTTATACTTGCACTCCAATTACACACTGCACTCCGATTTTAAAATGCCACTGGGCCCATAACCTTTTGAGGTATGGGTAAAAATAATGAATAATTTAAGTACAGGAGCAAACACATGCTTTATTGAAGGAACAGTTTAGTAGCAAGTATACATAAAACAGACACACGAAATACACATTACAAGAGCACATTTAAAACTGAACTGTACTTGTCGAGTGCATCTCTATTTATATAGAAAAACAGCTTCCAGATCTTTCCTTTTATTTAAAACTTCGAGAACATTACTTTTCTAGACTCTGTAACAGCACAAAATGTTATATAACCAAAACACACACCAGAAGGGTAAAATATGACACTAAAGTTATAAAGTGAACAATTGTAATGAATGTAGCAAAGAAGAGAAGGGACCAGCATAGAAGAAAGAAGAGGAGGGATCCCAAGAAGCAGTGATGAATACACTGCATGACAGTACAACTTAAACACAATGACTGACTATAACTAATGGACATCAAAGTTCACAAATAAGCTGTCAAGTGAACCAGTTCATGACATTAATGTGTAGAGTCATGTAAATAGAAACTAAATAACCAATGACTCTAATAAAGTAATAACAATAACAGCATTCTGGCTGAAAATAGAAGAACAATGATATATAAATAACAAAGACTACTACTATACTAGCTGTAGCCACAAAGCTATAAAAACCTAGCTTTATCAACAAAGATGTAACAATATAGAATAAGGATAATTATAAACGGAAGCCTTATGTGTATAAGCCACTTCCTAATTAAATGAGATGTAATTAGAAGTAATAATAAACAGGTAATAAACCCTGTACCATAACTGTATCTAGACCCTGCATAAACGAGTTTATGTCAGTAACTTAATAGGGAAACAGGACCCCTAATTAACATTAAATTTACAGAATAGTAAATATAACGAATAAGGTGTGAAATACCACCACTCAATTAATATTGTATGCCTTTAAAATGAGTAGGCCATATAAAAATGTATTTAGAGAGTAAGGAATTGTCAGAATAATGTATTATCATAATTATGCTAAGATTTAATATTGTTCAGCTGTAAACAGCTTTTAATTGTAATAATGTATGTAATTTTATTCATGTAATAATGTTCAAAAGAGAACACAGAGATAAATAATCAAATGTAAAAGATAAGAAAATAGTCGCGTTTTGCATTATTAGCAGACGACAGTAAGAAACCATGTTTCAAAACACAATTTTTATGTATTGTCAGTGAAAACTAAGTTCAAACCGGCATTAAGCCACATCAAAATAAAGAACAGAAAATAAGCTTTAATTTGATGATATAACTTAGAGATTGGAATTGTAATAATTTAATAATGCGTGTTAGCATCATTTTTTAACCAGATTTAAGAAATTGCCGGTGAATACAAACAATAACGACAATTGGGTACGAGAGACGCGCCGGTGGTGTCTGACAAAAACATTACGTCAGTATAACGGAATTTTGTACCAATCACAAAAGAGTTTACTTAGCGAGAATTGTTCCGAACGGCGATCGAGAAGAGGGGTATATAATCAGAGAGACGCTAAAAATTTGGCATTCGCTTCATTCTGCTCGAGCTAACAAGTTGCGGCTCGGCGTTGTCTTATATTTTAATAATCTACTACAGCACAATAGTAATAAATACTTTAAATTTTATTAAAATAACTATTGGAAAGACGAGTCATCGTATATAAGTGCATCGAAAGTTAATAGTGAATCTTTTTAAACAGTGCGTGTATTCGGAACGAGCAAATTTAACTTAACCTGTAAAGGCAACAACCCATTATTAGTAAGAAGAGGGTTATTTCTCGTTTCCAAGTGCGATTAAAGTGCAGTGTATTAGCGATCAATATAATCCGATCGTTAAAGTGTTCATTTTTAATCTAAACGATTAAAAACCAAGGTAGTACAGTGACCAATTTCATTGTTATATGCCATCCATTGATTTTAGCTATTAACATATTTGTACTGACGCAGAAACAATCAAACTATTCAGAGAGAACACTGTATTCATTTATTTAAAGGGTTTAATAATCCGACGTAAGAATATATGTGTTAGAATTAGTTATTACAATATTAATTATGATATAAGCAGATGAAATTCTCGTTAACCAAAATATATAATTGCAAGTATGAAAGAGGCCAAAAAATGAAGTACTATCATAGCAGTATCTATTAAAAGCAATTAATAATCATTCTATTTTGTATTTTCAAGAACTTACCCTTGAGGTACCTAGTTAATTAAGATTAAAATTTTGTTAATAAACATAAGAGTTTTTTTAGATTGTGCTTAACTGAGCTAGACCAGACAGCAGATGGATGACTTGCTATCCGAATTGTATTAGTGTAAAAAAAATGTATTTTTATTCAGTCTGATTTTAGAGGGTATAATAAACCCATAATGTTATACAGCATAACCTTTGTCTTCAATTATTTCAATTTAGATAAGCAACCCTCAGTATTGCCTACTCTGAGGTACATTTGAAACAGAAATCTTTCAGTACACCATTTGAATTATTTTAAATGCCATAAGCATTTAAACAACAGTAAAAAGTGAACATACACAATTTTAAAATTAGAAATTTATTTTTATGGGAACTTTTCTCGAAGAAAACCCATATGGCGCCCACATAACATTCAAGGTGCTATAAAACCTTGCTTATAAAGTTTAAACTGGTCAAAAGGGAAACTTGACAGTTTATTCAGTGGCGGTGAACGTCTGAACATCAAGTACGACAACCAGGTACGTGAAAAGTGTTCTTTATATTAATTTATTTGTCTAGACAACACATGACTTTTACTTACACTGACGACATTTTTCCATAGAAGAGAAGTTCGACGCTACCGTTACATTCATTAACATACCAGCAAATTATTATGTTATCCATAATAAATTATCACATTATAATTAAATAAATCATATTTATCAATCAAAAAAAAAAAAAATAAAAAAAAATAATTACAGCATACTGCATGTAATACACGAGAATCCATTAAACAACAATCGATAATTAAATCTATAAATTAAATTATAAATTATATAGAGGGAGGATCTCGTTTCCTTACAACTCTCACAGGAAACGCGCATGTGTGCGGGTTGAGGCCCCGCCCAGGCAGCTCGACCTCCCACCGCACAATACAAACTTTCACTTCTACAATGACAGGTACACTTACTTAAAAATGAATGTAGAGTTTTCTAGTATATTCTCAACAGTTAGTATGCATAAAATATGTTTTATTTATCAATCTTTGAAAAAATAATACCATCAGTTATCGTGAGAGTTCACAGTTTAGTGATAAAGTTGAAAGAGAATTTATTTCAGATATTTAATTAATTCAGCAATACTTATCATCAGTTGCTTGGAAGTGTAGTGTCAAATAGTTAATGTAGGTTGGGTTCATCGATGTTGGTTCTTCGTTCTTCAAATATCTTGGGCTTCAGGTACGCCTTGCGTCTTTTTCTTGTTAGTTGACTTGTTTTAATAGATCTGGATTTAATTAATCTGGTCCTTGGTCTGGGTTGCATGTGTTATCCCCTCATCAGTTAGTTCGGTCCTTCACTTCATGAAATACGGTCACTTTTACTGTTTTTGAATCAAATTTGGGCTCTTCACGGCATGGCGTCTCTCCTCGGAAGCGTCACTATAAGATTCCAACGTTCCTAACTGAAAATCATCAATATTCTGCTGTTGTCATGGTAACTCAAAGATTCTGATTGGTTAAACTTGACTTAAGACCATTGTTAGAAGATTTGAATTTTTATTCAAAAAGGTTACATATCTTCTGATTGCTATTAATCTTCGGTATTCCTTTTTAAGTATTAAAAATCATCACCACTGTTTGTATTTTGTTTCAAAGATTAATTTAACATCCCATAAGGTTGGGTTTACTGATGTATTAACATTTGGACAGTCATGTTGATATTATTTAAATACACTGTTTTCTTATTTTACATGATTACCTTAACATTTCTCTCTTAATATGATTACCTAATTGTCCTTTATTGTTTACTTGCCTTAGTTTTGCTAATGTTATAGTTTAATTCTTAAAATTTGTAGTTTTTGTTGTTTTACAGTTAGGCATTTGTCTAGGCCTAAACAGCGATTGGCTATTTTTCTTAATTTACACAGATTACATTTTATTTTCCCCTTGTATAGGTTCTGATTTGTTTTATACATGATTTGTTCATTTGTTGAATGGTTTTATGTCTGTTCCATAGTTATTGTATGTTATTTTATTAGTTTCCATATTCTGGCTTGTCTATTGTTATAACTGCTTTTTCAGTATCATTATATTTGTCTGAATTTATTTTGTTTCTTATTTACTGCTTTTGTTTGTAATTGAATTATTATTTCTTATTCCCTATTACTTAAAATATAACATTTTAGGTTTATGGTCTGCATAACTCCTACAGCCATTTTTCTATTCACTAAACATAATTATTATTGTATGTCATTATTCACAATGTTCATTCTCTTCATCTCCTCATACTCTTTGGTGAGCTATAATTATTACATAATATAAAAGATAAAAACATAAACATTAATTAAACATATGAATACAATGATATTTCCTTATAACTAATTCCAAATGACATTAGGTCATTAAAATGAAACTTCAACAACAGTTTACTATATTATATTAAAATCTTTCGTAACGATTATATTATTATTAAATGTCTTTTCATATCATTTTAAATCAATAGTATTGGGGTTTACCTCTGTACATCAGCAATCATATATGCTGTGTATTAGCACACTAATAGTCATTTTTGCTTAAATACCTTGGTAATAATATGAATTGCCAACTTAGAATACTAATGGCTCACAAATTATAATATGATAGGTAGTCAATACTACTCCTATCTTAACTCTATTAATTACTTAGTTTACTGCACTTTGGTGCAGTTTGTTATGTACACTTGTGTTCACTGATAATTGCTGTTAATTGCCACAGTCCTTTCTGTGTTTAGCAATTATTAGCCTTCACTCATTTTTATTACTCACTGATAGTATTTTATCACTCTTAAATCTTTTTCACTGATTTATTAGTGTCTATCCCTATCAATGGGGTTCTATTTAATTTGGTATTTTAACACTATCACCTTGCACTCTCTATGTTTGATTTAAGTGTTACTGGTGGGTATTGCTTACTTAAATTCTCTTTCTCATTTTTACAAAATGTTCATTATTACTCTAATTCCCTATCTCCCACTTTACCAGGTTCAATTATACCTGGTAAACATTATATCGGTATGTTAACAAGTTCATGTCGTATTAGATTGATTTATCATAGTTATCTCTATTCATTTGGTTAGTGTACTTTTCTAAATTTAAGTTATTAAAATTTAACACTTCTCATTTACATTGTTTGTTTGGGTTTACATTAATAATTATTATTTACAATTATCATTCATTGGTTTCTTTTTATTTGGTCTATCACTGGTGTTCTTGGCTGGTTCTGCTTGTTCACTTCATCTGGTGATGATCCATATATCCTTTCATAGGTGTTAGGGCTGGTTCTAGTTTCTCACTTATTTTGTTACAATTCATATATCCTTATGTTAGTGTTGTGGCTGGTTCTACTTTCTCACTTACCATGTGATTATTTATATATCCTTTCCTTGGTGTTGGGGCTGGTTCTACTTTCTCACTTACCACCTATTGGGTTATTATGGTTAAGTCGCCATGTATCCTTGTTTTCAACGTTTCGGTCCATTGCTTGTTATTTTTCTCTTATCAGAGGTTACTTTTATGATTACTTTCATATGCTTGATCGTATTATTATTTTAATTACCCATTCTTTTATCTCTGACTCATCCCTTTTAATTATAGTGTTAAGTATTTAATAATTTATTCTTATCATGTTTCTTCATTAGTGTTTGTTGAAGATATGTACCATTACAATGTATGTATGGGAGTGTGAAAATTATGTAATGATCAAAAACACTGTTTTGCATTAATTATTTAAGGTATACTGATTATAATGTGTATTTTTAATATTTGGTTTTCTTTTAGTATGTTTAGTTGATAACATCCTATAATGGGCTATCACAGTATGCCGTAATATAATTATATAAAAAGACGTAGAAAAAGAAATGAATGTCAGGTTAAAGAAATAAAGTAATGTTTTATATTATCTTATAAATATGTACTTGTTTATTTACATTGACTTGTTTTTCTCTGCCGATTACACTAGACGACACCTTTTTTAATTTTCACATGAACGTCAAGATTTACATTTGACGTCCAAATAAGGTAAGGTAACGCAAAATTAATCATTAATTACTGAGTACTACTTCATATGTTGTGGACAATTAAACTACAAATAGGTTAACTTTAAAGTTTCAGTGTAGAGAAATCAGTACTTTGGTCAATGCAAATCAGTACTTCTAGGAGGAACCCAAATCAGTGCATGGATATGGATTAATGAAAGACCATTTAATAATAATTTGCTTGTGTTGTTACAGAATCTATGTGGAACTGTGGGGGCGAGCCTGTGCTGACCGGTGTGTCAAGGCAGAGTCGTCAAGTGCCTGTCTGGCTTTATGGTGTTGGGATCCTGATGAAGGAAGTCCAGTAAAGTCATATGGGTACGACCACAGTCACTGGATTAGGGGGGTAAGTACCCAACATTTAATCATAAAGTAAGGGGGGTCATGGCGCCATATCCTCACTGATCCGCCTAGGTTTAGGGCAATGAGAGTTTTTATGTTTATGGACATAAAACCTCTCATTGGGGGGGGGGGGTCTTGTAATGGTACATTTCCTTAAGCAGTACAAAAACGTATTTTTGTGTGCGAGAGACCTCAGAAAGCGAGCGTGGAATTTAGTGTACATGACTTTTGGTATGGGAAGAGTTGTAGCAATCGGCAAGTGTACATGACTTTTGAGTGATTTCACACATTCCTGGAGCGTTGGCATCAGCCAGTTGGACAATGTGCACACCAGGAAAGCAGTATAAACTGGATTAACGCTGGAACATGAAGAGAGGTGGGTGTAGGACGCTTCGGCATGCCATCGGGCAGTCACAATTTTAATGCCGAGCAGTACAGTTCAAACGGCCTAGGTAGTGACTCAAAAAGCCTGTGCTTTGTTAAGATGTAGCAAGGTAAAAGCAGCATCGTCAGTGCCTCGGATGACAACGTAATAACAACGTAAAATTGTCAGAAGTTTTATAATAGAACACTGCGCGCATGCTAAATGTCCAGAAACTCAGCTGTGTAAAGTGCATAGTATTCGGCCGCATATCGTGCACGAGAGAAACCACGTGGCGGAGCTACGACGGACAGTTAACAGATAAGTAAAAAGACGAAAAAGTTAAATAAAACGAGTGTGGGTAAAGAAGTTAGCCAATTTAATTAAATAAACTAAAAAGTACGGACTAAAACTATATTTGTATCAAAGAGAGAGTGTCATAAGAGAAAGGGTAGTATATAAAGAGAGCATATGAGAGAAGGGGAGTGAGAGAAAAAGAGAATATAAAGGAAAGTACTGATTTTGTACTGATTTTAGATTATAAGTTGATCGAATAATTAGTTTTCTAATAATGTTAATGTAACATTCAAATGTAGTTTTCAAAATTACCATGTAGGGTTGGTGATTGCACCACAGGTAGTAACTGTGTGGATAAATTACTTTATACTGAAAGATACATATTAACTTGTGGAATTTATAGCAATGAACGCAATTTTCCATTTTGGTATTAATAAATTAGGGTAAACTGATAAATATGTGTTAAATTATTTTTACGTCATCTACCTAACCTATTCTCTGTGTCAGTAAGTTCGCCTAGACGGCCCTGGAATTTTTCTGTAAGGGAGTTTTGTTTATCGAAATTGTTTTCTTCGGGAAAGTGAAATGATTTCCACACTTCCTCCAAAAAATGTGGTGGCGACCTTGGGACTTTGGGAATCTTCTGGCTGTTTGAAGGTAAGTCGAAAAGAAAAGAATATAATCGTGGCTTAGTCATTTCTTCTTTACTTTTATTTTTTTTTAACAGTTAACAGCTGCCACTCCTTTCCTCATCATAAATGTTTGTTCTTCCACTTATAAACAAACGAACCCACTGACACAACACTTCCACTCATAACGTTTTGGGTGTATATAGTGCACAGTTCACGCTGAATGTCTACTGCAGGAAGAAATCTGTCTATTGCATGAATGTCTATTGCCATCAGGAATCTTTTCTAATGGGGGGGGGGGTTCTATTGCAGTGCTAATTTTGAAAGGCTATAATGAGTGAAAGAATGGCAGCGTGACCCTCCCAGTAGTACAGCTGGACGTGTACTGAGGTATTGTACAAGTCGGCACAGGAATAACGCCACTTATCCCACTACTTCTCGCACTACGCAGCAGTGGAAGTTACTTTCCGAATAGCCCTCGTACTTTGTTTTTGCAATTTGTTCTATGTATCTGTTTAGCTTTTTGCAAGAATTAGATAGTGAAGTTATAAATATTATAAAACTTAAAGTTGCCAAATGGTCTAACTTACAAGTATATTGATGATACTACGTATATTTCACAAAATAAAGGCATAAATATTAATATTTTTAAAAAAAATTAACGATTTACATAATATGCAATTTCATTATAACATTTAAAGAAAACCCACACAAACTGATCTATTCATCCCTTATTGTTCAAATGGGATATTTTTATTCTCCAATACAGTAATACCTCTCACTTAATGCTGCTCCTTTTAGTGCTGATTTGTTATAGTGCTCTTACAGTGCAACTTCAAGGTTACTGAATATTACAGTAATGCACATCATGGTCAACCAAGTGCTTTTCGTACTATTTAACAATTTTGGAGGGATTACACGTTATGAATGCCATACATAGATAATGTAATGGCACTGGGAAGTAGTAACTGGAAACTGCAGAAATAGACCTTGACAAAAATATGGCTAGAGTAAAGCGTCCGTAGAGGGGAAGGGGAAGAGTACCTTTAAAAAGTTGTTGAATTGGCAAAGGAAATGGGACTGGAACATGTTAATGAGGATGGCATAAAGGAATTGTTGAGTCACAATGGTTAGGTATAATGATGTTAGTGGAAGTTGGTTTTCTGTATATTGCATATTGTAGATGGTTATTGTTTCTTGTGATGGTTATGTCTAAATAGTTGAGTTTATTGTGTTTTTTTTTTCTTCTGTGAATGTATTTTGGGATGTAGAACGAAAGAAATATAATATACCAAATTGGTAATGAAAATGGATACAACAAAAACACTGTAAACAAAATAGAAAATAAAATCAAATATAAAATAAAAACTGGACAAATAAATTGACTGGTAATTATACATTTTATAAGCCTGATTGCTTTTTTTGTCATCTAATTATCGTTCATGTTATCAAAATGGCATAGGTTTTGAATCAATACAGCCTCACATTTTTGTAACTTAAAAACCAGAGTGAGGGGGAGTATGTGTGTCACATATATTTATGACATTATGATTTTTTTTTAGTGTGCCTATTGTCTTGGTGGGAAACAAAACAGATCTTCACATGGAAAGAATGATCAGTTCAGATGAAGGCAAGAGACTAGCAGACTCATGGAAGGCTGCATTTCTTGAGACATCAGCAAAGCAGAATGAAGTATGGTTTCACTTTATATAATATTATGTAGTGTGTTTTAGCATATACTCATATTGTATATGTTTGTGCCATATACTACAATAGTGAAATTTTAAACACCATACTCCTGTTCCTTTACAAGCCTTAAAATTTGCAGATATGGTAAAGGAAATTAACAAACTCAGTTAACAGGTAAAAATTAACAGAAAATCCAAAGTTTACTTTCACAAAATGTTACTATATAACCCTATGAGGATCAGCATTGTATTCACTGGTATGTGCAAAATGGCTCAAGCAAACAATTTTTGCTAGATTAAACTAACCGTAAGTTAAGTACTTAACTGATAACCCAGAGTTTGGAGGGAAAATTGATTTCACTTATTCCACAAATTAAAAAAAAACTTTGTGGTTCTCCAAAATACTATTTGTTGTATACTCATACATTGTACTCATTATATGAGAAAAAATGAGCAGAAGGAACTATATTTGTAGCAGAAGGAAATATTATAACATGTAACGGTACAATTCTGGTCCTATAATATTTTGGGAAATAATTGTTATAAAGTCTAATTGTTATAATTGTTTTTGAAGCCCTATAAAGAAAACAGCGTAAAGTTGTCGAAAAGTTTTCAACAACATAATATTGAGCGGACAGGATTTGTGTCGAGGTCAGGGGAAAATCACAGTAATAGCAAAAAACAGTTCGTCATATTAAAGTAAACGCCTAACCCAATGATGACATCAGCTACAGGAATGCGATACGCATTAAATACATCTGTAAACAACGGGGTTTGGCCGTTTCGAACAAAGGACCAGTGACGTAGGTTGCCCCACCTCCACATTGCAGAGCTACAAACCGCTAGCAGTCTCGTCTCATCAGAGTAGCGTGCCGGCCAACAATTCCCTAAAAAGCTATTTATATCTAAATTTTACACAACCAAGAGTTTGTTAAATATGTGAAAGTGCAGTATTTTTTAAAATAACAGTTCGATGTAAACCCCAAATTTTGGGTTACGACAACATCGAGAGTGTGAGATCAGGGACATCTTCGAAGAATTTCCAGCTAAGTCATAAAAATGGGGGGGTCCAAAAAGTCCAACTAAGGGTTTAGATAATCTTTTCTATTCATTAAAATTCGATTCATTAAAATGAGCTCAATTTTGGGGAAGTCAATTAACTAAAACTTTGTACCATGAATGAGAGTGCGAGTGAGAGAGAGGATATTTCATTACAATAATTAATAAGTGCTGGGTTGTGAAGTTTTTTTTTAATAACTATATATTATGTTTATTATGTAACAAGTATAAAACATGTTATTTTGGAGGGCTTATAAAATGTTTAAGGGACATTATATGTTTACAAAATAAATGGGACTACGCCCCGAGGCATAGTAACGTGCGTGTTCGGCACATAGTTCAGTAGAGTCAGTTTCATATGTACGTAGAGTCTTTTTGATAATAAAAGGTAATGTCATTGGTAAACAATATAAGCCAGAGTGAGTTATTTAAGGTAATACATTCCGCAAGTACTGGTTCGCTAACACGAATTCTGACCTTAGGTAAGTATACGTATTTTGTGTATTTCAGTTTGCAACATGGCGCCCGATGAAAATTTCAATTACAAAATTATCGATAATAAAAAGTAAATAATAAAATAAAGTTACATTGACGCTTTCCGACCAGGGACTCGACATAAAATAAAATATAATTTTATGTGGGGTGTGCCTACCAGAAAAGCGGAATAATTACCTGGAGTAATATTTTGAAAGTACGTAAACACGTGCGTAAGGTAGGGTTAAGTTACGAGGCTATATGCATATATGTGGTAGCAGTATTGTATGTGTTAGAGGAAAAAAAAAAAAAAGTACCAATGACATTAAAACAATAGAAATCAGTGCAACTGATGAAAATTTGACTAGTGAGATGGTTGTTCCATTAACACAAATTAGTCAGATTGGGGGGTTGAGTGCGACTGAATCTGTAGAGTCAGAGAAAGTAACAGCAACATCCATCTCAACTCGGTCTGAAAACAAAACAGACGAGATGTTAACACGTTTATATAACATGATGTGTAGCAATTTTAATGAACTAAGAGGGGACATGAATTTTAAATTCGATGTTCAAAATAATAAGTTGGATGAACAAAAAAGAGATTTCGATTTGAAATTTGAGACACAGAGTAATAAATTTGAGCTAGATGTAAAGTTTGACGAAATAAAAAATGAAATTAAAAGTCATTTTAATGAGAAGTTTGACGAATTGAAAAATGAAATTAAAAAACGAAATGATAATTTTGATAAACAATGTGACGAAGTGAATAAAAGGTTAGATGAGAGATTAAGTCAAATAAAGAATAAGAAGGTAAGTAGCAGTGACAATATGACTAAAAACAAGGTGCTAATCAACAAGGTGAGTAGCAATGATAATTTGAACAACGAGTTCACAGGTAATAATAATGGTATAATTAAGAACATGGTGTTAGAAAATGATGATGAGAATATTGGGAGTAAGAATGAGATGTTTGTGTGTGATGAATCAGGGAGAGAGAGAAAAAGTATATTTGTAGAGTTGATGCAGGGGGTAGAATTTTCCCTTGATATTGTAGTTGGGGTTGAAGTAAAGTCTTCACGTGTGTTTAAGAAGGACGAGAGTTCCTTAGATTTATATTTGGGAGACGATAGGTCTACAAATAGAGTTCCCTGGTGTTTTTGTGTACCTCATAGGTGGTGCAGTAATTGTGAGTTAGTGTCCCCTGCATATTTGGAGAGAGAGAGTGTAGCTTGGTGTTATGGTGGGAAATATATTGAGAGAGAGAGGTATTGTGATGAGAGAGAGAGAGCAAGAGAGTAATAGAGGTTTTTAAGATAAATAGAAAGTATAGAGAATTTGTAGAAAGGTTAGGAGTAGAGATGGTGGATAATTATAGTGAATACTTACCTTATAGTGAAATGGAGATAGCAATAATAGTAGATGATGATAATAATGATAACAAGTACTTACCTTGTGAAATAATGGGTGTATTAGTAGATAATTATGAGAACGATAGTAATGACTATATGACTTACATGATTATGACAGATAATACTGAGGTAGACAGAACCATAACCGATGATGACATGGTACATGATAAATTGATATGGAATAGGCCTATTAATTTAAACGACATTTGGAAGAATATAAAAATTTAGATAAATATTATATTGATAATAATAATATCATTTATTTAATAAAAAATAAGTTGTATAGACCTAAGATTCGACTGTTATTCAATGATGGAGGATAGATTGTTTTATTGTGTATGAACATTAATATATGTGAACAGTGGTTTTGAAATGGACTGCTTATGAACTGATTTTGGTTAATGATAAAATAATAAGTTTGGATTGTATATTTTTGTGTGTATTAATGTCAATATATTTGTGTATTTTTGATGTGTATTACAAGTAAATTTTATGTACACCATGTATGTAACAGTAAATTATAGTTTAATTGATTTAATAATAACAATTAACATGTTTTTGTTTTGACTAAACAAGTGAAAGTAATGATGAAATTTTAAATAATTGAACTAAATAATTGAAATAATTGAATTAAATAATTGAAGATTAATTACTTAATTATTGATGTTGTACAACAGAAAATTTTGATAATGAAGTTAAATGATTAAGCCTGTAGTATATTGGGATATTGAGATGTATTGTTATGAGCAGGTGAGGGATGAATTTTCTAATGCGATTGTCAATGATCACAGAAATGTAAAGCGTTTAAAAAGGGAATAGAGATTGGGTGATAATTATTAAGATAAAGGCATGTGAGTTAGTCAATTAAAGTTAATGGGAGTTAGATAAATAAGAATTGTGAATTACCAGTAACACACAAAGAGGGTGTAGATATTTTAGGGACACAGTAGTAGTGATTATATGTAGAGAGGTGAGTAATGTGAATGGTAAATATATTTATTGATGATGATATTCTATAGTGGGGGTGAGGTGTAAGGAGTGACCAACGTATAGCGTTGTGGCAGGTAATAGCGTAGTTTAAGGGAGTGTTTGCCGATATTTTGGGGGGCAAATGGTTAGGTATGTATATGGCCAGGTAGGGAACACACATCCTAGTACAAAGACGAGTGGTGCCAGAGGATTTAAATGGAATTAGTGAAGGTGTTTATAATTGAGAGATTGGTGTCATAATATGTAAATCTGGTTGTTAGTAGTTGTTAGTAGGAAGAAAGGTGAGTAAGATTATAAATGTTAATGCCATTTGAATAAGTCAAATCATAGTGAATATAGGAGTCACCCAGACTAATCAATGATAAAAATGTGAAGGGTTAAGTAGAAAATTCATAGTAGAAAGGTAATAAGAAATTAAATAATAATAATGTAATATGAACGTTAATAATAAATTTGAATTTTATAGAATTAAATGATAAATAATTGATGGCTAATTAATAAAAGTTTAATAATTAAAAGTATTAATTAATTAAAATGTAATGTTATAATTTTATACGCAAATTTAAAGATGTAGGGTGTGTAAATTTTAATCAAGCTTAAATGTGAATTGGTTATTTTAATATAATACTTGCAATGTTAATGATGAGTGTATTATTATGTTTATTATGTGTTAGTATAGAAATTTAAACATGACTTCTATGTATATATAAATTGTTAGTTTTAGGGTAGTTACAAATGTAACTGCATATGACACAACGTGTCAAACCATTGCGATTCCCCATATTTCGGGCGATTACTGTCTTACCAGCACTAATCATGGTTTTTGACGACAACCAGCTGTGGGCAGAATTTGTAAAACCTGACCATAGTTGGTTGCCTATGAAATTGCTTCAACTTAGAAATTTAATGGGAGATTCAGGGGAATCTAAGATTATTTGTTTGCATAGGCTATTTTCACCTAAGTATGGGTGGTAGACCTTAGGGGTGTGTAATAAAATAAAAAGTTGGGGTATTGACCTTGAAGTTTCTGTAACGCCGAAGCAAGGATGGGAGAGAGAGAAAAGAAAAAAGTGCTCACTCCTTCTGCCTCAGTCCTTGTGGAGGCAACTGAACGCAACAGTTCAGGGGGGGGGAATAGTGTGTGTGGAGGAGAAAGAGGGGTAAATATTGTTAACAGCGCCAGATTACTTACTGTTAATGATAATAATAATAATAATAATAGTAAATTTTTTTTATAAAATGTTTTAGGAAGAGGGAAATTTTGGTAATTGTATCCATAAATTTTAGATTATATGTTTCATTTATAGTATAAAGATTTGTGTTTCTTCTTATAATTATATTAATTATGAAAACAAAAAAGGGTTAATTATTATCGATGGGAATTGAAAGAATTTTATAATGTTAAGGGTAGTCAATGAAGAGAATGGCACTTCTATATAATTCTTGTTGAGTTGAAGCAAACCCAGTGCTTCTTAACACAAACCAGCACATAGCTAAGGGGAAACAGATCAGTTAGGGATATAGCATTATACCAAGCCACTATTTTGATATTTTTGATTTATTGTTTCAGTGTTTGGTGATGTTGTGATGGCGGTCCTGAGCTGGCCAGCGCGTCAGAGCAGGAGCGTAAAGAGCCTGATTGGCCTTATGGTGTTGGGATCTCGTAGGAGAAGTCCAGTAAGGTCATGCAGGTACTGTCACCATCATCGGACCACGGGTGAGTTATTGTATTCTTTTCATATAAATAGTAAGGGGGTTGTGGCGACATATCCTAGCTGATCCCTTTAGGAAGCACGGATGTGTCAATGAGAGTTTTTATGCTTCGGCATAAAACCTTTCATTGAGGGGGTTTTGTAATGGTACAATTCTGGTCCTATAATATTTTGGAAAATAATTGTTATAAAGTCTAATTGTTATAATTGTTTTTAAAGCCCTATAAAGAAAACAGCGTAAAGTTGTCCAAAAGTTTTCAACGACGTAATATTGAGCGGACAGGATTTGTGTTGAGGTCAGGGGAAAATCACAGTAATAGCAAAAAACAGTTCGTCATATTAAAGTAAACAAGCCTAACCCAATGATGACATCAGCTACAGGAATGCGATACGCATTAAATACATCTGTAAACAACGGGGTTTGGCTGTTTCGAACAAAGGACCAGTGACGTAGGTTGCCCCACCTCCACATTGCAAAGCTACAAACCGCTAGCAGTCTCGTCTCATCAGAGTAGCGTGCCGGCCGGCAATTCCCTAAAAAGCTACTTATATCTAAATTTTACACAACCAAGAGTTTGTTAAATATGTGAAAGTGCAGTATTTTTTAAAATAACAGTTCGACGTAAACACCAAATTTTGGGTTATGACAACATCGAGAGTGTGAGATCATCAATGGGACATCTTCGAAGAACTTCCAGCTAAGTCATAAAAATAGGGGGGGTCCAAAAAGTCCAACTAAGGGTTTAGATAATCTTTTCTATTCATTAAAATTCGATTCATTAAAATGAGCTCAGTTTTGGGGAAGTCAATTAACTAAAACTTTGTACCATGAATGAGAGTGCGAATGAGAGAGAGGATATTTCATTACAATAATTAATAAGTGCTGGGTTGTGAAGTCATTTTTTAATAACTATATATTATGTTTATTATGTAACAAGTATAAAACATGTTATTTTGGAGGGCTTATAAAATGTTTAAGGGACATTATATGTTTACAAAATAAATGGGACTACGCCCCGAGGCATAGTAACGTGCGTGTTCGGCACATAGTTCAGTAGAGTCAGTTTCATATGTACGTAGAGTCTTTTTGATAATAAAAGGTAATGTCATTGGTAAACAATATAAGCCAGAGTGAGTTATTTCAGGTAATACATTCCGCAAGTACTGGTTTGCTAACACGAATTCTGACCTTAGGTAAGTATACATATTTTGTGTATTTCAGTTTGCAACCTGGCGCCCGATGAAAATTTCAATTACAAAATTATCGATAATAAAAAGTAAATAATAAAATAAAGTTACAAACATTCATTTATATTCCACACCCCATTTCCAGCATAACCATAACTCCATTTCCATTTTGTACAATAAAATTCTGTATGTATATTCCAATATAAACTTGTTTGTGAGTCATTAGGTGTCTCTAATTGTCAGCAACTAGAGAATAAAATCAAAATAATCTTTTCTTTAACAAACATCAGTACTATGGATAGCCATTATTATTGTGCGAAATAGAAACCATGAAAAATGTGTAAACATTCTTTAAAACAAAACATAAATTCTCATACAACTTGGAAGTTTACCTGTGTTTATATGTATATATGTATCCATGCATGAGTAAAGTTGTTTTTTTTTTTTGGGGGGGGGGGTAAAACATTTATTAAGGTAGACTGAATAATCATAACAATACGTTTGATAAAAAAAACATACATTACGTAGGTATTATGTAAATGGTGCCCGTATAATATAATGTCATTTCTAGACCTAGTGGTTTTTGATGCCTGGATTGTAAAGTACGAGGTGGGACCCAAAAGTAACGAGAATTTTTCTCTGGCAGTTGGTAGAACGCTAGTTCCGACTTCTCCCGCTAGGTGCCTTCACTAGACACCATTTTGTATCAGTTGCCGTAGCGGCATTGTTGTGGAAACATTAACACAGTTAGTGTGACTATTTTTTGTAAGCGCTGTTTCACGTTTTCGGCGATTTGTCAATGGCAGACATTAAATACCAACGTGCTAACATCAGGTTCTGTTTCCTGTTAGGAAAATCAGCAGCAGAAACTGTAGCAATGCTTCAGACGGCTTATGGGGAGGAAGCTTTGAGCCAGGCAAGGATTAACGAGTGGTTTTCTCGTTTTAAAAGTGGTCAAATGTCAGTTGAAGATGAACCACGACCGGGACGTCCCTCGACTTCCAAAACGGACGAAAACATTGAAAAAATCCGTGTTGCGATCATGTTTGATCGTCGTAGAACAATCGATGAATTGGAGGAAATGACTGGAATATCCTGGAGTTCATGCCAACGAATTTTGACAGAAGATCTGAAGATGAAACGTGTTGCAGCAAAATTCATTCCGCGTGTGCTTTCTTGTCGGCTCAAAATCCTTGCCTGGCTCAAAGCTTCCTCTCCATAAGCCGTCTGAAGCATTGCGACAGTTTCTGCTGCTGATTTCCCTAACAGGAAACAGAACCTGATGTTAGCACGTTGGTATTGTAACGAAGAGTTCTTGTCGTCTCTGTAATTATGTATAGGTTGTGTGTTCGCCTCACACTGGTGTCGTTACTTCAATGTTTTGCGCTAACGAAGTCCGCAGCGATGTTTCAAATTACCAGTACAACGCGAGTTGAAACTTTACCTGTTTGTTCATAGGGGTTTAATAATCCCGGGTGGCGTCAAATTGTTTATTTAAAACAATTAAATTAATAACTAATGTGACAGAAAGTGTTTTAATCTATGACGGCCGGGAGCATTCAAATTTGTTCCCGCCTTCGTACGACTTACTGAATCAAGCCGGTAGTTTGTCGCGTTGCAGCGAGAGCGCTGGCCGTCAATTCTGGAAGTTCGCTAAAATGCACAACTTATACAATACACTTCCCTATGAAATAAAAACAATGGTTACACTCTGTACTAGTTTCTTTAATGTTTGATTGGTAATTATTCAGTTGACAAGAAAATTATATTTGGTTATTCTACAATTTTGCATCGACAATTAATATGAGACAATTTCTCTAGGGTTTGGCGAAATCGATTTTGGAACAATTCATACAGCCTAAGATGGCTACAGTTTAGTTTGTTTACAATCTGTTCCGTTTAAAATCTAGGTTCTTTTGATTATGAGAAAAGTATTCATTATGATTACAATAAAATTACACCACCTTACATTATTTAAATAATATAAAGTGTAGCTACAATTTGTTACTGCAGTGTAGTAAAGTGTGTTTCAAAACTTCGCAATCTAATGCTAGGTTATTTCCTTAATTAATAAATTTTCAGTGTTTGTTTATCTTACTTAATATTTGAAAGAAATTATATTCAGTTTATAGTGAGAGTTCAGATAACTGTGAGAAATATTTAAAGTGAGTTTATTTCAGGAAATTGGGTGATTTAATTATACTTATCAAATCAGACGACTTGGTTTTTATGTAATTATACTAATTTATGCAAATTCAATTATTCAATTAGATTAAATGTGTCAAATTTATTTGATTATGTACACATATTAATTACGCTGATAATTAAGCGTATTCATTATCGATTAGCATAATTACTGAGACTCTTTATTTGTCGTTATAAAAACGATATAAGAAAAATTATTACAAAACAATTCAATTAACGTTAGTGTTTTGTTACTAAGGTTTGTGACAATAATGAACGCATAAAATACATAACAAATAAATACTTATCTATTAAACATTATTCAAATAAACTTCTGATACACAAATGTAAATTATGACCTGAAAATACATTCAGAAAACACATAAGAATACAAATTACAATATAAATCCGTTTCGTTGCTCGCTGAAAAACAAAACATACAACACAATAAATATACACAAACATAGACAATCAAATATTATTCATCCTACACTAATGCAGATTATGTATACAACACTAATGCAATCCTACACATTTTGTCTCAGATGAGTAGCTTTTATATTTAATATTATCATTACGATTGATATTGTAATAAATACAAATTTATAATAAATAATAAATAAATTTATGTTTTAAATTTTCCACTGTTGATCTCGCCAATTTTTAATAAAACTTGTTTTTACTACAAATAGATGATGATGATGATGCCCCACTGTTATGAGCGCCAATTTGTAATAAAACTGTGCTAATTACAAATAATAAATTTAATGTTGATAATAAAAAAAATTTTATTGTTTATGAATTGAATTTAGAAAATTTTTAATAATGTTTTATTTGTTCTTTGTTTTATCTTAATTAATTAATTATACATTTTTAATTACTTTCAAATGTGTAAATTAGTTAATGTGTGACAAAATATTTGTTCACTAGAGATAATCTTGTTATGTCAGTTGGATCAAGGACTTAGCTCTTCTTCTTCTTCTTCTTCTTCTTCTTCTTCTTCTTGATATATTTTTCTAATATTCTACTTTATGTTTAGAAGAAATAAAAAGCTAATATTTATAATACAAATAATCATGAACACAAAGTATTTGGTAATTCTGATGTTTATTTTTCAAAATTTGAATTTTTGCGCCAATCTTACGCGCATCGATAATGGCATTGGTTGAGACTCGCTCAGGTCGGTCGTGATAAAATGACAAAATATAACATTACAAAATTAATTATTTCGAGTTCTTTTAACTGTCGAAATGGTCAGAGAGGGCAAGGAACAAGATACAATACTTACAAATACCTTAAAATAAATTATTATTGCTAATAATAACAGGATTCTGAAAATATTGTCAATTAATAATTAAAAAAATTCGAACCAATTCGTAGAATGACGTCACTGGCTCTTGAAGGGTGTGTCCCGTTCGCTCTGCAAATCCAGTATGGCTGCCGTTCACCTTGATTTTCTGCTACCCAATGCTGACGCTATGTTTGGTCTTCTCCCTCAAATATAAATGTGGATTCCTTCCTCTGCGATGTTGTAGTACCTCTGGATAATTATGTGAAGTGTTTTCTTCTCCTCAGTGATGTTGTTCTGTGTTGGATTAATGGTACTGTGTTCCGTGTTCATATCTGTTGAGTTCGTTTCCAGATAATATTTGTGTTGAATTTTTCTCAAAATGGCGGTTAATTTCTTGTGCTCGTACTGGATCTTATTATTCCGGTTGTTCTGGTTCAGTTTGTTATCGGTTACGTTATTATGTTGTTTAATTTCAGTAGTTAACCTCTGTAGTATATTTTTGGGTTGCACTTCAATTTTTTACAAACATTTATATTTTTCAGATCTTCCGTCCGTAAAGTTTGATCTGCACACATTTGCGATTAACAATAGACTGATGACTTAAAGTCGTCGTTTTCGGTGGTAATTCATAAAATGTCTTATTCCTCTTACCATTGTCTGTTCACATTTACTTGGATTTGGTTTCAACTCATAAAAATATATGACAAGTTTTCCTATTTATTGCTGTAACTTATTTATTTATTAATTTTATGAAAATTTAACTATCTATCAATATCCTTAAGCTAATTTTACATAATTCAAAATATAACTGGGTTTGTTTTAAGTTCAGATAAGCCTAAAATTTACAATTTTTGATATTTATTATAGGCCTTGTATTTTTTACAATTTTAGTAATTAAATGGTTTACAAGTGATTTTATGTTAATATTTCTTTTAAATAATTTTTCTCACTTCATGATTATTGCTTGTTGTTAATAATTTGTTGTTATAATACTCAAATATTGATTAATCTACATTTTATCTGAGTAGTGTACCCTTCTAGGCCTAGTATTACATATTTCCAAATAAAGTTAATTTTATTCTTTTGTCATTACATTTGCTAATATTTGGTTCTGTGCTGATTACATTTTCATATCTTTGTTTTACATGGACTAGTTTCTATTAATTATATACAATTCTATTGAATTTATTCATTTGGGTTTGACTCTATGATAGTAGTTGATTTTGGTTTAAAATGCTGTTTTGTTTTTCTATTGGGGTTTGTTAGTTATTTTGCCCTATTATTCTTTGTATGGTTTACAGTTTAATAATACAATATTCATATTACCTACTTGCCTTCTCTGCCTTAACAAACTTTGAAATCATTGAACATTAATTAAATACAACATATTATCTTATATCTATTAATTTTTATATCACTTAATCATAACAAAAATATCTTACTTATTATTTTTTTATATATAATTTGATTAAAATAAAACATCTTATTACTAATAATATTTTCAGTCTTTCACTGCCTTTTGTATTTACTATACATAATTTGATTAAACTAAAAACATCTTATCACTAATAATACTTTCAGTTATTAAACTGTCTTTTGTATTTAGGTTTCTTTTTTGTAACACTTAACTATAATAAAAACATCTTATATTTATTACCTTTCATTTATATCTAATCTTTAAAACATTCTTATTACTAATAATATTCTCAGTTAGTAAACTGTCTTTTATTCTTATGTTATTTATATGGTATCTCTCTACACTAATGGGTCCCTTTTAAATAATTTTATTTTCTTTCACTATTTATTTCTTATAGTATGTCACTTGTTATTCTCTACACTCACTGTAGTCTCTAACTTTTGTTATATTTTATTATGGTATTTCACCTTATAATTTCTACACTAATGGTAGTCTTTGGTTTTTACATTATGGTAGTTTTTGATTTGTTTCTACACTATTGGTAGTCTTTTGGTTTGTTTTACTCTGTTCTTAAGTTAGGCTTACATTTAATTTACAATTTATTTTAATTGCATTGTATCCTGTAACTTGAGTTATTTGGTCTGACATTTATTATTGGTTTTAATTTAGTTTCAATTGGTATATTCATTCTTCATAAAGTTTTAGTGAATAGCCTTTCTTGTTTCTATATTTCTTTTAGGAACCTTGACATATTTTGTCTCTTCTTTCTTATTATATAAGTATTTCCTTTTCTTGTGGTTTCATGTCCTTATCTTATTAATTCAATGAATCTTATTTGATTATTCGGTTTCATTCATTTTCTCATTTACAGCTCCTTATTAACTTGTTATTGGTTTTGTTATCTTGGGGTTTTCTGCTTCTTAGTTTAATAACTTTTCCCCTTGTTAATTTTTTATTTCCTTTCTTGTTTACTTTTTACTTTTGTCTTCTCATTTACTGCTCCTCAATCTACTGGGTATACTGCTGTTGTACTGGGGTTTTATATCATTGGTTTCTTTATATATGGACCAAGAGTTTTCTTCGTTATTCAGTTTAATTTTATTAACATTTTATCGACTTAATGATCAGCTTCTTTAATTTATTTTTTAACCATTTATTTTTCTCACTCACTATTGATAGTTTCTTCTGTATTAATGTTGTATTAAGTTAAATTTTTAGGTGATAATTCTGTTATGCTACACATGCTCTCCTGTAAAAGTGATTAGTTTAGATCATACTCTTAGTATGGATGAAATAATTACTACTAATTCTTTTTATTTACCATATTTTATTTGTGATTTTACTTTATATACCTTCTTTTTCCACCATTGCTTTCTCTCAGATGATATGTATCTCCTTCATTAGCTTCTTTTTTTCATTAATAAGTAATCATCAATCTTGTGTATAACATTATCATTTTATATCTTTTCTTATTTGGTGCTTCCTCACCTGTATGTTTACTCCCTAACATTCCCTAACATGTGAGTTGGAACAGTTCAGAGTGGCACATTTCAGCTTCAATCTCTGCTGGCCAATACTTCACTTAACTGAGCTCAGAGGAATTATCATCTCTGCTCAAAATATAAGACTGATGGAATTTTTCTACATCCAGTCATAAAAATAAATAATCATTAAAAGTAGTCTGTTTCGACTAATAATAAACATCCTTGGATTCTTCACTTCATAATATTTTATATCAATTAATAATTTTATACAGTTGACTCTTCTTCTCTATCAAAGCTCATTCCATATTATGTGGTTTAGGTATGTGGTGTAATATACATTTCATCGTTTCATCATTTCATCTTTTCATCTTGTTTACATAGTAATTAGCATTTATATATTTTTTTTTTCTTTCGATTGGTATACAATGAGTTATTCTATTGCTCATGGCATAACATTAATTTCTTCTTTATCAATTATCACTATAATAGTGGTTATTACAACAATATTATCATTATGATACCAGGGTTTTTGGTTTCTGGTCTTAATACTTGGTTTTTACTTAGTTGGTCCTTCTTCATTGTTTCATCTTCATCAAATTATTTTCTTTGTGAGTTTGGTTAAGTTATTTTGATTAAATTATAAAATATTCTGGTTTCTTCTTTCTTTCTTCTTCATTTAAAATTCTGTATCATTTTTTGTCTTAAATTGTCTCATTTACATAATTTATAATAGTTGTTATAGTTTTCATAGTCACTATTACAATACAAACTATAGTATAGTTTTTATAGCTGTGATAGTTTATTAAGGGTTTTTTCTCTTTGTCAACACTGGTTTTTATGAAGACTTGTTATTCTTTCTTCTTATGACACTTTTAACATTCATTAATATATTTTTCTGGTAATATTAAATTATTCCATTGTTTAATATTGGTTGTTCTCTTTATTTACTGGAACTTTTGTCTCTGGAGAGTTTGAGAAAGTTTACACATTTGTACTCCATTTACTCTCAAATTCTTTTATGTAAGAGTTCACTCGAATTATGAGTGTAATTTGTTCTTACGCTTTTACAATTTTGTAGCTTTTACTTACAAAAAATTCTTTTGATATTTAATAGCTATATCTCATCATTCGTGTAAGTTGTACTTACTATTTTTTGACTTTAGATATTTTCTCCAAAATTCTTTTTATATATAATTGTTTTCAATAGTTTCTCTCAAATAACTCATGTAAGTTGGTCTTACTATTTTTTGAATTTGGTTGTTTTTTCCCAAATTCTTTTTTTTCATTTAATTGTTCATAATAGTTTTTTCAAATAATTCATGTAAGTTGGCCTTACTATTTTTTGAATTTGGTTGTTTTTTCCAAAATTCGTTTTTTATTTATCTCTCCTCTATATATTTTTTGATTGATAACTGATTATAAGTTCCTTTTACTTTATTTGAATTAATATCTTTTAATACATAAGTATTGTTGTTATTATTTTTAATAATCAGATATGGGCCGGTATACAGCAGTAATAACTTCTTGGTAATGCCTTCCAAAGTACTGGGTAGCTCCCTGTTTTCCAATAGGACCTTTTCTCTGACTTCATAGTTTATTACCTTCTTAATTGCTTTTTGATACTTGTTCTGACGCCTTTCCTGGTCTTCTGCCAATTTATTGTAGAACCTTAGTCGATTAAATTTGTATTCTTGACTCATGGGAAATTCTATGATGTCTTGTATTTCTCTAGGAGGTGGTTTTTCATACATTGCCGTATATGGTGTGGTCCCTATAGCGGGGTGATATGCTAAATTAAGGAATTCCTCGGTAGCTGATAAGTATTAGCTTTTCTAGTATTAGCACTTCCTGTGTTGATTATGACAATAAGTCTGTAATATCCTTCCGACTTCTCGCAGTACCCTCTCCGCTGGATTACTGCTGGGGTGGTAAACAGATGTCTTGTACGTCTTGATGCCCAATGTAATTAGAGTGTTTTCCACCTTTACCCTTAAATTGCGTTCCATGGTCTGTGATTATGGATGCTGGTTTTCCTATCTCTGGAATGTAATAATTTGTTATCATTCCTAAAATCTTCGAAGTGGTGGCTCTGTTCACCGGGTATAGTTTTATAAATTTGGTGAAGTGATCCATCATTATAAGAATGTATTTGTAACGATGGCGTCTGCCACTGCGGGGAAATGGACCACAGATGTCCAGAAAGATCTTTTCCAGTTTTGCTTGTGATGTAATTGGTATCATCATACCCTCTTTTCTTTCATTGTTGGTTTTTACCAGTTGACATATAAGACAGGTCTTGAGGTAGTTTCTCATCTTTCGATTTATATTTTTTATATGGCAATTCTCTTCTATAGCCTTGATCACTTTCATGGCCCCCATGTGACCGTATCGGAGATGATAATCCAGGATGATATCCTTCTCGACTGCAGTAGGGATTACGATCTTCCATATCTCTTCATCAAAGGATGTTTTGATGAATAATATATCATTATGTGTGCAATAAAACTTGGTTATGGTATCATCTTGGTTGGAGAGACGAAGTTTAATATTGTTTAACTTCGGGTTGGACTGCTGGTGTTTGCTGATGTCCCGCACTATTTTTTCTAAATCGGATCTGTCCTTAATAATATTATAGATCTTCAGGATGCTCTCCTTCTCGCCTTCGAACGTCTGTTCTTCCAAATTTACTCGTGACAATACGTCTGCTACTACATTCTTACTCCCAGGAACATACTCCCACTGTATATCGTATTCCTGCAGGGCAAGTACCCACCTGGTCAGTCTACCGTGGCTTAACTTGCATCTTCTTAGAAATGATATAGATTTGTGATCTGTGCGAACTGTCACTGGATATCCTAGAATATACGTTCGAAACTTCCCACAGGCAAAGACTACACTTAGCAGCTCCTTTTCCGTCACATTGTAGTTCTTTTCACACTGGTTAAGGGTTCTGCTAGCAAAGCTCACTACTAGGTGGTTTCCACTTTCGTCTTCTTGGTACAGTGTTGATCCCAAGCTAATATTACTAGCGTCACAGTTTAGGAAGAAAGGTCGGTTAAAATCTGGATGGTTAAGCATTACCGCTTCTAAGAACTTCTCTTTAATTGATTTGAATGTTTCGTCTTGTTCTTGACCCCATCGCCATTTATTCTTGGACGATAATTGATACTGAAATCGGGCCGTCAGCTCAGAATAATTATTTTGGAACTTCCTGTAGTAGTTACACAGGCCTAAAAATGACTGTAGTTGCCTTGTGTTTTTGGTATAGGGAATCGCTGTATGGCGTCTACCTTTTCTGTCGACGGTGTTATTCCTTGACTGTTCAACTGGAAACCCAAAAATTGGACTTCTTTAGCTATTAGTTTGGACTGGTCTAGCTTGAGAGTAACGTTATTCTCAACCAGCTTCTTCAAGACATGCTCCACACGGTAACAATGTTCTTCCCAATTGGTTGATGTTATTAAGAGATCATCAACATAGACAGTTGTGAATTGGAGCGCTTCTGGTCCGAGTATTTGGTCCATACAGGCGACAAAAACGGCTACTGAGTTCACTAACCCGAAGGGCAATCTTTTAAACTGATAGTTGCGTCCTTCGAAGATGAACGCCATGTATTGGCGGTTTTCCGGGTGCATCTCCACCTGCCAATACCCACACACTGTATCCCATGTAGTAATAAACTTGGTTCCATGGAATCTCTTCAATATTTCATCAATTTCGCCAGGCGAGGTACGATCGTTAATAATCATTTTATTTATCTCACGTGCGTCAAGGCAAAGTCTTACCTTACCATTCTTCTTTTGTATAGCCACAATCGGACTAGTGTATGGCGACTGACTGCTTTCGATAATATCTTTACTAATCATATTCTGGATCTCTGTGCGTACGGCTTCCTTCAAAGATTGTGCTATGGGGTATGATTTTCGATTGAATTCCACCGGTTCTCTGAATCGTATTGAACATTGGTAGTTTCTGATCTTTCCAGGTTCGTCTGAAAATACAGTTCAATATTTTTCGTATATGTTAACTAACTGTTTCAACTGGTTTTCATTTAATCGCTCGGTGGTATTGTGGCACTGGAAGTCACGTATCTCCTGAATCTTTTGTGACCATAAGTCATCTTCAGTACACTGATTTACTGGCTTGTTGTCTGGCGAGTAGTTCGATAAGTTTCGATAAGTAATTCACTTTACTTTTGTGGTTGAGGAGTTGTCTGGAATCTGCTATCTTGTTGTTGATTAAATTGGCTACCCAGGTCGAACCTTCCGAAAAGAGTGATACTTTCTCTCGGCACAAGTCGGTAACTGCTGAGTTCCTTCGTAATATGTCACACCCTATCATGATGTTGAAGGGCAATCCGGCTGCAACAAGAAATATCATATCCAAACTTACGCCTTGACTGTTTATACTTAAGGATACCTGTTTCCGTATCGTTTTGTTCTGTCGGCCGGTAGCTCCTACAAGCACGATATTATTAATAGGTAGTACTGGTAAGTTTTTGTGGCATTCCTGCTGTATCCGGTCCAATTCATTATGGTTAATTATAGAGACATTTGCTCCAGTGTCTATCATGATGGGAACAGAAATACTCTCGATTTCTGCATTTATGTAAATGATCTCGTCATTATTATTAATGTTTACCTCGTTCTCTTCCAATAAGTCCTTTCGGATATCTTTTAAATAATTGTTATATATTATAGTACAATTTTTTCTTTCCTCACGCGATTTTATCTCTTGTCCATACCCAGCAGATTGGAGCAGTAAAGGGTTATATTGGTTTATTACTGCCTCCGTTCGTTTAAATGCTCCGCATCATTACGGATTTGGCTGTTAGCAGCATCAACTTGGAGTCCTGGAACTGCTTCGTTTGGTTCAGCGCGATCGTCTTGTTGGGCCTCCGTTACAGGCAGTCTTCTTTGGTTGTCCAGGCTTGAACTGCGTCTGGGTTCATACTCTCTGTAACGATTACCTCCCTGATTCCCTTGAAGGGTTTCATACTCGTATCGACTCCTTCGTTGATGCTGGTATCTCCGCTGTCCACTGCCTTCCGCTCTGATGTAATTGATATGGGGTCGATATGTTCTGTAATTATTATTATTACCTCCATTCGGGTAATTTCTGTTATAGTTACCATAATAATTGTTATTAGGTGGGTTGGGGTTTCTCTGACCATTAGGAACATAATTACTGTTATTATAATAACCGTTGTTATTAGGCTGACGGTTATTATTATTATTACTATTGTTACCCTCATTATTATTATTTCGGGGAACATTATTATTATTATTATTGTTATTATATCTAGGAACATTATTATTATTACGAGGGTTGTTATTGTATCCGGCATTATTCTGGTTTGCGGAGCTATAATTATTGTTGTTGTTGCCGTTCTGCCTATTATTGTTATTCGTATTAATCGTGTTATTTCTTGGCTCAGGTCTTTCGTATCTCCTCCGACTTTGGCGGTAGTAATCCTCGTGCTCATACATCTCTAAACGTTCGGTCATTGCTTGTACAGTTTTTATTTGACTGTTTCGTCTAGCTCTGATAATGTCTTCCTCATAGTGGTAGGAGAGCTTGCTGACCAAGCATTCTTCCGGTATTCGGAGCTCTAAATGTTTGGCCACACACACCTTTCCCAAGAAATACGCTGTTAAAGTTTGGTTTCCATATGGATTGTACTTTCCGTGACAGATCCCATCTCTGGTGATATTTTGTGTCGACTCAGACCAATATTTGGCCTTGGAACAGCCTTTTGAATTGTTGGTAGTCTGTCACTTCATCTCTGATCGCCATCCACCAATTGTCGGCTATCTCCTTGAAGGATTCATCCAGTACTTCTTTATTCTCTCTCCAGCGGTTGCCTCTGTGTTTTGTGAAGTACTCTTCGATTCTGGCCAGGAATTCCATAGGTTTATTTTTATAAAAGCTGAAGTTAATCCCTTCTCGATTTTCGTTATTCGGACAATTGGTAATGCTGGTTGGTCGACTATGGAAAAGATCTATATCTGTTTGATTCTGTCGCACCTGACTGTTGATACTGGTCACAGCAGCTTCAATGCCGTCACATTTTTCTGTGAATCGGTCCTGCACTCTCTCCCAGTCTTCACGTGTTTCCTTTAGTTTTTCCTCTAAATTCTTCCTATTCGTTTCTTCCATGGTTGTAACTTTAGTGTTTATTTCGGATTTGATATTCTGTACTTTTCTTTCGGTCTGACTCCATCTTTCGTCTGCCCTGGTAATCTTTTGTTCGATCACCGTTATTTCCTCTTCTACCTTCTTGCTGATTGTTTCATTGTTTTCAGCTCTTTTTTGGCTCAATTCTTCCTGTAATATTTCCATCCTTCCGTCTAACCGGTTCATATTCTGTTGGTACGTCTCCCTTAATTCTTCTCTTAATTGTTGATTATTGCTTTCCATTTTCTTACTTGTTTCTTCCATCCTCTTATTGGTCTCTTCCAGATTTTGGCTTATCTGGGTTAATTCCTCCTTCGACTGTTTATTGTCAGTCTTTATTTCCTCCATTTCTCCTCTATTTTCTGAATATTTTCCTCCATTAATAATTTATTATTATTTTTTATTTTGTCCATTTTCTCCTCCATCTTCTTACTATTTTTTTCCATTTTCTCCTCCATCTTCTTACTATTTTCTTCCATTTTCTCCTCCATCTTCTTACTATTTTCTTCTATTTTCTCCTCCATCTTCTTACTATTTTCTTCCGCCTTCTTACTATTTTTTCCATTTTCTCCTTCATCTTCTTACTATTTTCTTCCATTTTCTCCTCCATCTTCTTACTATTTTCTTCCATTTCTCCTCCATCTTCTTACTATTTTCTTCCGCCTTCTTACTATTTTTTTCCATTTTCTCCTCCATCCTCTTACTTGTATCTCCAATTTTGTTACCCAATTCTTCCTTCATTTCCTTACTGTTTTTATCCATTTTCTCCTTCAGTTGTTGGTTACTCTCCATCATTAGCCTGAACATTTCTTGCATTTCCATATTCTCTGTTCGTATCGGCTTGTCGGGTTGTTTCCCTTGGGATACTGGTTCGGTTGGTTCTGCTGGAGGTAATTTCTTCTCCACATCTTCCACGGGTGTCGCCTTCTTATCTTCCATATCTATTTCCTGTTCGGCCTCCACCGCCCTTTTCTTTGATGTCGCCCTCCTGTGCATCTTGTTTCTTCTCTTGACCTGTTAACAGCTGCCAAGCTAAAAAATAGGAAACTGGACGAATTGTCCTTATTTTATAGACTTGTCTCTTCCTATTTCAAGCCCCTAAGGTTGGACGCCAGTTTGTAATAAATAGAAATTTATAATAAATAATAAATAAATTTATGTTCTAAATTTCCCACTGTTGATCTTGCCAATTTTTAATAAAACTTGTTTTTACTACAAATAGATGATGATGATGCCCCACTGTTATGAGCGCCAATTTGTAATAAAACTGTGGTAATTACAAATAATAAATTTAATGTTGATAATAAAAAATTTTTTATTGTTTATGAATTGAATCAAAAAAATGTTTAATAATGTTTTATTTGTTCTTTGTTTTATCTTAATTAATTAATTATACATTTTTAATTACTTTCAAATGTGTAAATTAGTTAATGTGTGACAAAATATTTGTTCACTAGAGATAATCTTGTTATGTCAGTTGGATCAAGGACTTAGCTCCTCTTCTTCTTCTTCTTCTTGATATATTTTTCTAATATTCTACTTTATGTTTAGAAGAAATAAAAAGCTAATATTTATAATACAAATAATCATGAACACAAAGTATTTGAGTAATTCTGATGTTTATTTTTCAAAATTTGAATTTTTGCGCCAATCTTACGCACATCGATAATGGCATTGGTCGAGACTTGCTGAGGTCGGTCGTGATAAAATGACAAAATATAACATTACAAAATTAATTATTTCGAGTTCTTTTAACTGTCGAAATGGTCAGAGAGGGCAAGGAACAAGATACAATACTTACAAATACCTTAAAATAAATTATTATTGCTAATAATAACAGGATTCTGAAAATATTGTCAATTAATAATTAAAAAATTCGAACCAATTCGTAGAATGACGTCACTGGCTCTTGAAGGGTGTGTCCCGTTCGCTCTGCAAATCCAGTATGGCTGCCGTTCACCTCGATTTTCTGCTACCCAATGCTGACGCTATGTTTGGTCTTCTCCCTCAAATATAAATGTGGATTCCTTCCTCTGCGATGTTGTAGTACCTCTGGATAATTATGTGAAGTGTTTTCTTCTCCTCAGTGATGTTGTTCTGTGTTGGATTAATGGTACTGTGTTCCGTGTTCATATCTGTTGAGTTCGTTTCCAGATAATATTTGTGTTGAATTTTTCTCAAAATGGCGGTTAATTTCTTGTGCTCGTACTGGATCTTATTATTCCGGTTGTTCTGGTTCAGTTTGTTATCGGTTACGTTATTATGTTGTTTAATTTCAGTAGTTAACCTCTGTAGTATATTTTTGGGTTGCACTTCAATTTTATACAAACATTTATATTTTTCAGATCTTCCGTCCGTAAAATTTGATCTGCACACATTTGCAATTAACAATAGACTGATGACTTAAAGTCGTCGTTTTCGGTGGTAATTCATAAAATGTCTTATTCCTCTTACCATTGTCTGTTCACATTTACATGTCTTGGATTTGGTTTCAACTCATAAAAATATATGACAAGTTTTCCTATTTATTGCTGTAACTTAATTATTTATTAATTTTATGAAAATTTAACTATCTATCAATATCCTTAAGCTAATTTTACATAATTCAAAATATAACTGGGTTTGTTTTAAGTTCAGATAAGCCTAAAATTTACAATTTTTGATATTTATTATAGGCCTTGTATTTTTTACAATTTTAGTAATTAAATGGTTTACAAGTGATTTTATGTTAATATTTCTTTTAAATAATTTTTCTCACTTCATGATTATTGCTTGTTGTTAATAATTTGTTGTTATAATACTCAAATATTGATTCATCTACATTTTATCTGAGTAGTGTACCCTTCTAGGCCTAGTATTACATATTTCCAAATAAAGTTAATTTTATTCTTTTGTCATTACATTTGCTAATATTTGGTTCTGTGCTGATTACATTTTCATATCTTTGTTTTACATGGACTAGTTTCTATTAATTATATACAATTCTATTGAATTTATTCATTTGGGTTTGACTCTATGATAGTAGTTGATTTTGGTTTAAAATGCTGTTTTGTTTTCTATTGGGGTTTGTTAGTTATTTTGCCCTATTATTCTTTGTATGGTTTACAGTTTAATATTACAATATTCATATTACCTACTTGCCTTCTCTGCCTTAACAAACTTTGAAATCATTGAACATTAATTAAATACAACATATTATCTTATATCTATTAATTTTTATATCACTTAATCATAACAAAAATATCTTATACTTATTATTTTTTTATATATAATTTGATTAAAATAAAACATCTTATTACTAATAATATTTTCAGTCTTTCACTGCCTTTTGTATTTACTATACATAATTTGATTAAACTAAAAACATCTTATCACTAATAATACTTTCAGTTATTAAACTGTCTTTTGTATTTAGGTTTCTTTTTTGTAACACTTAACTATAATAAAAACATCTTATATTTATTACCTTTCATTTATATCTAATCTTTAAAACATTCTTATTACTAATAACATTCTCAGTTTGTAAACTGTCTTTTATTCTTATGTTATTTATATGGTATCTCTCTACACTAATGGGTCCCTTTTAAATAATTTTATTTTCTTTCACTATTTATTTCTTATAGTATGTCACTTGTTATTCTCTACACTCACTGTAGTCTCTAACTTTTGTTATATTTTATTATGGTATTTCACCTTATAATTTCTACACTAATGGTAGTCTTTGGTTTTTACATTATGGTAGTTTTTGATTTGTTTCTACACTATTGGTAGTCTTCTGGTTTGTTTTTACTCTGTTCTTAAGTTAGGCTTACATTTAGTTTACAATTTATTTTAATTGCATTGTATCCTGTAACTTGAGTTATTTGGTCTGACATTTATTATTGGTTTTAATTTAGTTTCAATTGGTATATTCATTCTTCATAAAGTTTTAGTGAATACCTTTTCTTGTTTCTATATTTCTTTTAGGAACCTTGACATATTTTGTCTCTTCTTTCTTATTATATAAGTATTTCCTTTTCTTGTGGTTTCATGTCCTTATCTTATTAATTCAATGAATCTTATTTTATTATTCGGTTTCATTCATTTTCTCATTTACAGCTCCTTATTAACTTGTTATTGGTTTTGTTATCTTGGGGTTTTCTGCTTCTTAATTTAATAACTTTTCCCCTTTTAATTTTTTATTTCCTTTCTTGTTTACTTTTTACTTTTGTCTTCTCATTTACTGCTCCTCAATCTACTGGGTATACTGCTGTTGTACTGGGGTTTTATATCATTGGTTTCTTTATATATGGACCAAGAGTTTTCTTCGTTATTCAGTTTAATTTTATTAACATTTTATCGACTTAATGATCAGCTTCTTTAATTTATTTTTTAACCATTTATTTTTCTCACTCACTATTGATAGTTTCTTCTGTATTAATGTTGTATTAAGTTAAATTTTTAGGTGATAATTCTGTTATGCTACACATGCTCTCCTGTAAAAGTGATTAGTTTAGATCATACTCTTAGTATGGATGAAATAATTACTACTAATTCTTTTTATTTACCATATTTTATTCGTGATTTTACTTTATATACCTTCTTTTTCCACCATTGCTTTCTCTCAGATGATATGTATCTCCTTCATTGGTTTCTTTTTTTCATTAATAAGTAATCATCAATCTTGTGTATAACATTATCATTTTATATCTTTTCTTATTTGGTGCTTCCTCACCTGTATGTTTACTCCCTAACATTCCCTAACATGTGAGTTGGAACAGTTCAGAGTGGCACATTTCAGCTTCAATCTCTGCTGGCCAATACTTCACTTAACTGAGCTCAGAGGAATTATCATCTCTGCTCAAAATATAAGACTGATGGAATTTTTCTACATCCAGTCATAAAAATAAATAATCATTAAAAGTAGTCTGTTTCGACTAATAATAAACATCCTTGGGTTCTTCACTTCATAATATTTTATATCAATTAATAATTTTATACAGTTGACTCTTCTTCTCTATCAAAGCTCATTCCATATTATGTGGTTTAGGTATGTGGTGTAATATACATTTCATCGTTTCATCATTTCATCTTTTCATCTTGTTTACATAGTAATTAGCATTTATATATTTTTTTTTCTTTCGATTGTATACAATGAGTTATTCTATTGCTCATGGCATAACATTAATTTCTTCTTTATCAATTATCACTATAATAGTGGTTATTACAACAATATTATCATTATGATACCAGGGTTTTTGGTTTCTGGTCTTAATACTTGGTTTTTACTTAGTTGGTCCTTCTTCATTGTTTCATCTTCATCAAATTATTTTCTTTGAGTTTGGTGAAGTTATTTTGATTAAATTATAAAATATTCTGGTTTCTTCTTTCTTTCTTCTTCATTTAAAATTCTGTATAATTTTTTGTCTTAAATTGTCTCATTTACATAATTTATAATAGTTGTTATAGTTATCATAGTCACTATTACAATACAAACTATAGTATAGTTTTTATAGCTGTGATAGTTTATTAAGGGTTTTTTCTCTTTGTCAACACTGGTTTTTATGAAGACTTGTTATTCTTTCTTCTTATGACACTTTTAACATTCATTAATATATTTTTCTGGTAATATTAAATTATTCCATTGTTTAATATTGGTTGTTCTCTTTATTTACTGGAACTTTTGTCTCTGGAGAGTTTGAGAAAGTTTACACATTTGTACTCCATTTACTCTCAAATTCTTTTATGTAAGAGTTCACTCGAATTATGAGTGTAATTTGTTCTTACGCTTTTACAATTTTGTAGCTTTTACTTACAAAAAATTCTTTTGATATTTAATAGCTATATCTCATCATTCGTGTAAGTTGTACTTACTATTTTTTGACTTTAGATATTTTCTCCAAAATTCTTTTTATATATAATTGTTTTCAATAGTTTCTCTCAAATAACTCATGTAAGTTGGTCTTACTATTTTTTGAATTTGGTTGTTTTTTCATCAAAATTCGTTTTATTCATAATAGTTTTTTCAAATAATTCTTGTAAGTTGGTCTTACTATTTTTTGAATTTGGTTGTTTTTTCCCAAATTCTTTTTTTTTTTTAATTTAATTGTTCATAATAGTTTTTTCAGATAATTCATGTAAGTTGGCCTTACTATTTTTTGAATTTGGTTGTTTTTTCCCAAATTCTTTTTTTTTCATTAATTGTTCATAATAGTTTTTTCAAATAATTCATGTAAGTTGGCCTTACTATTTTTTGAATTTGGTTGTTTTTTCCAAAATTCGTTTTTTATTTATCTCTCCTCTATATATTTTTTGATTGATAACTGATTATAAGTTCCTTTTACTTTATTTGAATTAATATCTTTTAATACATAAGTATTGTTGTTATTATTTTTAATAATCAGATATGGGCCGGTATACAGCAGTAATAACTTCTTGGTAATGCCTTCCAAAGTACTGGGTAGCTCCCTGTTTTCCAATAGGACCTTTTCTCTGACTTCATAGTTTATTACCTTCTTAATTGCTTTTTGATACTTGTTCTGACGCCTTTCCTGGTCTTCTGCCAATTTATTGTAGAACCTTAGTCGATTAAATTTGTATTCTTGACTCATGGGAAATTCTATGATGTCTTGTATTTCTCTAGGAGGTGGTTTTTCATACATTGCCGTATATGGTGTGGTCCCTATAGCGGGGTGATATGCTAAATTAAGGAATTCCTCGGTAGCTGATAAGTATTCTTGCCACTTCCTTTGTTGATTATGACAATAAGTCTGTAATATCCTTCCGACTTCTCGCAGTACCCTCTCCGCTGGATTACTGCTGGGGTGGTAAACAGATGTCTTGTACGTCTTGATGCCCAATGTAATTAGAGTGTTTTCCACCTTCTACCCTTAAATTGCGTTCCATGGTCTGTGATTATGGATGCTGGTTTTCCTATCTCTGGAATGTAATAATTTGTTATCATTCCTAAAATCTTCAAAGTGGTGGCTCTGTTCACCGGGTATAGTTTTATAAATTTGCTGAAGTGATCCATCATTATAAGAATGTATTTGTAATGATGGCGTCCGCCACTGCGGGGAAATGGACCACAGATGTCCAGAAAGATCTTTTCCAGTTTTGCTTGTGATGTAATTGGTATCATCATACCCTCTTTTCTTTCATTGTTGGTTTTTACCAGTTGACATATAAGACAGGTCTTGAGGTAGTTTCTCATCTTTCGATTTATATTTTTTATATGGCAATTCTCATCTATAGCCTTGATCACTTTCATGGCCCCCATGTGACCGTATCGGAGATGGTAATCCAGGATGATATCCTTCTCGACTGCAGTAGGGATTGCGATCTTCCATATCTCTTCATCAAAGGATGTTTTGATGAATAATATATCATTATGTGTCCAATAAAACTTGGTAATGGTATCATCTTGGTTGGAGATCGAAGTTTAATATTGTTTAACTTCGGGTTGGACTGCTGGTGTTTGCTGATGTCCCGCACTATTTTTTCTAAATCGGATCTGTCCTTAATAATATTATAGATCTTCAGGATGCTCTCCTTCTCGCCTTCGAACGTCTGTTCTTCCAAATTTACTCGCGACAATACGTCTGCTACTACATTCTTACTCCCAGGAACATACTCCCACTGTATATCATATTCCTGCAGGGCAAGTACCCACCTGGTCAGTCTACCGTGGCTTAACTTGCATCTTCTTAGAAATGATATAGATTTGTGATCTGTGCGAACTGTCACTGGATATCCTAGAATATACGTTCGAAACTTCCCACAGTCAAAGACTACACTTAGCAGCTCCTTTTCCGTCACATTGTAGTTCTTTTCACACTGGTTAAGGGTTCTGCTAGCAAAGCTCACTACTAGGTGGTTTCCACTTTCGTCTTCTTGGTACAGTGTTGATCCCAAGCTAATATTACTAGCGTCACAGTTTAGGAAGAAAGGTCGGTTAAAATCTGGATGGTTAAGCATTACCGCTTCTAAGAACTTCTCTTTAATTGATTTGAATGTTTCGTCTTGTTCTTGACCCCATCGCCATTTATTCTTGGACGATAATTGATACTGAAATCGGGCCGTCAGCTCAGAATAATTATTTTGGAACTTCCTGTAGTAGTTACACAGGCCTAAAAATGACTGTAGTTGCCTTGTGTTTTTGGTATAGGGAATCGCTGTATGGCGTCTACCTTTTCTGTCGACGGTGTTATTCCTTGACTGTTCAACTGGAAACCCAAAAATTGGACTTCTTTAGCTATTAGTTTGGACTGGTCTAGCTTGAGAGTAACGTTATTCTCAACCAGCTTCTTCAAGACATGCTCCACACGGTAACAATGTTCTTCCCAATTGGTTGATGTTATTAAGAGATCATCAACATAGACAGTCGTGAATTGGAGCGCTTCTGGTCCGAGTATTTGGTCCATACAGGCGACAAAAACGGCTACTGAGTTCACTAACCCGAAGGGGAATCTCTTAAACTGATAGTTGCGTCCTTCGAAGATGAACGCCATGTATTGGCGGCTTTCCGGGTGCAACTCCACGTGCCAATACCCACACACTGTATCCCATGTAGTAATAAACTTGGTTCCATGGAATCTCTTCAATATTTCATCAATTTCGCCAGGCGAGGTACGATCGTTAATAATCATTTTATTTAACTCACGTGCGTCAAGGCAAAGTCTTACCTTACCATTCTTCTTTTGTATAGCCACAATCGGACTAGTGTATGGCGACTGACTGCTTTCGATAATATCTTTACTAATCATATTCTGGATCTCTGTGCGTACGGCTTCCTTCAAAGATTGTGCTATGGGGTATGATTTTCGATTGAATTCCACCGGTTCTCTGAATCGTATTGAACATTGGTAGTTTCTGATCTTTCCAGATTCGTCTGAAAATACAGTTCAATATTTTTCGTATATGTTAACTAACTGTTTCAACTGGTTTTCATTTAATCGCTCGGTGGTATTGTGGCACTGGAAGTCACGTATCTCCTGAATCTTTTGTGACCATAAGTCATCTTCAGTACACTGATTTACTGGCTTGTTGTCTGGCGAGTAGTTCGATAAGTTTCGATAAGTAATTCACTTTACTTTTGTGGTTGAGGAGTTGTCTGGAATCTACTATCTTGTTGTTGATTAAATTGGCTACCCAGGTCGAACCTTCCGAAAAGAGTGATACTTTCTCTCGGCACAAGTCGGTAACTGCTGAGTTCCTTCGTAATATGTCACACCCTATCATGATGTTGAAGGGCAATCCGGCTGCAACAAGAAATATCATATCCAAACTTACGCCCTGACTGTTTATACTTAAGGATACCTGTTTCCGTATCGTTTTGTTCTGTCGGCCGGTAGCTCCTACAAGCACGATATTATTAATAGGTAGTACTGGTAAGTTTTTGTGGCATTCCTGCTGTATCCGGTCCAATTCATTATGGTTAATTATAGAGACATTTGCTCCAGTGTCTATCATGATGGGAACAGAAATACCTCCCTGATTCCCTTGAAAGGTTTCATACTCGTAGTATCGACTCCTTCGTTGATGCTGGTATCTCCGCTGTCCACTGCCTTCCGCTCTGATGTAATTGATATGGGGTCGATATGTTCTGTAATTATTATTATTACCTCCATTCGGGTAATTTCTATTATAGTTACCATAATAATTGTTATTAGGTGGGTTGGGGTTTCTCTGACCATTAGGAACATAATTACTGTTATTATAATAACCGTTGTTATTAGGCTGACGGTTATTATTATTATTACTATTGTTACCCTCATTATTATTATTTCGGGGAACATTATTATTATTATTATTGTTATTATATCTAGGAACATTATTATTATTACGAGGGTTGTTATTGTATCCGGCATTATTCTGGTTTGCGGAGCTATAATTATTGTTGTTGTTGCCGTTCTGCCTATTATTGTTATTCGTATTAATCGTGTTATTTCTTGGCTCAGGTCTTTCGTATCTCCTCCGACTTTGGCGGTAGTAATCCTCGTGCTCATACATCTCTAAACGTTCGGTCATTGCTTGTACAGTTTTTATTTGACTGTTTCGTCTAGCTCTGATAATGTCTTCCTCATAGTGGTAGGAGAGCTTGCTGACCAAGCATTCTTCCGGTATTCGGGGTTCTAAATGTTTGGCCACACACACCTTTCCCAAGAAATACGCTGTTAAAGTTTGGTTTCCATATGGATTATACTTTCCGTGACAGATCCCATCTCTGGTGATATTTTGTGTCGACTCAGACCAATATTTGGCCTTGGAACAGCCTTTTGAATTGTTGGTAGTCTGTCACTTCATCTCTGATCGCCATCCACCAATTGTCGGCTATCTCCTTGAAGGATTCATCCAGTACTTCTTTATTCTCTCTCCAGCGGTTGCCTCTGTGTTTTGTGAAGTACTCTTCGATTCTGGCCAGGAATTCCATAGGTTTATTTTTATAAAAGCTGAAGTTAATCCCTTCTCGATTTTCGTTATTCGGACAATTGGTAATGCTGGTTGGTCGACTATGGAAAAGATCTATATCTGTTTGATTCTGTCGCACCTGACTGTTGATACTGGTCACAGCAGCTTCAATGCCGTCACATTTTTCTGTGAATCGGTCCTGCACTCTCTCCCAGTCTTCACGTGTTTCCTTTAGTTTTTCCTCTAAATTCTTCCTATTCGTTTCTTCCATGGTTGTAACTTTAGTGTTTATTTCGGATTTGATATTCTGTACTTTTCTTTCGGTCTGACTCCATCTTTCGTCCGCCCTGGTAATCTTTTGTTCGATCACCGTTATTTCCTCTTCTACCTTCTTGCTGATTGTTTCATTGTTTTCAGCTCTTTTTTGGCTCAATTCTTCCTTTAATATTTCCATCCTTCCGTCTAACCGGTTCATATTCTGTTGGTACGTCTCCCTTAATTCTTCTCTTAATTGTTGATTATTGGTTTCCATTTTCTTACTTGTTTCTTCCATCCTCTTATTGGTCTCTTCCAGTTTTTGGCTTATCTAGGTTAATTCCTCCTTCGACTGTTTATTGTCAGTCTTTGTTTCCTCCATTTCTCCTCTATTTTCTGAATATTTTCCTCCATTAATAATTTATTATTATTTTTTATTTTGTCCATTTTCTCCTCCATCTTCTTACTATTTTTTTCCATTTTCTCCTCCATCTTCTTACTATTTTCTTCCATTTTCTCCTCCATCTTCTTACTATTTTCTTCTATTTTCTCCTCCATCTTCTTACTATTTTCTTCCGCCTTCTTACTATTTTTTCCATTTTCTCCTCCATCTTCTTACTATTTTCTTCCATTTTCTCCTCCATCTTCTTACTATTTTATTCCATTTCTCCTCCATCTTCTTACTATTTTCTTACGCCTTCTTACTATTTTTTCCATTTTCTCCTCCATCCTCTTACTTGTATCTCCAATTTTGTTACCCAATTCTTCCTTCATTTCCTTACTGTTTTTATCCATTTTCTCCTTCAATTGTTGGTTACTCTCCATCATTAGCCTGAACATTTCTTGCATTTCCATATTCTCTGTTCGTATCGGCTTGTCGGGTTGTTTCCCTTGGGATACTTGTTCGGTTGGTTCTGCTGGAGGTAATTTCTTCTCCACATCTTCCACGGGTGTCGCCTTCTTATCTTCCATATCTATTTCCTGTTCGGCCTCCACCGCCCTTTTCTTTGATGTCGCCCTCCTGTGCATCTTGTTTCTTCTCTTGACCTGTTAACAGCTGCCAAGCTAAAAAATAGGAAACTGGACGAATTGTCCTTATTTTATAGACTTGTCTCTTCCTATTTCAAGCCCCTAAGGTTGGACGCCAGTTTGTAATAAATAGAAATTTATAATAAATAATAAATAAATTTATGTTCTAAATTTCCCACTGTTGATCTTGCCAATTTTTAATAAAACTTGTTTTTACTACAAATAGATGATGATGATGCCCCACTGTTATGAGCGCCAATTTGTAATAAAACTGTGCTAATTACAAATAATAAATTTAATGTTGATAATAAAAAATTTTTTATTGTTTATGAATTGAATTAAAAAAATGTTTAATAATGTTTTATTTGTTCTTTGTTTTATCTTAATTAATTAATTATACATTTTTAATTACTTTCAAATGTGTAAATTAGTTAATGTGTGACAAAATATTTGTTCACTAGAGATAATCTTGTTATGTCAGTTGGATCAAGGACTTAGCTCTTCTTCTTCTTCTTCTTCTTCTTCTTCTTCTTCTTCTTGATATATTTTTCTAATATTCTACTTTATGTTTAGAAGAAATAAAAAGCTAATATTTATAATACAAATAATCATGAACACAAAGTATTTGAGTAATTCTGATGTTTATTTTTCAAAATTTGAATTTTTGCGCCAATCTTACGCGCATCGATAATGGCATTGGTTGAGACTCGCTCAGGTCGGTCGTGATAAAATGACAAAATATAACATTACAAAATTAATTATTTCGAGTTCTTTTAACTGTCGAAATGGTCAGAGAGGGCAAGGAACAAGATACAATACTTACAAATACCTTAAAATAAATTATTATTGCTAATAATAACAGGATTCTGAAAATATTGTCAATTAATAATTAAAAAATTCGAACCAATTCGTAGAATGACATCACTGGCTCTTGAAGGGTGTGTCCCGTTCGCTCTGCAAATCCAGTATGGCTGCCGTTCACCTCGATTTTCTGCTACCCAATGCTGACGCTATGTTTGGTCTTCTCCCTCAAATATAAATGTGGATTCCTTCCTCTGCGATGTTGTAGTACCTCTGGATAATTATGTGAAGTGTTTTCTTCTCCTCAGTGATGTTGTTCTGTGTTGGATTAATGGTACTGTGATCCGTGTTCATATCTGTTGAGTTCGTTTCCAGATAATATTTGTGTTGAATTTTTCTCAAAATGGCGGTTAATTTCTTGTGCTCGTACTGGATCTTATTATTCCGGTTGTTCTGGTTCAGTTTGTTATCGGTTACGTTATTATGTTGTTCAATTTCAGTAGTTAACCTCTGTAGTATATTTTTGGGTTGCACTTCAATTTTTTACAAACATTTATATTTTTCAGATCTTCCGTCCGTAAAATTTGATCTGCACACATTTGCAATTAACAATAGACTGATGACTTAAAGTCGTCGTTTTCGGTGGTAATTCATAAAATGTCTTATTCCTCTTACCATTGTCTGTTCACATTTACTTGGATTTGGTTTCAACTCATAAAAATATATGACAAGTTTTCCTATTTATTGCTGTAACTTAATTATTTATTAATTTTATGAAAATTTAACTATCTATCAATATCCTTAAGCTAATTTTACATAATTCAAAATATAACTGCGTTTGTTTTAAGTTCAGATAAGCCTAAAATTTACAATTTTTGATATTTATTATAGGCCTTGTATTTTTTACAATTTTAGTAATTAAATGGTTTACAAGTGATTTTATGTTAATATTTCTTTTAAATAATTTTTCTCACTTCATGATTATTGCTTGTTGTTAATAATTTGTTGTTATAATACTCAAATATTGATTAATCTACATTTTATCTGAATAGTGTACCCTTCTAGGCCTAGTATTACATATTTCCAAATAAAGTTAATTTTATTCTTTTGTCATTACATTTGCTAATATTTGGTTCTGTGCTGATTACATTTTCATATCTTTGTTTTACATGGACTAGTTTCTATTAATTATATACAATTCTATTGAATTTATTCATTTGGGTTTGACTCTATGATAGTAGTTGATTTTGGTTTAAAATGCTGTTTTGTTTTTCTATTGGGGTTTGTTAGTTATTTTGCCCTATTATTCTTTGTATGGTTTACAGTTTAATATTACAATATTCATATTACCTACTTGCCTTCTCTGCCTTAACAAACTTTGAAATCATTGAACATTAATTAAATACAACATATTATCTTAATCTATTAATTTTTATATCACTTAATCATAACAAAAATATCTTATACTTATTATTTTTTTATATATAATTTGATTAAAATAAAACATCTTATTACTAATAATATTTTCAGTCTTTCACTGCCTTTTGTATTTACTATACATAATTTGATTAAACTAAAAACATCTTATCACTAATAATACTTTCAGTTATTAAACTGTCTTTTGTATTTAGGTTTCTTTTTTGTAACACTTAACTATAATAAAAACATCTTATATTTATTACCTTTCATTTATATCTAATCTTTAAAACATTCTTATTACTAATAATATTCTCAGTTTGTAAACTGTCTTTTATTCTTATGTTATTTATATGGTATCTCTCTACACTAATGGGTCCCTTTTAAATAATTTTATTTTCTTTCACTATTTATTTCTTATAGTATGTCACTTGTTATTCTCTACACTCACTGTAGTCTCCAACTTTTGTTATATTTTATTATGGTATTTCACCTTATAATTTCTACACTAATGGTAGTCTTTGGTTTTTACATTATGGTAGTTTTTGATTTGTTTCTACACTATTGGTAGTCTTTTGGTTTGTTTTTACTCTGTTCTTAAGTTAGGCTTACATTTATTTTACAATTTATTTTAATTGCATTGTATCCTGTAACTTGAGTTATTTGGTCTGACATTTATTATTGGTTTTAATTTAGTTTCAATTGGTATATTCATTCTTCATAAAGTTTTAGTGAATAGCTTTTCTTGTTTCTATATTTCTTTTAGGAACCTTGACATATTTTGTCTCTTCTTTCTTATTATATAAGTATTTCCTTTTCTTGTGGTTTCATGTCCTTATCTTATTAATTCAATGAATCTTATTTGATTATTCGGTTTCATTCATTTTCTCATTTACTGCTCCTTATTAACTTGTTATTGGTTTTGTTATCTTGGGGTTTTCTGCTTCTTAATTTAATAACTTTTCCCCTTTTAATTTTTTATTTCCTTTCTTGTTTACTTTTTACTTTTGTCTTCTCATTTACTGCTCCTCAATCTACTGGGTATACTGCTGTTGTACTGGGGTTTTATATCGTTGGTTTCTTTATATATGGACCAAGAGTTTTCTTCGTTATTCAGTTTAATTTTATTAACATTTTATCGACTTAATGATCAGCTTCTTTAATTTATTTTTTAACCATTTATTTTTCTCACTCACTATTGATAGTTTCTTCTGTATTAATGTTGTATTAAGTTAAATTTTTAGGTGATAATTCTGTTATGCTACACATGCTCTCCTGTAAAAGTGTTCCGTGTTCATATCTGTTGAGTTCATTTCCAGATAATATTTGTGTTGAATTTTTCTCAAAATGGCGGTTAATTTCTTGTGCTCGTACTGGATCTTATTATTCCGGTTGTTCTGGTTCAGTTTGTTATCGGTTACGTTATTATGTTGTTCAATTTCAGTAGTTAACCTCTGTAGTATATTTTTGGGTTGCACTTCAATTTTTTACAAACATTTATATTTTTCAGATCTTCCGTCCGTAAAATTTGATCTGCACACATTTGCAATTAACAATAGACTGATGACTTAAAGTCGTTGTTTTCGGTGGTAATTCATAAAATGTCTTATTCCTCTTACCATTGTCTGTTCACATTTACATGTCTTGGATTTGGTTTCAACTCATAAAAATATATGACAAGTTTTCCTATTTATTGCTTTAACTTAATTATTTATTAATTTTATGAAAATTCAACTATCTATCAATATCCTTAAGCTAATTTTACATAATTCAAAATATAACTGGGTTTGTTTTAAGTTCAGATAAGCCTAAAATTTACAATTTTTGATATTTATTATAGGCCTTGTATTTTTTACAATTTTAGTAATTAAATGGTTTACAAGTGATTTTATGTTAATATTTCTTTTAAATAATTTTTCTCACTTCATGATTATTGCTTGTTGTTAATAATTTGTTGTTATAATACTCAAATATTGATTCATCTACATTTTATCTGAGTAGTGTACCCTTCTAGGCCTAGTATTACATATTTCCAAATAAAGTTAATTTTATTCTTTTGTCATTACATTTGCTAATATTTGGTTCTGTGCTGATTACATTTTCATATCTTTGTTTTACATGGACTAGTTTCTATTAATTATATACAATTCTATTGAATTTATTCATTTGGGTTTGACTCTATGATAGTAGTTGATTTTGGTTTAAAATGCTGTTTTGTTTTTCTATTGGGGTTTGTTAGTTATTTTGCCCTATTATTCTTTGTATGGTTTACAGTTTAATAATACAATATTCATATTACCTACTTGCCTTCTCTGCCTTAACAAACTTTGAAATCATTGAACATTAATTAAATACAACATATTATCTTATATCTATTAATTTTTATATCACTTAATCATAACAAAAATATCTTATACTTATTATTTTTTTATATATAATTTGATTAAAATACAACATCTTATTACTAATAATATTTTCAGTCTTTCACTGCCTTTTGTATTTACTATACATAATTTGATTAAACTAAAAACATCTTATCAGTAACAATACTTTCAGTTATTAAACTATCTTTTATATTTAGGTTTCTTTTTTGTAACACTTAACTATAATAAAAACATCTTATATTTATTACCTTTCATTTATATCTAATCTTTAAAACATTCTCAGTACTAATAATATTCTCAGTTAGTAAACTGTCTTTATTCTTATGTTATTTATATGGTATCTCTCTACACTAATGGGTCCCTTTTAAATAATTTTATTTTCTTTCACTATTTATTTCTTATAGTATGTCACTTGTTATTCTCTACACTCACTGTAGTCTCTAACTTTTGTTATATTTTATTATGGTATTTCACCTTATAATTTCTACACTAATGGTAGTCTTTGGTTTTTACATTATGGTAGTTTTTGATTTGTTTCTACACTATTGGTAGTCTTTTGGTTTGTTTTTACTCTGTTCTTAAGTTAGGCTTACATTTAGTTTACAATTTATTTTAATTGCATTGTATCCTGTAACTTGAGTTATTTGGTCTGACATTTATTATTGGTTTTAATTTAGTTTCAATTGGTATATTCATTCTTCATAAAGTTTTAGTGAATAGCCTTTCTTGTTTCTATATTTCTTTTAGGAACCTTGACATATTTTGTCTCTTCTTTCTTATTATATAAGTATTTCCTTTTCTTGTGGTTTCATGACCTTATCTTATTAATTCAATGACTCTTATTTGATTATTCGGTTTCATTCATTTTCTCATTTACAGCTCCTTATTAACTTGTTATTGGTTTTGTTATCTTGGGGTTTTCTGCTTCTTAATTTAATAACTTTTCCCCTTTTAGTTTTTTATTTCCTTTCTTGTTTACTTTTTACTTTTGTCTTCTCATTTACTGCTCCTCAATCTACTGGGTAGACTGCTGTTGTACTGGGGTTTTATATCGTTGGTTTCTTTATATATGGACCAAGAGTTTTCTTCGTTATTCAGTTTAATTTTATTAACATTTTATCGACTTAATGATCAGCTTCTTTAATTTATTTTTTAACCATTTATTTTTCTCACTCACTATTGATAGTTTCTTCTGTATTAATGTTGTATTAAGTTAAATTTTTAGGTGATAATTCTGTTATGCTACAATATAAATAAGTTCTCAAAGTGTGGTTCTTGGAAAAGAGACAGAGCAGTAGTATTATAATATCATTAATATTATGAGGACTTTACTTGATATAGTGAATATCCAAAACTCCATCGGTGAGAATTCCTGTTCACTGATGATCCCATATAAGTAGAAGTTCTGTAGATTAGGTGTTCGCTATCACTGTTCACTCACGGATAAGATTTATTTCCGGTCTGTGCAGTTGCCCGTTAATAATGAAAGTTTATAGAGTTCTGCGTTGTGTAAGTGCATTCGTCTTTAGTGGTTGTGTACAAATAACTGTCTAATCTGTTAATGCTGTCTAATCATAATGCAGATTGCTAATCTGCTTCATGTGACTGTTTGCGTTTTATTAAGTTGTATCGTAAATGTGTGCAATGTTGTGCACGAATGTTTATGAGTGTTGAGTCACTTATTATTCATGAGTCCGCACGACTAAGGTTATATCAGAATCATATTACGTTCTGATATCGATCATTGTGTCCGTAATTGTCGCGCCAAAGTTCTAACATCGAGTCGTTAGTTCACTTGTTAATGTTTAGTTTGCATGACGAAAGTACTTTTAAAATTATAGTATTGAACTCAAAATCTAGCGATACTTATATCACTTCGCACTACGCGTTACTGCGGTAAAGTTTTGTAAGACTGTGATTAAAACTGAAGACTGAGTAACTAAGTAACTGAGAAAATCTGAATAACTGACTTAACTGAGAAATACTGATTAACTGAAAGAAATTGAACAACTACTGAGCAACTTTTGAATAACAGCGCTCGCGTACCCCGTAAACAGTTTTTATTAAACGTCTTCTACCATAATGCAACTTTCTGTCCACAACGCCTATGGTCGTTCTCGATAGGTCCAATATTTCCTTCCACTGTGAAGATCTATGGTTCTCGACTCCCTGATTCGCTGTCCTAGTTGTCACCATGACGACAGCGTTCTCCACATGCTTCTTCGGAAGATGCTAAACTCTGGTTGGCTACCAAACATCCCCTGAAATACACAGCGAAGGCTTCGCACTACTTCTGAGAATATAGAGTAATTGCTCGCCTGTCCGTCAAACCTTTGTTCTTGTGAGTTTCTCAAGGTCTGCTGTTATTCCTTTACTAACAATACGTAGCGTCTTGTTCATTGTTTGACTACCCTTCATATTTTTTCTGCCAATTAACAGCTTCTTGCTCGTCGTCATCCTGAGATGCCTCCACGGTCTCTCTTCATAAATATCAGTTGTCATCCTAGCGTTGTTTTCATGCTGTGCGACACCGTTGACTGTATTCATTTGGTATACGCTGCATTGTCTCCGTACATGGTAAGACCTTTCCAAACCTTTTGTCAGTGAGTATCTCTTTCTTAAGGCTCACACGCTTCGATTAAACCCTACAGCATGTGCTCGCTTCAATTTCTGCGTATCCGTGCCACTGGACTCTGCTTTTGTTCGGTTTGTTACGGTGTCGTAAATTTGAGTTGAGCTTGGTCTGTCAAAGTCGATCCCATTCCCTTTTGTTGTGTTATTTCAGACGTTCTCTCATTGTCTTGTAGCTGGCGTCCGGTTGATATGTTGTTAAATTGTTCTTATTTATTGCTCTGGCTTGGGTTGGTGACTTGACTGTGTGCAAACGCACTTCTCGATCAGAAAATTATGAATTTAAAATTTTTGATCGCTATATGGTATATAAACAGTCGTTCAGTCGTAATGTAAGTGGGCTGCAATCGTATTCAGTTTTCAATAATCTTGGGGCTTAAGTATGTCTTGCGTCCTTTTCATGTTAGTTGTAGTCATTTTTTCATTTAATTCTCAGGTAAAATGGTCCTTGGCATCAGTTAAATATTATTGTCCCCAGTCTTCTTCTTACTTGTTCATGTTTTTGAATTTAGATTACTTTTTATACATAAAAAATGAAAATTTAGGTCATTCAATATTTGGCGTCTAATCTTGACGAGTGTCACTTTGAGAGTACTATAAATTAACGGAAAATTCGTAACCAACGGTCTGTTGTCATGGTTATATGTTAATTCTGATTGGTTAATCTTGTCTTATAACCATTGTTATCAAATTTGAATTATTATTCAAAATAGCTGTATATCTTCTGATTGCTTATATTCTTCTGTCTTCCTTCCGAGTATTCAATATTATCACTACTGTTATTATTTCCTTCCAAAGATTGTTTTGATATCCCATAAGGTTGGGTTCTATAAGATATTAACGTTTGTACAATTATGTTAATATTTGTTAATTACATTTCTTTTTAAATTGAAGTCCTTATTCAAACATTTTTCTTTTAATATGATTTACAAATTACCCTTGGCTGGTTACTCGCCTTGGATTTGTTAAATTCCTTATTGATTTTATACAATTTGCAGTTATTTGTTTTTGGCAGTTAGGCATTTCATAGGCCTCAGCAGCCATTGATTATATTTACTTATTTTATACAGATTATATCTCATTTTACTTTAATGCGATTTGTTTTGTTATTATAATTGGTTGTTTTATTTGTAGTGTGATATAACTTTTACTGATATAAATAAAATTTAATTGATTTAAAATTTTTGTTATTCACTGTTCTGTTTACATCTAATTTCTTCGGGCGCCATCTTGCCTTAGTACCAACTGTAAGAAACAAAAATATGTACTTACCAATTTTGGGTTCTTTTTGGCGAACTCAGGAGAACAGAATTATGGCTGTTTGAAATAAAGAGAGCTTTACTTATTTCCCATAATTAAGTTTTATTAACATTTAATTATTTTCTTTCATCATATTTTTTTTTTTTATCATTGACCAACTACCTCTTCCACTCCTTCATCTATTATAAAATTCCCATTCTAAAACTCACATAAAATAAAATTGAAACATGGTATAAAATTTTCAAATAATAAAAAAAAATCAAGATATTAAATATAACTAATTTTTAAAAACACAAACCAGCCTTCTTTATCTACATACTTTTACTCATGCACACACACACACACACACACACACAGTTACTTTATGCCCTTAGAGATCTCATTTTGTTTTTGTTTAAAAGTTTATTTCATCGCATTCAAAGTAATTTTGAATAGCCCTTGTTGAAATTTATGTACACATTAGCTACTTAGCTGTTCAACTGAGTCTTGAAGACGTCACACTTTCACGTGCACATTGTTAAGTTTTCAACTGATAATTTCCGAAAAAACTGTTCTTGTGTAACGAAAAACTGTTAGTTATGTATAAATTTCTATTTTACGTCATTTTTAAAAACTGTTATTTACATTTTCTGTTTTGCGGGCCCGCAATTTACATTCCGGAACTTTTGTATATGTCACTCGCGCGAGTGCTTAATTAAGACTGGGCTGAGACGAACGGCACTATTTTGTGTAGTCGCTGCTGCTGTTCACCGACTTTTCCATTGTGTTAAGTTTGTATTCCTACGCCAGTAGTAGTTTCGTCTAACGCACCCACATTCCAACGTTGGGGTCGTCTCTGACGTAAGATCGTTCGATCCGATGTTACATAATCTATTACACAATTTGTAAGTCACTGGAGCTGACCTTGACACATTTTCACTTGTTTGTCACGTCTCCACAATTCATGAATAATATTCCCAATCACTCCTGCCACTTTCGTTACCAATAAAATTTACCTTTATTCCCAATTTATGTTTATATCTCCCAAAATTATACAATTTCCTTTTTTATTAACACAAATTTATTTATTACTCCAGGTAGGCCAAAATGTCCCGTTACAATACCCCCTCAATGAGAGGTTTTATGCCGAAGCAAATAATAATAACACATTTGCAAATAATATCATTTATTACAGCCGATACGTCGACGACACATTTTTAATATATAATGGTTCTCTGCGCCAATTGAACAACTTGAAGAATGTTTTAAATGCAATGAATAACAATATCCAATTTATAATGGAAACCGAGACCGAAAATGAAATTTGTTTTCTGGACTTAACAGTCATCAAAAATAGTGATAACCTGAAATTTAAGATATATCGTAAGCCTACTACTACTGACGTAACCATCCACGCTGAGTCACATCACCCATATCCACAAAAATTAGCTGCTTACAATAGTCTTGTATACAGATTACTATCCGTTCCTCTTGAAAAAGATGATTATAACACAGAGCTAGATATAATTAAACACATAGCCACGAAAAATGGATATAACCATCATATTATAGATAATATTGTCAAGAAGCAAAAAACCAGATTTTCGAGACAAACACATAGTATGCAACCAACAACCAAATAGGTTTCCACCATATTCACAGAAATAATGCCAAAAATACTAACTCCTACATTTCATAAAATAGGATATAATATAGTTTTCAAGACCTGCAATCAAATATCAAATCTAATACGACATAAACGTCATGTCCCCACTAAGACAAGAACAGGTATATATAAATTAACATGTAACGATTGTGACAAATCCTACATTTTTGTGACAAAGGACTCAGGATAAATGCACTTGAAGAATTTGAAATATACAGGGGTCATAACAACCCTGTATATAAGAACAACATATTGAATGATAAATTGAATTTCAAAAGCAACCCGCTATATGACACAGCAATACTAGCGCTCGCAAAAACAAAACGTTGAAAAGTTACACTACTCAGTAGCGATCGGTAAACGCGTGGTGCACCACGACAACAGTGTATGAATTTATATATATGTGTTTATTTTAATTGAATTTTAATATATGACGACCTCTTTTCGAGCAAGTGTCTGAGGATGGGTCAGATGACCTGAAACGCATCACATTAATTTTGTTCTAAAGATAAAAGTCACAAGACGGACCTAACAAAGGTAAGAAAATAAGAAAATAAAAACTCTCATTGACACACTCATACTTGCTAAAGGGATCAGCCAGGATATGTCGCCACAACCCCCTTTATGGTTTACAAACAAAAATATAATCAACTCACCCTTGGTCCAGTGACTGTGACCGCACCTGAATGACCTTACTGGACTTCTCTCTAGAGATCCCAACACCATAAAGTCAGCCAGGTACTTAACGCTCCTGCTCTGACGCGCTGGCCAGCTCCGCCGCCACAGCATCACCAAACACTGAAACGACAAATCAAAATATCAACTAGCGGCCTTGTACAATACTATATCCCTAACTGATCTGTTTCCCCTTAGCGGTGCTGGTTTGCGTTAAGAAGCACTGGTTTTTCCTCTTAACCGCTAACATATATATGAATACATAACACCATGATACCTATTTTAAAATTCCATACTAAAATTCTGTCTACTTTCGCTTGTTAACTTTGATCCCAAAATTCAAAATACATTCCTCTGCTTCTATCAGAAATTAAATAAACATTTCCCATTACAATATTACACATCTGTCTCATCCCCAGTTTGTATCTAAAATCTTTAAATTCATAAAGGTCTCTTAAACACTAACAAACATAATACAACATAATAAAACATAGTATATTCATAATTCACATTGTTATTATTACCTTAAAATAAACAATTCGCATTTAAGTTTGATCAAAAATTACACATTTTACATCTAAAATTTGCATATAAAATTATAAAAATTACACTTTAATCTCAATTGAACTTTTATTAATTCATTTCCCATAAAATTTTTTTTTCAACCTTCATTTTACATAACATTTTATTTATTATTCCATTTTATTAATTTGGGTGATTCTCAGTTATTCATAACAATTCACTTTATCAACTTGGCATTTACCCATAATCTTACCCCTTTTATGACTCTAACGCTCACTTACAAATTCTTTAACTAGTATGACACCCATCTACCAAAACATCTACCAACCCTTCTCTACCTCTAACTTACTAATCTAACTCATTTCGCATCATTCTACCCTTATAATAAAATACTCTCTACCCCTTTGTACTCAGGATGTGTGTTCCCCTCCCAATGCTCATTCCCTCATTTGGTTCCCGGACCCTCCCTAGGTAACCCTTTCCGGCGCTAATCGGTTCCCTTCCCGCCACAACGCTTTTCGTTGAGGACTCCTTATCACACCACCCCCTTACAAAATTCCCCACTTATCTAATTACTCTTCCATTACATCACTTTCATCTACAAAATATCTCCATTTATTTATTACCTCAATATATCTCTCATTACTCTACATATTTTCCCCATAGCTACTGTGTCACTATCAATATTCAAATTCTACATTACGTTTATTCACAACAATATTATTCTCTCTAGTACCCCTTTAAATTTAACTTCACCTTGGACTGCTTAACTGTCCTAACGAAATAATAATCACCCAAATTCTAACCTTTACCACCTTTTACATTTTAACTCTTGAAAATTCAAAACTATCTCAAATTTATTTCATTATTTATCTATTTAAAATCTTTAAACACATTGAAAACTTATTCTATAAAATCTTATTACATTTTTATAATCCTTATCCCTAACATAATAAAATAATAACACAATAAGACACAATAAACACATCATAAGAAACATCTAGTGCACCCATTACTCAAATCAAAACAAAATTATTTAGTCAGCTCAGTAGCGAGTCATCATTATTAAGTTACAACAAATTTTTAATTCATTACTCCCCTGAGTAATCTCCTTTTCCACACACACTATGACCCCCCTGGACTGTGGCGTCCAGTGGCGTCCAGTTGCGTCCACAAGGACTGAAGTTTTGGAGGAATTTTGTCATCTCCTTGTCCTTGCTTCTGCGTTACATTTTTCAAACTGCTAGATATCATCATATCTAAAGGTTACAGATTTATATGCCCTTAAATCACCTGGTTAACTGTTCCCACGCGAACAGAGTGATAGCTGCTGTTCCATAGTTCCGGGGATTTCCCCTAAGTCACCCCCCATTAATTTCAAATCTATACCAATTTCAAGCCAACTATGGTCAGGTTTACAATTGCTGCCCATAGCTGGCTGTCGTCCAAAACCACGATTAGTGTTGGTAAGGCAGTAATCACCCGAAAAGGCGGGGAAATCATCTTTCATTTCAGGCATGTTCTCTTCATCTTTATGTACACTGCACGGCAACAAATCAACATATAATATGAAATTATATAACAAGTTGTGCAGTGTATATTACGCCAGTTTGGCCTCCGATGATGTTACCACCAACACTCATCGCTATCTGCAGTGGCACATGCAATAGCATAACTAATAGCTAACTTAACCCTTCTGCTGCTGCAGTCTCTACTTTCCCTAATTATTTCACTTCTATTAACACCAAACAACCCCCCAAAATTACCCCTCTCTCTTGCATGATAAGTTTTTTTATTTATTTATTTTTTTTTTATGTTTTACCCAGACACTTCTGCAAGTACCACTTTTCACTTGTACTACAAACTTTACAATTATATTCGGTCACTTATTTACTAAAATAAAATATAGCTACTGACATAAATTTAAAACTATAAACATTTCAAATTATATAGATTTGATAAGTATTTACATTGGAGGCTAATTTTATCCTTAATCAAGAGTGGTAAGTTCGTAATCGCCTGAAAAGACGGGGTTTTGCCGCAAAGAGAATTGGGACCAGATAGACACACTACGTGAATTCACATCCCCTTTCTACTACCTTTAGCATCATATTTATTCCTTTTATTCTCCCATTTATTCTAACCCGCCGTCTACCTCACCCCTATCCCTTTTGCCACAAAATTCGTCTTTTCCAAACTATACTGTAACTACAGCCATTGGATAAATTTAATTTTTACCAATAACCCTAGAAAGTTTAGTGAATGTACTGCCTTGTAAAACATAGCCTCCTTAATTATTTACATTCACTCCAAGACAGTACTGGTACGTGATATGGTACACCTAACCGCTGCACCTTGAGTGTAAAAAATTTTATACCACGTACCTTTAGGGGTCCCCCTCCCCGTTCCATGAGATGCTGAAATTTCTACTCTATACCAATTTTGGTGGAGCCGGACCATCGTCATTTCACCACCTGAAGGAAGTTCTGCCAACCATGGTCCGCCTCCAATTTCCGAAACCCACGGCCAGGACTGGTAAGATCGTGACCTCCCGAAAATGGGGGAGAGTCCCTTCTGAAACATAAAACAATATATTAAAATTCAATTACTTATTGTGACCGATACAACTTCAAGTTCGTCGCATTTTGTGTACTTACTATCTCCTGCATTGCTGGGTTGCGTAACACGTACGCATTACTCATCTTGACTTCTACAATTTCATATGGTCCCTCATGTAATAGAAAAAATTTCTTTATATCTTTATCCTGTGCGCTAGACAAATCGTGTCTACTTACCAGTACTAATTGCCCTACCTCATATTTAATCCACTTACCTTTAGCATCATGTCTCTGCTTTCTCCTTTCTCCTTTTGTTAGTAAATTTTCATTCGCTAGTCGGATCTTCATATTCACGTCTATAGTTTGATTTTCTGGTGGATAGTCAAAAAGTTGTTCCAATATCCTAGGTGGCCTTGTTCCCTTTATTAATTCATACGGTGTAAACCCGGTGGATTCATGGGTGGTACTATTCAACCATTCTTCTACTTTCTTAACGTAGAATGGCCATTCTATATGCTTGGCGTGACAATATGCCCGAAATATCCTACCAATCTCTCTCATCACCCGTTCTGCCTGGTTTGACTGTGGATGGTAAACTGCCGTATGCTTGGGTATGATGCCTTCCCATCCAAGAGTTTGTCTCCACCTACCACTTACAAACTGGGGTCCATGATCGGATAAAATTATCTTCGGCTTACCTATATTCACCATATAATCTCTCGTTATCTTTTCGCTCAGCACTCTGCTTGTCGCTCTCTTGATACTATATAATCTGACATACTTAGAAAATGTGTCTAAAACAACAAAAACATACATTACTCCACCCCTACCTTTGGGTAATGGCCCATACAAATCTACAGCAACTAAATCGAACAGTCTCTCTACCTTAATATAATTCAATTCCCCCTCTACTCTATAATTCACTACCTTAGACCTCTGACATAAATCACACACCCGTAACAACATCCGTACTCGCCTCTCCATATTCTTAAAAACACATGATTCTTTTAAAACATTCGTCCACTTTTTCACCCCAAAATGCCCATACCTGATATGGCAATCCCAAATAATTTTATCTATCAACCCTCCTGGTACAACTACTCTCCAATCACGCTCACCCCCTTCTACTTTTTTGAATAGAATTCCTTGATATACTTGGAAACGTGCATTATATTCAGACCCATCTACATCCGCTTCTAAACTAGCAATTATTTTACCCGATTTATTTTCAGATCTTTGCATGCTCTTAATATCCCTTAATTCCTCACCAAAAATTCTATCTTCCCTCGTTAACCGGAAAATTCTATCTCCTTAAGATCCCTCCCTGTCTTATTTTCTATGTTATCTACCGTGGAAAGAGTGTCTGGTACTTTATTGTCTGTCCCCTTAATATATTCCCAAGAAAAATTGTATTCTTGTAAGGTTAGTACCCACCTGGTTAGACGGCTATGTGTTAATCTGCAGGAGTTCAAGAATGACAGTGCTTTGTGATCTGTCCTGTTAACTGTCTTCTCCCCCAAGATGTAAGTGCAGAACTTTCCTACTGCAAACACGATACTCAGCAACTCCTTCTCCGTAGTGGTATAGTTTCTTTCGGCTGCCAAAAGAGATCTGCTGGCGAAAGCTATTGTGTGGTGTTCTTTGTCGCTATCTTCCTGATACAACTCCACTCCCAGGGCGACGTTACCGGCATCAGTCTGTAAGTAAAAAGTTTTTAAGAAATCAGGGTGATTCATCATTATCATATTTGAAAATTTGGTCTTTATCTCCTCGAATGCATCCCTTTCCTTTTCTCCCCATCTCCATTGTTTATTTTTCTGTAGGACCGCTTAACCTTGCTGTTGTCTGCGCATAATTTTTCTGGAATTTTCTGTAGAAATTGCACAAACCCAAAAAACTTTGCAACTGTTTGATATTCTTAGGTTCTGGAAAGCGCATTATAGCTTCTGCTTTATTAGGGTTAGCTAAAATTCCTTCGGGAGTTATAATAAAACCCAAAAAATGTATTTCGGTTTGTAAAAATTTTGACTTCTCCCAATTAATTGTTAAACCCCCATTTTGTAATTTCTCTAACACATACTCAATATGTTTTAAATGTTCCGTGAATGTTCTGGACGCTATTAATATATCATCCACGTATACAGTCAGAAAATATAAGTCCTTCGGTTGTAATATCATGTCTAAACACTTAATAAAACTCGCTACGCTAGTGTTAAGCCCAAATGGCAAACGTTTAAACTGATAATTCTTACCATTGAAGAGAAATGCAGTATACCTCCGACTCTCTGCTGCTAACGGCACCTGCCAGTATCCTGCGGTTAAATCCAAAGATGTCATGTATTTGCCCCGCTGAATTTCTAAAAAATCTCATTAATAGGTTCCGGTGACTCCCGGTCAGGTATTATAATCTGATTTATTTTCCTTGCATCTAAGCATAATCTTACCTTTCCGTCCTTCTTTATTACCACCACCAATGGGTTCGAGTAAGGCGATATTGATCTTTCAATTATGTCTCCCTCCCTCATTCGATCCAACTCCTCTTGAACTGCTCTCCTCTTTGAAAATGGTACTGGATAACTTCTCTGCATGTAGGGCGAGTGTTCTCGAACCTTCAGCTCACACACATAGTCCCTGGCTTTTCCAGGCAACTCTGCAAACACATCTCTATAACGCTCCACCACTGCCCACAACTCCTGTCGTTGGGGATTCCCTACAACTCCACCCTCATTAAAAAATTTATCAGCCCTATTTTCCCATACTCTCTCATCACTCACATGCATCTCTCTCTCCTCATTTTCTACAATCTCACTCTCTCGACATATATTTACTTTAGTTTCTATATCCCCATCGCCTACTTGCTTTTTTATCATTTTTACCCCTGTAACTCTAACTTCATCTAACACCCTCTTAAAATTAACCCTGACTGGTTCACTCCCATTATTAAATTCTACTATCCGTTTATTAAAATCTATTACTGCCCCATTTCTCTCCAAAAAATCGTTTCCCAAAATTACCTCTAAACTCAGTCCCTTAACTACTAGAAAAGTATTCTCAAATTCAGTTTCATTAAGGAATATATTTAACTGTACTTGTTTAGTAACTCGTTTACTACGTACTCCAGTTACCCCCACTACTGTTACGCCCGCAACTGGTAATGATGGTATATTTTTATTTCTTTTAATTATCCCAGTACATTTTCTGAAACTACTGATATTTCACTCCCTGTGTCAATTAATGTTTTAAAATTCTTACCTTCTATGGTGACGATTACCTCCGTCAATCCGGTTTTGTTTTCTATAACTTTCGTATCATCTTCCTCCAACAACTCCTTCGTCATGTCCATTTGTATAACATTATTATGATATTCATCGGTTATCTGGACCCTCTTGTTCTCCGTGGACAATGGTGGGGTCCTCGCTTCCATTGTCGGCCTGTTTTCCGTTGACGTACCCGCCACGGCTTGGTTATATCCTCCTCTCCCTCTCGTCGCATGTCCACCTCCTCTGTCGTTACCTCTTCCTCGTTGTTGTTGATGATGATGTTGATTCGGTGCCACGTTGCTCCGTTGGCAATCTCGTGCTTTGTTGCATCTGTAACATACTGTTCGGATAGCATAATTCTCATATTCACAACTTAAACATTTCCATATTCCGCCTCTAAAATTAGGGTTATTGTTTCCCCTCATTCCTCTATAAGAGTTTGGTGTTCCCCTATACTGATGATAATTGTCGTTATTTAGTACCGGTGGTGGATTTGGACGCCTCCCTACTTCACGTTCCCCAATATTTTGTAACACATCTAACATATTTTCTAGTTCATTTATATCCACTATCTCTCGTCATTAAAGTTATCTGTACCTCTCTGGGCAGGTGTTTACTAATATGTCTAACGAATGACCAGAACGGCAACGGCGGTTCTAGGTACTTTGCTTCATTATATATTTTCATGACGTACATGGTCAGGTGGTTGTTTATTCTCCCAAAATTCCCAGTTCCCATAATTTTACTACGTAAAATTTCCTGGTCCTCTTCTGACCAAAACTTGTTTCGGAATGCTAACTCGAATTTTTCATAACTACTCCACTCTGTATTATGTACTTCCGCCCATATTTCGGAATTACCCTTAAAACACGTCAAAATTTTTAACAATTTAATCTCAGCTACTACTATTAAACCGGTTAAATTCTCTTACCCTACTCAAAAATTGCATCACAACCCTACTCTGTGGTTGTCGCAATTAAATTGTTTGAGTTCTATGTCATCTCTTGCTTCGCGAGTATAAAATATTCGCTCTGCAACATTATTTAAATTTTGGCTTACGGCCACATGTAATTCATCTTTAATTTCTATGATGTCTCGCTCAATTACTTTTAATTTATTATCATTTATAATTTCATATTGAAGGTTATGTTTACTCATAGCCTCCACACTCTCTTGTACTGATTGTTTACATACACTCTCCATCTCCATTATCTTATTTTTTATGTCAACATCAATCTTATTGATACAATTACTTTCTATCTCTATACTTTGTTCTTTAACTTGAATCTTAATTTGATCTGTCAATAGTTCGTTTACATTACTGATTTTACTTTCAATATTTTCTGTGATTTCACAAATTTTTTCATTGAACTTACCATCTGCTGATTCTAATATCTGCTCTCTAATATTATCACAACGTGTATTAATTGCATTCACTTGCTCGCTAAACTTGAAATTCTGTTGCTTAATTTTGTTTCTGATCTCATTGAATCTATCATCGAAATTACTTTTAATCTTATCATTCTGCTCATTTAATTTCTCATTAAAATTGCTACTTTGAACGTCAAAACGACGATATGTTTTATCGAATTATCATCAAAATCACTACTTTGTTTATCAAATTTAGCATCTATTTTGTCATATTTAACATTGGAATCGCTTTTTTGTTCCTCAGATTTTGCATTTAAGTTGCTATTTATATTTTCAGACATTGTTCTTATTAAGTTAAACATATCGTCCATCGACAACTCTTTGACTCTTGTTGTCATTGGAGTAGATTGTGCTTCTATCATTGACTCTGTAAGAGTGTTTTCTAAATTTAATTCTTTATTCTCCATTTTGTAATGGTAAAATTATTACTTTTATCAAAATACTAACATATAGTATCACACAATTCTTTCTCTAATAAAGGATTATACTTACTTATATTATATATACTCGTAACATAACCTTGTGACACTCTCGTCACCTCCGTCTATTTCTACGTACCAAAAAAATTTTATTTTTATTCTGCTCTCCCAGTAGGCCTATTTTTATATAAATCTATTTATATAAAATGTCCCTGCGTTCGGAAGCCAATTGTGATATAACTTTTACTGATATAAATAAAATTTAATTGATTTAAAATTTTTGTTATTCACTGTTCTGTGTACATCTAATTTCTTCGGGCGCCATCTTGCCTTAGTACCAACTGTAAGAAACAAAAATATGTACTTACCAATTTCGGGTTCTTTTCGGCAAACTCAGGAGAACAGAATTATGGCTGTTTGAAATAAAGAGATCTTTACTTATTTCCCATAATTAAGTTTTATTAACATTTAATTATTTTCTTTCATCATCATATTTTTTTTTTATCATTGACCAACTACCTCTTCCACTCCCTCATCTATTATAAAATTCCCATTCTAAAACTCTCATAAAATAAAATTGAAACATGGTATAAAATTTTCAAATTATAAAAAAATCAAGATATTAAATATAACTAATTTTTAAAAACACAAACCAGCCTTCTTTATCTACATACTTTCACTCATGCACACACACACACACACAGTTACTTTATGCCCTTAGAGATCTCATTTTGTTTTTGTTTAAAAGTTTATTTCATCGCATTCAAAGTAATTTTGAATAGCCCTTGTTGAAATTTATGTACACATTAGCTACTTAGCTGTTCAACTGAGTCTTGAAGACGTCACACTTTCACGCGCACATTTTTAAGTTTTCAACTGATAATTTCTGAAAAAACTGTTCTTGTGTAACGAAAAACTGTTAGTTATGTATAAATTTCTATTTTACGTCATTTTTAAAAACTGTTATTTACATTTTCTGTTTTGCGGGCCCGCAATTTACGTTCCGGAACTTTTGTATATGTCACTCGCACGAGTGCTTAATTAAGACTGGGCTGAGACGAACGGCACTATTTTGTGTAGTCGCTGCTGCTGTTCACCGACTTTTCCATTGTGTTAAGTTTGTATTCCTACGCCAGTAGTAGTTTTGTCTAACGCACCCACATTCCAACGTTGGGATCATCTCTGATGTAAGATCGTTCGATCCGATGTTACATAATCTATTACACAATTTGTAAGTCACTGGAGCTGACCTTGACACATTTTCACTTGTTTGTCTTTTACGTCGCCACAATTCATGAATAATATTGAATAATCCCAATCACTCCTGCCACTTTCGTTACCAATAAAATTTACCTTTATTCCCAATTTATGTTTACATCTCCCAAAATTATACAATTTCCTTTTTTATTAACACAAATTTATTTATTACCCCAGGTAGGCCAAAATGTCCCGTTACAGTAGATGTGTTTTGGAACTGATTTTATACTATTTGTAGGTTTCTATTATTTTCTACATCATGGCTTTTTAATTATTTCCTAACTGATTTTCCAGTGTTATTATTTTTGTATTGATTTACCTTCTTATTTATCTATTTTGCCCTTGTTAACAATATGGCTATTACTTACTATTAAAACATAACATCTAGGTCTATGGTCTGTACAATTCCTTCAGCCATATCCTATTCATAAAATTAATTAAACAATTTTTTAACAGTTCTTAGGTAATGTTTGTTTACAATTCATTTCATTTCTTATTATTTTTTGGGTGATAAACATCATCACTCCTTCTAAACTTATTCAATTAATTATCCCTTATAACTTGGGGTGTTTATTGATTTCATTTCTAATTCCTTATTTCTTACATAATCTCTATCTTCAATCCATGGTAACACCAACTGTTTACCTTTCATGGGATTCTCCCTTTTAAATACTAGTGTATACAATTTAACTTAATTTTATTAATAATAAGATTCTTATTTTAATAATAATGTCACCGTCACTGTTCAGTGTTCATTACACGTTATTATCTGTTTACTCCTAATGTAATCTATTAGTCCCTGCAATTCGGGCGCAAATGTAATCTCTTATATTAATTTATATTGTTTGATTACAAAGTACAATGTATTTTGTCTGTACAACAATCTAGGGTGCCATGTTGTGCAAGTGTCTGTACTGTACTGTGTATGATCGACATTCACTATTAGGGCCAGAATTCGGTTAACACGTACCAGTTCAGTGAAACCTATTACCTGAAATAACGAAACTTCAAATAACATATAAAAAGTATTTATTAACATTAAACATGATAAATGTTACATGGATATATATATATATATTGCGCCATGGGCGTTGTCCCCATGATATTACTCTACACAAAAGATATACGCTGCATTATAATATATGTTATAATTATTTAAAAGTAGATTATTGAAATTTCAGCACAACCCAACACTGAATATTATTTTAACCCACACACTCAAATACTCACGCTTACATACTCATGGTACAACTTTTATACATAGTGGAGCTCCCTTTATATATTGAAAAATTTAAATGATTTTTAGTATTGAATTTAAAATGATTTTACATTGATTCAAAATTTGGTATTGGGAATTAATCAAAGGATTGAAGATGTAAAAGGAACGTTCTCACCCATTTCCGTGTTGACCTCCTCGCACTGTTGGAACCGTACCGACATCGGCACAATCGGTGTATTTTACTGCGCTTGACGGGACACCCTTTTGTGTCGACCCACGTAACCCACCGTCGTGGGACCGATTCTATACGTCGATCTTCTTTCGGACGATTCTTTGGCCGAGGACGCCTACACAAAGCCGAACTGTAACTGTTCTTAGTACATCTTACAATATAGGTATTATATACTGTTTATTAACCACCTACAGTGGTCTAAAAAGTTAAAAAATTCACCCGTGAGTGAATGAGTTTTGGCCGGCCGGCTCAATTCAGAGTTGAAGATGAAATGACGACAATTCCTGGTCAGATGTTGCGGAAGTGGGAAGTACTGACGTCACAGTCCTTTTGTTTAATTTGTTGACAGCGTGAATTTGTAGTTGTCAACACATTCTCAGCCTCTGACGTAACGAAGGCTTGGCTCTGCTTATCGCAATAACTGCACACTGTTTTTGTGATGTGACACCGTTTTTTGTCATGAATTAGTTCAAATCCTGGCAAATACTGTAATATAGTCCACTCACTGTAAATTCGATATCGGGTGTTTGAGGTTGGGTTGGGTATGTCAAAAAATAGGAAAATACAATATTTATGATCTCGTTACCATATTTTAGGTAATTATAAAATGTACCATGATTGTACCATCACAAAACCCCCTCAATGAAAGATGGTGTGACGAAGCACACAAACTTTCATTGACCCTTTCATACTTCCTAAAGGGATCAGCCAGGACAAGTCGCCACAACCCCCTTACAATTTTACATAAAAAGTAACAATAACTCACCCTTGGTCTGGTGATGAGGAACGTACCTAGATGACCTTACTGGACTTCTCCTGCGAGATCCCAACAACATAAGGCCACTTAGGCTCTTAACGCCCCTGCTCTGACGCGTTGGCCAGCTCAGGACCGCTGTCACACCACCAAACACTGAAACAATTTATAAAAATATTAATATAGTGGCTTATTGAATCACTCCATCCTCAACTGATCTGGTTCCCCTTAGCTAAGTGCTGGTTTGTGCCAATAAGCACTGGGTTGGCTTACTATTTATAAAATTATAAATTATATTAAATAAAATTAGAAAGTATAAAAATTATAAAAATAATAAATCTCAAGGATTAAAAAGAATATCTTGCCTGCATATTACAAACCCTAACTTGAATAATGGTTTCGATTCCTATCGATAATAATTATCTTCGTTCTATAATTACTATAATTGTAACATAAGCACAAAATTATAAAAAATTGAATAAAATATAATTGAAAATATAAAATATATATAATATAAAATATAATTATATATCTCCCAAACTTGGAGAACAACAAATCAAGAAATTTAATAAATCGATTTATTTATTTATAACTCTTAAAATAAACTTTTATTATGATTATTAGTATTATTATTATTAACAGTTAATCATCTGGCTGATAAATATTATTAACAACGCCATTTAAAAATTTTTTTTTCTCTTCCTACACATATTATAACATCATGTTAAAAAGTTTTCAAATAAATACATAATACATTAATAATTAACACTGATATATTAATAATACAGTTAATACATTTTAAATACTCAATCATATTTAATCATATCTAAGATATGCATTAACATTTGTATAATTTACTTAAAAGTTGTATTTAAATTAAAATTTACCATTGCAGTTATTAATTAAACATCAAATTTATTTATTTATAATAATAAAATACATTTTGAACTTATTGTTACTATTCATATTACATTATTATTTCATTATTCATTTTCTACTACCTCTCTCCTCTGAACCTTCTACCTCCTTAACTACCTAACCTTTCACCTTCTATCTCTGTTTAGTCTGGATAACTCCTATATTCACTATACTTCATTATATAATTTTACTCACCTTCTTTTAACTGACCATCAAATTTACCTATCATTGACACCAATATCTCAATTATATACTCCATTACTATTATCCTTTAAATCCTATGGCACCGCTCGTCTTTGCAATGGGTTGGGTGTTCCCTAACTGGCTATATACATCTCTAATATTTTGCCCTTCCAAATAATTCGGCAAACACTCCCTTAAACTACGCTAATACCTGCCACAACACTATTGGTTGGCTACTCTTTATCACCTCACCCCCACTACAGAATTCATCAACAACAAATATATGTATGTACCTTTACTTAAACACCTTCTTTACAAATAATCACTAACTACTGTGTCCCTAAATATTTAATAATTCTCTTTGTATTTTCTTAAAATTCTTATCTTTCTAACTCCATTTACATTAATTGCATAACTCACCTGCATTTATCTATACCCAGGCTCTATCCCTGTTTAAACACTTACTGTAATCATTAACAATTCTCTTATAAAATTCCTCTCCTACCTCTTTATAACAATACCTCTTTTCAAAATTCAAGTATAATTATTTATTTAAACATTCATTATTATTCATTAATAATTAATTAAAATATTATTATTAAACCTGTTATATATATAAAATATATAATAATACACACTGGGGTACCTGTAATACATAATACACATCAAAATACATGGATAAATACAGTTAATACAATAAAAATATACACTCCAACTTCATTATTGTGTCATTAATCGAAATCAGTCCATAACAGTCCAATTCAAAACCACTTTTCATATTATTATTTAATGTTCATTTCACAATATAACAATCTATCCACCATCATTAAACAACAAACGAATCTTAGGTCTATATAAATTCTTATTTAATAAATAGATTTTATTACTAGATACATTATATTCGTACTCCTTTAAGAAATGGTTATTTAACAAATATTTCCAGTCACGATCAAGTAGAGGTCCGTTTGTCTTAGAATCATATGTCATTAATCGGTTTATATTATAATTATCCCCATAATATTCCACCACAGGTAAGTACCTAATGTCTTTATTCTCATTTCTTGTTATTTTCAATTTATTGTTATTATCAGGTAAGTATTCATCATTTTCATATACCACATATAACCCTAACCTTTCTAACAATTGTCTGTAATTTCTGTTTACTTCAAATATTTCTATTACTCTCTTACTCTCACAATATCTCTCTATACTTTCTCTCTTAATACATTTCTCTCCATAACACCAAAATACACTTTCTCTCTCCAAATATGCAGGGGTCCCTATCATAAAATTGTTGCACCTCTTCTTAGGTACACAAAAACATAAAGAAACTTTATTTGTAGAACTATCGTCTATCAAATATAAATTAAAGGCATTCTTATCCTTGTAACAATTACATGAAGACTTGTCTTCACCCCCTAATACAACAATTAAAGAAAATTCTACCCGCTGCATTCCTGGTACTAAAATACTTTCTCTCAACTTTCTTTCTGACTTCATAAATTCAAATATTTCATTATCATTCATTATACTTTCATTATCATGTTTATCCTCTTCTACCACCACAATCTTACTACCTGTATTATTTGAATTATCTAGAGTACATTCATTATTGGAATTATCAGTTTTAAATATGTTATCCAGTACAGCATTTTGCTGGGTACTACTATCTAGTACTTTCTGACTTTCTAATTTACTTTCTACCACATGTAACTTATCTAGCTTTGTAATAAGCTGGTCACATTTCTTAATAAGTTTTTCGTGACTCACTTTTATTTCATTCTTTAATTCATTGAATTTAATATCAGAATCAATTTTCTGTTCGTCTAGTTTTTTATCTAGTTTTAATAACAATTGTATCATTGCGTTACTTTCATCTGATTTACTGTCTAAATTAGTTGAAATGGATGTGTCAGTTTGCGTTATTTCGGTAGATACAGGCGTATTTACCTCGTCATTCTGACTAATGGGATTTATTTGAACCTCCATTTCACTGGTTAAATTTATATCAGTAGCACTGATTTCTATAGTTATATTGTCATTGGTATTCATCTTTGTTATTTTATCTTGCTAAAACATGTATATTTATAACCTAGGAACTTAACCCTATTCTACGCACGTGTGCATGTACTTACGCAATTACTTCAGGTAACCGTTCCACTTTCCTGGTAGGTATTACTCCATATAAAATTAAGTCTTATATCGAGTTCCTGTTAACACGGGCGCCAATGTAATCTATTAGTCCCTGCAATTCGGGCGCAAATGTAATCTCTTATATTAATTTATATTGTTTGATTACAAAGTACAATGTATTTTGTCTGTACAACAATCTAGGGTGCCATGTTGTGCAAGTGTCTGTACTGTACTGTGTATGATCGACATTCACTATTAGGGCCAGAATTCGGTTAACACGTACCAGTTCAGTGAAACCTATTACCTGAAATAACGAAACTTCAAATAACATATAAAAAGTATTTATTAACATTAAACATGATAAATGTTACATGGATATATATATATATATTGCGCCATGGGCGTTGTCCCCATGATATTACTCTACACAAAAGATATACGCTGCATTATAATATATGTTATAATTATTTAAAAGTAGATTATTGAAATTTCAGCACAACCCAACACTGAATATTATTTTAACCCACACACTCAAATACTCACGCTTACATACTCATGGTACAACTTTTATACATAGTGGAGCTCCCTTTATATATTGAAAAATTTAAATGATTTTTAGTATTGAATTTAAAATGATTTTACATTGATTCAAAATTTGGTATTGGGAATTAATCAAAGGATTGAAGATGTAAAAGGAACGTTCTCACCCATTTCCGTGTTGACCTCCTCGCACTGTTGGAACCGTACCGACATCGGCACAATCGGTGTATTTTACTGCGCTTGACGGGACACCCTTTTGTGTCGACCCACGTAACCCACCGTCGTGGGACCGATTCTATACGTCGATCTTCTTTCGGACGATTCTTTGGCCGAGGACGCCTACACAAAGCCGAACTGTAACTGTTCTTAGTACATCTTACAATATAGGTATTATATACTGTTTATTAACCACCTACAGTGGTCTAAAAAGTTAAAAAATTCACCCGTGAGTGAATGAGTTTTGGCCGGCCGGCTCAATTCAGAGTTGAAGATGAAATGACGACAATTCCTGGTCATATGTTGCGGAAGTGGGAAGTACTGACGTCACAGTCCTTTTGTTTAATTTGTTGACAGCGTGAATTTGTAGTTGTCAACACATTCTCAGCCTCTGACGTAACGAAGGCTTGGCTCTGCTTATCGCAATAACTGCACACTGTTTTTGTGATGTGACACCGTTTTTTGTCATGAATTAGTTCAAATCCTGGCAAATACTGTAATATAGTCCACTCACTGTAAATTCGATATCGGGTGTTTGAGGTTGGGTTGGGTATGTCAAAAAATAGGAAAATACAATATTTATGATCTCGTTACCATATTTTAGGTAATTATAAAATGTACCATGATTGTACCATCACACTAATACTATCATTAACAACGTTATTAATTATTAATGTGGTTCACTATTAATCGTTTAGAGTTTGTTTATAGATTATTAAGTGTTTTTTTCCTATTAATATGGTTTCTAATTATTTTGGGGTTTTTACACTTTCACTTTTGCACTACTTAAATGTTTATATTAAGTGTTTATTAGTGGGTAATCCCTATAATTACTTTTTCTTTGTCACTTAGTTGATTTTATATTCTCACTATCTCTCTCATTACAAATATTATTTACATTATTAATAAGTTTATGTCGTTATAGAGTTTTTTGTTACATCTAACTCTAATTCTTGGGTTAGTGTACTTTTATTTTTTCACATTACGTTATTGGGTTTTATCAAATCATTTACATTTATTTTTCAGTCGATAATAATTATTCTATATTTTGGTTAGTTATTGGTTTCTTTTCTAATATTACTTTTGATTGTACTATTTCTCCTTTTCATATTCTATATTATTTGTCCGTGTTTTCTCATTCGGTTTTACTTTATTTTCTTTATACTTGGTTAGTTTCATGTTCGTTTTCCTTCTTCACCTTCATATTATTTTGTTTCATTTTATTTTGGTTTTTCCCTTCTCACTTGGTTTTATTTCATTTGGTTGTATGGAGTCATTCACTTCCTTCAATTGGTTTCATTCTTGTTTGGTTTCGTTGTTCCCTTCTTCTTTGGTTCTTTTTATTTGGTCAATCACTTTCTTATTTTGGTTTCGTCTTTTCCCTTCTTCTTTTGGATCTTTTTATTGGTCAATCACTTTCTTATTTTGGTTTCGTGTTTTCCTTTCTTCTCTTGGTTCTTTTTATTTGGTCAATCACTTGGGTTAGGTAATGTCGTTGTTTGTCGTGTCATTGTCATTTTATTTTCATTATTTGAAACATTTTATTTTATACGAGTTACTTTTTCTTATTCATGATTCATCTTTTTTATCCCTGGTATTGGGGTGGCTTATTTGTGTTGCAACATAATGCCTCTCCTTCAAAATTGATCATTTTGGTAAAACACTATCATAGTTTTGTATGAAATTATCAGTTATATATTATTTTTTCCTTTTCTTTCTTGTTTCTTCATTCTTATTTCTATTCTTACTTGATTCACTCCTTTTTATTTAGATAGGTTTTTATTTATTTCCATTAGTGCGTTCTCCTTTTATATAATTTTTTCCATAACTTTTAGTAGCTGGTTTCTTCCATTACTACTCATTTTTCTGAGACCAGAGGAACATCGTCTCTGCTCAGTTAATTTGATTGCTGGACCTATTCTCAGTCAATCTTAAATACCTTTTTTCGTCATCTTGTGACCTACATTAATAACAATAATATTTTTTGGGATTGTCCACTTAGTGGTTTTTTCGATCATTTTATCCTTTTACTCATTCTTCCTTCTGCTGTACCTTTGCTATATACTGTTATTTACTCATACAGTTGATTGTTTTTTATTTATTTAGTTGTTAATTTCATCATTTCTAACTTTTCATTAGTTTGTTTTTCTTTTCTTCTTGTGATCATTTTAATTATCTTAGACATCCTTTTTCTTTTTCTTGGTTATTTACCAATATTCTGCTTTAGCCATTTGCTGTATATTTGCTTTATATTTTTTTTTAATACCAGTTGTTTTTTTTTTTCTATTGAATACATTGAACTCATTATAATTTTAGGTATTTGTCTTAGCAGTTTTCGCTTGATTTTATTTTTGTTTATTTTGTTTTGTTTTAAATATTATTCTGAATAATTTTCGTAAGTTTGTTGTTCTTACTTTATAGGAATTTTTGTAACTTATTCCTTATATATTTATACATACATATATATATTTTTTTCTTCTTTCTTTTATACGTTATTTATACATTATTGTAAGGTGATCTTACTTTGTAGGAATTTTTGTAGCTTATTCCTTCTTTTAATATTTTGTTAGTCCTCATAAGTCATCGAAATATTATTGTAAGCTGATCTTACTTCTTTTGAATTTTGGTAATTATTCATTTACTTATTATGGTTATGCGTTCCATCGGTCGGCCGTTTCCTCTTCTTCATCTATTTCTTGTCTCCCTCCTTGAGGTGTGTTGGATTGGTTTCCAGTGCTTCTTGAGGGAATCCAGAGTTCCGGTGGGTTGCGTTTATTGTACACTATTCTGAAATTCTCTGCAGGATTGTTGCTGAAAGGTATCCAGTCATAATTTTCTTCTTCTGGTTGGTTACTTCCGGATGGTGCGTCCGTTCTCTGGTTACCGCTTCCGGATCTAACTCCTTCAACATTATTAACCTGTTGTACATTTTCAGCATTCTCTTCCCTGGGGTTCTGGTTATCGCTCTGGGCATTATTATTGTTTTGTTCGTTTGATGGTGGTCTTGGGTAGCGCCTCCCCTGATTGTTTCGAGTGCTTCCTCGTATAAAGTGTACCTTGGGCTGATTGTTACGGTTACGGTTATCTCCGTTTCCCCTGTTATTATTATTTTGGTTATTTGGGTATTATTGTTCCACTAATATTTATTATTGTTGGGGTAGCTGTTTCGACGCTGGTTTGGTCCATCGCCCCTGTAATTGTTATTATTCTGATAGTTTCCGTTGAACAGTGGATTGCCCTGATTATAATTTGGGCGGTTACCCCTATATTGATAGTTATTATCGTTCCTGTTTTGGTTATTCGGGTCGTTGTACTGGGGTTTGTTATAGGACGGATTGTAATTTGGTGGGTTTTGGTTTTCCTCACTACGGTTGTATTTCAAGTTGACCATTCGGTTACGTCGATATTGTGTATCATTTTCATGGTCCTCCAATAAATTTGCCATACCTTGAATGGTTTTTATCTGCCCTTGTCTCCTGGCCCTTTGTATTGCGTCCTCGCAGTGATAACCTACTAATGATTCTTCAGGTATTCTTGGGTTCGAGATTCCTAGCCAAACATACTTTCCCTAAGAAGTAAGAAGTTAGTGTGTGTCCCGCTTGCGGTTCATATCTCCCATTACTGATGTCGTTCCTTACTACGTTTTGTGTAGATTCGGACCAATATTTTTCGCGGAATTGTGCCTTGAATTCCTGGGTACAGTTGATCTCCGGTCGAGTGGCCGTCCACCAATTGTCATGAGTGTCTTTAAACATTTCATCAATAAGGCTCCTTACCGTCGTCCATCTTGTTTCTCTGTTCTTTTCAACGAGTTCTTCTACTCTCTTTAGGAATTCTATGGGATTACGTCTGTAACTCTGAAAGTTTATTACTTCTCTGTTCTCGTTGGTGATAATGTGAGTACTGTGACATGGTTTCTCCATCAGTGCGTCCAACTCTTCCTGCACCTGCCTCTCTCTCTGACTGATTCCTTGTATCTTCTCTTTATTCTCTTGGGTCTGTCCATCGACTTTATTGATGGTGGTGTATACTCTTTCCACACGATCACTGATATCGGTTTGTATTTCTTTGTGCCTCTCCTCCAGCTTCTTGAGCACCTCCTGTTTATTTCTTTGGCATTCTACTGTTGTTGTTATCTGGAGTTCTTCTATCCTGTTCTTGCCATCGTCCTCGACTGCTTTAATTTTGCTTATTATTTCTTCTTGGGCCTTCGCTACCATTTCACTGGTTGTTTTTATCTTCTCATTAGTTTCGGAGACCTTCTTTTTGATATCTTCACAGTAACTGTTGTTCTAATTGACATTTTAACTCTTCTTTGTTCTTCTCATGGTCCTCCTTCAATTGTCCCCTCAATTCTTCCTTCAGCTCCTCATTACTTTTTTGGATATCCTCCTTCAATTGCTGTTGTAAGGTTTCTTGATTCTTCCTTAAAGTATCCTTGTGTTCCTCCATTTTCTCGTTGATTTGTCGTTTTAATGTCTCGTTATTTCCTTCAATTTTGTTGTTCAGTGTCTCAATATCTTCCCTTATTTCTCCCTTCATTTTGTCTATTATTTCATTGATTTCCTCCTTCGTTTTCTTAAAATTTTCATCAGTTTTTTCCTGGTTTCTGTTTAACTGTTCCACCATAATTCTCATCATTTCTTGGAAATGTGCGTACATTGATTGGGTTGGTTTGTCTTGTTGGTCCCCGACTATTCCTTCCACTTCCGGTTCTGGTTGGGTTGGGTTTTCCGGTTGGTCCCCTTGGGTATCCTCTTCGATCATTACCTCAATTATTTCTTCCAGCATTTCCATTTCTTCTCCCTTGTTATCTTCAGTTCCCTTCTTTGCTTGATATCTTGTAACCATGGAATGTCTCATAATCGCCGCTAGTCTTCTTTTCTAGCCTCACCAGTTGGTCGCCAATCTGTAATGAAGAGTTCTTGTCATCTCTGTAATTATGTATAGGTTGTGTGTTCGCCTCACACTGGTGTCGGTACTTCAGTGTTTTGCGCTAACGAAGTCCGCAGCGATGTTTCAAATTACCAGTACAACGCGAGTTGAAACCTTACCTGTTTGTTCATAGGGGTTTAATAATCCCGGGTGGCGCCAAATTGTTTATTTAAAACAATTAAATTAATAACTAACGTGACAGAAAGTGTTCTAATCTATGACGGCCGGGAGTATTCAAATTTGTTCCCGCCTTCGTACGACTTACTGAATCAAGCCGGTAGTTTGTCGAGTTGCAGCGAGAGCGCTGGCCGTCAATTCTGGAAGTTCGCTAAAATGCACAAATTATACAATACACTTCCCTATGAAATAAAAACAATGGTTACACTCTGTACTAGTTTCTTTAATGTTTGATTGGTAATTATTCAGTTGACAAGAAAATTATATTTGGTTATTCTACAATTTTGCACCGACAATTAATATAAGACAATTTCTCTAGGGTTTGGCGAAATCGATTTTGGAACAATTCATACAGCCTAAGATGGCTACAGTTTAGTTTGTTTACAATCTGTTCCGTTTAAAATCTAGGTTCTTTTGATTATGAGAAAAGTATTCATTACGATTACAATAAAAAGTAGACTACCTTACATTATTTGTACTTAAATAATATAAAGTGTAGCTACAATTTGTTACTGCAGTGTAGTAAAGTGTGTTTCAAAACTTCGCAATCTAATGCTAGGTTATTTCCTTAATTAATAAATTTTCAGTGTTTGTTTATCTTACTTAATCTTTGAAAGAAATTATATTCAGTTTATAGTGAGAGTTCAGATAACTGTGAGAAATATTTAAAGTGAGTTTATTTCAGGAAATTGGGTAATTTAATTATACTTATCAAATCAGACGACTTGGTATAAACAGTCGTTCAGTCGTAATGTAAGTGGGCTGCAATCGTATTCAGTTTTCAATAATCTTGGGGCTTAAGTATGTCTTGCTTTCATGGACTTTCATGTTAGTTTTAGTAATTTTTTCATTTAATTCTCAGGTAAAATGGTCCTTGGCATCAGTTAAATATTATTGTCCCTCGTCTTCTTCTTACTTGTTCATGTTTTTGAATTTAGATTACTTTTTATACATAAAAAATGAAAATTTAGGTCATTCGATATTTGGCGTCTAATCTTGACGAGCGTCACTTTGAGAGTACTATAAATTAACGGAAAATTCGTAACCAACGGTCTGTTGTCATGGTTACATGTTAATTCTGATTGGTTAATCTTGTCTTATAACCATTGTTATCAAATTTGAATTATTATTCAAAATAGCTGTATATCTTCTGATTGCTTATATTCTTCTGTCTTCCTTCCTGAGTATTTAATATTATCACTTCTGTTATTGTACAGTAGCGCGGTAATTTTTGCATTTATAGGTTGGCTAATCTGCGCTTGTAATTTGCTCAATTCATGTCCGTACATCTGAACAGTTCGTTACATACGTTCGCTAGCGGCGGTCGGCCTTGCGCCCGCTGCTATCCTGTCACATTTTTCTTCTTTGTCGCGACAATTATTTAGGCTTTAGCCTTAGAACATTATATATATTGCATACATGCAATATGCTAGCAATACATTGCTAATACGTGTTCTCACGTAATTCGAGTGTCGCGTACTCGCGCCTCTATTCATACAATTCATCATACGACAATTAATGTAGGCCTTAGGCCCAAGACTTTATATATGGCCTTCTAGGCCTTTTCATTAAATTAATTATTCGATGTAACATTACGACTTGTATTTACGATGCGCTCATTAGCCAATCTTATATTCAAGGGTGACACCTAACTATTTCAATGCTGTATATGTGAATAATTTTCAATAAATGTATTAACTACAGTCCACTCTCTCTTCATCATTTCTGCATCCTGACGAATTAATTACAACTGTAAATCGACAATTCACGAACACTTCATACTTAACATTTTTTTGGTCCACTCGGACCGGATCTTAACATTTTTTTGGTCGCTCCGGACCTGGATTCCCGGATACATCATTCACCTATTTATTATTTTTCTGCCCCAATTTCTGGCCATCACGGGCGACTCAGCATGTCCGCTGATACGACCGTGGTGTGATTCAACCAGCATTTCGCTCGTCGCCTTTGAGCCTCCTGATGACATAATTGCAAGAGCTTACATCTGCTAGCTTCAGTACGTCAGTCAAAACAGTCATCTCTCCGAGCTGTGTTTGCCATCTTCTCCACGGCGTCGACGCTTCAGGACATCGCCCACAAGGTATCACCTCACTAACATCATTTCAAGGTGCGTACAATGGCTGAAGAAGGCTTCAAAGTGTTAGTCAGAAAGAGAGGCGGCTTAAAGTCCGCAATAGTGCGTATACAATCAGCTGTCAGTAACTTTGATAGAAACTCTAATACAAAACACTTTTTAACAGTCAGACTGGAAAGTTTGAAAAGCTTGGCAACGAAATACGATGAGGTACAGTCCGAAATCGAACTTATTTGCAAAGACATAAACGCTGCTCAAGAAGACCGAGTTGAGGTCGAAGAAATGTTATATTCCACAGAAGCTAATGTTTTACAATTAATTGATACCTTTAATGTTCAGACTTCTCCCGTATTAACGGGCCATATGCAATTAACACCGATAAGTTTGCCCTGCTTCACAGGCAATATCTTGGAATGGCAGCATTTTTATTCAATTTTTTTGGACTTGGTGCATGCAAGATCCGATCTAACGTCAGTGCAGAAACTACATTATTTGCATTCTTCTTTAAAAAATGAGCCGTTAGACTTAATTAAATCACTACCTATTTGTAATGAAAACTACTCGATAGCGTTGAGTTTGCTGTCCGCAAGGTATGACAACAAGTTCATACTAGCAAAGTACTACATTCAAAATTTACTTGAAGTCAAGACAACAATTAAAGACTCTGTCCAAAGTTTGGCAGAATTCACAAATACAATACCGTCTTCCGTTAATTCACTGGCGGCAATGCAACTGTCAGTGAATTCATTCGAGCTTATCACTATACAATTATTATCAGCAAAACTCGACCATACTACTTTTAAATTATGGAAGGAGTCTATAGACCCTGATAATCTTCCTAACTTTCAAGATTTCACTCATTTTTTAAACGCACGTAGACAGCTGTTAGAAAATACACTGCCTATCGATGCCGGACAGCAACTCAACAAGCTAAGTTTAAGATCCAATAATAAATCTGACAAACATAAATCACGAAACGCTGCTGGCAGTACTAGATTTAAGAGTTATCACTCAGCGTCAAGTAATTATTCATGTTTGTGTTGTAAATCTAATCATCCAATTTACATGTGTGATAAATTTTGTGCACTAAGCACCGCTGAGCGAGGACAATTTATATCAAATCACAAATGTTGTACCAATTGTCTTAGATCAGATCATTTTGTATCTAATTGTAAGATTAAGCAGGCATGTAAGATCTGTTCAAAACGACACCATACATTGTTGCACATAAACAATGTGCCGAAGCCAATCTCTGCCAGCAGCAGTAATTACTGTTCACTCAAATTACAATCCACGAATAATATTCTTTTATCAACAGCAATTGTGTTTGTCATTGGCCAGGCTGGCAACAGACAAACCGCAAGAGTTCTTTTGGATGCGGGTTCACAAATAAATTTTTGTACGGAATCATTTGCCAAGAAATTACGGCTTAACTTGACTAAATCCAACATACTGAGTACAGGTATAAATAATACCGCGTGTCATGCCACTAACCTCACGTCTATACGCATTATTTCTCGTTATCAGAGATTTAGCTTCGAGGCAAAATGTGCTATCTTATCTGCATTAACCCACAATCTGCCGGCACAATCGTTTGACATAAATCAATTTAACATTCCAGACAACATTTTTCTTGCTGACCCAAATTTCAATATCTCATCCGAAATCGACATACTGTTAGGGGCGCAATTCTACCTAGATTTAATTTTAGCCAACAAATACGTACGCGGTCCTCATTTTCCCATTATTCAGGAAACAAAGTTAGGCTACATTTTGGCAGGCAATTTTCCCAAACATTGCCGTTATAAGGGTCCTGCTGTTTCGTTCCTAGCTAGGAACAATGACGGTCAAATTTTGCAGTCTCTCGAAAGATTCTGGGAAGCAGAAACTATCCCTGATAATACACCTGATAACGAGTCAGCTTGTGAGGAGCATTTCGTGGGGTCTACTCATCGCAATCAAGAGGGTAGGTTCGTTGTTTCACTACCATTTAAGTCCGACCATCTCCAGTTGGGGGAATCTTATACCAATGCTGAAGGAAGATTTTTGTATTTAGAACGCCGATTCAGGCGTGATTCTAAGCTTGCGCGTGATTACGCAAACTTTATTATCGAACTCTGTGCTTGCTTGTTGTTATCGCGACTCGTATCTAAGGTCGTTCCTGCGCTTTATTCGTTTATTAATAGTGTTCATTTATATTCTGACTCCATCGTGTCTCTGTACTGGATTCATGCCCAGTCCACGAGGTGGAAAACCTACGTCGCTAATCGTGTTGCCGAGATTCAGCGTCTTACGCAAGCCTATACATGGCATCACATCAATTCTAGACACAATCCTGCTGATATTATCTCTAGGGGGTGTCACCCTGACGTTTTGCGCGATTGTTCGCTTTGGTGACACGGTCCCGCTTGTTTGTCTCAATCTTCCGAGTCCAATCCTTTTCCACCCTTTTTACCTTCTAATCCGTCGTCTTCTGAAGTCACTGCGGAAGAGAAACAAACCCCCAACCTTTCTCTAATGTCTACCCTGGCTATTGACCTTTCTAAGGACTTTTCTTCGTTGCACCGTTTGACACGCGTATACGCTTACTGTTTTCGGTTCATCAAAAATATTAGACTCTCCAGTGCTGACAAAATAACGGGCGCTCTTACCCCCGTCGAAATTCATCATGCTCTTAATTTCTTCGTAAAACAATCTCAGTCGATCCACTTTGCTGCCGAGATTAATTGTCTTCGTAATGGGTCTTCTGTCTCTATCAGGAGTAAGTTGTCTTCTCTCGTCCCGTTTCTTGATGAGTCTGGAGTAATACGCGTTGGCGGGCGATTACAGCAGTCGCAATTACCTTACGACACTAAACATCCTATTGTCTTGCATCCATCGGCTCATATTACTCGCCTTATTATTGAACGCGAACACATTCGTCTACTTAACGCTGGTGCTCAACTCGTGCATCACTCACTTCGTCAACGTTGGTGGATTATTAATGCCAGGTTAATCATTCGCTCCATCATTCGTAAATGTGTCAAGTGTCTCAGGTTTAGTGCCAAACAGCAGGGTCAGAGGCTTGGTATTTTACCATCTCTAGAGTCACTCCATCGCGGCCGTTTCTATTCTGCGCGGTTGATTATGGTGGTCCCTTCATGATTCGTCATGGCGGGCAGAAATCCAGAACTCTCTCTAAGGCATACGTGTCTTTGTTCATTTGCTTAGCAACCAGGGCCATTCATTTGGAATTGGTTTCCGACCTTACAGCCAGTGCATTTATAGCTACCTTACGTCGTTTTATGTCCCGCAGGGGCATACCCAGTCAGTTGTATTCTGATAATGGCACAAACTTTAGGAAGGCCCGCAATGTTTTACATGACCTCTACAATCTTTGGCATAATAAGGATGCCACCTCATCAATCAAATCATTCACTACCTCTCAGGGTATTTCATGGTCATTTATTCCGCCCTTGTCACCTCATTTTGATGGTCTTTGGGAGAGCGGCATAAAGAGTTTAAAGTTTCATTTGCGCCGCGTGGTAGGCAAGTCTATACTCACCTTCGAGGAGTTTACGACAGTTTTGTCTCAGATAGAGGCATGTCTAAACTCTCGCCCTTTATTTGCCATCTCATCGGATGTAAATGATCCGGTGCCACTTACACCTGGCCATTTTTTGATTTGGGCACCATTAACGGCGATACCGGACCCAGACTTATCTCATATTCCTATCTCTCGTCTTGGACGTTGGCAACTTCTCCAGAAGTTTGTCCAAGTCATTTGGAAGGCTTGGTCTCGCGACTATTTACACCAATTACAACGTCACAAATGGAAATTCGCTAAGGATAATGTTTCCATTGGAGACCTAGTTTTACTTATTGAGGATAACCTACCTCCATTAGCCTGGAAATTTGGTGTAATTACCGCCACATTTCCTGGCCCAGATAACTTAATTAGAGTCGTGGACATTCGCACGCCTACTGGTGTTTTGCGGAGACCAGTACATAAGTTATGTCTGTTGCCAGCGCGGGACGAGACTTGACACAAGGTTATTATGATCATTTAGCACAATGCTATTTTACTTGGCCATTGGCTTTATTACTTTATTATATGACCATTTGGGCAATTTAATTGTGATATGTATCATCACAACATTTTCATGACAATTTACACCATTGCGTGTTTCTATACTAAATTTGCATGTGACTTGTAAGTTCACAACCATGCACTATGCTATCATCTCTATACTCATCATAGTTTCATGGTGGTATACTTGCTATTTTGTATTTATATGTTAATATTTTGTGTGGCATACTATGTCCTACACATTTACATTTTGATGGTATTGGGTATGTGTCATGTTATCGGTGGTATTGTTTTATAAAAATTTTTTACATAATATTCGCATGGTTTGCAGTTATACAACCATGTATGCATTTCTTGCACAGTTGTTAATATGTGTGATTTATTGTTCTATGAATGTACTTCTCAATTGTTCAACTCATGTATTACATTTGTAACCACAGTGTCGTATTTGTTACTTATGCTATTGCGCTTATTCATATTTGTAATTAACTAAATTGGTGTTTATTGTATTTATTATATAACTCGCATTTATGTAAAACATATTGTTTTTTGCGTCTACTGTCTGTAACCACGCCACGCCTAGATTTTATTTTTATATTGTATTTTTATATGGTATTTTGTGATTATGCATTGCACAGTTATTATTCCTGCTTAATTATGACATACATGTCATTACATATGTGCTCGCAATCAGTCAGCTATCTATAGCTTGTTCTCACACAACAATATATTGTAAATTCCTGAAACTTCAGGTATAGCATGACTCGTTCAACTTTATGACGCCATGCTAGATTTACGTCTAAACATGTATAATTTGTGACAACTTATTTGTTCATTGTATGCAATACTCTGTACAGGTCTACTGGCCTCAACTATTTCACGGGAACCATCTATGACTTGCATAGGGTTACAATTTATCGGGCCATCATGTGATGAGTTTCCGATCATTCATTATTAAACATTGTCAAATTATGTACTTTCATGTTTTATGTCGTTCAATATTGTATACATACAATATATTTGGGCAATACATTGCCAGCGCTTACATTTTCAATCATGCATAAAATCACTTTGCACGCCAACCTTGGCCTACTAAACGCTTATCTTTATTAAGGCTTATCTTTATTCAAGCTTATCGCTAAACAACTAATGCACAACTGTTATCTAAGATTACAACTCAAGGTTCAATGCAGCCTATTGAGATTAACTTTCATTATTAAGAACTCTGTATTTTATATAATAAGTTACTAAAATGTATATAATAAGTTACTAAAATGTATTAAAAAATCTATTGATTTTTGCGGGCAGTTATGTACAGTAGCGCGGTAATTTTTGCATTTATAGGTTGGCTAATCTGCGCTTTTAATTTGCTCAATTCATGTCCGTACATCTGAACAGTTCGTTACATACGTTCGCTAGCAGCGGTCGGCCTTGCGCCCGCTGCTATCCTGCAGTGGCGGCTCGTGGCTTCGAGGATTGGTGAAGCAGAATAGGTGGCAGGTCCCCCCCCCATAAATTATGTGAATATGTTTCTTCCTGTTTTAGAATCATTAATAACATATGGAGACAAAAGAAAAGTATGTTAATAAAATTTACAAATATAGTAGTTAAAAATAGTAAGTACTTACAGGCTTGCATTTTATTTCTTGAACACAAGGTCAATTCGCCTCTCTTTCAAATACGCAAACTTGTCGATAATGTCGTCATAAAATGGTTGTACATTAACTAATTCGTTTAACAGTTCCTTTTCTATGGAAATTTTTGATAAGCTAGTAAGTCTGTCCTCTGTCATTGTATTGCGCAGGTATGATTTTATTCTTTTTAAACAAGAAAAACGTCGTTCTACGGAAACGCTAGTGGATGGAATAGTTACTATTAAACAAAACAGTTTGTAAGCTTCTTTAAAGATGTTCCTGTTGTCAGCTAAAAGTTCCATAAAATTTAGTGGTTCCATTTGTCTGTATTGCTTATCCTCATAAATAAGCTGTAATTCGTTTTTCAGTCTTTGGAAATCGGTAAACAGATTAGGGTAGCACACCTTTAAGTTACTTAATGCATCCGTGGGAAAGTTTTCAGAATACATTACGAACTTTGAAGTATCCATTAATGTAACAAACTGAAGCTTTTCCATATCATTAAAACGTGTGGTTATTTGTACTGAAAGGTTATCTAAAATTTCATAATACAGAATTTTGTATTTTTCAAAAAGTTGATCACGTGTGAGTGTAATTCTTTTCTTCAACTCATGGTATTCAGTTGGAATTGTTGTTTTTGAAGCAGCTAAATCGAAAATTTTAATAAATGCATCATCAGTTCTTTTGCTATTTATGAGTGTTTGAGTATTTTTAACTTGCGAGATACAGAAATTAATGTCAAATGACTTCTTTTGTAGCACATTGAAGAGAACATCCGTGGCTCCAAAAATTTCATTAAAAATGACAACCAAAAGCGTAAATTCAAAATCATTAAATTTATTTAAGAAGCCATCACTCTGCCTAATTGATGTTTGATCATAATTTGAATCGTTCACAATTTTAGTGAATACTTCTTTTAATGAATCGCATTCGTTGTATATAGTATTCACAATTTTTGAATTAGACTTCCATCGCGTAATAACGGAAGTAGGGATTCGTTTTCCAACGACTGTGTCTACTGCGTAAGTTCGCTTAGCAGAACTATGGAAAAAAGAGGGTAAACCGTTAACAGTCGCAAAAAATATCCGACATTTCGAAATGCTGTTGCAGCTTTGTTGTAGCACTAAATTCAAACGATGCGCCATGCAATGAACAAAAACCGCTTGTGGCACTACTTCTTTGATTTTTGCCTGAAGACCATTTAATTCTCCTGACATAACGCTTGCACCATCAAAACACTGGGCAATAAGTTTTGATTTATAGTCAAATTTTTCGAGGGACCTTGACACAACGTGAAACAGTGCGTCGGCAGTCCGACTGGAACTAACATCATAAAATCCCAAAAATCTTTCCACCAGCTTTCCTCCGGGAATAACGTATCTAATTATGATGCTACATTGAGATTTGTGGACAATGTCTGTGGAATCATCCACTTGAATTGAAAAAAAGTACTATCTTTTATTTCCTTTGCGATGTGCTCATCAATATATTGTGAAATGCAGTCAATTATTTCATTCTGAATAGTCTTAGAATTGCCGGCAAAGACGGGCGAGATTTTTTTATAGTGTTCTTGAATATCTACAGGGCTTATCGAAACGAAGGTTTCTAGCAGTTCTTTAAAATTTCCGCGATTAATAGATGATAACTCTTCGTGGTGACCGCGAAATGCTAATTCTTGTTTACCCAAGTAAAGAACTGCACGAATAGGAAGATGCATGAAACGTCTGTTAAGCCGAACGTTGTCGTTGAAGTGTTTAATATACAACCTAGAATTTTCCTTCAAAGCATCCTCGATAGTACTTAAATTTTTCTTTAATTTTGAAAAACTCAATGCACAACGCATGTGCTCAGAAGAACCTTCATGTTTAGAAAGAGCACGAGTAACGTTACCAAAATCATCAAAGCCGTTCTTATTCCACGCACTTGATTTAACACTAATAATTAAGCAGGGCATACAAAAAAGTTTATTTAAATAATAACTGCCACACAACCACTCGAACGTTGAATACCAATTTTGTTTAAAGTTGCGATTGTACACCTTGTCCTTTATTTTTGCAACCTTATTTACTTTCAATATAGACATAGGTTTTTCACAGCTTAAAAAGTCTTTCTTATCATCATTATTCCATCTTGAAAATGGTGTTTCTAATAAAACACATACAGGATCATATGAAGGAAACATTCTGTAAAAACTTCACACACCACGAACAACGAACAAAACAAACGCGCTGGATAGGTAAAGCACTGCACGCACACCACTGAGAAACAGCCAGCGATACTGCTTCACGTGTGTGGGGGGGAACACTGAGTACAGAATACGTTGTCATGGCAACCGTGATAAACCGAGCATTGTTAGTGACGTATTAACTGATGCAGCATTCGATGTACAGAAAGCTGCTTCTACAATCTCAGCGCTTTCCGCCACCAGTAGGCTTGTATGTGATCGCAGCGAAGTTCAGCTTCTGTAACCTATTTCCATCGCTTGTAAATGTTATTTTAATTATTACACAGATGAAATATAATTTAAAAAAAATTTTTTAAACATAAAATTTACTAAAAATTGAAAATTATTTTGTGTAAAAAGAAACACATTGAACCAGTTATTTTAGGTGAAGCAGCGCTTCACCTGCGTCACCTGACGAGCCGCCACTGCTATCCTGTCACATTTTTCTTCTTTGTTGCGACAATTATTTAGGCTTTAGGCCTTAGAACATTATATATATTGCATACATGCAATATGCTAGCAATACATTGCTAATACGTGTTCTCACGTAATTCGAGTGTCGCGTACTCGCGGCTCTATTCATACAATTCATCATACGACAATTAATGTAGGCCTTAGGCCCAAGACTTTATATATGGCCTTCTAGGCCTTTTAATTAAATTAATTATTCAATGTAACATTACGACTTGTATTTACGATGCGCTCATTAGCCAATCTTATATTCAAGGGTGACACCTAACTATTTCAATGCTGTATATGTGAATAATTTTCAATAAATGTATTAACTACAGTCCACTCTCTCTTCATCATTTCTGCATCCTGACGAATTACTTACAACTGTAAATCGACAATTCACGAGCACTTCATACTTAACAGTTATTATTTCCTTTCAAAGATTGTTTTGATATCCCATAAGGTTGGGTTGTATAAGATATTAACGTTTTTACAATTATGTTAATATTTGTTAATTACATTTCTTTTTTAATTTAAGTCCTTATTCAAACATTTTTCTTTTAATATGATTTACAAATTACCCTTGGCTGGTTACTCGCCTTGGATTTGTTAAATTCCTTATTGATTTTATACAATTTGCAGTTATTTGTTTTTGGCAGTTAGGCATTTCATAGGCCTCAGCAGCCATTGATTATATTTACTTATTTTGTACAGATTATATCTCATTTTACTTTAATGCGATTTGTTTTGTTATTATAATTGGTTGTTTTATATGTAGATGTGTTTTGGAACTGATTTTATACTATTTGTAGGTTTCTATTATTTTCTACATCATGGCTTGTTAATTATTTCCTAACTGATTTTCCAGTGTTATTATTTTTGTATTGATTTACCTTCTTATTTATCTATTTTACCCTTGTTAACAATATGGCTATTACTTACTATTAAAACATAACATCTAGGTCTATGGTCTGTACAATTCCTTCAGCCATATCCTATTCATAAAATTAATTAAACAATTTTTTAACAGTTCTTAGGTAATGTTTGTTTACAATTCATTTCATTTCTTATTATTTTTTGGGTGATAAACATCATCACTCCTTCTAAACTTATTCAATTAATTATCCCTTATAACTTGGGGTGTTTATTGATTTCATTTCTAATTCCTTATTTCTTACATAATCTCTATCTTCAATCCATGGTAACACCAACTGTTTACCTTTCATGGGATTCTCCCTTTTAAATACTAGTGTATACAATTTAACTTAATTTTATTAATAATAAGATTCTTATTTTAATAATAATGTCACCGTCACTATTCAGTGTTCTTTACACGTTATTATCTGTTTACTCCTAATACTATCATTAACAACGTTATTAATTATTAATGTGGTTCACTATTAATCGTTTAGAGTTTGTTTATAGATTATTAAGTGTTTTTTCCTATTAATATGGTTTCTAATTATTTTGGGGTTTTTACACTTTCACTTTTGCACTGCTTAAATGTTTATATTAAGTGTTTATTAGTGGGTAATCCCTATAATTACTTTTTCTTTGTCACTTAGTTGATTTTATATTCTCACTATCTCTCTCATTACAAATATTATTTACATTATTAATAAGTTTATGTCGTTATAGAGTTTTTTGTTACACCTAACTCTAATTCTTGGGTTAGTGTACTTTTATTTTTTCACATTACGTTATTGGGTTTTATCAAATCATTTACATTTATTTTTCAATCGATAATAATAATTATTCTATATTTTGGTTAGTTATTGGTTTCTTTTCTAATATTGCTTTTGATTGTACCATTTCTCCTTTTCATATTCTATATTATTTGTCCGTGTTTTCTCATTCAGTTTCACTTTATTTCCTTTATACTTGGTTAGTTTCATGTTCATTTTCCTTCTTCACCTTCATATTATTTTCTTTCGTTTTATTTTGGTTTTTCCCTTCTCACGTGGTTTTATTTCATTTGGTTGTATGGAGTCATTCACTTCCTTCAATTGGTTTCATTCTTGTTTGGTTCGTTGTTCCCTTCTTCTTTTGGTTCTTTTTATTTGGTCAATCACTTTCTTATTTTGGTTTCGTCTTTTCCCTTCTTCTTTTGGTTCTTTTTATTTGGTCAATCACTTGGGTTAGTTCATGTCGTCGTTTGTCGTTTCATTGTCATTTTATTTTCATTATTTTAAACATTTTATTTTATACGAGTTACTTTTTTATATTCATGATTCATCTTTTTTATCCCTGGTATTGGGGTGGCTTATTTGTGTTGCAACAGTATTTAATGTCTGCCATTGACAATTCGCCGAAAACGTGAAACAGCGCTTACAAAAAGTAGTCACACTGACCGCGCTAATGTTTTCACAACAATGCCGCTAGGGCAACTGATACAAAAAGGTGTCTAGTGAAGGCACCTAGCGGGAGAAGTCTGAACTAGCGTTCTACCAACTGCCAGAGAAAAATTCTCGTTACTTTTGGGTCCCCCCTCATATGCATGTTTATTTTACATCTGACCAATTGGTAGACCTAAGAATTAATTCCTGTAATAATAAGAACAATTTTAAATAAAATAAGATGTACCACACACGGATCCCCAAAGTGTTAAAATGAAATGGTTTTTAAAAGAATAGATGGAATTTTAGAAATTATACGAGGTATGATAAAAAAGTATCAGGATTAGTACTGGCAATGCCAAGTCAGCTGACTTGGCTCCAAAAAAGCGACACATACGTTTACTTTACAGTTTACTAATTACTCGATATAAGTTTTATAATAACAGCTGATCTAGTTTGTTTACAAACGCCCATTGTTGTGTTGTGAGTTAATTTCATTTGGCGCGTTTAGTGTGTCAGAAAAAATTTATCAGAGAATTTGTATCAGTTTTGTCAAAAAGTTGGTGAAACATGTATAGATACATTTGAAAAGTTACAAAAAGTTTATGGGGAAGATTGTTTGAGTCGTACACAGGTTTATGAGTGGTTTAAGCATTTTAAAGATGGGCGTAAAAGTGTTGAGCGTGATAAGTGTACAGGAAGGCCTTTAACCAGCAAGACTTTTGAGCTTGTGCATGCTGCTGTGCAAGAAAACCACCGAATCACCATTCGTGAGCTAGCAAATGGTATTAGTTTAGGATCAGTTCAGTCCATTCTTACTGATGAGTTGGGAATGAGACGTGTTTCTGCAAAGTTTGTACCAAAAGTGCTCACAGCTGACCAAAAATATGCCCGGGTGTCAGTTGCTCAAGACCTGCTTGAATGTACTAAAAACTATGAGAACTTTATTAAATCAATTGTAGTGGGTGATGATTCATGGGTTTATGGATGCGATCCAGAAACTAAGGCCCAATCTTCAATGTGGAAGGCCAAATTCTCCAAGACCAAAAAAGGCAAAACAGAGCCGAAGCAAAGTCAAGACCATGCTCACAGTTTTCTTTGATCACAAGCAGAATGTTCATCATGAATTTGCTCCATTAGGCCAAACAGTAAACCAGGATTACTACATTTCTGTTTTGAGGCGATCGAGGGATGCCATTCGACGAAAAATTTCACAGTTGCATCAGAGTGGTGAATGGTGACTTCAACACGACAATGCATCCGCTCACATGTCACATGCTGTTCAGCATTTTCTTGGTAAACCCAATATTCCACAGCTTCAGCATCCTCCATTTTCACCAGATATTGCTCCATGTGACTTTTTTCTCTTTCCAAAGATAAAAAATCAATTGAAAGGGAGCATTTCAAGACATAGAAGAGATAAAAGAAAATGCGACGAGAGAACTTTTACAGAAAATGACTTTAAGGCATGCTTCGAACAGTGGGGAAAGCACTGGAAGAAATGTGTGACTGCGGAAGGGGACTATTTTGAAGGAGACAAGTTTACAAATCTTATATTTATATAAATAAAATCAATCCTGATACTTTTTTATCACGCCTCGTTAAATTTATAATAATTAAATTTTAAAGTTATGTACAGATAAAATTATAAGTATGTAAGTTTGTATGTGTTACTACATAATGTCTCTCCTCAAATAACAAAAAACTACTCCAAACTTTTAAATAAGGAACGTCTAAAATTTAATATTATATAGTTTTTTTCTGTATGTTTATCAATGTTATGAAAATTAATATTGTTCCTGCTTTGGGTCTATACAATTTGGTTCTTGAGAGATCATTTTATTGTAAAAATTTTGTATATATCAAAATTCATAATTATTTTGACAGTTTCACAAGAGATGTTTCCTCCACAATCTGTGGTTTCAAATTACTCCTCAATAATCTCAAGTAGCTTCTAGATAAAGACATGAAATCTTTTTTTGCTGCACTTATGCTATCTTCAAAGCATCACTGAGTAACTCTATGAACATAATACACCAGAGACGTTAAGTCCTCCTGTCACCAAGTTTCAGATTAGAATAATCCTTTCAGCTCACACCCACTGAATATTCCCATAATGTTTCAACTAGTCAGTAAGGCATGTGAATGTTTACTTTGGCCCATACAGACAGGCACATATACAACTGGTTACGTAGAATCTCTGTTAGATAATAAATTGATAATAGTTTTTCTAACACATATAAAAACATCTTTAAAAAAATGACTTTTCACATCGTTTACATTAAATATAAAACTCATTGTTTATGGAGAACAGTTAATAGTACAATATGGTTCAATGTTCAGCTTATTCCATCGTATAATAACAAAATTATTCATGAAAAAATGAATAACACTAATTCTTTATCAACAAATGTGCTTGTAGAAAAAAACAGTCTGTATTTGTTTTAAACAAAATGGCAGTAGTTTGTATGTATGCATACAAAAATTTGCCCATGTGTCATTTAAAGAGACCACCTAATCTTTGTTCAGTTAATAGTATTTTAATACAACACGCACACACATAAAATACATTACCGTGTTTGCACTGAGTCACATAACTAATCTATTATTACTATTACTATTTTATAGAAAATTTGAGCATTCATTCATTTATTTTATGAATTCAAATTCATTCGACCAAGTACAGGTTGGCAGTAATTTCTAATTTAAACTGAAGACACGATTATGACGTCAAAAATTGGTGTGAAATAGATGTACCAGATGTAGGCTTATGAAATGCTTAGTGATGATGAAATTGGTACATACGTATCCACAGAACCTACAGAAGAAGCTAATGGTCAAGAAGATGACCGCCAATAAAACCTACAATCTCTCATAAGGAGGCCATTTAATCGCCAACTACAACAATCAAGTGGTAAGAAGGCCAAGATGAAGCAAAACTGCCTAAAAAAATTTCACTGCACCAAAACAGAAAAAACAGACGAAAATTACTGATTTTTTTCACAATCATTAAACAGTTTTTTTCCAACTACTGAGTTTAACTTGTTTGAGTTTGAAAATTTCCAGCAATAAATATGTTCAAGCATAACAGTAGCACTGTACATTGCTAGTGCTGTAATAAAACGTTTCATATTGTCTTTAATGGGTTTGTTTCTTATTCCCTCACTAATTCGTCACCTATGGGATCGAAGGGGTGAAGGGGAATTAGTGAGGTTTTACTGTATAGAGAATTTGTTATCCTACAATATTTAACAACTACATTTAGGGACAAAAAAAAAAGAAAAAACTTGCCAACATTTATGAACTATTCTTTAACTACAATAAAAATCAGTGTACAGTGAATAACAAAAGTGCCTTGAGCTTTATTCCAAATACTGATGTATACACAATTTTATTTATTTACTATACACATTTAAATACAAAAATTAAAATATAATACAGCCAGTTATTTAAATATAGACATTTAAAAGTATTGTTTAAAAAAAATGTAACAAACAAAATATTTAGTAACAATACGCTAAAAACTCTAAAAATAATAAACCTAAAATTAAAATACGTAATTGCAAAAAAGAAGAAAACTTGTGACAGTTCAATATAACTGCAAGTTCTAGTACAGCACTTTAAAAACATTATAAAGAAAATGCACCCATTACTGGTACAGAAGTTTACAAAGCACTGTCATTTTAGAACTATGTAGAAACAATAAAAGAATTTTCAAGACTAACTAATAATTCCATTATCAGTATTTATTATTTATACAATACATGTAAAAAACATACCGCACTTAAGAATTTCCATTTAAACATCTATAAAGGAAATGTTTAAATTGAAGAATGAAATGAAATTATTTAAGTAATATAAAAAAGGTTAGGAATTCATAAAGCATTTTGTAAAATAAACATTCTGATCAATATTAGAAGAAAAAAACTAGCCAGACTACTAAAGTATAGATTTGAGGGGTTCCTATTTTCTGTTGCCTAGACTTCCTATAGACCCTTCTTAAACCTTCAGGAAACAGATTTAAGAACCTCCGAGAGAAAGTATTAAAGTATTGTTAGTTTAACATTTAATTATCGACCTTAATAGACCTGATATTGTACTAAAAGCTGACAAAAACTTACTAACTATAGTAATGGTGAAAGTAATCACTATAAGTTCTGAGACTCTGGAAAAAAAAAGTTTTAAATTTGACACATTTTGTAACAATCACAGATTTAAATTTTTTTGAAATAAAGTCATAAATTTTTTGCACTGATTTCTTTAGTGATGCTTTATGTATTTTTTCTCATTTTCTGTAGATATGAACATCATTTTTACCATCTATGCTACACTGATATTGTTGAATCACATTTAGTCCTGCAATTGCTCCAAATAAGAAGGAACTGGTTAAACATCACTTTCTTCTCCTCCTCCTTCATCTTCTTCTTCACTGTTGTCATCAACATCATCAGCATCTTCATTATTTAGGCAATGTTTTTTCATTTATTTCTTCAGTTGACCATTATTCTGTAGATTCAAAATGTTCATCAATATTAAGATATTCTGGGAAGGTGACACCTAGTTCACATATAGCATTCCTTTCTTTGAATTCATGATCTTGCCTGCCTACTTCTTCATTGAAAACAACTGTTTGAAAACCAGAAGTTATTAACCACTTCTTAATTGTTTTAGCTGTTATGTCTTTTCATGCCAAAACAAAATAATTCACGGCATCAATCATAGATATTTTTATTGATCTAGTATCTTGTCCCTTCTGTAAAAGTGCTTAATAGTTTTTCACCCACATTTTCGTATATTTCACTTTAAAATTGTATATTATGCCAAAATCGAGTGGCTGCAACATGCTAGTGCAATTTGCATGAATGGAAATTTGATGTTGCTTAATAGCAGATTGATGTGAGCACCACACCTGTCTACAAACAATAAAATCTTATTCTGTGCTCCCATTGTGGCGTCAAGGCTATATAAATATTTCATAAACTAGATGACCCGGCAGACTTTGTCCTGCCTCAAAATTTTTTTTTTTCATTTTGCTGAGGCCAAAAAAAAATGATGTAGATATTTATTTTTTAATTTAATAATAATTAGTAGAAGTATAACTGTCGTCAAATGTTATCTAAATTGGCAGTATTGATGAATGTTTGGCTTCGCGCAAGTTGATGGTGGCTGATGATGGACGTTTTCATGTGACAGACGAATATTATAAGCAGCATAGTGATAAATACATGGAGCATTATTATTAACAGAAACATTTTGTCTTTAAATTAATAAATTTATTTCATGTATTTTTATATTAATTGAGTAATAGTATAAATGATTTGTTTTCCATGAAATTTATTTTTTGCTTATTTTGACAATAATAATTGTGTTTTGAAAAAATAAAAATAAATGAAATTATTAAAATTGAAAAAACAAATGTTTATATTTAACATAAAGCTAAATCATGAACGATACTCGTATTTGTGGTTTTGCCTTGGGGGGCGTAAACAAATAAATTTGATGGTCGACCAATATGGGAACACGCAACATATAATTGACCGTGTGAAAAACATGGGGTTTCTAAATCCAACGCGCATACATTCATTGTTTGACCCTGTGCTTTATTTATAGTCATAGCAAAGGCCAGCCGGATAGGAAACTGTAAACGTTTAAATTGAACTGTTGAATCAGCGGGAATCATTGGTATCCTTGGCAACAAAACATGATCACCCTTGAATTTTCCGTTTAGAATTGTTGCCTCTATTAAATTCCCCATTAATTTTTTGACGACTAATCTCGTTTCAGTACACAGCCGTGGTACATTGAGATTGTGCAGTAAAATGATCGGTGAACCAATTTTTACTTTTAAATTGTGTGGTGGCAAACCTGGTAAGTCCAGAGAATTAAGAAATTCCGTTGGAAAATGTACAGCTTCGTTTTCATCTACGACTGTATCAATTGACTTAAATGAAATTGCTTCGCCGTGCAACATGTCTTGTATTTTAATATTCATGTCATCAACATCAACATTTTTTGCATCCAGTATCGCACGTTTGCTGAGCCATTGATGATCACGGATATTTTCGCGAATATTTGGGAACACGTTGTTAATTAATAATTCTTTCGTATCCATAATGTTACAGAAGCCATTCGGCAAATTAATTGTTCGAGTATTTTGATCCATAACAATTGTTCCATTTCCAATATTGAGTAGTTGTTTAGAAAATGAGTCAGCCAAAGGATCATTATGAAGCATTACACGCATGTTAGTTGTTAATTTTAATTTTAATGGATCTTCGACGATACAAAGGATAACCATCTATACCAGTGATTGTTTCCGTGACAAAATTTGTTTAGAAATTTCTTTTTACATCTACCATTATCCATACACGGAGAATTCATATTTATCGAACCACATGGACCATGAATCATATTTCTTGTTACGATATCAAATAATTCTGGATCAACATTTGCACTGGGTATTTCAGCAGAGATAATTGTATCAATTTCTTCTGGTCTAATTTTTTTCAGTTAACCAAATTAAAATGTGTGCATGCGGTAACCCACGTTTCTGCCACTCAACTGAATACATCCAGCAGCGTGTTTTTCCAAATACATGATGGATGCTTTACAATAAAATTGATAAGAGATTTTAATTTTTGTTTGAACACTCTTGCAGTTACATCATGACGATCAATTGGTTTTTGTGCAGGTAGTAACAGTTTAGTAATTTCTTCCCATTTTGGATTGCAAGTGAACGTTATGAACAGATCAGGCCGACCATAAGCACGAACATAAGCCATAGCGTCTTATATGTACTCTTGCATATGACGTGGACTACCTGTATATGAAGATGGTAGTATGTACATATTTCCCAGATCATTGATATTCATATTTGCATCATTGTTATTGTTAATAGCGTCACATAAATGTATATATTCATCCGTGCGCAATCGTGCTTGATTAAAACGAATGTATCGCAAACGTTCGCTTTCTATTTTTGCGTACATGTCCACTACATACTGATGAAATAAGTGTCGACATTTGAGTATGTGGTTATCTGCCTGTTCCCGTGTCATCAATCGATATGCGTAATAGTTCATGCAGCTAACTTTTTTATTAGTTTCTTCACCTGTAAATAAAAAACAATTAGTTACACAGAATTACTTACATGTTGTAAATATTGTAGATATTGTAAATGTTGTAAATAATGTAAATGTTGGTTGTACCTGTTGAAGGATTACGTTGTTGGATATTAATATGATAGCCATCCTCTCCTTCCCAGGAAATAAGTGGATATTGCAGAGCATCATATGAACGATGAATATCATGTATGGTTTGTACGGTATTATCGCGACGCATAATTTTGATATCACGCTGGGCAAATTGATCACCAACAATAACAATGGCCACTTCATTAATAGTTGGAGCATTAAACCGACCAGCGTGTTGCCCAACTGGACTTTTGTCGGCTGTGATCACGACCATGTAATTATCACTTTGCATTCTTTCCGAAGCTTGTTTGAATAATTGCTGATTTCTTTCATTTAACATCGTTTCTAGAGATGCAACAATGCCCCTTTCTGTAATTTCTTCAATGCGATTGTAATGGCAGCGAATGTTAACTTGATCTGCTTCGTCTCCCATAAAATAAATTTGCAAGAATTTTGAATCTTGATTTGGCATTGGAAGTAAAGAGCCGATTTGGTGATACACTTGTCCTTGAATTTTGAATGTGGTATCGAAGTGACGACCATCGTTATTTCTAACGATTTTCTTGGCGCCAAATGATGTCATTTGGAAGCAAGAATTGAATTTTCGTATTTTTCGTAAAAACAATTTGGAATCAGCAGTATCACCTATTAGTAATGAATTTAATGGTTCAGGCGGTGGATGCAATTCTGGTAAAACAACTTTTCCGGCACCGCAACACATTCCAGGAGTTTCATTTTTAAATTTTAATGCATGACAAAATTGACATAATTTATTCATATCTCCAATAATTATTTTTGAATGTGATGAGTACTCAATTTCTGGATCGTATTCAAATGCATGGCGGTTAAATGATGCTGCTATTAATGCCGTCATATTTGAATTCGTTGTCGTTCTGCTAATAGATGAAGGCCTCTGTTTTCATTAGTTAAACGTTGACGTGCCTGTCTGTGTTGTAATCTGTCTGCTTCTAAACGTTGACTGCGCTGCTCTCCACTTTCTTGCATGCGTGAACGTACATTTAAATTCTTAATATTTTCATTCTCCTGCAAGTGTTGTTCCTCCGTTCTTCTTTGTCGTCGCGCCTGCTCGTTTTGATCATGTGATTTTCGACCAATGTTTGCCCACCCTCTTCTTGGCATTTTTCTATCACAAATTTCACAAATATATATATGAAAATAAAACGTTTTAATTTTAATTTCAATTTTATAAATACATCACGTAGCATTGCAGTTATATTGAATTTCCTTTAATTGATTTGTTGTTTGCAGCACATTCCTAAACAAAATGTAAATAGAAACTACCATTGAGTTTATATTGAATTGCCGGTAATTGATTTGTTGTTTGCAGCACATTCCTAAACAAAATGTAAATAGAGTATTATATTCACCACTAAACAAAATGTAAATACAGTATTATATTTACCACTGTGTTTTTTAATCACTGTGTTTTTCACCCCACCTCCAACGTGGACCAAAACACCTATCTATCCTATGTTGCTTCTCCCGTTGCATAAAATATTTCTGGCAAGTTGGTTGAAATCGGTCCTGCCGTTTTTCATATTTTCCATTTTTGACAACCCCCCCCCCTCAAACCACCCATTTATTAAGCCCAAGGGCCCAAAAATTTTCAATAGTGCATACATGCATGTAAAATTGTTACTTCCATTGAAATTCCCTTTAATTCGATACCCCATATGCGGTATTTTCATTTTTTCCAATTGTTACCCCCCCCTTCGGGCCAGCCTCACACTCGGTACATGTAAACCTTACTCTGAACCTAACGAACGTATGGTGCGAATATGAGCTCTATCGGATAAGTGGTTCAAAAGTTTTAAGAACATTTACAGATGTGCACTGAATTTTTATATATAAAGATATGACCAATGTCACCCAAGGTTTATTATTTGCCTCATACTCAGTTGGTAGATATCTTAAATGTTTAAAACATCTGGGATTCTTATATTTTCTAGTGACAAGGGGAGGGAACTTGTCTCCTTGGGCATTAGCTCTAAGAACTATAGTAATGCAAAACTTACTGAACTTCCCTCCATGACACTTTTCTCCCTTACTAGCTAATGTCTTGTCAGGCAACAGAATGTAGAAGAGATCTGCCTCATTTATATTATAGATCTAGTGGAGCTCGTACTTTAATTATTTAATTCACTCTTCTAGTGATCCACATTGACTAATGCTGATTCTACACAAAGTCTTCTTCACATAAGATCGTGTTTCTTTTTGAAGTTTTCCAGCCACCCGCTAGGTGCTTGGAAGCCTTCTATCTCTATACTTGTGGCAATTTTTATTAGCTTTTTCTTGTAATATTGCTCCACTGATTGGAAGGTTTGATGCTTGAGCTTCATTAAACCATTGGGAAAGACATCTTACAAATCGCTGAATGTAGATTTTTTCAATTTGTCCTTGCCTCCAAACCTATTCCCATTCGACTGGCTCCTTCTTTGATCTTTTTCTTTGTGGTGATAATATTGTGCTCAGCAGTGATTGTGAAATTTTGTTTATTTTGTAAAATGTGAGCTGTTTCCTGACTATTTTTCATAGTTGTTCAGTAATGTAATTTTTTTCTCTTTAACTTAGAGATTTTGTTTTAACTCTGTCTGAAATATTTTATCTGAAAAGAAAGAGTAAACAAAAACAAATATCATACTTTAAACCTTAACAATATTGTAACCACCCATTTACTGATCAGTTTTCAGAAATAATAATAATTTACAGTATTCTTTAAACTCTTAAATAATATATAATTAATATGCAAGATCTATAAATTTAATGTCAACTTTGTCAAATGAAGACTGTAAAAATGAGCTTATATCATCTCATATTGTGTCTGTTTAGATAGAGTTCCCAGTGATGATAAATCTCTGAGAACTACTACCATTACAACTATTATTATCACCATTATTATTACTTCTTCGTATTATTTAAATTAGCAGCCATCCTTACCATTTCTTTTATAAAATTGCTAAACTGCTATAATTTTTTGTTTAGACAAAGCTTTTCGTCATCTCTGACATCATCAGGTCATGAACGTTGTTAATAATAAAAGAAATTATTATTACTGTTTACTTAACAGAATTTTATACTTACTGTATAGACTTACTTCCCAAGGTCTCCATATTGTGTAAAAATATTAACTTGCTATTACTAAATATTAAGTAATATATCACATGAAAATGCAAAATATTAAATAAGAGAAAGTAAAATCACTAAATTAAGAACTGTCAGCGCTGTCCTTCAGAATCAAAACTCACAATCAGTAGGCTACTAATTGTGGTAACATTGAGTCAGTGTGGACTGAATATGTTTACTAGGATGTTTTCTGAATACAGTCGACTCCCTCTCGTTCGGACTCCGATGGTTCGGACGCCGGATGGTCCGGACTACTTCTTGGAAATGAGTCATCAGCGCGCGCCGGGTTTCTCACGGCCGAAAATGACAGGATTGAGCGTGTCTGTTTATTTCCGGCCTACATGTAAACAAAGATCCTCAGTTCGGCTTACGATTGCGTTTGCTCCGGATCGTCATACAGTGTACTGTAGCTGTTTTTACTACTGTAATTACTACTGATATTGTTGTGTGTTTTAATAATTTTCAATGTGAGTTACATATGTTATTATAAGTGAGTTTATTTGTTAGGTGAAATTGTAGTTTCAGTAACTCTGATTATTTGACAGTAAAATTCTCAAAAATGAGTGAAAAACGGAAGCATAATACGGTTAAAATGCAAGACAGACTTAATATTTTACAACGTTTAGATAAGGGTGAATCAGTGCAAAGTATTTGTACGGAGTTTAATGTAGGGAAAAGCACAGTTTATGATTGGCGGAAAAACAGAAAATCGATCGAGGATTTTTGTATGCAAATTGAAGTCGAATCCGTCCTTTCTACTCGATCTACCTTGAAAAAACCACACCATGAACTTGTTGATGACGCATTATGGTTGTGGTTCATGCAGGAACGTAGAAGAGGGACTCCTATAAATGGGCCGATTTTGAAAGAAAAAGCCGTCATTCTTCATTCAAAACTTGGGGAAAAAGGAAACTTCTCGGCAAGCGATGGGTGGCTAACGAGATGGAAAAAACGGCATGGAGTGCATTTCCTTGGAGTTTGCGGGGAGAAGCTTTCAGCAGACCAACCGGCAGCTAATGATTTTTCTGAAAAATTGAAGCGTATCATTGAGCATGAAAAACTAACCCCAGAACAAGTGTACAATATCGATGAGACCGGGCTTAACTATAAACTTTTGCCTAATAAAACCTTTGCCACTCCTCAAGAAAAGTCTGCTTCGGGCTTTAAAGTAAATAAAGAAAGGATCACTGTTGCACTATGCTCAAACGCAACTGGGACACACAAGATGCCGCTATTTGTGATTGGAAAGTCGGCCAAACCCAGAGTATTCAAAAACTTAAACATGTCTTCCCTTCCAGTGTATTACAGGTCACAAAAGTCTGCCTGGATGGATTCTTATTTGTTTAAGGAGTGGTTCGTGGCTCAATTTGTTCCGTCTGTAAAAGAACATTTGACATCCTTGAAATTGCCAGTAAAAGCAGTTCTTGTGCTTGATAATGCCCCTACGCATCCAGAGGAAGGTCTCGAATGTGATAGTTACAGTGACATCAAGCTTTTATATATGCCTCCAAATGTAACAAGTATCGCACAGCCCATGGACCAGGGTGTAATCGAATGCTTTAAGAGAAAATACCGGAGGAAGCTTCTTTCAGAAATTTTGGATAAGATGGATGGTAATGACAATGCAGGTCTCATCCAGACGCTCAAGACAATTAACATTAAGGACGTCATTTATATCGCTGCTAAATCGTATGATGAAATCCCATCATCTACGTTTACCAAATCCTGGAGAAAATTGTGGCCAGATGTTGAAACTCTCGTTGAGAAGAGACAAGAAGACAACCCAAATACAATAGGGTTAAATATTCATGCAACTGAACCTGATGACAACCACTCAATTTTAAAGGATTTACAACGGCTGCCTGATTCTGCTAGTATTAATGAGAATGACGTTGTGGAATGGATTTCGCGAGCTGATGATGAACTGGCTAATGAAATCCTGAATGATGACGAAATCGTCGATGTAGTCCTTCGTCAAGAGGAAGAAAAAGAAGAAGACGACGACGAAGGTGATAGTGAAGCGGGAAATGGCGTGGGAATTTTGACTCATGCAGAGGGTAGGGCAGCACTGGAACTGGCAACTACCTACGTCGAACAACAGCCTGGCGCATCAGCTGTGGATGTTATGTTTCTAAGGAAGTGGCGTGATTATGCCTTCAAGAAAACAGTTGAAGTAAAGAAGCAGAAGAAAATAACAGATTTCTTTTAATATTGCAAAGCCAAGTTTTTCATTAGTTTTAGGTTTAAGTTTATTCGTTTGGGACAATTTTATGAACCTAAAATTGTGTTCCGTACACTTGAAAATTGTCTTAAAATGTGATTTATAAATATAGATACGCTATTACAGGTTGTAATTTACATAAGTAAAAAACCGCCGGATGGTCCGGAAATTTTTTAATCCGGACAGGGATCCGGTCCCGAGGTGTCCGGATTAGAGGGAGTCGCTGTACATCACTTTACTAATGGGACAACTGATTGTTGTACATGGACAGTATCATTGTTCTAAGAAACATTATTATATCGAAGCACTCCACATGTCAACCTTCAGAGCATGGGAGCTGTATGTGTTTGTTTCATATGATGCTTTTGTATTTTTTGAATAATAAAGTGAATTATAGTCCAGTGAAATTAGTGACAATCTGGAAAAAAACAGACAGTAGAAGATTTTTATTGTAGGAATACATGATTAAAAATTATTAAGGTTAAAACTCTTTCTTTTAAAAAGTATTTAAAAATATCCATTTTAATAAAATTGATCGAGAACAAAAATTTACAATCTTGTTATGGCAGCCAGCAACCTTGGCAACACCAACATTGCACAGTACCATGTTTTTCATCAGTAGAACAGTGAGTCTTGCCACAAAAATAGCTTTCCATGCAGAACTGAATTAGCCATGATAAAGTAACATACTGTAAATGTAAGATGGTTTCTGATCATTTGAGAGATGCCACATTTGTTTTGACAAATGTTGACCCAGAGAGAGAGTAATATCTTGTAAGATTTTTTTTTAATTGCCTTAAAAAACTAATTTACGTATGTTAATAGCAAAATGACATCATCTAACTGTTTTATAATTTTGAAGCATAACGAATAACAAGTTTCAATCTGGCTTGGAATTTTCTGAGCTATCAGCAAAGCTCTGAGAGCTTTAAACACTTATCAGCATACATCTGGTTTGGAACTGTCTAAGTAGTAATGGAACACATTAGGATGAAATAAAAATATCGCTACTTAAAATTCACATCAGTCAGTATACATGTGGCGACTGGTTTATATTCACTTACGAATATGTAGACTACAAAGTAACTATGAGTTGGTCTCTCAAACAAGAACTAGTTGGATTAAAAATACTTGCCTAAAATTGTAATGGAATCTAGAACTACTGTACATCCATCCTCTCCATCCATCCATAAATTTAAATATTTTGTGGAGGTAGATACTATAGTGTAATAAAATTAATTACTTATAGTATGTTTTGTCTCCTTTTATTTTGTAACTATTCTTATTTGCGTATTTAATTACTATAAGAATAGTCGTGTGTGTGTGTGTGTGTGTTTGTTTTCTCACATTTGTACTCATATGTGGCTGTATTTAATTTTGTAATATATGCATTATGTATTTAGTATATATATGTATAAATATTTGTGCACATAAATGTATGCTGTATGTATTCTGTTATTTTTTGTTATAGTCGGTGGCCGACATATTCCACACATTGCTATTAGAAATTGAAAAGGCAAATGGAAATGTACAAGAGAAATCCAACTGCGTCCTGTCTTGAGCTGTCAGTTCAGACTTATTAATAAAAATTGTTCCCTAACCATTCTGTTTTATAATTTCTAAATGAAAGTTCTGCTTGTACTAAAATTTTAAAACAAGTTGTAGCTTGTTTTATTACATTGCTTATTTGATTTTAAAGACAGAATTACCTGTTCTGTCCCAATGTAATTAACACATCTGTAATAAAAAGGAATTTTAGTATACTTATCATATAAAACATACACATAATTTCACAATCCATAATTTAATATTTGCAGGGAATATTATACTAATCATAACTATTACATGCTTAAAGACAAATTATTTTTGTTAAAGAAATGTTTGTTAGACTTGTAGCATCAAAATAATATCTGTTGTGAAGTGGTTAAATTTTTAGTCTTCATAGATCAAGATAGTGTGTAGTATATAAGTTCAAAGTACATACGTACTGTAATAAACATATGTATACAAATCTAATAATTTATATTAAGATGCGAATATTTTATGTCAACTATAGCACATGTTTCAGTTGCGTTAAGTCAAAAAGGTATCATGCATAATGACATTTGTCATGGGTACGTGTTACTTGTTATTTTTTGACACATTATGTATTCACATGTATTGTAAATGGATTTTCTGTTGAAAACTAGTTGTAAATTAGATAATAAATACCTACTAAGAATGTATGTTATTAAGTAGATAAATTGATATAACTTCCTGAAAGTGATTTATTTTGTTATGTACCATGTGTATAAAAAAAAATATTACATTATAATGATATTGTTATTTATACATTAGAACGTGTCTTTATTTATATACTTCAAGTATATTCTTCTTGATCCTTTCATTCTTTGTGTACATGCATAATGTGTGTGTGTGTGTGTGTGTGTGTGGGGGGGGGGTGATAATGAACAGTAAGTACCATTATAGTTGAATCACTGGATAATGTAATGACACCCTTAGATCTCAAAGCTAGTATTGTGTTTTATTGCTCCAGATTATTAAATCTACCACCAGTCGAATAAAATTAAAAACCCAACCCAATTCTGATAAGTGACACTTACTCTGTCATAAAATATATGCAGGGTGTACCATGAAGAATTATACAGGCTGAAATAAAGAAGAAATTTCATATAAATTGTCACCGGACAAAAGGCTTGCCGCATGACAAATGGCGCCAATCGTACACTCTAGTGTTTTTGGTGGCCCTAAAAAGGACCGGATGGCGAGAACGCTGAAGTTGGTAGTGCCGCGCTGAGATGTTCGGCGGCTGCGCCCGCTGTTTGTGGCATACTGCAGTCCTCTTCTTCTGTTGTACAGTCGGCTGCCGGCCCAGCGAAATCCATTGCTGGCGCAGAACTGGAGGGCGAAGACGCAATAATGCCGGTTCTATTCTTTGGCCGTTCCTTCCGGCTGACTCAGCGTCGATGTCGTCCGAGAGAGGAGAGGAGATGAAGTGCGTCCGATGGTGTGGCGATGAAGAGTGCTCAAAATTTTCTACCTGCGCTGGTTTTATGCACTAACCGGGATCGCTGATTTGCTCGCTCCGAGCACGTTAGTTGGTCACGTCTCGGCTGCTGATCCCTGATTGGCTTGCTGTATCCGCCGCTGGTACCGGAGAGCAGATGTTCGCATACCGCTGCCGTCACAAAATATAGATCCGAAAACACTTTGTTTTCGATTTATGGCTAGCAGAAAATTTCACCTTGATTTCTGCTCCAAGCCGACAATTAAGTCCTACTGAAACTCCTGGAATTTAAATGAAAGTGTAAATTTGATGGTTTCATATGGTTGTTGACATGAGGCATTTAAAAAATTAGGGTTACAGAATTGTGTCTGTGGTATTTTTTTAAAAAGTTTCATAATTATCTAAAAATTGGTGTCAAAAACACTATTTTAGATTTGATGTGAATTTACTTGTTTAAATTGCCAATAAATAAATGTAAATTGTAATATAGTTTATAAAAAATTTAATTCTGAGAAATTTGATGTATGTAAGGTCAGTAAAAGACAAATGAACATTATAAAAAATGAAATTAAATTTAAGAGCTGTCTAACTTCATGGGGTGGTGCACCGTCATGTTGAAAGAATATATGTAGTCTTTTTTCTAGACATATGTCTTCTATCAGGATTGGGAACTGATTTTGTAAAAATATTTGTATAAAATACCAGTAAGGCGATACCTTTAACGATAACTGATTTTGGAAGTTCGACTCTACTAATTCATATTGGATATTCAGTTGTCCATCTGTCACTATTTTTAAAATTTGTGTGTTCCTTCTCTGAGAAAAATAGATCTATTGGCAAAAACAACAATATTTCAGTTTTCCTGTACCCAATGTCAAAAATATAATCTTAACTCACAGTCACCTGGTCAAAGATGTTGAACAGTATGCAGATGATAAGGACAAAATTTTGTATTTCTTTAGTGTTTTCCAGACTTTAGCATGAAGTATTTAGTTCAAAATGAAATCCTGGTGCTGAGTTGAGGACTGTGCTGTATCATTTGAATGATATTTTCTTATTCAGCTACAGTGTGTTCAATGGAACAAGCAACTATTGGAAACAACCAATTAGTTCATAAATTATGAAAGACTAGGGAAAATGTTTTTGTAGCCCAGGAATTTCCATTATTAAAACCGTACATGAGAACAGTACACTCATGATTTGAAAACTGCAGTGGCGTCTCGAAGTCAGGTTAAAAAAAAAAACTACAAATCCTAGCTTACAGGTAACTTATGATAAATAATTAAGCTACTGTATTAATTGGTAAACAGATGTTTCCTTATTTAAATTCAAGTTTGAGTCTGAACAGTATAGTAGTGCCAAATATAGTTTTATTATAAAACTAGCAGGTACCCGCAGCTTCGCACGCAAATATTTGTATATGATTGTTGTGGTAACTGTCGAGTTGGTAAATTACTAATGGTACATCTATATTAATAATATTCTTATATTGTAAGTTATGAATATCCAAAAACTGCAAAGCAATAGATCCATCATTCATGTTTCCTCGATACGTAAAATCAAAATATGATAATTTAGTAGATATTTACAAACGTGCAGTAACACAATTAGTTGAAATGTTTATTCGTATAGAATAATACAAATAGTGTATACATAAGTATATTAATATCAGTTAGTCGAAATCTTACATGCTAAATCAGTCTTAAACTTTTTGGTAGAATCCTTATATACATAAATGTATCACAGTCCAGTATACTCAGTTTTTATACACATTTTTACAGCAGTGCCTCGTTATAAACTACATTTTCGTTCTGCCATTATCAGAGCAAATAAAGAGCTCGCTGCTTCTGCTTACTCGAGAACATGCCACATACAGTTGTCCGTGAGAAAAGCAAGCAGCTCTTAAATCCACACCAGCTGTATGTAAAGTTTGCCCTTGTGACTTATTGATAGTCATTGCAAAGCATAAATTAACCGGAAACTGAAGTCTTTTAAATTGAAATGGAAAGTTATTGGGTATGATTGGAATTCTTGGGATAAATACTGTTTCTCCTTTGCCGCAGCCTGTTAAGATAGTCGCTTCAATGATATGTTTTTTTACCGACCTAACTTTCAATCATGTTCCATTGCATAACTGTGGTGGCTTCAGATTTCTCATGAGTATAATTGGAACAGCTAGTTTTAATTTCAATGTGTGAGCTGGTAATCCTGATGCAGATAAGTATTCAGAAACTCAGTTGGGTAATGTACTGCATCCTCTTCGTTCAAAACTGTATTAATGGAGCGACATGTTTTTTCGTCTCCTGGAAATTTTTGCAATATGCAGCTATTTATGGCATTTACTTGTTCGTTTCTTGGTGCTAGTATCACACACTCACATAACCACACATCATCGTGCAAATTTATAGACTCGATATGTCCATAAACCTTTTCGATCAACTCTGCTAGTGAAGAAACTGTACGAAATAAAGATGGCGGTAAACATATCGCACCGTCTGTCTCTGGTATCTTACCATCTCCAAGGTTTAATAAAGTAGTAGAAAATTAGTGAATATCTGCATCACCTCCAAGTTGGACTCTCCTGTTTATTGTGAGTGATACTGTTTGAACTATACGCCATATATTCGATCATTTGACGCAAGCGTTTACTTCATCAGCTCTGGTACCTCGCATAACTACGGGCAATGTTTATCTGAAATCTCCGGCTAAGAGAAAAGTTATTCCACCCATAAATCTGTTGTCATTGTACAAATCTCGTAGAGTTCTATCGAGAGCTTCTATTGATTTTTTAGGGGCCATAGTGCACTCATCCCAAACAATCAAGTCTGCATTTCTAATCAATTCTGCTTTAGCACTATTTTTGGAAATATTGCACACTGGAAATTCGCTGCAATTCAAATCTATTGGTATTTTAAATAAGGAATGAGCCGTTTTTCTGCCAGGTAATAATGTAGCAGCGATTCCCGAGGAAGCTGCTGCTAATGTGATCTTGCCTTCGCTTCTTAACTTTGAAAGAGTCAATTTGATTAAAAATGTTTTACCTGTGCCTCCTGGTGCATCAAGGAAAAATGCATTTCCAGATTTACAGTAAACACTTTGAAGAATGAGTTGATATATATTTCTTTATTATTATATACATACCACCAAAATCAGTAAAGTTTCAATTTTTTTAATTACTGAATAAGGCCTTTTCGAAATTATTATAATTTCATCATCAGTTCATACTAAAATGTTCTTGTTGTGATGTCTTCTTTTATATGTATAAATGTTATCTGTGTCCATTGTATCTCACTGCACTTCATATTGAATCTTCCACTGCAATCATTATTTGGTGAAACCAAGCAAGTCATATATTGAAATAGTTGATCATTTTCGAATATTGTCTGCTGGTTCATCAATTTGTTATATTTTTTATGTAGGTATTGTAACTTAACGAGATTCTCAGAGTTTAGAAAAGTGTTATAAATTGTTTAATATTTGAATTCAAAAGTGTGTTTACATTTGAAAATTGAAGTTACAAGTTATGATGAATCGAAAAAATTATAATTGTCTTAAAAGAACTCCTTTAAATAAAATAAAGATGATTGCAGTAATGTTGTTTGAACTATAACGTTGCTTAATTCAATAATTAAAGCGTACTAACTGGTCGCTTGATGAAGGTAGCTGTCGCGTTGATTCTGGCAGCGAAACTCCTCTTCCAGGTTGACAGTCGTCTAAGTACGTAAAGTCAAGTCGCGTCTGGACAATAAAATTAATAAAATACACTTCCACGTACCTGGTCGTGATTCTGGAAGTTCGGAAGTTCACTTTTTTAACAAATTAATAAGCTGCCAAGACGGTTTACAAAACCAGCTTGCTTTACTTACAAGGTTAGGTTACCTTGTTTAATCATGGGCGCCACACAGGTTTATTTCGGGAAAATCCTGTGTAAAACCCATTAATAGAATCAAATAATTAATAATTCTCTTCTTTAAAACTGAAATTATGTTTATTGCCCTTATGGCAATTCAAATTCAACAACGTATGATCTCTACTAAAAGTTACTTTGATTATTTTGAATTAATTCTCTATTTACTTTTCAAAATAAATTAAGTCAAAGTTATGCTGCTAATAACTGGGTTTTATTTGTACCCTTGATGATGAATTCAAACAAACATAATTAAGAAAATACATTGATATACAATTGAAATTGTTTCGTTCACTTACCCTATTATACTAGCTCAGAGCATGAACAACTGTTCTGGTAATGTCCAGATAAACTTTAATTTAAACATTAATTTTATTTATATCTCGGGTGTAAATTCTTTGAAACACAAGAAAGAATGCTCATGCCTACATAACAATTAATTATTTCATAAAACAATATTGACTAGTAAGGCCTTGTTGTTTACTAACAAAAATCAAACCTATTTATAGGTTAGGCGTTCGTCACGCTTGTTTAATTATTCACAAAAGTTATATAGTGAGACCACTTAAGACTAACATCATTCTTAAACAGGATTGACAAATCCACTAAATAAATTCAGTCATTGTGTAACACAGAAAATGTTTTGGTGTTATGCGTCAGTACAAATTTTGTTTACAAAAATATATATGTTAGTGCACTCAGAGTAATGGAATAAATTGTCACGATGTTACCTCTTTATTTTAATCTTTTAGATTAAAATTTAATTAAACACTCCAGTGGTCGGATTGTAATGACCCTGGCTATACACTACACACGCACTTGAACAGAGAATATTTGTCCGCATCTGACTAAAATGGACCTTTTATAATATTATTTAATTATTTTCTCCTGTTCGTTATATCCCGCACTAAATAAAATAAATACTTCACATCGATGCACTGATTCTAGGTAGACTGTATTGTAGTTACTTTTTGTTGCCGAAATGATTCAATGGACGCACTAATACATGAAGCTATAAGTTAATAAAAATTTTGATGGGACGAGCGACACCTTTCGCTCTCGATGATTGTCAAAAGTGTCTAACGGAAATTACCTGCATTCCGTTATATACCACCTGTTTTGATAAGGCTTAGGCGATTGTTTCATTTAGTAAGCTATTTTCTGATTGGCTTAACCAGACGTTACGAAAATTACGCATTGTTTTCCAACTGTCACTAACCGTCTTTTTGCTGAAATGATTGACAGCTGTCGTTGTTGTTGTTATTAACAACCGAATTTTTTACTTTCTATTTACAAATGATGCTAACGCATGTCACGCACTTATTATAGTTGCGATCGTGGTTGTATCGCTATCAAATTAAAGGATATTTTTTACTCTTCAATTTGATATAGTTTGACACTGGTTTATTTACACTTTCACTGACATTTTTTAATAAATAATGTTCAGGTATATGGTTTAGCGCTGTCGTCTGCTAGCGACGCCGGCTATGATTCTCTCTTATCAATACAGTATTTGTGTTGCACATCGCGTTTTCACTTAAACGTCTGTGTTGGAACACTAACATATCTGTCTTTATACTTATTTAGTGGATATAATTATTAAATCTTAACTTACTGATGTAATACATTGCTATGAACTGTCCTTACTTGCTAATGACATTTTGTTTACACTACTTAGCTCTATGCTACTCATTAATGATTGAGTTATTACTTGTATAATACATTAACAATGCTTATTGCTACACTTGGTATAATAATTGTTCAGTGTATGTCATTTATACTAGTAGTCCTTTCTACCTATCACCTTACTGACAATTGTTCGTTTTAGGCGTTGCCTAGGCATACCGTTTACGTCGTATTTATGCCTTAATAATGTCCATCAGTTACATTTGGTACATTGATGAGGTAGCTTACTTATATAAGGTTCCCTCTTACAATTATTTTTACCTACTATAAGTACATTTGAGATTGTAATACAGTTTCAATTTTATATTGTGGCCATTGCTAATCTTAGTTATAGGCATTAATAGTTATTAGTCATTGTTGATTTATTCTCAGCCAAATACTGTTGCTGATATTATATTATTCGGGTCGTTACTTAATTATTTCTATTAACATGTGAAATTACATTCAAGTTATTCACTGACTCGCTTGACAGCTTAAAGTGATTCTAGCTAGTCCATTAGTTTGTGTCAGTTATAGTATTGGTTGTAGTGTCAAGCAGTGTTTTGTTTACTGCTTCTTGTGGCACTTCTTCTTCTTTCTTCTTCGATGGTCCTTCTCTTCTTCGCTACTTTCATCATTATATTATCTACTTACATTACCTTCATGTATTTATTAATTCTATGGGTATATGTCTAGGTTATGTAACACTTGGTCATGTTACATATACTCCCCTCTCAAAATTGATAATTTGAGAGAAATTTTACTTTTGATAAAATTATCATTTCAGTTCAGTTTTAGTATATTATTACTGCTTTTTGTCTTGTACTCTCTGCATTGAATTTAACATTCTATTAGTGTGTTGCACTAGATTGAGTTCTTGGCTAGTGATATAATTCTTAGCTTACTAGTATTTTGTCAAGTTCCTCATATTCTAAGTCATTTAATTACAATAGGTTTCACTTTTTAAATTAACAATTTCCTGTCTTACAATAATACATTTTTCTTTCTTACTACATATCTTTATTTTCGTGATAAGCTCTATGGTTCTTTCATTTTTTACCTCACAGATCCTTTTACTAATAATCCTTGATATATTACCCTATAATTCCCTAACATTTGTAGTGGGTTCGGAGTCAGAGGGGCTCTAATGGCATCCATTCTCCGCCGTTACTCAGCTACACGTCCTCAGAATCAGAGGCATCTTCATCTCTGTCTGGGACAAAATAAAAATTGCACGTAGCAACAGTTGCACTATCACAACACATAAAATATAACATTCATTCATTTTTCAATAATATAACATATTCAATATAACATTCAAGGTATTAGAGGTTTCATTTGTATCACATTTCATTCTTTTATACTTTCTAACATACTTCTTTTTCACAGGTAATTATCCCTTTCAGACTTGACATATTGGCTATGTTCTTTATTAGCCTTGTTGTTACTTTACTATACTAGTTGGTAATTGGTTTTGGTTCATCTGAGTATTCTTAAATTTACACACTTATATTGATCATCATACAATTATGGAGTTGTTTCTTAAATATAGAGTTTACAATATTTCATTCTTACAATAGTTTACAAGTTTTATTCTCATCAATAGTTTACAATTATCCTGACTTATCAGGGTTTACAGTATTCATCTACTAAATATTTTTGTTAGATATTCTCTGACATATCTTGTTAGTAAATACAATTGGATACTTTCTTCATCGCTTAAGTAATATTTTTTATATTCCTTGATAACAGTAGTATTCTGACACTTATTTTGGTTACTTATTTTATTCTAACATATTATTAGACAATAGTTGACTTTCTCTCCCTTCATTCCATAATAAATATAGCCATCCTCTCAAATTACTCACTTTGGTATTCGGCCTCTCTACTCCTTCAAGTGTTGGATAATTTACACTTATTCTGGATGATTTTATATAATTTCTTTGGTTTTGTGAGAGGTATACAATATTTGACATTTAAATTCTTGTTACATACAAAATTTGGTAATTCAATAACATTTTTCTTTCTCTTCATTCCACAATAGTAATAGCCACCTTCTTTATAATTACTCACTTTGGTATTCTGCCTCTCTACTCCTTCAAAGGTTGGTTGGTTAAACCTTTATTCTGGATGATTTTATATAATTTCTTTGTTTGGTGAGGGGCATACAATATTTGACATGTAAATTTTTGTTACTTACAATATTTGGCAATTCAATAACATTTTTCTTCCTCTTCATTCCATAATAATAATAGCCTTCTTTCTAATTAACTCTCTGTGGTATTCTTCCTCTCTACTCCTTCAAAGGTTGGTTGGTTAAACCTTTATTCTGGATGATTTTATATATAATTCTTTGGTTTTGTGAGAGGTACACAATATTTGACACTTAAACTCTTGTTACATACAATATTTGGTAATTCAATAACATTTTTCTTCCTCTTCATTCCATAATAATAGTAGCCTTCTTTCTAATTAACTCTCTGTGGTATTCTTCCTCTCTACTCCTTCAAAGGTTAGTTGGTTAAACCTTTATTCTGGATGATTTTATATAATTTCTTTGGTTTTGTGAGAGGTATACAATATTTGACATTTAAATTCTTGTTACATACAATATTTGGTAATTCAATAACATTTTTCTTTCTCTTCATTCCACAATAGTAATAGCCATCTTCTTTATAATTACTCACTTTGGTATTCTGCCTCTCTACTCCTTCAAATGATAGATTTCAAATCATTTATTCTGGACGGTTTTATATATAATTCTTTGGTTTTGATTTAACATAGGAGTGTTAGGAGTAATTTTATATCACTACTTCATGTGTACATTTTTGTTATATGATACTCCTTTGTTCTATATAATATAATAGATATCTTCCTTATCATTAGATTATTTAGTTTATAATACACATTTTTTCTATCATCTAATATGATAAATCTGGTTCTCATTTAATATATAACAGATAGTTTTGGTACACCTACTTATACTACACACTCTTTTTATAACACAATATGGTAAATGGGCTTGCTATAGGCAATTAGACACCTTCAATACCTTGGGTATAACACATGACCCTCCTGATTACTAGTTTAATCCTTTTATGGTAGATACTTTTAATATTTCTTATACACTAAACACTCTTGTGGTAATCGTCGTACAATAACATAATTTGTCCTTTTATAATAATAATTACATTTATTGTTTATATATTTGGGGTTCTATTGGGCTTTTCCATTCTATTGGGTTCTTTGGTTGGGACAATTACGTTTCATAGGTACCCTTTTTTATAGCTGTCTCTAGTACAACATGTTTATGATATTTGGCACCCTATAATAACATCTCATAACAAACGTCCTTACATATAGTATTTCTGTGGTCCTTTGTTACGGTATAAGAGCCTATGTGCAGTACTAGTAGCTTTGGAGATACCTTCCTATCATGCGGCTCTTCCATTTCGCGGCTACCAGATATTCATCGGCTCCCCGTTTTCTCGCCTTCTTCTTCTCATCATCTTTGGTATTCATGTGTCCAGCGTCCTTCTGATCTTTATTATTATTGGCTTCTAGTACCTCTTCTAACTCTGGTTGATCGTCATTAGTTTTTGAGTTGGATTTTTCCATTGATTGGTCCCTCTTCTTCCGCAATTCTTTTATTTCTGGGGCATACCCTTCATAGATCCGGTCCAGTTGTTCTGGATACCCTTTCCTTTTCTTAGAATGCCTTATCCTCTCTTTGGAAATATCTGCTTTAAGTATTTTATTGGTTATAGTCTTCTTTGTTGTAGCACATTTCTTCTCTTCGTCCATCTTCATGAAGCTCCTTCGATACTCCTTCCTATAGATTCCTTCTTCACGGTTGATGACTGGGAAATAAATCATATTAATTAGACCACTTCGAGTCATTCCGATTAATTCCTTTGTTACCCTAGTCTTCTTTGGGTGTATTATTCTTCTTATTTTCGTCTCCTTTTCTTCCGTTTTCTTAATTATTTTGTTCCTTTCTTCATGATTTTTAATTTTTAAATTCACTTGTTCGGTGTTTTTATTTCTGGATAATTCTTTTGTCTCCACTTGATCATCACACATGGGCAGATTATTTTGTTCTAAGTCTTCATTCTCGGCTACTAACTCTTCCGCTTCTTTAATTACCTGAGTCTTCTCTATACCTCCGGCATCGATCTCCTTATATTGAATATCTTCCTTGTTTCTGTCAAGCTCATTTTCAGATAATAATGTACTTGCGTCTTGTTGCTTTTCTGCTGGTTCATCATTAGGTACTTCTTCAGTTTCTGAGTTGTTGTCGTTTTGTAATTCTCCTCTTATGGTGTGACCCAATTCTTCCGTATATTTCTTATTCATTTCATCCATTTTCTTGCTAATATCCTTTAATGTGGTATTCAGCTCTTCCTTCAGCGCTCTGTTGCTGTCGTCTATTTTACGGTTCAACGCGTCCATGGATCTATTGGTATTGTCTATCTTTTTATTTAAGTCTTCTTTCAATAATTCGAAGTTTTTATTGTGGTCGTCTAATCGTGCATGTAGGCCTGCTCTTAATGACTCCATATTTCTATTATTGTCGTCTAATTTCGTATGGAGATCTTCTTTTAATGATTCCATATTTTTATTTAAATCTTCCTTTAATGCTTCCATGTTCTTCTGATTCTCTTCCCGGGATTTCCTACCGTCTTCTTTTAATGACTCGTGATTTTTATTCACGGTTTCTTCCATCTTCTTCTGGTTATCTTCCATCATTGTTCTTATCATCTCGAACACGCTCATATCGCCTGGTTGTGGGAGTCCTTCAGGTCGTCTGGGTCGGTTATCGACCCTCACTTCCACTTCCGGTTCTGCATGGGGTGTTTCTTCTGGTCGAGTTTCTATGTTATTAATTGTAATGACTTCCATTTCGGGTGTTGGTTGTGTCTCATGTGTTTCTGTATTTGGTTGTACCTCTTCTACTCGGCTGTCCTTGTACCTTGTGTCGTATTGATGTGTGTGTGGCATGTTTGTTCTTTTGTGTTTGCCGGGCTGATTATAAATATAAAAAATATTTTCATCTAATATTTTTCAGCCTCACCTTGCTGGTCGCCAATTTGTAACTTAACGAGATTCTCAGAGTTTAGAAAAGTGTTATAAATTGTTTAATATTTGAATTCAAAAGTGTGTTTACAATTGAAAATTAAAGTTACAAGTTATGATGAATCGAAAAAATTATAATTGTCTTAAAAGAACTCCTTTAAATAAAATAAAGATGATTGCAGTAATGTTGTTTGAACTGTAACGTTGCTTAATTCAATAATTAAAGCGTACTAACTGGTCGCTTGATGAAGGTAGCCGTCGCGTTGATTCTGGCAGCGAAACTCCTCTTCCAAGTTGACAGTCGTCTTAAGTACGTAAAGTCAAGTCGCGTCTGGACAATAAAATTAATAAAATACACTTCCACGTACCTGGTCGTGATTCTGGAAGTTCGGAAGTTCACTTTTTTAACAAATTAATAAGCTGCCAAGACGGTTTACAAAACCAGCTTGCTTTACTTACAAGGTTAGGTTACCTTGTTTAATCATGGGCGCCACACAGGTTTATTTCGGGAAAATCCCGTGTAAAACCCATTAATAGAATCAAATAATTAATAATTCTCTTCTTTAAAACTGAAATTATGTTTATTGCCCTTATGGCAATTCAAATTCAACAACGTATGATCTCTACTAAAAGTTACTTTGATTATTTTGAATTAATTCTTTATTTACTTTTCGAAATAAATTAAGTCAAAGTTATGCTGCTAATAAGTGGGTTTTATTTGTACCCTTGATGATGAATTCAAACAAACGTAATTAAGAAAATACATTGATATACAATTGAAATTGTTTCGTTCACTTACCCTATTATATTAGCTCAGAGCATGAACAACTGTTCTGGTTATGTCCAGATAAACTTTACTTTAAACGTTAATTTTATTTATATCTCGGGTGTAAATTCTTTGAAACACAAGAAAGAATGCTCATGCCTACACAACAATTAATTATTTCATAAAACAATATTGACTAGTAAGGCCTTGTTGTTTACTAACAAAAATCAAACCTATTTATAGGTTAGGCGTTCGTCACGCTTGTTTAATTATTCACAAAAGTTATATAGTGAGACCACTTAAGACTAACATCATTCTTAAACAGGATTGACAAATCCACTAAATAAATTCAGTCATTGTGTAACACAGAAAATGTTTTGGTGTTATGCGTCAGTACAAATTTTGTTTACAAAAATATATATGTTAGTGCACTCAGAGTAATGGAATAAATTGTCACGATGTTACCTCTTTATTTTAATCTTTTAGATTAAAATTTAATTAAACACTCCAGTGGTCGGATTGTAATGACCCTGGCTATACACTACACACGCACTTGAACAGAGAATATTTGTCCGCATCTGACTAAAATGGACCTTTTATAATATTATTTAATTATTTTCTCCTGTTCGTTATATCCCGCACTAAATAAAATAAATACTTCACATCGATGCACTGATTCTAGGTAGACTGTATTGTAGTTACTTTTTGTTGCCGAAATGATTCAATGGACGCACTAATACATGAAGCTATAAGTTAATAAAAATTTTGATGGGACGAGCGACACCTTTCGCTCTCGATGATTGTCAAAAGTGTCTAACGGAAATTACCTGCATTCCGTTATATACCACCTGTTTTGATAAGGCTTAGGCGATTGTTTCATTTAGTAAGCTATTATCTGATTGGCTTAACCAGACGTTACGAAAATTACGCATTGTTTTCCAACTGTCACTAACCGTCTTTTTGCTGAAATGATTGACAGCTGTCGTTGTTGTTGTTATTAACAACCGAATTTTTTACTTTCTATTTACAAATGATGCTAACACATGTCACGCACTTATTATAGTTGCGATCGTGGTTGTATCGCTATCAAATTAAAGGATATTTTTTACTCTTCAATTTGATATAGTTTGACACTGGTTTATTTACACTTTCACTGACATTTTTTAATAAATAATGTTCAGGTATATGGTTTAGCGCTGTCGTCTGCTAGCGACGCCGACTATGATTCTCTCTTATCAATACAGTATTTGTGTTGCACATCGCATTTTCACTTAAACGTCTGTGTTGGAACACTAACATATCTGTCTTTATACTTATTTAGTGGATATAATTATTAAATCTTAACTTACTGATGTAATACATTGCTATGAACTGTCCTTACTTGCTAATGACATTTTGTTTACACTACTTAGCTCTATGCTACTCATTAATGATTGAGTTATTACTTGTATAATACATTAACAATGCTTATTGCTACACTTGGTATAATAATTGTTCAGTGTATGTCATTTATACTAGTAGTCCTTTCTACCTATCACCTTACTGACAATTGTTCGTTTTAGGCGTTGCCTAGGCATACCGTTTACGTCGGATTTATGCCTTAATAATGTCCATCAGTTACATTTGGTACATTGATGAGGTAGCTTACTTATATAAGGTTCCCTCTTACAATTATTTTTACCTACTATAAGTACATTTGAGATTGTAATACAGTTTCAATTTTATATTGTGGCCATTGCTAATCTTAGTTATAGGCATTAATAGTTATTAGTCATTGTTGATTTATTCTCAGCCAAATACTGTTGCTGATATTATATTATTCGGGTCATTACTTAATTATTTCTATTAACATGTGAAATTACATTCAAGTTATTCACTGACTCGCTTGACAGCTTAAAGTGATTCTAGCTTGTCCGTTAGTTTGTGTCAGTTATAGTATTGGTTGTAGTGTCAAGCAGTGTTTTGTTTACTGCTTCTTGTGGCACTTCTTCTTCTTTCTTCTTCGATGGTCATTCTCTTCTTCGCTACTTTCATCATTATATTATCTACTTACATTACCTTCATGTATTTATTAATTCTATGGGTATATGTCTAGGTTATGTAACTCTTGGTCATGTTACAGTATATATACATTTATACGTATAAAAAAAGACATCACAACAAGAACATTTTAGTGTGAACTGATGATGAAATTATAATAATTTCGAAAAGGCCTTATTCAATAATTTAAAAAAATTGAAACTTTACTGATTTTGGTGGTATGTATATAAGAATATTATAACAAATCAGTGGCATAATGTTTAGCAAAATAATATATTTCTTTGTTCGTCTGTCAGTAATCTTTCATTCTCTTCAACTGTAGAAAGTAGCTGTTGTCTGTCATAAGTGGTTTCAGAAAGATATTCCTTTGAAATGTTTTGCACGGTAGACTGTGGTTTTGGTAATCCGTATTGAGCTATCGGATTGCTACCGATAGAAGTAACAAAATCTTCTAAAAGTAGTAAACAACTATTTTCAATGCTTTCCTTGTATAAACTCAAATCAGCATCAGGAATTCGACGCATAATATCTTGTATCAAGTCTTCAGAGAAGTGGTCTTTGTATTTAATCCACAATGCACTCGAGTTTGAAATACTGCAGAACACCAACATTATTGCAAAAAGTTCTCTCATTTTGTCAGGGCTAGCAAATAATCTTGCCTCTGACAATGTGTCATTCCAAGGATTTTCATTCTCTAGGAGATCAAGATCTTGGTATGCAGCTTGAAACGTTGGATGAATTACGTTGTCGACAGTCTTGATATTTTCAAATGAAGTTGGGTCACGTACATTGTGCAGAAGTAAACGAAGAAAATAACATTCATGATTGTTTGGATGAACTGTATACACTCGACCCAATACATGTTCACGATATATGTTCTCGCTCCCTTCTAATAAGACTCCTCGACGTCTACGTTGAAATTTTCCTGTCTGCCTATTGAAAGTGTAATATGCTGGCACTTCTTCGTACAACAAAGTTTTGGCAAAGTCATCTTCCCGACATAGATAAAAAAATGCCATGAGAGTGGTGTTTCTTGGATTTTCTATTCTTTCGTCCAAATTATCTTCACGAAAATAAACTCTCTCTAGCCATTTTCGAGATGTACATCTAGATGAATAATAGGTGGAAAACGCTCATGTATAGGGAAAGAGAGGAGTCTCCATATAGCTTCAGATGTGCTTATGTATCGACCATTTAGAAACTGTAAAACCTCATCGTAAGAATTTTGTATACCAATCGTAGCTAGATCGGAGCCTTTATTGGCGTATTTACATATATATTTAATTGATTTTACACTACTACACAATTCAACATTGATGTGAGCACCAAAAGCTCGTGAAAGCACCTGTGAATATGAAACTACCCATCTATTGTCAACTATCAAAGTGTCATCTCTCAAACGGATTTCACACTAAAACCTCCATCTTCAGGACTTAGTCGGTGATAATTAGGGTAGCTGTTATCATTATCGTCGTTTCTTTTGTAAACGATTTAGGATATCGTTTAGACACTGACTCTCCTTCATACATGGTGGAGGGTTCGTTCATTCATGCATTAATTGTTCCACATGGCCCATGAATCATATGTGTTTTAACTATATCATAAAGTTCTGGATCTTTATCAGGGTCCGCCAGCTCTGCACTAATCATAGAATCTATCTGATCTGGTCGTATTTTTTCTTCTAACCAGAGTAAAATATGCGCATGCGGCAAACCTCTTTTTTGCCACTCTACGCTGTACATGTAGCAGACAACTGAGCCAAAAATTTTACCTTTCACTAAGAAATCCATTAGTTTCTTCAATTTCAGATGAAATACGTGTGCTACCAAGTTGTGTCGATCTTGAGCTGAAAAGCCTTGATGCAACTCCTGGACGATCTCTCTCCACTTAGGATTTGTAGTGGACATAATAAATCAGCCAGCGAGTATTTGCGTATGTAGCAAAAAGCGTCTTGCGTTCGCTCATGCATATATCGTGGACCTCCTGTGAAACTTGAAGATAGAATGACCAAGTGGCCTAAATTATCCAAACTTTCATTATTTCATAATGCATCTTGCAAATGTATGTAATTCTCAGGTCTTAACTGAGTTTGATGAGTACGGATGTTGTTAGAACACGGAGTATGCCGTTTTCTATATTTAGATTGTTATTGAGTTTTAATGTATAATTTTAGTTTGCGTTCTGTGTTACAAAGTTTGTGAAACGTTATTAAGTCGCAAATCGGACGCGTTCTATTTGATAAAAGCGTCGTGTAGCCTGTGTGTCCTTACCTGTCCCTTCTCACTCTTTATTTCTTCTTCCCGATAGGCGCCAAATTGTTTTGCCAGAAAACAATTAAAAGATTCTATCTTAGTTGTTTTAAGGTATCGTTGTGTTTGATTCGAATTGTTCGCAGACTGGCTGGAACTCGAATCTCGCTTGAGTGGGGGAAACGTGTTACCAACGTAAAATATTGTTGATTAATTCGACTCGCTGCTACAAAACACAACATACATATTATATTGAAAATAATTATTGGACAGTTAGTAACGATTCACACTTTTTTATTTGGCTTCAGAACTTGTTAATCTTCATTAACGCTTATACAAAATGTGATTAATATAATATGTTTTAGCCTCGGCAATAAATAATCGTTCACTCAGTGGAAGGCTGGGTTGGCAATACAATGTTTTTCTGTCACCGTGGTAAATGGCGTTTCTTATTTATACACAATAAATTTGCCAATGAATCCTTTTAAGTACGACAAAGAAGTTTTAAAACAAGATAATTAATTACAATATATCACTTTATAATCGTGATAATTAAAATTGAACAAGTTTTACATTAGATCCAAAGTTGTGGTGTCAAAGTGTGTGACGGTGTCATTCGTGTAGTACATAGGTTATAATCAGTTAGTTAGTATGCATAAAATATGTTTTATTTATCAATCTTTGAAAAAATAATACCATCAGTTATAGTGAGAGTTCACAGTTTAGTGAGAAAGTTGAAAGAGAATTTATTTCAGAGGTTTAATTAATTCAGCAATACTTATAATCAGTTGCTTGGAAGTGTAGTGTCAACTAGTTAATGTAGGTTGGGTTCATCGATGTTGGTTCTTCGTTCTTCAAATATCTTGGGGTTCAGGTACGCCTTGCATCTTTTTCTTGTTAGTTGACTTATTTTAATAGATTTGGATTTAATTAAGCTGGTCCTTGGCCTGGGTTGAATGTGTCATTCCCTCGTCAGTTAGTTCGGTCCTTCACTTCATGAAATACGGTCACTTTTACTGTTTTTTAATCAAATTTGGGCCCTTCACGGCATGGCATCTCTTCTCGTAAGCGTCACTATAAGATTCTAACGTTCCTAACTGAAAATCGTCAATATCCTGCTGTTGTCATGGTAACTCAAAGATTCTGATTGGATAAACTCGACTTAAGACCATTGTTAGAAGATTTGAATTTTTATTCAAAAAGGTTACATATCTTCTGATTGCTATTAATCTTCGGTATTCTTTTCCAAGTATTAAATATCATCACCACTGTTTGTATTTTGTTTCAAAGATTAATTTAACATCCCATAAGGTTGGGTTTACTGATGTATTAACATTTGGACAGTTATGTTGATATTATTTAAATACACTGTTTTCTTATTTTACATGATTACTTTAACATTTCTCTCTTAATCTGATTACCTCATTGTCCTTTATTGTTTACTTGCCTTAGTTTTGCTAATGTTATAGTTTAATTCTTAAAATTTGTAGTTTTTGTTGTTTTACAGTTAGGCATTTGCCTAGGCCTAAACAGCAATTGACAATTTTTTCTTAATTTACACAGATTACATTTTATTTTCCCCTTGTATAGGTTCTGATTTGTTTTATACATGATTTGTTCATTTGCTGAATGGTTTTATGTCTTTTCTATAGTAATTGTATGTTATTTTATTAGTTTCCATATTCTGGCATGTCTATTGTTATAACTGCTTTTTCAGTCTCATTAGATATGTCTGAATTTATTTTGTTTCTTATTTACTGCTTTTGTTTGTAATTGAATTATTATTTCTTATTCCCTATTACTTAAAATATAACATTTAGTCTTGTGGTCTACATAACTCCCACAGCCATTTTCCTGTTCATTAAACATTATTATTGCATGTCATTACTCACAATGTTCATTCTCTTCATCTCCTCATATTCTTTGGTGAGTTATAATTATTACATAATATAGAAGTTAAAAACATAAACATTAATTAAACATATGAACACAATGACATCTCCTTATAACTAATTCCAAATGACATTAGGTCATTAAAATGAAACTTCAACAACAGTTTACTATATTATATTAAAATCTTTCATAACGATTATATTATATTATTACATCAGAAATCATATATGCTGTATATTAGCACACTAACAGTCCTTTTTGCTTAGATACATTGGTAATAATATGAATTGCCAACTTAGAATACTGCTACGACAGCACAGAACAATCTAAGCGTTTATCGAATATGCCAGAAGGATCTCGATGTAAGCGTGTGGTGTACGTGCTACTAGACGCATTTTGCGAGAATCTTCTCGACTGTGCCGGGCTTCGCTCGGGCGCTCGGACTGTGTCAAGGCCGTAGTAATTACGTAGTTCACGAGAGATAAGACGCAGTTTGGAAGCTTCTGGTGTGTGAGCGTGACTATAAATACATCGGGTAGCGGTCTTAGTTTTCAGTTCCATGCGAGATATTGGATAGTGCGGTTCGAGAGTATTAGTGCGGTATATTTCCAGAGCGGTTCGAGTTATTACTGTGTACGTTCAAGTAGTTATTATTGAAGTGTTGCGTTTTATATTCGGACGGTATAATTGTAATACAATTGAGTTTTAATTTTAGTGGACATTTTATTGCGTGTGAACAGTTTTCATTTGATTTGTTGTAGAGACTGTGTTGTTAATTACGAACTGTTTTACTGTAAAAATTAAAGGTGTGATTAGTGACTTGATTGGTGTCTTGTACTTATTTTGTTTCCACTGTACCTACGACGATCGAGTAGACTGTCGTAACAGTGGTGTCAGAACTGGGATAGAATGGTTAACAGTGGAAACAGCGGACACTTTGTACAAGACGAGTGTGATTCGTAATTAATCGATAAACAATGGATGCCAGTCAGATGATGGAAAATTTACAGGCGCTGCTGTTGCAGACAGAAAAACGACAGGATGAGAAACGCAGACAGGAGGTGGAAGAAGCAGAAAGACGACAAAAAAAAGAACGAAGACAAGAAAGAGAAGAAGCAGAAAAACGACAGGATGAAAAACGTAAGCAAGAGGCAGATAAAACGGAAGCTCTCTTTGAAGTTATAGAGAAACAGTTGCAAGAACACAGTACCGCAGAATTGGGTATCCTACAAGGTGAGCTTAATAAACAAGTTACTAAAATATCGGAGGTACAAGAATCAATGACATTAAAAATAGCTGAAGTAGAAAAATCTGTTTGATTGTTGAAGAATCGATGTCTACAAAAATATCTATTATAGAAGAATCTGTGTCAAATAAAATATCTGCAGTAGAAAACTCAATGGCAAACATAAGAGAACAAATTAAAAGTGAAGTCGAACAGTGCATGAAGATTCAACCAAAACAAATTTCTGAACAGACTGTACCAGTGATAAAGACAGAAAAAGACACAGAAAATAAGTTAATAGAGAAAGTCACTTTGCCTGCAGTAGGGACAGTTCATGTCAAAGCTCCAACCTTTGACGGAAGCAGTCACTGGGCAACGTACCTCCGCCAATTTGAAGCTGCTGCATGCGCAAATAATTGGACAGAGAAAGACAAGGCTGTTTCACTTGTTCTTGCATTAAAAGGACCCGCGGCAGAATTACTACAGAAAGTGCCACCTGACAGCCAGAACATCTATGCCGAGTTGATAAAAGCTCTAGAATTACGCTACGGTGATAAAAATTTGCGAGAGGTGTACTACGCTCAGTTGAGAACAAGACGACAACGTTCCGGGGAAAGTCTTCAAGAATTTGAAGCAAGTATCGACAGATTGATTAGATTGGCCTATCCTGAAGCACCAGAAGACTTCCGAATAAGGTTTATGGTGCAGACATTTATTGATGGCATCGGAGATTGTGAACTTCAGCAAGTGTTACGAATGGCAAGACACCGAGATAGCTCAGAAGCTCTTGTTCACGCCCTAGAGTTTGAAGCTGCCAAGTCTGCGTCCCGCTACATTAATGGGTTTGTGCCATCACGTTGCAGTCAGAAGATCCCTGTATCACATTACCGTTACGATGGGTGCAGGAAAACACTGTTGTCGGACAAACAATTCAAAAGTTCAAGAGAGTCGCAAAGATTTGAAAAAGACAGAAGACCAAAATTTTTTTTTTTTTTTTTTTTCCGTCAGGGCAGGTGAAAATCTCTATAGACACACTGGAGCCCCGTAGCTCCAGGTAGTGTGGTACTCTAAACCACTAAAAACACCGCCCTTTGCAACAACTGAGCGAGCCCAACAAGTTGCTTTTCTTTAATATTACAGTCACGGTTTATGGGGTAGAAGCCCACTGGCTGTTCCCCGGGTTGAGATTATTGCCTTTCTCTCTTTTAGAGTTTTACAGATTTAAATGCACTAGTGTGTCACCAAATCTTGGGGCTTCAATCTTTTAAGCCTTCTTAACGTGTGCGGAGCTTCTTCCACCACGCAAAGCATTTCTGGATTTACATGAGTCTGAATTTTCCTGTCATGGTTAACTGCATATTTTGTTACGATTGCACTGACATATTCTACTTTGAGATCTTTGTGCAGATTGTCATTCCTAATATACCAGGGGGCATCAACGATACTCCTAAGTACTTTGTTTTGAAAAGTTTGGATCATTTGAATGTTAGATTTCTTGGTGCATCCCCAGAGAAGACCGAAATGTTACAACTGTGGAAAACGTGGTCATCTACAGGTAGACTGTTGGGAGAAGAAGATACCGAGAGAAGAGACTGATCGCACCAATTGGAGAAGTAAAGGCCCAGAACAGCACACAGTTTCCACGCTACATAAGATCAGTGGAAACGTGATTGTTAATGGATTTGCGGATGGTAAACCAACATCATTTACAGTTGACAGGGGCGCAACAGTGTCCATTGTGCGCACTGACTTAGTCTGTAACCGCCATCCTCTAATTAGCTCTTGTACAATACAGACTGTGACTGGAAGCCCCGTCAAGGTGCTAGGAAAGGTAGACGTACGTGTACGCCTGGGTCTTCTCGAGTTTAGCCACCAAATGCTCGTTGCAGACATTGTCGCTGAAGTGATTCTTGGCACGGACATTATGAATGCCTACGGATTCGTTGTGGACTTAAGAGAGAATGTCCTGTGTGTCGACCAAGGGAGATAAAGCTTTCCATGGCTAAAACGACAGGGTCTACCAACCATTCAATTAAGCGAGTGGCATTAGTCGAAGAAAAGGTCAACAAGTCTGGTCAAGAGGAACCTTCCCTGTTGCCAGCGGAAATGGAGGAAGAACTAGCAGAGGAAGTACAAATAAGTATAAGGACAAAAGAAGTGATCGGAAAGCCAACTATGGGTGTCGAGGCAAAACTCTTGCTTGTTCCTGAGCTGATAGAAGCGCCTGAGGGTAAAGTGGCTGAAGATGAGGTTACGCAAGAGGTTGTTGACCGAGGACCAAACAGACTTGGATCAGCCAGTGGTATTTCGGTCATCAGTACATGACGCAACGGGAGTGATTCCAGCGAAACTAGTGGTTGCGCAAAAGACTCGCATTCCTGGGAACGTGGTGTTCGGATCACACGAGACTGAATTCGAAGAACGGGAAAATTATCCTTCGCAAGGACGTCCACCTAGATCGTCTGGTCGAGTATTACTTCAGAGGCGCTTTGCCAGTTCGGGACGAACAGGCTTAAGGAGGGGGCAGTGCTACGACAGCACAGAACAATCTACGCGTTTATCGAATATGCCAGAAGGATCACGATGTAAGCGTGTGGTGTACGTTATAATGTACCTGTGGCTCTCCCGTTTTATTCTGCCACACGTTGGATGCGTCAATTTATAATGTAACTGGCGTCCGCTGTCGTTAATCTATCTCTGTAAAATGTAACAGTGTATCTGAGTGTAACTTGTGTGTGTTTCTTACCACTTCGTCCTCGCTCGGTAATGTAACTCACGATGCTTGAGTCCGTAGCGAACGTATGGGTAACCAGGTATCGTAGTTCCCGATCTGAGGTTCAATAGTAGTGTATAATTCCCGGGTGGCGCCAAATTGTTTATTTAAAACAATTAAAATTGTCTTCTTACCAGCGATTTATTCAAACGGGATGAAGGATTCAATTCGTCCCGCCTTTTCTCGTTTTGTATAATCGAGTTGGCAGTTACAAAACTCGCTGCTTGCGCGCTAGGTAGCACATCAGAGACATTTGCTGTAAATTATATTTTTATGAATACACTTTCCTAATGAAAATAAAACACATTTTAACATACACAGTATTGATTTATTATCGATTTGATATTATTGTTTTATAGACACAAGTTATAATTGATTTTTTTATATAATTTTGCACCGGTTAATCCTTTATGAGACTCTTCTCTGGGTTTAATCAATCGATTTTGAACGCATATAAACATACAGTATGGCGTTCTGTCACACAGGTCAAACGATATTTACTTTCAACTTTAGTGGGATCTTTTGATCACGTTAAAAGGCTCAGCTGCAATTACAATAATAAAAATACACATTGTGTAATGATAAATGGTTTGTTGAAGTGTCGTACAAGTGGTTTAAAAGTTGTACATTAATACTAGGTTAGTTTTATAACTTAACAAATTTTCAGTGTCTTAATATTATGATTTAATCTTTGAAAGAGAATAAAATTGATTCAGTGGTATTTCAAAATATAGTGAGAAATATTCAAAGTGCGTTATTTTGGAAGTTGAGATAATTTAATGGATACTTAACAGCATTGTAGCATGTAATTACTCTGTTGGTCGGGAAGGAAGGACTGTGGCTGCAATATAATTCATTTTTCATTTATTCGGGCTTCGGGCATCTTTTTCAAAGTTTTTTGGATTTATTTATTCACTCGTCTTGAAATAAACGTCTTCTCCATCAGATAATTGTGTTCAGTATTCATCAGACTCCTTTTCGTTCAATTTCTATACGTTATTTTACTTTTAAAACATTTTAAATATGAAACTGTGTTGTTCTGAATTCTGGCTTCTGATTTCCGTGAGCGTCACTTTCTGAGTAATTGTATTCAACGGTAATTACCTCTTCAAACCGTCGTTTCCATGGTTACACCATTATTCTGATTGGGCGAGCTTGATATAAACACATTGTTATCAATATTTGAATTCCTTTCAAATCTTCCTATATCTTCTGACTTCCTTCCTCCTCTTCTCTTCCTTCTTAGTTATTATCTATCAGCACTGTCATTTGTATTTTCTCACAAAGATTATTTTGGTATCCCACAATATTGGGTTTTTTCATGTTTTCTAAGTTTACAATTAACTTCATACTTACTAATTACATTTCTCTGTTTATATAATTCCTTATTTTAATATTTTGTTTTTAATAATATTTACCATTCATCCTTGGTTAATTAGTCACCTTGGATTTGTCAATTACATGGTTATTTTTATACAATCAGTAATTGTTTATGTTTGACCGTTAGGCCTGTTTCACATCTAAGTAGCCATTACTGGTTTTTGATTGTTTCATGCACATTATATTTCATTTAGTCCTAGATCGTTATTTTGTTTTTATAATTAGGTTTAATATCTCTGGAGGTGTTTTAATTTAGTCTTTTTGTGATCTTTGTATGTAACAACTGTGTTATTCAATATTTCTTGCTAATTATTTACTAACAGTTTTCTCTTTTATAACTCAAACATTGTTTTCTTTACTTATTTTAAGTACTCTGCCACTGTCAATAACATGGCTATTAATTACTATTTATTTCTAATATAACATATAACATTTAGGTTTATGTTTGGAATATTTACCCCATCCATCTCCGATTCATAAACAATAGTTTATACAATTAATCAACACTTATTATTTAATATGTGTGTGCAATTCATTATTTCTTATTTATTGTTTGGGTGCTAAACAATCTCACCTCTATTGAACTCGTTTCATTATTCTTCCCTTATAACATGGGTATTTACTTAAGGTTAATGCATACTTATTTTCTAAGGCTCTTTGCTTTCCCTTCCATGTTAACATCATCTTATTACTTTTTCTTGTGATTCACACCTTTAAACCTTACAATACATTCTTAAGTTCTATAATAATATTATTTCACAATCATCACAGTTAACATCACTCCTTAGTGTTGTAACGCAACAGAAATGCAGTCCTCAATGTTAGATAAATAGAATATTAGCTAAATAATAAGTAAATCAATATTTAACTCCCATGATAACACGAAGGTCTGATAAATACCTTTATTATTATATATAAAAATGAATAAGGATGCAAGGTAGAAATAACAATAAAAAACAAAACTGTAAAATAGACAATAGTAAGAAATCCATGTTCAGTGAAACGTAAATAAATATATTATACTGATAAGAATTGTAAGAAAGAAACTAGTACCGAAAATGTCAAAGTGAATGACAATGAAATTAAATAAAAGCGCTCAATAATTTACCTTATAGCAATAGTAAGTAAGGATTATGAATTAAATGATGTTATTTTGTTTACAATGAATGTTATGTTAAAGTTTATGTTATATTATGCAAATTACCTGTTGAATTAATGGAAAGTAAGGAAGCAAAATGTATTTTTCGATTACTGTTATAGAAGGGTGTGGGAAGCAGTTAGTTAGTGTTAATGGATCTAAATTTTCTTATATGTGATCCATAGATCAAGATAAAATTGTTATTAGTTATGAAAAGAATAATTATTTGTGTAAATGTTAATAGTTAAGATTTGATTATATGTATGAACTTATGTAAAAAGGCTATAGTTGTTCACCAGTTATAATCAAAGGTAGGTCCATATACAATAAAAGGCCTAACAGCCAATAACACTATATAACCACTCATAACATAAAGGTTAGGTACGGAAGTTAATAATAATAAATGAATACGGTTCAAAGAGCTAGGAAAAACATTTGATAAGTGATGATATATAATAAACCAACTCAATTTAAACAAATTATGATAATGCCACAATGCCATATCGATTGATAACGTTTGATATCGAAAAAATAATAAATATAAAAGAAACAGACTAAGATAAAAAAAACCAGCAGAATATATGTAGAAATTAGTAAACAAACTATAGATAAAGTTATATTCCGATATGATGGAAGTTTAATAAGGAATGGACGAAAAATATATGAAATAATCACTATATACAAAACATTGAAAAGAAGAAAAATAATGTGTTGCTAAGGACAACAGGAATGAATAGAAGTTGTTGATTTCAATTATTGCCTTTTATGATCTGAACGTGATGAGATTAAAAAACCAAAGAAATGTTTAATGTAATTCAAATACTATAAATTATTTAGATACATTTACAAGCCACAAAATTCTAATGATAATCGTCTTGACTTATGCCAGCAAAGTTTAACCAAATTAGATCATAGTCCAGTATCACAGTAAAAATAAATAACTGAGTTCCACAAGGAAGGACGTGAATTGTCCAATATCAGAAAAGAATTAATGATATATTAAACCAATACAAAGAGTCAACTGTGTAACAACTAATAATACACACCACATTGGAACTCCTAACCTTTTAAAGACACGGAACATCACTAATTACTTCAAACGATAGAAGAACGTATTTGGATCCAGAATTTGCAGAAGAACCACTAGTCGGCCGTAAATAAACCCAGGGAGCTGTATTTCCGAAGTGACCAGGACGGGGATTCCACTTTATTGAACCGAAGAAAGGGATATCGAACAACATATCCATTCGGAGAGATGAAGTTATCAACCATAGTCTGGTAAATTATAATTGTATAAATCATATTAACAACACAACACTTCAAATTTGTAATATCTTGCAGTCTTATCTATGTATTTTTAATCTTCCCCACAGTTACAAGAACCTTCACACCCTGAACTAAGTTAATTATAAATAACAAATTATATAACTGAATATAAAATAAAGTATTGGACCGAACAATAATCGATTCACGCAATTTATAGCCTTTTGTATGCCAATTGGAACTAATCCTATTTAATGTTAACGGAGTGAATAAATAAAGAAACCTTGTATAATTTCAAAATCTTATCATTTGGGGTATTATTTAATGAGTTGGGAATAAAAAGTAACTGACTAAGTGTATAATAATTGGTTACCGTAAACATTGAATTAACCTATAAGTTTCGTTGTCCCGGAACTGCAGCGCTTGTTGCGGAATTCTCCGACACCAAAGAGAAGAGCATTAAAATACGAAATTTACATAATTCTCTTCGAGGTATACTAGGGCTGAGCGAAATTATAGAATAAAACACTAATTATTTAAGTTACAATCACACTAACCCTGGTATTTTACTTAGAGAGATAAGCTAATATTAGTTATCGAAATTACTATATTCCCCAACTCCAGATATCTAAAAAATTGAATTAAATTAACACGACCGAAGAGAGGAGAGACAGAGAAGCATACCCGTTCCTATTAACAAATTGGTTTACATTGCGTGACACGAACGAGACGTACGTACTCGTCCTATAACAAATTGACGCCGGCAACGTTGGGGCTGAAAGAACGAGAAACCCGTAAGATGTGGGATATAACAAATTGACGCCGGCAACATTGGGGCTGAAAGAACGAGAAACCTGTAAGACGTGGGATATAACAAATTGACGAACCCAACAGTGGGGCTTAAACCGTACACACTCGTCTATTAACAAATTGGCGTCTAACAGCGTGAGGCGTTAGAGAAAAATAAATTCAGATAGAGTATCAAAATAAATCAAAACACACCAGCAATTGGTTCATTAACAAATTGGTGCTCAACTAGTGTAGGGCTTAAGTTAAGTAACTATAATTATATTAATATTACTTAACCAGAGCAGGCAACTGTGGGGGAATAAACATGCATAATACCAGAGGTAGATCAAAGATGAGGGCAGAAGATACGGAGAAGGAAGAAGGTGAACAAGGACAAGAAATAGAAGTAATCACAGACAGTGAAATGGAACAACAGACAGGCGAAATAGCAGAAACTGAAATAATTATGGACAAGGAAAAGGAAGTAATGGAAGAAGATGCCCAAGGGGACCAAATAGATAAAGCGGGAGTCAGAGAAGTACCAAGTTGGCAGGAGATGATGAAATTTATGGCAGAACAATTTAGTAAACAGAAGGAGGAAATTAAGGAAAATTCAAGGAAAACAAATGAGGAAAATAAGGAAAACTTGAGAGAACAATTTAGAAAACAGGAGGAGGAAAACTCAAAGAGACAGGAGGAAAACTCAAAAGAACAATTTAGGAAACAGGATGAGAAATTCGATAAAATAAATGACGAAATTAAAGAAACCTCAAAACAAATTAACGAAAGATTTGACAGGAGTGAGGAGGATTTAAAACAAATGAGGGAAGACATTCTACAATACATGAAGAAAATTTAAGGCAGATTAATGAAAGAATGGAAAATATTCACGTGACAATTAACCAAAAGGTGGACCAAAATAATGAGGAAAGGAAATTAGAATTAGCCGAAACAAATGAAAGGTTAGAAAAAACTAACGAAACAATCATACAGGTTCAGGAGGAATTGCAAAATAAAATTAATGACATAAAAATCGAGAGTAAAGCAATGGTAGAAGAAATCCAACAGGAAACTGTCGGAAAATATGAGCAAATTAAAAACGAAGTACATCAGGTACGGGAGGAGAATAAGGAATGAATTACGCAGATACAGACAGACATGGGTGAACGACTCGAAAGAGTATATGGCAATTTAAACAATATGGAAGGTCAAATTAACACAAGTAAAAATAAAATAGAGGAAATTAGTAGACGCGAACTACAGTTACAAGAAGAAGTAGATTCATGGCGGGATAGGACATGCCAGCATAGTCATACAAATAACCACGGTAACCGGGAGTCGATTAATTTTTGTAATTAGAAGCGTAATCCGATGGAATTTTTAAAGAGGTTAGAAGAGATGATCGCAAGAAATAGAGAAAATCGCTGGAGTATTATACGCGGTATGATTGATGAGACATTTAAAGATACCTATGATAATTGGTGGACAGCGGTGCGCCCGGATATACCGGACATGACCGAATTCAAAAAACAATTTAAAGAGAAATATTGGTCGGAGTCAACCCAGAACATGATTAGAAATAATTTGAGCAACGGCCGATACGAAACGAATATAGGACAGTCTCCTACTTCATACTTCCTCAGAAAAGTATGTATGGCACGGAATTTAGAGCCCAGAATTCCCGAAGAATGTTTGGTGATACAACTATCCTACCATTATGAGGAAGGGATAAAGAATGCACGTATGTGTAGCCAAATCAAAACGATTTCAGCCATGGCCAAATTCCTTGAGAATTATGAGCACGAGAATCAATATCAAAGAAACAGAATGTTAAATTATAAATATCAGAAGTATAATAATAACGAGCCACAAACCAATTCCCATAATAATGATCACAATCGACCCGCTCAGAACATTAATGCAAATAGGACACAGAACGATCACTCGAATAATAATACCAGGAATTATAATTATCGCCACGCCAGGATTATAATTAATAAGCCTTATAATTACCGCGACAGTCGCAATAATAGAGGAGATGGGGGCAGACGACCCAATAATTATAGGCACAACGTTAATTATATTTATTCCAGGCCTCAAAATAATCAGCGACGGTATTACCCAAGGAATCACCGATATGACAGTCATTATAATCAGTCCCGGCGTGAAGACAACTATCAACCTGAAAGAAATTATAGGATAGCGGAACCTAATGCAGAGGACCGCACCGAACCTGTACAAAATCAACCTAATAATTCAAATGAAAATAGAGAAGATGGGGGAAGCCCTCATTTAAACTAATAGAGGCAGTGAAAAATAACGAATACCCTTCACTGAACCGTAATCTTGGGGAACAACAACTTGTAAATAAAACTAAGAATAATAATACCATAACTATAATCAATAACCACTATTTAAAAAATATTAGAGAAGATTTATTGGAAGAGGATAATAATCAGTATACAGTAATAGTAATAATGAAATTATATATGTAACAGCCAAATTAAATGGAATACAATCTACCATAATGATAGATACTGGATCCAACATATCATTGATAGATAGTACTGAACTGGAAAAAATACAGCGAGAAGGCCAGTTGCCTATACCGACCTTACCTGTTAATAATGTGATAATTATCGGAGCCACTGGACGGCAAAATAAAACAGTTAAAAAACAAGTATCGCTCGATCTTACCAATAATAATATAACCATACCAATAGGATTCTTGGTCGCAACGGGATTACCGTTCAATGTATTGATTGGATGCGATATATTACGACAGCATTCCGCAGTAATTGACTTACATAAAGGCATAATATCTTTAACATCCGAAGAAGGATTATGGACAGCCCAATTGGTAGATGCTAATAGAACCGTTCCAATTAACAACAGATGTCTGGCCATAAAAAGCTACTTTTGTAAGAAGAATAAAATACCAGAAGTCATTCAATATGAGGACGACGATCCCGAACTGTGGCAGAGTAAGTTAGAAGAGATCCGAGAATTCCAAAGGGAAAAAACTTGTCGACAAGTAAGTAAGGTACAGGCCGAAAATTTAATTAAAATATATAATAAATACAAACACATATTCTCCAATGCTCCAGGTAAAGTAAAAGGCTATCAGTGTGTGATAAATTTTAAAGAACCAGTGGACTTTCGTAGAAAATCCTACCCAATAGCTTATTCAATAACAAACGAAGTTCGAGCAGAGATTAATCGTATGATTCAGGATGACATAATAGAATACAGTCAATCACCCTATACCAGTCCCATAGTGGCAATCCCGAAAAAGAAAGAAAGGTGCAAAAATCAATCCGAGCATGTCACATCTGCCAGATGGTTAAACATAACAATGAGAAGAAGGAGGGAGTCATGATCCCTATCACATCCAAATATAAGCTAGAGAAAGTATTTCTGGATATATGTGGACCATTCCCACGTAGTGGAGGGAACCATAGATATAAATTCATAATTATTGTTTTTGATCACTTTTGTAAATATACTAAACTCTACGCTATTAGCAGAGCCACGACCAAGAAAATTCTGGAAATAGTCATTGGACGTTACATAACAGAGATTGGTAAACCATCATCTATTATCACCGATCATGGTACGCAATTCAAGGGAAGCAAATGGAGAAATAATCTTCTAAAACACAACATTAGAACATATAAGACTTCAGTATACCACCCCAGCAGCAATCCGGCAGAACGTGTATTGAGGGAAGTTGGCAGAATACTCCGAACTTACTGTCATGACCAACAGAGAAGGTGGTACGAATACTTGTCACTGACCGAAGAAGTCCTCAATATATCTTACCATCAATCCATCGAAAATACCCCCTATACTGTTATGTTTGAAAGGCTTCCACCTAGGGAAATCCAGGATATCATAAATTTTCCAACAAACCCAGAATATCAGTTTGAAAACGTTAAATTTTATAACCGGATAATGGAAAAGGCGGAAATGAAGAAAAAGAAATATGAAAAGAATAATCCAAAACCAATTAAGTACCAAATTAGCGAGAAAATATTAATAAGAAACAGGGAGCTACCCAGCACTCTAGAAGGAATAACGAAAAAATTATTATTATTATATACTGGGCCATATGTGATAACAAAAAATAATAATAACAATACCTATGAAATAATGAACCCTGTCACGAAAAAGATTAAGGGAACATACAATCAGGAGTCCATAAAGAAATATTATGAATAAATCCAATAAATTCTAAATCTAAATAAGAACAACTTATTACCAATTTTGAAGAGAAAACACTTGTAAATAAAAAGAATTTTTTGAACAATATTATATAAATAGAAAACATGTCATTCAAAAGGAAGTAAGTCTGAATTAAAATATAGTTATGAAGAAGGTATTAAGAAGAGTTAATAACAAACCCCAAGATTACAGAAGAAAACCAGAATTATTACTACATGTCTACAAAGAAATATAAGAAATAAGGAATAAGGGAACCCCAAGATAAGAAAAGTTTTTATATCAAACATACCTATGCAAAATAATAAAAGAAGAATAATATGACCTAAAATACCTACCGCATTGCCAAGTGAAAAGAACAACCTCAATAAACGATTAATTATGACCAATGTAATATTAAAGAGAACGAGAAAAAAAAATATATATATAATGATCAACATAATTCATTGAAATATAACCAGCCAAAGTAATAAAAAAAGAAAAGAGAAATAATAGTTGAGCTAATGACTGTAACTACTCAGAAATACAGTAATAGTAATAATAAAAACAATTACTATTTAGAAAATATTGGGATCAGAAGAACAAATGAAGAGGATGCTTAGCGTTATTATCACAACAAGAAAGAAAAACAAAAATAATTACAAATGATAACTGTCAGAATTATTATCAAAAAATGTTTAAGGAAAATAAAATGGAATCGCAAAGTATGAAAGATAGGAATAGATAAATATAAAAGCAACAATGTGAAAAAATTCCCAAATGTTTATTATTAATTAATTAAGAAGATTATTAGGAGATTATTATATTTTTATAGCTGACTGTAGACGAATTCCAGCAGTACTATATTAAGGTGTAGTGTGGACAGCAGAGTATGAAGCCAAACAGTGCCTCTCTGAACTGTACCAACGCACATATTAGGGATTGTTAGGGAAATTAAATATTTAAGGAATATTAGAATCGTTGCAAGAATGACCTCAGATTCCAGAAAAGTATGACGAAGAAAACAGAAGGAAAATAGCTGACAGAAGAATAATTGAGAAATACAGTGATTACAGTAATTAAAAGTAGAAGAGATGTGAACCTAAAGTATCATTGAATATTGTTGCCAACTATCAACAAATACTGTTTACAGAAATTATATATGATCAAGAATGTTAATAGGAATAATGAAATGTTATTAAATAAAGAATTATGAATATTAGTCTAACATAGTTACATTGAGAATCACATCGTTAACCATTAATGTTGATATGAAGAAAAGGCATGTGAAAAAGACAAGTTTACTTGACCTAAACTTCATTCAGGTAAACTAAACTTCTTAGGAGGGGGAACATATGTAACACAACAGAAATGCAGTCCTCAATGTTACATAAATAGAATATTAGCTAAATAATAAGTAAATCAATATTTAACTCCCATGATAACACAAAGGTCTGATAAATACATTTATAATTATATATAAAAATGAATAAGGATGCAAGGTAGAAATAACAATAAAAAACAAAACTGTAAAATAGACAATAGTAAGAAATCCATGTTCAGTGAAACGTAAATAAATATATTATACTGATAAGAATTGTAAGAAAGAAACTAGTACCGAAAATGTCAAAGTGAATGACAATGAAATTAAATAAAAGCGCTCAATAATTTACCTTATAGCAATAGTAAGTAAGGATTATGAATTAAATGATGTTATTTTGTTTACAATGAATGTTATGTTAAAGTTTATGTTATATTATGCAAATTACCTGTTGAATTAATGGAAAGTAAGGAAGCAAAATGTATTTTTCGATTACTGTTATAGAAGGGTGTGGGAAGCAGTTAGTTAGTGTTAATGGATCTCAATTTTCTTATATGTGATCCATAGATCAAGATAAAATTGTTATTAGTTATGAAAAGAATAATTATTTGTGTAAATGTTAATAGTTAAGATTTGATTATATGTATGAACTTATGTAAAAAGGCTATAGTTGTTCACCAGTTATAATCAAAGGTAGGTCCATATACAATAAAAGGCCTAACAGCCAATAACACTATATAACCACTCATAACATAAAGGTTAGGTACGGAAGTTAATAATAATAAATGAATACGGTTCAAAGAGCTAGGAAAAACATTTGATAAGTGATGATATATAATAAACCAACTCAATTTAAACAAATTATGATAATGCCACAATGCCATATCGATTGATAACGTTTGATATCGAAAAAATAATAAATATAAAAGAAACAGACTAAGATAAAAAAACCCAGCAGAATATATGTAGAAATTAGTAAACAAACTATAGATAAAGTTATATTCCGATATGATGGAAGTTTAATAAGGAATGGACGAAAAATATATGAAATAATCACTATATACAAAACATTGAAAAGGAAGAAAAATAATGTGTTGCTAAGGACAACAGGAATGAATAGAAATTGTTGATTTCAATTATTGCCTTTTATGATCTGAACGTGATGAGATTAAAAAACCAAAGAAATGTTTAATGTAATTCAAATACTATAAATTATTTAGATACATTTACAAGCCACAAAATTCTAATGATAATTGTCTTGACTTATGCCAGCAAAGTTTAACCAAATTAGATCATAGTCCAGTATCACAGTAAAAATAAATAACTGAGTTCCACAAGGAAGGACTTGAATTGTCCAATATCAGAAAAGAATTAATGATATATTAAACCAATACAAAGAGTCAACTGTGTAACAACTAATAATACACACCACATTGGAACTCCTAACCTTTTAAAGACACGGAACATTGTACTGCTCTCTAAATGATAAAATTTATTACCACAAAATACAAATTAATTTTTACCTACCGTTACGATCGCTTCTACAAAGTCACAGGATCCGTTCACATGTACGCTGGATACAAACATGGTTTACAGTTTAAGCAAAACACAGACACAACTCATTTCTGGAAGAGAATTACTATTTAATAATTTAGTTTTGAATCATTTAACTTGTTTACACAGTTTACTACATATGAAATATTTTCATAAGAATGGATGCTTTGCCTGAGTTACATGATTATCACTCCTATTCTATCTTATACTACGGCTTACCTTATTTTCTATACATACACTCAAAACTGCCCAGCCTGCAATTTGGCACACACTCAGACACACATATAAATTTATTTATTGATTAACATATATAATAAAGTCCCCCCAGCCCTTACACCGAAACCGACGGCACGTGTTTTGCGCGCGCACTCATTGATAGTTAATTCATTGTATGTTTTATTTTTGTTTTGACCAAACTCTTCGATACTGTTCTGCTTGTTAAACTGACCGCGGTCACATACTATTTACTGCTGCTACAACTTTTTTCTTTGTTAAATTAAAACTTTGGTGACGAGCCTACTTGGAACCAGCACGGTACCGTGAACTGCTGTTTGTAGACTGCCACGGTAATGTAACAGGTATCGCTATTGTGATCTCATAGTTGGTATGGAAGTCACGGCCTTATCCTTCGTCGCCGAAGTTTCGCCCCATGCCATGCATGTAGTTTTTTAGGTTAACATGGTCAATGATTTCCATTAGGCACAGGCTGACATCATTGGAGGAACCGGATCTAAACAGCACTTCCTGCCGCTCAAAAGCACATTGCTGAATTTTACTCGCTCCAAGACATCCGGTTTTGTGGCTGGACGCTTCACTTGAGCTTGTGGTGGTACAGTTGCGTCTGTATGCTGCTACACAAGTACAGATTTCTGAGAATTTTGAAGGGGGTAAATGCTTCGCTCGCCGCGTTACACAATAACACCTGCGTATCGCTTGGTTACCACTGTTTCTTAACATCGTTCTGCTACACGGAAAAATACGTTGCACAATAATTTTCATAACTTTTGACAAACCCGCCCAAAATAAAAGAAATAAAAAATATAAATGCCCCATACTGTTAAAAATAAAAAATACCCAAAAATGACCCGCTACAACATCACTAATTACTTCAAACGATAGAAGAACGTATTTGGATCCAGAATTTGCAGAAGAACCACCAGTCGGCCGTAAATAAACCCAGGGAGCTGTATTTCCGAAGTGACCAGGACGGGGATTCCACTTTATTGAACCGAAGAAAGGAATATCGAACAACATATCCATTCGGAGAGACGAAGTTATCAACCAACTGCCTACCCGAGTTGCTTCGTTCTAGTCTGGTAAATTATAATTGTATAAATCATATTAACAACACAACACTTCAAATTTGTAATATCTTGCAGTCTTATCTATGTATTTTTAATCTTCCCCACAGTTACAAGAACCTTCACACCCTGAACTAAGTTAATTATAAAAAACAAATTATATAACTGAATATAAAATAAAGTATTGGACCGAACAATAATCGATTCACGCAATCTATAGCCTTTTGTATGCCAATTGGAACTAATCCTATTTAATGTTAACGGAGTTAATAAATAAAGAAACCTTGTATAATTTCAAAATCTTATCATTTGGGGTATTATTTAATGAGTTGGGAATAAAAAGTAACTGACTAAGTGTATAATAATTGGTTACCGTAAACAGTGAATTAACCTATAAGTTTCGTTGTCCCGGAACTGCAGCGCTTGTTGCGGAATTCTCCGACACCAAAGAGAAGAGCATTAAAATATGAAATTTACATAATTCTCTTCGAGGTATACTAGGGCTGAGCGAAATTATAGAATAAAACACTAATTATTTAAGTTACAATCACACTAACCCTGGTATTTTACTTAGAGAGATAAGCTAATATTAGTTAACGAAATTACTATATTCCCCAACTCCAGATATCTAAAAAATTGAATTAAATTAACACGACCGAAGAGAGGAGAGACAGAGAAGCATACCCGTTCCTATTAACAAATTGGTTTACATTGCGTGACACGAACGAGACGTACGTACTCGTCCTATAACAAATTGATGCCGGCAACATTGGGGCTGAAAGAACGAGAAACCCGTAAGACGTGGGATATAACAAATTGACGCCGGCAACGTTGGGGCTGAAAGAACGAGAAACCCGTAAGACGTTGGATATAACAAATTGACGAACCCAACAGTGGGGCTTAAACCGTACACACTCGTCCTATAACAGTGTTCATTATTCACTGAATCAATGTTCTATTCTAAATATTATTCATAATAACTTCAATGTTATTGTTCACTCTTAAATCTTAAACATTGGTTATTTTACTAAGTCTTTATCTCAGCCTTCTCTACTCTTACTATTTTTATTACAGACCATATTTTTATTTATTTATCACTGTCACTTTTTAAATTATTTTGTGTTCATTATAATTTACTTAGTGTTTCTTTTGTATTATATCACTTTAGGATAATTCACTTTCACTAGTTCAACTTCCATTTATTTCTCATTGTTTTATTCTCTTTCTCTACACACATTATATGTATAATTATTAATATTGTAACACCACAAAATGTTACATAACCAAACCACACACCAGAAGGGTAAAATATGACACTAAAGTTATAAAGTGAATCATTGTAATGAATGTAACAAAGAAGAGAAGAAAGAAGAGGAAGGACCCCAAGAAGCAGTGATGAATACACTGCATGACACTACAACTTAAACACTATTGCTGACTATGACCAATGGACATGCAAAGTTCACAAATAAGCTGTCAAGCGAACCAGTTCATGACATTAATGTGTAGAGTCATGTAATTAGAAACTGAATAACCAATGACTGTAATAAAGCAATAACAATAACAGCATTTTGGCTGAAAATAGAAGAAAAATGATATATAAATAACAAAGACTATTACTATATTAGCTGTAGCCACAAAGCTATAAAAAGCTAGCTTTACCAACAAAGATGTAACAATATAGAGTAAGGATATTATAAACGGAAGCCTTATGCGTATAAGCAACTTCCTAATTAAACGAGATGTAATTAGAAATAATAATTAACAGGGAATAAACCTGGTTCCATAACTGTATCTAGACCATGCATAAACGAATCTATGTCTGTAAAATAATAGGGAAACAAGACCCCTAATGAACATTAAATTTACAGAGTAGTAAATATAACGAATAAGAGGTGAAATACCACCACTCAATTAATATTGTATGCCTTTAAAATGAGTAGGCAAAGTAAAAATGTATTTAGAGAATAAGGAATTGTCAGAATAATGTATTATCATAATTATACTAGGATTTAATATTGTTCAGCTGTAAACAGCTTTTAATTGTAATAATGTATGTAATTTTATTCACGTAATAACGTTCAAAAGTGAACACGGCGGTAAATAACCAAATGTAAAAGATAGGAAAATAGTCGCATTTTGCAGTATTAGCAGACGACACTGAGAAACCATGTTTCAAAACACTAGTTTTATGTATTGTCAGTGAAAACTAGGTTCAAACCGGCATTGAGCCACATCAAAATAAAGAACAGAAAATAATCTTTAATTTGATGATAATACCTTAGAGATTGGAATTGTAATAATTTAATAATGAGTGTTAGCATCATTTTTAACCAGATTTAAGAAATTGTCAGTGAATACAAACAATAACAACAATTGGATACAGAAAGCGCGCCGGTGGCGGCTAACAAAAACATTACGTCACTGTAACGGAATTTTGTACCAATCACAAAAGAGTTTACTGAGCGAAATTTGTTCCTAAACGCGATCGAGAAGAGGGGTATATAACCAGAGGGATGCTAAAAATTTCGCATTCGCTTCCTTCTTCACGAGCTAACAAGTCACGGCTCGGCGTTGTCTTATATTTTAATAATCTACTACAACACAATAGTAGTAAATACTTTAAATTTTATCAAAATAATTATTGGAAAGACGATTCATCGTATAAGAGTGCATCGAAAGTTAATAGTGAATCTTTTTAAACAGTGCGTGTATTCGGAACGAGCAAATTTAACTTAACCTGTAAAGTCAACAACCCATTATCAGTAAGAAGAGGGTTATTTCTCGTTTCCAAGTGCGATTAAAGTGCAGCGTATTAGCGATCAATATAATCCGATCGTTAAGGTGTTTAATTTTAATCTATAAAGATTAAAAAGCAAGGTAGTACAGTGACCAATTTTATTGTTTATATGCCTTCTACTGATCGTAACTAGTAACACATTTGTACTGACGCAAAAACAATCAAACTATTAATAGCGAACACTGTATTCATTTATTTAGAGGATTTAATAATCCGACGTAAAAATATATGTGTTAGAATATTATAATATATAATATTATATAATATATTATAATATTAATTAGGATATAAGCAGACGAAATTATCGTTAACCTAATATATAATTACAAGTTTTTAAAGAGGCCAGAAATGAATTACAGTAGAAGCCTGATATAGCGCGGTTGTCGGGTGACATACTTTCCCCCGCGTTATAGGCGTAACCGCGGTATATCGGAAGGTGACCTGTACAGTGACAAATGATGGGGAGGGAGGACCGGGAAAAAGGCTACAGCATAATGCACTACTATATACTGTACGTGAATTATGTCACCAAATGTAGAAATAAAAAATAAGAAAACTGTATTTTAATCCAATACATATTTTAATCTATTTTAATCCAATGGAATATAAAATACACTATTTATACATTGCTCACTCGACCTACTGTAGGCCTAATTGTTGGTCTTAAAAAAGTCCGTAATTGTTGTTTGACGGGATAATGCACAGCGTTTCTTTTCCACGTATTGTTTTATAAACGCGAGGTGCAGCAGATGAACATTATTAGATTCACTTGCCTCTCCGTCCACGAAATTACTTTGTTTATGTGTATTATCACTAACATTTGGAATAACTTCTTTCACTTCCACCCCATTTTCATTTCCATCATCATCATCGTCTTCTTTTTCTTCGCAATTTGCATTTCGGACTGCATCGATGATATCTTTATCTCCTATACATTCTGTAACAGGCTCACCGTTGTCAACTTCTGCCCAGTCATTCAAGTCATCTAGAGTGAAGTTGCAATGCAGAGCACTACTCGCAGACTGTACAGCACTATTAGTGAATCCGGCAACAGAGCAATTTCCATCTGCGATGTTTTGTTCAAAGGAACATTTCTTCCAGGAATTCTGAATCGTAGCCGTACTAATACTTTCCCATGCAAGATCTATTGAATACGCAACTGTTTTCAGGTTTATTGACTTAAGGTAAATTTCCATTTCCTCATCAGAATTCACTATAGCACTCAGAAGTTCACGGCGGTAATGCGCTTTAAATGCTTTTATGATGCCTTGATCTAATGGCTGGATCAGTGCTGTAGTGTTTTTCGGCAAGAACATGACTCCGATTTTCCCATCTCTTGACTGTAGCATATCAGCAGGTGGATGTGCTGGACAGTGGTCAAGGGTCAGTACAGCTTTTTCTTCGAGGTTGAGTGACCGCAGGCGGCTTCTCACAGATGGAACAAATTCTTCATGGAACCATTTACCGAAAATATCACTTGTCATCCAAGCATTTTTTGTATTACGATATGTGATGGGTAATGACGTCATGTTAACATGTTGAAAGCATCTAGGATTTCGGCTTTTCCCTATACAGAGAGGTTTAACTTTGTGGCTGCCTGATTTATTTGTGGCAGACAGGAAGGTAACTCTATCCTTATTTATTTTTAATCCAGATTTATTTATTGAATTATTCACATCCAGAGTTCTGGTAGGAAGCATTCGAAAATACAGAGCAGTTTCATCACAGTTATACACTTGATGGTCATTTAAATCGTTATCGATCATTACTTTGTTTAATGCGTGAGGAAAAAGTGCTGCAGCTTCACTGTCACATGATCGTGCTTCCCCTTCAATGCTTATCTGGCTTATACCATGACGAGATTTCCATCGCGAAAACCACCCATCAGATGCATTAAAGTCACTGTTGCCATGTAAATCACTATGGAATTTCACAGCTTGAGCTCTAATAACTGGTCCTGACAGTGGCACACCTTCACTTCGTTTTATTAAAAACCACCTGTACAGACACTCATCTAGTTCACTATCCTTACCTACTTTAGTCTTTTTTCTTTGCAACCCCACTTCACTTTCAACTGTGTTCACAAAACTTTTAAGTTTATCTTCTTCCTTCATCCACCCTCTAATTGTTCCTTCTGGGATGCCACACTCACATGATAAACTTGCCTTTGACTCTCCGTTCTTCACACGATCAATTATTTTGAGTTTATCACTCACAGAATATGCTTTTCTTTTCTGCGACATCACAAAACTCTACACTATGCGAATTTATGACAAAGACTATACACTTTGATAAGATAATATCAGAGTATGATCTTATACTGTACTGTAATATGAGGGAGAGAAGGGATTTAGTTGGCTGCTTGCCTTGGCATGAATTCTTAGAAACGTAGAGACTGTAAATAGCTCGGGCAATTGTTTATGTCTACAGGTACACTTGAACTGGCAATTCTGGCTGTTGTTTACAACGCCGTTTCCAACAACAAGCCTTTGTTTACAATAAACGCAACGCATTCCAATGTTGTGGCTACGGAAGTCACGATAAACAATTCATAATTTACTCACTCTCTACAAGTAAGAATTTTCGCTAACGGGCGACATACTCTTCACCGCGTTATATCCGAATCCGCAGTATATCGGACCGCGCTATATCGGGCTTCTACTGTACTATCATAGTAGTATCTATTAAAGCAATTATTAACGTTCTATTTTGTATTTTCAAGAACTTACCCTTGAGGTACCTAGTTAATTAAGATTAAAATTTTGTTAATGAACATAAGAGTTTTTTTTAGATTGTGCTTAACTGAGCTAGACCAGATAGCAGACGGATGACTTACAATCCGAATTGTATTAGTGTAAAGAATGTATTTTTATTCAATCTGATTTTTGAGGGTATAATAAACCCATAATGTTATACAGCATAACCTTTGTGTTCAATTATTTCAATTTAGATAAGTAAACCTCAGTATAGCATACACCGAGGTACATTTGAAACAGAAATTTTTCAATACACTATTTGAATCATTTTAAATGCCATAAGCATTTAAACAACCGTAAAAAGTGAACATACAGAAATTTAAAATTAGAAATTTGTTTTTTATGGGAACTTTTCTCGAAGAAAACCCATATGGCGCCCATCTAACATTCAAGGTGCTATAAAACCTTGCTTATAAAGTTTAAACTGCTCAAAGAGAAACTTGACAGTTTATTCAGTGGCGGTGAACGTCAGAACATCAAGTACGACAACCAGGTACGTGAAAAGTGTTCTTTATGTTAATTTATTTGTCCAGACAACACTTGACCTTGACTTACATTGACAACATTTTTCCACAGAAGAGGAGTTCGACTTCAAGTTCGACGCTACCGTTACATTCATTAACAGACCAGCAAATTATTATTTTATCCATAACAAATTATCACACGATAATTAAATCACATTTATCAATTATTATAAAAAATAATTACTGCATGTAATACAAGAGACTCCATTAAACAACAATTGATAATTAAATCTATAAATTATATAGAGGGGGATTTCGTTATATTACAAAGTGGCTTTTCCAACGTGGGGCTTTATTTTAAAAATTCATCAGAATAAATTCGTAGAGTTACATATTGGTGACCAACAGAGTGCGGCTTTAAAAATATACCAAATTAATATATTTTAATAGTACATTTTCATATTAAATTAGCCCGGCAAATACAATAGAATGATCATGCCTCACACACATAGACACGATACAAGATACAAGGCCAGCCAAAGAGAAGGTGCACAAGCGAACACCGAAGTAAATATAGAGGTACAAGAGACGCAACCAACATCCGAAATGGAAGTTGCTACCAACAATACCGTAGAAAACCAACCAGAAGGAACGCCTCCTGCAGAACCCGAGCAACCCAGACAAACTGAGGGAGTCACACAAACAGGGAAGGCGAACTTGTTGGAGATGATGAGAGCGATAATGGAAGAAACATTAAATAAAAATAACGAGTCTTTGAATAAAAATATGGAATCGATTAATAAGAATATCGAATCATTGAAGGAGGATAATCGTGACCTGAATAAGAAAATGGATGACAACAGTAAAGCATTGAAGGAGATTTAAATAAAAAATTAGACAACAGCCAGAAAATGGAGGAGAAAACAGAAAATGGAGGAGAAAATGAACGATATCAGCAAGAAGATGGAGGAGAATAACGAGAAAATAAACACAAAAATAGACAGAGAGATAGCAGTGGTAAAAAGAGAGGTCACGGAAGTACACGAGAGGTGTGAACAATACCACCAAGAGTTACAGCATACCAGAGAAGAGGTTGATGGGCGGATCAACAATATAGAAGAAATAAATGAAGCCCGAATCGAGTCTCTGAAGAAGATGAGCCAGGACGAAATAAAACGAGTAAGAACGGACATAGGAGAAAGATGTGAAGAAATAGACGCATCAGTGAACACCATAAGAACCCTGACTGTCACCAACAAAGAAAAAAATCGAAGAGTTACGTCAACGGGAGATCCTACAAATACGCGAAGAACTCGAAACTATCCGTAACCGACCAGCACAGGGTCACTATCTACAACCCATAGACAACCGCGATATCATCAATTTCAAAAATTATAAGAAGAACCCGATCGAATTTCTGGAACGAGTAGAGGAAAATCTGACCAGAATCCGGGAAAGCAGATGGACGGTAATCCGCAGTTTGATCGATGAATACTTCAAAGAAATACACGATAACTGGTGGACTGCAACCCGCCACGAGATCCAAAGTTATGAGGAGTTCAAGACACTGTTCAGGGCCAAATACTGGTCGGAGTCTACTCAAAACATAGTACGGGATGATATATGTCACGGCAAATATGACGCCAGTCGAGGAACAACTCCAACTTCCTACTTCCTTGGTAAGGTATGTTTGGCCAGAAACCTTGAACCAAGGATACTAGAGGAGTGCCTGGTCACCAAGCTCGCTTATCATTATGAGGAGGGAGTAGCAAGATCACGACAATGGGGGCAGATAAAAACTGTCCAAGCCATGGCAGCATTGCTTGAGGATAACGAACACGAGGGCTACTATAAAAGGAGCCGTAAAAGGAATGACAACTTCCAAGACAGGAATAATAACCAAAATAATAATAACCCTAATTTCCGGAATTATCGAAGTAACTATAATAATTATAATAATAATAATGTGAATAAAAATAATGAGAACAATTATCGGCCAAATAATCAGGGTAATAACAATTACACTGGTATTAATAACAATAATACGAGACGGCCGCAAAATAATAACAACCCCAACCGACCCCAGAACCAAGGTGGAAACAATCAACCACAACAATATAGGAGGGCCAATTATGTCCAAGCCAATAATGAACAGGGAAGAAGGCGGTACTATCCAAGGCACCATAGCTTCAACGGACACGATGACGAGGAGTACCAGTGTGAAGACAGGAGAAACTCACGGGGTGGGCAACGAAGGAGTAGGAGTATTGAAGGCGACAGCCGAAACAACGATTATCGGCCTCAAGTTCATTTCATACCAAACAATGACCAGAATCACCATGGGGGACGGCCCGATATGGAGGAGAGGAGTCAGGTAAACACAACGGACAGACGCGACGAAGAGAATGAAATCTCTTTAAACGCATCGCGGCAGTGAGAAACCAATTAGACCCCTTGCTGAACCATTCTATTGGGTGCAATCACAAAACGACTTCGAACAAAACCATAACAATAATAAGAAGTCACTATTTAAAAAATATCAGACAAGAACTGCTTGAAGAGGAGGAAATTGACCACCATCAATGCAACAATGACATAGCATATGTGACTGCCAAAATAAACGGGGTGGCCACCACATTGATGATCGACACGGGTGCAAATGTCTCGTTAATGGATAGCACAGAAATCAACCGCATACAGGAAGAAAGTAAATCGGTAATACCAACCCTACCGATTAACAATATAATATTAGTGGGAGCGACTGGACGACAGAATAAAACTGTCAAGAAGCAGGTCAATCTTGAAGTGACCAGTCATGGAGTCAAGATCCCAATGATATTTTTGGTAGCTAATGGATTACCATTTCACAGTTTAATTGGCTGCGACATCCTGCGGAAGTACTCAGCAATTATTGACATGAGTAGAGCAAAATTAACTCTGAGTACACAAGATTTGGAATGGATGGCTGAGATCATTGGGAGTAAGGAAGCTCCTCAAGACTGCACCATTTTCCACATAAGAGAAGTGATAAACCCTAGATATCAGACACCTACTGAAGAAGTTGAGTATCAACCGAAAAACGACATTTTGTGGGATGAAAAAATCAAAGAAATCCGACAATTTAAGTCAACCACAAGAGACCATTCACCAAACCCAGACCAAATTGAAATGTTGATCAGAATATACAACAGATAACAGCATGTATTCTCAGACATCCCGAGGAAGGTAAAAAATTACCAATGTGTGTTGAAATTTAAAGAACCCGTAAATTTTAATCGGAAGTCATACCCAATTGCCTATTCTTTAAAGGAAGCAGTTAGGACTGAGATTAACCAATTATTAAAGGATGATATCATTGAGTGCAGTCAGTCACTTTATACTAGCCCTATTGTAGCTATAAAAAAGAAGAACGGGAAAGTGAGACTTTGCTTAGATGCTAGGGAGATTAATAAACACCTGATTAATGACCGAACATCTCCTGGCGAAATAGAGGAAATTTTAAAGAAGTTTCATGGCACACAATTTATTAGTTCATGGGACACCGTCTGCGGATACTGGCAGGTGGAACTGCACCCCCACAGCCGAAAATATGTAGCCTTTATTTTCGAAGGGCGCAACTACCATTTCAAAAGATTGCCCTTCGGGTTAGTGAACTCTGTAGCGATATTTATTCAGTGTATGGACTAAGTATTAGGGCAAAAGCGCTCCAGTTCACTACCATTTATGTAGATGATCTACTCATCACGTTTACCAATTGGGAAGAACATTGTAATAGAATAAACCATGTGTTGAACAAATTGTCAGAAAACAACATCACATTGAAACTTGAAAAATCACAACTAATAGCAAAAGAAGTACAATTTTTAGGTTTCCAATTAACCGAACTGGGGATAACACCATCTAAGGAAAAAGTAGAATCCATACAACAATTCCCCACCCCAAGAAACAAAAAACAATTACAGTCTTTTTTAGGCCTGTGCAATTATTATCGCAAATTCCTAAATAATTATTCGGAATTAACTAAAAATTATCACCACAATTATCTTCAAAGGACAAATGGACATGGGGACCAACCCAAGATACAGTGTTCCAACAAATTAAAACCAAATTCCTGGATACCGTAATGCTACGTCACCCAGACTTCAATAAATCTTTTTACCTAAATTGTGATGCAAGTGACATCAGTTTACGGTCGACACTATACCAAGAGGATGAAGATGGGAACCATCTGGTTATAAGCTTCGCCAGTAGAACACTGAACAAATGCGAACGGAATTATAATGTGACAGAAAAAGAGCTGTTAAGTGTTGTATTTGCTTGCGGAAAATTCCGGACCTATATTTTAGGATATCCAATAACAGTACGGACAGACCACAAGTCCATATCCTTCCTAAAGAACTGTAAATTAAGCCACGGTCGTTTAAGATGGACCCTAGTCTTACAAGAATATAACATCAGTTGGGAGTACATTCCAGGCAAAAAGAATATAGCAGCAGACATATTGTCACGCATAAACATAACCAATCAGACCTATGAAGGAGAGAAGGAGACGATTGCAAAAGTCTATCACATCATTAAGAGTCGGTCAGACTTAGAAGAAATAATTAAAGAAGTAGAGCAACACCAGAAGCAAGACAGCAAATTAATGCTAATCCATCAAAGACTAAGTGCACAAGACAGTAGAATAATACAATACTATTGTTTACACCACGATTTATTATTCATTAAGACAAAATACCATAACAATACCTGGAAGTTGGTAATACCCAAAACATTAGAAAAAGATATCGTAACGGATTATCACATACGTTATGGACACATGGGAGCACTCAAGGTGGTAAGAGCACTATAAAAACACCTGTACATTAAGGACATAAACAGAAGAGTGCGTAATTATATCAGGAGTTGCCAAATATGTCAACTGGTGAAATGCACCAACGAAAAGAAAGATGGACTAATGATACCTATAACTTCATCAAACAAGTTAGAAAAAGTTTTCCTAGACATCCGCGGTCCATTCCCTAGAAGTGGAGGTAGACATCAATATAAATACCTCATAATAATTTTCGACCATTACACAAAATACATGAAGTTATATCCAATAAAACGTGCCACAACAAATAAGATACTTAATATTATTATACGAAGCTATATACCTGAAGTGGGGAGTCCAAAAACTATCATAACGGATCATGGTACCCAGTTCAAAGGTAAAAGATGGAGGGACACACTGCTGGATCATGGGGTGAAAACATATAAAACCTCAGTATACCATCCCAGCAGTAACCCGTCCGAAAGAGTGCTGAGAGAAGTTGGGAGAATTCTCAGGACATATTGTTCCAACCAGCAAAGGAAGTGGAGTGAGTATATATCAGCAACAGAAGACTATAAATCTAGCTCACCACCAATCAATAGAAACCACACCTTATAATGCCATGTTTGAGAAACATCCACCACGAGAAATTTGTAACATTATTAATTTTCCACAAAGCCAGGAATACCAATTCGACAAAATCCAATTCCATAATAAGATTGTCGAGAAAATCGAACAGAGAAAAAGAAAGTACCAAAACAAGGTACCATCGAAAATCATACAGTACCATGTAGGTGAACAAATACTACTAAGAAATAGAGAATTACCCAGTACAATGGAGGGTATCACTAAGAAACTGCTATTACTGTATACAGGTCCGTATACAATAACAAAGAACAATCAGAACAATACTTATGAAATTTCTGACTCAATAAGTAGGAAAATCAAGGGTACATTTAACCAAGCATCCTTGAAAAAATATTATGTATAATGAAAACTATCATGAAATGTAGAAGGTCATAATGTCTACAGTACTAAGATATATAATACTATAAGCAAAAATAAATAAAATGACTCCAAGAAAATTTAATTGACCCATAATGAGCCGAATAGAATGGTGAAAGCGCGAAAACCCCTTATAATCCAGAATAAATGATTTAACCATCTATCATTTGAAGGAGCAGAGGAGCAAAACAACAAAGAGAGTAATACAAAGGAAGGCTATAACAAGGAATGGAAGAGATAATTAAATAATAAATCCACAACTGTGAAGTAAACCACTATTGAATAAACCTAATATACTATAATACTCTAATACTCCAACATTAATTTCAACAAATGAAATTATCATCCAGAATAAGTGTAAAAAAAAAAATATATCTATCACTTGAAGGAGTAGAGGAGCAAACCACCAAAGCGAGTAATATAAGAGAAGGCTATTATAAGGGAAAGAATAGAAAAGAAAAATGTTTATCAAATGAATATTGTAAACCCCCTGATAATCCAAGAAGATAACGAACAAAGAGTTAAAAACCCAGTGTATAAACAGTGTTAAAAGTGAACTATAGTGAAACTAAAGAAGAATTTAAAGACCAACTGCATCATTATATAGTGATAAATTTAAGTGTGTAAATTGAAAGCATTGAAACAACCAAAACAACGTACAACCTAGTATTGATGAATAGCAGCAAGGCTGATAATAAATATAACAAATATGTCAAGTTATAAAATAATGACCTGTGAAGAGAAATATGTTAGATAAAATGACAAAGCATGATAAGTGATAATAATGAAACCTCTAATCCTTTGAGTATTCTATTGAATATAATGTCTTATATTGAAAAATAAATGATATATTATGTTTTATTATGTTGTGATAGTGCAACTGTTGTTATGTGCAACTTTTTATTGTCCCAGACAGAGATGAAGATTCCTCTGATTCTGTGGGTGTATAGTTGAGGAACGGCAGAGAATGGATGCCAAATAGAGCCCCTCTGACTCCGAACCCGCTATAAATGTTAGGGAATTGTAATATGTCAAGGATTGAATAAACCACTGTGAGGTGAATGAAAGAACCAAGGAATTCGTCACAAGAATCAAGATGTGTGTATTGTAAAGAAAAAATGTATTATTGAAAAACAGGGAAATTGTTAATTCAAGAACTAAGATATGATATAACTAAATGACTAAGAGTATAAAAAGCTTGAACAATACTAGTGAGCTGAAAGTAATACTAGCAGAGAACTCAGTCTAGAGCAACACACCAACAGACTATTGAACTTAATGCAGATAGAAGCAGTAATATTATGATTAAACAAAACAAAGTGATAATTTCTTCAAACTATAAAACTTTTCTCAAATTATCAATTTTGAGAGGGGAGTATATGTAACACCACAAAATGTTACATAACCAAACCACACACCAGAAGGGTAAAATATGACACTAAAGTTATAAAGTGAATCATTGTAATGAATGTAACAAAGAAGAGAAGGACCAGCATAGAAGAAAGAAGAGGAAGGACCCCAAGAAGCAGTGATGAATACACTGCATGACACTACAACTTAAACACTATTGCTGACTATGACCAATGGACATGCAAAGTTCACAAATAAGCTGTCAAGTGAACCAGTTCATGACATTAATGTGTAGAGTCATGTAATTAGAAACTGAATAACCAATGACTTTAATAAAGCAATAACAATAACAGCATTTTGGCTGAAAATAGAAGAACAATGATATATAAATAACAAAGACTATTACTATATTAGCTGTAGCCACAAAGCTATAAAAAGCTAGCTTTACCAACAAAGATGTAACAATATAGAGTAAGGATACTGTAACGTATCAAAATAACGGTTACATAAAAATAATATAATACGTCAAATAAAAGTGTACCATAAGCATATTTCATCAAACATGGAAGAAGGAACAGAAGTATGAAAATCAAACGTGTATCTATAAATGAATAATGTTAAAGCAACCCAACGAAGAAGAAAGAAGAATCATAAAAATATATCATCGAGTAGAAAGAAGAAAGAGAGAATACAATGGATCAATATAATACGTTAGCAATATAGGCCCAATAGATCAAAACAGTGAGGGGATATACCAAGAATTACTATCATCATAAGGAAGAGACGAACCAATAGATCAAAATATTGAGGGGATATACCAAGAATTACTATCATCATAAGGAAGAGACGAACCAATAGATCAAAATAGTGAGGGGATATGCCAAGAATTACTATCATCATAAGGAAGAGACATATTAAATGTAATTATCATAGTGAGAGGATAAACTAATTTACCATAATAGTGAGACAAATATAAGATAATGATTATCATAATAATGAGTGAAAATGTTGAAAATTATAACTATATTAAATGAACATGAATTATCACAAATAGTGAGGAACCAAAAAATGCCTTACAAGTGAGAAACAATTAAAATGAAGAATAAACAATTGAATAACCAGAAGAAGAAGAAGGAGAAGAAGAAATGTACCATGAAGAATGAAGATTAAGTATAACTAGAACAAGACACCAGCATTCCCAAAATATGGAAGGCAACACAACTAGTATAATAACCAAAATATGAATACTGATTACAAGATTAGTAGTAATAAAATCTATCTATCAAGGAAGGACATAGTGAAACCAATATAATAAAAACCAAGTGTTGAACCTTAGTAAATGATCACAAACAATAATAGTGAATACTTTATATAAGTGCAACAATAAATAGTGTAATGACACTAACCCCAAATAAGCAACACATACAATATGAGTGAAGTGTTTATGACAAAGGAAAGTGAATAAAAATTAATAAGTGAAATCAACGGTTATCAAGTGAAATACACAAACAATTAGTGTACCAATTGTAATCCAAGATTGTAAAACCACAAACATACTTGGTAAGACCACCAATTTAATGGAACTGAAAAGAGAAATAATTGCTCAAAAAGTCCAATGATAAAAGCTATATAATCCTTGATATGCAATGTGCCTGAATGTCATAGTAACACAGGACATAATGTAGATAAATGTTATAACCAATATGTAGTAAACAAACTAATTTGTTAAGAAGAAACAAACCAATGTATACAAGCCAAGATGCAACCCACCAAAAGGTGTAACATAGTTAAGTAAAAAACCAAGTATTATTGTATAAACATATAGTGTAAAATGTGTACAAAGTGTGTAAAACATAGTAATAAACAATGGTAGTAACATGCCATAATGACATGACAGTATTTAAGCTGAATATTGAATAAAGTAAGAAGCATATTGTTGCCAACTGAGTAACACATAACCTCATCTGAACAGGACCTACAACATAAAATCATACACAATAATTAGATAAAGTAATTACCAGTAATTGTTTCAAACAGAGACCAAATAAGAACAAATGTACAAGACAATGAATACCTTATGAACTGGAGAACACAACTATATAAACCAGATTATTAATAATAACAATAAACAAATTAGACAGAATCCCAAGTGACTAGAGAGTTAATCAAAAAACCACAACAAAACTTGTAAAGAGAGAGTAAGGAAGTTTACCAGTAGTTAGAAGAATGTTCAATTCAACTATGAGAATACCTCACAATCATTGTATAAATAATTTAATAACTATAATCTAATAAACTAATTAACTGTAATCATAGGACTAGGTGTAAATAACCATCCTACTGTAACTTAAAGAAATTTCAACTAACAAAAAGCTAGCAAGTGCACTAAACAGACCATGTACAATGTCTGTGTACACTTTAATTATCAATAATGCATATAATATATGATAAAAATAACTAAATGAGAGTGACAGAATGGCGAAATACTAGCATAGTGTATTTTAAACAATGCTATATGTGTAAATAAGATAACATTTGCTGGAGTAAAGTATCAGCAAATATATGTAAAAGTGTTAAATAACATTTTGATACCAAAGGTATGTAATAGTATAAGAAATAATGGTGATATAAGCAAATACAAATGCTTAGACATGTATGGCTTGTACGCCATGAATGCATTTTGCTTAAATCACAAATATGTTAATATTATGTGTTAAATAATGAGAGATATGGACTCTAAACGTTTAATTATAAGCATTATGTTATAATAACACCAAAATATAGTGGAAAAAACTTATTTTTTATTAAGAGCCACTATATGTGTATTGTATAAAGTGAAGTGAGTTGTTAATGGACGGATTTATTACTTGTTTGGACTTAAATTAAAGACACAAGTATCCGCAAAACAATGCGACTATTCAAATGACGATCTGACGATTAATAAGAAACTTATGGATATTATAAGATTTTCTGTCATTTCCGAATGGGAATAGCTGAGTCTCGAACCCAAAGCATAGACGCTAAAAATTAAAATTTTAATATAACCAAGGCATTTGGGGTAGAGAGTACAGACTTCTACACCAATAGGATGATCTGATTTTACCAGACGCGAGAAGGAGCTTCGATGAGAAGAATTAATTGTCTGTCAGCCACAGATGCGAGCGGAGCCCGCGACAGTCATCAAGAAAACATTTTGAAATGTGCGCGTCAGATAGTAAACAATTATAATTAACCTCAACTGAAGACTAATTTTTTTCTCGTGTGACAGTGCTACGAAAAATGAAGTGAATTATTAAAACATTGCCCGTGTATAATAAAGGCAATGTTAAATGAAATATGCAGGGAGTACTATCAGTTAATGAATTTAAAAAAAAAATGAAAAATATAATTTTCGTCAGTTGACGAATATTATAGTGGACTACGTTAGCCAAGCACACACTATGCATGGTTAATCTAGCGAACGATGAGATATTAGCAGGCACAATGAATAAAAGTTCTCGTTTAATTTAATAATGGTATTTAATTAAAATATTTTAATATTTGTGTAAGAAAAAATAATAACAGCAGTCGAAGTAATGATAAATACCGCAAACAACACTTGTAACATATAGTCGCTTACTTGACTACAATCCCAGTTGTACTTCATAAATAATGATTTTACATACGAGAACAATCACTGCCGTTAATTATCCATCTTATTACGATAAATAATGTTTTTGAAAATAGTATTAAGATTTCAATAATATTAAATAACTTATTTTGTTAACTTACTCTCATATATAGGTAAACTAACCTATAACCAACAAATACTTCTGTGCCAACAAAGAGTCACGCCAGTCATTAACAATACTTTTTTGAATAGACTCAATAAGAAGAATTTTTCTATTCTTTATCAAATCCAGTTCATAATAATAATTAAACCAGTAATATTGTTTTATAGTGTAACGTTTATAACATGTGTTACACAGCTTTAAATAACTAACTGCAGCACACCTGCTGTACGACAATACGGTAATTTTAATATCGTATTGAGGTTAACTATTTTTAATTTTTTATCTTGATCATTCTATATGAATAAATATTATTCTTATTAGATATCGATCTTTGTATCTTGCATCATGTAAATTCAAAGAATCCATGAAAATTTGGTAACTATAATAACCAAAATTAACATAACAAGAATTACCATAATATTGTATATTGTACCAGTGTTACCAGCCCTGAGCTGAAGAATTTTCAGAAAATAATTAACTTTGTTGTTTTTAAAGATTTATTTATTGTTTAAAAAAAAAAGGGTTTCATTTAATTTAACTAATGTTAATAAACGCCTAAATATCTTACCAGTGAACAGAGAGTATTTATTTCTTTTAAATAGGCACAAATAACTTGCATTTTAGAAGCAATTGTTTCTCAAGGTGGCGGCAATATCCCAGCGGCCAGTATTTGAATATTTAATCCACGATTAAATATCATTATCATTTTATTTACTGTGTATATGTTAATGACAAGGTGAAGTATTTTGTGTGTTATTCATGTCTTTCCAGTGAGATAGAGCAACATATTAGGAAGATTGAAGACGTTCACGGATGGTAAGTGGCGAGGTAGATACATCAAGAGAACAGTTATTACAGTCCTTTTAAACATAGACATTATTTTAAACATAAACATTACTATTCACATAAATATCATTATATTACAACGTGACGCCCATCGCGGGGCTTGATTAGCCAATCACACAAACAAATAACGATATTATATTACAACGTGGCGCCCAACGTCTGAGCACGAATTAGGACGACAATATTCAACAAAACAAAATAAATAAATAATTATTAAACCTAATTCGGCGGCAATTACATTGCAAAGATATAAAGATGTACCGAAGATCGACGTCGAAGAGGCGAGCGGTGGAAGCTGAAAAACAAGCCAGGATGGAGGAGAAGGAAGCAACGTCGGCAGAAGACGTGGAAGAAATATTAATTACGATGGAAGACAGACAACCTGAACCGGTGGAGGAGGTCCAGCAACCAGAAGGTCAACCGGAAATGAACCAACCGGAGAAACCAATGCAACCAGGGGGCACAGACTTCATGGAAATGATGAGAGCAATAATGGAAGAGACTTTAAAGAAGAACATAGAATCATTGAAGGAGGACAACCAATCCACAAAGGAGGAATTAAGCAAGAAAATGGAAGAAGGCCAGAAGAAAATGGAAGAAGGCCAGAAGGAGAGCCAGAAGAACATGGAATTGTTGAAGGAAGATTTGAATAATAAGATAGATGAAACAAATAAGAAGACGGAAGAGTTATTGACAAAAAATATAGAAATAATCAGAGAGAATTTATCTGAAGAATTGGGAGTCAAAATCAGTGAGACAAATAAGAAGATAGATGAACTGAACAAGCACATTAACGAGAAAATTGAAGCAATTAAGAGTGATAACGAGAAGATATGGCAACAGATGACCGATAATAACTGCAGAACGGAAGAGATCGCAAGAACGACCATAGAAACAATAGATAAGAAAATAGAAGAAAACCAAGAAGCGACAGTGGAGAGGATGGGAGTGATGGCAACGGAATCCGAGGAGAGATGTCTGACGTACGCCGAGAATGCGAACTCAACAAACAGGAGATTGTGCAAACCAAAACGGATATCCACAACCGTATTGACATTCTTGAAGAAACCCGTACTAAACAAATGGAGGTAGTGGAGCGTAGACAAGCAGACATGGTAATCGCACACACCACACTAGGGGAGAAGTGTGAAGAGATGAAAACAACGGTGGACGCAGTAAAGAACCAGGTAAATAGCGACAGAGAACGATTAACCGAACGGCAACAACGAGAATTCGACGACCTCAGGGATGAGATGAAACGTTGAGAGCATACCCAAGTACAATGATGGGTCTACCACACATGGACGGACGAGAGAGCATAGATTTCAGAGCCTACAAGAGGAATCCTCTCGAATTCTTGGAGAGAGTTAACGAAATATTGAACCGGAATAAAGAGAATCGATGGACGATAATAAAAGGAATGCTCGACGAATACTTTAGAAATGTTTTTGACAATTGGTGGACGGTAACCAGGCATGAAGTGAATAGCTATGCAGCATTCAAGATAGCGTTTAAAATGAAATACTGGTCAGAATCCACCCAAAACATCATTAGAGACGATATAAGTAATGGCAAGTACGACCCCAACGCCGGACAATCCATGACAGCATATTTTTTAGGAAAGATATGCCTAGCGAGGAACTTGGAGCCAGCAATACCGGAAGAGTGCCTGGTAACCAAACTGGCATACCACTTCAATCAAGGTGTATCACAAGGAAGATTGAATGCCCAAATAAAAACAGTACAAGGGATGTCCGCGCTCCTGGAAAACCACGAGAAGGAGCGGTACTATCAAAGAAACCGTCAGAGGCCAGGACAACAGTATGACCGGGGTGGACCGGGTAATAATAATCCCCATACCAACAATGATAGGCCCAACTACAGAGGGAACTTCAACAACCCGACGCGGTTCAATAATGACCAAAATCCCAGACCAAATAACAGTGGTAATAATACCAACCACAACGACCGGGGAAATCAAAATAACCCTAGGCCAAATAATTATCAAGGAAATAATAATTATCGACCGAACAACAATTATTACCGGCCGTATAATAATAACCATAATAATAATAATAATTACAGACCGAACAACGGAAATAACGGTGGTAATAATTTTAGAAGGGTACACTACGCTAATGCCAGTCGAGGTGGCAATAGTAGACCGTACTACCAGGGTCGCCGGAGTTACCACAGTAATAACAGCTGGAGCAACAGCGATAGGGAAGATCATGAATCTGGATATAACGCTAACAGAAGCCACAGTAGCGAAGACAATCGGCGGGAACAAGGAAATGAAGAAGTTTATCACAACGGGAATGGACCAGGACCCCAAGAACAGAGTGCATCCAACTCAGCAGACAGGCACCCGGACAATGGTGACCTGCCTTTAAATGGGCAACGGCAGTGAAAACCGCAACATCACCCTCACTGAACCGGTCTATTGGGTCTAACGTATCAAGAAACACAACGGAATCAATTGTTATCCTCCAGAACAATTACTTAAAAAATATTCGCAACGATTTAATGGAAGAAAAAGAAAATAACGTCGACAACGCCGTTAACAGCGAAATCCCCTATATAACAGTTAACGTCAACGGGATCAAGGCGACGGCCATGATAGATACAGGGGCCAATGTATCATTAATTGATAAAATTGAATTAAACCGGATACAAACAGGAAATAAAACAATAATACCGACGTTGCCAATAAACAATATTATCTTAGTTGGAGCAACGGGTCGGCAGAATAAAACTATCCGGAACCAAGTACAATTAGAGATATTAAGCAACGGCGAAACCATCCCAATGATTTTCTTAGTAGCGAGTGGGCTACCCTTTACCTTGTTAATTGGCTGCGACATATTAAGGAAATATGCGGCCATTATTGATATGAGCAGAGCCAAGGTATCTCTGAACTCAGGTGACATTAGATGGACAGCAGAGTTGATCGAAAACAGGAAGGCCCCTCCTGAACACATCATATATTACATCCAGGAAGGCCACGACCAGAGGGAACAAATGCCGATCAAGGGAGAGATTCGCCATAACAAAGGAGACACGTTGTGGATGGAAAAGCTAGAAGAAATTAAGAAATTCCAAACAGCTAGAGTCGACAGGATTCTGACAGATGAACAGATAGCAAAATTAATCCAAATTTATAACAAATACAGGCATGTATTTTCAGATACGCCAGGGAAAGTGAAAAATTTCCAGTGCGAAATAAAATTCAAGGAACAAACTGAATTCAAAAGAAAATCTTACCCTATAGCTTTTTCGTTAAAAGAAGCAGTCCGTTTAGAAATACAACGGTTAATCAAAGATGATATCATTGAACTAAGTAACTCCCCGTACACCAATCCAATTGTAGCAGTACCAAAGAAGAATGGCGCAATAAGGATTTGCTTAGACGCCAGGGAGATAAACAAGGCCATAATAAATGACAGAACGTCGCCTGGAGAAATCGATGAAATACTTAAGAAATTCCATGGCATAAAGTACATCAGTATATGGGACACAGTGTGTGGGTATTGGCAGGTGGAATTACACCCCAACAGCAGAAAGTATACGGCCTTTATATTTGAAGGGCGTAACTACCAATTTAAAAGGTTACCCTTCGGCCTAGTAAATTCCGTGGCAGTCTTTGTAAAATGTATGGATGAGATTTTAGGTCAAAATACACTTCAATTCACTACAGTGTATGTTGATGATTTGCTCATTACCTCCAACAATTGGGAGGAACACTGCAACAGGGTGGCACAAGTATTGCAAAAATTGGATGACAACAACATCACATTAAAATTAGAGAAATCCAAACTCATAGCCAATGAAGTGCAATTTCTGGGTTTTAATTTGTCTGAAATGGGCATAACCCCAGCACAAGAAAAGATGGAAGCTATACAGCGCTTTCCTGTACCCAAAAACAAGAAACAGTTGCAATCGTTTCTTGGGATTTGCAATTATTACAGAAAATTTCAAAATAATTATTCGGAATTGACATCTAAATTTTCCCAACAATTGTCATCAAAAGATAAGTGGAGATGGGGACCCGAACACGACACAACCTTCGAGATGATAAAAGAGATGTTCCTCAAAACCGTAATGTTACACCACCCAAATTTTAATAAAAATTTTTACATGAATTGTGACGCAAGTGACGTAAGTCTGGGATCCATCTTATACCAAGAAGACGAGGAAGGCAACCATCAGGTGATCAGTTTTGTTAGTAGGACACTCAACAAGTGTGAGCGCAATTATCACACTACGGAGAAGGAACTCCTCAGCATAGTGTTCGCTTGTGAGAAGTTCCGAACATATATTTTGGGATACCCAATCACAGTGCGTACGGACCACAAATCAATATTATTCTTAAAGAACTGCAGATTAAAGCATGGAAGACTGACGAGGTGGACACTAACACTCCAAGAATACAACATACATTGGGAATACGTCCCTGGTAAAAACAACATTGCTGCAGATGTGTTGTCCAGAGTAAACATACAAGCCCAAACATTCGAAGGAGAGAAGGAGACCATCGCTAAAGTTTACCATATCTTGAAAAGCAGATCCGAATTGGCAGACATACTAACAAATATACAAATCAACCAACAAAACGATCCCAAAATCAGCAATATAATACAGAGATGAAAGAGTTGTCCCATATTATTGTGTCCATAATGATTTATTGTTCACTAAAACCAAACAATCCAATGATCAATGGAAAATAATAATACCCAAAATTATTGAAAAAGAAATTGCAATTGACTACCATATAAGATATGGACATATGGGGGCCATAAAAGTGGTCAAGGCGTTAGAAGAGCATGTATACTTTAAGGATATGAATCATAGAGTGAAAAAATACATACAACATTGTCATCTGTGTCAGCTAGTTAAGTGTAACAATGAAAAGAAAGAAGGAGTGATGATACCCATTACATCTACAAAGAAACTCGAAAAGGTGTTTGTGGATATTTGTGGACCATTTCCACGCAGTGGCGGCAGACACCAGTACAAATACATAGTGATAATTTTTGATCACTACACAAAATCCACCAAACTCTACGCCATAAATAGAGCAACGACAAGCAAAATTTTGGAAATTATAACACTAAAATACTTCCCAGAGATCGGAAAACCTCAGTCCATAATTACGGACCATGGAACGCAATTCAGAGGCCGAAAATGGAGGGATACTTTAATGAACCAAGGTGTAAAAACATACAAGACATCGGTATACCACCCTAACAGCAACCCGGCTGAAAGAGTCCTAAGAGAGGTAGGCAGAATCTTAAGGACATACTGCTACACACAACAGAGGAGATGGGAAGAATATTTATCACCAACAGAAGATTTCATAAACTTAGCTTGTCACCAATCGACTAATGAAACACCCTATACTGCTATGTTTGAACAAAGACCACACCGAGAAATAACAGAAATAATTAATTTTCCACAAGGAAGCAAATATGAATGTAACAAAGTAAAGTTTTATAATAATGCAGTTGGGCGAGCTGAAAAACTCAGACTAAAGTATAAAAAATCACGGCCTAAAATCATCATATACGAAGTGGGAGATAAAGTGCTATTAAAAAACAGAGAACTCCCAAGTGCTATAGAAGGAATTGCTAAGAAATTGTTACTGCTATACACAGGCCCATATACTGTTACCAAAAACAATATGAACAATACATATGAAATACAAGATCCTGTAACGAAGAAAATTAAAGGTAATTATAATCAGACTTCCATAAAACGATATATTGAAGATTGAATAATGTAAAAAGATGGAATATTATAATGGAAATTATTTAATGTTGATACTAAGTACGAAATGGTAATTATAAATGTAAGAATAAATGTTGACAAGATATTGATATTATGACATAAAAGTGTAACCCAAAGAAATAATATAAAATGTGAAGAAAATTGTAATTTGCCCGTACTACTAATGCTTAGAAAAAAGAAAATATACGAGGCCGACACACAACATCCATGGCAAAATGATATTTCCAACAGCCAGTCAACAGTAACTTACCATCTTACCCGTACTAATATAAGAAAGAAGATATACGAGACCGACGCCTACCACCTATGGCACGTAAATATTTCCAACAGCCAGTCAACAGTAATTTACCATCTTACCCGTACCAATGTAAAAGAAATTATACGAGGCCGACACACAACATCTATGGCAAAATGATATTTCCAACAGCCAGTCAACAGTAATTAACCATCTTACCCGTACCAATGTAAAAGAAAATATACGAGGCCGACACACAACACCTATGGCAAAATGATATTTCCAACAGCCAGTCAACAGTAATTTACCATCTTACCCGTACCAATGTAAAAGAAGATATACGAGAACAACGCATAACATCTACGGCACATATTAAAATTCCTAGAGCCAGTCAACAGTAACTTACCATCTTACCCGTACTAATATAAGAAAGAAGATATACGAGACCGACGCCTACCACCTATGGCACGTAGATATTTCCAACAGCCAGTCAACAGTAATTTACCATCTTACCCGTACCAATGTAAAAAAGAAATTATACGAGGCCGACACACAACATCCATGGCAAAATGATATTTCCAACAGCCAGTCAACCAGTTATTAACATCTTACCCGTACTACAAAAATAAGGAAGAAATATACGAGATGATATACAGAAAAAGCAACATAAGAAGTTGGAGAAGTGGGAGCAAGTGAATATTATTGATATGAACAGATATATGATACCCAAACATGAGGCAAAAAACCAAAAGAGAGCCTATACTAAATGAAATGTAACAGAAAGACGTGGATCATGAAGGTGAAGAAGATTACGAAGTGACGTTCAATGTAATACCAAGAGAAAATATTAATTGATGACAAAGAAGAATGAAAAATAATATACTAACGAAGGAGATCATGTGAAAATACCAGTGATGAAATGTAATCAAACTATCCCAGTAAAATGTGAAGAATTAAGTTAAGATGAATCAAGAAGAGGAGAATATAATAATGTATAAACCGCAGATGCGTGAAATAATCCCAAGGATATTTATTATTTGTCGAAAGAACGACTACTTTATATTTTGAGATGAATTGACTGATGAATTATTCCAGCAATCATTTATATTATTGACAGAGATGATGTACCTCTGAATTTATTGATGTTAGTATGGCCAGCAGAGATGTATGCCACAGTGAGCCACTCTGAACTGCACCAGCTAAAATTATGTTAGGGAATTAGGGAATTAAATAAACAAGGGAGATAATTACATGGAAAGAAAAATAATTATGATTCAAATAGAAGAGAATGAAGGGATATAAGAACATAAGAGTCAACTTGGAAATATACAACAATTGATGAATTCTGCAGAAAATAAGTATACGAATTCAGAATTAATCAATTCTTATAGGAAGGCATATGTAATATATCAAAATAACGGTTACAAGAAAGAGAGAATACAATGGATCAATATAATACGTTAGCAATATAGGCCCAATAGATCAAAATATTGAGGGGATATACCAAGAATTACTATCATCATAAGGAAGAGACGAACCAATAGATCAAAATAGTGAGGGGATATGCCAAGAATTACTATCATCATAAGGAAGAGACATATTAAATGTAATTATCATAGTGAGAGGATAAACTAATTTACCATAATAGTGAGACAAATATAAGATAATGATTATCATAATAATGAGTGAAAATGTTGAAAATTATAACTATATTAAATGAACATGAATTATCACAAATAGTGAGGAACCAAAAAATGCCTTACAAGTGAGAAACAATTAAAATGAAGAATAAACAATTGAATAACCAGAAGAAGAAGAAGGAGAAGAATAAATGTACCATGAAGAATGAAGATTAAGTATAACTAGAACAAGACACCAGCATTCCCAAAATATGGAAGGCAACACAACTAGTATAATAACCAAAATATGAATACTGATTACAAGATTAGTAGTAATAAAAACTATCTATCAAGGAAGGACATAGTGAAACCAATATAATAAAAACCAAGTGTTGAACCTTAGTAAATGATCACAAACAATAATAGTGAATACTTTATATAAGTGCAACAATAAATAGTGTAATGACACTAACCCCAAATAAGCAACACATACAATATGAGTGAAGTGTTTATGACAAAGGAAAGTGAATAAAAATTAATAAGTGAAATCAACGGTTATCAAGTGAAATACACAAACAATTAGTGTACCAATTGTAATCCAAGATTGTAAAACCACAAACATACTTGGTAAGACCACCAATTTAATGGAACTGAAAAGAGAAATAATTGCTCAAAAAGTCCAATGATAAAAGCTATATAATCCTTGATATGCAATGTGCCTGAATGTCATAGTAACACAGGACATAATGTAGATAAATGTTATAACCAATATGTAGTAAACAAACTAATTTGTTAAGAAGAAACAAACCAATGTATACAAGCCAAGATGCAACCCACCAAAAGGTGTAACATAGTTAAGTAAAAAACCAAGTATTATTGTATAAACATATAGTGTAAAATGTGTACAAAGTGTGTAAAACATAGTAATAAACAATGGTAGTAACATGCCATAATGACATGACAGTATTTAAGCTGAATATTGAATAAAGTAAGAAGCATATTGTTGCCAACTGAGTAACACATAACCTCATCTGAACAGGACCTACAACATAAAATCATACACAATAATTAGATAAAGTAATTACCAGTAATTGTTTCAAACGGAGATCAAATAAGAACAAATGTACAAGACAATGAATACCTTATGAACTGGAGAACACAACTATATAAACCAGATTATTAATAATAACAATAAACAAATTAGACAGAATCCCAAGTGACTAGAGAGTTAATCAAAAAACCACAACAAAACTTGTAAAGAGAGAGTAAGGAAGTTTACCAGTAGTTAGAAGAATGTTCAATTCAACTATGAGAATACCTCACAATCATTGTATAAATAATTTAATAACTATAATCTAATAAACTAATTAACTGTAATCATAGGACTAGGTGTAAATAACCATCCTACTGTAACTTAAAGAAATTTCAACTAACAAAAAGCTAGCAAGTGCACTAAACAGACCATGTACAATGTCTGTGTACACTTTAATTATCAATAATGCATATAATATATGATAAAAATAACTAAATGAGAGTGACAGAATGGCGAAATACTAGCATAGTGTATTTTAAACAATGCTATATGTGTAAATAAGATAACATTTGCTGGAGTAAAGTATCAGCAAATATATGTAAAAGTGTTAAATAACATTTTGATACCAAAGGTATGTAATAGTATAAGAAATAATGGTGATATAAGCAAATACAAATGCTTAGACATGTATGGCTTGTACGCCATGAATGCATTTTGCTTAAATCACAAATATGTTAATATTATGTGTTAAATAATGAGAGATATGGACTCTAAACGTTTAATTATAAGCATTATGTTATAATAACACCAAAATATAGTGGAAAAAACTTATTTTTTATTAAGAGCCACTATATGTGTATTGTATAAAGTGAAGTGAGTTGTTAATGGACGGATTTATTACTTGTTTGGACTTAAATTAAAGACACAAGTATCCGCAAAACAATGCGACTATTCAAATGACGATCTGACGATTAATAAGAAACTTATGGATATTATAAGATTTTCTGTCATTTCCGAATGGGAATAGCTGAGTCTCGAACCCAAAGCATAGACGCTAAAAATTAAAATTTTAATATAACCAAGGCATTTGGGGTAGAGAGTACAGACTTCTACACCAATAGGATGATCTGATTTTACCAGACGCGAGAAGGAGCTTCGATGAGAAGAATTAATTGTCTTTCAGCCACCGATGCGAGCGGAGCCCGCGACAGTCATCAAGAAAACATTTTGAAATGTGCGCGTCAGATAGTAAACAATTATAACTAACCTCAAATGAAGACTAATTTTTTTCTCGTGTGACAGTGCTACGAAAAATGAAGTGAATTATTAAAACATTGCCCGTGTATAATAAAGGCAATGTTAAGTGAAATATGCAGGGAGTACTATCAGTTAATGAATTTTAAAATAAAATGAAAAATATAATTTTCGTCAGTTGACGAATATTATAGTGGACTACGTTAGCCAAGCACACACTATGCATGGTTAATCTAGCGAACGATGAGATATTAGCAGGCACAATGAATAAAAGTTCTCGTTTAATTTAATAATGGTATTTAATTAAAATATTTTAATATTTGTGTAAGAAAAAATAATAACAGAAGTCGAAGTAATGATAAATACCGCAAACAACACTTGTAAAATATAGTCGCTTACTTGACTACAATCCCAGTTGTACTTGATAAATAATGATTTTACATACGAGAACGGTCACTGCCGTTAATTATCCATCTTATTACGATAAATAATGTTTTTGAAAATAGTATTAAGATTTTAATAATATTAAATAACTTATTTTGTTAACTTACTCTCATATATAGGTAAACTAACCTATAACCAACAAATATTTCTGTGCCAACAAAGAGTCACGCCAGTCATTAACAATACTTTTTTGAATAGACTCAATAAGAAGAATTTTTCTATTCTTTATCAAATCCAGTTCATAATAATAATTAAACCAGTAATATTGTTTTATAGTGTAACGTTTATAACACGTGTTACACAGCTTTAAATAACTAACTGCAGCACACCTGCTGTACGACAATACGGTAATTTTAATGTCGTATTGAGGTTAACTATTTTTAATTTTTTATCTTGATCATTCTATATGAATAAATATTATTCTTATTAGATATCGATCTTTGTATCTTGCATCATGTAAATTCAAAGAATCCATGAAAATTTGGTAACTATAATAACCAAAATTAACATAACAAGAATTACCATAATATTGTATATTGTACCAGTGTTACCAGCCCTGAGCTGAAGAATTTACAGAAAATAATTAACTTTGTTGTTTTTAATGATTTATTTATTGTTTAAAAAAAAGGGTTTCATTTAATTTAACTAATGTTAATAAACGCCTAAATATCTTACCAGTGAACAGAGAGTATTTATTTCTTTTAAATAGGCACAAATAACTTGCATTTTAGAAGCAATTGTTTCTCAAGGTGGCGGCAATATCTCAGCGGCCAGTATTTGAATATTTAATCCACGATTAAATATCATTATCATTTTATTTACTGTGTATATGTTAATGACAAGGTGAAGTATTTTGTGTGTTATTCATGTCTTTCCAGTGAGATAGAGCAACATATTAGGAAGATTGAAGACGTTCACGGATGGTAAGTGGCGAGGTAGATACATCAAGAGAACAGTTATTACAGTCCTTTTAAACATAGACATTATTTTAAACATAAACATTACTATTCACATAAATATCATTATATTACAACGTGACGCCCATCGCGGGGCTTGATTAGCCAATCACACAAACGAATAACGATATTATATTACAATATTATAAACGGAAGCCTTATGTGTATAAGCAACTTCCTAATTAAACGAGATGTAATTAGAAATAATAATTAACAGGGAATAAACCTGGTTCCATAACTGTATCTAGACCATGCATAAACGAATCTATGTCTGTAAAATAATAGGGAAACAAGACCCTTAATGAACATTAAATTTACAGAGTAGTAAATATAACGAATAAGAGGTGAAATACCACCACTCAATTAATATTGTATGCCTTTAAAATGAGTAGGCAAAGTAAAAATGTATTTAGAGAATAAGGAATTGTCAGAATAATGTATTATCATAATTATACTAGGATTTAATATTGTTCAGCTGTAAACAGCTTTTAATTGTAATAATGTATGTAATTTTATTCACGTAATAACGTTCAAAAGTGAACACGGTGGTAAATAACCAAATGTAAAAGATAGGAAAATAGTCGCATTTTGCAGTATTAGCAGACGACACTGAGAAACCATGTTTCAAAACACTAGTTTTATATATTGTCAGTGAAAACTAGGTGCAAACCGGCATTGAGCAACATCAAAATAAAAAACAGAAAATAATCTTTAATTTGATGATAATACCTTAGAGATTGGAATTGTAATAATTTAATAATGAGTGTTAGCATCATTTTTAACCAGATTTAAGAAATTGTCAGTGAATACAAACAATAACAACAATTGGATACAGAAAGCGCGCCGGTGGCGGCTAACAAAAACATTACGTCACTGTAACGGAATTTTGTACCAATCACAAAAGAGTTAACTGAGCGAAATTTGTTCCTAAACGCGATCGAGAAGAGGGGTATATAACCAGAGGGACGCTAAAAATTTCGCATTCGCTTCCTTCTTCACGAGCTAACAAGTCACGGCTCGGCGTTGTCTTATATTTTAATAATCTACTACAACACAATAGTAGTAAATACTTTAAATTTTATCAAAATAATTATTGGAAAGACGATTCATCGTATAAGAGTGCATCGAAAGTTAATAGTGAATCTTTTTAAACAGTGCGTGTATTCGGAACGAGCAAATTTAACTTAACCTGTAAAGTCAACAACCCATTATCAGTAAGAAGAGGGTTATTTCTCGTTACCAAGTGCGATTAAAGTGCAGTGTATTAGCGATCAATATAATCCGATCGTTAAGGTGTTTAATTTTAATCTATAAAGATTAAAAAACAAGGTAGTACAGTGACCAATTTTATTGTTTATCTGCCTTCTACTGATCGTAACTATTAACACATTTATACTGACGCAAAAACAATCACACTATTAATAGCGAACACTGTATTCATTTATTTAGAGGATTTAATAATCCGACGTAAAAATATATGTGTTAGAATTAGTTATTATAATATTAATTAGGATATAAGCAGATGAAATTATCGTTAACCTAATATATAATAACAAGTTTTTAAAGAGGCCAAAAATTAATTATTATCATAGTAGTATCTATTAAAGCAATTATTAACGTTCTATTTTGTATTTTCAAGAACTTACCCTTCAGGTACCTAGTTAATTAAGATTAAAATTTTGTTAATGAACATAAGAGTTTTTTTTAGATTGTGCAATTATATAAATTATATAGAGGGGGATTTCGTTATATTACAAAGTGGCTTTTCCAACGTGGGGCTTTATTTTAAAAATTCATCAGAATAAATTCGTAGAGGTACAATATTATGTCTTTCTTTATTAACAGTTTACATACCTTCCTAACTTTTTGGTTAGTGTACTTTTATCTATCGTTTTTTATTACTGACTATTTACAATTGTCATTCAATCAATACTAACATTCATTAATTTTTTTGGTTCTTAACCGGTTTCATTTTCTTTATTATTTTGGATTACATTATTTCTCCCTTCTCTATTTTTTATTCCTTGTCTGGATTTCTTGATGGTTTCATTTTGTTTTCTTCATCGTGGGTTTGTTCTCTTTTGGTTTTCATTTTTCTTCTCCTTCATTCGTCTGGTTTTCTTTATTTAGGTTCCTTAACTGCCAAATCTCTGGGTCAATGTCGTTTGTCTGTCAGTCTAGTAGTTGAGTTTCTTTATTAAGCACTTTTGGTTTATTACGTATTCTCCTTCTTTCTTTATTACCTTTTATATATTTTTTACTCTGCACATTATTTATTTATTAAAATATAGTATTATTTAGCATTTTTTATACATACTTATTGTTATCAACACTGATCTGAATTTGGCGATGTTATAACGTGCTACTAGACGCATTTTGCGAGAATCTTCTCGACTATGCCAGGCTTCGCTCGGGCGCTCGGACTGTGTCAAGGCCGTAGTAATTACGTAGTTCACGAGAGATAAGACGCAGTTTGGAAGCTTCTGGTGTGTGAGCGTGACTATAAGTACATCGGGTAGCGGCCTTAGTTTTCAGTTCCATGCGAGATATTGGATAGTGCGGTTCGAGAGTATTAGTGCGGTATATTTCCAGAGCGGTTCGAGTTATTACTGTGTACGTTCAAGTAGTTATTATTGAAGTGTTGCGTTTTATATTCTGATGGTATAATCGTAATACAATTGAGTTTTAATATTAGTGGACATTTTATTGCGTGTGAACAGTTTTCGTTTGATTTGTTGTAGAGACTGTGTTGTTAATTACGAACTGTTTTACTGTAACAATTAAAGGTGCGATTAGTGACTTGATTGGTGTCTTGTACTTATTTTGTTTCCACTGTACCTACGACGATCGAGTAGACCGTCGTAACAGTGGTGTCAGAACTGGGATAGAACGATTAACAGTGGAAACAGCGGACACTTTGTACAAGACGAGTGTGATTCGTAACTAATCGATAAACAATGGATGCGTCAGATGATGGAAAATTTACAGGCGCTGCTGTTGCAGACAGAAAAACGACAGGATGAGAAACGCAGACAGGAGGCGGAAGAAGCAGAAAGACGATAAAAAGAAGAACGAAGACAAGAAAGAGAAGAAGCAGAAAAATGACAGGATGAAAAACGTAAGCAAGAAGCAGATAAAACGGAAGCTCTCTTTGAAGTTATGGAGAAACAGTTGCAAGAACACAGTACCGCAGAATTGGGTATCCTACGAGGTGAGCTTAATAAACAAGTTACTAAAATATCGGAGGTACAAGAATCAATGACATTAAAAATAGCTGAAGTAGAAAAATCTGTCTTGATTGTTGAAGAATCGATGTCTATAAAAATAACTGTTATAGAAGAATCTGTGTCAAATAAAATATCTGCAGTAGAAAACTCAATGGCAAACATAAGAGAACAAATTAAAAGTGAAGTCGAATAGTGCATGAAGATTCAACCAAAACAAATTTCTGAACAGACTGTACCAGTGATAAAGACGGAAAAAGACACAGAAAATAAGTTAATAGAGAAAGTCACTTTGCCTGCAGTAGGGACAGTTCATGTCAAAACTCCAACCTTTGACGGAAGCAGTCACTGGGCAACGTACCTCCGCCAATTTGAAGCTGCTGCATGCGCAAATAATTGGACAGAGAAAGACAAGGCTGTTCCACTTGTTCTTGCATTAAAAGGACCCGCGGCAGAATTACTACAGAAAGTGCCACTTGACAGCCAGAACATCTATGCCGAGTTGATAAAAGCTCTAGAATTACGCTACGGTGATAAACATTTGCGAGAGGTGTACTACGCTCAGTTGAGAACAAGGGCAACGTTCCGGGGAAAGTCTTCAAGAATTTGAAGCAAGTATCGACAGATTGATTAGATTGGCCTATCCTGAAGCACCAGAAGACTTCCGAATAAGGTTTACGGTGCAGACATTTATTGATGGCATCGGAGATTGTGAACTTCAGCAAGTGTTACGAATGGCAAGACACCGAGATAGCTCAGAAGCTCTTGTTCACGCCCTAGAGTTTGAAGCTGCCAAGTCAGCGTCCCGCTACATTAATGGGTTTGTGCCATCACGTTGCAGTCAGAAGATCCCTGTATCACATTACCGTTACGATGGGTGCAGAAAAACAGTGTTGTCGGACAAACAATTCAAAAGTTCAAGAGAGTCGCAACGATTTGAAAAAGACAGAAGACCGAAATGTTACAACTGTGGAAAACGTGGTCATCTACAGGTAGACTGTTGGGAGAAGAAGATACCGAGAGAAGAGACTGATCGCACCAATTGGAGAAGTAAAGGCCCAGAACAGCACACAGTTTCCACGCTACATAAGATCAGTGGAAACTTGATTGCTAATGGATTTGCGGATGGTAAACCAACATCATTTACAGTTGACACGGGCGCAACAGTGTCCATTGTGCGCCCTGACTTAGTCTGTAACCGCCATCCTCTAATTAGCTCTTGTACAATACAGACTGTGACTGGAAGCCCCGTCAAGGTGCTAGGAAAGGTAGACGTACGTGTACGCCTGGGTCTTCTCGAGTTTAGCCACCAAATGCTCGTTGCAGACATTGTCGCTGAAGTGATTCTTGGCACGGACATTATGAATGCCTACGGATTCGTTGTGGACTTAAGAGAGAATGTCCTGTGTGTCGGCCAAGAGGAGATAAAGCTTTCCATGGCTAAAACGACAGGGTCTACCAACCATTCGATTAAGCGAGTGGCATTAGTCGAAGAAAAAGTCAACAAGTCTGGTCAAGAGGAACCTTCCCTGTTGCCAGCGGAAATGGAGGAAGAACTAGCAGAGGAAGTACAAATAAGTATAAGGACAAAAGAAGTGATTGGAAACCCAACTATGGGTGTCGAGACAAAACTCTTGCTTGTTCCTGAGCTGATAGAAGCGCCCGACGGTAAAGTGCCTGAAGATGAGGTTACGCAAGAGGTTGTTGACCGAGGATCAAACAGACTTGGATCAGCCAGTGGTATTTCGGTGATCAGTACATGACGCAACGGGAGTGATTCCAGCGAAACTAGTGGTTGCGCAAAAGACTCGCATTCCTGGGAACGTGGTGTTCGGATCACACGAGACTGAATTCGAAGAACGGGAAAATTATCCTTCGCAAGGACGTCCACCTAGATCGCCTGGTCGAGTATTACTTCGGAGGCGCTTTGCCAGCTCGGGACGTAGAACAGGCTTAAGGAGGGGGCGGTGCTACGACAGCACAGAACAATCTACGCGTTTATCGAATATGCCAGAAGGATATCGATGTAAGCGTGTGGTGTACGTGCTACTAAACGCATTTTGCGAGAATATTCTCGACTGTGCCGGGCTTCGCTCGGGCGCTCGGACTGTGTCAAGGCCGTAGTAATTACGTAGTTCATGAGAGATAAGACGCAGTTTGGAAGCTTCTGGTGTGTGAGCGTGACTATAAATACATCGGGTAGCGGCCTTAGTTTTCAGTTCCATGCGAGATATTGGATAGTGCGGTTCGAGAGTATTAGTGCGGTATATTTCCAGAGCGGTTCGAGTTATTACTGTGTACGTTCAAGTAGTTATTATGGAAGTGTTGCGTTTTATATTCGGACGGTATAATTGATTGGTGTCTTGTACTTATTTTGTTTCCACTGTACCTACGACGATCGAGTAGACCGTCGTAACAGTGGTGTCAGAACTGGGATAGAACGATTAACAGTGGAAACAGCGGACACTTTGTACAAGACGAGTGTGATTCGTAACTAATCGATAAACAATGGATGCCAGTCAGATGATGGAAAATTTACAGGCGCTGCTGTTGCAGACAGAAAAACGACAGGATGAGAAACGCAGACAGGAGGCGGAAGAAGCAGAAAGACGATAAAAAGAAGAACGAAGACAAGAAAGAGAAGAAGCAGAAAAAGGACAGGATGAAAAACGTAAGCAAGAAGCAGATAAAACGGAAGCTCTCTTTGAAGTTATGGAGAAACAGTTGCAAGAACACAGTACCGCAGAATTGGGTATCCTACGAGGTGAGCTTAATAAACAAGTTACTAAAATATCGGAGGTACAAGAATCAATGACATTTAAAATAGCTGAAAGTAGGGGGAAACTGACAGTTCATTGCCGGAAGTGACGTCACACGGCGGGATATTCAAAAATTGTGGTGGTGGGGGTAACCATGCGGTAGTTGGCTTTCGGCCATGTTGTCGTCGGCCAGCCTAAAGTGGGGTAATGTGTGCGTTGATTGGCGGAGGCGTGGCTATGTTCGCCGTTCGCCGTTGACGTCGTCATCGTCGCTGGGCGGCGGCCTGATGGCCGCCTGTCGTGGTGGGTCGGCGGCGGCCATGTTGGAAAAGCTGCGATGTTGTCGGGTTGTGGATGTGTGTAGTGGTTAAGGTACGGCCAGGTTGCCGATTCGTGCATGTGTTATAGTGTATGGGTATGTATATGTAAGGGGGTTTTCCGGAAGTTCGGCCATGTTGGAAAAGCGTCGGTGTTGCCAACTGTCGACGTTGTCGGCTCGGTGTTATAGTGTACGGGTTGAATATATGTTTCGCCATTGTTGCCATCTCGGTGTTATAGTGTACTGGTTTCGTATATATTTACACTGCCGTGCCGATATCGTCGATGTTGTGTCTATGTGTTAAGTAAATGTATAAACAGATTGAAAAAATCATGGTTACCCTCACCACCACAATTTTTGAATTTCCCGTCGTGTGACGTCCAGCAATGAACTGTCAGTTTCCCTGTAAGAAACACGTAAATATATAAACAGATTGAAAAAAAAATACGTTTGCAGCAACCTGTTGGTCTGCGGCTCGCTATGTCTAGCTCTACTTGTAAGAAACACTTGCAAATGATGTAATCGGCTCTCACCATGCTTTTCACATGTGGAGTTATTTTTTACAACAGAATGCTGACAGACCACTCGTTATTACTGGTGTGTATGTAATATAATAGGGACAAGCGGTAGTTGGCTCCCACATGCATTTTTTTGAATGTAGCAGTTGACTCCCACGTGCATTTTGCAGCTGTCTAGACATCTGTTTAGCGAGTCGCTAAATTAATTGCATCCGGCTGTCTGAGCGTAGAATTAATTGCCGCCATCTGTTAGTTGTCTCCGTCTGTCTGAGCGTATAATTAATTGTCGCCGTCTGTCTGAACATATGTTAATGTTGGGTGTGAACGAATTTAAAGGCGTACATAAATTATTGTGTGAACAAGCCAAGCTAAGTGTGCGTGGCAGCTGGTACTTTTTTTGTTGATGATGTAATCGGCTCCGTCTGTATGACCATCTGTTTATCGCAGCGTGTGAACGTGGTCGTACATAATTTTTTTTTTTTAATAACAGAACAAACAGGATGTCTGACACCATCTGTTATCACAGCGTGTGGGAATTAGAACGCAGACCGAGCTAAGTGCGTGTTCATGACTTTGTGTGTGGGAGCTTTTTTTTTTGTTGTTACCATCTCTTTCGTGTACATCCTTGAAATACTATATATAAGCCTGTACGAACTGCTCTCCAAGGCACATAGTTCGTCGCGAGACTCAACTGGAACTTGTATAAAGTCAGTTTGATTTTTAAATATTCTTTAATTTCTAAAGTATATTATAATCATACAATTATTGTTTAATAAAATTGATTTTTTTTTTAGAATAGTGTTAATGTTCCAAGGAATTTTGAAATTAAAAAACAATAAAAAGGTTAAAGCAATACTGTTTAATTACAAATAATTAAAATACATGTAATCAAAATATATTACAATTTAAAATACATTATATGTAAACGCACACAGTAGTGAAAGTAATCAAAATATATTACAATTTAAAATACATAATATGTAAACGCACACAGTAGTGAAAATTACAAAATGTAAACATGTGCACTATGACATGACAAATATGTACAAAAAATGAAATAAACACATACAGTAGTGACAATTAAAAAAAAATACAATTGTATACAATTATATCAAATGAATTATGTGTAAGCACATTATTTTAAATATTATTGGTAAACGTGTGCAATGACAATTATGTACAAATATATTTGTTAATTCTGAAGATGTCTAAAGCGTACAACATGTAAGCCTTGTTTTATTATCTAGGCATAATCAAATCAAATGAAATATGTGTAATCACATATATTATTTATAATTAAATGAAATACAACTAAGTACATGTTAATATATATATATATATATATGTAATCGTACGTGACAAATGAAGATGTCCATTCGATACTACTGTACAATTTCTACTATGTAAGCTCTATCCTTTTCTCCGCGATAAATTAGTTGCAGCGAGCACGGTACTAAATTTTTTAATTCCTCATCTTCAAAAACACCTGCGTGTCTCTTTGGTAGATATACACGATATTTTAGTGTAGGGTCTTTGTAATCTTGAAGAGTGACGAGTACAGTTTTACCGTATTTTGCGTCTATATTTTGCATTTCTTCTATCGGATATTTTACACCGATTATCAATTCCTTTATTTTTTTATACTCGATTGCGCTAATAGTAGCAAACTTTTCAGTGATTGATGCCATTTTAAAATAAAGAACTTATAATAATTTGCGGCACGTCTCTCAACGAATGAACGAATAACGCTCGTGTGCAGTGGAATATATAGGGAGGTAGTTGTGGAGGTGGAAACCGGAGAGGGGGAAACCACTCAACGCACAGTAAGCGTTTATTTTTAACCGTGTGAACAGGTCACGAGCTGATTTCTCACGGGTCGATGGGTAGGTGGGGAAGAGGGGAGTCGGTTATTTTTTTATACGTCTAGACAGCACTTGTGCTTGTTCGAACATGTCGTCGACGTTAATTTATTTTTAACTGTGTGAACAGGATGCAACTTGATTTCTCACGGTTCGATGGGTAGGTGTGGAAGAGGGGTGTCGGTTATTTTTTTTATACGACTAGACAGCGGTCGCGCTTGTTTGAACACGCTAATTTATTTTTAGACAGATGATGTAATCGATAGAAAGGCGACGACTGTTTTTTTTTTTTTTTTTTTTTTTTTTTTTTTTTATGTAAGCGCTAAACAATAATGTTAGTAATTTATCAGAAACGTATTGACTATTCTAAAATCTGATACAACCCACTCGCGTAAAGCGTGTACTCTACTATTTGTACATATTTCCGGACATAAGCGGTGCGTGAGACAGGCTGTTCCGTGTATTATTGATTATAATTGATCGAGTTTGGGACAACCGAAATCTTCTAAATTTATAATATTAAAATGCACGATACGCTTCTGTAGAAATCTTTTTTTTTGCAATCCTTTTACGAACACGAAGTTAAAAGGAAACGTATACTTTTCTAATATCGCTACAAGATGTTCGTACGATGTGTCCCCGTCCGTCCACGTTAGTCCATGATAATGGTCTGTTAACCATCTGTTTGTCCTCACATGTTTGTGATTCGAAACAATCGTCTCTACTGGATGTGTAAATATCCAATGCCTGCTGGGAAATGCAGTGACGTCCATAACGGCTAGTTCCTTAACGAGTTCGTTTCCATCGTTGTCGATAAAACAGTGAAAGTCAAGTATGACTGCTAGTTTATCCTCGCACATCCTTTTTTCGTTATATACAACGTGTTTGGTTTTACTAGGAACGTTGCAGATCCGTCCGTCTTACGGAACAGACACGTTGTATATTGTGAAACGCTCGTAAAGAATTTGTTCGGAACGTTTATTTTGTACTTTATATTTTCGTCACGGATCAGTGCAACAAATTTACATGTCAGAACGTTGTATACAAAAATTTCTATAGGGTACAGTACTGTATGCTTTAAGTCACTGCAGCGTATGTACTCGTACGGAGATAGCAGCTCCATGCGTCCGTCTTCAACGCGTGCTGTTCAAACACTGAGGTATGCGATATTAGCGGAGGTTGTATAAAACACTTTTGTCACAGCAGCATATATATTTTCAAACCTGGTGTTCAATAGACGCGTGAAAACGAACTAGAAATACGCTCTCATGTAAGCAGTGTATGCGGTTCTACATAAGGGACAATTATGTAGGGTTATGGCGCAATTCACACATGTAATAAAATGTCGACAGGGAATAAGTACAACTTCCACGTTTTCTGTGTAACAGACTTTGCACATCGTATCACGATTCGAGCTTTCTTCTACGTTTTTTATATTCTCCTTGATCGTGTCGGTGCGTTGTTCGTTCTTTGCTGTCACTGCTACAGCTGTTGGTGCTTGCGCTTCGGTAACGATACCCAGTGCCTTGATGATAAAATTTTTATCTTTCATTAACATTACGTAAGAGCACGCAGGAAAATGTCGTGCGTGTTCCATCCAAGCATATTCTCCACGTTCCCATTTGTTTAATCCGCCTCCACAGCAAAAACAAATTACTCTATCGTTGCATCCGGTGTAAAAGAAACCCGCTTCTGATAATTCTTTAGGTGTTATCGTTAACGATACAGGCCATTCTTTAAAACTCTTTAAACGGTTTTCCAAGTTTCTGTAACGCGGGTACGGAGATGTGATTTTTTGAATTAAGATGACCTGTACTTCTTTATCGTCCGGTGATAAGGACTTGATTGATGTAGTCGTTGCCGCTTCACCGCATTGTTTGAAATAGCGGTTGTTGCTGTTGTGATTGATATCGTCAACATAGATATCGTGTGAAAGCATCTTGTACGTCCACTCACGACTCGTGCTGATGAAACACTGAGCGAAGAATAGGGAGAAGAGGAGAATCGTTTTCCCCCTCCACAAAAATAAAATACACGAAAATTGATTACATTACATTCTATTTACAATAAAATAAAAATACATGAAAATTGATTACATTTTTTAAAATTAAAAATTACATTCTAAAAAAGCAAAGTTCTATTTACAGTAAAAAAAAAAAAAAAAACATTAATATATAGTAAGCGTTTAATTGTGTCTGCGCACCGTGTTGGATAACGGAGTGTACACATTGATTGAATCATGCAGTATCAAGCAGTAGGCCGCGGTCTGAGCGGGGAAATTGGTCGATGACTCGAATTCCAATCTGACGTCGACTGGTGATGACTTGAGCGATTCGTCCTGTCTGCTACAATCGAAGACGAATAACGGTGCTTTTGCTATGAACTCTGTAGGTGTTAGAAGTACGTTGGGTTGACTTCTGTGGTAGTACGATTTTTGAAATCGTGTATACATGTCGTACAGCAATGCGTAACGTCCGTTATCGATATCCAGGTTTAGGTTATCGTACGGGTAGTATTTGTCGTTCAGAAAGAGTCTCGCGTTTGTCACATTGCATTGATCGAATTCACCTGCGTGTTTATTCAGATTGTTTTTTCTGGCGGTCTGAAAGGTGAGTATCACGTACCGCGGTTTCTCCAGTTGTGTAGTTGTTTTCACTGTCCAAGTCTGTCTGTCGGTCGTCGGTAAAGCTGGATACTCGTGCAGTTCCCAACTACGAAACGGTAAGAATAGCGGTAGGTCCTTGCGTATGATATCCAACAATCGTATCCGTACTTCGTTGTTCACGTACACGAACGGAATCATCCAAGAGATTTTGGTCAGTTCTATATCGGCGTTAGGGGGCGCATCCGTGGACGAGAACAAAGCGTTAACGTTGCTGGAAGTGCGCAACAGTATAAGTTCCTGTTTCATGTTTAAAATAACATGCGTGAAATCCTCAGCGAATCCCATCAGCATCCTCAACGGTATGCAAAAGTTAAATTCCTCGTGTTGGCCGGTCGGTGTTATCTCGTTAGCTGTAGGAGCAACCCAACCGGCGTTTTGCATCGAAACAATGTCCTGCTTGCCGGCAGATAGCATGGTTTTAATAGTGGACGTGATGCCGACGCTCTTGGTTCGATCCACTTCCACACCGGCCAGTTCGTAACGGATTTCTTCGAAGAGAAACGCGATCGCGTTGTTGATCATTTTCACGTTCACACTACCGGTGCTGTCGGTCTTTTTGCTCAATTTGCCTTCAACGTACAGGAAACTTTCCATCGGTAAAGTGAAGACTTCCTGTTGCAGTATAGGTATGCGTATCTCATCGTTATTTCCGTATCGTGACGCTGACGCGTACGGTGCATGAGGATGATATTCGTAATGCGTGATGTTATCTTCGAAGAATGGTCGACGTTCAACCGATAAGACGATATCGCTGTCCGTCATATTACTTGTTTTTCTTGACTTTGAATCCTAGTGAAATCAGGTAGCGTCGGTTAGTTGCTGTTAACCGTGTCAACGACGAACGTCTACTGATACCTTTTCCAAAAGTGTTGACCTCTTTTATCTCGTGGTGCGAGCCGCCGCCGCCACCGCTCTTCATCACGGGGGTATCGGTGAAATAAATTCCCATGATTACTACACACGTTTCAAATGTATACGTGCGGTGATGACTTCGCCTTGAAAATTCACAATATCACCGTCCTGATCGTGTACGGACAGTGTAACGTTACGCAAGTGTAGTACGTTAAGTGGAAAATAAATGACGTTTCTAGGCGTTTCTACTATCTTGAATCCTGGCTCAACCGTTGGATAGAATGAGTGCAGTATATGCTCGTTTCGTCCCGTCTTGTACGAGCCTTGTACAGCGTTACACCTTATCTCCAAAACGTTCACTTTGTTAATGTTTACAGGCACGTCCGACGTGTGTAATATATACGCTTCTAACTTTCGGTTCTTGGAAAAACCCAACATGGTACCGATCGTGTGTTCCGTACATCCGAAATCGATATCGTATGAAATATAAATTTCACATTTCAACGTGTTGTTGTTGGGTCGTAGAGAAAATTTTGGGTCTGCTAGTTCTTTCTTCAGGTATGTTTCGATATCGCTGATTTCGTACACACCGGTCGGTATATTGACGAGTTCTAACGTTTTACGTGCTCCCTTTAGTACGGGAAAGACGTTGTTTCTTCCGCTTTCCACGTTCGGTATAGAGTTGTACGTGGTAAAGTCCAGCAATCCCGCATACCATTCACCGTTCGTCAGTTCAAGCGGTGGAAAAAAGTCACAAACCAGTGCGCTCGGATCCGTTCCTGTGACGGTGACCGTAAGCGAAGACATCTTGTCGTTTACTGATCGTTCGATGTCAAAAACTCTAAACATAAATGTCCGCAGATGACCGTGTTCGATGGCTGTTTCTGTGCGTAATTGTAATGAACATCGGTCACGTTCGATCCAAAGTACCGTATTAGCTCGACAGGAGGGCGCAGATTGCCGAATCCATCAAAGTACCAGACTCTGTCGCCTCGCTTCTTGTAGCATACCCAGTGCGTGCCCGGTCCAGTAGCGTCGTCCAGATTCACGATCGCGCTTTCGTTCTCCCACGGTGATGTACTAGGAAGTGCGTCGCGCATGTACACGCCTATGAAATAAGGTATACGCAATAGTTTCGTGTACTCATAAAGATCTCGATCGGACAACGGACGCACGGGTATTTTGATAGTTTTTTCGGTACGGTCGAAGGTATAGTCCTGAAGCCTTTTTACCACCGGCCCGTCTTCGTCGACGTCCTGTCCCAGTTGTCGTTGTCCTCCTCCTCCTCTTCCTGATTATCGTGCGTTGAACCGGCTTGCGTCGTCTGGTGCGACGTTTACGCACACTGCCACCGCAGCATAGCCCGCTGCCTAACGCCGATTTCGCCTTCATCGCTGCTGCTACGGCTGCCGCGTACGCTCTTTCACTGATGCCGGAATTCAAAGCTTTCACTCGTTCCCACGCTTTTCCGGCTAGCACGCGATCCGCTACACGTCGTCGTTCGTTGTCCTTGTACTTGCTGTAAGCGATATCGTGTTCACGACAAGCTTCGTCCAACTCGTTGATTCCTCGATCACCGCGAGCCAATCTCTGCTCTAGTTTCGTTCCGGGTCCACAGAACCTGTAGCCGGGCAGATGTAGTTCCACCGGTAATACGTCCACCGCTCGATTGATCAGTGTAGGTACTGACTTCGCAACGAATGGTACCGCGCTTTTAACTATTTTTCCGATAAGACCACGCCCTCCCTTTTTTTTTCGGCTACGTAGTTCGTACATGACTATTGTTTCGCTTGCTCTCGATAAAGGGATCTCCAATCGTGCTCGTCCTTAGATTTGTCCAGATCACTAATCAACTCGTTCGTCTCCGCCTTGTTCGTAAGTAGTAAGTCCGCCTCTTCGGCACCAAGTGAAGTACGCGCTGCGTGCTTATGCAATTTATAGATATACGATACCACTTTCTCCCAACGATGTTGGAACACTTTTGCGAGTTTGTACGTTTCGCTCTTCGCGTACCGCTTCGCCTCCTCCAATTGACGTGCGTTCACCGCGTCCGTAGCCCGTGCGCCACCGTCGCCGACGTTTAGAATAGTCTTTCCTTGTGCGTTGAAATAAGCGTCGTTTACCGCGGTGATCGTGTGTCGGTTCAAAAATTCCAAATTCACCGCGTCCTTGTTGTTGACTGGCGGCGCTAACTGCGTTATCCGCACGTTGCCGACCATTAGGTTAGAGTTCGTATCCTTCGGTATGATTTTCGAGTCCACGTATACTTTGGTCGCAGCGTCTCTCGCACGAATCGGTTCCCTCAGAGACTGTATGCGATGGTCCCGCGCGTCGACGACAGCTCCGTTCTTCTTGTTCGGTACCAGATGTGTGAAACGTAAGCACGAGTAGTCTACGTACTGCTTGTTGACAGCGTCCCCGAGATCGACGGGAGCGCCGACGTTGACGAGCTTACGACCTTTCGCGTCTATTCCTTGCGTCGTCGTCGACGACGGATCGTCGGCAAACAGACAGTGGTCACGCACGAAGCGCAGTGGAACGGCATCGTTACCGTCTTGCGGTTCGCCCAAGTTGTGTATTTTTTCCCCCGCTACGTCGAAGTGCCCGTCCTCGGTCATCGTGATACCAATATCCTCCCGTAGACTGCGACGCGTCTCCCTTCGCGCTCTGACAGCGCTCTGGTGTCTGCCGAACTTGTCAACACTCATCTTGTGAATGATGCGTCTCGTCCGTTGTTCACTGCATTTATACGTACTCGCGTAATAAATCGATTAGTTTTGATACGATCGTACCGTCTATGCATTTTATTCCGACAACGGAGAGTCCGTCTCTATGTTTTCCTTTTACGATCGTATTTAGAAATTCATCGTACACGTATACGTGTGCGTCTTTGAAGAAATAAATCTTTCCGTCGATGTATCGGAACGCGCTGTCGACGGCTTCTGGTAAGCCAACAAAACGATCTTTAACGTATCCGTGTTTCTTGATCGTGAACGTGCACTCGTCTATTTCGCCGTAATACATATCGTTGTACAACAGAAGAGTTCGACCCGTGTACGTGTGTATCGCAGCGTTTATTTTCGTCATCGTGCGAACACCGAGCGTTGAGATCGAACGCGGATACCCGTTCAGCGGTTGCAGACTGTGTATATCGAACATGTATACGTAGTTGTCTATGAAGAGCACCACTTCTTCGGTTCGCGGTCTCTGGTACATCGCTGAAACGTTGGTGAACGTCAACGGTAAAAACGTCAACCAATCCGTCAACAGAAGCGGCGGCGGACTCGATCGCTTCGACTCGAGATCCAATGTCCACAAAAAGTTATCGTGCACAATATACAGGTGTCTGTTGATTATTAAAAATTGATTAACGTTCTTTAGCCGACATAAATCCGTCGTCCGAACGGTGTCGTTCGTTGTCGTCGCCGTCGTCGTTGACGTCGTCGGTGACGTCGTTGTCGTAGCTGGCGGCGGCGGCGGCGGCGGCGGCGGCTTCCCGTGCAAGCGTTGAATGCCTTTTATATCGTCGTCTCTCAGGTCGAACGGACCGTCCGAGCGTGGTACGTAGAACGGGTACATGATCGAATCCTTCTCGAGGGAATGAGACAGTCCTAACGCGTGTCCGATTTCGTGCGTTAACACCTGAAGAAAACTGGTCTGATCGTCCGGTATTTCGGTTGCGTTCGTATAATTCCACGATTCGTAGTAGTCCATGTGTATTTCGGTAGTGTTATACGGTAAATCGGGCGGGTAGTAAGCTTGAGCGAGTATACCTCCTCGCCCGTCCAAATCGTACCCGCAGATCGTGCACCTGGAAGTCAGACACCTGTGTTTAAAATATTTCATAGCAATGACCATGTCGGCGTTTATGTCGTTGGGTCGATATTCGAATTCCAGGTTCGAATGTTTCTGCCATACAGCGAACGCTTGTCGCGACGCTTCTATAGCGCTGGCGCTACCGTGAAAGAACCGTCACGACAAACGTCTCTTGGCCCACGGTGTTCGTAAGGTGTACGACACGAAATCTTCGTTACCGCATCTCCGCGCACGCATCAGATTCATCGTTTCGTTGTTCAATTCTCCATTTACGGTTAAATTGTAATTCACTTGAAACGTGCGAAGGTAGGCGTCCATATCGATGGTGGTGTTGTCCGTGAGTCGTAAACTATCGTCGGGCACGTATCCGTATCGCACCAAGTAATCTATAGCGAAATCAACATCGTTAGCGTTAACGCTCGATGCGACAACGGCACTTGTGCACACGATAATAAACAGTAGCACGATATCCATGTTGTCACAACCAAACGTGGAATGTCCCCGGCGCATGTACGTCAGTATTATTTATACACTTTATCGGCTTTCAGAATCGAATAGGGAGCACATCGACTACTTTCGACCCTTGTGAATCCTAACGGTGCTGTGAACGTTTCTTCTTTTTTACAACGTACAGACCGTCGCGCGGAGTGTAGTAGTACACTGAACCTTGTTCAGTGTGTAACTCTTGTCGTCTTTCTATTATCAGCTCTTCGTTGTTGTATTCTTTCCGCGCCAAGGTCAGCACGTACATCATCTCTGATTCAACGTCGACTATGAAGGCAAACGCATCCGTTCTGTATTTATTTTTAACGGATGCTTTGGTCACAAAATAATGCAAGGGATACAGTTTAGCAGTGACCATTTCGTTAACGTTAATGTGCTTACGCGGCATTAACGAGTCCTTTAAGATCGATTCCATCACGACGATGCTGCTGCTGCTAATGTCAGATGATGATATATACCGCTCTTATTATACGATTATGTCTGCTTCACGTAGTTCTTCCACTATGGAGACGATTTCGTTCGTGTGCCCACTGTTTCCAACACGTTGTGATGCCATTAACAGTCGCAATCTGTCCACCAGTTCGTTCGGATCGTCCCAGTGCACGTAATCGATTTTGTCTTTTTTTCTCGTTAGCGTCATATACGATGTATCGATATTATTATTATGCCCCTGTCCTGTACGTTTCGGTGGAAACAGTTGCGATATTATTCGTTTATACTTTACACCTCTGTTCGCGTTCACCTGTGCGTTCGCTAAGTAATACTGCTTATGCGCGTTGGTGTTACGCAGTATATCTTTGTACGCTTTCAGATCTGATTCCTTGTAAATATTTTCATTAGGATGCTTCATGAACACTAGTTCGTAGAGTCCTGGTGTACCTTTGTATCGTTTACCGTTGATACGAATCGTATCGTCCGTTTCGATTTCGAACTGTGAATCACCGATCATCCATTTTCCGTTTTCGTGTCTTACACCGTACGTACAGTCCATCAGACGATCGCGTTCGGACGAAACGATCATACGCATGTACTTGTTCGCTAATGATTCGCTGTCGTATTTGTCCTGAAAATATCTACGCGCTTCACGTCTTCCTTCCGGTGTGTCTAGCATTTTTTCAATGTTGAGACTGGGATCGCCCTCATCATCATCGTCCAATGTTTCGGCTATCACAGGCGTTTTCAGGAAACGCGGTGGCTTCGTTCGGGAACGAGATGGTGTTCCCGCATCGATTTTACTAATTGCACCTGTCGGATCCTCTTCCTCATCCTCTTCACGTTTCATCTTTTTCACTCTTATAGGCTTTTCATTTGTTGATTTACGTTTCTTTTCAAGCAACGCTTGCGAAATATTTTGTAACGGTTCTAGAATCGGTTTGTAACTTTTGGATAACGATGCTTCTTCTTCACGAATCCCGTGTTTTAACGCACGGTATTTCTTCCGTATGTCATCACTGATCGTGTCGATATCACGTGCTAGTCGTTTTTTCTTGTCGTCCATCTCGATAAACGGCTGAACATAAACTAAAGTCGTTGACAGCAGGTCATGTGTATTTAGCTGAACGTGTGACTTTTTTTTGTTTAATCGTTAGGTGCGACTACTATGAAACGGTCAAAACCGACTCTATACCTGCCAGTGTCGATAGAAGAATCCTTGTCCACAACGAGAAAGCCGTAACGATCTTTCCACGCTTCAGCGCACATATTCTTAAACGTGTCATATTTCATGTCTGTGTTGACGTGATCGTTGTACGCATGTTTCAAGTTGCGATCGTCCTGTTTGAACAACACTATTAGATTGGCATTGTCACGAACCAACTGTTTTGGCACTTGACTGTACGTCTGACAAAGGTAAAACGCGTCCACACCGCTGTGTCGTCCCATAGAGAAATACTTGCGTATGTTGTGTTGTCTTTCGCAAGACACGTCATCGAACACCATAATAGAATTGGGATCGACCTCGTCGGGAGGTGGTACCTCTTCGTTATCGTTGTAGGCGTGATAACCCATTCCTTCGTCGGAAAGTCGTGTCATCAGGGTCTCCAGCATCTGATATTTGGGTTGAAATAGTGATTTAGAAAACACGTATAAGTTCGCGAATCTCAATCCGTTTACATCGAACAACAGGTTGAACATGACGTTTGTCTGCCCGCACGCGGAAGGTCCGCAGATGATCGAACGAACGGTATCGGGCAGAAGACGTCCGTGTTCACGTTTTTTTCTGCCACTCCCACCATCGTCGCACAATTTCGAATAGTCCACGTCCTGTATTTTTAGTCTGTGCGCTTGTTGCAATATTTTCATGTTGTCGTTCTACGCACAGTCTATTTAATAGTCGCACTATATCGTAGCAGTCGGTAGATATGTAACTGCATACACATGTGTCCGGACCCGTTTCACGGTTCGGATCCGACCAAACACATTCTTTGTAGTGATCGAATCCGGTGCCGGTTGGTACTATTTCGCTGAGTCGGAACCTCGTCACGCGATTGGTAACCCGTTGCCAGTACTCGTACACTGTCAAGATCCTGCGCATGCGTTCAACGTCGTTTGCGGTCGTGTTCACGATGTACTCATCGTAACCAGGATGTGACACAATGTCTTTTACACTGTACACAGCGCGCATGTTGTCATCGTAACTCATCGACGCATACTGGTTCTATTTACTCGAGTCGAATCGTTGTTATACCAAGTTCTTCTTGTGTATCCACGAATCGTGTTTACCATCGAATCCTAACCATCTGACTTTCACACGATCACCTTTACGTTGTACGATCTTTTCTACCAAGTACACGTCACCAACGTTCGATTTACTGATTTCGTGTTCATAAAAACCACCTTTCAACACTTCTCCTGTATGATCCTTTAGCGAATAAGTGACGGGTACGCTGCCGGTACGCACTGTGTGAACGAGGAATATCTCGTTTGTCCAATTCGGTGTGTATCCTTTAGCGAACGTCATTTTGTGTTTGCTTATACGCACACGATCGCCTACTTTGAACTTTGGTCGTTTATAATCGATGCTCCTCGCTGTGTTCACACGAATCCTGCGTAACACTGTACGTTCGTTGGATTCGTTCACCTGTTGCGGTTTCATTCCAATCGTTCTGTGCACAGTGTTGTTATACGTGCTGACTAGTTCCGGTAACATATCCAACCAACGGTAATGACCTTGTTCGCTGAACGCTCGATACATGTGCGTTTTCAACGTACGGTTGAAGCGTTCCACAATGGAAGCCTTTTTCTCACTGTACGTGGAATAGAGTGTGACACCATATCTGCTCAGCAATTTTTCTACGGTACTGTTGTAGTACTCTTTCCCGTTGTCCGTCTGCAGATATTTCATTTTATTAGCACGCAGAATCGGTTCCAGAGCTCGTGCGACCTCTACACCCGTCTTCGTTTTCAATGGAACGGCGTACGCGTACTTGCTAAACGCGTTAATCATCGTCATAAGGTACTTGAATCCCTTGTTCGCCTTTGCGTGCGGTATCATCTCTACCAGGTCTGCTTGGTACAAGTCGTGAAGTCCCTTCAACTCGACCGCGCGTCTCGGAAAATTCCTTCTTACCGGTCTGTGCAACTCCGTCGCGATAGTCTTGCGAACGCTCTGGTGTATATTCTTCACAGCTCGTTTCATTCTCGTGTCGCCGTGCGAACCGTGATTCGCAATACGCTGGAATGTAGTAAACTGTCGGCTCGGTGCTGAAGGTAATTCTCATCGATGCCGTTCTGGCACGTCCACCTTCCATCACGCGACTGTCACACCGCCACCGCTCCACACCCGCTTATATCATCTCGACCGAACGGAAGAACATCGCGTTCTTTTTCCGATTGCGCAAGTACGTTAAAACATGAGCTAAACTGATTTTCATACACCCATTACGCACGAGGCTCATACCGATGTAGTATCTCGGGAGCGCGTGTTGTTTCGAGTCCAACGCTCTTACAGTCTTAACAGAATTCATGTCTTTGAACATGACGCTACGTATAACGTTGTCGCGGTACTCGTGCATTTCCGCGACTATGACGTTATCGTTCTCAGGTAGCCACTCGCACATGTGTTTAGCTTTGAGTTCAGCGATTGGGCGTTGACTTCTCGATTCCGTATGCAGGTGTATCAGATACGAGTTCAACAACCAAAATTCGTCCGCCATAGCGCCCGTGCAATGCTGCCACTGTTCGTACAAACGCTGGTCTTTCACCGTGTACCCTTGTTCGTGCGAATACCGCAGACCAAAGTATTCGCAATACTTGCGGAGTGTAGGCAATGCCTCCTTCAGAAAGGCTACCAAAAATAATCCCTGCGCCTTGTTGTTCACCAACTCGAACTGTTTCCCTCTCGCTAGTGTCGGTAACGAGGACGGTGGGCAGTGCAGGTCAAAACTTACGTTGTAGCTAGGATCCAGTGCGCACTTTGGCACTATCATCATCACGCTTCTGTATATTTCCATCGGTGTGCGTATCGGAATAGTGCGCTCCGTAAGGACGATGCAACAAGAAGCGTGTGGTATCGAACTTCCGTAGGCGAGCATGTCCGTGTATACAGTAGCGTAGTTCATCTGTCCGTGTGAATCGTGTAAGCCGTGCACACGCTGAACAGCGTTATAGAGTTCAGGAATCGGACGGAAACGTGAAAGAAAATTCCATCCGTGACGTACGGTACACTTGAACATATTCTTTTCGTAAACCACAAGTTCTATCGGTACGTTATTTTGTTCGCACTCTACGATAAATTGAAGCCATCGTGATTTGTTGTGTATACGATCGGATACTATCATCAACAGCACGATCGGCGGCAAATCACTGCGGTGTTTTTTTATGTGACGCCAACAACGTGCGTGATATTTGTCAACGCCGAATTTGTAACGTGTACAGTAGTTGCCACAAAATCGTCTTTTCTTCACAAAATACACGGAACATAAGTTGGACCGTATCGCGCTTCGTGAAGCTTTTGTTATTGTGAAATGTTTCCCATCATCATATCGATAGACGTCCATCGTCTCGATGATCTGCGATGTGAGTGATACGCTATTAATCGTGATCATGATATTTATAGTGTATACGCATATTGTTTGAGTAATTTTTTTTGTGTCTTCACTCACACTTTTGGAGTGAATACTGTCGTTCGGTAGTAGTAGTAGTACTAACACCTAGTACTACCCAAACGGGTATGTTTGTACATGAGTTTATGTTGGCTCTGAAAAGAGCCGTTTTTGCGTGCGTCAACTTCTACAAGTGTTCACGAACGAAATCGCATGCGGGCATTGACGCCTTATGGACTTGGGCGGGATCATCACCCACTGCCCAATCCATAATTCGTATTTTACACTTGCAGCATCTTACAACATCACCATCGTCTTCGTAAATAAACCCAGCTTTGGCTAGGTCAAAAATTTTTACGTTCGCATTCGGAAATTTATGAACGAAAAATTTAATGTTACCACGACGACTGATGTTGTAAAAGCTTTTTAATCGGCTTGCAAAAGAATATGTGGACACATCCATATCTGAAGCAAGAATGTTGGTTTGTCGCGTTGCATTTCACCTCCTCAGCGATAGCTGCGCGCGCATCCGTAGTGGGGATGGCTGTCGTCAATTGGTCGGTATGAAATAAAGCACGGTAGTGGGAGCAGATAGCTGCGCACGCAGTTGGTAGTGGGGGATCGTCGGCGGTAATAGTTCGGTAGTGGGAGCGGATAGCTGCGCGCGCTACTGTCATAGATAGTATAAGTAGAGCGACGATCACTGCCAGCGTTCACCTTCAAGTCTCGCGCAGTCTAACTTTCACGTGTCGCATATAAAATAGTGCTTATTTTCTAATTTCGTATCAGTATTCAATTGTTCTTCAAGCGAGCAAGTAATTGTTAAAGTTTCGTGTTTTCGTTGTTGTTGATAATGCAGTCATTTGCTGTTGAATGTAAATATTCGTTACGCGGCGCGTTGGTATTGCGCGTTTACACGCCTATCACAGATGACGAAGAATGTGTCAACGATGTCATAACCTTTTTTGATGAAATGCACGATACGTTACGTACGGACATTCTAAACGAACTGACACGTTTGCTTTCTATAAAGTGGCATATAACGGTTAAAGCGAGATTTGTCAAGTACATCGTAAACGCTGACACGGACCAGGACGAAGAAGTGACGACTGAAGCTTATTTTCACGGACGATGTCATACGACACTGATCGCTGACCAAGATGTATTGCCCGATCGTTTAGAAGCTTCATACGAAAAGATCATTGAATCGATTTATAAATTCACACTCGAGGGTAGCGGTTGGGTGTTAGACCGCATAATCTCCTTAGAACTCGTTCTCTCACGATACCAACCGCTAACCGCCTCCAGTTTCATTCGTACACCTCCTGAATTGTCTCGTACTAAATCCATCATAAACGTGAACAATACAGGCGATCAAATGTGTTTCGTATGATCAGTGTTGGCCGCTCTGTTTCCACAACAATCAGACCACAAAGATCGTGTATCCAAATACAAGCCGCATATCTGCAGTATCAATACTTCTGGTATAACTTACCCCACCCGTCTATCCGACATTGTGAAGTTCGAACGAGACAATCCTAACGTTTCTATAAATGTTTTCGGTTACGAAGAATATGAAATTTACCCTTTAAGAATAACTCCTTCCAGTGGCAGACAGCATCACGTTAATCTATTACTTCTTACCGCTGACGACCGAAAACATTACTGTTTAATAAAAAATACAAGTCGCTTATTCTCTTCACTAAGCAACCACGACGGCCGTTCTTTCTATTGCAATTACTGTCTGCATAGATTCTGCGAAGAACGACTCCTTACCGAACATATCCCCCACTGTTCACCATATGGCGAACAGAAAATTCGTTTACCCACGACAGTGGAGGAGGAGAATGTGATGTGTTTCAGAAATTATACATACTGCCATAAGGTCCCTTTTGCGATATACGCAGATTTTGAATCATTTATCGTCCCTTGCCATCGCTGCGACGCTCCTCCGCACACATCGTCCACCACAACGGAGTCGTTACATCTTCCTTCAGGTTTCTCCTACCTCATAGTCGACTACGAGCGTAACATTTTCAAACCCCAGGTCGTTTATCGCGGTGAGAACGTGGTAGACGTTTTTCTCAATAGACTGGTCGCTGAAGAGCGAGAACTTTTCAGAATCATCCGATCCATTGTCCCTATGACTATGAGTGACCGTGATTTGTTATCTTTCGCAAATGCCCTCGTATGTCATCTCTGTGAAGAACCACTGACCGAAATCGACAAAGTGCGCAACCATTGTCATCTGACAGGACGATACCTAGGCGCAGCTCACAACATCTGTAACCTTAACTTCAAGACTCCACGACACATACCCGTATTTTTTCACAACTTACGAGGTTACGATGCACATCACCTAGTACAAGGGTTGGGTAAATACGACGATCTCGCTTGTATCGCTACCACTAGCGAACGCTTCGTATCAGTCTCGTTGGGTCGTCTGCGTTTCGTAGACACGCTTCAATTTCTGAACACGTCCTTGGACACACTTGTTGGAAACTTGCACGCGAGCGGTGCGGATTTCGATTTAACGAAGCAATGTTTCGAAGAACACTTCGAGCTACTCTTACGTAAGGGCGTGTACCCTTACGATTACATGACGGGTAGCGAGAAATTCAACGAAACACGTCTGCCCGCACGCGAACACTTTTTCAACAGGTTGAGTGAATCGCCAGTATCTGACGAAGATTACGCTCACGCGCACAACGTGTGGCGTACTTTTGGAATCAGTACACTGGGCGAATATCACGATCTGTATCTTAAAACAGACGTGCTGCTACTGGCCGACGTCTTCGAGGCGTTCCGTGAGATGGCCATGCGGTACTACCAGATCGATCCGGCTCATCTTTACTCGCTTCCTGGTGTCGCTTGGCATGCGATGTTAAAGATGACCCGTATGCGACTGGAGCTGTTGACGGATATAGATCAGCATCTATTTATAGAATCGGCTGTTCGCGGTGGCGTTAGCATGGTACCCAACCGCCACGCCAAGGCCAACAATCCGCTAATTGTCGATCAGTACGATGCTTCAAAGCCAACCTCTTTCATATTGTACACGGACTGCAACAACCTTTACGGTGCAGCCATGTCACAACCGCTCCCTTACGCCGACTTCAGATGGTTAGATCGTAACGAGATCAACTCACTGGACGTGCGTACTCTGTGCGATGACGGTGACATGGGCTACATACTCGAGGTCGACTTACACTATCCACCTGAACTTCATGACCTCCATTCCGATTATCCACTGGCACCCGTCCGTTCCTGTGTCCATCCTGACGTACTTTCACCGTACTCTCGACGACTCCACACACGACTGCACTATACAAAAGGGTATAGCGGATCGGAAACGCCTTCGTCGTCCGTTCCCAAGTTGCTGACGACTTTGGACGACAAGCAAAATTACGTTCTCCATTTTCGAAATTTAAAATTGTATCTGAGTCTCGGTTTAGAATTGAAAGCGATACATAGGGTGTTGAGTTTTAAACAGAGAGCGTGGATGAAACCGTTTATCGATTTCAACACGCAAAAGAGAGCAGCAGCCACCAACAGTTTCGAAAAGGATTTTTTCAAACTGATGGTCAACGCCGTCTATGGCAAATCGCTGGAGAACGTGAGGAAACGAATAGACTTCCAACTAGTCTCTAACGAACAACGGCTGCAGAAAATTGTTTCCAATCCTCGGCTAAAGCGTATGATCCGCTACACCGATAACTTGGTCGGACTGGCCTTACGAAAAAGGACGATATTCCTTTCCCGTCCGGTGTACGTCGGCTTCACAGTACTCGATGTCAGCAAATTGATAATGTACAATTTTCATTATCGGTACGCTGTCGCCAAGTACGGACAACGATTGACCTTACTAATGACTGACACAGACAGTTTGCTTTACAGCATTCAGACTGACGATTTGTACTCAGATATGAAAGAGGATCTCCACCTTTTTGACACATCGGACTATCCCATGGATCATCCTTGTCATTGCGACGACAACAAAAAAGTCGTGGGGAAGTTCAAGGATGAGACCAATGGAAAACCCATCAGGGAATTTGTCGGACTCAGGGTGAAGTGTTACTCGCTCTTGTTGTCCGACCGCACCGACAAAAAGGTGGCGAAAGGTGTGCCAAGGACGGCAATAAAAAAAAGGTTACGACATCAATTGTACAGCGAGTGTCTTTTTGACAGTCGTGCCGTATTCACCTCTGCTGACTGTATACGAAGCAATCATCATAAGCTGTACACGCAACGTATAACAAAACTTTCCCTGTCTCCTTATGATGATAAGAGGTATGTACTGGACGACGGTGTAAGTACACTCGCGTACGGGCATTACATGATAGCCGCAATAACCAACGACGCTGCTGGTCCTAAGGCAAAAAAGAGAAAGTACACGGACCGATAACTAACGGTAAAGATGATGTTCAGCATTACACACACACACACACACACACACACACACACACACACACACACACACACACACACACACACACACACACACACACACACATTAACTTTATGTTCTTTATTTACTTATTTTACAACTTTTGATACGTTTTACAGAATGAACAACAAGAAAATTATAAAAAATAGGCCAGCAGAGCAACGTCGAGTACGATGGTAAATATAACATTTTTTTTCTTTATTTATAATGCACAAACAGAATATTCCATTCGATTGATGTGTTTTTTTTTTTATAGTTCACAACGGTTACGCCGTGCTTTGTTAGGACCCGGCTCGAGTCGGTAAGGCCGTTTTCATTAATAAACTCTTGTCCTAATGCGTTTACCTCCGGTGTTCAATTATATTTTTTTTTATTTCAGTGATACCGACGAGGCACCTGTCACCGCTGATACTAATATGGATTCTCCCGTATCTCCAGAACTCGATTCGAGTCGGTAAGACAATTGTCATTTTAATAAACTTTTGTACTTTTGTGTTTTTTTTACCTCCGGTGTTCAATTTATTTTTTTTTCAGCGATGATGATGCTGCTGCTGCTGCTGTAATTCGTCCCCAATCTCCGCAACCCGTCACGAGTCGGTAAGACAATTTTCATTAATAAACGCCTGTGCTCTTACGTTTTACCTCCAGTGTTCATTTCACACATGTTTTTTTTTTTTTTTTTTTTTTTTTTTTTAAGTGATGCTAACGCTCCAACTGGTGCTGTTGCTGCTGCTGCAAATTGTCGTCCGTCCCCTATCTCCAAACAGCCTGCAATGTTTTAAACGTGCATTATTTCGATTACAGTCTAGTGTGTTGCGGTAAGTCCGTTTTCATTAACAACAAAGTCTTATACTATTGCGTTTACCTCATGTGTTCAATTTATACTTTTTTTTTCAGCGATGCTCTAGCTGCAGGAGTGGCGGTATTTCACCCTCGACCCGGTACGAGTCGGTACGTTTGTTTTTAATTAACATTCAATTGTTCTCTTGCGTTTAAATCTGGTATTAAAATTGTTCCTTTTTTTTTTTGTTTCAGTAATGTCGAGTCCACAGAAGGTGAAGTTATGGAGGAGGACAATCAAAGCGATGCCGATACGGTTGAATTGAATCATAACGATAATGATGATAGTGATAGTGATGATGACGATGTAGAAATCCTCGACATACATATGTAAGTCATCTTCTTATGCGTACATACTGCTTTGTTTTATTTGCGATTATACATAATTTCTATGTTGTCTTTTTTTAGTGACATTCGCCCGATACCAGCACCGCCACCTCCACAACCACAACCGATTACGCCATCACAATCACCACCACAATCACCACCACCGCCACCACCGCAGATGCAACCTCAACCACGACCACAGCCCATTTATCAGCAACAGCAGCAGCAACTATTGCGCAGAGATCCCCGTTTGTGGACCCCTCCAGAAGACGCGCTACCCGTCTCCTTTGAAGTGTTACACGCTACCGAACCGAGGACGCACGATGACCCAACAACATTGAGACTCCTTCTTAGAAGGAGTCTACCGACATGGTGTTGGCGTCGCGGTGAGCCCTGTCCTGTTCAAGGTATGATTCCATACAATACCTGCAGTATATGCATAGAATCATACAATGACGGGCAGAGGCTCCTCGGTTTGGTATGTGGCCATACATACCATTACCGATGCGTCCTCAATTGGTTCCAGGCGGTAGCGATGGAGGGGACACCACCCGCATGCCCACAATGCAGGCTGTACGTATTCGGAAAGCCGAATCGTACGTTTTATGGGCGCATGCATATTTAAGGTATATTACAGTGTTAATAAAGGTTTTAGTAATCCATCCTACTTGTAACAACCACATGTCACTAATACTCTTACTTTTTTGTTACAGATGGAAATTAACCACCCGGATTGAGACTTGTAAAAAAAAAATACCCGATTGTGAGATGTATATTTTGTAGTTTTAAAATAAATTTGTATATATTTTTTTTATCGTATAATATTTTTATGTTTATATATTTGTAAATATTAGTTGTAAAGTAGATATTTTTTTCTGTTATGTTTATATTTGTATATTTATAATAAACTTGTACATATTTTTTCATTGTATAAGTGTTTATTTTCAACTATCCTTTTCGCATACTACAATTTACTTAACACATAGACACACAGTTGTCAACAATGCAATCGTTCAGATAAGTGAATTGAATACTGCATATCATGTGTGTTTCTTACAGGAAAACTGACAGTTCATTGCTGGACGTCACACGACGGGAAATTCAAAAATTGTGGTGGTGAGGGTAACCATGTTTTTTTTCAATCTGTTTATACATTTACTTAACACATAGACACAACATCGACGATATCGGCACGGCAGTGTAAATATATACGAAACCAGTACACTATAACACCGAGTTGGCAACAATGGCGAAACATATATTCAACCCGTACACTATAACACCGAGCCGACAACGTCGACAGTTGGCAACACCGACGCTTTTCCAACATGGCCGAACTTCCGGAAAAACCCCTTACATATACATACCCATACACTATAACACATGCACGAATCGGCAACCTGGCCGTACCTTAACCACTACACACATCCACAACCCCACAACATCGCAGCTTTTCCAACATGGCCGCCGCCGACCCACCACGACGGGCGGCCATCAGGCCGCCGCCCAGCGACGATGACGACGTCAACGACGACGTCAACGGCGAACGGCGAACGGCGAACATAGCCACGCCTCTGCCAATCAACGCACACATTACCCCACTTTAGGCTGGCCGACGACAACATGGCCGAAAGCCAACTACCGCATGGTTACCCCCACCACCACAATTTTTGAATTTCCCGCCGTGTGACGTCACTTCCGGCAATGAACTGTCAGTTTCCCCCTACTGCTGAAGTAGAAAAATCTGTCTTGATTGTTGAAGAATCGATGTCTATAAAAATAACTGTTATAGAAGAATCTGTGTCAAATAAAATATCTGCAGTAGAAAACTCAATGGCAAACATAAGAGAACAAATTAAAAGTGAAGTCGAATAGTGCATGAAGATTCAACCAAAACAAATTTCTGAACAGACTGTACCAGTGATAAAGACAGAAAAAGACACAGAAAATAAGTTAATAGAGAAAGTCACTTTGCCTGCAGTAGGGACAGTTCATGTCAAAACTCCAACCTTTGACGGAAGCAGTCACTGGGCAACGTACCTCCGCCAATTTGAAGCTGCTGCATGCGTAAATAATTGGACAGAGAAAGACAAGGCTGTTCCACTTGTTCTTGCATTAAAAGGACCCGCGGCAGAATTACTACAGAAAGTGCCACCTGACAGCCAGAACATCTATGCCGAGTTGATAAAAGCTCTAGAATTACGCTACGGTGATAAACATTTGCGAGAGGTGTACTACGCTCAGTTGAGAACAAGACGACAACGTTCCGGGGAAAGTCTTCAAGAATTTGAAGCAAGTATCGACAGATTGATTAGATTGGCCTATCCTGAAGCACCAGAAGACTTCCGAATAAGGTTTACGGTGCAGACATTTATTGATGGCATCGGAGATTGTGAACTTCAGCAAGTGTTACGAATGGCAAGAAACCGAGATAGCTCAGAAGCTCTTGTTCACGCCCTAGAGTTTGAAGCTGCCAAGTCAGCGTCCCGCTACATTAATGGGTTTGCGCCATCACGTTGCAGTCAGAAGATCCCTGTATCACATTACCGTTACGATGGGTGCAGAAAAACAGTGTTGTCGGACAAACAATTCAAAAGTTCAAGAGAGTCGCAACGATTTGAAAAAGACAGAAGACCGAAATGTTACAACTGTGGAAAACGTGGTCATCTACAGGTAGACTGTTGGGAGAAGAAGATACCGAGAGAAGAGACTGATCGCACCAATTGGAGAAGTAAAGGCCCAGAACAGCACACAGTTTCCACGCTACATAAGATCAGTGGAAACTTGATTGTTAATGGATTTGCTGATGGTAAACCAACATCATTTACAGTTGACACGGGCGCAACAGTGTCCATTGTGCGCCCTGACTTAGTCTGTAACCGCATCCTCTAATTAGCTCTTGTACAATACAGACTGTGACTGGAAGCCCCGTCAAGGTGCTAGGAAAGGTAGACGTACGTGTACGCCTGGGTCTTCTCGAGTTTAGCCACCAAATGCTCGTTGCAGACATTGTCGCTGAAGTGATTCTTGGCACGGACATTATGAATGCCTACGGATTCGTTGTGGACTTAAGAGAGAATGTCCTGTGTGTCGGCCAAGAGGAGATAAAGCTTTCCATGGTTAAAACGACAGGGTCTACCAACCATTCGATTAAGCGAGTGGCATTAGTCGAAGAAAAAGTCAACAAGTCTGGTCAAGAGGAACCTTCCCTGTTGCTAGCGGAAATGGAGGAAGAACTAGCAGAGGAAGTACAAATAAGTATAAGGACAAAAGAAGTGATTGGAAAGCCAACTATGGGTGTCGAGACAAAACTCTTGCTTGTTCCTGAGCTGATAGAAGCGCCCGACGGTAAAGTGCCTGAAGATGCGGTTACGCAAGAGGTTGTTGACCGAGGATCAAACAGACTTGGATCAGCCAGTGGTATTTCCGTGATCAGTACATGACGCAACGGGAGTGATTCCAGCGAAACTAGTGGTTGCGCAAAAGACTCGCATTCCTGGGAACGTGGTGTTCGGATCACACGAGACTGAATTCGAAGAACGGGAAAATTATCCTTCGCAAGGACGTCCACCTAGATCGCCTGGTCGAGTATTACTTCGGAGGCGCTTTGCCAGCTCGGGACGAACAGGCTTAAGGAGGGGGCGGTGCTACGACAGCACAGAACAATCTACGCGTTTATCGAATATGCCAGAAGGATATCGATGTAAGCGTGTGGTGTACGTGCTACTAAACGCATTTTGCGAGAATCTTCTCGACTGTGCCGGGCTTCGCTCGGGTGCTCGGACTGTGTCAAGGCCGTAGTAATTACGTAGTTCATGAGAGATAAGACGCAGTTTGGAAGCTTCTGGTGTGTGAGCGTGACTATAAATACATCGGGTAGCGGCCTTAGTTTTCAGTTCCATGCGAGATATTGGATAGTGCGGTTCGAAAGTATTAGTGCGGTATATTTCCAGAGCGGTTCGAGTTATTACTGTGTACGTTCAAGTAGTTATTATTGAAGTGTTGCGTTTTATATTCGTACGGTATAATTGTAATACAATTGAGTTTTAATATTAGTGGACATTTTATTGCGTGTGAACAGTTTTCATTTGATTTGTTGTAGAGACTGCGTTGTTAATTACGAACTGTTTTACTGTAAAAATTAAAGGTGTGATTAGTGACTTGATTGGTGTCTTGTACTTATTTTGTTTCCACTGTACCTACGACGATCGAGTAGACCGTCGTAACAGTGGTGTCAGAACTGGGATAGAACGGTTAACAGTGGAAACAGTGGACACTTTGTACAAGACGAGTGTGATTCGTAATTAATCGATAAACAATGGATGCCAGTCAGATGATGGAAAATTTACAGGCGCTGCTGTTGCAGACAGAAAAACGACAGGATGAGAAACGCAGACAGGAGGCGGAAGAAGCAGAAAGACGACAAAAAGAAGAACGAAGACAAGAAAGAGAAGAAGCAGAAAAACGACAGGATGAAAAACGTAAGCAAGAAGCAGATAAAACGGAAGCTCTCTTTGACGTTATGGAGAAACAGTTGCAAGATCACAGTACCACAGAATTGGGTATCCTACGAGGTGAGCTTAATAAACAAGTTACTAAAATATCGGAGGTACAAGAATCAATGACATTAAAAATAGCTGAAGTAGAGAAATCTGTCTTGATTGTTGAAGAATCGATGTCTACAAAAATAACTGTTATAGAAGAATCTGTGTCAAATAAAATATCTGCAGTAGAAAACTCAATGGCAAACATAAGAGAACAAATTAAAAGTGAAGTCGAATAGTGCATGAAGATTCAACCAAAACAAATTTCTGAACAGACTGTACCAGTGATAAAGACAGAAAAAGACACAGAAAATAAGTTAATAGAGAAAGTCACTTTGCCTGCAGTAGGGACAGTTCATGTCAAAACTCCAACCTTTGACGGAAGCAGTCACTGGGCAACGTACCTCCGCCAATTTGAAGCTGCTGCATGCGTAAATAATTGGACAGAGAAAGACAAGGCTGTTCCACTTGTTCTTGCATTAAAAGGACCCGCGGCAGAATTACTACAGAAAGTGCCACCTGACAGCCAGAACATCTATGCCGAGTTGATAAAAGCTCTAGAATTACGCTACGGTGATAAACATTTGCGAGAGGTGTACTACGCTCAGTTGAGAACAAGACGACAACGTTCCGGGGAAAGTCTTCAAGAATTTGAAGCAAGTATCAACAGATTGATTAGATTGGCCTATCCTGAAGCACCAGAAGACTTCCGAATAAGGTTTACGGTGCAGACATTTATTGATGGCATCGGAGATTGTGAACTTAAGCAAGTGTTACGAATGGCAAGAAACCGAGATAACTCAGAAGCTCTTGTTCACGCCCTAGAGTTTGAAGCTGCCAAGTCAGCGTCCCGCTACATTAATGGGTTTGCGCCATCACGTTGCAGTCAGAAGATCCCTGTATCACATTACTGTTACGATGGGTGCAGAAAAACAGTGTTGTCGGACAAACAATTCAAAAGTTCAAGAGAGTCGCAACGATTTGAAAAAGACAGAAGACCGAAATGTTACAACTGTGGAAAACGTGGTCATCTACAGGTAGACTGTTGGGAGAAGAAGATACCGAGAGAAGAGACTGATCGCACCAATTGGAGAAGTAAAGGCCCAGAACAGCACACAGTTTCCACGCTACATAAGATCAGTGGAAGCTTGATTGTTAATGGATTTGCGGATGGTAAACCAACATCATTTACAGTTGACACGGGCGCAACAGTGTCCATTGTGCGCCCTGACTTAGTCTGTAACCGCCATCCTCTAATTAGCTCTTGTACAATACAGACTGTGACTGGAAGCCCCGTCAAGGTGCTAGGAAAGGTAGACGTACGTGTACGCCTGGGTCTTCTCGAGTTTAGCCACCAAATGCTCGTTGCAGACATTGTCGCTGAAGTGATTCTTGGCACGGACATTATGAATGCCTACGGATTCGTTGTGGACTTAAGAGAGAATGTCCTGTGTGTCGGCCAAGAGGAGATAAAGCTTTCCATGGTTAAAACGACAGGGTCTACCAACCATTCGATTAAGCGAGTGGCATTAGTCGAAGAAAAAGTCAACAAGTCTGGTCAAGAGGAACCTTCCCTGTTGCTAGCGGAAATGGAGGAAGAACTAGCAGAGGAAGTACAAATAAGTATAAGGACAAAAGAAGTGATTGGAAAGCCAACTATGGGTGTCGAGACAAAACTCTTGCTTGTTCCTGAGCTGATAGAAGCGCCCGACGGTAAAGTGCCTGAAGATGCGGTTACGCAAGAGGTTGTTGACCGAGGATCAAACAGACTTGGATCAGCCAGTGGTATTTCGGTGATCAGTACATGACGCAACGGGAGTGATTCCAGCGAAACTAGTGGTTGCGCAAAAGACTCGCATTCCTGGGAACGTGGTGTTCGGATCACACGAGACTGAATTCGAAGAACGGGAAAATTATCCTTCGCAAGGACGTCCACCTAGATCGCCTGGTCGAGTATTACTTCGGAGGCGCTTTGCCAGCTCGGGACGAACAGGCTTAAGGAGGGGGCGGTGCTACGACAGCACAGAACAATCTACGCGTTTATCGAATATGCCAGAAGGATATCGATGTAAGCGTGTGGTGTACGTGCTACTAAACGCATTTTGCGAGAATCTTCTCGACTGTGCCGGGCTTCGCTCGGGCGCTCGGACTGTGTCAAGGCCGTAGTAATTACGTAGTTCATGAGAGATAAGACGCAGTTTGGAAGCTTCTGGTGTGTGAGCGTGACTATAAATACATCGGGTAGCGGCCTTAGTTTTCAGTTCCATGCGAGATATTGGATAGTGCGGTTCGAAAGTACTAGTGCGGTATATTTCCAGAGCGGTTCGAGTTATTACTGTGTACGTTCAAGTAGTTATTATTGAAGTGTTGCGTTTTATATTCGTACGGTATAATTGTAATACAATTGAGTTTTAATATTAGTGGACATTTTATTGCGTGTGAACAGTTTTCATTTGATTTGTTGTAGAGACTGCGTTGTTAATTACGAACTGTTTTACTGTAAAAATTAAAGGTGTGATTAGTGACTTGATTGGTGTCTTGTACTTATTTTGTTTCCACTGTACCTACGACGATCGAGTAGACCGTCGTAACAGTGGTGCAGAACTGGGATAGAACGGTTAACAGTGGAAACAGTGGACACTTTGTACAAGACGAGTGTGATTCGTAATTAATCGATAAACAATGGATGCCAGTCAGATGATGGAAAATTTACAGGCGCTGCTGTTGCAGACAGAAAAACGACAGGATGAGAAACGCAGACAGGAGGCGGAAGAAGCAGAAAGACGACAAAAAGAAGAACGAAGACAAGAAAGAGAAGAAGCAGAAAAACGACAGGATGAAAAACGTAAGCAAGAAGCAGATAAAACGGAAGCTCTCTTTGACGTTATGGAGAAACATTTGCAAGATCACAGTACCACAGAATTGGGTATCCTACGAGGTGAGCTTAATAAACAAGTTACTAAAATATCGGAGGTACAAGAATCAATGACATTAAAAATAGCTGAAGTAGAGAAATCTGTCTTGATTGTTGAAGAATCGATGTCTACAAAAATAACTGTTATAGAAGAATCTGTGTCAAATAAAATATCTGCAGTAGAAAACTCAATGGCAAACATAAGAGAACAAATTAAAAGTGAAGTCGAATAGTGCATGAAGATTCAACCAAAACAAATGTCTGAACAGACTGTACCAGTGATAAAGACAGAAAAAGACACAGAAAATAAGTTAATAGAGAAAGTCACTTTGCCTGCAGTAGGGACAGTTCATGTCAAAACTCCAACCTTTGACGGAAGCAGTCACTGGGCAACGTACCTCCGCCAATTTGAAGCTGCTGCATGCGTAAATAATTGGACAGAGAAAGACAAGGCTGTTCCACTTGTTCTTGCATTAAAAGGACCCGCGGCAGAATTACTACAGAAAGTGCCACCTGACAGCCAGAACATCTATGCTGAGTTGATAAAAGCTCTAGAATTACGCTACGGTGATAAACATTTGCGAGAGGTGTACTACGCTCAGTTGAGAACAAGACGACAACGTTCCGGGGAAAGTCTTCAAGAATTTGAAGCAAGTATCAACAGATTGATTAGATTGGCCTATCCTGAAGCACCAGAAGACTTCCGAATAAGGTTTACGGTGCAGACATTTATTGATGGCATCGGAGATTGTGAACTTAAGCAAGTGTTACGAATGGCAAGAAACCGAGATAACTCAGAAGCTCTTGTTCACGCCCTAGAGTTTGAAGCTGCCAAGTCAGCGTCCCGCTACATTAATGGGTTTGCGCCATCACGTTGCAGTCAGAAGATCCCTGTATCACATTACTGTTACGATGGGTGCAGAAAAACAGTGTTGTCGGACAAACAATTCAAAAGTTCAAGAGAGTCGCAACGATTTGAAAAAGACAGAAGACCGAAATGTTACAACTGTGGAAAACGTGGTCATCTACAGGTAGACTGTTGGGAGAAGAAGATACCGAGAGAAGAGACTGATCGCACCAATTGGAGAAGTAAAGGCCCAGAACAGCACACAGTTTCCACGCTACATAAGATCAGTGGAAGCTTGATTGTTAATGGATTTGCGGATGGTAAACCAACATCATTTACAGTTGACACGGGCGCAACAGTGTCCATTGTGCGCCCTGACTTAGTCTGTAACCGCCATCCTCTAATTAGCTCTTGTACAATACAGACTGTGACTGGAAGCCCCGTCAAGGTGCTAGGAAAGGTAGACGTACGTGTACGCCTGGGTCTTCTCGAGTTTAGCCACCAAATGCTCGTTGCAGACATTGTCGCTGAAGTGATTCTTGGCACGGACATTATGAATGCCTACGGATTCGTTGTGGACTTAAGAGAGAATGTCCTGTGTGTCGGCCAAGAGGAGATAAAGCTTTCCATGGTTAAAACGACAGGGTCTACCAACCATTCGATTAAGCGAGTGGCATTAGTCGAAGAAAAAGTCAACAAGTCTGGTCAAGAGGAACCTTCCCTGTTGCTAGCGGAAATGGAGGAAGAACTAGCAGAGGAAGTACAAATAAGTATAAGGACAAAAGAAGTGATTGGAAAGCCAACTATGGGTGTCGAGACAAAACTCTTGCTTGTTCCTGAGCTGATAGAAGCGCCCGACGGTAAAGTGCCTGAAGATGCGGTTACGCAAGAGGTTGTTGACCGAGGATCAAACAGACTTGGATCAGCCAGTGGTATTTCGGTGATCAGTACATGACGCAACGGGAGTGATTCCAGCGAAACTAGTGGTTGCGCAAAAGACTCGCATTCCTGGGAACGTGGTGTTCGGATCACACGAGACTGAATTCGAAGAACGGGAAAATTATCCTTCGCAAGGACGTCCACCTAGATCGCCTGGTCGAGTATTACTTCGGAGGCGCTTTGCCAGCTCGGGACGAACAGGCTTAAGGAGGGGGCGGTGCTACGACAGCACAGAACAATCTACGCGTTTATCGAATATGCCAGAAGGATATCGATGTAAGCGTGTGGTGTACGTGCTACTAAACGCATTTTGCGAGAATCTTCTCGACTGTGCCGGGCTTCGCTCGGGCGCTCGGACTGTGTCAAGGCCGTAGTAATTACGTAGTTCATGAGAGATAAGACGCAGTTTGGAAGCTTCTGGTGTGTGAGCGTGACTATAAATACATCGGGTAGCGGCCTTAGTTTTCAGTTCCATGCGAGATATTGGATAGTGCGGTTCGAAAGTACTAGTGCGGTATATTTCCAGAGCGGTTCGAGTTATTACTGTGTACGTTCAAGTAGTTATTATTGAAGTGTTGCGTTTTATATTCGTACGGTATAATTGTAATACAATTGAGTTTTAATATTAGTGGACATTTTATTGCGTGTGAACAGTTTTCATTTGATTTGTTGTAGAGACTGCGTTGTTAATTACGAACTGTTTTACTGTAAAAATTAAAGGTGTGATTAGTGACTTGATTGGTGTCTTGTACTTATTTTGTTTCCACTGTACCTACGACGATCGAGTAGACCGTCGTAACAGTGGTGCAGAACTGGGATAGAACGGTTAACAGTGGAAACAGTGGACACTTTGTACAAGACGAGTGTGATTCGTAATTAATCGATAAACAATGGATGCCAGTCAGATGATGGAAAATTTACAGGCGCTGCTGTTGCAGACAGAAAAACGACAGGATGAGAAACGCAGACAGGAGGCGGAAGAAGCAGAAAGACGACAAAAAGAAGAACGAAGACAAGAAAGAGAAGAAGCAGAAAAACGACAGGATGAAAAACGTAAGCAAGAAGCAGATAAAACGGAAGCTCTCTTTGACGTTATGGAGAAACATTTGCAAGATCACAGTACCACAGAATTGGGTATCCTACGAGGTGAGCTTAATAAACAAGTTACTAAAATATCGGAGGTACAAGAATCAATGACATTAAAAATAGCTGAAGTAGACAAATCTGTCTTGATTGTTGAAGAATCGATGTCTACAAAAATAACTGTTATAGAAGAATCTGTGTCAAATAAAATATCTGCAGTAGAAAACTCAATGGCAAACATAAGAGAACAAATTAAAAGTGAAGTCGAATAGTGCATGAAGATTCAACCAAAACAAATGTCTGAACAGACTGTACCAGTGATAAAGACAGAAAAAGACACAGAAAATAAGTTAATAGAGAAAGTCACTTTGCCTGCAGTAGGGACAGTTCATGTCAAAACTCCAACCTTTGACGGAAGCAGTCACTGGGCAACGTACCTCCGCCAATTTGAAGCTGCTGCATGCGTAAATAATTGGACAGAGAAAGACAAGGCTGTTCCACTTGTTCTTGCATTAAAAGGACCCGCGGCAGAATTACTACAGAAAGTGCCACCTGACAGCCAGAACATCTATGCTGAGTTGATAAAAGCTCTAGAATTACGCTACGGTGATAAACATTTGCGAGAGGTGTACTACGCTCAGTTGAGAACAAGACGACAACGTTCCGGGGAAAGTCTTCAAGAATTTGAAGCAAGTATCAACAGATTGATTAGATTGGCCTATCCTGAAGCACCAGAAGACTTCCGAATAAGGTTTACGGTGCAGACATTTATTGATGGCATCGGAGATTGTGAACTTAAGCAAGTGTTACGAATGGCAAGAAACCGAGATAACTCAGAAGCTCTTGTTCACGCCCTAGAGTTTGAAGCTGCCAAGTCAGCGTCCCGCTACATTAATGGGTTTGCGCCATCACGTTGCAGTCAGAAGATCCCTGTATCACATTACTGTTACGATGGGTGCAGAAAAACAGTGTTGTCGGACAAACAATTCAAAAGTTCAAGAGAGTCGCAACGATTTGAAAAAGACAGAAGACCGAAATGTTACAACTGTGGAAAACGTGGTCATCTACAGGTAGACTGTTGGGAGAAGAAGATACCGAGAGAAGAGACTGATCGCACCAATTGGAGAAGTAAAGGCCCAGAACAGCACACAGTTTCCACGCTACATAAGATCAGTGGAAGCTTGATTGTTAATGGATTTGCGGATGGTAAACCAACATCATTTACAGTTGACACGGGCGCAACAGTGTCCATTGTGCGCCCTGACTTAGTCTGTAACCGCCATCCTCTAATTAGCTCTTGTACAATACAGACTGTGACTGGAAGCCCCGTCAAGGTGCTAGGAAAGGTAGACGTACGTGTACGCCTAGGTCTTCTCGAGTTTAGCCACCAAATGCTCGTTGCAGACATTGTCGCTGAAGTGATTCTTGGCACGGACATTATGAATGCCTACGGATTCGTTGTGGACTTAAGAGAGAATGTCCTGTGTGTCGGCCAAGAGGAGATAAAGCTTTCCATGGTTAAAACGACAGGGTCTACCAACCATTCGATTAAGCGAGTGGCATTAGTCGAAGAAAAAGTCAACAAGTCTGGTCAAGAGGAACCTTCCCTGTTGCTAGCGGAAATGGAGGAAGAACTAGCAGAGGAAGTACAAATAAGTATAAGGACAAAAGAAGTGATTGGAAAGCCAACTATGGGTGTCGAGACAAAACTCTTGCTTGTTCCTGAGCTGATAGAAGCGCCCGACGGTAAAGTGCCTGAAGATGCGGTTACGCAAGAGGTTGTTGACCGAGGATCAAACAGACTTGGATCAGCCAGTGGTATTTCGGTGATCAGTACATGACGCAACGGGAGTGATTCCAGCAAAACTAGTGGTTGCGCAAAAGACTCACATTCCTGGGAACGTGGTGTTCGGATCACACGAGACTGAATTCGAAGAACGGGAAAATTATCCTTCGCAAGGACGTCCACCTAGATCGCCTGGTCGAGTATTACTTCGGAGGCGCTTTGCCAGCTCGGGACGAACAGGCTTAAGGAGGGGGCGGTGCTACGACAGCACAGAACAATCTACGCGTTTATCGAATATGCCAGAAGGATATCGATGTAAGCGTGTGGTGTACGTGCTACTAAACGCATTTTGCGAGAATCTTCTCGACTGTGCCGGGCTTCGCTCGGGCGCTCGGACTGTGTCAAGGCCGTAGTAATTACGTAGTTCATGAGAGATAAGACGCAGTTTGGAAGCTTCTGGTGTGTGAGCGTGACTATAAATACATCGGGTAGCGGCCTTAGTTTTCAGTTCCATGCGAGATATTGGATAGTGCGGTTCGAAAGTATTAGTGCGGTATATTTCCAGAGCGGTTCGAGTTATTACTGTGTACGTTCAAGTAGTTATTATTGAAGTGTTGCGTTTTATATTCGTACGGTATAATTGTAATACAATTGAGTTTTAATATTAGTGGACATTTTATTGCGTGTGAACAATTTCTCATTTGATTTGTTGTAGAGACTGCGTTGTTAATTACGAACTGTTTTACTGTAAAAATTAAAGGTGTGATTAGTGACTTGATTGGTGTCTTGTACTTATTTTGTTTCCACTGTACCTACGACGATCGAGTAGACCGTCGTAACAGTGGTGTCAGAACTGGGATAGAACGGTTAACAGTGGAAACAGCGGACACTTTGTACAAGACGAGTGTGATTCGTAATTAATCGATAAACAATGGATGCCAGTCAGATGATGGAAAATTTACAGGCGCTGCTGTTGCAGACAGAAAAACGACAGGATGAGAAACGCAGACAGGAGGCGGAAGAAGCAGAAAGACGACAAAAAGAAGAACGAAGACAAGAAAGAGAAGAAGCAGAAAAACGACAGGATGAAAAACGTAAGCAAGAAGCAGATAAAACGGAAGCTCTCTTTGAAGTTATGGAGAAACAGTTGCAAGATCACAGTACCGCAGAATTGGGTATCCTACGAGGTGAGCTTAATAAACAAGTTACTAAAATATCGGAGGTACAAGAATCAATGACATTAAAAATAGCTGAAGTAGACAAATCTGTCTTGATTGTTGAAGAATCGATGTCTACAAAAATAACTGTTATAGAAGAATCTGTGTCAAATAAAATATCTGCAGTAGAAAACTCAATGGCAAACATAAGAGAACAAATTAAAAGTGAAGTCGAATAGTGCATGAAGATTCAACCAAAACAAATTTCTGAACAGACTGTACCAGTGATAAAGACAGAAAAAGACACAGAAAATAAGTTAATAGAGAAAGTCACTTTGCCTGCAGTAGGGACAGTTCATGTCAAACTATTTCTTTTATGAATTTGCTAACTGCTATAATTTTTTATTGTTCGACTAAGCTTTTCGTCATTACTGACATCTTCAGGTCTTAAACAACCAATGAATGATAAACTTTGGATCTTGAAACTTTATATCTTTTATTAATAAAATAATAATGAGTCCAATAATTATATTAGTTATTATTGCAGGATTTACAAAAAGAGCTCAAATTCCTTTTTCCTCATGACTCCCAGCAGCTATGGCTGCTCCAACTCCAGTATCGGCGCTTGTTCACTCATCAACATTAGTTACTGCAGGAGTATATCTAATTATTCGATTCAGAAACTTAATTATATCATTTAATCTGATTCAAGTATTTTTAATATTATCAGTACTAACAATAATTATGTCAGGGCTAGCTGCAAATTTCGAATTTGACTTAAAGAAAATTATTGCATTATCAACTTTAAGACAATTAGGAATCATAATATCAATTTTAATATTTGGCTATCCAATATTATCCTTTTTTCATCTTATTATTCATGCTTTGTTTAAAGCATCACTTTTTTTATGTGCTGGAGTATTGATTCATAGATTAAAAAATAATCAAGATATTCGTATAATGGGCTGTATAAGTTATAATATACCAATAACTAGAACATTTATAAATATTGCTAACTTATCATTATGTGGAATACCCTTTATGAGAGGGTTTTATTCAAAAGATTTAATTATAGAAATAATATGTTCCAGAAATATTAATTTTTTAATTTTACTATTGATGTATGTTGGAATTGGAATAACATCTTTCTATTCTGCCCGATTAACATACTTTTCAATAAATATAAATTTTAGTTATTACAATTTTAGTTCACAAAACGAATCATTTAATAGTATATTAAAGAGAATCATGATTTTATCTATTTATTCAATTTTATCAGGGTCTATATTTAGATGAATCATGTTTAATAATCCTACAATAATTATTCTTCCCATCGAAGGAAAGACAATAGCAATGGCTCTATCTTTTCTAGGATTATTAATTGGGTATGAAATATCCATGTTTTCATCTATAGTAAAAAAATTTACAAGAGAGTTTATAAGTTCAATATGATTTTTAAAACAACTATCAACCTTTCATACTCAATTTATTATTTTAAATAATTCACTTATATTTCAAAAATCAATTGATTTGGGATGAGGAGAAAAAATTGGGCCTCAAGGCATGATTGAACTAATAAAACTAATCATAATATTTAATATTAATATAAGAAAAAATAATTTCAAAATTCAAATAATAACATTTATTGCTTGATTTTTAATTATTATTTATTTAAATAGCTTAAGCATTAGAGCATAATATTGAAGATATTAAGGTAATAAATATTTTTAAATATTTATAAGGTTCTCCCTCTCTTTTCAATGAAAATGAAATGTTTTATAAACTTTATAAATAAGGAAAAAACGGAGTTTAACCGCTTTAAAAGCTAGTTAGCAGCTGCTTTTATTCCTATTTCCTTTTAATTGGAAATTATATATTCAATAACTTTATTAACAATAAAGTGCCTTATTTTTGGCTTCAATTAATAAACAAAGGAACAAAAATTCTTTTTTTAGGTCGAAACTAAATGTATTTATTACTTCATTGTTTTTAAGAATGGCTAATATGAGCACCTATTGATTGCAATTCAATAATTATAATTAAATACATTCCCATTAAATTCAATTTAACATATTATTTTTTCATTCATGATATAAGCCTAATATTAAAAATAATAAAAATAATAATATCACTAAGTAAATTTCAATAACATTAATAGTTGTTATTACAATAACCATGGGCATAATAATTACTAATTCAACGTCAAAAATAAGGAAAATGACTGCAATTATAAAAAAATGTCTTGAAAAAGGAATTCGAGATGACTCAAAAGGGTCAAATCCACACTCAAATGGAGATGATTTTTCACGATCAATAATTGATTTATTTGACACAAAATATAAAAAAGTTATTAAAGTAAATAAAATTAATAATATCATAATACAATAGCCTACAACATTGAAAATTATTCTATTTAAAAATTAATCCTTTTAATTGGAAGTTAAATATACTTATATACTAACAGAATATCTATCTACCTCATCAGTAAATTGATACATATAAAAATAGTCAAACAATATCAACAAAATGCCAATACCAAGCAGCTGCTTCAAAACCAAAATGATGAGTTCTAGAAAAATGAAATTTCAATTGACGTAATAAACAGATTATAATGAATGTTCTTCCAATAATAACATGAATCCCATGAAATCCTGTTGATACAAAAAATGTTGATCCATACACAGAATCTGAAATACAAAACGATGATTCAAAATATTCATATATTTGAAGAATAGTAAAATATATTCCTAATATTAAAGTTAACAAAATACCATGAACAGATTCATTATGTTTACTTTCTATTATGGAATGATGAGCTCACGTAATTGTTACCCCAGAACACAATAAAATTATAGTATTTAATAAAGGAATTTGTATTGGATTAAAAGGCATAATCCCAGAAGGAGGTCAATTTATCCCAATTTCTATAACAGGTCTTAATCTTCTATGAAAAAATCCCCAAAAGAAAGAAATAAAAAAGAAAATTTCTGATACAATAAATAAAATCATTCCTAATTTTAAACCTCTCACTACAACTATTGTGTGAAGTCCTATAAACGTCCCTTCGCGCGAAATATCACGTCATCATTGAATTATAGTTAAAATCAAAATTAAAAATCCAAAAAATAATAAAATAAAATTTTGTATATGAAATATTATTACTATACCAGAAACAAAAGTTAGAGCCCCAATTGACCCTGTTAAGGGTCATGGTCTACAGTCAACTAAATGATATGGATGATTATTCATTAAGATACCTCTCTATAATACAGAGTTCTTAAAACTGTAAAAACATAAGATTGAATTACACAAACTGCTGATTCAAATAATATTAATAATATCTGAATTAAAATAATTATATTTATATAAATTTCTAAATTAGTTGATCTATTTCCTAATAATGTTATTAGTAAATGACCAGCAATCATATTTGCTGTTAGACGGACAGCCAAAGACCCCGGTCGAATTAAATTTCTGACAGTTTCAATACATACTATGAAAGGTATTAAAATTATTGGAGTTCCTATTGGAACTAAATGACAAAACATATGATTTGTATTGTTAAGAAATCCAAATAAAATAAAAGTCAACCAAAGAGGAAGAGCTAAACTAAGAGAAAACACTAAATGTCTTGATCTAGTGAAAATATATGGAAACAATCCAAGAAAATTATTGAATAAAATAAAAATAAATAAAGAACAAAACAATAATGATCTACCAAAGGATCCTGAACTTATTAATAAATTTAATTCAAAACTTATTGTATTTAAAACTTTATTAATAGAAATTATATAACGACTAGGAATATATCAAAACCCTATAGGTATAAATAATAATAAAATTAATGAGCTTAATCAATTTAATGAAAATAATCCTGTTGATGGATCAAAAGTTGAAAATAAATTTGTTATCATAATCAATTATATAAATTATTAAAATTATCAGTTAAATTTATTCTTGGAATTTTCATAAAGGAAAAATAAATAAAAGTTATAATTAAAATAACAATTAACAAGAAAAAGAAAAACAGAAAACATCAATTTATTGGAGATATTTGTGGAATAGAAAAATACCATTCTTAGTTTCTTGAATCTGACAGATTGATGTTTTTATAATAAACTAACTTTTCGTCATTAAAAGTAATCGTTAGTTACTATAAATTGGTTTAAGAGACCATCACTTACTTTCAGTCACTTAATGAATAATTTATCAATCAATTAATAAAACAATTTATATCAATTCTTTCAATAACAATAGGTATAAATCTATGATTTGCTCCACAAATTTCAGAACATTGACCAAATGATATTCCAGGTCGATTAATAAATATTCTTGCTTGATTTAACCGACCAGGCACGGCATCCACTTTAATTCTCATAGATGGTATAGCTCATGAATGAATAACATCAAATGATGAAACCAATAATCGAATTTGAGTGCTAAAAGGTAAAATCGTTCGATTATCTACTTCTAGTAAACGAAACTCTCTAATTAATATTTATTTCATTTTGTGATTTTATATAAGAATCAAACTCAATATTTAAAAAATCTGAATATTCATATGATCAATATCATTGATGACCAATAATTTTTAAAGTTATTAAAGGTTTATTAATTTCATCCAATAAATATAATAATCGTAAAGATGGGAATGCAATAAAAATCAAGGTTAGAGCTGGAAGAAGTGTTCAAAAAAATTCAATTAACTGTCCCTCTAATAAAAATCGATTAACAATATTATTAAATATGATAACTGTTATTATATAAGTAACAACTGAAGTGATAATAATTAAAATAGTTAAAGTATGATCATGAACAAATATTAACTGTTCTATTAGTGGTGATATAGCATCCTGCATATTAATATAAGATCAATTAGAAATTTCTAACAAAAATTATTTTATATATGAATCTTAAATTCATCGCACTTCATCTGCCATATTAGAATTGAACTAATAATGGAATCTCACTATATGAGTGCTCAGACGGAGGAAGTTTATGCAACCATTCAATAGAAGAATTTATATTAATCGAATATAAAATCAATCGATGTGAAATAAATCTTTCTCAAATAATAAACAATAAAAATAAAATTCCAATAAATGAAATTCTTCTACCAATAGAAGATATAATGTTTCATGATATAAATGCATCAGGATAATCTGAATACCGACGTGGTATACCTCTCAGTCCTAAAAAATGTTGAGGAAAAAAGGTTAAATTTACCCCAATAAACATGATCAAAAAATGAATTTTTAATCAATTAGAATTTAAAGATAACCCAGTAAATAAAGGATATCAATGAATAAATCTTCCCAAAATTGCAAACACCGCACCTATTGATAACACGTAATGAAAATGGGCCACAACATAATATGTATCATGTAATACAATATCAATTGATGAATTAGCTAAAATCACCCCAGTCAACCCACCAATAGTAAAAAGAAAGACAAAACCTATTGCTCATAAAATTGAAGGTCTTATCTTGATTTTAACTCCTCTCAGAGTTGCTAATCATCTAAAAACTTTAATTCCAGTTGGAACAGCAATAATTATAACGAAAGCATGAGCAGTAACAATCACATTATAAATTTGATCATCTCCAATAAAAGATCCAGGAATACCTAATTCAACACGAATAAGAACTCTTAAAGTTGTACCCACTATTCCTGATCAAATCCCAAAAATGAAATATAATGTTCCAATGTCTTTATGATTAGTTGAGAAAAATCACTTATTCATAACTAATCATTGATTTATTCCCAATTGAGATGACTGAATTAGGTAATAAACTGTAAACTTATTTATGGATATATCTTCCTCTCAATAATCTAATTTTTCTTACTTATTTTTTTATTCTTATTCTTTCTTCAGTCTTATATTTAATAATAATATTAAATTGCAAATTTAAAGGTGATTAAAATAAATCTAAGGCTTACAAGAAATTATATTTTTAACTTTGAAGGATAATAGTTTTATTAACTTAAAACCTTATTAATTCATAATATTAAATAAGGTTACAACTATAAATCCAATCAATAAAGAATTCACTATAAATAATGTATTATTTAATCTAAAAGTTGACAACTTTAAAGATATATTGTTTATTATTAGCCCTGACATTACAACTCGTAAATAAAAAAATAATACTAATAAAGCAGTTATTACTAAAATTAAACATAAAAAATACATTTTATTAACCAAAAGACAATAAATTATCATAAATTTTGGGAAAAATCCTAAAAATGGTGGTAATCCACCTATTGACATACGTAAAAATAATTATTAACATTAACGATTTAACTTTATTGTTAAACAAAATAAAAATTTGATTTAAATAATTCATATTATTTATTCAAAACAGATAGCAAGTCAAAAATAAAGAGAGGGAATAAATTAAAAAATATACCAGCCATATATAATTTATTAATATAACCCCTCTAAAAATTCAACTTAAATTGTAAATTGATGAATATGCTAAAATTTTTCGAATTGATGAATAACACAGCCCTCCCAGTGAGCCCCAAATACATGATAAAACAATAAATAAAACCAGTCTTATATCTAGATAACTCAATAAAGTAATAGGAATAATCCTCTGAACAGTTATAAGTAAAAAAGACACTAATCAAGATAACCCATCAATTACTGAAACATATCAATAATGGAATGGAGGTGGCCAATTTTAATTATTAAACTAATTACAATAAAATATTTTACCTGAAATAATATTCCTAAAGTAACAACAAACAGGAATAATAGTCTTGAACCCATTCTCTGAATAATAAAATATTTAATTATTGACTCAGATGAGTAAACTCTCATTTTATTCATTATAAAAGGCAAAAATGATACCATATTTATCTCGACTCCTATTCAACAACCCAGCCAATTGTTTGAACAAATCGCCAATATAATACCAAAAAACAAGAATGCCACAAATACTATATAAGAGGAATTTTTTTTAATTAAAAAGAGGATAATTTTCCATAAATGAGGTATGAACCCATTAGCTTAATTTTAGCTTATCTTTTATATGTTGTAGTTTATGAAGAACATTAATTTTTGGTATTAAAAGACAGTTTAATTCTGTCAACATAATAAGAGTATAATATTACATAATTTATTCTATCAAAATAACCCTTTTTGCTCAGGCACCTTATTTTTTTTTTTGAAATTTCATATTTTTTTTTTTTATGAATGACTTATAATGTCTGGTGTAGCTTTTTTTATACAATAGACTTATAGCTAATACTTAGATTCGCATCTTAACCTACTCTTTCCCTCATTTTTTCATATTTCTATTTATTGATTAAAATAAATTTACGGAACTAAATAACTAGTGACAATTAAATATTTAGCTAAAACACAATAATTACATCAATTATTGTACAACCCCATTTTGCAAATTCGTTTCAAAATTTTTATATGAACCATAGTATAATCCTCGTCCAATATGTAAATAAACACAGATAAAAAATAATGAAGCTCCATTAGCGTGTGAAATTCGTAACACTCATCCATGATTAACATCACGACAAATATGTCTTAATCTATTAAATGCACTTGCTACATCTGCATTATAGTGTATTGATAAAAATAATCCAGTTAAAATTTGAACAACTAAACATATTCCTAATAACGATCCATAATTTCATCAATATGACAAGTTCGTGGCCGCCGGTAAATCAATTAGTGAATTATTTATTATTTTAATTAATGGGTGTGTACGTCGAGTGATGCTTAACATTTGTTAAAATTTTCTACGTAAAGGAGACAATTTAATTCTAATAATATTCACAACAACAATCAATGTAAATAGAAGATAAATAACTAACATAATAGTTATTATTCCTGAAGGAAATATGTATAATTTTTTAATTATAAATCTATCAAATAAATTATTCATTTCCAATAATTTATTATGCTATCTATCTTAAATCTAATAATATTTGTAGTTATAATCAAAATTCAAATAATCATGTTTGATATTAATAATTTTATTGAAAAATAAAATTTTTCATTTGAAGCAATTCTTGATATATACATAAATAAAATTAATATTCCTCCAATAAAAACGAGAAATAAGATATAAGAAAAAAAATAGGAATTTATATAAAATATACAAATAATTCTGGTAAGCATTGTTTGTATCAATAAAATAGACCCCATCGATAATGGATGCTTCATAAAAATAAAATTTATTGATAATAAAATTGTAATTGATATTATAATCTTCATACAGAAGATAATTTAATAAAAATGTAAGCTTTGGGTGCTTAAAATGATTCTTTACTCTCTTCTGAAGTTTTAAAATTATTAATTTATCTTAGATTTACAAGATCTAAATTTTTTTTAAACTATTAAAACAAATGAACCTATCATTACCTTTATTATATTTAATTATATTTATATCGGGCATTATCTCATTATGTTTAAATCGAAAACATATCATGATAAGTTTATTAAGATTAGAGTTAATAATTTTAAGATTATTTTGTATATTTTCTGCATTTTTGTCAATTGAATTAAATGATGTATATATATATTAATAGTTTTATTAACATTTAGTGTTTGTGAAGGAGTTGTAGGATTATCAAGATTGATTAATCTGATTCGATCACATGGTAATGATCAATTACTATCAATATCTTTAAAAACATGTTAAAATTAATTTTATTTTCATTATTTTTAATCCCTTTATTATTTAACATATGATTATTAAGAAATATATTAATTCTTTTAGTATTATTTATCGTCTTGTTCTTCAGAAAAGATTTATCTATATTAAGATATAATATATATATAGATAATATTTCATATGGATTAATCATTCTTACAGTTTGAATTACTTTCTTAATAATTAATTCTAGCCCTTTATATAAATATAATAATATGAATCTATTTTTATTTATAGTGTTATTATTAATAACATTATTAATTTTATCATTTTGTTCATACAATATCATGATATTTTATATCTTTTTCGAAACTAGTTTAATCCCTACTATAATTATTATCATAGGCTGGGGTTATCAACCTGAACGAGTAAATATTACTTGTTGTTTTATACTTTATTTGCATCTCTTCCCATATTAGTCTCAATTATATATATATATAGAAATAATATGACTAACATCATAATGTTAATGAGATCAAGTAATAGGTTTATCTACTTGGGGATAACAATAGCATTCATAGTTAAGGTTCCATTATTTATATGTCATTTCTGATTACCAAAAGCTCATGTTGAAGCACCTGTTTCTGGTTCTATAATCTTGGCTGGAATTCTTTTAAAATTAGGAACCTATGGCTTAATTCGTGTTATATATATTATGCCAATAATATTTATTAATTATAGATTCATCTGAATTTCTATTTCATTAATAGGGGGAATTATAATTAGATTATCTTGTATAATGCAAATTGATATAAAATCTATAATTGCATACTCTTCCGTAGCTCACATAAGATTAGTTATTGGAGGAATTATAACAATAAATATGTGAGGTATAATCGGAGCATACTTCATAATAATTGGACATGGTTTATGTTCATCTGCTTTATTTTGCCTAGCAAATATTTCTTATGAACGTTCGGGAAGACGTAGAATCCTAATTAATAAAGGAATATTAAGATTTATGCCTTCAATAACTCTCATATGATTTTTAATTTCTTCTAGAAATATTTCATGTCCCCCAACAATTAGTCTAGCAGGAGAAATTATAATTTTAAATAGATTGATGTCTTGAAATCCATTATGTATAGTTTTCTTGTCTTTTTCTTCATTTTTATCAGCTTGTTATAGTTTATATTTATACTCCCATACTCAACTTGGAATAATTTTCTCGGGTTGTTACTCCTTCAATTCTGGAAACGTACGTGAATTTTTTTTAATTATAATACATTGAATTCCATTAAATTTAATTATTTTGAAATTAACATTGTTAATATAGTTCAATTAGTTTAAAATAAAACATTAAATTGTGGATTTAAAAATATAAATTTATATTGAATCATTACTAAAAATAAACTTAATACATATATTTTCTTAATTTTATTAATTTTAAGATTAATAATATTAATTTTATCAATAAATATAATTATTTTTGATTATACAATTATAATAGAATGACTAATTATTACAGTTAATTCATGTAATATTTATATAACATTAATTTTTGATTTTATATCAACTTTATTCCTTTCAACTGTTATATTTATTTCATCAATAGTTATATTATATAGAGGTGTGTATATAATAAGTGATAAATATATTAATCGATTCATTTATATTATTATAATATTTGTGATGTCAATAATATTATTAATTATTAGACCTAATATAGTAAGTATTCTCATTGGATGAGATGGATTGTGGTTAGTATGATATTGTTTAGTTGTTTATTATCAAAATTTAAATTCTAGAAATGCTGGAATATTAACGGCATTAATAAATCATATCGGAGACGTTATAATCCTTTTATTAATTGCATGAATGATAAACTTTGGATCTTGAAACTTTATATCTTTTATTAATAAAATAATAATGAGTCCAATAATTATATTAGTTATTATTGCAGGATTTACAAAAAGAGCTCAAATTCCTTTTTCCTCATGACTCCCAGCAGCTATGGCTGCTCCAACTCCAGTATCGGCGCTTGTTCACTCATCAACATTAGTTACTGCAGGAGTATATCTAATTATTCGATTCAGAAACTTAATTATATCATTTAATCTGATTCAAGTATTTTTAATATTATCAGTACTAACAATAATTATGTCAGGGCTAGCTGCAAATTTCGAATTTGACTTATAGAAAATTATTGCATTATCAACTTTAAGACAATTAGGAATCATAATATCAATTTTAATATTTGGCTATCCAATATTATCCTTTTTTCATCTTATTATTCATGCTTTGTTTAAAGCATCACTTTTTTTATGTGCTGGAGTATTGATTCATAGATTAAAAAATAATCAAGATATTCGTATAATGGGCTGTATAAGTTATAATATACCAATAACTAGAACATTTATAAATATTGCTAACTTATCATTATGTGGAATACCCTTTATGAGAGGGTTTTATTCAAAAGATTTAATTATAGAAATAATATGCTCCAGAAATATTAACTTTTTAATTTTACTATTGATGTATGTTGGAATTGGAATAACATCTTTCTATTCTGCCCGATTAACATACTTTTCAATAAATATAAATTTTAGTTATTACAATTTTAGTTCACAAAACGTATCATTTAATAGTATATTAAAGAGAATCATGATTGTATCTATTTATTTAATTTTATCAGGGTCTATATTTAGATGAATCATGTTTAATAATCCTACAATAATTATTCTTCCCATCGAAGGAAAGACAATAGCAATGGCTCTATCTTTTCTAGGATTATTAATTGGGTATGAAATATCCATGTTTTCATCTATAGCAAAAAAATTTACAAGAGAGTTTATAAGTTCAATATGATTTTTAAAACAACTATCAACCTTTCATACTCAATTTATTATTTTAAATAATTCACTTATATTTCAAAAATCAATTGATTTGGGATGAGGAGAAAAAATTGGGCCTCAAGGCATGATTGAACTAATAAAACTAATCATAATATTTAATATTAATATAAGAAAAAATAATTTCAAAATTCAAATAATAACATTTATTGCTTGATTTTTAATTATTATTTATTTAAATAGCTTAAGCATTAGAGCATAATATTGAAGATATTAAGGTAATAAATATTTTTAAATATTTATAAGGTTCTCCCTCTCTTTTCAATGAAAATGAAATGTTTTATAAACTTTATAAATAAGGAAAAAACGGAGTTTAACCGCTTTAAAAGCTAGTTAGCAGCTGCTTTTATTCCTATTTCCTTTTAATTGGAAATTATATATTCAATAACTTTATTAACAATAAAGTGCCTTATTTTTGGCTTCAATTAATAAACAAAGGAACAAAAATTCTTTTTTTAGGTCGAAACTAAATGTATTTATTACTTCATTGTTTTTAAGAATGGCTAATATGAGCACCTATTGATTGCAATTCAATAATTATAATTAAATACATTCCCATTAAATTCAATTTAACATATTATTTTTTCATTCATGATATAAGCCTAATATTAAAAATAATAAAAATAATAATATCACTAAGTAAATTTCAATAACATTAATAGTTGTTATTACAATAACCATGGGCATAATAATTACTAATTCAACGTCAAAAATAAGGAAAATGACTGCAATTATAAAAAAATGTCTTGAAAAAGGAATTCGAGATGACTCAAAAGGGTCAAATCCACACTCAAATGGAGATGATTTTTCACGATCAATAATTGATTTATTTGACACAAAATATAAAAAAGTTATTAAAGTAAATAAAATTAATAATATCATAATACAATAGCCTACAACATTGAAAATTATTCTATTTAAAAATTAATCCTTTTAATTGGAAGTTAAATATACTTATATACTAACAGAATATCTATCTACCTCATCAGTAAATTGATACATATAAAAATAGTCAAACAATATCAACAAAATGCCAATACCAAGCAGCTGCTTCAAAACCAAAATGATGAGTTCTAGAAAAATGAAATTTCAATTGACGTAATAAACAGATTATAATGAATGTTCTTCCAATAATAACATGAATCCCATGAAATCCTGTTGATACAAAAAATGTTGATCCATACACAGAATCTGAAATACAAAACGATGATTCAAAATATTCATATATTTGAAGAATAGTAAAATATATTCCTAATATTAAAGTTAACAAAATACCATGAACAGATTCATTATGTTTACTTTCTATTATGGAATGATGAGCTCACGTAATTGTTACCCCAGAACACAATAAAATTATAGTATTTAATAAAGGAATTTGTATTGGATTAAAAGGCATAATCCCAGAAGGAGGTCAATTTATCCCAATTTCTATAACAGGTCTTAATCTTCTATGAAAAAATCCCCAAAAGAAAGAAATAAATAAGAAAATTTCTGATACAATAAATAAAATCATTCCTAATTTTAAACCTCTCACTACAACTATTGTGTGAAGTCCTATAAACGTCCCTTCGCGCGAAATATCACGTCATCATTGAATTATAGTTAAAATCAAAATTAAAAATCCAAAAAATAATAAAATAAAATTTTGTATATGAAATATTATTACTATACCAGAAACAAAAGTTAGAGCCCCAATTGACCCTGTTAAGGGTCATGGTCTACAGTCAACTAAATGATATGGATGATTATTCATTAAGATACCTCTCTATAATACAGAGTTCTTAAAACTGTAAAAACATAAGATTGAATTACACAAACTGCTGATTCAAATAATATTAATAATATCTGAATTAAAATAATTATATTTATATAAATTTCTAAATTAGTTGATCTATTTCCTAATAATGTTATTAGTAAATGACCAGCAATCATATTTGCTGTTAGACGGACAGCCAAAGACCCCGGTCGAATTAAATTTCTGACAGTTTCAATACATACTATGAAAGGTATTAAAATTATTGGAGTTCCTATTGGAACTAAATGACAAAACATATGATTTGTATTGTTAAGAAATCCAAATAAAATAAAAGTCAACCAAAGAGGAAGAGCTAAACTAAGAGAAAACACTAAATGTCTTGATCTAGTGAAAATATATGGAAACAATCCAAGAAAATTATTGAATAAAATAAAAATAAATAAAGAACAAAACAATAATGATCTACCAAAGGATCCTGAACTTATTAATAAATTTAATTCAAAACTTATTGTATTTAAAACTTTATTAATAGAAATTATATAACGACTAGGAATATATCAAAACCCTATAGGTATAAATAATAATAAAATTAATGAGCTTAATCAATTTAATGAAAATAATCCTGTTGATGGATCAAAAGTTGAAAATAAATTTGTTATCATAATCAATTATATAAATTATTAAAATTATCAGTTAAATTTATTCTTGGAATTTTCATAAAGGAAAAATAAATAAAAGTTATAATTAAAATAACAATTAACAAGAAAAAGAAAAACAGAAAACATCAATTTATTGGAGATATTTGTGGAATAGAAAAATACCATTCTTAGTTTCTTGAATCTGACAGATTGATGTTTTTATAATAAACTAACTTTTCGTCATTAAAAGTAATCGTTAGTTACTATAAATTGGTTTAAGAGACCATCACTTACTTTCAGTCACTTAATGAATAATTTATCAATCAATTAATAAAACAATTTATATCAATTCTTTCAATAACAATAGGTATAAATCTATGATTTGCTCCACAAATTTCAGAACATTGACCAAATGATATTCCAGGTCGATTAATAAATATTCTTGCTTGATTTAACCGACCAGGCACGGCATCCACTTTAATTCTCATAGATGGTATAGCTCATGAATGAATAACATCAAATGATGAAACCAATAATCGAATTTGAGTGCTAAAAGGTAAAATCGTTCGATTATCTACTTCTAGTAAACGAAACTCTCTAATTAATATTTATTTCATTTTGTGATTTTATATAAGAATCAAACTCAATATTTAAAAAATCTGAATATTCATATGATCAATATCATTGATGACCAATAATTTTTAAAGTTATTAAAGGTTTATTAATTTCATCCAATAAATATAATAATCGTAAAGATGGGAATGCAATAAAAATCAAGGTTAGAGCTGGAAGAAGTGTTCAAAAAAATTCAATTAACTGTCCCTCTAATAAAAATCGATTAACAATATTATTAAATATGATAACTGTTATTATATAAGTAACAACTGAAGTGATAATAATTAAAATAGTTAAAGTATGATCATGAACAAATATTAACTGTTCTATTAGTGGTGATATAGCATCCTGCATATTAATATAAGATCAATTAGAAATTTCTAACAAAAATTATTTTATATATGAATCTTAAATTCATCGCACTTCATCTGCCATATTAGAATTGAACTAATAATGGAATCTCACTATATGAGTGCTCAGACGGAGGAAGTTTATGCAACCATTCAATAGAAGAATTTATATTAATCGAATATAAAATCAATCGATGTGAAATAAATCTTTCTCAAATAATAAACAATAAAAATAAAATTCCAATAAATGAAATTCTTCTACCAATAGAAGATATAATGTTTCATGATATAAATGCATCAGGATAATCTGAATACCGACGTGGTATACCTCTCAGTCCTAAAAAATGTTGAGGAAAAAAGGTTAAATTTACCCCAATAAACATGATCAAAAAATGAATTTTTAATCAATTAGAATTTAAAGATAACCCAGTAAATAAAGGATATCAATGAATAAATCTTCCCAAAATTGCAAACACCGCACCTATTGATAACACGTAATGAAAATGGGCCACAACATAATATGTATCATGTAATACAATATCAATTGATGAATTAGCTAAAATCACCCCAGTCAACCCACCAATAGTAAAAAGAAAGACAAAACCTATTGCTCATAAAATTGAAGGTCTTATCTTGATTTTAACTCCTCTCAGAGTTGCTAATCATCTAAAAACTTAATTCCAGTTGGAACAGCAATAATTATTGTAGCGGAAGTAAAATAAGCTCGTGTATCAACATCCATACCAACTGTAAATATATGATGTGCTCAAACAACAAATCCTAAAATACCAATTGATATTATAGCATAAATTATTCCTAGTGATCCAAAAGATTCAATTTTTCCTCTTTCCTGAGTGATAATGTGAGAAACTAGCCCAAATCCAGGCAAGATTAAAATATATACTTCAGGATGCCCAAAAAATCAAAATAAATGTTGGTACAAAATTGGATCTCCCCCACCTGAAGGATCAAAAAAAGAAGTATTCAAATTCCGATCAGTCAGTAATATTGTAATTGCACCAGCCAAAACTGGTAATGAAAGCAATAATAAAAAAGCAGTAATTAATACCTCTCATACAAATAAAGGTAAACGATCCATATATATATTCCCGCTGATCGTATATTAAAAATTGTTCTAATAAAATTAACTGCGCCTAGGATTGAGCTAGCTCCGGCCAAATGTAAAGAAAAAATAGTTAAATCAACACAAGATCCTGAATGTGCAACGCCTCTTGACAACGGAGGATAGACTGTCCAACCAGTACCTGCACCTCTATCAACCATTCTACCAATTAATAATAATGTTAATGAAGGTGGTAATAATCAAAAACTTATATTATTTATTCGAGGAAAAGCCATATCAGGAGCACCAATTATTAAAGGAACCAATCAATTCCCAAATCCTCCAATCATAACTGGCATCACTATAAAAAAAATTATAACGAAAGCATGAGCAGTAACAATCACATTATAAATTTGATCATCTCCAATAAAAGATCCAGGAATACCTAATTCAACACGAATAAGAACTCTTAAAGTTGTACCCACTATTCCTGATCAAATCCCAAAAATGAAATATAATGTTCCAATGTCTTTATGATTAGTTGAGAAAAATCACTTATTCATAACTAATCATTGATTTATTCCCAATTGAGATGACTGAATTAGGTAATAAACTGTAAACTTATTTATGGATATATCTTCCTCTCAATAATCTAATTTTTCTTACTTATTTTTTTATTCTTATTCTTTCTTCAGTCTTATATTTAATAATAATATTAAATTGCAAATTTAAAGGTGATTAAAATAAATCTAAGGCTTACAAGAAATTATATTTTTAACTTTGAAGGATAATAGTTTTATTAACTTAAAACGTTATTAATTCATAATATTAAATAAGGTTACAACTATAAATCCAATCAATAAAGAATTCACTATAAATAATGTATTATTTAATCTAAAAGTTGACAACTTTAAAGATATATTGTTTATTATTAGCCCTGTCATTACAACTCGTAAATAATAAAATAATACTAATAAAGCAGTTATTACTAAAATTAAACATAAAAAATACATTTTATTAACCAAAAGACAATAAATTATCATAAATTTTGGGAAAAATCCTAAAAATGGTGGTAATCCACCTATTGACATAAAAATAATTATTAACATTAACGATTTAACTTTATTGTTAAACAAAATAAAAATTTGATTTAAATAATTCATATTATTTATTCAAAACAGATAGCAAGTCAAAAATAAAGAGAGGGAATAAATTAAAAAATATACCAGCCATATATAATTTATTAATATAACCCCTCTAAAAATTCAACTTAAATTGTAAATTGATGAATATGCTAAAATTTTTCGAATTGATGAATAACACAGCCCCCCCAGTGAGCCCCAAATACATGATAAAACAATAAATAAAACCAGTCTTATATCGAGATAACTCAATAAAGTAATAGGAATAATCCTCTGAACAGTTATAATTAAAAAAGACACTAATCAAGATAACCCATCAATTACTGAAACATATCAATAATGGAATGGAGGTGACCCAATTTTAATTATTAAACTAATTACAATAAAATATTTTACCTGAAATAATATTCCTAAAGTAACAACAAACAGGAATAATAGTCTTGAACCCATTCTCTGAATAATAAAATATTTAATTATTGACTCAGATGAGTAAACTCTCATTTTATTCATTATAAAAGGCAAAAATGATACCATATTTATCTCGACTCCTATTCAACAACCCAGCCAATTGTTTGAACAAATCGCCAATATAATACCAAAAAACTAGAATGCCACAAATACTATATAAGAGGAATTTTTTTTAATTAAAAAGAGGATAATTTTCCATAAATGAGGTATGAACCCATTAGCTTAATTTTAGCTTATCTTTTATATGTTGTAGTTTATGAAGAACATTAATTTTTGGTATTAAAAGACAGTTTAATTCTGTCAACATAATAAGAGTATAATATTACATAATTTATTCTATCAAAATAACCCTTTTTGCTCAGGCACCTTATTTTTTTTTTGAAATTTCATATTTTTTTTTTTTTATGAATGACTTATAATGTCTGGTGTAGCTTTTTTTATACAATAGACTTATAGCTAATACTTAGATTCGCATCTTAACCTACTCTTTCCCTCATTTTTTCATATTTCTATTTATTGATTAAAATAAATTTACGGAACTAAATAACTAGTGACAATTAAATATTTAGCTAAAACACAATAATTACATCAATTATTGTACAACCCCATTTTGCAAATTCGTTTCAAAATTTTTATATGAACCATAGTATAATCCTCGTCCAATATGTAAATAAACACAGATAAAAAATAATGAAGCTCCATTAGCGTGTGAAATTCGTAACACTCATCCATGATTAACATCACGACAAATATGTCTTAATCTATTAAATGCACTTGCTACATCTGCATTATAGTGTATTGATAAAAATAATCCAGTTAAAATTTGAACAACTAAACATATTCCTAATAACGATCCATAATTTCATCAATATGACAAGTTCGTGGCCGCCGGTAAATCTATTAGTGAATTATTTATTATTTTAATTAATGGGTGTGTACGTCGAGTGATGCTTAACATTTGTTAAAATTTTCTACGTAAAGGAGACAATTTAATTCTAATAATATTCACAACAACAATCAATGTAAATAGAAGATAAATAACTAACATAATAGTTATTATTCCTGAAGGAAATATGTATAATTTTTTAATTATAAATCTATCAAATAAATTATTCATTTCCAATAATTTATTAATGCTATCTATCTTAAATCTAATAATATTTGTAGTTATAATCAAAATTCAAATAATCATGTTTGATATTAATAATTTTATTGAAAAATAAAATTTTTCATTTGAAGCAATTCTTGATATATACATAAATAAAATTAATATTCCTCCAATAAAAACAAGAAATAAGATATAAGAAAAAAAATAGGAATTTATATAAAATATACAAATAATTCTGGTAAGCATTGTTTGTATCAATAAAATAGACCCCATCGATAATGGATGCTTCATAAAAATAAAATGTATTGATAATAAAATTGTAATTGATATTATAATCTTCATACAGAAGATAATTTAATAAAAATGTAAGCTTTGGGTGCTTAAAATGATTCTTTACTCTCTTCTGAAGTTTTAAAATTATTAATTTATCTTAGATTTACAAGATCTAAATTTTTTTTAAACTATTAAAACAAATGAACCTATCATTACCTTTATTATATTTAATTATATTTATATCGGGCATTATCTCATTATGTTTAAGTCGAAAACATATCATGATAAGTTTATTAAGATTAGAGTTAATAATTTTAAGATTATTTTGTATATTTTCTGCATTTTTGTCAATTGAATTAAATGATATATATATATTAATAGTTTTATTAACATTTAGTGTTTGTGAAGGAGTTGTAGGATTATCAAGATTGATTAATCTGATTCGATCACATGGTAATGATCAATTACTATCAATATCTTTAAAAATATGTTAAAATTAATTTTATTTTCATTATTTTTAATCCCTTTATTATTTAACATATGATTATTAAGAATATATTAATTCTTTTAGTATTATTTATCGTCTTGTTCTTCAGAAAAGATTTATCTATATTAAGATATAATATATATATAGATAATATTTCATATGGATTAATCATTCTTACAGTTTGAATTACTTTCTTAATAATTAATTCTAGCCCTTTATATAAATATAATAATATGAATCTATTTTTATTTATAGTGTTATTATTAATAACATTATTAATTTTATCATTTTGTTCATACAATATCATGATATTTTATATCTTTTTCGAAACTAGTTTAATCCCTACTATAATTATTATCATAGGCTGGGGTTATCAACCTGAACGAGTAAATGCTAGATATTACTTGTTGTTTTATACTTTATTTGCATCTCTTCCCATATTAGTCTCAATTATATATATATATATATATATAAATAATATGACTAACATCATAATGTTAATGAGATCAAGTAATAGGTTTATCTACTTGGGGATAACAATAGCATTCATAGTTAAGGTTCCATTATTTATATGTCATTTCTGATTACCAAAAGCTCATGTTGAAGCACCTGTTTCTGGTTCTATAATCTTGGCTGGAATTCTTTTAAAATTAGGAACCTATGGCTTAATTCGTGTTATATATATTATGCCAATAATATTTATTAATTATAGATTCATCTGAATTTCTATTTCATTAATAGGGGGAATTATAATTAGATTATCTTGTATAATGCAAATTGATATAAAATCTATAATTGCATACTCTTCCGTAGCTCACATAAGATTAGTTATTGGAGGAATTATAACAATAAATATGTGAGGTATAATCGGAGCATACTTCATAATAATTGGACATGGTTTATGTTCATCTGCTTTATTTTGCCTAGCAAATATTTCTTATGAACGTTCGGGAAGACGTAGAATCCTAATTAATAAAGGAATATTAAGATTTATGCCTTCAATAACTCTCATATGATTTTTAATTTCTTCTAGAAATATTTCATGTCCCCCAACAATTAGTCTAGCAGGAGAAATTATAATTTTAAATAGATTAATGTCTTGAAATCCATTATGTATAGTTTTCTTGTCTTTTTCTTCATTTTTATCAGCTTGTTATAGTTTATATTTATACTCCCATACTCAACATGGAATAATTTTCTCGGGTTGTTACTCCTTCAATTCTGGAAACGTACGTGAATTTTTTTTAATTATAATACATTGAATTCCATTAAATTTAATTATTTTGAAATTAACATTGTTAATATAGTTCAATTAGTTTAAAATAAAACATTAAATTGTGGATTTAAAAATATAAATTTATATTGAATCATTACTAAAAATAAACTTAATACATATATTTTCTTAATTTTATTAATTTTAAGATTAATAATATTAATTTTATCAATAAATATAATTATTTTTGATTATACAATTATAATAGAATGACTAATTATTACAGTTAATTCATGTAATATTTATATAACATTAATTTTTGATTTTATATCAACTTTATTCCTTTCAACTGTTATATTTATTTCATCAATAGTTATATTATATAGAGGTGTGTATATAATAAGTGATAAATATATTAATCGATTCATTTATATTATTATAATATTTGTGATGTCAATAATATTATTAATTATTAGACCTAATATAGTAAGTATTCTCATTGGATGAGATGGATTGGGGTTAGTATCATATTGTTTAGTTGTTTATTATCAAAATTTAAATTCTAGAAATGCTGGAATATTAACGGCATTAATAAATCGTATCGGAGACGTTATAATCCTTTTATTATTGCATGAATGATAAACTTTGGATCTTGAAACTTTATATCTTTTATTAATAAAATAATAATGAGTCCAATAATTATATTAGTTATTATTGCAGGATTTACAAAAAGAGCTCAAATTCCTTTTTCCTCATGACTCCCAGCAGCTATGGCTGCTCCAACTCCAGTATCGGCGCTTGTTCACTCATCAATATTAGTTACTGCAGGAGTATATCTAATTATTCGATTCAGAAACTTAATTATATCATTTAATCTGATTCAAGTATTTTTAATATTATCAGTACTAACAATAATTATGTCAGGGCTAGCTGCAAATTTCGAATTTGACTTAAAGAAAATTATTGCATTATCAACTTTAAGACAATTAGGAATCATAATATCAATTTTAATATTTGGCTATCCAATATTATCCTTTTTTCATCTTATTATTCATGCTTTGTTTAAAGCATCACTTTTTTTATGTGCTGGAGTATTGATTCATAGATTAAAAAATAATCAAGATATTCGTATAATGGGCTGTATAAGTTATAATATACCAATAACTAGAACATTTATAAATATTGCTAACTTATCATTATGTGGAATACCCTTTATGAGAGGGTTTTATTCAAAAGATTTAATTATAGAAATAATATGCTCCAGAAATATTAACTTTTTAATTTTACTATTGATGTATGTTGGAATTGGAATAACATCTTTCTATTCTGCCCGATTAACATACTTTTCAATAAATATAAATTTTAGTTATTACAATTTTAGTTCACAAAACGAATCATTTAATAGTATATTAAAGAGAATCATGATTTTATCTATTTATTTAATTTTATCAGGGTCTATATTTAGATGAATCATGTTTAATAATCCTACAATAATTATTCTTCCCATCGAAGGAAAGACAATAGCAATGGCTCTATCTTTTCTAGGATTATTAATTGGGTATGAAATATCCATGTTTTCATCTATAGTAAAAAAATTTACAAGAGAGTTTATAAGTTCAATATGATTTTTAAAACAACTATCAACCTTTCATACTCAATTTATTATTTTAAATAATTCACTTATATTTCAAAAATCAATTGATTTGGGATGAGGAGAAAAAATTGGGCCTCAAGGCATGATTGAACTAATAAAACTAATCATAATATTTAATATTAATATAAGAAAAAATAATTTCAAAATTCAAATAATAACATTTATTGCTTGATTTTTAATTATTATTTATTTAAATAGCTTAAGCATTAGAGCATAATATTGAAGATATTAAGGTAATAAATATTTTTAAATATTTATAAGGTTCTCCCTCTCTTTTCAATGAAAATGAAATGTTTTATAAACTTTATAAATAAGGAAAAAACGGAGTTTAACCGCTTTAAAAGCTAGTTAGCAGCTGCTTTTATTCCTATTTCCTTTTAATTGGAAATTATATATTCAATAACTTTATTAACAATAAAGTGCCTTATTTTTGGCTTCAATTAATAAACAAAGGAACAAAAATTCTTTTTTTAGGTCGAAACTAAATGTATTTATTACTTCATTGTTTTTAAGAATGGCTAATATGAGCACCTATTGATTGCAATTCAATAATTATAATTAAATACATTCCCATTAAATTCAATTTAACATATTATTTTTTCATTCATGATATAAGCCTAATATTAAAAATAATAAAAATAATAATATCACTAAGTAAATTTCAATAACATTAATAGTTGTTATTACAATAACCATGGGCATAATAATTACTAATTCAACGTCAAAAATAAGGAAAATGACTGCAATTATAAAAAAATGTCTTGAAAAAGGAATTCGAGATGACTCAAAAGGGTCAAATCCACACTCAAATGGAGATGATTTTTCACGATCAATAATTGATTTATTTGACACAAAATATAAAAAAGTTATTAAAGTAAATAAAATTAATAATATCATAATACAATAGCCTACAACATTGAAAATTATTCTATTTAAAAATTAATCCTTTTAATTGGAAGTTAAATATACTTATATACTAACAGAATATCTATCTACCTCATCAGTAAATTGATACATATAAAAATAGTCAAACAATATCAACAAAATGCCAATACCAAGCAGCTGCTTCAAAACCAAAATGATGAGTTCTAGAAAAATGAAATTTCAATTGACGTAATAAACAGATTATAATGAATGTTCTTCCAATAATAACATGAATCCCATGAAATCCTGTTGATACAAAAAATGTTGATCCATACACAGAATCTGAAATACAAAACGATGATTCAAAATATTCATATATTTGAAGAATAGTAAAATATATTCCTAATATTAAAGTTAACAAAATACCATGAACAGATTCATTATGTTTACTTTCTATTATGGAATGATGAGCTCACGTAATTGTTACCCCAGAACACAATAAATTATAGTATTTAATAAAGGATTGAATTTTGTATTGGATTAAAAGGCATAATCCCAGAAGGAGGTCAATTTATCCCAATTTCTATAACAGGTCTTAATCTTCTATGAAAAAATCCCAAAAGAAAGAAATAAAAAAGAAAATTTCTGATACAATAAATAAAATCATTCCTAATTTTAAACCTCTCACTACAACTATTGTGTGAAGTCCTATAAACGTCCCTTCGCGCGAAATATCACGTCATCATTGAATTATAGTTAAAATCAAAATTAAAAATCCAAAAAATAATAAAATAAAATTTTGTATATGAAATATTATTACTATACCAGAAACAAAAGTTAGAGCCCCAATTGACCCTGTTAAGGGTCATGGTCTACAGTCAACTAAATGATATGGATGATTATTCATTAAGATACCTCTCAATACAGAGTTCTTAAAACTGTAAAAACATAAGATTGAATTACACAAACTGCTGATTCAAATAATATTAATAATATCTGAATTAAAATAATTATATTTATATAAATTTCTAAATTAGTTGATCTATTTCCTAATAATGTTATTAGTAAATGACCAGCAATCATATTTGCTGTTAGACGGACAGCCAAAGACCCCGGTCGAATTAAATTTCTGACAGTTTCAATACATACTATGAAAGGTATTAAAATTATTGGAGTTCCTATTGGAACTAAATGACAAAACATATGATTTGTATTGTTAAGAAATCCAAATAAAATAAAAGTCAACCAAAGAGGAAGAGCTAAACTAAGAGAAAACACTAAATGTCTTGATCTAGTGAAAATATATGGAAACAATCCAAGAAAATTATTGAATAAAATAAAAATAAATAAAGAACAAAACAATAATGATCTACCAAAGGATCCTGAACTTATTAATAAATTTAATTCAAAACTTATTGTATTTAAAACTTTATTAATAGAAATTATATAACGACTAGGAATATATCAAAACCCTATAGGTATAAATAATAATAAAATTAATGAGCTTAATCAATTTAATGAAAATAATCCTGTTGATGGATCAAAAGTTGAAAATAAATTTGTTATCATAATCAATTATATAAATTATTAAAATTATCAGTTAAATTTATTCTTGGAATTTTCATAAAGGAAAAATAAATAAAAGTTATAATTAAAATAACAATTAACAAGAAAAAGAAAAACAGAAAACATCAATTTATTGGAGATATTTGTGGAATAGAAAAATACCATTCTTAGTTTCTTGAATCTGACAGATTGATGTTTTTATAATAAACTAACTTTTCGTCATTAAAAGTAATCGTTAGTTACTATAAATTGGTTTAAGAGACCATCACTTACTTTCAGTCACTTAATGAATAATTTATCAATCAATTAATAAAACAATTTATATCAATTCTTTCAATAACAATAGGTATAAATCTATGATTTGCTCCACAAATTTCAGAACATTGACCAAATGATATTCCAGGTCGATTAATAAATATTCTTGCTTGATTTAACCGACCAGGCACGGCATCCACTTTAATTCTCATAGATGGTATAGCTCATGAATGAATAACATCAAATGATGAAACCAATAATCGAATTTGAGTGCTAAAAGGTAAAATCGTTCGATTATCTACTTCTAGTAAACGAAACTCTCTAATTAATATTTATTTCATTTTGTGATTTTATATAAGAATCAAACTCAATATTTAAAAAATCTGAATATTCATATGATCAATATCATTGATGACCAATAATTTTTAAGTTATTAAAGGTTTATTAATTTCATCCAATAAATATAATAATCGTAAAGATGGGAATGCAATAAAAATCAAGGTTAGAGCTGGAAGAAGTGTTCAAAAAAATTCAATTAACTGTCCCTCTAATAAAAATCGATTAACAATATTATTAAATATGATAACTGTTATTATATAAGTAACAACTGAAGTGATAATAATTAAAATAGTTAAAGTATGATCATGAACAAATATTAACTGTTCTATTAGTGGTGATATAGCATCCTGCATATTAATATAAGATCAATTAGAAATTTCTAACAAAAATTATTTTATATATGAATCTTAAATTCATCGCACTTCATCTGCCATATTAGAATTGAACTAATAATGGAATCTCACTATATGAGTGCTCAGACGGAGGAAGTTTATGCAACCATTCAATAGAAGAATTTATATTAATCGAATATAAAATCAATCGATGTGAAATAAATCTTTCTCAAATAATAAACAATAAAAATAAAATTCCAATAAATGAAATTCTTCTACCAATAGAAGATATAATGTTTCATGATATAAATGCATCAGGATAATCTGAATACCGACGTGGTATACCTCTCAGTCCTAAAAAATGTTGAGGAAAAAAGGTTAAATTTACCCCAATAAACATGATCAAAAAATGAATTTTTAATCAATTAGAATTTAAAGATAACCCAGTAAATAAAGGATATCAATGAATAAATCTTCCCAAAATTGCAAACACCGCACCTATTGATAACACGTAATGAAAATGGGCCACAACATAATATGTATCATGTAATACAATATCAATTGATGAATTAGCTAAAATCACCCCAGTCAACCCACCAATAGTAAAAAGAAAGACAAAACCTATTGCTCATAAAATTGAAGGTCTTATCTTGATTTTAACTCCTCTCAGAGTTGCTAATCATCTAAAAACTTTAATTCCAGTTGGAACAGCAATAATTATTGTAGCGGAAGTAAAATAAGCTCGTGTATCAACATCCATACCAACTGTAAATATATGATGTGCTCAAACAACAAATCCTAAAATACCAATTGATATTATAGCATAAATTATTCCTAGTGATCCAAAAGATTCAATTTTTCCTCTTTCCTGAGTGATAATGTGAGAAACTAGCCCAAATCCAGGCAAGATTAAAATATATACTTCCGGATGCCCAAAAAATCAAAATAAATGTTGGTACAAAATTGGATCTCCCCCACCTGAAGGATCAAAAAAAGAAGTATTCAAATTCCGATCAGTCAGTAATATTGTAATTGCACCAGCCAAAACTGGTAATGAAAGCAATAATAAAAAAGCAGTAATTAATACCGCTCATACAAATAAAGGTAAACGATCCATATATATTCCCGCTGATCGTATATTAAAAATTGTTCTAATAAAATTAACTGCGCCTAGGATTGAGCTAGCTCCGGCCAAATGTAAAGAAAAAATAGTTAAATCAACACAAGATCCTGAATGTGCAACGCCTCTTGACAACGGAGGATAGACTGTCCAACCAGTACCTGCACCTCTATCAACCATTCTACCAATTAATTATAATGTTAATGAAGGTGGTAATAATCAAAAACTTATATTATTTATTCGAGGAAAAGCCATATCAGGAGCACCAATTATTAAAGGAACCAATCAATTCCCAAATCCTCCAATCATAACTGGCATCACTATAAAAAAAATTATAACGAAAGCATGAGCAGTAACAATCACATTATAAATTTGATCATCTCCAATAAAAGATCCAGGAATACCTAATTCAACACGAATAAGAACTCTTAAAGTTGTACCCACTATTCCTGATCAAATCCCAAAAATGAAATATAATGTTCCAATGTCTTTATGATTAGTTGAGAAAAATCACTTATTCATAACTAATCATTGATTTATTCCCAATTGAGATGACTGAATTAGGTAATAAACTGTAAACTTATTTATGGATATATCTTCCTCTCAATAATCTAATTTTTCTTACTTATTTTTTTATTCTTATTCTTTCTTCAGTCTTATATTTAATAATAATATTAAATTGCAAATTTAAAGGTGATTAAAATAAATCTAAGGCTTACAAGAAATTATATTTTTAACTTTGAAGGATAATAGTTTTATTAACTTAAAACGTTATTAATTCATAATATTAAATAAGGTTACAACTATAAATCCAATCAATAAAGAATTCACTATAAATAATGTATTATTTAATCTAAAAGTTGACAACTTTAAAGATATATTGTTTATTATTAGCCCTGTCATTACAACTCGTAAATAATAAAATAATACTAATAAAGCAGTTATTACTAAAATTAAACATAAAAAATACATTTTATTAACCAAAAGACAATAAATTATCATAAATTTTGGGAAAAATCCTAAAAATGGTGGTAATCCACCTATTGACATAAAAATAATTATTAACATTAACGATTTAACTTTATTGTTAAACAAAATAAAAATTTGATTTAAATAATTCATATTATTTATTCAAAACAGATAGCAAGTCAAAAATAAAGAGAGGGAATAAATTAAAAAATATACCAGCCATATATAATTTATTAATATAACCCCTCTAAAAATTCAACTTAAATTGTAAATTGATGAATATGCTAAAATTTTTCGAATTGATGAATAACACAGCCCCCCCAGTGAGCCCCAAATACATGATAAAACAATAAATAAAACCAGTCTTATATCGAGATAACTCAATAAAGTAATAGGAATAATCCTCTGAACAGTTATAATTAAAAAAGACACTAATCAAGATAACCCATCAATTACTGAAACATATCAATAATGGAATGGAGGTGACCCAATTTAATTATTAAACTAATTACAATAAAATATTTTACCTGAAATAATATTCCTAAAGTAACAACAAACAGGAATAATAGTCTTGAACCCATTCTCTGAATAATAAAATATTTAATTATTGACTCAGATGAGTAAACTCTCATTTTATTCATTATAAAAGGCAAAAATGATACCATATTTATCTCGACTCCTATTCAACAACCCAGCCAATTGTTTGAACAAATCGCCAATATAATACCAAAAAACAAGAATGCCACAAATACTATATAAGAGGAATTTTTTTTAATTAAAAAGAGGATAATTTTCCATAAATGAGGTATGAACCCATTAGCTTAATTTTAGCTTATCTTTTATATGTTGTAGTTTATGAAGAACATTAATTTTTGGTATTAAAAGACAGTTTAATTCTGTCAACATAATAAGAGTATAATATTACATAATTTATTCTATCAAAATAACCCTTTTTGCTCAGGCACCTTATTTTTTTTTTTGAAATTTCATATTTTTTTTTTTTATGAATGACTTATAATGTCTGGTGTAGCTTTTTTTATACAATAGACTTATAGCTAATACTTAGATTCGCATCTTAACCTACTCTTTCCCTCATTTTTTCATATTTCTATTTATTGATTAAAATAAATTTATGGAACTAAATAACTAGTGACAATTAAATATTTAGCTAAAACACAATAATTACATCAATTATTGTACAACCCCATTTTGCAAATTCGTTTCAAAATTTTTATATGAACCATAGTATAATCCTCGTCCAATATGTAAATAAACACAGATAAAAAATAATGAAGCTCCATTAGCGTGTGAAATTCGTAACACTCATCCATGATTAACATTACGACAAATATGTCTTAATCTATTAAATGCACTTGCTACATCTGCATTATAGTGTATTGATAAAAATAATCCAGTTAAAATTTGAACAACTAAACATATTCCTAATAACGATCCATAATTTCATCAATATGACAAGTTCGTGGCCGCCGGTAAATCAATTAGTGAATTATTTATTATTTTAATTAATGGGTGTGTACGTCGAGTGATGCTTAACATTTGTTAAAATTTTCTACGTAAAGGAGACAATTTAATTCTAATAATATTCACAACAACAATCAATGTAAATAGAAGATAAATAACTAACATAATAGTTATTATTCCTGAAGGAAATATGTATAATTTTTTAATTATAAATCTATCAAATAAATTATTCATTTCCAATAATTTATTAATGCTATCTATCTTAAATCTAATAATATTTGTAGTTATAATCAAAATTCAAATAATCATGTTTGATATTAATAATTTTATTGAAAAATAAAATTTTTCATTTGAAGCAATTCTTGATATATACATAAATAAAATTAATATTCCTCCAATAAAAACAAGAAATAAGATATAAGAAAAAAAATAGGAATTTATATAAAATATACAAATAATTCTGGTAAGCATTGTTTGTATCAATAAAATAGACCCCATCGATAATGGATGCTTCATAAAAATAAAATTTATTGATAATAAAATTGTAATTGATATTATAATCTTCATACAGAAGATAATTTAATAAAAATGTAAGCTTTGGGTGCTTAAAATGATTCTTTACTCTCTTCTGAAGTTTTAAAATTATTAATTTATCTTAGATTTACAAGATCTAAATTTTTTTTAAACTATTAAAACAAATGAACCTATCATTACCTTTATTATATTTAATTATATTTATATCGGGCATTATCTCATTATGTTTAAATCGAAAACATATCATGATAAGTTTATTAAGATTAGAGTTAATAATTTTAAGATTATTTTGTATATTTTCTGCATTTTTGTCAATTGAATTAAATGATATATATATATTAATAGTTTTATTAACATTTAGTGTTTGTGAAGGAGTTGTAGGATTATCAAGATTGATTAATCTGATTCGATCACATGGTAATGATCAATTACTATCAATATCTTTAAAAACATGTTAAAATTAATTTTATTTTCATTATTTTTAATCCCTTTATTATTTAACATATGATTATTAAGAATATATTAATTCTTTTAGTATTATTTATCGTCTTGTTCTTCAGAAAAGATTTATCTATATTAAGATATAATATATATATATATAGATAATATTTCATATGGATTAATCATTCTTACAGTTTGAATTACTTTCTTAATAATTAATTCTAGCCCTTTATATAAATATAATAATATGAATCTATTTTTATTTATAGTGTTATTATTAATAACATTATTAATTTTATCATTTTGTTCATACAATATCATGATATTTTATATCTTTTTCGAAACTAGTTTAATCCCTACTATAATTATTATCATAGGCTGGGGTTATCAACCTGAACGAGTAAATGCTAGATATTACTTGTTGTTTTATACTTTATTTGCATCTCTTCCCATATTAGTCTCAATTATATATATATATATATATATATATATATATATTATAACGAAACATTGTTATCAATGTTTATCGTTCTAACTGGAGTACGCATAATAAACGTTATCTGCTACAATTGTACATTTAGAAGGGTACAGATAAGATTTTATATAGCAAACAAAACGAGCATCTGTCGCATTCATAAAGTATTCGTTGAGTCGTACACACGGAACGATATGCTGCAGAAGACGCTTCAATGAGACCGGCAGACACCTGAGTTACTACAACTACGTACTACGGACATCAGACTATACCCGAGGCCAGAGACGCTGTGTCCATGACGATAAAGGAACGACGCCTAGCCTAGCTGTTCATACACCGCTAAGCGACGCTGACGGAGGTTTCGAGAGGAATAGCTGTACTCAACGCCGACGCCTGAGACCCGTGTACATCTGTGTAACATGAAATCATCAAAACAGGTGACCTGATATGGTTCAGGGTTCATAATAATGTTGTAAAACACAAAAAGTAAATGAAAAGCCGCTATAAGCGAAATTGAACAGTTTTAAATAATTGATAAACATTTAATTATATAGGCGGTATGACTAAAGCCTAAAGACACTTTTAAATGTTGTACTGTATATCATATAGAGACATTTATTCAAAAAGACAACATTTAGATAATGTGTGATGATTATAATAATATGTTAATAAGAGTGCAGAAAGACTCTAAGCAAATGTTTTCATGAGATTGTGCACTGTATAAAAAAATTATATTTGATAAATTAAATGTGATAAATTAAGGGAGAGTGCAGAGAAGCTCTAAGAGTGTTCTCAAGATAGTAGATGTCACAAATTTTATTGTTTCATATTAATTATTGTTGATAGCCAAGCAGGCTGAAGAGTAGAATAATTAAAAGGGAGTTACCCTTAATAAAAATGTTTAGATTAATAATAATTACCATAGAGATAACGATAACTATAACCCTTGTTATATTCATTTAAAAAGTTCGTATTTTATTTTCTCATGTATAAAGAACAGGGTTACGGATTTCATAGAATGAAATCAATTCAGTATTTCCATTTTATTAAATAATTATTTCAATATAACAAAAATGATTTTTATAAATGAATTATAATTACAGGCAGACAGTGTGAAACTGCCCATATATGTGTGTATATTTCCATGTTATATGTTTTGTGTATATACTGTGTATTGTATGTCTTATTTTCAGGAACTTATAAATGATGTACTAAGATATATGATTTTAATATGTGATTGTTAGACGTAAGCATTATAACAATATATCACTAGAGAAAATATGTGTAAAGTAATATTCAAGAAAGAATATAAATGGTGGAACCCGTCGTAAATAGTGTTAAATATTTGAAATTCTTTTTATTATTATGATTTGTTTAAAGATAAGTACCTTGAGGGTGACAATTATAATCATTGGAATGATAGACTAAAAAGGTAGTTTTCATTTATTCACAATTTATACAACTCAGCTTCCTAAAATAATTCTTTTGGAAACACATCGTCCCAACTCGTTACCTGATACCTAATAAGCCCAAATCCCACACCTAATAGCCGGCAAAGCAGAAAAGTACCATATACTGCAGGTAAGTGTTGGCATGGTATACCCTAACCAGGTCCATGTAAAACTTATAATCCATAATGAAAGAAATCATAAAAAGATGTGTTGCAAAAGAAAATGTCGCTTCCAACGTGGGGCACGATTAAATAAATAAAAAAAAACATAATACGAAAAAAAAAAACTAAAAATTAGTAAGAAGTTAAATAAATATAAATTCACATAGAACAAATATTTAGAGTTGATGTGTAATTATTATAAAACGTGCATTTATATGTTGAATGTAGCTGATAAGAACGTACAGTTAGCGTTATCAGTAAAGTAAACAAAGGGGAGCTTAGATAAATATTGTGGTTATCAGAAACTGATACTACAGGCGCCCAAGATAATGGTTGTATGTTGATGAATAAATGACTACCAATACAGTATTTAATAATAATCCAAATAATTAATAATATACAAATTAATAATAAATATTTTAAAATCGGTTCACCAAATTAAAATTAAACATGGCACATAAACAAGAGGTCAGTTTAGCCGACATAATGAAGAAGTTAGAAGCCAGCAACGTTGAAAACGTAAAAAGGTTTGAAGAAATAAAAACTAGTGGTGCTGAAACTATGAGAAGATTGGAAGCAAGCACGTCAGAAATTCAGAAACTATACGCGTATAATGCTGAAAGTAAGGTAGAAATTATGGAACGAATGGAGACCTTAGAAGGTAAAGTTAAAGAGTCTCTAAAACAACAAGCGGTGGTGATGAATGAAAATTTCGAAGAGCAGCGAAAAAGACTACAACAAAATTTTAAATCTATGGCCGACACACTGGACCAGAAACTCGAAAAAATTACGCATCGACAAGATACCAAGATACAAGTCATCAGCGAGTTGGTGCAGAGTAATGTCAGGAAGACCATGAAAATTGAAGAAGAAACAAAAAGTCTCGCCGCAGCAGACGACACCATCAAGAAATCTATCCAACACCATGACAACAGGGTAGATCAGCTGGAAGTCAAGTTAAAAGGTGAAGTAGACCGACTTACACGAGAAGTGAGAAGACTACCAACACAAGCGTTAGTATACTCGACCGTACCTAGAGAAGAGAGACCCATTAACTATTTTAGAGGATCCAGAGGGGAAAATCCCATTGAATTTCGTATCAAATGTGAGAAAGAAATGGATAGTATTGGATCTATTCTCAGTGACAAAGATAAAATAGACTTTGTAAGCCGTTACTTAAAAGATGCAGCAGCCAGTTGGTTCACGATGGTGAATGACGATTTAAAAACGTATGAAGAATTTAAACTAGCATTCGAACGGAGGTATTGGAATGAATACATACAAATGAGAATACGAAATACACTGGAATTTGGTAAATATAATCCAGGTAAGCTGTCTGAAGATGAATACGTCATTATGTTAGTAGAGAGGAGTAAACATTTACGTCCCGCTTTAACACAAAAAGAATTAGTCATTAAGCTTGCTAATCATTTCAGCAGGAACATCCAACTAGCTATACATGTTCAGGGTATAGCTACCATTGAAGATCTATTAATACTTTTAACACAGATGGAGGGTGTAATCCGTGAACGAGACCCACCAAGAGGAGTTCAGCGAGATAACCGGAACCAAAATCAAGATAGAGGTACGTGGTATTCGCAAAGATATCGCCAAGAAGATAAAGGCAGAGAAGATAGACGTACAGACGATGAAAAATATCCGAAAAACAAAAATGTATCATATGATAGACGCCATGAAGATGGACGAACATATGAGAAGCAGCTCGCAAACGTATCAGAAAGAAGGTACCCAATGACGGAGATGGAGATGCAAATACGCAGGCGATTACCGTTGAGAAAAAACAGAAAGATACACCGAGAAACACTGATGAACGTAATAAACCGTCCACATCGAAGACTGAAAATCAATGACTACATTCTGGAGTCTGTATAGGAGGTATATTCCCACCTGATCTTAGGGAAGAATTATTTATGACCGATAAAATTAATCCAATAAATAATACTGTATGTCCACAAATAAAACTGTATGTTAATAATGTACCTGTTAACGCATTAGTTGATACAGGGAGTGAGGTCACAATTATCAATAGTGCATGGGTAAAAATTCATAATGCTCATTTTAAAAATGTACCGAAGTTGCCTACACGGGAGATACAAATAACTACAGCAAATAAATCGATGGAAAAAGTAAACCATCAGATGTATGTTAGTATTACCTGTCAAGGATTAGAGATAGAATTACCTGTACTGATAGTTGATAAGCTAATATATGACTGCATTCTGGGAGTGGATGCGCTAGACCGATTCAATGCTGTTATCAATATGAAAGATGGACAAATGACATGTACAGTTAATAATATATGTAAAACTATAGATTTAAGAGCACCTGTTAAAGAACAGAATCCTCCACAACCGGAAATACTTAAAATTAGTAGACCCAAGATCACATTAGCCGAAGAACGGATACATCCAGAAGAAGTAGAAGATCAGCCAGGAGAACAACACATAAATGATCTGTTAGGAGAATATGAGGACATCTTTAGCGAAGTACCAACTCAAACTCACGTCTACCAGCATCGAATTAAGGTAACTGACCCGTCCAAGTTCGTCAGACGCACATATACGATTCCAATGAAATACGAGGAGCAGGTAGATCAAGAAATTCAGCGTATGTTAGATAACAATGTCATCCGCAGATCACATAGCAATTACCTGAACCCACTTGTAGTAATCAAGAAAAAAGATGATGCGATTAGACTGTGTATGGATATGCGTAACCTTAACAACGTTGTTGAAAAGATGTACGACTGCGCTCCAAATGCTGAAGAGTTATTTGCTAAATGTGAAGGAGCTAGATATTTAACAAAATTAGACCTTACTTCTAGTTTCTGGCAGATACCAATACAAGAGAGTGACCGCAAGTATACGGCGTTCCTCTACAAAAACAAGACCTATGAATACAACGTAGTACCGTTTGGATTAAGCACTAGCTTGTCTGCTATTGTACGATGTCTAGAAAATGCACTTGGAGAGGAGGTGTCACCTTACACAATGGTATTTGTAGATGACATACTCGTCGTGTCGAAAACTATTCAGGAACATGTAAATCAATTACGAGTTATTTTTGAGAAATTTAGAGTAGCCAAAATTTCCCTCAATTATAAAAAATGTGAATTCCTAAAAACCAATATTAAGTTCCTTGGTCATATTATATCCGAACGAGGTATCAAACCTGATCCTATCAAGATCCAAAGTATCCTAAATTTCCCTATTCCTAAAAATGTAAAAGGAGTAAGAGCTTTCTTAGGATTGACTGGTTATTATCGACGCTTCTCATCTGACTATGCAGCAACAGTAAAACCTCTGCTGGAGTTAACACAAAAGAAGAGAAAATGGAGATGGGAGCAGCATCACACTGAAGCAGTGGATCGAGTCAAAACATTGTTTAAACAAAATTTAATGCTACACCATCCGAAGAAAGACGGCGATTATGTGCTATATGCAGACGCAAGTCAATATGCAATGGGAAGTGTATTGTATCAAAAAGACTCAAAAGGAGACTTAAGGGTCATCGCCTATGCCAGTCGTGTATTCCGAGGAGCGGAGATAGAGTACTGCACTACAGAAAAGGAAGTACTAGCTATTGTTTATGCATTATCCCAGTTCCGATTCTATCTATGCGGAACTCATTTTGAAATTCATACAGAGCATCAGGCTTTATCTTTCCTATTAACATGTAAGGTAAAGAGTGCGAGGTTGATGCGATGGATACTTGCCATTGGGGAATATTCTTTCACCATTAAATACTGCAAAGGCAAAGACAATGAAGTAGCTGATACCTTAAGCCGTTATATAGAAGAAAAAGAAGAAACACATGAAGCTAAACCACAAGATGTCAGGGTACTTAGCAACATAACATACAAACCCGAGAGAGAAGTACAAGAATTACTACGTAATCTCGCTAGAGAGCAAGATAAAGATCAGCGATTACAGAATATAAAAAATAATCCGTTACCTATAAATTATTATGTGAAAGATGGAATTTTATTTAAGCTTATTAATTATGATTGGAAAGTTGTGCTATCTCATGACATGTTACAGCAATTAATTATGCCATGTCATCGTAGTCTAGCTCATGCATCTCCATTGAAGTGCTATTTAACTATGAAAGAAGCCTTCACCTGTAATAATATGTTCAGAAAAATTAAAATAATTGTTAGGAAATGCCATGATTGTCAAACATCCAAACATCCGAATTTAAACACTTGCGTTGAAATGGGGAGTATCAGAACTAAGAAGAAGGGGGATATAGTTGCACTTGATTTCCTTGGACCACTCCCGCGATCAAGTCGTGGGTACCGCCATATAATTGTGACGGTAGATGTGTTTACCAAGCTAGTAAAGTTATATGCTGTACGAAGACCCACCATGAAATCTGTTCTGAACGTCATCACCCAGAAGTATATACCAAAGTATGGAAAAATGGATAAAGTGTTGACAGATCAAGGTAAGCAGTTTGGTAATAAATTATGGAAGGACGCATTGACAAGACAAGGTATAAAACCTGTACTTACATCCATAAGGCATCCACAAACTAATCTTGCTGAAAGAATAAATAGAGAGTTAGGCAAGTACATGAGGTTATATTGCTACAATCAACAGAGTAAATGGCCTGACTATCTACAATTTTTCGAAGATGCAATGAATCACAATTATAGTGAAGCTACAGGATACACACCGTTAGAATTAAGTGAGAATAAAATACCTAAAAGATTCTGGCACAACATGATTAATAAACCGGAAAATTATAATGTAGATTTGCCAATTCAAATAAAAATAAACAGAGCTGAACGACAGTTATATCATCAAGCAGGTAAAAGGAGAGACCGGTATAATAGAACTCACCGATTGACAAGATTCCAGATTGGTGATAAGGTATTGATAAAGACAAATCCTGTGGGAAGTAGTATATTAAACACTTCCAAGAAATTCTTCAGATTATTCTGTGGCCCATATGAACTAAGGAGTCGTCTAGGACCACACACCTACATGGTATATGACCCAGTGAAGCAAAAGGACGTCGGAAAGTACCATGCGTCATCTCTGCGTCATTATATCCAATAATACCCATATGTGATTGTTACTTTAAGATAAGATTTTATATTCTTTCTAATAAACATGTAATATAACTGACTGTGTATGTACTAAACATAGAGAAAAAAAAAAAAAAAAAATGTTCTGTAAAGCACAAAACAATTTTTTTAAAGCAAGTGGGGGAGTGTTATAACGAAACATTGTTATCAATGTTTATCGTTCTAACTGGAGTACGCATAATAAACGTTATCTGCTACAATTGTACATTTAGAAGGGTACAGATAAGATTTTATATAGCAAACAAAACGAGCATCTGTCGCATTCATAAAGTATTCGTTGAGTCGTACACACGGAACGATATGCTGCAGAAGACGCTTCAATGAGACCGGCAGACACCTGAGTTACTACAACTACGTACTACGGACATCAGACTATACCCGAGGCCAGAGACGCTGTGTCCATGACGATAAAGGAACGACGCCTAGCCTAGCTGTTCATACACCGCTAAGCGACGCTGACGGAGGTTTCGAGAGGAATAGCTGTACTCAACGCCGACGCCTGAGACCCGTGTACATCTGTGTAACATGAAATCATCAAAACAGGTGACCTGATATGGTTCAGGGTTCATAATAATGTTGTAAAACACAAAAAGTAAATGAAAAGCCGCTATAAGCGAAATTGAACAGTTTTAAATAATTGATAAACATTTAATTATATAGGCGGTATGACTAAAGCCTAAAGACACTTTTAAATGTTGTACTGTATATCATATAGAGACATTTATTCAAAAAGACAGAACATTTAGATAATGTGTAATGATTATAATAATATGTTAATAAGAGTGCAGAAAGACTCTAAGCAAATGTTTTCATGAGATTGTGCACTGTATAAAAAAATTATATTTGATAAATTAAATGTGATAAATTAAGGGAGAGTGCAGAGAAGCTCTAAGAGTGTTCTCAAGATAGTAGATGTCACAAATTTTATTGTTTCATATTAATTATTGTTGATAGCCAAGCAGGCTGAAGAGTAGAATAATTAAAAGGGAGTTACCCTTAATAAAAATGTTTAGATTAATAATAATTACCATAGAGATAACGATAACTATAACCCTTGTTATATTCATTTAAAAAGTTCGTATTTTATTTTCTCATGTATAAAGAACAGGGTTACGGATTTCATAGAATGAAATCAATTCAGTATTTCCATTTTATTAAATAATTATTTCAATATAACAAAAATGATTTTTATAAATGAATTATAATTACAGGCAGACAGTGTGAAACTGCCCATATATGTGTGTATATTTCCATGTTATATGTTTTGTGTATATACTGTGTATTGTATGTCTTATTTTCAGGAACTTATAAATGATGTACTAAGATATATGATTTTAATATGTGATTGTTAGACGTAAGCATTATAACAATATATCACTAGAGAAAATATGTGTAAAGTAATATTCAAGAAAGAATATAAATGGTGGAACCCGTCGTAAATAGTGTTAAATATTTGAAATTCTTTTTATTATTATGATTTGTTTAAAGATAAGTACCTTGAGGGTGACAATTATAATCATTGGAATGATAGACTAAAAAGGTAGTTTTCATTTATTCACAATTTATACAACTCAGCTTCCTAAAATAATTCTTTTGGAAACACATCGTCCCAACTCGTTACCTGATACCTAATAAGCCCAAATCCCACACCTAATAGCCGGCAAAGCAGAAAAGTACCATATACTGCAGGTAAGTGTTGGCATGGTATACCCTAACCAGGTCCATGTAAAACTTATAATCCATAATGAAAGAAATCATAAAAAGATGTGTTGCAATATATAGAAATAATATGACTAACATCATAATGTTAATGAGATCAAGTAATAGGTTTATCTACTTGGGGATAACAATAGCATTCATAGTTAAGGTTCCATTATTTATATGTCATTTCTGATTACCAAAAGCTCATGTTGAAGCACCTGTTTCTGGTTCTATAATCTTGGCTGGAATTCTTTTAAAATTAGGAACCTATGGCTTAATTCGTGTTATATATATTATGCCAATAATATTTATTAATTATAGATTCATCTGAATTTCTATTTCATTAATAGGGGGAATTATAATTAGATTATCTTGTATAATGCAAATTGATATAAAATCTATAATTGCATACTCTTCCGTAGCTCACATAAGATTAGTTATTGGAGGAATTATAACAATAAATATGTGAGGTATAATCGGAGCATACTTCATAATAATTGGACATGGTTTATGTTCATCTGCTTTATTTTGCCTAGCAAATATTTCTTATGAACGTTCGGGAAGACGTAGAATCCTAATTAATAAAGGAATATTAAGATTTATGCCTTCAATAACTCTCATATGATTTTTAATTTCTTCTAGAAATATTTCATGTCCCCCAACAATTAGTCTAGCAGGAGAAATTATAATTTTAAATAGATTAATGTCTTGAAATCCATTATGTATAGTTTTCTTGTCTTTTTCTTCATTTTTATCAGCTTGTTATAGTTTATATTTATACTCCCATACTCAACATGGAATAATTTTCTCGGGTTGTTAATCCTTCAATTCTGGAAACGTACGTGAATTTTTTTTAATTATAATACATTGAATTCCATTAAATTTAATTATTTTGAAATTAACATTGTTAATATAGTTCAATTAGTTTAAAATAAAACATTAAATTGTGGATTTAAAAATATAAATTTATATTGAATCATTACTAAAAATAAACTTAATACATATATTTTCTTAATTTTAAGATTAATAATATTAATTTTATCAATAAATATAATTATTTTTGATTATACAATTATAATAGAATGACTAATTATTACAGTTAATTCATGTAATATTTATATAACATTAATTTTTGATTTTATATCAACTTTATTCCTTTCAACTGTTATATTTATTTCATCAATAGTTATATTATATAGAGGTGTGTATATAATAAGTGATAAATATATTAATCGATTCATTTATATTATTATAATATTTGTGATGTCAATAATATTATTAATTATTAGACCCAATATAGTAAGTATTCTCATTGGATGAGATGGATTGTGGTTAGTATGATATTGTTTAGTTGTTTATTATCAAAATTTAAATTCTAGAAATGCTGGAATATTAACGGCATTAATAAATCGTATCGGAGACGTTATAATCCTTTTATTAATTGCATGAATGATAAACTTTGGATCTTGAAACTTTATATCTTTTATTAATAAAATAATAATGAGTCCAATAATTATATTAGTTATTATTGCAGGATTTACAAAAAGAGCTCAAATTCCTTTTTCCTCATGACTCCCAACAGCTATGGCTGCTCCAACTCCAGTATCGGCGCTTGTTCACTCATCAACATTAGTTACTGCAGGAGTATATCTAATTATTCGATTCAGAAACTTAATTATATCATTTAATCTGATTCAAGTATTTTTAATATTATCAGTACTAACAATAATTATGTCAGGACTAGCTGCAAATTTCGAATTTGACTTAAAGAAAATTATTGCATTATCAACTTTAAGACAATTAGGAATCATAATATCAATTTTAATATTTGGCTATCCAATATTATCCTTTTTTCATCTTATTATTCATGCTTTGTTTAAAGCATCACTTTTTTTATGTGCTGGAGTATTGATTCATAGATTAAAAAATAATCAAGATATTCGTATAATGGGCTGTATAAGTTATAATATACCAATAACTAGAACATTTATAAATATTGCTAACTTATCATTATGTGGAATACCCTTTATGAGAGGGTTTTATTCAAAAGATTTAATTATAGAAATAATATGCTCCAGAAATATTAACTTTTTAATTTTACTATTGATGTATGTTGGAATTGGAATAACATCTTTCTATTCTGCCCGATTAACATTAAAGGTTGTTTAAGACCTGAAGATGTCAGTAATGACGAAAAGCTTAGTCGAACAATAAAAAATTATAGCAGTTAGCAAATTCATAAAAGAAATAGTAAGGATGGCTGCTAATTTAAACAATACGAAGAAGTTCATGTCAAAACTCCAACCTTTGACGGAAGCAGTCACTGGGCAACGTACCTCCGCCAATTTGAAGCTGCTGCATGCGCAAATAATTGGACAGAGAAAGACAAGGCTGTTCCACTTGTTCTTGCATTAAAAGGACCCGCGGCAGAATTACTACAGAAAGTGCCACCTGACAGCCAGAACATCTATGCCGAGTTGATAAAAGCTCTAGAATTACGCTACGGTGATAAACATTTGCGAGAGGTGTACTACGCTCAGTTGAGAACAAAACGACAACGTTCCGGGGAAAGTCTTCAAGAATTTGAAGCAAGTATCGACAGATTGATTAGATTGGCCTATCCTGAAGCACCAGAAGACTTCCGAATAAGGTTTACGGTGCAGACATTTATTGATGGCATCGGAGATTGTGAACTTCAGCAAGTGTTACGAATGGCAAGAAACCGAGATAGCTCAGAAGCTCTTGTTCACGCCCTAGAGTTTGAAGCTGCCAAGTCAGCGTCCCGCTACATTAATGGGTTTGCGCCATCACGTTGCAGTCAGAAGATCCCTGTATCACATTACCGTTACGATGGGTGCAGAAAAACAGTGTTGTCGGACAAACAATTCAAAAGTTCAAGAGAGTCGCAACGATTTGAAAAAGACAGAAGACCGAAATGTTACAACTGTGGAAAACGTGGTCATCTACAGGTAGACTGTTGGGAGAAGAAGATACCGAGAGAAGAGACTGATCGCACCAATTGGAGAAGTAAAGGCCCAGAACAGCACACAGTTTCCACGCTACATAAGATCAGTGGAAACTTGATTGTTAATGGATTTGCGGATGGTAAACCAACATCATTTACAGTTGACACGGGCGCAACAGTGTCCATTGTGCGCCCTGACTTAGTCTGTAACCGCCATCCTCTAATTAGCTCTTGTACAATACAGACTGTGACTGGAAGCCCCGTCAAGGTGCTAGGAAAGGTAGACGTACGTGTACGCCTGGGTCTTCTCGAGTTTAGCCACCAAATGCTCGTTGCAGACATTGTCGCTGAAGTGATTCTTGGCACGGACATTATGAATGCCTACGGGTTCGTTGTGGACTTAAGAGAGAATGACCTGTGTGTCGGCCAAGAGGAGATAAAGCTTTCCATGGCTAAAACGACAGGGTCTACCAACCATTCGATTAAGCGAGTGGCATTAGTCGAAGAAAAAGTCAACAAGTCTGGTCAAGAGGAAACTTCCCTGTTGCTAGCGGAAATGGAGGAAGAACTAGCAGAGGAAGTACAAATAAGTATAAGGACAAAAGAAGTGATTGGAAAGCCAACTATGGGTGTCGAGACAAAACTCTTGCTTGTTCGTGAGCTGATAGAAGCGCCCGATGGTAAAGTGCCTGAAGATGAGGTTACGCAAGAGGTTGCTGACCGAGGATCAAACAGACTTGGATCAGCCAGTGGTATTTCGGTGATCAGTACATGACGCAACGGGAGTGATTCCAGCGAAACTAGTGGTTGCGCAAAAGACTCGCAATCCTGGGAACGTGGTGTTCGGATCACACGAGACTGAATTCGAAGAACGGGAAAATTATCCTTCGCAAGGACGTCCACCTAGATCGCCTGGTCGAGTATTACTTCGGAGGCGCTTTGCCAGCTCGGGACGAACAGGGGCGGTGCTACGACAGCACAGATCAATCTACGCGTTTATCGAATATGCCAGAAGGATATCGATGTAAGCGTGTGGTGTACGTGCTACTAAACGCATTTTGCGAGAATCTTCTCGACTGTGCCGGGCTTCGCTCGGGCGCTCGGACTGTGTCAAGGCCGTAGTAATTACGTAGTTCATGAGAGATAAGACGCAGTTTGGAAGCTTCTGGTGTGTGAGCGTTACTATAAATACATCGGGTAGCGGCCTTAGTTTTCAGTTCCATGCGAGATATTGGATAGTGCGGTTCGAGAGTATTAGTGCGGTATATTTCCAGAGCGGTTCGAGTTATTACTGTGTACGTTCAAGTAGTTATTATTGAAGTGTTGCGTTTTATATTCGGACGGTATAATTGTAATACAATTGAGTTTTAATATTAGTGGACATTTTGTTGCGTGTGAACAGTTTTCATTTGATTTGTTGTAGAGACTGTGTTGTTAATTACGAACTGTTTTACTGTAACAATTAAAGGTGTGATTAGTGACTTGATTGGTGTCTTGTACTTATTTTGTTTCCACTGTACCTACGACGATCGAGTAGACCGTCGTAACAGTGGTGTCAGAACTGGGATAGAACAATTAACAGTGGAAACAGCGGACACTTTGTACAAGACGAGTGTGATTCGGAATTAATCGATAAACAATGGATGCCAGTCAGATGATGGAAAATTTACAGGCGCTGCTGTTGCAGACAGAAAAACGACAGGATGAGAAACGCAGACAGGAGGCGGAAGAAGCAGAAAGACGACAAAAAGAAGAACGAAGACAAGAAAGAGAAGAAGCAGAAAAACGACAGGATGAAAAACGTAAGCAAGAAGTAGATAAAACGGAAGCTCTCTTTGAAGTTATGGAGAAACAGTTGCAAGAACACAGTACCGCAGAATTGGGTATCCTACGAGGTGAGCTTAATAAACAAGTTACTAAAATATCGGAGGTACAAGAATCAATGACATTAAAAATAGCTGAAGTAGAAAAATCTGTCTTGATTGTTGAAGAATCGATGTCTACAAAAATAACTGTTATAGAAGAATCTGTGTCAAATAAAATATCTGCAGTAGTAAACTCAATGGCAAACATAAGAGAACAAATTAAAAGTGAAGTCGAATAGTGCATGAAGATTCAACCAAAACAAATTTCTGAACAGACTGTACCAGTGATAAAGACAGAAAAAGACACAGAAAATAAGTTAATAGAGAAAGTCACTTTGCCTGCAGTAGGGACAGTTCATGTCAAAACTCCAACCTTTGACGGAAGCAGTCACTGGGCAACGTACCTCCGCCAATTTGAAGCTGCTGCATGCGCAAATAATTGGACAGAGAAAGACAAGGCTGTTCCACTTGTTCTTGCATTAAAAGGACCCGCGGCAGAATTACTACAGAAAGTGCCACCTGACAGCCAGAACATCTATGCCGAGTTGATAAAAGCTCTAGAATTACGCTACGGTGATAAACATTTGCGAGAGGTGTACTACACTCAGTTGAGAACAAGACGACAACGTTCCGGGGAAAGTCTTCAAGAATTTGAAGCAAGTATCGACAGATTGATTAGATTGGCCTATCCTGAAGCACCAGAAGACTTCCGAATAAGGTTTACGGTGCAGACATTTATTGATGGCATCGGAGATTGTGAACTTCAGCAAGTGTTACGAATGGCAAGACACCGAGATAGCTCAGAAGCTCTTGTTCACGCCCTAGAGTTTGAAGCCGCCAAGTCAGCGTCCCGCTACATTAATGGGTTTGTGCCATCACGTTGCAGTCAGAAGATCCCTGTATCACATTACCGTTACGATGGGTGCAGAAAAACAGTGTTGTCCGACAAAAAATTCAAAAGTTCAAGAGAGTCGCAACGATTTGAAAAAGACAGAAGACCGGAATGTTACAACTGCGGAAAACGTGGTCATCTACAGGTAGACTGTTGGGAGAAGAAGATACCGAGAGAAGAGACTGATCGCACCAATTGGAGAAGTAAAGGCCCAGAACAGCACACAGTTTCCACGCTACATAAGATCAGTGGAAACTTGATTGTTAATGGATTTGCGGATGGTAAACCAACATCATTTACAGTTGACACGGGCGCAACAGTGTCCATTGTGCGCCCTGACTTAGTCTGTAACCGCCATCCTCTAATTAGCTCTTGTACAATACAGACTGTGACTGGAAGCCCCGTCAAGGTGCTAGGAAAGGTAGACGTACGTGTACGCCTGGGTCTTCTCGAGTTTAGCCACCAAATGCTCGTTGCAGACATTGTCGATGAAGTGATTCTTAGCACGGACATTATGAATGCCTACGGATTCGTTGTGGACTTAAGAGAGAATGTCCTGTGTGTCGGCCAAGAGGAGATAAAGCTTTCCATGACTAAAACGACAGGGTCTTCCAACCATTCGATTAAGCGAGTGGCATTAGTCGAAGAAAAAGTCAACAAGTCTGGTCAAGAGGAACCTTACCTGTTGCCAGCGGAAATGGAGGAAGAACTAGCAGAGGAAGTACAAATAAGTATAAGGACAAAAAAGTGATTGGAAAGCCAACTATGGGTGTCGAGACAAAACTCTTGCTTGATCCTGAGCTGATAGAAGCGCCCGAAGGTAAAGTGCCTGAAGATGAGGTTACGCAAGAGGTTGTTGACCGAGGATAAAACAGACTTGGATCAGCCAGTGGTATTTCGGTTATCAGTACATGACGCAACGGGAGTGATTCCAGCGAAACTAGTGGTTGCGCAAAAGTCTCGCCTTACTGGGAACGTGGTGTTCGGATCATACGAGACTGAATTCGAAGAACGGGAAAATTATCCTTCACAAGGACGTCCACCTAGATCGCCTGGTCGAGTATTACTTCGGAGGCGCTTTGCCAGCTCGGGACGAACAGGCTTATGGAGGGGGAGGTGCTACGACAGCACAGAACAATCTACGCGTTTATCGAATATGCCAGAAGGATATCGATGTAAGCGTGTGGTGTACGTGCTACTAAACGCATTTTGCGAGAATCTTCTCGACTGTGCCGGGCTTCGCTCCGGCGCTCGGACTGTGTCAAGGCCGTAGTAATTACGTAGTTCATGAGAGATAAGACGCAGTTTGGAAGCTTCTGATGTGTGAGCGTGACTATAAATACATCGGGTAGCGGCCTTAGTTTTCAGGTCCATGCGAGATATTGGATAGTGCGGTTCGAGAGTATTAGTGCGGTATGTTTCCAGAGCGGTTCGAGTTATTACTGTGTACGTTCAAGTAGTTATTATTGAAGTGTTGCGTTTTATATTCGGACGGTATAATTGTAATACAATTGAGTTTTAATATTAGTGGACATTTTATTGCGTGTGAACAGTTTTCATTTGATTTGTTGTAGAGACGAACTGTTTTACTGTAAAAATTAAAGGTGTGATTAGTGACGTGATTGGTGTCTTGTACTTATTTTATTTCCACTGTACCTACGACGATCGAGTAGACCGTCGTAACAGTGGTGTCTGAACTGGGATAGAACGGTTAACAGTGGAAACAGCGGACACTTTGTACAAGACGAGTGTGATTCGTAAGTAATCGATAAACAATGGATGCCAGTCAGATGATGGAAAATTTACAGGCGCTGCTGTTGCAGACAGAAAAACGACAGGATGAGAAACGCAGACAAGAGGCGGAAGAAGCAGAAAGACGACAAAAAGAAGAACGAAGACAAGAAAGAGAAGAAGCAGAAAAACGACAGGATGAAAAACGTAAGCAAGAAGCAGATAAAACGGAAGCTCTCTTTGAAGTTATGGAGAAACAGTTGCAAGAACACAGTACCGCAGAATTGGGTATCCTACGAGGTGAGCTTAATAAACAAGTTACTAAAATATCGGAGGTACAAGAATCAATGACATTAAAAATAGCTGAAGTAGAAAAATCTGTCTTGATTGTTGAAGAATCGATGTCTACAAAAATAACTGTTATAGAAGAATCTGTGTCAAATAAAATATCTGCAGTAGAAAACTCAATGGCAAACATAAGAGAACAAATTAAAAGTGAAGTCGAACAGTGCATGAAGATTCAACCAAAACAAATATCTGAACAGACTGTACCAGTGATAAAGACAGAAAAAGACAAAGAAAATAAGTTAATAGAGAAAGTCACATTGCCTGCAGTAGGGACAGTTCATGTCAAAACTCCAACCTTTGACGGAAGCAGTCACTGGGCAACGTATCTCCGCCAATTTGAAGCTGCTGCATGCGCAAATAATTGGACAGAGAAAGACAAGGCTGTTTCACTTGTTCTTGCATTAAAAGGACCCGCGGCAGAATTACTACAGAAAGTGCCACCTGACAGCCAGAACATCTATGCCGAGTTGATAAAAACTCTAGAATTACGCTACGGTGATAAACATTTGCGAGAGGTGTACTAAGCTCAGTTGAGAACAAGACGACAACGTTCCGGGGAAAGTCTTCAAGAATTTGAAGCAAGTATCGACAGATTGATTAGATTGGCCTATCCTGAAGCACCAGAAGACTTCCGAAAAGGTTTACGGTGCAGACATTTATTGATGGCATCGGAGATTGTGAACTTCAGCAACTGTTACGAATGGCAAGACACCGAGATAGCTCAGAAGCTCTTGTTCACGCCCTAGTGTTTGAAGCTGCCAAGTCAGCGTCCCGCTACATTAATGGATTTGTGCCATCACGTTGCAGTCAGAAGATCCCTGTATCACATTACCGTTACGATGGGTGCAGAAAAACAGTGTTGTCGGACAAACAAGTCAAAAGTTCAAGAGAGTCGCAACGATTTGAAAAAGACAGAAGACCGAAATGTTACAACTGTGGAAAACGTGGTCATCTACAGGTAGACTGTTGGGAGAAGAAGATACCGAGAGAAGAGACTGATCGCACCAATTGGAGATGTAAAGGCCCAGAACAGCACACAGTTTCCACGCTACATAAGATCAGTGGAAACTTGATTGTTAATGGATTTGCGGATGGTAAACCAACATCATTTACAGTTGACAGGGGCGCAACAGTGTCCATTGTGCGCCCTGACTTAGTCTGTAACCGCATCCTCTAATTAGCTCTTGTACAATACAGACTGTGACTGGAAACCCCGTCAAGGTGCTAGGAAAGGTAGACGTACGTGTACGCCTGGGTCTTCTCGAGTTTAGCCACCAAATGCTCGTTGCAGACATTGTCGATGAAGTGATTCTTGGCACGGACATTATGAATGCCTACGGATTCGTTGTGGACTTAAGAAAGAATCTCCTGTGTGTCGGGCAAGAGGAGATAAAGCTTTCCATGGCTAAAACGACAGGGTCTACCAACCATTCGAATAAGCGAGTGGCATTAGTCGAAGAAAAAGTCAACAAGTCTGGTCGAGAGGAACCTTCCCTGTTGCCAGCGAAAATGGAGGAAGAACTAGCAGAGTAAATACAAATAAGTATAAGGACAAAAGAAGTGATTGGATAGCCAACTATTGGTGTCGAGACAAAACTCTTGCTTGTTCCTGAGCGCCCGAGGGTAAAGTGGCTGAAGATGAGGTTACGCAAGAAGTTGTTGACCGAGGAACAAACAGACTTGGATCAGCCAGTGGTATTTCGGTGATCAGTACATGACGCAACGGGAGTGATTCCAGCGAAACTAGTGGTTGCGCAAAAGACTCGCATTCCTGGGAACGTGGTGTTCGTATCACACGAGACTGAATTCGAAGAACGGGAAAATTATCCTTCGCAAGGACGTCCACCTAGATCGCCTGGTCGAGTATTACTTCGGAGGCGCTTTGCCAGCTCGGGACGAAGAACAGGCTTAAGGAGGCTGCAGTGCTACGACAGCACAGAACAATCTACACGTTTATCGAATATGCCAGAAGGATCTCGATGTAAGCGTGTGGTGTACGTGCTACTAGACGCATTTTGCGAGAATTTTCTCGACTGTGCAGGGCTTCGCTCGGGCGCTCGGACTGTGTCAAGGCCGTAGTAATTACGTAGTTCACGAGAGATAAGACGCAGTTTGGAAGCTTCTGGTGTGTGAGCGTAACTATAAATACATCGGTTAGCGGCCTTAGTTTTCAGTTCCATGCGAGATAATGGACAGTGCGGCTCGAGATTATTAGTGCGGTATATTTCCAGAGCGGTTCGAGTTATTACTGTGTACGTTCAAGTAGTTATTATTGAAGTGTTGCGTTTTATATTCGGACGGTATAATTGTATTACAATTGAGTTTTAATATTAGTGGACATTTTATTGCGTGTGAACAGTTTTCATTTGATTTTTTGTAGAGACTGTGTTGTTAATTACGAACCGTTTTACTGTAGCAATTAAAGGTGTGATTAGTGACTTGATTGGTGTCTTGTACTTATTTTATTTCCACTGTACCTACGACGATCGAGTAGACCGTCGTAACAGTGGTGTCAGAACTGGGATAGAACGGTTAACAGTGGAAACAGCGGACACTTTGTACAAGACGAGCGAGATTCGTAATTAATCGATAAACAATGGATGCCAGTCAGATGATTGAAAATTTACAGGCGCTGCTGTTGCGGACAGAAAAACGATAGGGTGAGAAACGCAGACAGGAGGCGGAAGAAGCAGAAAGACGACAAAAAGAAGAACGAAGACAAGAAAGAGAAGAAGCAGAAAAACGACAGGATGAAAAACGTAAGCAAGAGGCAGATAAAACGGAAGCTCTCTTTGAAGTTATGGAGAAACAGTTGCAAGAACACAGTACCGCAGAATTGGGTATCCTACGAGGTGAGCTTAATAAACAAGTTACTAAAATATCTGAGGTACAAGCACATTAACAACAATCATTAAATACACCCAACACACACACACACACACACACACACACACACACACACACACACACACACACACACACACACACACACACACACACACACACACACACACACACACACACACACACACACACACACACACACACACACACACACACACACACACACACACACACACACACACACACACAACATTATGTGCAACATTATGTGTTTTTAATGACATTAAAAATAGCTGAAGTAGAAAAATCTGTCTTGATTGTTGAAGAATCGATGTCTACAAAAATAACTGTTATAGAAGAATCTGTGTCAAATAAAATATCTGCAGTAGAAAACTCAATGGCAAACATAAGAGAACAAATTAAAAGTGAAGTCGAACAGTGCATGAAGATTCAACCAAAACAAATATCTGAACAGACTGTACCTGTGATAAAGACAGAAAAAACACAGAAAATAGTTAATAGAGAAAGTCACTTTGCCTGCAGTAGGGACAGTTCATGTAAAAACTCCAACCTTTGACGGAAGCAGTCACTGGGCAACGTACCTCCGCCAATTTGAAGCTGCTGCATGCGCAAATAATTGGACAGAGAAAGACAAGGCTGTTCCACTTGTTCTTGCATTAAAAGGACCCGCGGCAGAATTACTACAGAAAGTGCCACCTGACAGCCAGAACATCTATGCCGAGTTGATAAAAGCTCTAGAATTACGCTACGGTGATAAACATTTGCGAGAGGTGTACTACGCTCAGTTGAGAACAAGACGACAACGTTCCGGGGAAAGTCTTCAAGAATTTGAAGCAAGTATCGACAGATTGATTAGATTGGCCTATCCTGAAGCACCAGAAGACTTCCGAATAAGGTTTACGGTGCAGACATTTATTGATGGCATCGGAGATTGTGAACTTCAGCAAGTGTTACGAATGGCAAGACACCGAGATAGCTCAGAAGCTCTTGTTCACGTCCTAGAGTTTGAAGCCGCCAAGTCAGCGTCCCGCTACATTAATGGGTTTGTGCCATCACGTTGCAGTCAGAAGATCCCTGTATCACATTACCGTTACGATGGGTGCAGAAAAACAGTGTTGTCCGACAAAAAATTCAAAAGTTCAAGAGAGTCGCAACGATTTGAAAAAGACAGAAGACCGGAATGTTACAACTGCGGAAAACGTGGTCATCTACAGGTAGACTGTTGGGAGAAGAAGATACCGAGAGAAGAGACTGATCGCACCAATTGGAGATGTAAAGGCCCAGAACAGCACACAGTTTCCACGCTACATAAGATCAGTGGAAACTTGATTGTTAATGGATTTGCGGATGGTAAACCAACATCATTTACAGTTGACACGGGCGCAACAGTGTCCATTGTGCGCCCTGACTTAGTCTGTAACCGCCATCCTCTAATTAGCTCTTGTACAATACAGACTGTGACTGGAAGCCCCGTCAAGGTGCTAGGAAAGGTAGACGTACGTGTACGCCTGGGTCTTCTCGAGTTTAGCCACCAAATGCTCGTTGCAGACATTGTCGATGAAGTGATTCTTAGCACGGACATTATGAATGCCTACGGATTCGTTGTGGTCTTAAGAGAGAATGTCCTGTGTGTCGGCCAAGAGGAGATAAAGCTTTCCATGACTAAAACGACAGGGTCTTCCAACCATTCGATTAAGCGAGTGGCATTAGTCGAAGAAAAAGTCAACAAGTCTGGTCAAGAGGAACCTTACCTGTTGCCAGTGGAAATGGAGGAAGAACTAGCAGAGGAAGTACAAATAAGTATAAGGACAAAAAAGTGATTGGAAAGCCAACTATGGGTGTCGAGACAAAACTCTTGCTTGATCCTGAGCTGATAGAAGCGCCCGAAGGTAAAGTGCCTGAAGATGAGGTTACGCAAGAGGTTGTTGACCGAGGATAAAACAGACTTGGATCAGCCAGTGGTATTTCGGTTATCAGTACATGACGCAACGGGAGTGATTCCAGCGAAACTAGTGGTTGCGCAAAAGTCTCGCCTTACTGGGAACGTGGTGTTCGGATCATACGAGACTGAATTCGAAGAACGGGAAAATTATCCTTCACAAGGACGTCCACCTAGATCGCCTGGTCGAGTATTACTTCGGAGGCGCTTTGCCAGCTCGGGACGAACAGGCTTATGGAGGGGGAGGTGCTACGACAGCACAGAACAATCTACGCGTTTATCGAATATGCCAGAAGGATATCGATGTAAGCGTGTGGTGTACGTGCTACTAAACGCATTTTGCGAGAATCTTCTCGACTGTGCCGGGCTTCGCTCCGGCGCTCGGACTGTGTCAAGGCCGTAGTAATTACGTAGTTCATGAGAGATAAGACGCAGTTTGGAAGCTTCTGATGTGTGAGCGTGACTATAAATACATCGGGTAGCGGCCTTAGTTTTCAGGTCCATGCGAGATATTGGATAGTGCGGTTCGAGAGTATTAGTGCGGTATATTTCCAGAGCGGTTCGAGTTATTACTGTGTACGTTCAAGTAGTTATTATTGAAGTGTTGCGTTTTATATTCGGACGGTATAATTGTAATACAATTGAGTTTTAATATTAGTGGACATTTTATTGCGTGTGAACAGTTTTCATTTGATTTGTTGTAGAGACGAACTGTTTTACTGTAAAAATTAAAGGTGTGATTAGTGACTTGATTGGTGTCTTGTACTTATTTTATTTCCACTGTACCTACGACGATCGAGTAGACCGTCGTAACAGTGGTGTCAGAACTGGGATAGAACGGTTAACAGTGGAAACAGCGGACACTTTGTACAAGACGAGTGTGATTCGTAAGTAATCGATAAACAATGGATGCCAGTCAGATGATGGAAAATTTACAGGCGCTGCTGTTGCAGACAGAAAAACGACAGGATGAGAAACGCAGACAAGAGGCGGAAGAAGCAGAAAGACGACAAAAAGAAGAACGAAGACAAGAAAGAGAAGAAGCAGAAAAACGACAGGATGAAAAACGTAAGCAAGAAGCAGATAAAACGGAAGCTCTCTTTGAAGTTATGGAGAAACAGTTGCAAGAACACAGTACCGCAGAATTGGGTATCCTACGAGGTGAGCTTAATAAACAAGTTACTAAAATATCGGAGGTACAAGAATCAATGACATTAAAAATAGCTGAAGTAGAAAAATCTGTCTTGATTGTTGAAGAATCGATGTCTACAAAAATAACTGTTATAGAAGAATCTGTGTCAAATAAAATATCTGCAGTATAAAACTCAATGGCAAACATAAGAGAACAAATTAAAAGTGAAGTCGAACAGTGCATGAAGATTCAACCAAAACAAATATCTGAACAGACTGTACCAGTGATAAAGACAGAAAAAGACAAAGAAAATAAGTTAATAGAGAAAGTCACATTGCCTGCAGTAGGGACAGTTCATGTCAAAACTCCAACCTTTGACGGAAGCAGTCACTGGGCAACGTATCTCCGCCAATTTGAAGCTGCTGCATGCGCAAATAATTGGACAGAGAAAGACAAGGCTGTTTCACTTGTTCTTGCATTAAAAGGACCCGCGGCAGAATTACTACAGAAAGTGCCACCTGACAGCCAGAACATCTATGCCGAGTTGATAAAAACTCTAGAATTACGCTACGGTGATAAACATTTGCGAGAGGTGTACTAAGCTCAGTTGAGAACAAGACGACAACGTTCCGGGGAAAGTCTTCAAGAATTTGAAGCAAGTATCGACAGATTGATTAGATTGGCCTATCCTGAAGCACCAGAAGACTTCCGAAAAGGTTTACGGTGCAGACATTTATTGATGGCATCGGAGATTGTGAACTTCAGCAACTGTTACGAATGGCAAGACACCGAGATAGCTCAGAAGCTCTTGTTCACGCCCTAGTGTTTGAAACTGCCAAGTCAGCGACCCGCTACATTAATGGATTTGTGCCATCACGTTGCAGTCAGAAGATCCCTGTATCACATTACCGTTACGATGGGTGCAGAAAAACAGTGTTGTCGGACAAACAAGTCAAAAGTTCAAGAGAGTCGCAACGATTTGAAAAAGACAGAAGACCGAAATGTTACAACTGTGGAAAACGTGGTCATCTACAGGTAGACTGTTGGGAGAAGAAGATACCGAGAGAAGAGACTGATCGCACCAATTGGAGAAGTAAAGGCCCAGAACAGCACACAGTTTCCACGCTACATAAGATCAGTGGAAACTTGATTGTTTATGGATTTGCGGATGGTAAACCAACATCATTTACTGTTGACAGGGGCGCAACAGTGTCCATTGTGCGCCCTGACTTAGTCTGTAACCGCATCCTCTAATTAGCTCTTGTACAATACAGACTGTGACTGGAAGCCCCGTCAAGGTGCTAGGAAAGGTAGACGTACGTGTACGCCTGGGTCTTCTCGAGTTTAGCCACCAAATGCTCGTTGCAGACATTGTCGATGAAGTGATTCTTGGCACGGACATTATGAATGCCTACGGATTCGTTGTGGACTTAAGAGAGAATGTCCTGTGTGTCGGCCAAGGGGAGATAAAACTTTCCATGGCTAAAACGACAGGGTCTACCAACCATTCGAATAAGCGAGTGGCATTAGTCGAAGAAAAAGTCAACAAGTCTGGTCGAGAGGAACCTTCCCTGTTGCCAGCGAAAATGGAGGAAGAACTAGCAGAGTAAATACAAATAAGTATAAGGACAAAAGAAGTGATTGGATAGCCAACTATTGGTGTCGAGACAAAACTCTTGCTTGTTCCTGAGCGCCCGAGGGTAAAGTGGCTGAAGATGAGGTTACGCAAGAAGTTGTTGACCGAGGAACAAACAGACTTGGATCAGCCAGTGGTATTTCGGTGATCAGTACATGACGCAACGGGAGTGATTCCAGCGAAACTAGTGGTTGCGCAAAAGACTCGCATTCCTGGGAACGTGGTGTTCGTATCACACGAGACTGAATTCGAAGAACGGGAAAATTATCCTTCGCAAGGACGTCCACCTAGATCGCCTGGTCGAGTATTACTTCGGAGGCGCTTTGCCAGCTCGGGACGAAGAACAGGCTTAAGGAGGCTGCAGTGCTACGACAGCACAGAACAATCTACACGTTTATCGAATATGCCAGAAGGATCTCGATGTAAGCGTGTGGTGTACGTGCTACTAGACGCATTTTGCGAGAATTTTCTCGACTGTGCAGGGCTTCGCTCGGGCGCTCGGACTGTGTCAAGGCCGTAGTAATTACGTAGTTCACGAGAGATAAGACGCAGTTTGGAAGCTTCTGGTGTGTGAGCGTAACTATAAATACATCGGTTAGCGGCCTTAGTTTTCAGTTCCATGCGAGATAATGGACAGTGCGGCTCGAGATTATTAGTGCGGTATATTTCCAGAGCGGTTCGAGTTATTACTGTGTACGTTCAAGTAGTTATTATTGAAGTGTTGCGTTTTATATTCGGACGGTATAATTGTATTACAATTGAGTTTTAATATTAGTGGACATTTTATTGCGTGTGAACAGTTTTCATTTGATTTTTTGTAGAGACTGTGTTGTTAATTACGAACCGTTTTACTGTAGCAATTAAAGGTGTGATAGTGACTTGATTGGTGTCTTGTACTTATTTTATTTCCACTGTACCTACGACGATCGAGTAGACCGTCGTAACAGTGGTGTCAGAACTGGGATAGAACGGTTAACAGTGGAAACAGCGGACACTTTGTACAAGACGAGCGAGATTCGTAATTAATCGATAAACAATGGATGCCAGTCAGATGATTGAAAATTTACAGGCGCTGCTGTTGCGGACAGAAAAACGATAGGGTGAGAAACGCAGACAGGAGGCGGAAGAAGCAGAAAGACGACAAAAAGAAGAACGAAGACAAGAAAGAGAAGAAGCAGAAAAACGACAGGATGAAAAACGTAAGCAAGAGGCAGATAAAACGGAAGCTCTCTTTGAAGTTATGGAGAAACAGTTGCAAGAACACAGTACCGCAGAATTGGGTATCCTACGAGGTGAGCTTAATAAACAAGTTACTAAAATATCTGAGGTACAAGAATCAATGACATTAAAAATAGCTGAAGTAGAAAAATCTGTCTTGATTGTTGAAGAATCGATGTCTACAAAAATAACTGTTATAGAAGAATCTGTGTAAAATAAAATATCTGCAGTATAAAACTCAATGGCAAACATAAGAGAACAAATTAAAAGTGAAGTCGAACAGTGCATGAAGATTCAACCAAAACAAATATCTGAACAGACTGTACCAGTGATAAAGACAGAAAAAGACAAAGAAAATAAGTTAATAGAGAAAGTCACATTGCCTGCAGTAGGGACAGTTCATGTCAAAACTCCAACCTTTGACGGAAGCAGTCACTGGGCAAAGTATCTCCGCCAATATGAAGCTGCTGCATGCGCAAATAATTGGACAGAGAAAGACAAGGCTGTTTCACTTGTTCTTGCATTAAAAGGACCCGCGGCAGAATTACTACAGAAAGTGCCACCTGACAGCCAGAACATCTATGCCGAGTTGATAAAAGCTCTAGAATTACGCTACGGTGATAAACATTTGCGAGAGGTGTACTACGCTCAGTTGAGAACAAGACGACAACGTTCCGAGGAAAGTCTTCAAGAATTTGAAGCAAGTATCGACAGATTGATTAGATTGGCCTATCCTGAAGCACCAGAAGACTTCCGAAAAGGTTTACGGTGCAGACATTTATTGATGGCATCGGAGATTGTGAACTTCAGCAAGTGTTACGAATGGCAAGACACCGAGATAGCTCAGAAGCTCTTGTTCACGCCCTAGAGTTTGAAGCTGCCAAGTCAGCGTCCCGCTACATTAATGGGTTTGTGCCATCACGTTGCAGTCAGAAGATCCCTGTATCACATTACCGTTACGATGGGTGCAGAAAAACAGTGTTGTCGGACAAACAAGTCAAAAGTTCAAGAGGGTCGCAACGATTTGAAAAAGACAGAAGACGGAAATGTTACAACTGTGGAAAACGTGGTCATCTACAGGTAGACTGTTGGGAGAAGAAGATACCGAGAGAAGAGACTGATCGCACCAATTGGAGAAGTAAAGGCCCAGAACAGCACACAGTTTCCACGCTACATAAGATCAGTGGAAACTTGATTGTTAATGGATTTGCGGATGGTAAACCAACATCATTTACAGTTGACAGGGGCGCAACAGTGTCCATTGTGCGCCCTGACTTAGTCTGTAACCGCATCCTCTAATTAGCTCTTGTACAATACAGACTGTGACTGGAAACCCCGTCAAGGTGCTAGGAAAGGTAGACGTACGTGTACGCCTGGGTCTTCTCGAGTTTAGCCACCAAATGCTCGTTGCAGACATTGTCGATGAAGTGATTCTTGGCACGGACATTATGAATGCCTACGGATTCGTTGTGGACTTAAGAAAGAATCTCCTGTGTGTCGGCCAAGAGGAGATAAAGCTTTCCATGGCTAAAACGACAGGGTCTACCAACCATTCGAATAAGCGAGTGGCATTAGTCGAAGAAAAAGTCAACAAGTCTGGTCGAGAGGAACCTTCCCTGTTGCCAGCGAAAATGGAGGAAGAACTAGCAGAGTAAATACAAATAAGTATAAGGACAAAAGAAGTGATTGGAAAGCTAACTATGGGTGTCGAGACAAAACTCTTGCTTGTTCCTGAGCGCCTGAGAGTAAAGTGGCTGAAGATGAGGTTACGCAAGAAGTTGTTGACCGAGGATCAAACAGACTTGGATCAGCCAGTGGTGTTTCGGTCATCAGTACATGACGCAACGGGAGTGATTCCAGCGAAACTAGTGGTTGCGCAAAAGACTCGCATTACTGGGAACGTGGTGTTCTTATCACACGAGACTGAATTCGAAGAACGGGAAAATTATCCTTCGCAAGGACGTCCACCTAGATCGCCTGGTCGAGTATTACTTCGGAGGCGCTTTGCCAGCTCGGGACGAAGAACAGACTTAAGGAGGCTGCAGTGCTACGACAGCACAGAACAATCTAAACGTTTATCGAATATGCCAGAAGGATCTCGATGTAAGCGTGTGGTGTACGTGCTACTAGACGCATTTTGCGAGAATTTTCTCGACTGTGCAGGGCTTCGCTCGGGCGCTCGGACTGTGTCAAGGCCATAGTAATTACGTAGTTCACGAGAGATAAGACGCAGTTTGGAAGCATCTGGTGTGTGTGAGCGTGACTATAAATACATCGGGTAGCGGCCTTAGTTTTCAGTTCCATGCAAGATATTGGATAGTGCGGCTCGAGATTATTAGTGCGGTATATTTCCAGAGCGGTTCGAGTTATTACTGTGTACGTTCAAGTAGTTATTATTGAAGTGTTGCGTTTTATATTCGGACGGTATAATTGTAATACAATTAAGTTTTAATATTAGTGGACATTTTATTGCGTGTGAACAGTTTTCATTTGATTTGTTGTAGAGACTGTGTTGTTAATTACGAACTGTTTTACTGTAACAATTAAAGGTGTGATTAGTGACTTGATTGGTGTCTTGTACTTATTTTATTTCCACTGTACCTACGACGATCGAGTAGACCGTCGAAACAGTGGTGTCAGAACTGGGATAGAAAGGTTAACAGTGGAAACAGCGGACACTTTGTACAAGACGAGTGAGATTCGTAATTAATCGATAAACAATGGATGCCAGTCAGATGATGGAAAGTTTACAGGCGCTGCTGTTGCAGACAGAAAAACGACAGGATGAGAAACGCAGACAGGAGGCGGAAAAAGCAGAAAGACGACAAAAAGAAGAACGAAGACAAGAAAGAGAAGAAGCAGAAAAACGACAGGATGAAAAACGTAAGCAAGAAGCAGATAAAACGGAAGCTCTCTTTGAATTTATGGAGAAACAGTTGCAAGAACACAGTACCGCAGAATTGGGTATCTTACGAGGTGAATTTAATAAACAAGTTACTAAAATATCTGAGGTACAAGCACATTAACAACAATAACATTAAATACACCCAACACACACACACACACACACACACACACACACACACACACACACACACACACACACACACACACACACACACACACACACACACACACACACACACACACACACACACACACACACACACACACACACACACACACCAATTGGAGAAGTAAAGGCCCAGAACAGCACACAGTTTCCACGCTACATAAGATCAGTGGAAACTTGATTGTTAATGGATTTGCGGATGGTAAACCAACATCATTTACAGTTGACAGGGGCGCAACAGTGTCCATTGTGCGCCCTGACTTAGTCTGTAACCGCATCCTCTAATTAGCTCTTGTACAATACAGACTGTGACTGGAAACCCCGTCAAGGTGCTAGGAAAGGTAGACGTACGTGTACGCCTGGGTCTTCTCGAGTTTAGCCACCAAATGCTCGTTGCAGACATTGTCGATGAAGTGATTCTTGGCACGGACATTATGAATGCCTACGGATTCGTTGTGGACTTAAGAAAGAATCTCCTGTGTGTCGGCCAAGAGGAGATAAAGCTTTCCATGGCTAAAACGACAGGGTCTACCAACCATTCGAATAAGCGAGTGGCATTAGTCGAAGAAAAAGTCAACAAGTCTGGTCGAGAGGAACCTTCCCTGTTGCCAGCGAAAATGGAGGAAGAACTAGCAGAGTAAATACAAATAAGTATAAGGACAAAAGAAGTGATTGGAAAGCTAACTATGGGTGTCGAGACAAAACTCTTGCTTGTTCCTGAGCGCCTGAGAGTAAAGTGGCTGAAGATGAGGTTACGCAAGAAGTTGTTGACCGAGGATCAAACAGACTTGGATCAGCCAGTGGTGTTTCGGTCATCAGTACATGACGCAACGGGAGTGATTCCAGCGAAACTAGTGGTTGCGCAAAAGACTCGCATTACTGGGAACGTGGTGTTCTTATCACACGAGACTGAATTCGAAGAACGGGAAAATTATCCTTCGCAAGGACGTCCACCTAGATCGCCTGGTCGAGTATTACTTCGGAGGCGCTTTGCCAGCTCGGGACGAAGAACAGACTTAAGGAGGCTGCAGTGCTACGACAGCACAGAACAATCTAAACGTTTATCGAATATGCCAGAAGGATCTCGATGTAAGCGTGTGGTGTACGTGCTACTAGACGCATTTTGCGAGAATTTTCTCGACTGTGCAGGGCTTCGCTCGGGCGCTCGGACTGTGTCAAGGCCGTAGTAATTACGTAGTTCACGAGAGATAAGACGCAGTTTGGAAGCATCTGGTGTGTGTGAGCGTGACTATAAATACATCGGGTAGCGGCCTTAGTTTTCAGTTCCATGCAAGATATTGGATAGTGCGGCTCGAGATTATTAGTGCGGTATATTTCCAGAGCGGTTCGAGTTATTACTGTGTACGTTCAAGTAGTTATTATTGAAGTGTTGCGTTTTATATTCGGACGGTATAATTGTAATACAATTAAGTTTTAATATTAGTGGACATTTTATTGCGTGTGAACAGTTTTCATTTGATTTGTTGTAGAGACTGTGTTGTTAATTACGAACTGTTTTACTGTAACAATTAAAGGTGTGATTAGTGACTTGATTGGTGTCTTGTACTTATTTTATTTCCACTGTACCTACGACGATCGAGTAGACCGTCGAAACAGTGGTGTCAGAACTGGGATAGAAAGGTTAACAGTGGAAACAGCGGACACTTTGTACAAGACGAGTGAGATTCGTAATTAATCGATAAACAATGGATGCCAGTCAGATGATGGAAAGTTTACAGGCGCTGCTGTTGCAGACAGAAAAACGACAGGATGAGAAACGCAGACAGGAGGCGGAAAAAGCAGAAAGACGACAAAAAGAAGAACGAAGACAAGAAAGAGAAGAAGCAGAAAAACGACAGGATGAAAAACGTAAGCAAGAAGCAGATAAAACGGAAGCTCTCTTTGAATTTATGGAGAAACAGTTGCAAGAACACAGTACCGCTGAATTGGGTATCTTACGAGGTGAATTTAATAAACAAGTTACTAAAATATCTGAGGTACAAGCACATTAACAACAATAACATTAAATACACCCAACACACACACACACACACACACACACACACACACACACACACACACACACACACACACACACACACACACACACACACACACACACACACACACACACACACACACACACACACACACACACACACACACACACACACACACACACACACACACACACACACACAACATTATGTGCAACATTATGTGTTTTTAATGACATTAAAAATAGCTGAAGTAGAAAAATCTGTCTTGATTGTTGAAGAATCGATGTCTACAAAAATAACTGTTATAGAAGAATCTGTGTCAAATAAAATATCTGCAGTAGAAAACTCAATGGCAAACATAAGAGAACAAATTAAAAGTGAAGTCGAACAGTGCATGAAGATTCAACCAAAACAAATATCTGAACAGACTGTACCTGTGATAAAGACAGAAAAAGACACAGAAAATAGTTAATAGAGAAAGTCACTTTGCCTGCAGTAGGGACAGTTCATGTAAAAACTCCAACCTTTGACGGAAGCAGTCACTGGGCAACGTATCTCCGCCAATTTGAAGCTGCTGCATGCGCAAATAATTGGACAGAGAAAGACAAGGCTGTTTCACTTGTTCTTGCATTAAAAGGACCCGCGGCAGAATTACTACAGAAAGTGCCACCTGACAGCCAGAACATCTATGCCGAGTTGATAAAAGCTCTAGAATTACGCTACGGTGATAAACATTTGCGAGAGGTGTACTACGCTCAGTTGAGAACAAGACGACAACGTTCCGGGGAAAGTCTTCAAGAATTTGAAGCAAGTATCGACAGAAGTAGAGGGAAAATGGGGTTCCTGACCCACAAAGGAATGCCGCCTTTCTTAAAAAACATAAAAACAAGATCAAAGAGATGCCGCCGTTCCCGCGGTCCAAGATTTTTTCCCACGCTCTCCCCACCACCGCTGGACCACAGCATCCGCGAATTTCCGTGAATATAATTTTTTGTATGCAGCCTTTCGCGAGCCTAGATCACTTTCACTTTCTACTGGACCACAGCATCCGCGACTTTTTCGCTGATCTGTGTCAAGATCCGCGACTTTTTCGCGTATCTGGACCACAGCATCCGCGAATATAATTTTTTATTTTTTTATATGCCGCCTTTTGCGAGCTTAGATCACTTTCACTTTCTATCACTTGATGCATTATACTGTATATATTAAATATATGATCAGGGTTACCAACCTTGCATGAGTTCAAATTTGTTGTGTGTTATAATGTATATTAAATCTATATGATCAGGTTTACCAACCTATGGTGGGGGGTTCCGACTTGATGCATTATAGTGTATATATTAAATATATGATCAGGTTTACCAACCTTGCATGAGTTCAAATTTGTTGTGTGTTATAATGTATATTAAATCTATATGATCAGGTTTACCAACCTATGTATGGGTTCAAACTTGATATGTGTGTGTATTATAGTGTATATTAAAATATATGATCAGGGTTACCAATCCTGCATTATTGTGTGTATAGAACAGATCTGCCAACATTTTTTTTTCTTCGGTGGGAAATTCAAACTATATTATAGTAAATTGTTGACGACTTCGATATCAACTCTCTCTCCCCTCCTCTCTCTTTGTTTCTAGACACAGTTGTCGATCACGATATAAACTCTCTCTTTATGTCATCAGTTTTACATAAGCGTTGTGCTACTTATGGATTATTGTAAGTAGCGATACTAAAATGTAATCACCAGGAAATATATATTTATCACCTACCTCGTTGCGTCCTACTTATAATTTTTTTTTGACACATGACAGTCATTGACCACGATTTAGAAATTAATATACTGCCAAGTCTGTGTGTGTGGTAAAGTGTTACGCATAAAAAAATCTCCTTGAAATAAGGTATTTTCAAAAGTTTTGGGTACACATACACACATTGTATATGTCTCTCTCTCTCGCTGCAAACGTTGACAAGAATTCCCTTATTCAAACGATTTGTATGTGTACACGAACTTAAATATAGTTTACAGACGATTGTAATTTTAAAAATTCATTTTTTGCATTAAATATATATATCGTAAACAATGAAATAATAATATTTCGTCATTGTAAGATTTTAATAAAACAATTATCAGCTTAAATAATAATTTTTTCATGATTGTAAGATACAACCTACAAATTATTAAAATGTCTCTCTCACACATTTCTGATTACTATACAAATAATTGCATGCATATTCGGAGGTTTATAACGAAATAAATTAAAATAAACCATAATTTGTTTTAAATAATTAAATATATATATATTTACAACACTGTACACAAACTTAAAATATAGTTTAAAAACCAGTCTGTTCAACGAAACAAGTCTATGCACACACACACACACACACACACACACACACACACACACACACACACACACACACACACACACACACACACACACACACACACACACACACACACACACACACACACACACACACACACACACACACACACACACACACACACACACACACACACACACAAAACGATACTGAATTAGATATAGTTATTATTCACTAACTTAAACCAGAGGTCATTAACCTTGTGTACGACGTCCTACTTTCTAATTTGACACCTGTCAGTCATTAGCAGCGTTGACAGTAATTAGGATTAATTATGGATTATAAAGTATTTACTCTAAAAACGGACAACTCTACTTTCTAATTTGACACCTGTCAAGCATTAGCACCGCTGACAGTAATTACTCCAAAAACGGACGCACATACCAGCTTTCCCCACTACAGTGTACAATATATATACGCAAAGTAAATTAGCGATAATTTCTCATTTGTCTGCCAGCGCATGCTGATACTGTACGTCTTACGTATCTTCACATCGTCTTTGGTAAGTGTACAGATTTTATTTAAACGTAAAAATTATCAAGTGCATTATTTATTGAATTTAATACATGTGTGTGTGTGTATGATCAAATTATTATGTCTGCTACAATTTTCTGAAATATATTCTTAATGTATTTTTATATTAATTTTATTGTATGTACCGATTTTATTTAAACGTAAAAATTATTTGCATTATCAAGCACATTATTTATTGAATTTAATACATGTGTGTGTGTGTGTATGATCAAATTATTATGTCTGGTACAATTGTCTGAAATATATTCTTACCGTATTTGTTTTTTTTATAGTGGCAATTTCGCATTTGACTGCCTGCGTGAAAGCTATCACTGCATTTTTTTAAATAGTTGAAAGACTGTTGTAGTATACACACACAACTTTCATCATTAAGGGTGTATAGACAACACACATACTAGTTGGTGAGTGTACAGATTTATTTAAACGTAAAAACATTATCAAGCGCATTATTTATTGAATTTAATACATGTGTGTGTGTGTGTGTGTGTGTGTGTGTGTGTGTGTGTATGATCAAATTATTATTATGTCTGTTACAATTCTCTGAAATATTGCTTTAAACAAACATTTTTTAATGTAACAAATTTAGAAAGCAGGTCACAGCGAATGATGACATTTATATCTCTCTAATTCTGTTGTGGACATGCATAGCTGTAAGCGGTGACCATTTCCTTATGAAAGTGGAATGTAGACTTTCCTAAATTATTTGCATTAAAACATCATCAAGCGCATTATGTATTTTTATATTAATTTTATTGTATGTACCGATTTTATTTAAACGTAAAAATTATTTGCATTATCAAGCACATTATTTATTGAATTTAATACATGTGTGTGTGTGTGTATGATCAAATTATTATGTCTGGTACAATTGTCTGAAATATATTCTTACCGTATTTGTTTTTTTTTTTTTATAGTGGCAATTTCACATTTGACTGCCTGCGTGAAAGCTATCACTGCATTTTTTTAAATAGTTGAAAGACTGTTGTAGTATACACACACAACTTTTGTGACGATTTTAAATGTATCAAAAAATCGCACAGATAAAAATTTTTTAATTTTAATAAGTAAGAGTATCATACACCCTTACCTATACCCAGATTCCTGAATCAACTTGAAAACCTTCCAGTACCAACACGCCAAGAAAAGTATTTAGTAGTGAATAATAATAATAATTACTTAAATAATTAAAAATGCGACTAGAGAAATAAAGAAATCCCTAAGTCATAATAAAATAAACATAAAGTATTTATCTTCTAATTAATGAATAAATAATAATAGGAAAAGTACGAACTATTTTCTTAGTGCGTAAATACGCCCTAGCTTACTGAGCCCTCTCCCCTAAACCGTACGCGCATTCGGCCGTAGAACGTCGCAATGAGTAGATGTGAGTTTTGGTGTTGTACACATATACGTATGTGTAAGTTCTCTAGAAGCATATCCAGCGTGAAATCTTGTTATTGTGAATAATGTAGTGTCTAGAGTTTGTGAGAAAATATATAAATAAAATAGAAAAAGGTAGCCAACACATCTCTTAAAAACAAAATCAAATGTAAGTGTAACATAGTTAACTACTAGACTGTAGTACTGCAAAGTGAGAACTATAACTGTAATTAAAATAAAGAAAATGTGAACTACAAGAATCTGCACTAAGAAAAGTGAAATTACAACATTTGGAACTTCAAGTAAACAACCTATCTTCGAGAGCTTCAAGTAAACTAAAAATCAACCCGATGTAGATACACCAAGAACAACGTACTCAACCCGTAGAAGACAACTGGAGATGTCCCAAGAATACAACAACAACCTCAGGTGATATCAAACTACAACTTTTGTAAATTTCCCCTTAATAAGAAGTAACAAAGAACTTTAAAGAACTTTCGCAATGTAATGAACAAATTATCAGATTTGTATATTTTGTAATTTTGTAAGAAGTAATAGTAACCGTAATGTATATATTGATAAATTAATAATTTTGAGAAAATTGAGACCCGGATCCGTGGTATTAAAACTAACAGTTATATGAATAAATTTTGATATAACAAGAATAATATAATTAAGATCTTTGAAGCAGTAAAAGCACTATTTACTAAAATAACTTTCTTTAAAATCAGGAATAATGTTTGATTAATATTTCAATAGCAATAAAGAGATGTTTTAGCTAATACCTAGTGAGTGAATAAGTTTATGCAAACCTTGTCAGTTTCCTATATCATACTTGTTTTGTAATTTGTTAGTAAGAGTTTTACTAACAACGGCAGCTGGTTTAGTTTACTGGTAAAGAATTAAACTAGTTCCCGATTTTTGTGTTGTCTTGCCAAGGGGCGGCACAAAATTGCGCCACTCTGCTGAATTTAAAATTGTGTAATTTACTTGGTAAAAAAAAAAAAAATATTGTTTACAGAGTGTCACGTACAGAAAATTGCAACATAATTATGTAATTGTTGTTGTGTAAGTTTATAAGTCGTTAACGATAAAAAGGACAAACATAAATTTATTCACTCAGAAATAAACAAAAAAAAAAAATGAGTAAAATTTTAATTATATAATAATAATATTAGTATCGCGAGTTTGCCGTGTTAAGCAAGTAATAGCTGGTAGGGAAACCATTCCAAACAAGTCAATTCCAAGCCAGTTGGTTCATGTTAAATATGTGTTGAGGAATGTAAACTCTCCCCTTTGTAAGAACCCATCTCATTCATAACCCCTCCTCCCTAAAGCAAACAAAGCCACGTTAGACAAGCTCTTTCCTGTTTTTGTATTGTTCTGAATTACCACTCTATGCAACTAGATGACACCCCAAAACAGCTGATTCTTTGTGCTGTTTGTTAAATCAATGAACTTTCCGTATATGAAATTTCTCTCTACTAAAATAGTATTATCGTTTTGTTTTGATTAATTATATATGTCAATACTGAGAATTTAATTGTTGTGAAATAAGTTATGTTGATTAATTAAGATAAGATTACATCCCAAAGCTTAATATGAAATAAGATATATGTGTATGTGTTTAAATGAATTAATGTTATCTATTTTTAAACATTGTGAAAACGAAGTAAAGTAAGTGACATAAGATTTGTCGTTCGTAATACGTCGTGTGTTTAAAGTGGTTATTATAAAAAATGACTCAATTTAACCCCGATTTCTTGTTGAAAGACGAATTAACATATGAAGCATTATGGCGTGGTCTCCCCTACTCTAATGTAACTGTCGCGGAACTTCGCAAGACGTTACGCGAAAATAAACCGGACAAACCTTCATTATTAAGTCGTTTGAGTGTTTTAGATTTCAATAGCGAAAAAGAAACGTGTTATCGTAAGTATACAGAACTAACTTCGTACGCACAAACCCTGCGTGATGAAAAATCCCCCGCAGTAATATTACGCACCACCCAAAGAATTGAGCATCTATACCGTCGTATCACCAATTTGTTGACCTGGCCCGGTGATAAAGAGATCCCTCCTGATGTAAAAAAATTCGCCGAGGAAGCATTAAAACAATTACCTGAGATAATACGCGAATTACGTAGACGATCCGAATTGTTTAGATTAGACGAAATCGAAGAAGCAATGACGAAATTAAATATTTCACCTACCCAATCGCCGACTCAAGAACAACCAAACGGTACTGCAAAAATTCAGATTCTGCAGGAATCCAATATAGATCCATTCAAGGAACGGTTAAGTGGTAGTCAAGTAAATATTCAAGCAGTAAACGTTACGTCACTCCCTAATGAACTAGAAAATATGACCCATACCTACGAATTACCTTCTCATTCGCGGACTAATCAACCTGCGGAAAATCCTAGAATGATGAGCCAAATAAATTTAACTCACGAGCTCTATGGATAAATAACCCACCCTGTAGAAAGTATTTTGTCCAATATACAAATCACTGATGGGCTGAATATTACAAAGCTCCTTAATTTTATCAAACATATCTTAGAATTAAAGGAACTGCAACAACTAAGAGATAACCAGATTTTGCAAGTTATTTTACCTAAGTGTAGGTCTCCATTAAAAGATAGAGTGTTAGAATCCCTAAGGTATAGTCAATCGGTAGAAGAACTTCATACCACACTAATAAGACATTTCATTCCCACCGGTATCTACGAAGAATTGAAGCGAAACTTAGTACTTCGTGCACAAGGTACATACGAGAGACTAGCTCATTATATTTCTGAAGTAAGAGAATCTGCCTTATTGTTACAAGTTAAATGGAGCGAACAACAGTTAGTAGACAATATCATAGTAAGACTATCCCCCGAGGAGCGATCTCGACTAGCACTCGTGAAGCCACCTACAACTTTTACGGAACTAGAACTATGTTGTATACATTCGTCCGACGTCTGGTATTCTGACCAGAATAGAAGTGTTTCTATGTCCCAGAGTCAACAAAGAAATTCATTCCAAACTAGACCTATTGGAAATGATACCCGAAACTACCGCGATAAGCGATTCGTAAGTACACATAAAACCCAAAACTATCCCCATGTTTCATACTCTAAACCAAAATCCCGACAACCTACGAGCGAAGTAAGTGAGGAAAGAAGATGTTATAACTGTGGAAAGGCCGGACATATTAGCAAGTTGTGTAAACAAAAGCGCTATAAACAGAAAACCGACCAATCAAAAAATGTGTGAAGCTGGAAGACCGAAAATCCTACGTCTTCCGAAGCACCCGAAGGAAAGGTAACAACAATACTAAGCGTCAAATAAAGATGAGTAAAAATAAACGCAGAGATCCTTATTTAACAAAATTTATCGAGAAGTGCAACTCTATTGGTGCATGTAAAACAAGTATATGCCAACTACCCTATGTACAGATAGACCTTGGAGCAACGAAAACCCTTGGTTTAATTGATTCAGGATCTACCCGTAGTATAATTAGTAAACAGTTAGCCACCTTATTAGCTAATCATAAACTGATTAAACGTAGCCAAATGGTGAACATAAAGTGTACCACCGCAAATAAACAAAACCTAAAGATATCTCACAGTATTACGGTGAAATTAAAAATTCAGAATTTTACTTGGTACATTCCCCTACTAGTAGCTGAAGAGTTAGGACAGAACTTAATATTAGGCGCGGATTTTATAAGAAAAACTGCTTTAATCCTTGATATATATGGAAAACAATATTTTTTCAGATTTGATCGTACTCAAAAATATCAGTTCGACTCCGAATTAAGTAACGACACTGTTAGTGAAACTGCAAATATTCATTCAGAGCCTAATGAATCGAGTCTAAGTCATTTAAAAGGAAATGAGAGACTAAGAATCCAAAAGTTAATAAAAGATTTTTCTGCTGTACTCACCCCCAAGTTAGGATTAACTCATTTAATTGAATATAAAATAAATCTTAGTGACAACAAAGTAATACGACTCCACCCATACAAACTATCTCCACCCAAGATGGAAATCATGAGAATAATAATAAGCTAATAAAGTATAAAATAGGTGATTTAGTCATGTATAAAACTCATCCTATGAGTAAAGCAGTTGATAAGATCACTTCGAAACTATCTTATCGATGGTGTGGCCCCTACCAAATTCGTAAGTTCATCACCCCCGTTACTGTAGCTCTGTATGAACCCAATACAGAAAATTACGTTCGCAGAAGTCATTTGTCTCAAATAAAAAAATGTTTTTCGTGTCAAGATACAGAAGGAAGACTACGAGAAAGATAGAAAACCTAGAATACTATCTAAGTATTAAGAAGAAAATATGTTGTATAGACTTATACCGAAATAGGATAAGATTGTGTAACATCCTATACTATAGGTAACTATAAACTCAAAACCCCTTCGTACGAATACAAGCGAGGCCTGATCAACCTTAGCTAATGTCCTGCGAGAATGGTATTATACATGAGAAATCTGATGACAAGTATAATGAAGATGAAGAGAAAGAAAGAAAGAAAAATAATCTTTAGCGCTGTAAACTAAAAGTAATTCTATTGTTCTTACAATACGGTATTATTATTAGTAATATACTCATGAGTATAACTCCGTAAAACGAGTGAGCAATTCAAGAAAAAACCGGTAGTAGGTATAAGAATTAAAATAAGGTAGATTTACGTTTTGTGTATTTTATATAGTAGATGTAGTAGAATTTAGATGTGACATAAGTATAAGATAATCGATTGATGAATAGAAATAAGCTGAGAGAGAGAAATTTCAGTATGAAATATGATTGTTTATTAGAATTATATTATGACACCCCCCCGTTTTTCATTGTTAAGTGCAGGAGGATGTGACGATTTTAAATGTATCAAAAAATCGCACAGATTAAAATTTTTTAATTTTAATAAGTAAGAGTATCATACACCCTTACCTATACCCAGATTCCTGAATCAACTTGAAAACCTTCCAGTACCAACACGCCAAGAAAAGTATTAAGTAGTGAATAATAATAATAATAATTACTTAAATAATTAAAAATGCGACTAGAGAAATAAAGAAATCCCCAAGTCATAATAAAATAAACATAAAGTATTTATCTTCTAATTAATGAATAAATAATAATAGGAAAAGTACGACATATTTTCTTAGTGCGTAAATACGCCCTAGCTTACTGAGCCCTCTCCCCTAAACCGTACGCGCATTCGGCCGTAGAACGTCGCAATGAGTAGATGTGAGTTTTGGTGTTGTACACATATACGTATGTGTAAGTTCTCTAGAAGCATATCCAGCGTGAAATCTTGTTATTGTGAATAATGTAGTGTCTAGAGTTTGTGAGAAAATATATAAATAAAATAGAAAAAGGTAGCCAACACATCTCTTAAAAACAAAATCAAATGTAAGTGTAACATAGTTAACTACTAGACTGTAGTACTGCAAAGTGAGAACTATAACTGTAATTAAAATAAAGAAAATGTGAACTACAAGAATCTGCACTAAGAAAAGTGAAATTACAACATTTGGAACTTCAAGTAAACAACCTATCTTCGAGAGCTTCAAGTAAACTAAAAATCAACCCGATGTAGATACACCAAGAACAACGTACTCAACCCGTAGAAGACAACTGGAGATGTCCCAAGAATACAACAACAACCTCAGGTGATATCAAACCACAACTTTTGTAAATTTCCCCTTAATAAGAAGTAACAAAGAACTTTAAAGAACTTTCGCAATGTAATGAACAAATTATCAGATTTGTATATTTTGTAATTTTGTAAGAAGTAATAGTAACCGTAATGTATATATTGATAAATTAATAATTTTGAGAAAATTGAGACCCGGATCCGTGGTATTAAAACTAACAGTTATATGAATAAATTTTGATATAACAAGAATAATATAATTAAGATCTTTGAAGCAGTAAAAGCACTATTTACTAAAATAACTTTCTTTAAAATCAGGAATAATGTTTGATTAATATTTCAATAGCAATAAAGAGATGTTTTAGCTAATACCTAGTGAGTGAATAAGTTTATGCAAACCTTGTCAGTTTCCTATATCATACTTGTTTTGTAATTTGTTAGTAAGAGTTTTACTAACAACGGCAGCTGGTTTAGTTTACTGGTAAAGAATTAAACTAGTTCCCGATTTTTGTGTTGTCTTGCCAAGGGGCGGCACACTTTCATCATTAAGGGTGCATAGACAACACACATACTAGTTGGTGAGTGTACAGATTTATTTAAACGTAAAAACATTATCAAGCGCATTATTTATTGAATTTAATACATGTGTGTGTGTGTGTGTGTATGATCAAATTATTATTATGTCTGTTACAATTCTCTGAAATATTGCTTTAAACAAACATTTTTTAATGTAACAAATTTAGAAAGCAGGTCACAGCGAATGATGACATTTATATCTCTCTAATTCTGTTGTGGACATGCATAGCTGTAAGCGGTGACCATTTCCTTATGAAAGTGGAATGTAGACTTTCCTAAATTATTTGCATTAAAACATCATCAAGCGCATTATTATTTATTGAATTTAATACATGTGTGTGTGTGTGTATGATAAAATTATTATGTCTCACTTCTAATTGAAGATATATTTTAGGTATAGCTGAATGTTAAGCGTACAACGTCCGTCCGTCATTAAGGGTACGTGTGTGGACAATGCTCGCTAGTTTGCTGCAAGTAAGTAAGTATACATTATGGAGTGGGTTATACAAATAATAATAAAGTGTGTGTAATATATACATTTTATTAAAATACATACACACAGCTCCAAGATTATATTTAACAGTTTTTACAATTAAAAATACATACACACAGCTCCAAGATTATAGTGTTACTAGTATGAAAATATATCTAAACTAGTATTTACAATTAAAAAAAAAAAAAACATACACAGTTCCAAGATTATATTGTTACAAGTATTAAAATATATCTAAACTAGTTTTACAATTAAAAATACATACACATACAGCTCCAATATTATAATGTTACAAATATGAAAATATATATTTAAAACTAGTATTTACAAAATATGTATAAAATAAGACTTAAACACGTCTATGTACTGTGTTGGACAATGGTGTATATTCTACAAGCGAATCATGTAGTATCATACAGTAGGCAGTCGTCTGTGTAGGAAAATTCATTGACGATTCAAATTCTAAACGTACATCAACTGCTGAAGACTTAAGTGCATCGTCTTGCCTGCTACAATCGAATACAAACAGCGGGGCTTTTGATTTGAATAATTCCGGTGTCAGTACTGGGCTGCCATCTAAACGGTGGTAATACGAACTTTGAAAACTGGCGTACATATTGTACAATAATGCAAAACGGTCTTTCCCAATATCCAAGTTTAAATTATCGTAAGGATAATACTTGTCGTTTAGAAACAGTCTCGCATTGATCACGTTACAGTGATCAAATTCATCAGCGCGTGCTGTCAGTACATTCTTTCTTGCTGTCTGAAACGCTAACACAACAAAGCGTGGTTTTTCTAGCTGACTCGAGGTCTTGACAATCAAATTCTGCCTTTTAGTCTGTGGTAAGGCAGGATACTCGTGCAACTCCCAGGTCCTAAAAGGCATAGTTATCGGGTGGTCTTTCTCTATGAGTCGTAACAGTGGTAATCTGTACGCATTAGCTACATGTACATAAGGCATTTTCCAGTAAACTTTATCTAGTTCAAGAACACAATTAGCAGTAGTTTGTCCGCTTACTAAAACCATAGCATTTATGTCGGTAGATGTGCGTAGGAGTATAAGTTCTTGTTTCACGTTCAGCACGATGCGTGTATAGTCTTCTGCGAATCCCATTAGCATTTTCAGTGGTATACAAAAGTTGAATTCTCCGTCATCATTCACTTTTAATATGTTCGTGGTCGGCGCCACCCAACCTGCGTTTTCCATTGCGTTACGTGTGTTGTTGTTGAGTGATAGAAAAGTTTTAATAGTTGACGTAACACCGACGTTTCTGGTATGGTCCACTACCACTCCGGCCAACTCGTAACGAATCTCTTCAAAGAGAAATGCTATAGCATTGTTCACCAGTTCCACATTCAGTGCAGTATCTGCAGCCGCACTAGGGTTTTTAACCAACTTGCCTTCGATGTAGAGGAAACTTTCTGACGGCAGTGTAAAGACGTCCTGTTGTTGTATTGGCACACGTATTTCATCATTGTTTCCATATTTTGTTGTTGCGTACGGTGCGTGTGAGTGAAATGAAAAGTGTGTGATACTGTCTTCAAAGAACGGTTGCTGCTCTACTGATAATATTCCACTCGCCATGTTACTTGTTTATAACAACAAAACCCAGTGAAATCAGGAAACGGCGGTTAACTGATGTTAATCGTTTCAGTTTCGAACGAGTACTGATGCGTTTCCTAACTGATCTTTCTTCTTCTTCATTTTTTATTACTGACGACTGTGGTAGCAGCGGTGGCGAAGAAACAAAGTACAAGCCCATGTCTATAGTCGTTTTAGATGTAAACGCACAGTGATGACTTCTCCGCGAAAATCTATTACGTCACCGTCCTGATCGTGTAAAGATAATGTTATGTTGTCCAAACGACTCACATTCACAGGTAGGTATATGACGTTTGTAGGCGATTCAATTATTTTGAATCCTGGTTCGACTGACGGATAGAACGAGTGCAGTGTGTGCTCGGTTTTACCGTTCTTGTACGATCCTTGCGCTATATTACACCTTATCAGTATACTGTTCACTTTTATAATGTTAACTGTGGCGTCAGACGTGTGAGTTTTATTCGCTTCAAGCAGACGCTTTTCCTTGAAACCCAACATATCACCGATACCGTACACTGTTTGTTGAAAGTCAATATCCAGTGCACAAGTCAGCTCACATTTCAGTGTATTGTTGTTAGGACGTAGACTAATCTTTGAGTCTCCTAACTGCTTTTTGAGGAAGGCTTCTATGTCACCGATTTCATAAGCACCTGTAGGTAAAGTTATCAAGTCCCACGTTGTTCCGTCTCGTAGTACTGGAAACACGTTGTTTTTTCCTTCAATCACGTTCGGTATACTGTTGTATGTAGTAAAGTCCAATAGACCTACATACCATTCGCCGTTTGTTAGTTCGAGAGGCGGGAAAAAGTCGCATACAAGGGCAGCAGCATTCGTACCTGTTAAGGTGACCGACAGCGAAGACATCTTGTTGCTTACTGATCACTCGCGCGTTAAGAAGTCCAAACATAAATGCCCGCAGATGACTGTGTGTGGTGGCTGTTCACGTTCGTAATTGTAGTAAATGTCAGTGTCTGTTCCAAAATACTGTGTCAGCTCAAGAGGTGGCTGCATATTACCATACGCATCATAGTAGTAAACTTGTTTGTTTCGCTTCTTGTAGCAAACCCAGTGCGTACCAGGTCCTTCTGCACTGTCTAGATTAACAACTGCACTCTCATTCTTCCATGGTCGTGTGTGTGGTAAAGTGTTACGCATAAAAACTCCTCTGAAATAAGGTATTTTCAAAAGTTTTGCATACACATACAAATCACTGTCAGACAATGCACGCACTGGTATGCAAATTAGTTTTTTTGTCTGTAAGGATGTAGGTATAGACCTGACGCTATTTTTTTATTGTTACGTTTATGTCTTGAGACTGTTTTGCGTTTGTGGGTTGTTTTGCGTTTGTTCACGGATTGACGTTTAATTCCTGAACCCTTCTTCTTCTTGTTTTTTCTGCAACCACTACGCGAGCTCCCTCCACCCACTGCCGATTTCGCCTTCATCGCTGCCGCTACGGCCGCCGCGTACGCTCTTTCGCTGATGCCTGAATTCAAAGCTTTCACTCGATCCCACGCCTTGCCGGCTAGCACACGATCCGCTACGCGTCTTCGTTCGTTGTCCTTGTACTTAGCGTAAGCGATATCGTGTTCGCGACAGGCTTCGTCCAACTCGTTGATTCCTCGATCGCCACGTGCCAATCTCTCTTTGAGTTTTGTTCCAGGTCCACAGAATCGGTAGCCCGGTAGGTGTAATTCTACTGGTAATGCGTCCACCGCTCGATTAATCAAAGTAGGTACTGACGAAACGATAGCGGGCACAGTGTTTTTAAGTATTTTTCTAATTACACCACGCCCCATTCTTCTTTTCTTACGAAGTACGTGCATTCTTGTAAACAGATCTCCAATCCTTGATTTCCGTTTCCGTATCGAGAACGTCTATTAAACGCCCCACCTCTTCAATATATTCAGACAGGACTGAACGCTGTGTCGTGCTGTCTTGATATTTATAGACAAACTTTATTAGATTGATTATATGAGCGTGAAATACCTGAGTGACCTTGTACAATTCGGTCTTTATATGTAATTTTAATTCGTGCATTTGTCGTACAGTGACTGCGTCTTTGTCATTGACACCGTTCGCTATATTCGTAATTTTTCTTCCAGCAGCGTAGAAAGTATCGTTTTGCAAACTGATTGTGTGTGCGTGTAAAAATTCCAAATTCACTGCGTCTTTGAAGTCAACAGGCGCTTGCACACGTGTTAGTCGACAGTCATTAACGATTACGTTACCTGCACGATCTTTTTTCAAACTCTTCTCGTCTACGTATCGTTTTGTGGCTGCATCTCTTGATTTAAGCGGATCGTTTAGCCTTATTATTCGATGATCTTTTGCGTCTACGGTAGCGTTGTCGTTCTTGTACTGTAAGCATGTGTCCTTTACGTACTGTAAAGAAACAACATCGTGCAACTCTTCAGGATCACCCAAGTTGCATATCTTTTTGTTTTTCACATCAAAGTGACCGTCGTTAGTCACTCCTAAACCGATATCCTCACGCAGACTTCGATGAGTTTCTTTTCGCACTCTTACAGCGCTGTCGTATCTACCGAACTTGTCTACACTCATATTTATGAAGAAGAACTGATGGTTATAGAACGGTGCGTCTGCTTTTATATGATAATGCCGGTTTCACGTAATTCTTCCAATATCGAAACGATTTCATTCCTATGACCAGTATGGCCGCTATTTTGAGACGCCATTAACAGTCTCAATCTATTAACCAACTCGTTAGGATCATCCCAATGCACGTAATCGATTGCAGTGTTCGGTTTCATCACCATATAGCCACTCCCTGTACGTTTTCGTGCAAACAATTTAGATATTACTAGTCGGTACTTGACGCCACTGTTACTGTTTATTGGCGTATTGTGTTTATATTTTTGTTTGTGTCCGTTGGTTGCTAGTAGTATGGACTTATATTTCCTCATATCATCCTTATTGTATTTTTTCGGTAGTTTCATAAACAAAAGTTCATACAGACCAGGTGTACCCTCGTAAATTTTTCCTTTGACATGAAAGTTGTCGTTATCATCGATTTTTACATTTGAATCACCTATCATAAATTTACCACCTTCGTATCGAACACCATACATGCGATCTATAATCCGTTTACAGTCCGCCGATTCACACAAACGCATATATTTGTTTGCTAATGAATCCTCGCTGAAATGTGAAGCGTTAGGGTTCCAGGCGTCCTCTTCACTGAAATGAGAAGCGTTATGACTTTGCATACCACTTTCGTTTTCTGTTATTACGTGTTGTGTAGGCTCTTCTTGTTTTATCTGCTGCTTCTCCTCCTCCTCCTCCTCATCCATCATGTCACCACTTAACTTTCGTGAAATAGCTTCTAACGGTTCCAGAATCGGTCTGTAATTTTTTCTAAACGTCTCGTCGCTTTCTCTGATACCGTGTTGTAATGCATGATATTTTTTCCTTATGTTGTCGCTTATCGTGTCTATATCATACGCGAGTCGTTCCTCCTTATTCATTGCCATCGTGTGTTAGCAAGAGGACTGATTACATTACTACAGTGCAACCACTTTTATACTTCGTCGGAAACAATTATGAATCGATCAAAGCCGATTCTATATCTACCTTCATTTATTGGCGAGTCTTTGTCTATGACTAGAAATCCATAACGATCCTTCCACGCTTCCATGCAGACGTCTTTGAAAGCATCATATTTCATATCTATGTTAACGTGATCATTGTATGCATGTCGTAAATTAGATCGTCTTGTTTGAACAATATCAACAAGTTAGCGTTGTCACGTACCAATTGTTTCGGTATCTGGCTATATGTCTGACATAGATAGAATGTGTCCACACCGCTATGTCTCCCCATAGCAAAATACTTTCGAATATTGTTTTGTCTTTCACACGATACATCATCGAATACGATAACAGAGTCGAGACCAGTGATTTCACTCGGTAGCGGGACTTCTTCGTTCTCACTGTATGCATGATAACTTAAACCTTCATCAGCGAGTGATTTCATCACTGTTTCTAGCATTCTGTATTTTGGTTGAAATAATGATTTTGAAAACACGTATACGTTGCGGAAACGTAGTCCGTTGGCATCAAACAGTAGGTTGAATAGCACATTTGATTTCCCGCAGGAACTCGGGCCTGTAACGATACAGCGAATACTGTTCGGTAATAGCGGGTCATGTTTACGCTTAGCACTACCTTCGTCACCAGCCAAAAAGTCCATATCCTTTATTGGTAATTTGTTTGCTTGCTGTACAATCTTCATCTTTGTGAATACCGAAAGCATACTGTTTTCAGCACGTGCTGTCACCTTTTTTATATTAGATCTTTCTTATGTATCCATGCATCGTGTTTACCATCGAAACCGAGCCAACGAACACGCACTCTGTCACCTTTGCGTTGTAACACCTTTTCCACTAGGTATACGTCGCCGACTTTGGACTTACTAATCTCGTGCTCGTAAAAACCACCTTTCAACACTTTGTTTAGATGATCTTTTAGCAGATAAGTGACGGGGATAGTAGTGGATTGTACTTTATCCACAGTGAATATTTCGTTAGTCCAATTTGGTGTATAACCTTTGGCGAACGTCATTTTGTGCTTACTTATACGAACACGGTCACCGACTTTAAATTTGGGTGGTTTCGTTGGACTGATTTTAGGCGCTGTGTTCTTCCTAATTCGTTCCAACACTATATGTTCGTTGGCATCATTCACTTCACTAGGTTTCATACCAATGGTTCTGTGTGTGGTATTGTTGTACGATTTCAGTAATGTAGGTAGTAGATCCAACCAGCGGTAGTGTCCTTGTTCGCTGAAAGCTCGATACATGTGTGTCTTCAGTGTGCGATTAAAACGTTCCACTATGGAAGCTTTTTTCTCACTGTAGGTTGAGTAATGTTTCACATTATACTTTTTTAGGAACGCTTGTACTGTGCTGTTGTAATACTCTTTCCCGTTGTCTGTCTGTAAATATTTCATTCGATTAGCAGTTAGTATAGGCTCTAGTGCGTGCTTTACTTCTTTTCCTGTCTTTGTTTTCAATGGTACAGCGTACGCGTACTTGCTAAACGCATTGATCACTGTCATCATGTACTTGTACCCTTTGTTCACTCGAGCGTATGGTATCATCTCCACAAGATCCGCCTGGTACAAGTCGTGTAGACCCTTCAATTCAACCGCGCGCCTAACGAAATTCCTTCTCGCTGCTCTGTGTAGCTCTAGAGCTATAGTCTTGCGTGCGTTGTTCATGGTTTAAGATACACTAACATAATACCGGCGTTAAAAATACTATATATATCTATAACAGTTTCTTTGTTTTTCAGTATTCACTCTCACGTCTGAATATCACCATGGCTGACCTTCAACAGAATCCAGAACATCAGCAGGAACAGGGACATCCTCAACAAGGTAAAAATTTACCAATTGTCTCTCTCTCTCTATAATTATGTAGCAAACCAAATTTGTTTGATATGAATTAACATATGATTCAACTCAGTCTAACACGTATAAGATAGTCTCTTGACGTTGTTTAGAAATTGATATGACGGAGAAAATTTTTTATGTTCTGACATAGGTTTGTCACCTTCTCCCCAATGTATTGTCTCTTGACATCGTTTAGAAATTGACATGACGGAGAAAATTTTTCATGTTCCACCATAGGTATGTCACCTTCTCTCCAATGAACTAATTCAATTCCACAACAAAAGCATTTAACTCTATCGTCTATGAATGACATACTATGTCCACAAACATCATAATTTAGCGGATAGTAGTAAAACCCGGCAAACGCTAACTCGTCAGGGCTGACAAACGTCACTTCCCAATACTTGAACGATTTTCTTCTTTCACTTTCAATGCTAAAATCAGGAGTAGCTGTCATCTTCACAGTTTGCAATAAACTAACGTATTACTAACGTGTACTATCTATTTACCTCAAACATGTGTGTGTGTATGTGTGTGTGTTATTCATCATTCCTATTAGCTAATACATGTGTTTCTATTGTTTCAGATATGACACGATTTTATATCGTGCGAAACAGTAGTATTAGAGGATCCCTCATAACGTTTAATTATCTGCCTGTGTACACGGACACAGAAGAAGATCAAGATATAGTACCGATAATGACCGAGGTGCGACCTTTATTGTGCAAGGATATTCTGGCAGAACAAGCACGTTTACGCAGTATCAAATGGCATATTGCGTGCAGGATACGTTTCACTAAAACAGTGTTAGATGGTGACAGCGGCGAAGAAAAAGTGGTAACCAAAGACGCCGTCTTCCACGGACGTTGTCGTACGTTGCTCACGAACGACAACGACGAGTTGAACTGTCTACTCGATGAATCCTACGATAAAATCATGAATAGCATATCCAATTTTACCCGTGACGGGAGCGGATGGTCGGTGGATGCTGTACTGAAGCTGGAACTAGTTGTTGGACGGTACCGGCCTCTAGCAGCGTCCTCCTACCTTCCAACCCCGCGAAAACTTGCACTCACCAAGGCAGTAGTCAACATCAATAACTCCCAAGATGAAATGTGTTTTATATGGTCCGTACTAGCTCACATACACCCTCAACAAAAGCATAAAGACCGTGTTTCAAAATACCTCTTATTCAAAAACACAATAAATATGGCCGGTATCGAGTACCCTGTTTCTATAAACTCACTTTCTAAATTTGAAACACAGAATCCCAACATTTCTATAAACGTTTTCGGCTATGATATAGAAGACAATATCAGAAACGAATCAAAAAATGAGGTTTATCCGTTAAGAATTACCCCCAATAAGGACAGATTACATCACGTTAATCTTTTACTTCTGTCCGATACAAATAGCCGAAAACATTACTGTCTTATCAGTAGCATTAATAAATTGTTATCATCCCTTACAAAACACAAAGAAAAATCATTTTACTGTGACTACTGCCTGCATCGTTTCTCCACAGAACATGGTCTGTCCGATCATCTCCCCTACTGCACACCTTACGGCGAGCAGAAAACCAAAATGCCCACAGAGGAGGAGAAGTTTATGTCATTTAAAAATTACGCGCACTGTCTTAAAGTATCCTTTACCGTCTACGCCGACTTCGAGTCCCTCATCACTCCGCTTCAATCGTGTTAACCTGGTAACAACGGCCCTACGACAGTGCACGAGTTAGGTGAATTCTACTCAGTTGATAGCAACGGTGCCCGTCAGAAAATAACTTCTCCTCCTGTATCGTCCACATCATACGAAGTGATGCATATTCCGTCAGGTTTCTCCTATGCTATCGTCGATCACATGCACAGACTCTGGAGAGAGGCTAAAGTTTATCGAGGTGAAAACGTCGTAGACACTTTCTTCTCGTGGTTGATGAAAGACGCCGAGGATATGATGAAGGTAGTACGACATAACGTACAAATAATTATGTCCGATGATGACAATGTTGCATTCACTAACGCCACCGTTTGTCATTTGTGTGAGCGCCCTTTGACAGACGATGACAAGGTACGCAATCATTGTCATCTTACGGGGAAATTCTTGGGAGCAGCCCACAATAGCTGTAATCTAAGCTACAAGATGCCTCGTCATATCCCCGTCTTCTTTCACAACCTTCGTGGCTACGACTGTCACCATTTAATGCAGGGTTTAGGAAAATATAAGGACCAGCACGTATCCTGCATTGCAACATCCAGTGAGCGTTACGTGTCGTTCTCCCTGGGTCCCTTGCGTTTCGTAGACTCCTTTCAATTTCTTAATCGCTCTCTGGACACACTCGTTACCAATCTGTCCACGTCCGGGAGCCAATTTCCTTTGCTCAGAGAGGAAATGCTTAGACGGGGTTTCGATGAACAGACCAATCTGCTCGTACGCAAGGGGGTATACCCTTACGAGTACGTTGACAGTATTGATCGGTTCAACGAAACAAGTCTACCCGCTCGTGAACACTTTGATAACCGGTTGTTGGAATCGACTATTTCGGATGCAGATTACGAGCACGCACAAAACGTGTGGAGTGCATTCAATCTGCGTACGTTTGGAGATTACCACGATTTGTATTTGTTGACAGACGTAATGCTGCTGGCCGATGTCTTTGAAAGTTTCCGAGACATGGCCTTACGCGATTACTGCTTGGACCCGTGTCATTTTTACTCGCTTCCCGGACTCGCTTGGAACGCGATGCTAAAAATGACAGGGGTCGAATTAGAGCTGTTAACAGAGATAAATCTACATCTGTTCGTCGAGTCTGGGATTCGCGGAGGCTGCGCGATGATATCCAACCGTCATGCAGTCGCTAACAATCCTTTGATTCCAGATCAGTACAATGTATCAAAACCGACCTCCTTCATTCTGTATACGGACTGTAATAATTTATACGGTGCAGCCATGTCGCAACCACTCCCTTACGCAGACTTCCGATGGCTCGATCGTAACGAAATCGAGTCCTTGGACGTACGTAATGTGAGTGATGATTCCGACATCGGGTACATCCTCGAAGTCGACCTACACTATCCTGATACCTTACACGACCTGCATTCCGACTACCCGCTTGCACCTGTGCGTCAGCGCATAACACCCGATATCCTTTCTCCCTTTTCCAAACGTTTACATGAGAGTATATACAGATCATCGTATAACGAATCAGGGTCATCCGTAGAGAAGTTGTTAACAACTTTGGAGGACAAACAAAATTACGTTCCCCATTATCGAAATTTGAAATTGTATTTAAGTCTTGGCTTAGAGCTGAAAGCGACTCATAGGGTGTTGTGTTTTAAGCAAAGCGCTTGGTTGAAACCGTTTATCGATTTCAACACCCGCAAGAGGCAAGCAGCCGTCAACAGCTTTGAAAAAGACCTTTTCAAACTGATGAACAACGCCGTATACGGTAAGTCGCTGGAGAACGTACGGAAACATATAGACTTTGAACTAGTCTCGAATGAACGACGGCTTCAAAAACTAGTTTCCACACCTAGGCTAAAACGTATGATTCGTTATACGAACGATCTGGTGGGGCTCTCACTCCGTAAAAAATCCATTGTTCTTTCCCGTCCCGTGTATGTCGGCTTCACGGTGCTTGACGTTAGCAAAACGATAATGTACGACTTTCATTATCGTTATGCTGTCGCCAAGTACGGCCGCAACGTTAAATTGTTAATGACAGATACAGACAGTCTGATGTATAGCATTCAAACATCAGACTTGTATGCAGACATGAAGAAGGACCTACACGTTTTTGACACATCGGATTACCCTACGTCTCATCCTTGTTATAGCCTTAAGAACAAAAAGGTTGTCGGACTGTTCAAGGATGAAACGTGTGGTCGTCCTATTAGAGAATTCGTGGGTCTCCGAGCGAAATGTTATTCGTTCCTTGTGGCCCACGAAGATCCTACCAAAGAGTGTCAAAAACGTGTATGTAAAGGTGTGCCTCGAGTTGCGATTAAGAGGAGTCTGCGACACGATATGTATCGCAAGTGTCTCACTGATCATTGTCAGTTTTCTACCAGTGCGCTTTGTTTACGTAGCGATCATCATACGCTGTACACGATGCGTGTAAATAAGCAAGCGTTGTCACCGTATGATGATAAGCGCTATATATTAGACAATGGTCATGATACGCTTGCATACGGTCATTATCGAATACGACAACGCATCAACATGGAGAACGACGACGACGACACCTCCCCACCTACTAAAAAAATTCGTCTCCATGTATAGTAACCCCCTCAACACTTGTTTCTTTCGTCAGTTGACGTCTCTCGGTGCTTCAGTCCAGACGTCTGTAAACGTAAGTTCACATATTAATATCTCAACGATATTTGTATGTTTAAACATAATATATACATATATAGAGTTTGTAATGTGTGTGGTTTCTTTGTCTTACAGTATTATGAATAACACTGCAGTTATAATCGACTTCCAGTGCTTTATCGACGACAACCGAAAATATATTGTGAAGGAACTGTCAATCATGGACGTTCTGAGATTTGCTGGTAGACATTGGATTTTGACTCCACCTGCTACATCCGTTACGAATCCCAAATACGTTAGGACAAACCACTGGTTAACGTCAAATTATCATAGACTTAGATGGAGCGAAGGAGAGACACCGTACGACAATCTTGTTTCATTGTTAACATCACATACACGTATATATAAATATGTGTTTGTGAAGGGTTTTGAGAAAAAACGTTTTTTGCAATCAAAGATAATACACAATAATATCATCAATCTCGATGACTTTGGTTGTCCTAAAAACATACTGTATCTATTTCATGGAACAGAATGTCTTAGACATTTCAATTCTTCTGACCGTTGTGCCAACTATAAGGTGCATGCTATTCGGGAATGGATGATTCATGATTTTTGCTTTAAACAAACATTTTTAATGTAACAAATTTAGAAAGTAGGTCACCGCGAATGATGACATTTATATCTCTCTCTCATTCTGTTGTGGACATGTACATACATGCATAGCTGTAAGCAGTGACTATTTCCTTATGAAAATGGACTTTCCTAATGACATTGTTATATTTTTGGTGTCTCTAATTTCGTCTGTGGGACATGTTCATACATGCAAATGAAAGTGGGACACCGACGTTACCACCACCACTATCATATTGTACTGTCCTTTTGTGTCGAATATTCTGTCATTGTTTGGTTCTCTCTCGCTTGATACAGACGTGTTCACTAGTGTCTTCTAATAATGTCGTTTCTTGTAAAGTTTAATGCTGTAAGTGCTATCGAGTACAAACGATGTTCAGAATTGACAGTGAATAAAAAATATCCCATCATGGTCTTAACAAATGTGGACACAAAATATGGGAACTCTGTGCTTGCTACGTTGGAGGATGGCGACCGCCAGTATCGTGTCTATCTTCCCAAGAGGTATGCAGATGTCTTCACGAATGAGGAGCTCAGACATATCAAACCTAAAGAACTACATTTAGTGTATCGAGGGACGAGAAATCAAACAACACAAGTAGAGATTGAGTCCTAACGTCGTAAGTAGCAATCGTGTTAACAAACAATTTATTGATGTGTGTGTGTGTGTGTGTGTGTGTGTGTGTGTAGTTTCAACTCTCTGTACTTAACACTTTAATAATTGAATTTGTATGTACATGATAAATGTATCATTGATTCTACAAGTTTCGTTGAATAATAGTTGGTTCGATTAGAAATTATTTGAAAGTACATTAACTTATGCGATAAATGTATCATTGATTCTAAGCAGTATTTACAAATTTCCAGTGAATAATATTTGGTTTGGTTTGATTAGAAATTATTTGAAAGTACATTAACTTATGAAAATGACATATACTTGAAAAAGTTTACTTACTTAACGCATTTGATTCTTTCCACTAACTGTGTGTGTGTGTGTGTGTGTGCATGTGATAATTGAATATTATCGTATCAGTGATTCTAATATCGACTGTATTGTTATGTTACAGATAAACTTCCTTGTGAAGTGTATCTACACGTGAAATTATTATTTAAAAATCTTACAATGTCAAAAATTATTATTAATATTGTATTTATTTTATATAACAATGTTTGTTTGTGATATATATATTTAATCAATGTAAAATGTATTTTGAATAATTGTATAAAATGTATTTTGAATAATTGTATTATAACGGTTTGTAAACTATATTTTAAGTTTGTGTACAGTGCTGTAAATATATATTTAATCATTTAAAACAATATTATTATTAATATTTTATATATAACAATGTTTGTGATATATATATATATATATTTAATCAATGTAAAATGTATTTTTTTGAATAATTGTATTATAGCGGTTTGTAAACTATATTTTAAGTTTGTGTACAGTGTTGTATATATATATATATTTAATTATTTAAAACAAATTATGGTTTATTTTAATTTATTTCATTATAAACCTCCGAATATGCATGCAATTATTTGTATAGTAATCAGAAATGTGTGAGAGAGACATTTTAATAATTTGTAGGTTGTATCTTACAATCATGAAAAAATTATTATTTAAACTGGTAATTGTTTTATTAAAATCTTACAATGACGAAATATTATTATTTCATTGTTTACGATATATATATTTAATGCAAAAAAATGAATTTTTAAAATTACAATCGTCTGTAAACTATATTTAAGTTTGTGTGCACATACAAATCGTTTGAATAAGGGAATTCTTGTCAACGTTTGCAGCGAGAGAGAGAGACATATACAATGTGTGTATGTGTACCCAAAACTTTTGAAAATACCTTATTTCAAGGAGATTTTTTTATGCGTCACACTTTACCACACACACAGACTTGGCAGTATATTAATTTCTAAATCGTGGTCAATGACTGTCATGTGTCAAAAAAAAATTATAAGTAGGACGCAACGAGGTAGGTGATAAATATATATTTCCTGGTGATTACATTTTAGTATCGCTACTTACAATAATCCATAAGTAGCACAACGCTTATGTAAAACTGATGACATAAAGAGAGAGTTTATATCGTGATCGACAACTGTGTCTAGAGACAAAGAGAGAGGAGGGGAGAGAGAGTTGATATCGAAGTCGTCAACAATTTACTATAATATAGTTTGAATTTCCCACCGAAGAAAAAAAAAAGTTGGCAGATCTGTTCTGTACACACAATAATGCAGGATTGGTAACCCTGATCATATATTTTAATATACACTATAATACACACACATATCAAGTTTGAACCCATACATAGGTTGGTAAACCTGATCATATAGATTTAATATACATTATAACACACAACAAATTTGAACTCATGCAAGGTTGGTAACCCTGATCATATATTTAATATATACACTATAATGCATCAAGTCGGAACCCCCCACCATAGGTTGGTAAACCTGATCATATAGATTTAATATACATTATAACACACAACAAATTTGAACTCATGCAAGGTTGGTAACCCTGAATATATATTTAATATATACAGTATAATGCATCAAGTGATAGAAAGTGAAAGTGATCTAAGCTCGCGAAAGGCGGCATATAAAAAAATAAAAAATTATATTCGCGGATGCTGTGGTCCAGATACGCGAAAAAGTCGCGGATCTTGACACAGATCAGCGAAAAAGTCGCGGAAGCTGTGGCCCAGTAGAAAGTGAAAGTGATCTAGGCTCGCGAAAGGCTGCATATAAAAAATTATATTCACGGAAATTCGCGGATGCTGTGGTCCAGCGGTGGTGGGGAGAGCGTGGGAAAAAATCTTGAAACGCGGGAACGGCGGCATCTCTTTGATCTTGTTTTTTATCGTTTTTTAAGTTTTTTAAGAAAGGCGGCATTCCTTTGTGGGTCAGGAACCCCATTTTCCCCCTACTGACAGATTGATTAGATTGGCCTATCCTGAAGCACCAGAAGACTTCCGAAAAGGTTTACGGTGCAGAAATTTATTGATGGCATCGGAGATTGTGAACTTCAGCAAGTGTTACGAATGGCAAGACACCGAGATAGCTCAGAAGCTCTTGTTCACGCCCTAGAGTTTGAAGCTGCCAAGTCAGCGTCCCGCTACATTAATGGGTTTGTGCCATCACGTTGCAGTCAGAAGATCCCTGTATCTCATTACCGTTACGATGGGTGCAGGAAAACAGTGTTGTCGGACAAACAAGTCAAAAGTTCAAGAGGGTCGCAACGATTTGAAAAAGACAGAAGACGGAAATGTTACAACTGTGGAAAACGTGGTCATCTACAGGTAGACTGTTGGGAGAAGAAGATACCGAGAGAAGAGACTGAGATGTAAAGGCCCAGAACAGCACACAGTTTCCACGCTACATAAGATCAGTGGAAACTTGATTGTTAATGGATTTGCGGATGGTAAACCAACATCATTTACAGTTGACAGGGGCGCAACAGTGTCCATTGTGCGCCCTGGCTTAGTCTGTAACCGCATCCTCTAATTAGCTCTTGTACAATACAGACTGTGACTGGAAGCCCCGTCAAGGTGCTAGGAAAGGTAGACGTACGTGTACGCCTGGGTCTTCTCGAGTTTAGCCACCAAATGCTCGTTGCAGACATTGTCGATGAAGTGATTCTTGGCACGGACATTATGAATGCCTTAGGATTCGTTGTGGACTTAAGAGAGAATGTCCTGTGTGTCGGCCAAGAGGAGATAAAGCTTTCCATGGCTAAAACGACAGGGTCTACCAACCATTCGAATAAGCGAGTGGCATTAGTCGAAGAAAAAGTCAACAAGTCTGGTCGAGAGGAACCTTCCCTGTTGCCAGCGGAAATGGAGGAAGAACTAGCAGAGTAAATACAAATAAGTATAAGGACAAAAGAAGTGATTGGAAAGCCAACTATGGGTGTCGAGACAAAACTCTTGCTTGTTCCTGAGCGCCCGAGGGTAAAGTGGCTGAAGATGAGGTTACGCAAGAGGTTGTTGACCGAGGATCAAACAGACTTGGATCTGCCAGTGGCATTTCGGTCATCAGTACATGACGCAACGGGAGTGATTCCAGCGAAACTAGTGGTTGCGCTAAAGACTCGCATTCCTGGGAACGTGGTGTTCGGATCACACGAGACTGAATTCGAAGAACGGAAGAATTATCCTTCGCAAGGTCGTCCACCTAGATCGCCTGGTCGAGTATTACTTCGGAGGCGCTTTGCCAGCTCGGGACGAAGAACAGGCTTAAGGAGGGGGCAGTGCTACGACAGCACAGAACAATCTACGCGTTTATCGAATATGCCAGAAGGATCTCGATGTAAGCGTGTGGTGTACGTGCTACTAGACGCATTTTGCGAGAATCTTCTCGACTGTGCCGGGCTTCGCTCGGGCGCTCGGACTGTGTCAAGGCCGTAGTAATTACGTACCGGTAGTTCACGAGAGATAAGACGCAGTTTGGAAGCTTCTGGTGTGTGAGCGTGACTATAAATACATCGGGTAGCGGCCTTAGTTTTCAGATCCATGCGAGATATTGGACAGTGCGGCTCGAGAGTATTAGTGAGGTATATTTCCAGAGCGGTTCGAGTTATTACTGTGTACGTTCAAGTAGTTATTATTGAAGTGTTGCGTTTTATATTCGGACGGTATAATTGTAATACAATTGAGTTTTAATATTAGTCGACATTTTATTGCGTGTGAACAGTTTTCATTTGATTTGTTGTAGAGACTGTGTTGTTAATTACGAACTGTTTTACTGTAACAATTAAAGGTGTGATTAGTGACTTGATTGGTGTCTTGTACTTATTTTATTTCCACTGTACCTACGACGATCGAGTAGACCGTCGTAACAGTGGTGTCAGAACTGGGATAGAACGGTTAACAGTGGAAACAGCGGACACTTTGTACAAGACGAGTGAGATTCGTAATTAATCGATAAACAATGGATGCCAGTCAGATGATGGAAAATTTACAGGCGCTGCTGTTGCAGACAGAAAAACGACAGGATGAGAAACGCAAACAGGAGGCGGAAGAAGCAGAAAGACGACAAAAAGAAGAACGAAGACAAGAAAGAGAAGAAGCAGAAAAACGACAGGATGAAAAACGTAAGCAAGAAGCAGATAAAACGGAAGCTCTCTTAGAAGTTATGGAGAAACAGTTGCAAGAACACAGTACCGCAGAATTGGGTATCCTACGAGGTGAGCTTAATAAACAAGTTACTAAAATATCTGAGGTACAAGAATCAATGACATTAAAAATAGCTGAAGTAGAAAAATCTGTCTTGATTGTTGAAGAATCGATGTCTACAAAAATAACTGTTATAGAAGAATCTGTGTCAAATAAAATATCTGCAGTAGAAAACTCAATGGCAAACATAAGAGAACAAATTAAAAGTGAAGTCGAACAGTGCATGAAGATTCAACCAAAACAAATATCTGAACAGACTGTACCAGTGATAAAGACAGAAAAAAAACACAGAAAATAAGTTAATAGAGAAAGTCACATTGCCTGCAGTAGGGACAGTTCATGTCAAAACTCCAACCTTTGACGGAAGCAGTCACTGGGCAACGTATCTCCGCCAATTTGAAGCTGCTGCATGCGCAAATAATTGGACAGAGAAAGACAAGGCTGTTTCACTTGTTCTTGCATTAAAAGGACCCGCGGCAGAATTACTACAGACAGTGCCACCTGACAGCCAGAACATCTATGCCGAGTTGATAAAAGCTCTAGAATTACGCTACGGTGATAAACATTTGCGAGAGGTGTACTACGCTCAGTTGAGAACAAGACGACAACGTTCCGGGGAAAGTCTTCAAGAATTTGAAGCAAGTATCGACAGATTGATTAGATTGGCCTATCCTGAAGCACCAGAAGACTTCCGAAAAGGTTTACGGTGCAGAAATTTATTGATGGCATCGGAGATTGTGAACTTCAGCAAGTGTTACGAATGGCAAGACACCGAGATAGCTCAGAAGCTCTTGTTCACGCCCTAGAGTTTGAAGCTGCCAAGTCAGCGTCCCGCTACATTAATGGGTTTGTGCCATCACGTTGCAGTCAGAAGATCCCTGTATCACATTACCGTTACGATGGGTGCAGAAAAACAGTGTTGTCGGACAAACAATTCAAAAGTTCAAGAGAGTCTCAACGATTTGAAAAAGACAGAAGACCGGAATGTTACAACTGTGGAAAACGTGGTCATCTACAGGTAGACTGTTGGGAGAAGAAGATACCGAGAGAAGAGACTGATCGCACCAGTTGGAGATGTAAAGGCCCAGAACAGCACACAGTTTCCACGCTACATAAGATCAGTGGAAACTTGATTGTTAATGGATTTGCGGATGGTAAACCAACATCATTTACAGTTGACAGGGGCGCAACAGTGTCCATTGTGCGCCCTGACTTAGTCTGTAACCGCATCCTCTAATTATCTCTTGTACAATACAGACTGTGACTGGAAGCCCCGTCAAGGTGCTAGGAAAGGTAGACTTACTGTACGCCTGGGTCTTCTCGAGTTTAGCCACCAAATGCTCGTTGCAGACATTGTCGATGAAGTGATTCTTGGCACGGACATTATGAATGCCTACGGATTCGTTGTGGACTTAAGATAGAATGTCCTGTGTGTCGGCCAAGAGGAGATAAAGCTTTCCATGGCTAATACGACAGGGTCTACCAACCATTCGAATAAGCGAGTGGCATTAGTCGAAGAAAAAGTCAACAAGTCTGGTCAAGAGGAACCTTCCCTGTTGCCAGCGGAAATGGAGGAAGAACTAGCAGAGTAAATACAAATAAGTATAAAAACAAAAGAAGTGATTGGAAAGCCAACTATGGGTGTCGAGACAAAACTCTTGCTTGTTCCTGAGCGCCCGAGGGTAAAGTGGCTGAAGATGAGGTTACGCAAGAGGTTGTTGACCGAGGATCAAACAGACTCGGATCAGCCAGTGGTATTTCGGTCATCAGTACATGACGCAACAGGAGTGATTCCAGCGAAACTAGTGGTTGCGCAAAAGACTCGCATTCCTGGGAACGTGGTGTTCGGATCACACGAGACTGAATTCGAAGAACGGAAAAATTATCCTTCGCAAGGACGTCCACCTAGATCGCCTGGTCGAGTAGTACTTCGGAGGCGCTTTGCCAGCTCGGGACGTAGAACAGGCTTAAGGAGGGGGCAGTGCTACGACAGCACAGAACAATCTACGCGTTTATCGAATATGCCAGAAGGATCTCGATGTAAGCGTGTGGTGTACGTGCTACTAGACGCATTTTGCAAGAATCTTCTCGACTGTGCCGGGCTTCGCTCGGGCGCTCGGACTGTGTCAAGGCCGTAGTAATTACGTACCGGTAGTTCACGAGAGATAAGACGCAGTTTGGAAGCTTCTGGTGTGTGAGCGTGACTATAAATACATCGGGTAGCGGCCTTAGTTTTCAGATCCATGCGAGATTTTGGACAGTGCGGCTCGAGAGTATTAGTGCGGTATATTTCCAGAGCGGTTCGAGTTATTACTGTGTACGTTCAAGTAGTTATTATTGAAGTGTTGCGTTTTATATTCGGACGGTATAATTGTAATACAATTGAGTTTTAATATTAGTGGACATTTTATTGCGTGTGAACAGTTTTCATTTGATTTGTTGTAGAGACTGTGTTGTTAATTACGAACTGTTTTACTGTAACAATTAAAGGTGTGATTAGTGACTTGATTGGTGTCTTGTACTTATTTTATTTCCACTGTACCTACGACGATCGAGTAGACCGTCGTAACAGTGGTGTCAGAACTGGGATAGAACGGTTAACAGTGGAAACAGCGGACACTTTGTACAAGACGAGTGAGATTCGTAATTAATCGATAAACAATGGATGCCAGTCAGATGATGGAAAATTTACAGGCGCTGCTGTTGCAGACAGAAAAACGACAGGATGAGAAACGCTGACAGGAGGCGGAAAAATCAGAAAGACGACAAAAAGAAGAACGAAGACAAGAAAGAGAAGAAGCAGAAAAACGACAGGATGAAAAACGTAAGCAAGAAGCAGATAAAACGGAAGCTCTCTTTGAAGTTATGGAGAAACAGTTGCAAGAACACAGTACCGCAGAATTGGGTATCCTACGAGGTGAGCTTAATAAACAAGTTACTAAAATATCTGAGGTACAAGAATCAATGACATTAAAAATAGCTGAAGTAGAAAAATCTGTCTTGATTGTTGAAGAATCGATGTCTACAAAAATAACTGTTATAGAAGAATCTGTGTCAAATAAAATATCTGCAGTAGAAAACTCAATGGCAAACACAAGAGAAAAAATTAAAAGTGAAGTCGAACAGTGCATGAAGATTCAACCAAAACAAATATCTGAACAGACTGTACCAGTGATAAAGACAGAAAAAGACACAGAAAATAAGTTAATAGAGAAAGTCACATTGCCTGCAGTAGGGACAGTTCTTGTCAAAACTCCAACCTTTGACGGAAGCAGTCACTGGGCAACGTATCTCCGCCAATTTGAAGCTGCTGCATGCGCAAATAATTGGACAGAGAAAGACGAGGCTGTTTCACTTGTTCTTGCATTAAAAAGACCCGCGGCAGAATTACTACAGACAGTGCCACCTGACAGCCAGAACATCTATGCCGAGTTGATAAAAGCTCTAGAATTACGCTACGGTGATAAACATTTGCGAGAGGTGTACTACGCTCAGTTGAGAACAAGACGACAACGTTCCGGGGAAAGTCTTCAAGAATTTGAAGCAAGTATCGACAGATTGATTAGATTGGCCTATCCTGAAGCACCAGAAGACTTCCGAAAAGGTTTACGGTGCGGACATTTATTGATGGCATCGGAGATTGTGAACTTCAGCAAGTGTTACGAATGGCAAGACACCGAGATAGCTCAGAAGCTCTTGTTCACGCCCTAGAGTTTGAAGCTGCCAAGTCAGCGTCCCGCTACATTAATGGGTTTGTGCCATCACGTTGCAGTCAGAAGATCCCTGTATCACATTTCCGTTACGATGGGTGCAGAAAAACAGTGTTGTCGGACAAACAATTCAAAAGTTCAAGAGAGTCGCAACGATTTGAAAAAGACAGAAGACCGGAATGTTACAACTGTGGAAAACGTGGTCATCTACAGGTAGACTGTTGGGAGAAGAAGATACCGAGAGAAGAGACTGATCGCACCAGTTGGAGATGTAAAGGCCCAGAACAGCACACAGTTTCCACGCTACATAAGATCAGTGGAAACTTGATTGTTAATGGATTTGCGGATGGTAAACCAACATCATTTACAGTTGACACGGGCGCAACAGTGTCCATTGTGCGCCCTGACTTAGTCTGTAACCGCATCCTCTAATTATCTCTTGTACAATACAGACTGTGACTGGAAGCCCCGTCAAGGTGCTAGGAAAGGTAGACTTACTGTACGCCTGGGTCTTCTCGAGTTTAGCCACCAAATGCTCGTTGCAGACATTGTCGATGAAGTGATTCTTGGCACGGACATTATGAATGCCTACGGATTCGTTGTGGACTTAAGATAGAATGTCCTGTGTGTCGGCCAAGAGGAGATAAAGCTTTCCATGGCTAATACGACAGGGTCTACCAACCATTCGAATAAGCGAGTGGCATTAGTCGAAGAAAAAGTCAACAAGTCTGGTCAAGAGGAACCTTCCCTGTTGCCAGCGGAAATGGAGGAAGAACTAGCAGAGTAAATACAAATAAGTATAAAAACAAAAGAAGTGATTGGAAAGCCAACTATGGGTGTCGAGACAAAACTCTTGCTTGTTCCTGAGCGCCCGAGGGTAAAGTGGCTGAAGATGAGGTTACGCAAGAGGTTGTTGACCGAGGATCAAACAGACTCGGATCAGCCAGTGGTATTTCGGTCATCAGTACATGACGCAACAGGAGTGATTCCAGCGAAACTAGTGGTTGCGCAAAAGACTCGCATTCCTGGGAACGTGGTGTTCGGATCACACGAGACTGAATTCGAAGAACGGAAAAATTATCCTTCGCAAGGACGTCCACCTAGATCGCCTGGTCGAGTATTACTTCGGAGGCGCTTTGCCAGCTCGGGACGTAGAACAGGCTTAAGGAGGGGGCAGTGCTACGACAGCACAGAACAATCTACGCGTTTATCGAATATGCCAGAAGGATCTCGATGTAAGCGTGTGGTGTACGTGCTACTAGACGCATTTTGCAAGAATCTTCTCGACTGTGCCGGGCTTCGCTCGGGCGCTCGGACTGCGTCAAGGCCGTAGTAATTACGTACCGGTAGTTCACGAGAGATAAGACGCAGTTTGGAAGCTTCTGGTGTGTGAGCGTGACTATAAATACATCGGGTAGCGGCCTTAGTTTTCAGATCCATGCGAGATTTTGGACAGTGCGGCTCGAGAGTATTAGTGCGGTATATTTCCAGAGCGGTTCGAGTTATTACTGTGTACGTTCAGTAGTTATTATTGAAGTGTTGCGTTTTATATTCGGACGGTATAATTGTAATACAATTGAGTTTTAATATTAGTGGACATTTTATTGCGTGTGAACAGTTTTCATTTGATTTGTTGTAGAGACTGTGTTGTTAATTACGAACTGTTTTACTGTAACAATTAAAGGTGTGATTAGTGACTTGATTGGTGTCTTGTACTTATTTTATTTCCACTGTACCTACGACGATCGAGTAGACCGTCGTAACAGTGGTGTCAGAACTGGGATAGAACGGTTAACAGTGGAAACAGCGGACACTTTGTACAAGACGAGTGAGATTCGTAATTAATCGATAAACAATGGATGCCAGTCAGATGATGGAAAATTTACAGGCGCTGCTGTTGCAGACAGAAAAACGACAGGATGAGAAACGCAGACAGGAGGCGGAAGAGCAGAAAGACGACAAAAAGAAAAACGAAGACAAGAAAGAGAAGAAGCAGAAAAACGACAGGATGAAAAACGTAAGCAAGAAGCAGATAAAACGGAAGCTCTCTTTGAAGTTATGGAGAAACAGTTGCAAGAACACAGTACCGCAGAATTGGGTATCCTACGAGGTGAGCTTAATAAACAAGTTACTAAAATATCTGAGGTACAAGAATCAATGACATTAAAAATAGCTGAAGTAGAAAAATCTGTCTTGATTGTTGAAGAATCGATGTCTACAAAAATAACTGTTATAGAAGAATCTGTGTCAAATAAAATATCTGCAGTAGAAAACTCAATGGCAAACACAAGAGAACAAATTAAAAGTGAAGTCGAACAGTGCATGAAGATTCAACCAAAACAAATATCTGAACAGACTGTACCAGTGATAAAGACAGAAAAAGACACAGAAAATAAGTTAATAGAGAAAGTCACATTGCCTGCAGTAGGGACAGTTCATGTCAAAACTCCAACCTTTGACGGAAGCAGTCACTGGGCAACGTATCTCCGCCAATTTGAAGCTGCTGCATGCGCAAATAATTGGACAGAGAAAGACGAGGCTGTTTCACTTGTTCTTGCATTAAAAAGACCCGCGGCAGAATTACTACAGACAGTGCCACCTGACAGCCAGAACATCTATGCCGAGTTGATAAAAGCTCTAGAATTACGCTACGGTGATAAACATTTGCGAGAGGTGTACTACGGCCTGTTGAGAACAAGACGACAACGTTCCGGGGAAAGTCTTCAAGAATTTGAAGCAAGTATCGACAGATTGATTAGATTGGCCTATCCTGAAGCACCAGAAGACTTCCGAAAAGGTTTACGGTGCAGACATTTATTGATGGCATCGGAGATTGTGAACTTCAGCAAGTGTTACGAATGGCAAGACACCGAGATAGCTCAGAAGCTCTTGTTCACGCCCTAGAGTTTGAAGCTGCCAAGTCAGCGTCCCGCTACATTAATGGGTTTGTGCCATCACGTTGCAGTCAGAAGATCCCTGTATCACATTACCGTTACGATGGGTGCAGAAAAACAGTGTTGTCGGACAAACAATTCAAAAGTTCAAGAGAGTCGCAACGATTTGAAAAAGACAGAAGACCGGAATGTTACAACTGTGGAAAACGTGGTCATCTACAGGTAGACTGTTGGGAGAAGAAGATACCGAGAGAAGAGACTGATCGCACCAGTTGGAGATGTAAAGGCCCAGAACAGCACACAGTTTCCACGCTACATAAGATCAGTGGAAACTTGATTGTTAATGGATTTGCGGATGGTAAACCAACATCATTTACAGTTGACACGGGCGCAACAGTGTCCATTGTGCGCCCTGACTTAGTCTGTAACCGCATCCTCTAATTATCTCTTGTACAATACAGACTGTGACTGGAAGCCCCGTCAAGGTGCTAGGAAAGGTAGACTTACTGTACGCCTGGGTCTTCTCGAGTTTAGCCACCAAATGCTCGTTGCAGACATTGTCGATGAAGTGATTCTTGGCACGGACATTATGAATGCCTACGGATTCGTTGTGGACTTAAGATAGAATGTCCTGTGTGTCGGCCAAGAGGAGATAAAGCTTTCCATGGCTAATACGACAGGGTCTACCAACCATTCGAATAAGCGAGTGGCATTAGTCGAAGAAAAAGTCAACAAGTCTGGTCAAGAGGAACCTTCCCTGTTGCCAGCGGAAATGGAGGAAGAACTAGCAGAGTAAATACAAATAAGTATAAAAACAAAAGAAGTGATTGGAAAGCCAACTATGGGTGTCGAGACAAAACTCTTGCTTGTTCCTGAGCGCCCGAGGGTAAAGTGGCTGAAGATGAGGTTACGCAAGAGGTTGTTGACCGAGGATCAAACAGACTCGGATCAGCCAGTGGTATTTCGGTCATCAGTACATGACGCAACAGGAGTGATTCCAGCGAAACTAGTGGTTGCGCAAAAGACTCGCATTCCTGGGAACGTGGTGTTCGGATCACACGAGACTGAATTCGAAGAACGGAAAAATTATCCTTCGCAAGGACGTCCACCTAGATCGCCTGGTCGAGTAGTACTTCGGAGGCGCTTTGCCAGCTCGGGACGTAGAACAGGCTTAAGGAGGGGGCAGTGCTACGACAGCACAGAACAATCTACGCGTTTATCGAATATGCCAGAAGGATCTCGATGTAAGCGTGTGGTGTACGTGCTACTAGACGCATTTTGCAAGAATCTTCTCGACTGTGCCGGGCTTCGCTCGGGCGCTCGGACTGTGTCAAGGCCGTAGTAATTACGTACCGGTAGTTCACGAGAGATAAGACGCAGTTTGGAAGCTTCTGGTGTGTGAGCGTGACTATAAATACATCGGGTAGCGGCCTTAGTTTTCAGATCCATGCGAGATTTTGGACAGTGCGGCTCGAGAGTATTAGTGCGGTATATTTCCAGAGCGGTTCGAGTTATTACTGTGTACGTTCAAGTAGTTATTATTGAAGTGTTGCGTTTTATATTCGGACGGTATAATTGTAATACAATTGAGTTTTAATATTAGTGGACATTTTATTGCGTGTGAACAGTTTTCATTTGATTTGTTGTAGAGACTGTGTTGTTAATTACGAACTGTTTTACTGTAACAATTAAAGGTGTGATTAGTGACTTGATTGGTGTCTTGTACTTATTTTATTTCCACTGTACCTACGACGATCGAGTAGACCGTCGTAACAGTGGTGTCAGAACTGGGATAGAACGGTTAACAGTGGAAACAGCGGACACTTTGTACAAGACGAGTGAGATTCGTAATTAATCGATAAACAATGGATGCCAGTCAGATGATGGAAAATTTACAGGCGCTGCTGTTGCAGACAGAAAAACGACAGGATGAGAAACGCTGACAGGAGGCGGAAAAATCAGAAAGACGACAAAAAGAAGAACGAAGACAAGAAAGAGAAGAAGCAGAAAAACGACAGGATGAAAAACGTAAGCAAGAAGCAGATAAAACGGAAGCTCTCTTTGAAGTTATGGAGAAACAGTTGCAAGAACACAGTACCGCAGAATTGGGTATCCTACGAGGTGAGCTTAATAAACAAGTTACTAAAATATCTGAGGTACAAGAATCAATGACATTAAAAATAGCTGAAGTAGAAAAATCTGTCTTGATTGTTGAAGAATCGATGTCTACAAAAATAACTGTTATAGAAGAATCTGTGTCAAATAAAATATCTGCAGTAGAAAACTCAATGGCAAACACAAGAGAAAAAATTAAAAGTGAAGTCGAACAGTGCATGAAGATTCAACCAAAACAAATATCTGAACAGACTGTACCAGTGATAAAGACAGAAAAAGACACAGAAAATAAGTTAATAGAGAAAGTCACATTGCCTGCAGTAGGGACAGTTCTTGTCAAAACTCCAACCTTTGACGGAAGCAGTCACTGGGCAACGTATCTCCGCCAATTTGAAGCTGCTGCATGCGCAAATAATTGGACAGAGAAAGACGAGGCTGTTTCACTTGTTCTTGCATTAAAAAGACCCGCGGCAGAATTACTACAGACAGTGCCACCTGACAGCCAGAACATCTATGCCGAGTTGATAAAAGCTCTAGAATTACGCTACGGTGATAAACATTTGCGAGAGGTGTACTACGCTCAGTTGAGAACAAGACGACAACGTTCCGGGGAAAGTCTTCAAGAATTTGAAGCAAGTATCGACAGATTGATTAGATTGGCCTATCCTGAAGCACCAGAAGACTTCCGAAAAGGTTTACGGTGCGGACATTTATTGATGGCATCGGAGATTGTGAACTTCAGCAAGTGTTACGAATGGCAAGACACCGAGATAGCTCAGAAGCTCTTGTTCACGCCCTAGAGTTTGAAGCTGCCAAGTCAGCGTCCCGCTACATTAATGGGTTTGTGCCATCACGTTGCAGTCAGAAGATCCCTGTATCACATTACCGTTACGATGGGTGCAGAAAAACAGTGTTGTCGGACAAACAATTCAAAAGTTCAAGAGAGTCGCAACGATTTGAAAAAGACAGAAGACCGGAATGTTACAACTGTGGAAAACGTGGTCATCTACAGGTAGACTGTTGGGAGAAGAAGATACCGAGAGAAGAGACTGATCGCACCAGTTGGAGATGTAAAGGCCCAGAACAGCACACAGTTTCCACGCTACATAAGATCAGTGGAAACTTGATTGTTAATGGATTTGCGGATGGTAAACCAACATCATTTACAGTTGACACGGGCGCAACAGTGTCCATTGTGCGCCCTGACTTAGTCTGTAACCGCATCCTCTAATTATCTCTTGTACAATACAGACTGTGACTGGAAGCCCCGTCAAGGTGCTAGGAAAGGTAGACTTACTGTACGCCTGGGTCTTCTCGAGTTTAGCCACCAAATGCTCGTTGCAGACATTGTCGATGAAGTGATTCTTGGCACGGACATTATGAATGCCTACGGATTCGTTGTGGACTTAAGATAGAATGTCCTGTGTGTCGGCCAAGAGGAGATAAAGCTTTCCATGGCTAATACGACAGGGTCTACCAACCATTCGAATAAGCGAGTGGCATTAGTCGAAGAAAAAGTCAACAAGTCTGGTCAAGAGGAACCTTCCCTGTTGCCAGCGGAAATGGAGGAAGAACTAGCAGAGTAAATACAAATAAGTATAAAAACAAAAGAAGTGATTGGAAAGCCAACTATGGGTGTCGAGACAAAACTCTTGCTTGTTCCTGAGCGCCCGAGGGTAAAGTGGCTGAAGATGAGGTTACGCAAGAGGTTGTTGACCGAGGATCAAACAGACTCGGATCAGCCAGTGGTATTTCGGTCATCAGTACATGACGCAACAGGAGTGATTCCAGCGAAACTAGTGGTTGCGCAAAAGACTCGCATTCCTGGGAACGTGGTGTTCGGATCACACGAGACTGAATTCGAAGAACGGAAAAATTATCCTTCGCAAGGACGTCCACCTAGATCGCCTGGTCGAGTATTACTTCGGAGGCGCTTTGCCAGCTCGGGACGTAGAACAGGCTTAAGGAGGGGGCAGTGCTACGACAGCACAGAACAATCTACGCGTTTATCGAATATGCCAGAAGGATCTCGATGTAAGCGTGTGGTGTACGTGCTACTAGACGCATTTTGCAAGAATCTTCTCGACTGTGCCGGGCTTCGCTCGGGCGCTCGGACTGTGTCAAGGCCGTAGTAATTACGTACCGGTAGTTCACGAGAGATAAGACGCAGTTTGGAAGCTTCTGGTGTGTGAGCGTGACTATAAATACATCGGGTAGCGGCCTTAGTTTTCAGATCCATGCGAGATTTTGGACAGTGCGGCTCGAGAGTATTAGTGCGGTATATTTCCAGAGCGGTTCGAGTTATTACTGTGTACGTTCAGTAGTTATTATTGAAGTGTTGCGTTTTATATTCGGACGGTATAATTGTAATACAATTGAGTTTTAATATTAGTGGACATTTTATTGCGTGTGAACAGTTTTCATTTGATTTGTTGTAGAGACTGTGTTGTTAATTACGAACTGTTTTACTGTAACAATTAAAGGTGTGATTAGTGACTTGATTGGTGTCTTGTACTTATTTTATTTCCACTGTACCTACGACGATCGAGTAGACCGTCGTAACAGTGGTGTCAGAACTGGGATAGAACGGTTAACAGTGGAAACAGCGGACACTTTGTACAAGACGAGTGAGATTCGTAATTAATCGATAAACAATGGATGCCAGTCAGATGATGGAAAATTTACAGGCGCTGCTGTTGCAGACAGAAAAACGACAGGATGAGAAACGCAGACAGGAGGCGGAAGAGCAGAAAGACGACAAAAAGAAAAACGAAGACAAGAAAGAGAAGAAGCAGAAAAACGACAGGATGAAAAACGTAAGCAAGAAGCAGATAAAACGGAAGCTCTCTTTGAAGTTATGGAGAAACAGTTGCAAGAACACAGTACCGCAGAATTGGGTATCCTACGAGGTGAGCTTAATAAACAAGTTACTAAAATATCTGAGGTACAAGAATCAATGACATTAAAAATAGCTGAAGTAGAAAAATCTGTCTTGATTGTTGAAGAATCGATGTCTACAAAAATAACTGTTATAGAAGAATCTGTGTCAAATAAAATATCTGCAGTAGAAAACTCAATGGCAAACACAAGAGAACAAATTAAAAGTGAAGTCGAACAGTGCATGAAGATTCAACCAAAACAAATATCTGAACAGACTGTACCAGTGATAAAGACAGAAAAAGACACAGAAAATAAGTTAATAGAGAAAGTCACATTGCCTGCAGTAGGGACAGTTCATGTCAAAACTCCAACCTTTGACGGAAGCAGTCACTGGGCAACGTATCTCCGCCAATTTGAAGCTGCTGCATGCGCAAATAATTGGACAGAGAAAGACGAGGCTGTTTCACTTGTTCTTGCATTAAAAGGACCCGCGGCAGAATTACTACAGACAGTGCCACCTGACAGCCAGAACATCTATGCCGAGTTGATAAAAGCTCTAGAATTACGCTACGGTGATAAACATTTGCGAGAGGTGTACTACGCTCAGTTGAGAACAAGACGACAACGTTCCGGGGAAAGTCTTCAAGAATTTGAAGCAAGTATCGACAGATTGATTAGATTGGCCTATCCTGAAGCACCAGAAGACTTCCGAAAAGGTTTACGGTGCGGACATTTATTGATGGCATCGGAGATTGTGAACTTCAGCAAGTGTTACGAATGGCAAGACACCGAGATAGCTCAGAAGCTCTTGTTCACGCCCTAGAGTTTGAAGCTGCCAAGTCAGCGTCCCGCTACATTAATGGGTTTGTGCCATCACGTTGCAGTCAGAAGATCCCTGTATCACATTACCGTTACGATGGGTGCATAAAAACAGTGTTGTCGGACAAACAATTCAAAAGTTCAAGAGAGTCGCAACGATTTGAAAAAGACAGAAGCCCGGAATGTTACAACTGTGGAAAACGTGGTCATCTACAGGTAGACTGTTGGGAGAAGAAGATACCGAGAGAAGAGACTGATCGCACCAGTTGAAGATGTAAAGGCCCAGAACAGCACACAGTTTCCACGCTACATAAGATCAGTGGAAACTTGATTGTTAATGGATTTGCGGATGGTAAACCAACATCATTTACAGTTGACAGGGGCGCAACAGTGTCCATTGTGCGCCCTGACTTAGTCTGTAACCGCATCCTCTAATTATCTCTTGTACAATACAGACTGTGACTGGAAGCCCCGTCAAGGTGCTAGGAAAGGTAGACTTACTGTACGCCTGGGTCTTCTCGAGTTTAGCCACCAAATGCTCGTTGCAGACATTGTCGATGAAGTGATTCTTGGCACGGACATTATGAATGCCTACGGATTCGTTGTGGACTTAAGATAGAATGTCCTGTGTGTCGGCCAAGAGGAGATAAAGCTTTCCATGGCTAATACGACAGGGTCTACCAACCATTCGAATAAGCGAGTGGCATTAGTCGAAGAAAAAGTCAACAAGTCTGGTCGAGAGGAACCTTCCCTGTTGCCAGCGGAAATGGAGGAAGAACTAGCAGAGTAAATACAAATAAGTATAAGGACAAAAGAAGTGATTGGAAAGCCAACTATGGGTGTCGAGACAAAACTCTTGCTTGTTCCTGAGCGCCCGAGGGTAAAGTGGCTGAAGATGAGGTTACGCAAGAGGTTGTTGACCGAGGATCAAACAGACTTGGATCTGCCAGTGGCATTTCGGTCATCAGTACATGACGCAACGGGAGTGATTCCAGCGAAACTAGTGGTTGCGCTAAAGACTCGCATTCCTGGGAACGTGGTGTTCGGATCACACGAGACTGAATTCGAAGAACGGAAAAATTATCCTTCGCAAGGACGTCCACCTAGATCGCCTGGTCGAGTATTACTTCGGAGGCGCTTTGCCAGCTCGGGACGTAGAACAGGCTTAAGGAGGGGGCAGTGCTACGACAGCACAGAACAATCTACGCGTTTATCGAATATGCCAGAAGGATCTCGATGTAAGCGTGTGGTGTACGTGCTACTAGACGCATTTTGCGAGAATCTTCTCGACTGTGCCGGGCTTCGCTCGGGCGCTCGGACTGTGTCAAGGCCGTAGTAATTACGTAGTTTACGAGAGATAAGACGCAGTTTGGAAGCTTCTGGTGTGTGAGCGTGACTATAAATACATCGGGTAGCGGCCTTAGTTTTCAGATCCATGCGAGATTTTGGACAGTGCGGCTCGACAGTATTAGTGCGGTATATTTCCAGAGCGGTTCGAGTTATTACTGTGTACGTTCAAGTAGTTATTATTGAAGTGTTGCGTTTTATATTCGGACGGTATAATTGTAATACAATTGAGTTTTAATATTAGTGGACATTTTATTGCGTGTGAACAGTTTTCATTTGATTTGTTGTAGAGACTGTGTTGTTAATTACGAACTGTTTTACTGTAACAATTAAAGGTGTGATTAGTGACTTGATTGGTGTCTTGTACTTATTTTATTTCCACTGTACCTACGACGATCGAGTAGACCGTCGTAACAGTGGTGTCAGAACTGGGATAGAACGGTTAACAGTGGAAACAGCGGACACTTTGTACAAGACGAGTGAGATTCGTAATTAATCGATAAACAATGGATGCCAGTCAGATGATGGAAAATTTACAGGCGCTGCTGTTGCAGACAGAAAAACGACAGGATGAGAAACGCTGACAGGAGGCGGAAAAATCAGAAAGACGACAAAAAGAAGAACGAAGACAAGAAAGAGAAGAAGCAGAAAAACGACAGGATGAAAAACGTAAGCAAGAAGCAGATAAAACGGAAGCTCTCTTTGAAGTTATGGAGAAACAGTTGCAAGAACACAGTACCGCAGAATTGGGTATCCTACGAGGTGAGCTTAATAAACAAGTTACTAAAATATCTGAGGTACAAGAATCAATGACATTAAAAATAGCTGAAGTAGAAAAATCTGTCTTGATTGTTGAAGAATCGATGTCTACAAAAATAACTGTTATAGAAGAATCTGTGTCAAATAAAATATCTGCAGTAGAAAACTCAATGGCAAACATAAGAGAACAAATTAAAAGTGAAGTCGAACAGTGCATGAAGATTCAACCAAAACAAATATCTGAACAGACTGTACCAGTGATAAAGACAGAAAAAGACACAGAAAATAAGTTAATAGAGAAAGTCACATTGCCTGCAGTAGGGACAGTTCATTTCAAAACTCCAACCTTTGACGGAAGCAGTCACTGGGCAACGTATCTCCGCCAATTTGAAGCTGCTGCATGCGCAAATAATTGGACAGAGAAAGACAAGGCTGTTTCACTTGTTCTTGCATTAAAAGGACCCGCGGCAGAATTACTACAGAAAGTGCCACCTGACAGCCAGAACATCTATGCCGAGTTGATAAAAGCTCTAGAATTACGCTACGGTGATAAACATTTGCGAGAGGTGTACTACGCTCAGTTGAGAACAAGACGACAACGTTCCGGGGAAAGTCTTCAAGAATTTGAAGCAAGTATCGACAGAAGTAGAGGGAAAATGGGGTTCCTGACCCACAAAGGAATGCCGCCTTTCTTAAAAAACATAAAAAACAAGATCAAAGAGATGCCGCCGTTCCCGCGGTCCAAGATTTTTTCCCACGCTCTCCCCACCACCGCTGGACCACAGCATCCGCGAATTTCCGTGAATATAATTTTTTATATGCAGCCTTTCGCGAGCCTAGATCACTTTCACTTTCTACTGGACCACAGCATCCGCGACTTTTTCGCTGATCTGTGTCAAGATCCGCGACTTTTTCGCGTATCTGGACCACAGCATCCGCGAATATGATTTTTTATTTTTTTATATGCCGCCTTTCGCGAGCTTAGATCACTTTCACTTTCTATCACTTGATGCATTATACTGTATATATTAAATATATATTCAGGGTTACCAACCTTGCATGAGTTCAAATTTGTTGTGTGTTATAATGTATATTAAATCTATATGATCAGGTTTACCAACCTATTGTGGGGGGTTCCGACTTGATGCATTATAGTGTATATATTAAATATATGATCAGGTTTACCAACCTTGCATGAGTTCAAATTTGTTGTGTGTTATAATGTATATTAAATCTATATGATCAGGTTTACCAACCTATGTATGTATTACATAGTTTATCAAACTTGATATGTGTGTGTATTATAGTGTATATTAAAATATATGATCAGGGTTACCAATCCTGCATTATTGTGTGTATAGAACAGATCTGCCAACATTTTTTTTTCTTCGGTGGGAAATTCAAACTATATTATAGTAAATTGTTGACGACTTCGATATCAACTCTCTCTCCCCTCCTCTCTCTTTGTCTCTAGACACAGTTGTCGATCACGATATAAACTCTCTCTTTATGTCATCAGTTTTACATAAGCGTTGTGCTACTTATGGATTATTGTAAGTAGCGATACTAAAATGTAATCACCAGGAAATATATATTTATCACCTACCTCATTGCGTCCTACTTATAATTTTTTTTTGACACATGACAGTCATTGACCACGATTTAGAAATTAATATACTGCCAAGTCTGTGTGTGTGGTAAAGTGTTACGCATAAAAAAATCTCCTTGAAATAAGGTATTTTCAAAAGTTTTGGGTACACATACACACATTGTATATGTCTCTCTCTCTCGCTGCAAACGTTGACAAGAATTCCCTTATTCAAACGATTTGTATGTGTACACGAACTTAAATATAGTTTACAGACGATTGTAATTTTAAAAATTCATTTTTTGCATTAAATATATATATCGTAAACAATGAAATAATAATATTTCGTCATTGTAAGATTTTAATAAAACAATTATCAGTTTAAATAATAATTTTTTCATGATTGTAAGATACAACCTACAAATTATTAAAATGTCTCTCTCACACATTTCTGATTACTATACAAATAATTGCATGCATATTCGGAGGTTTATAACGAAATAAATTAAAATAAACCATAATTTGTTTTAAATAATTAAATATATATATATTTACAACACTGTACACAAACTTAAAATATAGTTTAAAAACCAGTCTGTTCAACGAAACAAGTCTATGCACACACACACACACACACACACACACACACACACACACACACACACACACACACACACACACACACACACACACACACACACACACACACACACACACACACACACACACACACACACACACAAAACGACACTGAATTAGATATAGTTATTATTCGCTAACTTAAACCAGAGGTCATTAACCTTGTGTACGACGTCCTACTTTCTAATTTGACACCTGTCAGTCATTAGCAGCGTTGACAGTAATTAGGATTAATTATGGATTATAAAGTATTTACTCTAAAAACGGACAACTCTACTTTCTAATTTGACACCTGTCAAGCATTAGCACCGCTGACAGTAATTACTCCAAAAACGGACACACATACCAGCTTTCCCCACTACAGTGTACAATATATATACGCAAAGTAAATTAGCGATAATTTCTCATTTGTCTGCCAGCGCATGCTGATACTGTACGTCTTACGTGTCTTCACATCGTCTTTGGTAAGTGTACAGATTTTATTTAAACGTAAAAATTATCAAGTGCATTGCTTATTGAATTTAATACATGTGTGTGTGTGTATGATCAAATTATTATATCTGCTACAATTTTCTGAAATATATTCTTAATGTATTTTTATATTAATTTTATTGAATGTACCGATTTTATTTAAACCTAAAAATTATTTGCATTATCAAGCACATTATTTATTGAATTTAATACATGTGTGTGTGTGTGTATGATCAAATTATTATGTCTGGTACAATTGTCTGAAATATATTCTTACAGTATTTGTTTTTTTTATAGTGGCAATTTCGCATTTGACTGCCTGCGTGAAAGCTATCACTGCATTTTTTTAAATAGTTGAAAGACTGTTGTAGTATACACACACAACTTTCATCATTAAGGGTGTATAGACAACACACATACTAGTTGGTGAGTGTACAGATTTATTTAAACGTAAAAACATTATCAAGCACATTATTTATTGAATTTAATACATGTGTGTGTGTGTGTGTGTGTGTGTGTGTGTGTGTGTGTGTGTGTGTGTGTGTGTGTGTGATCAAATTATTATTATGTCTGTTACAATTCTCTGAAATATTGCTTTAAACAAACATTTTTTAATGTAACAAATTTAGAAAGCAGGTCACAGCGAATGATGACATTTATATCTCTCTAATTCTGTTGTGGACATGCATAGCTGTAAGCGGTGACCATTTCCTTATGAAAGTGGAATGTAGACTTTCCTAAATTATTTGCATTAAAACATCATCAAGCGCATTATGTATTTTTATATTAATTTTATTGTATGTACCGATTTTATTTAAACGTAAAAATTATTTGCATTATCAAGCACATTATTTATTGAATTTAATACATGTGTGTGTGTGTGTATGATCAAATTATTATGTCTGGTACAATTGTCTGAAATATATTCTTACCGTATTTGTTTTTTTTTTTTTATAGTGGCAATTTCACATTTGACTGCCTGCGTGAAAGCTATCACTGCATTTTTTTAAATAGTTGAAAGACTGTTGTAGTATACACACACAACTTTCATCATTAAGGGTGTATAGACAACACATATACTAGTTGGTGAGTGTACAGATTTATTTAAACGTAAAAACATTATCAAGCGCATTATTTATTGAATTTAATACATGTGTGTGTGTGTGTGTGTATGATCAAATTATTATTATGTCTGTTACAATTCTCTGAAATATTGCTTTAAACAAACATTTTTTAATGTAACAAATTTAGAAAGCAGGTCACAGCGAATGATGACATTTATATCTCTCTAATTCTGTTGTGGACATGCATAGCTGTAAGCGGTGACCATTTCCTTATGAAAGTGGAATGTAGACTTTCCTAAATTATTTGCATTAAAACATCATCAAGCGCATTATGTATTTTTATATTAATTTTATTGTATGTACCGATTTTATTTAAACGTAAAAATTATTTGCATTATCAAGCACATTATTTATTGAATTTAATACATGTGTGTGTGTGTGTATGATCAAATTATTATGTCTGGTACAATTGTCTGAAATATATTCTTACCGTATTTGTTTTTTTTTTTTATAGTGGCAATTTCACATTTGACTGCCTGCGTGAAAGCTATCACTGCATTTTTTTAAATAGTTGAAAGACTGTTGTAGTATACACACACAACTTTTGTGACGATTTTAAATGTATCAAAAAAACGCACAGATTAAAATTTTTTAATTTTAATAAGTAAGAGTATCATACACCCTTACCTATACCCAGATTCCTGAATCAACTTGAAACCTTCCAGTACCAACACGCCAAGAAAAGTATTAAGTAGTGAATAATAATAATAATTACTTAAATAATTAAAAATGCGACTAGAGAAATAAAGAAATCCCTAAGTCATAATAAAATAAACATAAAGTATTTATCTTCTAATTAATGAATAAATAATAATAGGAAAAGTACGAACTATTTTCTTAGTGCGTAAATACGCCCTAGCTTACTGAGCCCTCTCCCCTAAACCGTACGCGCATTCGGCCGTAGAACGTCGCAATGAGTAGATGTGAGTTTTGGTGTTGTACACATATACGTATGTGTAAGTTCTCTAGAAGCATATCCAGCGTGAAATCTTGTTATTGTGAATAATGTAGTGTCTAGAGTTTGTGAGAAAATATATAAATAAAATAGAAAAAGGTAGCCAACACATCTCTTAAAAACAAAATCAAATGTAAGTGTAACATAGTTAACTACTAGACTGTAGTACTGCAAAGTGAGAACTATAACTGTAATTAAAATAAAGAAAATGTGAACTACAAGAATCTGCACTAAGAAAAGTGAAATTACAACATTTGGAACTTCAAGTAAACAACCTATCTTCGAGAGCTTCAAGTAAACTAAAAATCAACCCGATGTAGATACACCAAGAACAACGTACTCAACCCGTAGAAGACAACTGGAGATGTCCCAAGAATACAACAACAACCTCAGGTGATATCAAACCACAACTTTTGTAAATTTCCCCTTAATAAGAAGTAACAAAGAACTTTAAAGAACTTTCGCAATGTAATGAACAAATTATCAGATTTGTATATTTTGTAATTTTGTAAGAAGTAATAGTAACCGTAATGTATATATTGATAAATTAATAATTTTGAGAAAATTGAGACCCGGATCCGTGGTATTAAAACTAACAGTTATATGAATAAATTTTGATATAACAAGAATAATATAATTAAGATCTTTGAAGCAGTAAAAGCACTATTTACTAAAATAACTTTCTTTAAAATCAGGAATAATGTTTGATTAATATTTCAATAGCAATAAAGAGATGTTTTAGCTAATACCTAGTGAGTGAATAAGTTTATGCAAACCTTGTCAGTTTCCTATATCATACTTGTTTTGTAATTTGTTAGTAAGAGTTTTACTAACAACGGCAGCTGGTTTAGTTTACTGGTAAAGAATTAAACTAGTTCCCGATTTTTGTGTTGTCTTGCCAAGGGGCGGCACAAAATTGCGCCACTCTGCTGAATTTAAAATTGTGTAATTTACTTGGTAAAAAAAAAAAAATATTGTTTACAGAGTGTCACGTACAGAAAATTGCAACATAATTATGTAATTGTTGTTGTGTAAGTTTATAAGTCGTTAACGATAAAAAGGACAAACATAAATTTATTCACTCAGAAATAAACAAAAAAAAAAAAATGAGTAAAATTTTAATTATATAATAATAATATTAGTATCGCGAGTTTGCCGTGTTAAGCAAGTAATAGCTGGTAGGGAAACCATTCCAAACAAGTCAATTCCAAGCCAGTTGGTTCATGTTAAATATGTGTTGAGGAATGTAAACTCTCCCCTTTGTAAGAACCCATCTCATTCATAACCCCTCCTCCCTAAAGCAAACAAAGCCACGTTAGACAAGCTCTTTCCTGTTTTTGTATTGTTCTGAATTACCACTCTATGCAACTAGACGACACCCCAAAACAGCTGATTCTTTGTGCTGTTTGTTAAATCAATGAACTTTCCGTATATGAAATTTCTCTCTACTAAAATAGTATTATCGTTTTGTTTTGATTAATTATATATGTCAATACTGAGAATTTAATTGTTGTGAAATAAGTTATGTTGATTAATTAAGATAAGATTACATCCCAAAGCTTAATATGAAATAAGATATATGTGTATGTGTTTAAATGAATTAATGTTATCTATTTTTAAACATTGTGAAAACGAAGTAAAGTAAGTGACATAAGATTTGTCGTTCGTAATACGTCGTGTGTTTAAAGTGGTTATTATAAAAAATGACTCAATTTAACCCCGATTTCTTGTTGAAAGACGAATTAACATATGAAGCATTATGGCGTGGTCTCCCCTAGTCTAATGTAATTGTCGCGGAACTTCGCAAGACGTTACGCGAAAATAAACCGGACAAACCTTCATTATTAAGTCGTTTGAGTGTTTTAGATTTCAATAGCGAAAAAGAAACGTGTTATCGTAAGTATACAGAACTAACTTCGTACGCACAAACCCTGCGTGATGAAAAATCCCCCGCAGTAATATTACGCACCACCCAAAGAATTGAGCATCTATACCGTCGTATCACCAATTTGTTGACCTGGCCCGGTGATAAAGAGATCCCTCCTGATGTAAAAAAATTCGCCGAGGAAGCATTAAAACAATTACCTGAGATAATACGCGAATTACGTAGACGATCCGAATTGTTTAGATTAGACGAAATCGAAGAAGCAATGACGAAATTAAATATTTCACCTACCCAATCGCCGACTCAAGAACAACCAAACGGTACTGCAAAAATTCAGATTCTGCAGGAATCCAATATAGATCCATTCAAGGAACGGTTAAGTGGTAGTCAAGTAAATATTCAAGCAGTAAACGTTACGTCACTCCCTAATGAACTAGAAAATATGACCCATACCTACGAATTACCTTCTCATTCGCGGACTAATCAACCTGCGGAAAATCCTAGAATGATGAGCCAAATAAATTTAACTCCCGAGCTCTATGGAAAAATAACCCACCCTGTAGAAAGTATTTTGTCCAATATACAAATCACTGATGGGCTGAATATTACAAAGCTCCTTAATTTTATCAAACATATCTTAGAATTAAAGGAACTGCAACAACTAAGAGATAACCAGATTTTGCAAGTTATTTTACCTAAGTGTAGGTCTCCATTAAAAGATAGAGTGTTAGAATCCCTAAGGTATAGTCAATCGGTAGAAGAACTTCATACCACACTAATAAGACATTTCATTCCCACCGGTATCTACGAAGAATTCAAGCGAAACTTAGTACTTCGTGCACAAGGTACATACGAGAGACTAGCTCATTATATTTCTGAAGTAAGAGAATCTGCCTTATTGTTACAAGTTAAATGGAGCGAACAACAGTTAGTAGACAATATCATAGTAAGACTATCCCCCGAGGAGCGATCTCGACTAGCACTCGTGAAGCCACCTACAACTTTTACGGAACTAGAACTATGTTGTATACATTCGTCCGACGTCTGGTATTCTGACCAGAATAGAAGTGTTTCTATGTCCCAGAGTCAACAAAGAAATTCATTCCAAACTAGACCTATTGGAAATGATACCCGAAACTACCGCGATAAGCGATTCGTAAGTACACATAAAACCCAAAACTATCCCCATGTTTCATACTCTAAACCAAAATCCCGACAACCTACGAGCGAAGTAAGTGAGGAAGAAGATGTTATAACTGTGGAAAGGCCGGACATATTAGCAAGTTGTGTAAACAAAAGCGCTATAAACAGAAAACCGACCAATCAAAAAATGTGTGAAGCTGGAAGACCGAAAATCCTACGTCTTCCGAAGCACCCGAAGGAAAGGTAACAACAATACTAAGCGTCAAATAAAGATGAGTAAAAATAAACGCAGAGATCCTTATTTAACAAAATTTATCGAGAAGTGCAACTCTATTGGTGCATGTAAAACAAGTATATGCCAACTACCCTATGTACAGATAGACCTTGGAGCAACGAAAACCCTTGGTTTAATTGATTCAGGATCTACCCGTAGTATAATTAGTAAACAGTTGGCCACCTTATTAGCTAATCATAAACTGATTAAACGTAGCCAAATGGTGAACATAAAGTGTACCACCGCAAATAAACAAAACCTAAAGATATCTCACAGTATTACGGTGAAATTAAAAATTCAGAATTTTACTTGGTACATTCCCCTACTAGTAGCTGAAGAGTTAGGACAGAACTTAATATTAGGCGCGGATTTTATAAGAAAAACTGCTTTAATCCTTGATATATATGGAAAACAATATTTTTTCAGATTTGATCGTACTCAAAAATATCAGTTCGACTCCGAATTAAGTAACGACACTGTTAGTGAAACCGCAAATATTCATTCAGAGCCTAATGAATCGAGTCTAAGTCATTTAAAAGGAAATGAGAGACTAAGAATCCAAAAGTTAATAAAAGATTTTTCTGCTGTACTCACCCCCAAGTTAGGATTAACTCATTTAATTGAATATAAAATAAATCTTAGTGACAACAAAGTAATACGACTCCACCCATACAAACTATCTCCGTCCAAGATGGAAATCATGAGAATAATAATAAGCTAATAAAGTATAAAATAGGTGATTTAGTCATGTATAAAACTCATCCTATGAGTAAAGCAGTTGATAAGATCACTTCGAAACTATCTTATCGATGGTGTGGCCCCTACCAAATTCGTAAGTTCATCACCCCCGTTACTGTAGCTCTGTATGAACCCAATACAGAAAATTACGTTCGCAGAAGTCATTTGTCTCAAATAAAAAAATGTTTTTCGTGTCAAGATACAGAAGGAAGACTACGAGAAAGATAGAAAACCTAGAATACTATCTAAGTATTAAGAAGAAAATATGTTGTATAGACTTATACCGAAATAGGATAAGATTGTGTAACATCCTATACTATAGGTAACTATAAACTCAAAACCCCCTCGTACGAATACAAGCGAGGCCTGATCAACCTTAGCTAATGTCCTGCGAGAATGGTATTATACATGAGAAATCTGATGACAAGTATAATGAAGATGAAGAGAAAGAAAGAAAGAAAAATAATCTTTAGCGCTGTAAACTAAAAGTAATTCTATTGTTCTTACAATACGGTATTATTATTAGTAATATACTCATGAGTATAACTCCGTAAAACGAGTGAGCAATTCAAGAAAAAACCGGTAGTAGATATAAGAATTAAAATAAGGTAGATTTACGTTTTGTGTATTTTATATAGTAGATGTAGTAGAATTTAGATGTGACATAAGTATAAGATAATCGATTGATGAATAGAAATAAGCTGAGAGAGAGAAATTTCAGTATGAAATATGATTGTTTATTAGAATTATATTATGACACCCCCCCGTTTTTCATTGTTAAGTGCAGGAGGATGTGACGATTTTAAATGTATCAAAAAATCGCACAGATTAAAATTTTTTAATTTTAATAAGTAAGAGTATCATACACCCTTACCTATACCCAGATTCCTGAATCAACTTGAAAACCTTCCAGTACCAACACGCCAAGAAAAGTATTAAGTAGTGAATAATAATAATAATTACTTAAATAATTAAAAATGCGACTAGAGAAATAAAGAAATCCCTAAGTCATAATAAAATAAACATAAAGTATTTATCTTCTAATTAATGAATAAATAATAATAGGAAAAGTACGAACTATTTTCTTAGTGCGTAAATACGCCCTAGCTTACTGAGCCCTCTCCCCTAAACCGTACGCGCATTCGGCCGTAGAACGTCGCAATGAGTAGATGTGAGTTTTGGTGTTGTACACATATACGTATGTGTAAGTTCTCTAGAAGCATATCCAGCGTGAAATCTTGTTATTGTGAATAATGTAGTGTCTAGAGTTTGTGAGAAAATATATAAATAAAATAGAAAAAGGTAGCCAACACATCTCTTAAAAATAAAATCAAATGTAAGTGTAACATAGTTAACTACTAGACTGTAGTACTGCAAAGTGAGAACTATAACTGTAATTAAAATAAAGAAAATGTGAACTACAAGAATCTGCACTAAGAAAAGTGAAATTACAACATTTGGAACTTCAAGTAAACAACCTATCTTCGAGAGCTTCAAGTAAACTAAAAATCAACCCGATGTAGATACACCAAGAACAACGTACTCAACCCATAGAAGACAACTGGAGATGTCCCAAGAATACAACAACAACCTCAGGTGATATCAAACCACAACTTTTGTAAATTTCCCCTTAATAAGAAGTAACAAAGAACTTTAAAGAACTTTCGCAATGTAATGAACAAATTATCAGATTTGTATATTTTGTAATTTTGTAAGAAGTAATAGTAACCGTAATGTATATATTGATAAATTAATAATTTTGAGAAAATTGAGACCCGGATCCGTGGTATTAAAACTAACAGTTATATGAATAAATTTTGATATAACAAGAATAATATAATTAAGATCTTTGAAGCAGTAAAAGCACTATTTACTAAAATAACTTTTTTTTAAATCAGGAATAATGTTTGATTAATATTTCAATAGCAATAAAGAGATGTTTTAGCTAATACCTAGTGAGTGAATAAGTTTATGCAAACCTTGTCAGTTTCCTATATCATACTTGTTTTGTAATTTGTTAGTAAGAGTTTTACTAACAACGGCAGCTGGTTTAGTTTACTGGTAAAGAATTAAACTAGTTCCCGATTTTTGTGTTGTCTTGCCAAGGGGCGGCACACTTTCATCATTAAGGGTGTATAGACAACACACATACTAGTTGGTGAGTGTACAGATTTATTTAAACGTAAAAACATTATCAAGCGCATTATTTATTGAATTTAATACATGTGTGTGTGTGTGTGTGTGTGTGTGTGTGTGTGATCAAATTATTATTATGTCTGTTACAATTCTCTGAAATATTGCTTTAAACAAACATTTTTTAATGTAACAAATTTAGAAAGCAGGTCACAGCGAATGATGACATTTATATCTCTCTAATTCTGTTGTGGACATGCATAGCTGTAAGCGGTGACCATTTCCTTATGAAAGTGGAATGTAGACTTTCCTAAATTATTTGCATTAAAACATCATCAAGCGCATTATTATTTATTGAATTTAATACATGTGTGTGTGTGTGTATTATCAAATTATTATGTCTCACTTCTAATTGAAGATATATTTTAGGTATAGCTGAATGTTAAGCGTACAACATCCGTCCGTCATTAAGGGTACGTGTGTGGACAACCCCCCGCTAGTTTGCTGCAAGTAAGTAAGTATACATTATGGAGTGGGTTATACAAATAATAATAAAGTGTGTGTAATATATACATTTTATTAAAATACATACACACAGCTCCAAGATTATATTAAACAGTTTTTACAATTAAAAATACATACACACAGCTCCAAGATTATAGTGTTACTAGTATGAAAATATATCTAAACTAGTATTTACAATTAAAAAAAAAACATACACAGTTCCAAGATTATATTGTTACAAGTATTAAAATATATCTAAACTAGTTTTACAATTAAAAATACATACACATACAGCTCCAATATTATAATGTTACAAATATGAAAATATATATTTAAAACTAGTATTTACAAAATATGTATAAAATAAGACTTAAACACGTCTATGTACTGTGTTGGACAATGGTGTATATTCTACAAGCGAATCATGTAGTATCATACAGTAGGCAGTCGTCTGTGTAGGAAAATTCATTGACGATTCAAATTCTAAACGTACATCAACTGCTGAAGACTTAAGTCCATCGTCTTGCCTGCTACAATCGAATACAAACAGCGGGGCTTTTGATTTGAATAATTCCGGTGTCAGTACTGGGCTGCCATCTAAACGGTGGTAATACGAACTTTGAAAACTGGCGTACATATTGTACAATAATGCAAAACGGTCTTTCCCAATATCCAAGTTTAAATTATCGTAAGGACAATACTTGTCGTTTAGAAACAGTCTCGCATTGATCACGTTACAGTGATCAAATTCATCAGCGCGTGCTGTCAGTACATTCTTTCTTGCTGTCTGAAACGCTAACACAACAAAGCGTGGTTTTTCTAGCTGACTCGAGGTCTTGACAATCCAATTCTGCCTTTTAGTCTGTGGTAAGGCAGGATACTCGTGCAACTCCCAGGTCCTAAAAGGCATAGTTATCGGGTGGTCTTTCTCTATGAGTCGTAACAGTGGTAATCTGTACGCATTAGCTACATGTACATAAGGCATTTTCCAGTAAACTTTATCTAGTTCAAGAACACAATTAGCAGTAGTTTGTCCGCTTACTAAAACCATAGCATTTATGTCGGTAGATGTGCGTAGGAGTATAAGTTCTTGTTTCACGTTCAGCACGATGCGTGTATAGTCTTCTGCGAATCCCATTAGCATTTTCAGTGGTATACAAAAGTTGAATTCTCCGTCATCATTCACTTTTAATATGTTCGTGGTCGGCGCCACCCAACCTGCGTTTTCCATTGCGTTACGTGTGTTGTTGTTGAGTGATAGAAAAGTTTTAATAGCTGACGTAACACCGACGTTTCTGGTATGGTCCACTAACACTCCGGCCAACTCGTAACGAATCTCTTCAAAGAGAAATGCTATAGCATTGTTCACCAGTTCCACATTCAGTGCAGTATCTGCAGCCGCACTAGGGTTTTTAACCAACTTGCCTTCGATGTAGAGGAAACTTTCTGACGGCAGTGTAAAGACGTCCTGTTGTTGTATTGGCACACGTATTTCATCATTGTTTCCATATTTTGTTGTTGCGTACGGTGCGTGTGAGTGAAATGAAAAGTGTGTGATACTGTCTTCAAAGAACGGTTGCTGCTCTACTGATAATATTCCACTCGCCATGTTACTTGTTTACAACAACAAAACCCAGTGAAATCAGGAAACGGCGGTTAACTGATGTTAATCGTTTCAGTTTCGAACGAGTACTGATGCGTTTCCTAACTGATCTTTCTTCTTCTTCTTTTTTTATTACTGACGACTGTGGTAGCAGCGGTGGCGAAGAAACAAAGTACAAGCCCATGTCTATAGTCGTTTTAGATGTAAACGCACAGTGATGACTTCTCCGCGAAAATCTATTACGTCACCGTCCTGATCGTGTAAAGATAATGTTATGTTGTCCAAACGACTCACATTCACAGGTAGGTATATGACGTTTGTAGGCGATTCAATTATTTTGAATCTTGGTTCGACTGACGGATAGAACGAGTGCAGTGTGTGCTCGGTTTTACCGTTCTTGTATGATCCTTGCGCTATATTACACCTTATCAGTATACTGTTCACTTTTATAATGTTAACTGTGGCGTCAGACGTGTGAGTTTTATTCGCTTCAAGCAGACGCTTTTCCTTGAAACCCAACATATCACCGATACCGTACACTGTTTGTTGAAAGTCAATATCCAGTGCACAAGTCAGCTCACATTTCAGTGTATTGTTGTTAGGACGTAGACTAATCTTTGAGTCTCCTAACTGCTTTTTGAGGAAGGCTTCTATGTCACCGATTTCATAAGCACCTGTAGGTAAAGTTATCAAGTCCCACGTTGTTCCGTCTCGTAGTACTGGAAACACGTTGTTTTTTCCTTCAATCACGTTCGGTATACTGTTGTATGTAGTAAAGTCCAATAGACCTACATACCATTCGCCGTTTGTTAGTTCGAGAGGCGGGAAAAAGTCGCATACAAGAGCAGCAGCATTCGTACCTGTTAAGGTGACCGACAGCGAAGACATCTTGTCGCTTACTGATCACTCGCGCGTTAAGAAGTCCAAACATAAATGCCCGCAGATGACTGTGTGTGGTGGCTGTTCACGTTCGTAATTGTAGTAAATGTCAGTGTCTGTTCCAAAATACTGTGTCAGCTCAAGAGGTGGCTGCATATTACCATACGCATCATAGTAGTAAACTTGTTTGTTTCGCTTCTTGTAGCAAACCCAGTGCGTACCAGGTCCTTCTGCACTGTCTAGATTAACAACTGCACTCTCATTCTTCCATGGTCGTGTGTGTGGTAAAGTGTTACGCATAAAAACTCCTCTGAAATAAGGTATTTTCAAAAGTTTTGCGTACACATACAAATCACTGTCAGACAATGCACGCACTGGTATGCAAATTAGTTTTTTTGTCTGTAAGGACGTAGGTATAGACCTGACGCTATTTTTTTATTGTTACGTTTATGTCTTGAGACTGTTTTGCGTTTGTGGGTTGTTTTGCGTTTGTTCACGGATTGACGTTTAATTCCTGAACCCTTCTTCTTCTTGTTTTTTCTGCAACCACTACGCGAGCTCCCTCCACCCACTGCCGATTTCGCCTTCATCGCTGCCGCTACGGCCGCCGCGTACGCTCTTTCGCTGATGCCTGAATTCAAAGCTTTCACTCGATCCCACGCCTTGCCGGCTAGCACACGATCCGCTACGCGTCTTCGTTCGTTGTCCTTGTACTTAGCGTAAGCGATATCGTGTTCGCGACAGGCTTCGTCCAACTCGTTGATTCCTCGATCGCCACGTGCCAATCTCTCTTTGAGTTTTGTTCCAGGTCCACAGAATCGGTAGCCCGGTAGGTGTAATTCTACTGGTAATGCGTCCACCGCTCGATTAATCAAAGTAGGTACTGACGAAACGATAGCGGGCACAGTGTTTTTAAGTATTTTTCCAATTACACCACGCCCCATTCTTCTTTTCTTACGAAGTACGTGCATTCTTGTAAACAGATCTCCAATCCTTGATTTCCGTTTCCGTATCGAGAACGTCTATTAAACGCCCCACCTCTTCAATATATTCAGACAGGACTGAACGCTGTGTCGTGCTGTCTTGATATTTATAGACAAACTTTATTAGATTGATTATATGAGCGTGAAATACCTGAGTGACCTTGTACAATTCGGTCTTTATATGTAATTTTAATTCGTGCATTTGTCGTACAGTGACTGCGTCTTTGTCATTGACACCGTTCGCTATATTCGTAATTTTTCTTCCAGCAGCGTAGAAAGTATCGTTTTGCAAACTGATTGTGTGTGCGTGTAAAAATTCCAAATTCACTGCGTCTTTGAAGTCAACAGGCGCTTGCACACGTGTTAGTCGACAGTCATTAACGATTACGTTACCTGCACGATCTTTTTTCAAACTCTTCTCGTCTACGTATCGTTTTGTGGCTGCATCTCTTGATTTAAGCGGATCGTTTAGCCTTATTATTCGATGATCTTTTGCGTCTACGGTAGCGTTGTCGTTCTTGTACTGTAAGCATGTGTCCTTTACGTACTGTAAAGAAACAACATCGTGCAACTCTTCAGGATCACCCAAGTTGCATATCTTTTTGTTTTTCACATCAAAGTGACCGTCGTTAGTCACTCCTAAACCGATATCCTCACGCAGACTTCGATGAGTTTCTTTTCGCACTCTTACAGCGCTGTCGTATCTACCGAACTTGTCTACACTCATATTTATGAAGAAGAACTGATGGTTATAGAACGGTGCGTCTGCTTTTATATGATAATGCCGGTTTCACGTAATTCTTCCAATATCGAAACGATTTCATTCCTATGACCAGTATGGCCGCTATTTTGAGACGCCATTAACAGTCTCAATCTATTAACCAACTCGTTAGGATCATCCCAATGCACGTAATCGATTGCAGTGTTCGGTTTCATCACCATATAGCCACTCCCTGTACGTTTTCGTGCAAACAATTTAGATATTACTAGTCGGTACTTGACGCCACTGTTACTGTTTATTCGCGTATTGTGTTTATATTTTTGTTTGTGTCCGTTGGTTGCTAGTAGTATGGACTTATATTTCCTCATATCATCCTTATTGTATTTTTTCGGTAGTTTCATAAACAAAAGTTCATACAGACCAGGTGTACCCTCGTAAATTTTTCCTTTGACATGAAAGTTGTCGTTATCATCGATTTTTACATTTGAATCACCTATCATAAATTTACCACCTTCGTATCGAACACCATACATGCGATCTATAATCCGTTTACAGTCCGCCGATTCACACAAACGCATATATTTGTTTGCTAATGAATCCTCGCTGAAATGTGAAGCGTTAGGGTTCCAGGCGTCCTCTTCACTGAAATGAGAAGCGTTATGACTTTGCATACCACTTTCGTTTTCTGTTATTACGTATTGTGTAGGCTCTTCTTGTTTTATCTGCTGCTTCTCCTCCTCCTCCTCCTCATCCATCATGTCACCACTTAACTTTCGTGAAATAGCTTCTAACGGTTCCAGAATCGGTCTGTAATTTTTTCTAAACGTCTCGTCGCTTTCTCTGATACCGTGTTGTAATGCATGATATTTTTTCCTTATGTTGTCGCTTATCGTGTCTATATCATACGCGAGTCGTTCCTCCTTATTCATTGCCATCGTGTGTTAGCAAGAGGACTGATTACATTACTACAGTGCAACCACTTTTATACTTCGTCGGAAACAATTATGAATCGATCAAAGCCGATTCTATATCTACCTTCATTTATTGGCGAGTCTTTGTCTATGACTAGAAATCCATAACGATCCTTCCACGCTTCCATGCAGACGTCTTTGAAAGCATCATATTTCATATCTATGTTAACGTGATCATTGTATGCATGTCGTAAATTTAGATCGTCTTGTTTGAACAATATCAACAAGTTAGCGTTGTCACGTACCAATTGTTTCGGTATCTGGCTATATGTCTGACATAGATAGAATGTGTCCACACCGCTATGTCTCCCCATAGCAAAATACTTTCGAATATTGTTTTGTCTTTCACACGATACATCATCGAATACGATAACAGAGTCGAGACCAGTGATTTCACTCGGTAGCGGGACTTCTTCGTTCTCACTGTATGCATGATAACTTAAACCTTCATCAGCGAGTGATTTCATCACTGTTTCTAGCATTCTGTATTTTGGTTGAAATAATGATTTTGAAAACACGTATACGTTGCGGAAACGTAGTCCGTTGGCATCAAACAGTAGGTTGAATAGCACATTTGATTTCCCGCAGGAACTCGGGCCTGTAACGATACAGCGAATACTGTTCGGTAATAGCGGGCCATGTTTACGCTTAGCACTACCTTCGTCACCAGCCAAAAAGTCCATATCCTTTATTGGTAATTTGTTTGCTTGCTGTACAATCTTCATCTTTGTGAATACCGAAAGCATACTGTTTTCAGCACGTGCTGTCACCTTTTTTATATTAGATCTTTCTTATGTATCCATGCATCGTGTTTACCATCGAAACCGAGCCAACGAACACGCACTCTGTCACCTTTGCGTTGTAACACCTTTTCCACTAGGTATACGTCGCCGACTTTGGACTTACTAATCTCGTGCTCGTAAAAACCACCTTTCAACACTTTGTTTAGATGATCTTTTAGCAGATAAGTGACGGGGATAGTAGTGGATTGTACTTTATCCACAGTGAATATTTCGTTAGTCCAATTTGGTGTATAACCTTTGGCGAACGTCATTTTGTGCTTACTTATACGAACACGGTCACCGACTTTAAATTTGGGTGGTTTCGTTGGACTGATTTTAGGCGCTGTGTTCTTCCTAATTCGTTCCAACACTATATGTTCGTTGGCATCATTCACTTCACTAGGTTTCATACCAATGGTTCTGTGTGTGGTATTGTTGTACGATTTCAGTAATGTAGGTAGTAGATCCAACCAGCGGTAGTGTCCTTGTTCGCTGAAAGCTCGATACATGTGTGTCTTCAGTGTGCGATTAAAACGTTCCACTATGGAAGCTTTTTTCTCACTGTAGGTTGAGTAATGTTTCACATTATACTTTTTTAGGAACGCTTGTACTGTGCTGTTGTAATACTCTTTCCCGTTGTCTGTCTGTAAATATTTCATTCGATTAGCAGTTAGTATAGGCTCTAGTGCGTGCTTTACTTCTTTTCCTGTCTTTGTTTTCAATGGTACAGCGTACGCGTACTTGCTAAACGCATTGATCACTGTCATCATGTACTTGTACCCTTTGTTCACTCGAGCGTATGGTATCATCTCCACAAGATCCGCCTGGTACAAGTCGTGTAGACCCTTCAATTCAACCGCGCGCCTAACGAAATTCCTTCTCGCTGCTCTGTGTAGCTCTAGAGCTATAGTCTTGCGTGCGTTGTTCATGGTTTAAGATACACTAACATAATACCGGCGTTAAAAATACTATATATATCTATAACAGTTTCTTTGTTTTTCAGTATTCACTCTCACGTCTGAATATCACCATGGCTGACCTTCAACAGAATCCAGAACATCAGCAGGAACAGGGACATCCTCAACAAGGTAAAAATTTACCAATTGTCTCTCTCTCTCTATAATTATGTAGCAAACCAAATTTGTTTGATATGAATTAACATATGATTCAACTCAGTCTAACACGTATAAGATAGTCTCTTGACGTTGTTTAGAAATTGATATGACGGAGAAAATTTTTTATGTTCTGACATAGGTTTGTCACCTTCTCCCCAATGTATTGTCTCTTGACATCGTTTAGAAATTGACATGACGGAGAAAATTTTTCATGTTCCACCATAGGTATGTCACCTTCTCTCCAATGAACTAATTCAATTCCACAACAAAAGCATTTAACTCTATCGTCTATGAATGACATACTATGTCCACAAACATCATAATTTAGCGGATAGTAGTAAAACCCGGCAAACGCTAACTCGTCGGGGCTGACAAACGTCACTTCCCAATACTTGAACGATTTTCTTCTTTCACTTTCAATGCTAAAATCAGGAGTAGCTGTCATCTTCACAGTTTGCAATAAACTAACGTATTACTAACGTGTACTATCTATTTACCTCAAACATGTGTGTGTGTATGTGTGTGTGTTATTCATCATTCCTATTAGCTAATACATGTGTTTCTATTGTTTCAGATATGACACGATTTTATATCGTGCGAAACAGTAGTATTAGAGGATCCCTCATAACGTTTAATTATCTGCCTGTGTACACGGACACAGAAGAAGATCAAGATATAGTACCGATAATGACCGAGGTGCGACCTTTATTGTGCAAGGATATTCTGGCAGAACAAGCACGTTTACGCAGTATCAAATGGCATATTGCGTGCAGGATACGTTTCACTAAAACAGTGTTAGATGGTGACAGCGGCGAAGAAAAAGTGGTAACCAAAGACGCCGTCTTCCACGGACGTTGTCGTACGTTGCTCACGAACGACAACAACGAGTTGAACTGTCTACTCGATGAATCCTACGATAAAATCATGAATAGCATATCCAATTTTACCCGTGATGGGAGCGGATGGTCGGTGGATGCTGTACTGAAGCTGGAACTAGTTGTTGGACGGTACCGGCCTCTAGCAGCGTCCTCCTACCTTCCAACCCCGCGAAAACTTGCACTCACCAAGGCAGTAGTCAACATCAATAACTCCCAAGATGAAATGTGTTTTCTATGGTCCGTACTAGCTCACATACACCCTCAACAAAAGCATAAAGACCGTGTTTCAAAATACCTCTTATTCAAAAACACAATAAATATGGCCGGTATCGAGTACCCTGTTTCTATAAACTCACTTTCTAAATTTGAAACACAGAATCCCAACATTTCTATAAACGTTTTCGGCTATGATATAGAAGACAATATCAGAAACGAATCAAAAAATGAGGTTTATCCGTTAAGAATTACCCCCAATAAGGACAGATTACATCACGTTAATCTTTTACTTCTGTCCGATACAAATAGCCGAAAACATTACTGTCTTATCAGTAGCATTAATAAATTGTTATCATCCCTTACAAAACACAAAGAAAAATCATTTTACTGTGACTACTGCCTGCATCGTTTCTCCACAGAACATGGTCTGTCCGATCATCTCCCCTACTGCACACCTTACGGCGAGCAGAAAACCAAAATGCCCACAGAGGAGGAGAAGTTTATGTCATTTAAAAATTACGCGCACTGTCTTAAAGTATCCTTTACCGTCTACGCCGACTTCGAGTCCCTCATCACTCCGCTTCAATCGTGTTAACCTGGTAACAACGTCCCGACGACAGTGCACGAGTTAGGTGAATTCTACTCAGTTGATAGCAACGGTGCCCGTCAGAAAATAACTTCTCCTCCTGTATCGTCCACATCATACGAAGGGATGCATATTCCGTCAGGTTTCTCCTATGCTATCGTCGATCACATGCACAGACTCTGGAGAGAGGCTAAAGTTTATCGAGGTGAAAACGTCGTAGACACTTTCTTCTCGTGGTTGATGAAAGACGCCGAGGATATGATGAAGGTAGTACGACATAACGTACAAATAATTATGTCCGATGATGACAATGTTGCATTCACTAACGCCACCGTTTGTCATTTGTGTGAGCGCCCTTTGACAGACGATGACAAGGTACGCAATCATTGTCATCTTACGGGGAAATTCTTGGGAGCAGCCCACAATAGCTGTAATCTAAGCTACAAGATGCCTCGTCATATCCCCGTCTTCTTTCACAACCTTCGTGGCTACGACTGTCACCATTTAATGCAGGGTTTAGGAAAATATAAGGACCAGCACGTATCCTGCATTGCAACATCCAGTGAGCGTTACGTGTCGTTCTCCCTGGGTCCCTTGCGTTTCGTAGACTCCTTTCAATTTCTTAATCGCTCTCTGGACACACTCGTTACCAATCTGTCCACGTCCGGGAGCCAATTTCCTTTGCTCAGAGAGGAAATGCTTAGACGGGGTTTCGATGAACAGACCAATCTGCTCGTACGCAAGGGGGTATACCCTTACGAGTACGTTGACAGTATTGATCGGTTCAACGAAACAAGTCTACCCGCTCGTGAACACTTTGATAACCGGTTGTTGGAATCGACTATTTCGGACGCAGATTACGAGCACGCACAAAACGTGTGGAGTGCATTCAATCTGCGTACGTTTGGAGATTACCACGATTTGTATTTGTTGACAGACGTAATGCTGCTGGCCGATGTCTTTGAAAGTTTCCGAGACATGGCCTTACGCGATTACTGCTTGGACCCGTGTCATTTTTACTCGCTTCCCGGACTCGCTTGGAACGCGATGCTAAAAATGACAGGGGTCGAATTAGAGCTGTTAACAGAGATAAATCTACATCTGTTCGTCGAGTCTGGGATTCGCGGAGGCTGCGCGATGATATCCAACCGTCATGCAGTCGCTAACAATCCTTTGATTCCAGATCAGTACGATGTATCGAAACCGACCTCCTTCATTCTGTATACGGACTGTAATAATTTATACGGTGCAGCCATGTCGCAACCACTCCCTTACGCAGACTTCCGATGGCTCGATCGTAACGAAATCGAGTCCTTGGACGTACGTAATGTGAGTGATGATTCCGACATCGGGTACATCCTCGAAGTCGACCTACACTATCCTGATACCTTACACGACCTGCATTCCGACTACCCGCTTGCACCTGTGCGTCAGCGCATAACACCCGATATCCTTTCGCCCTTTTCCAAACGTTTACATGAGAGTATATACAGATCATCGTATAACGAATCAGGGTCATCCGTAGAGAAGTTGTTAACAACTTTGGAGGACAAACAAAATTACGTTCTCCATTATCGAAATTTGAAATTGTATTTAAGTCTTGGCTTAGAGCTGAAAGCGACTCATAGGGTGTTGTGTTTTAAGCAAAGCGCTTGGTTGAAACCGTTTATCGATTTCAACACCCGCAAGAGGCAAGCAGCCGTCAACAGCTTTGAAAAAGACCTTTTCAAACTGATGAACAACGCCGTATACGGTAAGTCGCTGGAGAACGTACGGAAACATATAGACTTTGAACTAGTCTCGAATGAACGACGGCTTCAAAAACTAGTTTCCACACCTAGGCTAAAACGTATGATTCGTTATACGAACGATCTGGTGGGGCTCTCACTCCGTAAAAAATCCATTGTTCTTTCCCGTCCCGTGTATGTCGGCTTCACGGTGCTTGACGTTAGCAAAACGATAATGTACGACTTTCATTATCGTTATGCTGTCGCCAAGTACGGCCGCAACGTTAAATTGTTAATGACAGATACAGACAGTCTGATGTATAGCATTCAAACATCAGACTTGTATGCAGACATGAAGAAGGACCTACACGTTTTTGACACATCGGATTACCCTACGTCTCATCCTTGTTATAGCCTTAAGAACAAAAAGGTTGTCGGACTGTTCAAGGATGAAACGTGTGGTCGTCCTATTAGAGAATTCGTGGGTCTCCGAGCGAAATGTTATTCGTTCCTTGTGGCCCACGAAGATCCTACCAAAGAGTGTCAAAAACGTGTATGTAAAGGTGTGCCTCGAGTTGCGATTAAGAGGAGTCTGCGACACGATATGTATCGCAAGTGTCTCACTGATCATTGTCAGTTTTCTACCAGTGCGCTTTGTTTACGTAGCGATCATCATACGCTGTACACGATGCGTGTAAATAAGCAAGCGTTGTCACCGTATGATGATAAGCGCTATATATTAGACAATGGTCATGATACGCTTGCATACGGTCATTATCGAATACGACAACGCATCAACATGGAGAACGACGACGACGACACCTCCCCACCTACTAAAAAAATTCGTCTCCATGTATAGTAACCCCCTCAACACTTGTTTCTTTCGTCAGTTGACGTCTCTCGGTGCTTCAGTCCAGACGTCTGTAAACGTAAGTTCACATATTAATATCTCAACGATATTTGTATGTTTAAACATAATATATACATATATAGAGTTTGTAATGTGTGTGGTTTCTTTGTCTTACAGTATTATGAATAACACTGCAGTTATAATCGACTTCCAGTGCTTTATCGACGACAACCGAAAATATATTGTGAAGGAACTGTCAATCATGGACGTTCTGAGATTTGCTGGTAGACATTGGATTTTGACTCCACCTGCTACATCCGTTACGAATCCCAAATACGTTAGGACAAACCACTGGTTAACGTCAAATTATCATAGACTTAGATGGAGCGAAGGAGAGACACCGTACGACAATCTTGTTTCATTGTTAACATCACATACACGTATATATAAATATGTGTTTGTGAAGGGTTTTGAGAAAAAACGTTTTTTGCAATCAAAGATAATACACAATAATATCATCAATCTCGATGACTTTGGTTGTCCTAAAAACATACTGTATCTATTTCATGGAACAGAATGTCTTAGACATTTCAATTCTTCTGACCGTTGTGCCAACTATAAGGTGCATGCTATTCGGGAATGGATGATTCATGATTTTTGCTTTAAACAAACATTTTTAATGTAACAAATTTAGAAAGTAGGTCACCGCGAATGATGACATTTATATCTCTCTCTCATTCTGTTGTGGACATGTACATACATGCATAGCTGTAAGCAGTGACTATTTCCTTATGAAAATGGACTTTCCTAATGACATTGTTATATTTTTGGTGTCTCTAATTTCGTCTGTGGGACATGTTCATACATGCAAATGAAAGTGGGACACCGACGTTACCACCACCACTATCATATTGTACTGTCCTTTTGTGTCGAATATTCTTTGTTTGTCGAATATTGTTTGGTTCTCTCTCGCTTGATACAGACGTGTTCACTAGTGTCTTCTAATAATGTCGTTTCTTGTAAAGTTTAATGCTGTAAGTGCTATCGAGTACAAACGATGTTCAGAATTGACAGTGAATAAAAAATATCCCATCATGGTCTTAACAAATGTGGACACAAAATATGGGAACTCTGTGCTTGCTACGTTGGAGGATGGTGACCGCCAGTATCGTGTCTATCTTCCCAAGAGGTATGCAGGTGTCTTCACGAATGAGGAGCTCAGACATATCAAACCTAAAGAACTACATTTAGTGTATCGAGGGACGAGAAATCAAACAACACAAGTAGAGATTGAGTCCTAACGTCGTAAGTAGCAATCGTGTTAACAAACAATTTATTGATGTGTGTGTGTGTGTGTGTGTGTGTGTAGTTTCAACTCTCTGTACTTAACACTTTAATAATTGAATTTGTATGTACATGATAAATGTATCATTGATTCTACAAGTTTCGTTGAATAATAGTTGGTTCGATTAGAAATTATTTGAAAGTACATTAACTTATGCGATAAATGTATCATTGATTCTAAGCAGTATTTACAAATTTCCAGTGAATAATATTTGGTTTGGTTTGATTAGAAATTATTTGAAAGTACATTAACTTATGAAAATGACATATACTTGAAAAAGTTTACTTACTTAACGCATTTGATTCTTTCCACTAACTGTGTGTGTGTGTGTGTGTGTGTGCATGTGATAATTGAATATTATCGTATCAGTGATTCTAATATCGACTGTATTGTTATGTTACAGATAAACTTCCTTGTGAACTGTATCTACACGTGAAATTATTATTTAAAAATCTTACAATGTCAAAAATTATTATTAATATTGTATTTATTTTATATAACAATGTTTGTTTGTGATATATATATTTAATCAATGTAAAATGTATTTTTGAATAATTGTATAAAATGTATTTTGAATAATTGTATTATAACGGTTTGTAAACTATATTTTAAGTTTGTGTACAGTGCTGTAAATATATATTTAATCATTTAAAACAATATTATTATTAATATTTTATATATAACAATGTTTGTGATATATATATATATATATTTAATCAATGTAAAATGTATTTTTTTGATTAATTGTATTATAGCGGTTTGTAAACTATATTTTAAGTTTGTGTACAGTGTTGTAAATATATATATATTTATTTATTTAAAACAAATTATGGTTTATTTTAATTTATTTCGTTATAAACCTCCGAATATGCATGCAATTATTTGTATAGTAATCAGAAATGTGTGAGAGAGACATTTTAATAATTTGTAGGTTGTATCTTACAATCATGAAAAAATTATTATTTAAACTGGTAATTGTTTTATTAAAATCTTACAATGACGAAATATTATTATTTCATTGTTTACGATATATATATTTAATGCAAAAAAATGAATTTTTAAAATTACAATCGTCTGTAAACTATATTTAAGTTTGTGTACACATACAAATCGTTTGAATAAGGGAATTCTTGTCAACGTTTGCAGCGAGAGAGAGAGACATATACAATGTGTGTATGTGTACACAAAACTTTTGAAAATACCTTATTTCAAGGAGATTTTTTATGCGTAACACTTTACCACACACACAGACTTGGCAGTATATTAATTTCTAAATCGTGGTCAATGACTGTCATGTGTCAAAAAAAAATTATAAGTAGGACGCAACGAGGTAGGTGATAAATATATATTTCCTGGTGATTACATTTTAGTATCGCTACTTACAATAATCCATAAGTAGCACAACGCTTATGTAAAACTGATGACATAAAGAGAGAGTTTATATCGTGATCGACAACTGTGTCTAGAGACAAAGAGAGAGGAGGGGAGAGAGAGTTGATATCGAAGTCGTCAACAATTTACTATAATATAGTTTGAATTTCCCACCGAAGAAAAAAAAATGTTGGCAGATCTGTTCTATACACACAATAATGCAGGATTGGTAACCCTGATCATATATTTTAATATACACTATAATACACACACATATCAAGTTTGAACCCATACATAGGTTGGTAAACCTGATCATATAGATTTAATATACATTATAACACACAACAAATTTGAACTCATGCAAGGTTGGTAACCCTGATCATATATTTAATATATACACTATAATGCATCAAGTCGGAACCCCCCACCATAGGTTGGTAAACCTGATCATATAGATTTAATATACATTATAACACACAACAAATTTGAACTCATGCAAGGTTGGTAACCCTGATCATATATTTAATATATACACTATAATGCATCAAGTGATAGAAAGTGAAAATGATCTAAGCTCGCGAAAGGCGGCATATAAAAAAATAAAAAATTATATTCGCGGATGCTGTGGTCCAGATACGCGAAAAAGTCGCGGATCTTGACACAGACCAGCGAAAAAGTCGCGGATGCTGTGGTCCAGTAGAAAGTGAAAGTGATCTAGGCTCGCGAAAGGCTGCATATAAAAAATTATATTCACGGAAATTCGCGGATGCTGTGGTGCAGCGGTGGTGGGGAGAGCGTGGGAAAAAATCTTGGACCGCGGGAACGGCGGCGTCTCTTTGATCTTGTTTTTTATCGTTTTTAAGTTTTTTAAGAAAGGCGGCATTCCTTTGTGGGTCAGGAACCCCATTTTCCCCCTACTGACAGATTGATTAGATTGGCCTATCCTGAAGCACCAGAAGACTTCCGAAAAGGTTTACGGTGCAGAAATTTATTGATGGCATCGGAGATTGTGAACTTCAGCAAGTGTTACGAATGGCAAGACACCGAGATAGCTCAGAAGCTCTTGTTCACGCCCTAGAGTTTGAAGCTGCCAAGTCAGCGTCCCGCTACATTAATGGGTTTGTGCCATCACGTTGCAGTCAGAAGATCCCTGTATCTCATTACCGTTACGATGGGTGCAGGAAAACAGTGTTGTCGGACAAACAATTCAAAAGTTCAAGAGAGTCGCAACGATTTGAAAAAGACAGAAGACCGAAATGTTACAACTGTGGAAAACGTGGTCATCTACAGGTAGACTGTTGGGAGAAGAAGATACCGAGAGAAGAGACTGATCGCACCAATTGGAGAAGTAAATGCCCAGAACAGCACACAGTTTCCACGCTACATAAGATCAGTGGAAACTTGATTGTTAATGGATTTGCGGATGGTAAACCAACATCATTTACAGTTGACACGGGCGCAACAGTGTCCATTGTGCGCCCTGACTTAGTCTGTAACCGCATCCTCTAATTAGCTCTTGTACAATACAGACTGTGACTGGAAGCCCCGTCAAGGTGCTAGGAAAGGTAGGCGTACGTGTACGCCTGGGCCTTCTCGAGTTTAGCCACCAAATGCTCGTTGCAGACATTGTCGATGAAGTGATTCTTGGCACGGACATTATGAATGCCTACGGATTCTTTGTGGACATAAGAGAGAATGTCCTGTGTGTCGGCCAAGAGGAGATAAAGCTTTCCATGGCTAAAACGACAGGGTCTACCAACCATTCGAATAAGCGAGTGGCATTAGTCGAAGAAAAATTCAACAAGTCTGGTCGAGAGGAACCTTCCCTGTTGCCAGCGGAAATGGAGGAAGAACTAGCAGAGTAAATACAAATAAGTATAAGGACAAAAGAAGTGATTGGAAAGCCAACTATGGGTGTCGAGACAAAACTCTTGCTTGTTCCTGAGCGCCCGAGGGTAAAGTGGCTGAAGATGAGGTTACGCAAGAGGTTGTTGACCGAGGATCAAACAGACTTGGATCTGCCAGTGGCATTTCGGTCATCAGTACATGCCGCAACAGGAGTGATTCCAGCGAAACTAGTGGTTGCGCTAAAGACTCGCATTCCGGGGAACGTGGTGTTCGGATCACACGAGACTGAATTCGAAGAACGGAAAAATTATCCTTCGCAAGGACGTCCACCTAGATCGCCTGGTCGAGTATTACTTCGGAGGCGCTTTGCCAGCTCGGGACGAAGAACAGGCTTAAGGAGGGGGCAGTGCTACGACAGCACCGAACAATCTACGCGTTTATCGAATATGCCAGAAGGATCTCGATGTAAGCGTGTGGTGTACGTGCTACTAGACGCATTTTGCGAGAATCTTCTCGACTGTGCCGGGCTTCGCTCGGGCGCTCGGACTGTGTCAAGGCCATAGTAATTACGTACCGGTAGTTCACGAGAGATAAGACGCAGTTTGGAAGCTTCTGGTGTGTGAGCGTGACTATAAATACATCAGGTAGCGGCCTTAGTTTTCAGATCCATGCGAGATATTGGATAGTGCGGCTCGAGAGTATTAGTGCGGTATATTTCCAGAGCGGTTCGAGTTATTACTGTGTACGTTCAAGTAGTTATTATTGAAGTGTTGCGTTTTATATTCGGACGGTATAATTGTAATACAATTGAGTTTTAATATTAGTGGACATTTTATTGCGTGTGAACAGTTTTCATTTGATTTGTTGTAGAGACTGTGTTGTTAATTACGAACTGTTTTACTGTAACAATTAAAGGTGTGATTAGTGACTTGATTGGTGTCTTGTACTTATTTTATTTCCACTGTACCTACGACGATCGAGTAGACCGTCGTAACAGTGGTGTCAGAACTGGGATAGAACGGTTAACAGTGGAAACAGCGGACACTTTGTACAAGACGAGTGAGATTCGTAATTAATCGATAAACAATGGATGCCAGTCAGATGATGGAAAATTTACAGGCGCTGCTGTTGCAGACAGAAAAACGACAGGATGAGAAACTCAGACAGGAGGCGGAAGAAGCAGAAAGACGACAAAAAGAAGAACGTAGACAAGAAAGAGAAGAAGCAGAAAACCGACAGAATGAAAAACGTAAGCAAGAAGCAGATAAAACGGAAGCTCTCTTTGAAGTTATGGAGAAACAGTTGCAAGAACACTGTACCGCAGAATTGGGTATCCTACGAGGTGAGCTTAATAAACAAGTTACTAAAATATCTGAGGTACAAGAATCAATGACATTAAAAATAGCTGAAGTAGAAAAATCTGTCTTGATTGTTGAAGAATCGATGTCTACAAAAATAACTGTTATAGAAGAATCTGTGTCAAATAAAATATCTGCAGTAGAAAACTCAATGGCAAACATAAGAGAACAAATTAAAAGTGAAGTCGAACAGTGCATGAAGATTCAACCAAAAAAAATATCTGAACAGACTGTACCAGTGATAAAGACAGAAAAAGACACAGAAAATAAGTTTGATTCCAGCGAAACTAGTGGTTGCGCTAAAGACTCGCATTCCTGGGAACGTGGTGTTCGGATCACACGAGACTGAATTCGAAGAACGGAAAAATTATCCTTCGCAAGGACGTCCACCTAGATCGCCTGGTCGAGTATTACTTCGGAGGCGCTTTGCCAGCTCGGGACGAAGAACAGGCTTAAGGAGGGGGCAGTGCTACGACAGCACAGAACAATCTACGCGTTTATCGAATATGCCAGAAGGATCTCGATGTAAGCGTGTAGTGTACGTGCTACTAGACGCATTTTGCGAGAATCTTCTCGACTGTGCCGGGCTTCGCTCGGGCGCTCGGACTGTGTCAAGGCCGTATTAATTACGTAGTTCACGAGAGATAAGACGCAGTTTCGAAGCTTCTGGTGTGTGAGCGTGACTATAAATACATCGGGTAGCGGCCTTAGTTTTCAGTTCCATGCGAGATATTGGATAGTGCGGCTCGAGAGTATTAGTGCGGTATATTTCCAGAGCGGTTCGAGTTATTACTGTGTACGTTCAAGTAGTTATTATTGAAGTGTTGCGTTTTATATTTGGACGGTATAATTGTAATACAATTAAGTTTTAATATTAGTGGACATTTTATTGCGTGTGAGCAGTTTTAATTTGATTTGTTGTAGAGACTGTGTTGTTAATTACGAACTGTTTTACTGTAAGAATTGAAGGTGTGATTAGTGACTTGATTGGTGTCTTGTATTTATTTTATTTCCACTGTACCTACGACGATCGAATAGACCGTCGTAACAGTGGTGTCAGAACTGGGATAGAACGGTTAACAGTGGAAACAGCGGACACTTTGTACAAGACGAGTGAGATTCGTAATTAATCGATAAACAATGGATGCCAGTCAGATGATGGAAAATTTACAGGCGCTGCTGTTGCAGACAGAAAAACGACAGGATGAGAAACTCAGACAGGATGCGGAAGAAGCAGAAAGACGACAAAAAGAAGAACGAAGACAAGAAAGAGAAGAAGCAGAAAAACGACAGGATGAAAAACGTAAGCAAGAAGCAGATAAAACGGAAGCTCTCTTTGAAGTTATGGAGAAACAGTTGCAAGAACACTGTACCGCAGAATTGGGTATCCTACGAGGTGAGCTTAATAAACAAGTTACTAAAATATCTGAGGTACAAGAATCAATGACATTAAAAATAGCTGAAGTAGAAAAATCTGTCTTGATTGTTGAAGAATCGATGTCTACAAAAATAACTGTTATAGAAGAATCTGTGTCAAATAAAATATCTGCAGTAGAAAACTCAATGGCAAACATAAGAGAACAAATTAAAAGTGAAGTCGGACAGTGCATGAAGATTCAACCAAAACAAATATCTGAACAGACTGTACCAGTGATAAAGACAGAAAAAGACACAGAAAATAAGTTAATAGAGAAAGTCACTTTGCCTGCAGTAGGGACAGTTCATGTCAAAACTCCAACCTTTGACGGAAGCAGTCACTGGGCAACGTATCTCCGCTAATTTGAAGCTGCTGCATGCGCAAATAATTGGACAGAGAAAGACAAGGCTGTTTCACTTGTTCTTGCATTAAAAGGACCCGCGGCAGAATTACTACAGAAAGTGCCACCTGAAAGCCAGAACATCTATGCCGAGTTGATAAATCTCTAGAATTACGCTACGGTGATAAACATTTGCGAGAGTTGTACTACGCTCAGTTGAGAACAAGACGACAACGTTCCGGGGAAAGTCTTCAAGAATTTGAAGCAAGTATCGACAGATTGATTAGATTGGCCTATCCTGAAGCACCAGAAGACTTCCGAAAATGTTTACGGTGCAGACATTTATTGATGGCATCGGAGATTGTGAACTTCAGCAACTGTTACGAATGGCAAGACAACGAGATAGCTCAGAAGCTCTTGTTCACGCCCTAGAGTTTGAAGCTGCCAAGTCAGCGTCCCGCTACATTAATGGGTTTGTGCCATCACGTTGCAGTCAGAAGATCCCTGTATCACATTTCCGTTACGATGGGTGCAGAAAAGCAGTGTTGTCGGACAAACAATTCAAAAGTTCAAGAGAGTCGCAACGATTTGAAAAAGACAGAAGACAGGAATGTTACAACTGTGGAAAACGTGGTCATCTACAGGTAGACGGTTGGGAGAAGAAGATACCGAGAGAAGAGACTGATCGCACCAATTGGAGAAGTAAAGGCCCAGAACAGCACACAGTTTCCACGCTACATAAGATCAGTGGAAACTTGATTGTTAATGGATTTGCGGATGTTAAACCAACATCATTTACAGTTGACACGGGCGCAACAGTGTCCATTGTGCGCCCTGACTTAGTCTGTAACCGCATCCTCTAATTAGCTCTTGTACAATACAGACTGTGACTGGAAGCCCCGTCAAGGTGCTAGGAAAGGTAGACGTACGTGTACGCCTGGGTCTTCTCGAGTTTAGCCACCAAATGCTCGTTGCAGACTTTGTCGATGAAGTGATTCTTGGCACGGACATTATGAATGCCTTAGGATTCGTTGTTGACTTAAGAGAGAATGTCCTGTGTGTCGGCCAAGAGGAGATAAAGCTATCCATGGCTAATACGACAGGGTCTACCAACCATTCGAATAAGCGAGTGGCATTAGTCGAAGAAAAAGTCAACAAGTCTGGTCAAGAGGAACCTTCCCTGTTGCCAGCGGAAATGGAGGAAGAACTAGCAGAGTAAATACAAATAAGTATAAAGACAAAAGAAGTGATTGGAAAGCCAACTATGGGTGTCGAGACAAAACTCTTGCTTGTTCCTGAGCGCCCGAGGGTAAAGTGGCTGAAGATGAGGTTACGCAAGAGGTTGTTGACCGAGGATCAAACAGACTCGGATCAGCCAGTGGTATTTCGGTCATCAGTACATGCCGCAACAGGAGTGATTCCAGCGAAACTAGTGGTTGCGCAAAAGACTTGCATTCCTGGTAACGTGGTGTTCGGATCACACGAGACTGAATTCGAAGAACGGAAAAATTATCCTTCGCAAGGACGTCCACCTAGATCGCCTGGTCGAGTATTACTTCGGAGGCGCTTTGCCAGCTCGGGACGTAGAACAGGCTTAAGGAGGGGGCAGTGCTACGACAGCACAGAACAATCTACGCGTTTATCGAATATGCCAGAAGAATCTCGATGTAAGCGTGTGGTGTACGTGCTACTAGACGCATTTTGAAAGAATATTCTCGACTGTGCAGGGCTTCGCTCGGGCGCTCCGACTGTGTCAAGGCCGTAGTAATTACGTAGTTTACGAGAGATAAGACGCAGTTTGGAAGCTTCTGGTGTGTGAGCGTGACTATAAATACATCGGGTAGCGGCCTTAGTTTTCAGATCCATGCGAGATATTGGACAGTGCGGCTCGAGAGTATTAGTGCGGTATATTCCCAGAGCGGTTCGAGTTATTACTGTGTACGTTCAAGTAGTTATTATTGAAGTGTTGCGTTTTATATTCGGACGGTATAATTGTAATACAATTGAGTTTTAATATTAGTGGACATTTTATTGCGTGTGAACAGTTTTCATTTGATTTGTTGTAGAGACTGTGTTGTTAATTACGAACTGTTTTACTGTAACAATTAAAGGTGTGATTAGTGACTTGATTGGTGTCTTGTACGTATTTTATTTCCACTGTACCTACGACGATCGAGTAGACCGTCGTAACAGTGGTGTCAGAACTGGGATAGAACGGTTAACAGTGGAAACAGCGGACACTTTGTACAAGACGAGTGAGATTCGTAATTAATCGATAAACAATGGATGCCAGTCAGATGATGGAAAATTTACAGGCGCTGCTGTTGCAGACAGAAAAACGACAGGATGAGAAACGCAGACAGGAGGCGGAAGAAGCAGAAAGACGACAAAAAGAAGAACGAAGACAAGAAAGAGAAGAAGCAGAAAAACGACAGGATGAAAAACGTAAGCAAGAAGCAGATAAAACCGAAGCTCTCTTTGAAGTTATGGAGAAACAGTTGCAAGAACACAGTACCGCAGAATTGGGTATCCTACGAGGTGAGCTTAATAAACAAGTTAGTAAAATATCTGAGGTACAAGAATCAATGACATTAAAAATAGCTGAAGTAGAAAAATCTGTCTTGATTGTTGAAGAATCGATGTCTACAAAAATAACTGTTATAGAAGAATCTGTGTCAAATAAAATATCTGCAGTAGAAAACTCAATGGCAAACATAAGAGAACAAATTAAAAGTGAAGTCGAACAGTGCATGAAGATTCAAACAAAACAAATATCTGAACAGACTGTACCAGTGATAAAGACAGAAAAAGACACAGAAAATAAGTTAATAGAGAAAGTCACATTGCCTGCAGTAGGGACAGTTCATGTCAAAACTCCAACCTTTGACGGAAGCAGTCACTGGGCAACGTATCTCCGCCAATTTGAAGCTGCTGCATGCGCAAATAATTGGACAGAGAAAGACAAGGCTGTTTCACTTGTTCTTGCATTAAAAGGACCCGCGGCAGAATTACTACAGACAGTGCCACCTGACAGCCAGAACATCTATGCCGAGTTGATAAAAGCTCTAGAATTACGCTACGGTGATAAACATTTGCGAGAGGTGTACTACGCTCAGTTGAGAACAAGACGACAACGTTCCGGGGAAAGTCTTCAAGAATTTGAAACAAGTATCGACAAATTGATTAGATTGGCCTATCCTGAAGCACCAGAAGACTTCCGAAAAGGTTTACGGTGCAGACATTTATTGATGGCATCGGAGATTGTGAACTTCAGCAAGTGTTACGAATGGCAAGACACCGAGATAGCTCAGAAGCTCTTGTTCACGCCCTAGAGTTTGAAGCTGCCAAGTCAGCGTCCCGCTACATTAATGGGTTTGTGCCATCACGTTGCAGTCAGAAGATCCCTGTATCACATTTCCGTTACGATGGGTGCAGAAAAACAGTGTTGTCGGACAAACAATTCAAAAGTTCAAGAGAGTCGCAACGATTTGAAAAAGACAGAAGACAGGAATGTTACAACTGTGGAAAACGTGGTCATCTACAGGTAGACTGTTGGGAGAAGAAGATACCGAGAGAAGAGACTGATCGCACCAATTGGAGAAGTAAAGGCCCAGAACAGCACACAGTTTCCACGCTACATAAGATCAGTGGAAATTTGATTGTTATGGATTTGCGGATGGTAAACCAACATCATTTACAGTTGACACGGGCGCAACAGTGTCCATTGTGCGCCCTGACTTAGTCTGTAACCGCATCCTCTAATTATCTCTTGTACAATACAGACTGTGACTGGAGGCCCCGTCAAGGTGCTAGGAAAGGTAGACGTACGTGTACTCCTGGGTCTTCTCGAGTTTAGCCACCAAATGCTCGTTGCAGACATTGTCGATGAAGTGATTCTTGGCACGGACATTATGAATGCCTTAGGATTCGTTGTGCACTTAAGAGAGAATGTCCTGTGTGTCGGCCAAGAGGAGATAAAGCTTTCCATGGCTAAAACGACAGGGTCTACCAACCATTCGAATAAGCGAGTGGCATTAGTCGAAGAAAAAGTCAACAAGTCGGGTCAAGAGGAACCTTCCCTGTTGCCAGCGGAAATGGAGGAAGAACTAGCAGAGTCTTACAAATAAGTATAAAGACAAAAGAAGTGATTGGAAAGCCAACTATGGGTGTCGAGACAAAACTCTTGCTTGTTCCTGAGCGCCCGAGGGTAAAGTGGCTGAAGATGAGGTTACGCAAGAGGTTGTTGACCGAGGATCAAACAGACTCGGATCAGCCAGTGGTATTTCGGTCATCAGTACATGACGCAACGGGAGTGATTCCAGCAAAACTAGTGGTTGCGCAAAAGACTCGCATTCCTGGGAACGTGGTGTTCGGATCACACGAGACTGAATTCGAAGAACGTAAAAATTATCCTTCGCAAGGACGTCCACCTAGATCGCCTGGTCGAGTATTACTTCGGAGGCGCTTTGCCAGCTCGGGACGTAGAACAGGCTTAAGGAGGGGGCAGTGCTACGACAGCACAGAACAATCTACGCGTTTATCGAATATGCCAGAAGGATCTCGATGTAAGCGTGTGGTGTACGTGCTACTAGACGCATTTTGCGAGAATATTCTCGACTGTGCCGGGCTTCGCTCGGGCGCTGGGACTGTGTGAAGGCCGTAGTAATTACGTAGTTTACGAGAGATAAGACGCAGTTTGGAAGCTTCTGGTGTGTGAGCGTGACTATAAATACATCGGGTAGCGGCCTTAGTTTTCAGATCCATGCGAGATATTGGACAGTGCGGCTCGACAGTATTAGTGCGGTATATTTCCAGAGCGGTTCGAGTTATTACTGTGTACGTTCAAGTAGTTATTATTGAAGTGTTGCGTTTTATATTCGGACGGTATAATTGTAATACAATTGAGTTTTAATATTAGTGGACATTTTATTGCGTGTGAACAGTTTTCATTTGATTTGTTGTAGAGACTGTGTTGTTAATTACGAACTGTTTTACTGTAACAATTAAAGGTGTGATTAGTGACTTGATTGGTGTCTTGTACGTATTTTATTTCCACTGTACCTACGACGATCGAGTAGACCGTCGTAACAGTGGTGTCAGAACTGGGATAGAACGGTTAACAGTGGAAACAGCGGACACTTTGTACAAGACGAGTGAGATTCGTAATTAATCGATAAACAATGGATGCCAGTCAGATGATGGAAAATTTACAGGCGCTGCTGTTGCAGACAGAAAAACGACAGGATGAGAAACTCAGACAGGAGGCGGAAGAAGCAGAAAGACGACAAAAAGAAGAACGAAGACAAGAAAGAGAAGAAGCAGAAAAACGACAGGATGAAAAACGTAAGCAAGAAGCAGATAAAACCGAAGCTCTCTTTGAAGTTATGGAGAAACAGTTGCAAGAACACAGTACCGCAGAATTGGGTATCCTACGAGGTGAGCTTAATAAACAAGTTAGTAAAATATCTGAGGTACAAGAATCAATGACATTAAAAATAGCTGAAGTAGAAAAATCTGTCTTGATTGTTGAAGAATCGATGTCTACAAAAATAACTGTTATAGAAGAATCTGTGTCAAATAAAATATCTGCAGTAGAAAACTCAATGGCAAACATAAGAGAACAAATTAAAAGTGAAGTCGAACAGTGCATGAAGATTCAAACAAAACAAATATCTGAACAGACTGTACCAGTGATAAAGACAGAAAAAGACACAGAAAATAAGTTAATAGAGAAAGTCACATTGCCTGCAGTAGGGACAGTTCATGTCAAAACTCCAACCTTTGACGGAAGCAGTCACTGGGCAACGTATCTCCGCCAATTTGAAGCTGCTGCATGCGCAAATAATTGGACAGAGAAAGACAAGGCTGTTTCACTTGTTCTTGCATTAAAAGGACCCGCGGCAGAATTACTACAGACAGTGCCACCTGACAGCCAGAACATCTATGCCGAGTTGATAAAAGCTCTAGAATTACGCTACGGTGATAAACATTTGCGAGAGGTGTACTACGCTCAGTTGAGAACAAGACGACAACGTTCCGGGGAAAGTCTTCAAGAATTTGAAACAAGTATCGACAAATTGATTAGATTGGCCTATCCTGAAGCACCAGAAGACTTCCGAAAAGGTTTACGGTGCAGACATTTATTGATGGCATCGGAGATTGTGAACTTCAGCAAGTGTTACGAATGGCAAGACACCGAGATAGCTCAGAAGCTCTTGTTCACGCCCTAGAGTTTGAAGCTGCCAAGTCAGCGTCCCGCTACATTAATGGGTTTGTGCCATCACGTTGCAGTCAGAAGATCCCTGTATCACATTTCCGTTACGATGGGTGCAGAAAAACAGTGTTGTCGGACAAACAATTCAAAAGTTCAAGAGAGTCGCAACGATTTGAAAAAGACAGAAGACAGGAATGTTACAACTGTGGAAAACGTGGTCATCTACAGGTAGACTGTTGGGAGAAGAAGATACCGAGAGAAGAGACTGATCGCACCAATTGGAGAAGTAAAGGCCCAGAACAGCACACAGTTTCCACGGTACATAAGATCAGTGGAAACTTGATTGTTATGGATTTGCGGATGGTAAACCAACATCATTTACAGTTGACACGGGCGCAACAGTGTCCATTGTGCGCCCTGACTTAGTCTGTAACCGCATCCTCTAATTATCTCTTGTACAATACAGACTGTGACTGGAGGCCCCGTCAAGGTGCTAGGAAAGGTAGACGTACGTGTACTCCTGGGTCTTCTCGAGTTTAGCCACCAAATGCTCGTTGCAGACATTGTCGATGAAGTGATTCTTGGCACGGACATTATGAATGCCTTAGGATTCGTTGTGCACTTAAGAGAGAATGTCCTGTGTGTCGGCCAAGAGGAGATAAAGCTTTCCATGGCTAAAACGACAGGGTCTACCAACCATTCGAATAAGCGAGTGGCATTAGTCGAAGAAAAAGTCAACAAGTCGGGTCAAGAGGAACCTTCCCTGTTGCCAGCGGAAATGGAGGAAGAACTAGCAGAGTAAATACAAATAAGTATAAAGACAAAAGAAGTGATTGGAAAGCCAACTATGGGTGTCGAGACAAAACTCTTGCTTGTTCCTGAGCGCCCGAGGGTAAAGTGGCTGAAGATGAGGTTACGCAAGAGGTTGTTGACCGAGGATCAAACAGACTCGGATCAGCCAGTGGTATTTCGGTCATCAGTACATGACGCAACGGGAGTGATTCCAGCAAAACTAGTGGTTGCGCAAAAGACTCGCATTCCTGGGAACGTGGTGTTCGGATCACACGAGACTGAATTCGAAGAACGTAAAAATTATCCTTCGCAAGGACGTCCACCTAGATCGCCTGGTCGAGTATTACTTCGGAGGCGCTTTGCCAGCTCGGGACGTAGAACAGGCTTAAGGAGGGGGCAGTGCTACGACAGCACAGAACAATCTACGCGTTTATCGAATATGCCAGAAGGATCTCGATGTAAGCGTGTGGTGTACGTGCTACTAGACGCATTTTGCGAGAATATTCTCGACTGTGCCGGGCATCGCTCGGGCGCTGGGACTGTGTGAAGGCCGTAGTAATTACGTAGTTTACGAGAGATAAGACGCAGTTTGGAAGCTTCTGGTGTGTGAGCGTGACTATAAATACATCGGGTAGCGGCCTTAGTTTTCAGATCCATGCGAGATATTGGACAGTGCGGCTCGAGAGTATTAGTGCGGTATATTTCCAGAGCGGTTCGAGTTATTACTGTGTACGTTCAAGTAGTTATTATTGAAGTGTTGCGTTTTATATTCGGACGGTATAATTGTAATACAATTGAGTTTTAATATTAGTGGACATTTTATTGCGTGTGAACAGTTTTCATTTGATTTGTTGTAGAGACTGTGTTGTTAATTACGAACTGTTTTACTGTAACAATTAAAGGTGTGATTAGTGACTTGATTGGTGTCTTGTACTTATTTTATTTCCACTGTACCTACGACGATCGAGTAGACCGTCGTAACAGTGGTGTCAGAACTGGGATAGAACGGTTAACAGTGGAAACAGCGGACACTTTGTACAAGACGAGTGAGATTCGTAATTAATCGGTAAACAATGGATGCCAGTCAGATGATGGAAAATTTACAGGCGCTGCTGTTGCAGACAGAAAAACGACAGGATGAGAAACGCAGACAGGAGACGGAAGAAGCAGAAAGACGACAAAAAGAAGAACGAAGACAAGAAAGAGAAGAAGCAGAAAAACGACAGGATGAAAAACGTAAGCAAGAAGCAGATAAAACGGAAGCTCTCTTTGAAGTAATGGAGAAACAGTTGCAAGAACACAGTACCGCAGAATTGGGTATCCTACGAGGTGAGCTTAATAAACAAGTTAGTAAAATAAGATTCGTTGTGGACTTAAGAGAGAATGTCCTGTGTGTCGGCTAAGAGGAGATAAAGCTTTCCATGGCTAATACGACAGGGTCTACCAACCATTCGAATAAGCGAGTGGCATTAGTCGAAGAAAAAGTCAACAAGTCTGGTCAAGAGGAACCTTCCCTGTTGCCAGCGGAAATGGAGGAAGAACTAGCAGAGTAAATACAAATAAGTATAAAGACAAAAGAAGTGATTGGAAAGCCAACTATGGGTGTCGAGACAACACTCTTGCTTGTTCCTGAGCGCCCGAGGGTAAAGTGGCTGAAGATGAGGTTACGCAAGAGGTTGTTGACCGAGGTTCAAACAGACTCGGATCAGCCAGTGGTATTTCAGTCATCAGTACATGACGCAACGGGAGTGATTCCAGCGAAACTAGTGGTTGAGCAAAAGACTCGCATTCCTGGGAAGGTGTGTTCGGATCACACGAGACTGAATTCGAAGAACGGAAAAATTATCCTTCGCAAGGACGTCCACCTAGATCGCCTGGTCGAGTATTACTTCGGAGGCGCTTGCCAGCTCGGGACGAAGAACAGGCTTAAGGAGGGGGCAGTGCTACGACAGCACAGAACAATCTACGCGTTTATCGAATATGCCAGAAGGATCTTGATGTAAGCGTGTGGTGTACGTGCTACTAGACGCATTTTGCGAGAATCTTCTCGACTGTGCCGGGCTTCGCTCGGGCGCTCGGACTGTGTCAAGGCCGTAGTAATTACGTAGTTCACGAGAGATAAGACGCAGTTTGGAAGCTTCTGGTGTGTGAGCGTGACTATAAATACATCGGGTAGCGGCCTTAGTTTTCAGTTCCATGCGAGATATTGGACAGTGCGGCTCGAGAGTATTAGTGCGGTATATTTCCAGAGCGGTTCGAGTTATTACTGTGTACGTTCAAGTGGTTATTATTGAAGTTTTGCGTTTTATATTCGGACGGTATAATTGTAATACAATTGAGTTTTAATATTAGTGGACATTTTATTGCGTGTGAACAGTTTTCATTTGATTTGTTGTAGAGACTGTGTTGTTAATTACGAACTGTTTTACTGTAACAATTAAAGGTGTGATTAGTGACTTGATTGGTGTCTTGTACTTATTTTATTTCCACTGTACCTACGACGATCGAGTAGACCGTCGTAACAGTGGTGTCAGAACTGGGATAGATCGGTTAACAGTGGAAACAGCGGACACTTTGTACAAGACGAGTGAGATTCGTAATTAATCGATAAACAATGGATGCCAGTCAGATGATGGAAAATTTACAGGCGCTGCTGTTGCAGACAGAAAAACGACAGGATGAGAAACGCAGACAGGAGGCGGAAGAAGCAGAAAGACGACAAAAAGAAGAACGAAGACAAGAAAGAGAAGAAGCAGAAAAACGACAGGATGAAAAACGTAAGCAAGAAGCAGATAAAACGGAAGCTCTCTTTGAAGTTATGGAGAAACAGTTGCAAGAACACAGTACCGCAGAATTGGGTATCCTACGAGGTGAGCTTAATAAACAAGTTACTAAAATATCTGAGGTACAAGAATCAATGACATTAAAAATAGCTGAAGTAGAAAAATCTGTCTTGATTGTTGAAGAATCGATGTCTACAAAAATAACTGTTATAGAAGAATCTGTGTCAAATAAAATATCTGCAGTAGAAAACTCAATGGCAAACATAAGAAAACAAATTAAAAGTGAAGTCGGACAGTGCATGAAGATTCAGCCAAAACAAATATCTGAACAGACTGTACCAGTGATAAAGACAGAAAAAGACACAGAAAATAAGTTAATAGAGAAAGTCACATTGCCTGCAGTAGGGACAGTTCATGTCAAAACTCCAACCTTTGACGGAAGCAGTCACTGGGCAACGTATCTCCGCCAATTTGAAGCTGCTGCATGCGCAAATAATTGGACAGAGAAAGACAAGGCTGTTTCACTTGTTCTTGCATCAAAAGGACCCGCGGCAGAAATACTACAGAAAGTGCCACCTGACAACCAGAACATCTATGCCGAGTTGATAAAAGCTCTAGAATTACGCTACGGTGATAAACATTTGCGAGAGGTGTACTACGCTCAGTTGAGAACAAGACGACAACGTTCCGGGGAAAGTCTTCAAGAATTTGAAGCAAGTATCGACAGATTGATAAGATTGGCCTATCCTGAAGCACCAGAAGACTTCCGAAAAGGTTTACGGTGCAGACATTTATTGATGGCATCGGAGATTGTGAACTTCAGCAAGTGTTACGAATGACAAGACACCGAGATAGCTCAGAAGCTCTTGTTCACGCCCTAGAGTTTGAAGCTGCCAAGTCAGCGTCCCACTCCATTAATGGGTTTGTGCCATCACGTTGCAGTCCCAAGATCCCTGTATCACATTACTGTTACGATGGGTGCAGAAAAACAGTGTTGTCGGACAAACAATTCAAAAGTTCAAGAGAGTCGCAACGATTTGAAAAAGACAGAAGACCGAAATGTTACAACTGTGGAAAACGTGGTCATCTACAGGTAGACTGTTGGGAGAAGAAGATACCGAGAGAAGAGGCTGATCGCACCATTTGGAGAAGTAAAGGCCCAGAACAGCACACAATTTCCACGCTACATAAGATCAGTGGAAACTTGATTGTTAATGGATTTGCGGATGGTAAACCAACATCATTTACAGTTGACACGGGCGCAACAGTGTCCATTGTGCGCCCTGACTTAGTCTGTAACCGCATCCTCTAATTAGCTCTTGTACAATACAGACTGTGACTGGAAGCCCCGTCAAGGTGCTAGGAAAGGTAGACGTACGTGTACGCCTGGGTGTTCTCGAGTTTAGCCACCAAATGCTCGTTGCAGACATTGTCGATGAAGTGATTCTTGGCACGGACATTATGAATGCCTACGGATTCGTTGTGGACTTAAGAGAGAATGTCCTGTGTGTCGGCCAAGAGGAGATAAAGCTTTCCATGGCTAAAACGACAGGGTCTACCAACCATTTGAATAAGCGAGTGGCATTAGTCGAAGGAAAAGTCAACAAGTCTGGTCAAGAGGAACCTTCCCTGTTGCCAGCGGAAATGGAGGAAGAACTGGCAGAGTAAATACAAATAAGTATAAGGACAAAAGAAGTGATTGGAAAGCCAACTATGGGTGTCGAGACAAAACTCTTGCTTGATCCTGAGCGCCCGAGTGTTAAGTGGCTGAAGATGAGGTTACGCAAGAGGTTGTTGACCGAGGATCAAACAGACTTGGATCAGCCAGTGGTATTTCGGTCATCAGTACATGACGCAACGGGAGTGATTCCAGCGAAACTAGTGGTTGCGCAAAAGACTCGCATTCCTGGGAACGTGGTGTTCGGATCACACGAGACTGAATTCGAAGAACGGAAAAATTATCCTTCGCAAGGACGTCCAACTAGATCGCCTGGTCGAGTATTACTTCGGAGGCGGTTTGCCAGCTCGGGAAGAAGAACAGGCTTAAGGAGGGGGCAGTGCTACGACAGCACAGAAGAATCTACGCGTTTATCGAATATGCCAGAAGGATCTCGATGTAAGCGTGTGGTGTACGTGCTACTAGACGCATTTTGCGAGAATCTTCTCGACTGTGCCGGGCTTCGCTCGGGCGCTCGGACTGTGTCAAGGCCGTAGTAATTACGTAGTTCACGAGAGATAAGACGCAGTTTGGAAGCTTCTGGTGTGTGAGCGTGACTATAAATACATCGGGTAGCGGCCTTAGTTTTCAGTTCCATGCGAGATATTGGACAGTGCGGCTCGAGAGTATTAGTGCGGTATATTTCCAGAGCGGTTCGAGTTATTACTGTGTACGTTCAAGTAGTTATTATTGAAGTGTTGCGTTTTATATTCGGACGGTATAATTGTAATACAATTGAGTTTTAATATTAGTGGACAGTTTATTGCGTGTGAACAGTTTTCATTTGATTTGTTGTAGAGACTGTGTTGTTAATTACGAACTGTTTTACTGTAACAATTAAAGGTGTGATTAGTGAATTGATTGGTGTCTTGTACTTATTTTATTTCCACTGTACCTACGACGATCGAGTAGACCGTCGTAACAGTGGTGTCAGAACTGGGATATAACGGTTAACAGTGGAAACAGGGGACACTTTGTACAAGACGAGTGAGATTCGTAATTAATCGATAAACAATGGATGCCAGTCAGATGATGGAAAATTTACAGGCGCTGCTGTTGCAGACAGAAAAACGACAGGATGAGCAACGCAGACAGGAGGCGGAAGAAGCAGAAAGACGACAAAAAGAAGAAGGAAGACAAGAAAGAGAAGAAGCAGAAAAACGACAGGATGAAAAACGTAAGCAAGAAGCAGATAAAACGGAAGCTCTCTTTGAAGTTATGGAGAAACAGTTGCAAGAACACAGTACCGCAGAATTGGGTATCCTACGAGGTGAGCTTAATAAACAAGTTACTAAAATATCTGAGGTACAAGAATCAATGACATTAAAAATAGCTGAAGTAGAAAAATCTGTCTTGATTGTTGAAGAATCGATGTCTACAAAAATAACTGTTATAGAAGAATCTGTGTCAAATAAAATATCTGCAGTAGAAAACTCAATGGCAAACATAAGAGAACAAATTAAAAGTGAAGTCGAACAGTGCATGAAGATTCAACCAAAACAAATATCTGAACAGACTGGACCAGTGATAAAGACAGAAAAAGACACAGAAAATAAGTTAATAGAGAAAGTCACATTGCCTGCAGTAGGGACAGTTCATGTCAAAACTCCATCCTTTGACGGAAGCAGTCACTGGGCAACGTATCTCCGCCAATTTGAAGCTGCTGCATGCGCAAATAATTGGACAGAGAAAGACAAGGCTGTTTCACTTGTTCTTGCATTAAAAGGACCCGCGGCAGAATTACTACAGAAAGTGCCACCTGACAGCCAGAACATCTATGCCGAGTTGATAAAAGCTCTAGAATTACGCTATGGTGATAAACATTTGCGAGAGGTGTACTACGCTCAGTTGAGAACAAGACGACAACGTTCCGGGGAAAGTCTTCAAGAATTTGAAGCAAGTATCGACAGATTGATTAGATTGGCCTATCCTGAAGCACCAGAGGACTTCCGAAAAGGTTTACGGTGCAGACATTTATTGATGGCATCGGAGATTGTGAACTTCAGCAAGTGTTACGAATGGCAAGACACCGAGATAGCTCAGAAGCTCTTGTTCACGCCCTAGAGTTTGAAGCTGCCAAGTCAGCGTCCCGCTACATTAATGGGTTTGTGCCATCACGTTGCAGTCTGAAGATCCCTGTATCACATTACCGTTACGATGGGTGCAGAAAAACAGTGTTGTCGGACAAACAATTCAAAAGTTCAAGAGAGTCGCAACGATTTGAAAAAGACAGAAGACCGAAATGTTACAACTGTGGAAAACGTGGTCATCTACAGGTAGACTGTTGGGAGAAGAAGATACCGAGAGAAGAGACTGATCGCACCAATTGGAGAAGTAAAGGCCCAGAACAGCACAGTTTCCACGCTACATAAGATCAGTGGAAACTTGATTGTTAATGGTTTTGCGGATGGTAAACCAACATCATTTACAGTTGACACGGGCGCAACAGTGTCCATTGTGCGCCCTGACTTAGTCTGTAACCGCATCCTCTAATTATCTCTTGTACAATACAGACTGTGACTGGAAGCCCCGTCAAGGTGCTAGGAAAGGTAGACGTACGTTGTAGCATGACAGATAATCCACACAAATACATTACTCAATGATCATTATTAAAGCTCTAATGTATGGAATATCCAGATGAGAATCAATTAAAAGGCACTATTAATTAATATACTCACAAGAAAAGTTAAAATAATGAAAAGATCTGCAAATAATATATATACTACAAATTTAAAAACTTAGAAAACTAAAAATGTGAATAACAAAATTACCCAGGTAAGATAGAAGCAGGCAATTAAGATACCCCGACAAAGAAACCAGACCAGAGGAAACGAAGGCATTCACAGCGAAATGGTACTGAAGAAAGAAGAAAGAAGAAAGAAGAAAGAAGAAAGAAAAAATATAAAATGAACAAGAATACTGAAGAAAGAAGAAAGAAGAATGACCAAAAATACTGAAGAAAGAAGAAAGAAAAATGACCAAAAATACTGAAGAAAGAAGAAAGAAGAATGAACATAATTACTGAAGAAAGAAGAAAGAAGAATGACCAAAAATACTGAAGAAAGAAGAAAGAAGAATGACCAAAAATACTGAAGAAAGAAGAAAGAAGAATGACCAAAAATACTGAAGAAAGAAGAAAGAAGAATGACCAAAAATACTGAAGAAAGAAAAAGAAAGTGAGGCGACCCATATAAAATAGAAACCCCATAGGGAGAGAACCCAAAAACCCCAAAAATAAATGAATGTCCAAAGAGAAAGTATAACACCCCAAAAAACCATATCACAATGTAAAACTGACAAAAACCAAAAGTGTTAATAGTATTAAATAACAGTGCACCCAAAAGAGTTATTGTTTAGTTTGTATGAACAAATCTTCACAGTCCCTCCATGGTTGAATATTTCATGTTATAAAGCTAGAAAAGGACTAGTAATAATATTAATAAATCACCATAGACAAGTGTAGTTATCGAATTATAACTGATAAACTTTAAAAAGGTGCATGAGTTGCAGTACAAAGTAATAAACTTTAAGTGTTTTGTGAACAGTATCTATTTTGATATGAAATAGTAATATTACTAATGAAAGGCTACTGAAGCTATATGAACATTCCATAGAATGAAATAAGAAACAGATAGCCAGTGTTATACTTAGAGAGGGGGAATAAATCCTTTAAAATTGGGAAATACAGAGCAGACTGTTAATAATTAGTTTTAAGAAGTGTTAACCATTATATGTAACCAAGATGTTATATTCCTGTTCCATATAATAATTAGACAAATAAGAATTATTAGTAAGAGATATTATTGTTATAAGCTGTTATTTTGTTGTCAATTTAAATTTGGAATACCCTATCTAAAAGTAGATATCATTCCCAATGTTATAAAATATTTTTAATTATGTTACTAGGTAATCAATACACATAAAAGGTATTATTCAAGGTACCAGTTTTGATAGAGATAGGTGTTATATTTTAATTGTACAATCAATAATCACTGTTATACCAGTCAAAGAACCAATTGTTAATAAAGTATATAAGGATAAGAAGTCAGAGAAGGAAATAAAATAACTACATTGGTAAAAATTTTGCAAATAGCAACACATCAAATCTAGGTCATATAATGAATTTAAACTGCAGAATAATTAATAAATCTAATCTTATAAGCCAGTTAAACTGACAATATTTATGCAAGATAAACTCAACATATAGTATACCATGTAAATAAGGCTTTCTAAAGATATGGTCATTATATAAGTAAAATTATTTATTTATCTAATAAAATTACCATTAAAACTGGAATAGACTAACTGACATTATCATAGGAGGAGTCATAGACAAATGAATTGTATTTAAAAACCATCATTAATAAACTAAATTGCAATAAATTAAGTAAGAATAGACAATTATATCAATTTCAGATTTAATAGAATAATAATTATATTAGGGAAAATGGCTATTATTTGCTTAGACAACAGGAAGTATAATTTTAGGCCTACCTTCCAAAAATGTAATAAATATACTTTTCGGTAAATATTTACCTGTGCTCCACCATACAATCTTGAAGTGAAATATTTTTTTCTATTCTTCTATGTTATATAAACACGCGAAAATTAATTTTAAACGGGGGTCGAAGCTATTTGCGAAGAAAAAAAATAAAATAAATACTCCCATAAGCGCGCATGGAAAGTGAATGAGCGCCATATTAACTGAGTCGGATCACCGTAGTCGGGCGACGGCACACTAATAGACAGCGAATGACGAGTCATGACGTCATGCGCGGATTACCTGTGACTGAAGTTCATCAAATTTACGCGCCAAATAACACGCGTTTTTCTACTACTAAATAAAATTTAAAAAATCTTTAAATGTAATTAGTCACAGTTAATATGGCGTTCTTTGGCGTCTTATGGGAGTAATTATTTTATTTATTTTTTCGTAAATAGGTTCGACCACCGTTTAAAATTATTTTTCCCGTGTTTATATAACATAGAATAGAAAAAGAAATATTTCACACACACACACACACACACACACACACACACACACACACACACACACACACACGCGCGCGCGCGCGCTCACATGAAATGCATGCATTACCATAATTATGAAAAGATGAAACTCTTACCTTAATCCACTCCTCAATTATTTTGAGGAGAGTAGCGGAATCCCGGCGCTCAACCGGTATCAAAAAACACGGTTTACCAAAAACACTTGCCAGAACCGCGTTCCACTCCCCCGAACACCCACTGTCCTTCAATGAACCTGCCCCGATTATATTTCAGACGGCAAAATTTGGCTTCGTCGACTTCTACAGTCTTTCCAGGGCCCCCCAGCTTAGCTGAAGTGCGCTGGGCGTCGAAAATAAAAACTTCTCGACAAAAACTGTAGGTCGACGACGAGGACCCACACGAAGGACAATTTGTTGACCGTTTAAGAACCTCGTGGGAAATTAAAAAGTCAATAATCTCAGACTCAGTCATTCGGATCCATTCGTCTGACGTCCCACCGCACTGAATATCACGGCAGGCCATTTCAGTGTAAAATGTTAAATAAATAATATATGGTATATTATAATAATAACCCTAAACAACAGAAATACTAATTAATAATAACACCACACAATAACACAACACAATAACACAAATGAAAACACTGAATTCACAAAATAATTAAATACACGATAACCGTATCTTACGAGGTTCGTTACAACAACGGAACTGAGAATACAGTACTGTTGCCGCCGATTACTGACACCCACACATTAGCAACCAATGACAATTGAGAATATGCAAAATTTTAAAATTAACGGTGTATAAACGCGCTTTTTTTTATATCTACCAATCAACATCAGCTTTATAAGGCGGTTTAATGAATTCGCGGGTTATTTGCATCAGACCTATGCCATTGGTTAATCGTTGTGACGTCGCCGCGGGGTTTTTCGAAATGTTTACTATCGATAGTTCAGTTGCGATTTTCATACTATCGATAACTACCACAAAGTTTTAGATAAATTAGTTTTAGAAAAGTATTAACAATGTTACTTTACACTGTGATTTTCAGCTTTTACTGTTTAAAAGAAAATAAGAGAGTTTATAGGTCTATCTCTCTTTGGGAATACTAATTTAATGTTGAACAAAGTACGCGAGTCAAAGTCGAAAGACAAAGTAAAAGCGAAGTTTGGCACTGAGGAGTTTTCTATCAAAATTACAATTTGGTAATTCTCACTAAATGCTTTGAAGGACTACCGTTTGACAAAGATTGCTTGACAAACAGAAACTTATACTTTGAGCATTACGCTCTGGTTATTTTTGCTTGTCTCTGTTTCGGCTTCAGTTCGCCTCTTCAGCTAAGGAAGTTGTGATAGCAGTTTTCACTGCCGACCACTACCTTAGGACAGAGTGGAGAAGGTAAAATTTCTCTTTTGAGAATTACCAAACTAACTTAAACTTTCACTGTGGTGTACGTGCTACTAACTTATACGCATTTTGCGAGAATCTTCTCGACTGTGCCGGGCGCTCGGCCTGTGTCAAGGCTGCAGTTAATTACGTAGTTCACACGAGAGATAAGACGCAGTTTTGAAGCTTCTGGTGTGTGAGCGGGACTATAAATACATGGCGGTAGCGGCTTTAGTTTTCAGTTTTAGTGCGAGATATTTACAGAGCGGTTCGAGAGTTATAAGCGAGATTACTGTGTATGTTCAAGCAGTTATTAGTGAAGTGTTGCGTTTTATAATCGGGCGGTATAATTACAATTTATTGTAGCATAATACAATTGTGTTAATATTAGTGACATTTTATTGCGTGTGAACCATTTTGATTTGATTTGTTGTAGTAGACTGTGTTGGTAATTACGAACTGTTTTACTGTAAAAATTAAAGGTGTGATTAGTGACTTAATTGGTGTCTTGTACTTCTTTTGTTTCCACTGTAGGCCTACCTACGATGATAGAGTAGACCGTCGTAACAATATGAAGAATCATCATTTTCTATATAGTTAACTCGAAGTTTCTTGCAGCAATTATATAATGTTGTGATGTTATACAATTTGTTTCTTCTGAAGTAGTGTACACTACTTGCTACAAGAATGTTACAAGAAACAAGTTGTAGGCCTATAACATCACAACATTATATATGAAGAAGAATAAATAGCTGTTGCAATAAATGTAAATAAACAAAATAAGAGTTGAGACGAGCAATAATTGTATACTCTATTTAATAATATTAAGCGAGCAATAACGTATTACGTATTTAATTTATAACGTGTTCCCTGTACGCTCTTGCGTTTTCCGTGTTCTCTGAGGTAAGTATTAATATACGGACACGTCATGGACAAAAAATTCAAGGGTTTGTATTGAAACGTTCGAAAAAGGTTTTTAGTAAGCTAAAGTTAATAATAATTTATGAGTTTTTTGAAACTGTTGCTGTTGCTTCTTTGTGAATTAGAACAGAAAGGTACGTTTTATTACAGAGTAAAACGCTCAACCTCGTGCTAACCGCAGTGAGTTGGTAGACCTTTCGATTAAGAAAAGCAGTCTTTGGCGCCATTTTAACTTCTTTTCACTGACAGAAAATATGCGTGTGGATCTAAAGGAAAGAGACTTTCCTGAATATTTATTAAAAGTTGGCAATGGAGATTTGCCAGTAAGTGCTATGGATGAGATTAATTTTTTGTGCTTGTATTCATTTAAGATTAATCACACTGAAGTAAATTCTCTGTTGTTAGTCACTGTATGTATGAAACTACCAAACTTTTAGATTACTTGACCTGTCGAAATGAAGTTTTGGTTTAATTCTCTCGTCCAGCTGTGCCTCCGTTTATTTGTAACGCATTTTCGGGCTAACATCTGGATGATTGTAATACAATTTAATATGAAGGTACACTGTTTTACCACTAATCGATGTGTACACAATTTTTCATAAAATATTCTTCTGAGGGTTGAAATATACAGAAAATCGTAATAAAGTACCCTGACATGAAAATACAGGGTATCAAATTATAAGGAATAATTTTGTTATACCGTTAAATAATTAAATTATAATTTATATATGTGTAATTTTTACATTAAATTGTCTAGGATTTGTAAACATAAACAGAAACTATACGTATATTGTATACAAATTTTAAATAATAGCAATTGCATTATACATATATAAAAAATTCAAGTAAATAGAATAATACAAAATGCAGTATAATACAAAATTATTGGAAAGTTATACTAAAGTCTTCTAGTATTTAGTATTTCTTTCCATACAACATTTCGTGGATGGTGAGGATTTTGTGGTGGCAAAAGAACTTTTAAGCTGCTTCATCTTTTTACTCTAGAAAATGCTACGTACAACATTCCACGCATAAAAACTGATATAAGTAAGAAGATACCAACGAATTCAAATGTTTGTCCTTGAGCTTTGTGGATGGTGATAGCAAAAGCAGGTCTTACGGGGAACTGATGCCGTTGCATAGTACATCCAAGTTTCACAAGAGCATTATTATTGTATTTTTTGTAAATTTCAGTTCATGTGGTGGTAGATCAGCCATTTCGACGGAATTCAGAAGTAAATTCGATACCTCCTTCTGGTTGATCTTTGACAGAATCATAACTTTTGTAAACCTTGTACTCTCTAGGAAGCTTTTCAATAATTTCTGCATTAATTTTATTAACATCTTTATTTAATGGTATAGCCCTCTCCGTCATATCTTCATATCTGTTATTAGCCAGACAGTCTCCGAATACTTCTTCAATAAGATTGCCGTTTGAAAGAATATCCTCTGGTAGATGTCGTAGGATGTCGTTCATCCTAAACGAACAGACACAATTCAAATCGCACGCATTATTCGAACACATCTCACCACACACACACAGCTTCGATCTTTCGAAAAACTATCTCGTCGCCAACAACAAGACGAACAGCGCTACTTACGACAGCCTCTGATGAAGCCTTCTATAGGTGAAAGCCGGTTTAGGCTGTAAGGTAAAACTTTACGTTTTTACTTATAAAAAACTTAGTGTTCCGAGTCGTCAATATTATAGTGATATTTAGTTAAGTAACGGACACGTCATGGACAACGAAATACAAGAATTTTATTTTTATCACACTTATCCTAACATTTGTCGAAAGAACAATCAAACAATGAATCAGACAATAAAACAAAAGTTTCAAATAGTCTGTTCTCTCACTCTGTTCCGATTCATCGGAACTGATAGACTTTTACAAATCCAAAAACCGCTGATTAGTTTTATAAATGGCCGATTGGAGCGTGGCTAACGCGAACTACTGTTCAGCGGCGCGAACGACTGTAGTCAATAGTTCACTTGGCGGAGTACTTCTTTCTGGCTAAGTCGTTCGCGAACGGCCCGCCACTACATAACGCGTGAATTAAACCGTAAAATATGTTGAAAAGTAAAAGGTTAGTGGTGCTATTGTGAATTGTGGTGTTTGTGATCCAAAACTGTAGTGAAACAATTCGAAAAATAGTATACAGTGATATCAGTGAAGCCGTTATCGCATATAAACGACTGTGTAAGCAAGATAGGTTAAATGTCATTTCTCACCGTCTACACAGTTAATATGGCGATCATTCACTTTTGCATGCATCCTTATGGGAGTATTTATTTTATTTTTTTTCTTCGTAAATAGCTTCGACCCCCGTTTAAAATTAATTTTCGCGTATTTATATAACATAGAAGAATAGAAAAAAAATATTTCACTTCAAGATTGTATGGTGGAGCACAGGTGGAGGAGGTTAGGAAATTAACCTAATTTTCTAATGAAACTTTGTAACACTAAATTAATTACTAGCAAAATAAGCAGAATAGAATAATGAAACCGAATATGTATTTAATATTTCGTACAGTTAACTAATAACGAAATTATTTTCTGAGCATAATGTATCAAAATAAAATGTATCGGAAGCTAAGATAATTTGAAACAATGTATAAGATATATTAAATAGGCTAAGATTTTCAGGAGACGAAGGAAATCAGAACAGTTCATTATTATACGTTGACGAGTGCACTTAACTTGACTTTTTGCTCGAAATAACCTTTAATGGCGGTTATGTTATAAACCGAGTTCAGTGAAAATTTGTATAAACTTATTTTGAACTATTTTATTTATTGTGAAGTGGTGAAGTTAACCTATGAACAGTGTAACACCAATAAACTGAACCACATAAAACTAATTAAACGAAATAACACTAATATCGCACCATATACAAACTGAAAATTCGAGGTTAAAACCGACACACATAGACACAATGAGATATATCCAATAACATTTTACACCAAGTGAACTATTCCATCATACACCAGTGACATTCAAATATATCCAGGACGATCATATACAATTGCTGAGACCATTTACACGAAGAAAGGACATCTTTATTTCAACAAAAACTACGTCAAAGTTAGAGGCTTCATCGCGCATGCGTCAGTCGGCCATTTTGATTCAGTGCTCTTCTCATTTTCTGCTGTGGGAAAACGACATTTGTCAGCTATTGGTTTGAATAAAAATCTTATAAAAACTTTTATTATTTCTAATTATCATTGTATTGTTTAATATTAAGGCATTTTATAATTGTAAGTGTTATACTTTCCTGCCCATAACCTTCTCTGGCTATATCTTAAATAACCGTTTAAAGAACCATATTTTTATAATACTAATGTAAACTTTTTATATCGACCGGCCCTGAGTGAGTCGATACTACATTGTAACATCGATTTTAATTGAACAAGTTCATTATTTTTATTAATAAACGTTCTGTTTTGGCAATTTGGAGTTGATTTTTATTATAAAAAGGCTTAACAGGTAAATTAATCAAGAAACCCAACTAACTGAAAGGCGGTATATACGAAACGACAACGTTTCAAGAAGAAGAAGAAGAGAGCCGTTTTTCGCCTAAACTTGGAGTTAACCAGATTGTCTTTTAAACCAATTTACTGAAAGTGACACTATTACCAAAATAAACACAATACCATCACATTTCTAATTACAATCAATAAACTCGATTTGTTCCTAAATTTTAAGAACCAAATTACTCAGAAAACATTTTTTCAGAAAAAATTTTTTTTTTAAATAAATTTTAAATTTATTTTTATTTTCAAATTGTTACAACAGCAATTCACACAGATTTTATTTTGTAACCACGAAGACCAGGAAAGTTACCAAATTGACGTTTCCAAAGTGGAACATTACTACACATTCTTACATACATAAATTAATCTAATATTTTGTTTTATTACAAAATTGGCGCTCACAACAGTGGGGCGTAAAACAAAAAGAAGCAGACCCGAGCAGGAGTTCATTGTTTTATTACAACGTGTACGCCTGGGTCTTCTCGAGTTTAGCCACCAAATGCTCGTTGCAGACACTGTCGATGAAGTGATTCTTGGCACGGACATTATGAATGCCTACGGATTCGTTGCGGAATTAAGAGGTCGGCCAAGAGGAGATACAGCTTTCCATGGCTAAAACGACAGGGTCTACCAACCATTCGAATAAGCGAGTGGCATTAGTCGAAGAAAAAGTCAACAAGTCTGGTCAAGAGGAACCTTCCCTGTTGCCAGCGGAAATGGAGGAAGAACTAGCAGAGTAAATACAAATAAGTATAAGGACAAAAGAACTGATTGGAAAGACAACTATGGGTGTCGAGACAAAACTCTTGCTTGTTCCTGAGCGCCCGAGGGTAAAGTGGCTGAAGATGAGGTTACGCAAGAGGTTGTTGACCGAGGATCAAACACACTCGGATCAGCCAGTGGTATTTCGGTGATCAGTACATGACGCAACGGGAGTGATTCCAGCGAAACTAGTGGTTGCGCAAAAGACTCGCATTCCTGGGAACGTGGTGTTCTGATCACACGAGACTGAATTCGAAGAACGGAAAAATTATCCTTCGCAAGGACGTCCACCTAGATCGCCTGGTCGAGTATTACTTCGGAGGCGCTTTGCCAGCTCGGGACGAAGAACAGGCTTAAGGAGGGGGCAGTGCTACGACAGCACAGAACAATCTACGCGTTTATCGAATATGCCAGAAGGATCTCGATGTAAGCGTGTGGTGTACGTGCTACTAGACGCATTTTGCGAGAATCTTCTCGACTGTGGCGGCCTTCGCTCGGGCGCTTGGACTGTGTCAAGGCCGTAGTAATTACGTACCGGTAGTTCACGAGAGATAAGACGCAGTTTGGAAGCTTCTGGTGTGTGAGCGTGACAATAAATACATCGGGTAGCGGCCTTAGTTTTCAGTTCCATGCGAGATATTGGACAGTGCGGCTCGAGAGTATTAGTGCGGTATATTTCCAGAGCGGTACGAGTTATTACTGTGTACGTTCAAGTAGTTATTATTGAAGTGTTGCGTTTTATATTCGGACGGTATAATTGTAATACAATTGAGTTTTAATATTAGTGGACATTTTATTGCGTGTGAACAGTTTTCATTTGATTTGTTGTAGAGACTGTGTTGTTAATTACGAACTGTTTTACTGTAACAATTAAAGGTGTGATTAGTGACTTGATTGGTGTCTTGTACTTATTTTATTTCCACTGTACCTACGACGATCGAGTAGACCGTCGTAACAGTGGTGTCAGAACTGGGATAGAACGGTTAACAGTGGAAACAGCCGACACTTTGTACAAGACGAGTGAGATTCGTAATTAATCGATAAACAATGGATGCCAGTCAGATGATGGAAAATTTACAGGCGCTGCTGTTGCAGACAGAAAAACGACAGGATGAGAAACGCAGACAGGAGGCGGAAGAAGCAGAAAGACGACAAAAAGAAGAACGAAGACAAGAAAGAGAAGAAGCAGAAAAACGACAGGATGAAAAACGTAAGCAAGAAGCAGATAAAACGGAAGCTCTGTTTCAAGTTATGGAGAAACAGTTGCAAGAACACAGTACCGCAGAATTGGGTATCCTACGAGGTGAGCTTAATAAACAAGTTACTAAAATATCTGAGGTACAAGAATCAATGACATTAAAAATAGCTGAAGTAGAAAAATCTGTCTTGATTGTTGAAGAATCGATGTCTACAAAAATAACTGTTATAGAAGAATCTGTGTCAAATAAAATATCTGCAGTAGAAAACTCAATGGCAAACATAAGAGTACAAATTAAAAGTGAAGTCGAACAGTGCATGAAGATTCAACCAAAACAAATATCTGAACAGACTGTACCAGTGATAAAGACAGAAACAGACACAGAAAATAAGTTAAAACGTGGTCATCTACAGGTAGACTGTTGGGAGAAGAAGATACCGAGAGAAGAGACTGATCGCACCAATTGGAGAAGTAAAGGCCCAGAACAGCACACAGTTTCCACGCTACATAAGATCAGTGGAAACTTGATTGTTAATGGATTTGCGGATGGTAAACCAACATCATTTACAGTTGACACGGGCGCAACAGTGTCCATTGTGCGCCCTGACTTAGTCTGTAACCGCATCCTCTAATTAGCTCTTGTACAATACAGACTGTGACTGGAAGCCCCGTCAAGGTGCTAGGAAAGGTAGACGTACGTGTACGCCTGGGTCTTCTCGAGTTTAGCCACCAAATGTTCGTTGCAGACATTGTCGATGAAGTGATTCTTGGCACGGACATTATGAATGCCTTAGGATTCGTTGTGGACTTAAGAGAGAATGTCCTGTGTCGGCCAAGAGGAGATAAAGCTTTCCATGGCTAAAACGACAGGGTCTACCAACCATTCGAATAAGCGAGTGGCATTAGTCAAAGAAAAATTCAACAAGTCTGGTCAAGAGGAACCTTCCCCGTTGCCAGCGGAAATGGAGGAAGAACTAGCAGAGTAAGTACAAATAAGTATAAGTACAAAAGAAGTGATTGGAAAGCCAACTATATGGGTGTCGAGACAAAACTCTTGCTTGTTCCTGAGCTGATAGAAGCGCCCGAGGGTAAAGTGGCTAAAGATGTGTTTACGCAAGAGGTTGTTGACCGAGGATCAAGCAGACTTGGATCAGCCAGTGGTATTTCGGTCATCAGTACATGACGCAACGGGAGTGATTCCAGCCAAACTAGTGGTTGCGCAAAAGACTCGCATTCCTGCGTTCGGATCACACGAGACTGAATTCGAAGAACGGGAAAATTATCCTTCTCAAGGACGTCCACGTAGATCGCCTGGTCGAGTATTACTTCGGAGGCGCTTTGCCAGCTCGGAACGAAGAACAGGCTTAAGGAGGGGACAGTGCTACGACAGCACAGAACAATCTACTCGTTTATCGAATATGCCAGAAGGATCTCGATGTAAGCGTGTGGTGTACGTACTACTAGACGCATTTTGCGAGAATCTTCTCGACTGTGCCGGGCTTCGCTCGGGGGCTCGGACTGTGTCAAGGCCGTAGTAAGTACGTAGTTCACGAGAGATAAGACGCAGTTTGGAAGCTTCTGGTGTGTGAGCGTGACTATAAATACATCGGGTAGCTGCCTCAGTTTTTATTTCCATGCGAGATATTGGATAGTGCGGTTCGAGAGTATTAGTGCGGTATATTTCCAGAGCGGTTCGAGTTATTACTGTGTACGTTCAAGTAGTTATTATTGATGTGTTGCGTTTTATATTCGGACGGTATAATTGTAATACAATTGATTTTTAATATTAGTGGACATTTTATTGCGTGTGAACAGTTTCCATTTGATTTGTTGTAGAGACTGTGTTGTTAATTACGAACTGTTTTACTGTAACAATTAAAGGTGTGATTAGTGACTTGATTGGTGTCTTGTACACATTTTGTTTCCACTGTACCTACGACGATCGAGTAGACCGTCGTAACAGTGGTGTCAGAACTGGGATAGAACGGTTAACAGTGGAAACAGCGGACACTTTGTACAAGACGAGTGTGATTCGTAATTAATCGATAAACAATGGATGCCAGTCAGATGATGGAAAATTTACAGGCGCTGCTGTTGCAGACAGAAAATCGACAGGATGAAAAACGCAGACAGGAGGCGGAAGAAGCAGAAAGACGACAAAAAGAAGAACGAAGACAAGAAAGCGAAGAAGCAGAAAAACGCTACATGATGAAAAAAGTAAGCAAGAAGCAGATAAAACGGAAGCTCTGTTTCAAGTTATGGAGAAACAGTTGCAAGAACACAGTACCGCAGAATTGGGTATCCTACGAGGTGAGCTTAATAAACAAGTTAGTAAAATATCTGAGATACAAGAATCAATGACATTAAAAATAGCTGATGTAGAAAAATCTGTCTTGATTGTTGAAGAATCGATGTCTACAAAAATAACTGTTATAGAAGAATCTGTGTCAAATAAAATATCTGCAGTAGAAAACTCAATGGCAAACACAAGAGAACAAATTAAAAGTGAAGTCGAACAAAACATGAAGATTCAACAAAAACAAATTTCTGAACAGACTGTACCAGTGATAAAGACAGAAAAAGACACAGAAAATAAGTTAATAGAGAAAGTCACTTTGCCTGCAGTAGGGACAGTTCATGTCAAAACTCCAACCTTTGACGGAAGCAGTCACTGGGCAACGTACCTCAGCCAATTTGAAGCTGCTGCATGCGCAAATAATTGGACAGAGAAAGACAAGGCTGTTTCACTTGTTCTTGCATTAAAAGGACCCGCGGCAGAATTACTACAGAAAGTGCCACCTGACAGCCAGAACATCTATGCCGAGTTGATAAAAGCTCTAGAATTACGCTACGGTGATAAACATTTGCGAGAGGTGTACTACGCTCAGTTGAGAACAAGACGACAACGTTCCGGGGAAAGTCTTCAAGAATTTGAAGCAAGTATCGACAGATTGATTAGATAGGCCTATCCTGAAGCACCAGAAGACTTCCGAAAAGGTTTACGGTGCAGACATTTATTGATGGCATCGGAGATTGTGAACTTCAGCAAGTGTTATGAATGGCAAGACCCGAGATAGCTCAGAAGCTCTTGTTCACGCCCTAGAGTTTGAAGCTGCCAAGTCAGCGTCCCGCTACATTAATGGGTTTGTGCCATCACGTTGCAGTCAGAAGGTCCCTGTATCACATTACCGTTACGATGGGTGCAGAAAAACAGTGTTGTCGGACAAACAATTCAAAAGTTCAAGAGAGTCGCAACGATTTGAAAAAGACAGAAGACCGAAATGTTACAACTGTGGAAAACGTGGTCATCTACAGGTAGACTGTTGTAAGAAGAAGATACCGAGAGAAGAGACTGATCGCACCAATTGGAGAAGTAAAGGCCCAGAACAGCACACAGTTTCCACGCTACATAAGATCAGTGGAAACTTGATTGTTAATGGATTTGCGGATGGTAAACCAACATCATTTACAGTTGACACGGGCGCAACAGTGTCCATTGTGCGCCCTGACTTAGTCTGTAACCGCCATCCTCTAATTAGCTCTTGTACAATACAGACTGTGACTGGAAGCCCCGTCAAGGTGCTAGGAAAGGTAGACGTACGTGCACGCCTGGGTCTTCTCGAGTTTAGCCAACAAATGCTCGTTGCAGACATTGTCGATGAAGTGATTCTTGGCACGGACATTATGAATGCCTACGGATTCGTTGTGGACTTAAGAGAGAATGTCCTGTGTGTCGGCCAAGAGGAGATAAAGCTTTCCATGGCTAAAACGACAGGGTCTACCAACCATTCGAATAAGCGAGTGGCATTAGTCGAAGAAAAATTCAACAAGGCTGGTCAAGAGGAACCTTCCCTGTTGCCAGCGGAAATGGAGGAAGAACTGGCAGAGGAAGTATAAATAAGTATAAGGACAAAAGAAGTGATTGGAAAGCCAACTATGGGTGTCGAGACAAAACTCTTGCTTGTTCCTGAGCTGATAGAAGCGCCCGAGGGTAAACTGTCTGAAGATAAGGTTACTCAAGAAGTTGTTGACCGAGGATCAAACAGACTTGGATCAGCCAGTGGTATTTCGGTCACAGTACATGACGCAACGGGAGTGATACCAGCGAAACTAGTGGTTGCGCAAACGACTCGCATTCCTGCGTTCGGATCACACGAGACTGAATTCGAAGAATGGGAAAATTATCCTTCCCAAGGACGTCCACCTAGATCGCGTGGTCGAGTATTACTTCGGAGGCGCTTTGCCAGCTCGGGACGAAGAACAGGCTTAAGGAGGGGGCAGTGCTACGACAGCACAGAACAATCTACGAGTTTATCGAATATGCCAGAAGGATCTCGTAGTAAGCGTGTGGTGTACGTGCTACTAGACGCATTTTGCGAGAATCTTCTCGACTGTGGCGGCCTTCGCTCGGGCGCTCGGACTGTGTCAAGGCCGTAGTAATTACGTACCGGTAGTTCACGAGAGATAAGACGCAGTTTGGAAGCTTCTGGTGTGTGAGCGTGACTATAAATACATCGGGTAGCGGCCTTAGTTTTCAGTTCCATGCGAGATATTGGATAGTGCGGTTCGAGAATATTAGTGCGGTATATTTCCAGAGCGGTTCGAGTTATTACTGTGTACGTTCAAGTAGTTATTATTGAAGTGTCGCGTTTTATATTCGGATGGTTTAATTGTAATACAGTTGAGTTTTAATATTAGTGGACATTTTATTGCGTGTGAACAGTTTTCATTTGATTTGTTGTAGAGACTGTGTTGTTAATTACGAACTGTTTTACTGTAACAATTAAAGGTGTGATTAGTGACTTGATTGGTGTCTTGTACTTATTTTGTTTCCACTGTACCTACGGCGATCGAGTAGACCGTCGTAACAATACTAATGGCTCACAAATTATAATATCATAGGTAGTTCTTATCAGAGGTTATTTTTATGATTACTTTCTTATGCTTGATCGTATTATTATTTTAATTACCCATTCTTTTATCTCTGACTGATCCCTTTTAATTATAGTGTTAAGTGTTTAATAATTTATTGTTATCATGTTTCTTCATTAGTGTTTGTTAAAGATATGTTCCCTTACATATTGCCCTGCCACTAAAATTGATTATTTCAGCAAATATCGTTCAGGTTTTTGATTGAAATTATCAATCAGTATTTCAATTTATTTTCTTAATCACTGGTTAATTTTGAACTATCGGTTCTTACTATTTTATTGAGTGTCAGTATTCTTCTTGATTTTTGCATTATATTTTCGTTTAATGTTCTTATCCCTTTGATATCTAATTCCCTAACATTTCTTCCCTAACATTATATTGAATCGGATCGGAGGGGTACTTTTGACTCCATTGCTCCACCGTCAATTATACATATGATTGCCGGACTTATCTACAGTCAGTCATTAACAAAATTATATAAGTAGTCTTAGTGCAACTATAAAATAAATATCATTTGTAGGATTCTCCACATTATTATCATTTAGTTTATATAATACATTATTTCAAATTATAATCTTTTTCTTCTATTCACACTCTTTAGCTCTTAGCGATGCGATATTATTAGTGGGTATGAACACATGAGCTTGTATTATTTGTTTTGTTTATTTTTCTTCCTTTTTTAACACTAGCTATTTTATTAATTGGTTTCAGGATGTTTTTTCTCGCGTTTAATAATACTTTTTCATAGAGGATTGGTTATATGTCCCCTTTCTTCTTTGCGTCTTTGAGTCTACGATTTCATATGTGTTATTTTGATTGTCTTTACTTATTATATAAGGTCTTGTGTAAAGTAGTAATAGCTTCTTGGCTATCCCTTCCATGGTGCTTGGTAATCCTCTGTTTCTAAGTAGTATTTGCTCTCCAATCTGATATTGTATGGGTTTCGTTTGCATTTGCTTATATTTTTGTCTGCTCTTGTCCGTCTTCTCTAGTATCTTATGGTGAAATTGCACGTTATCGAATTGATATTCTTCTCCATTGGGAAATTGAATTAATGAAGTAATCTCTCTTGGTGGTGGTCTTTGGAACATTGCTGTATATGGTGTTGTTTCAATAAATTGGTGGTGCGATAAATTTATAAAGTTTTCGGCTGCTGGTATGTATTTAGACCACTCACTGTGCTGATCGTAACAATATGTACGGAGGATTCTCCCCACTTCTCTCAAGACTCGCTCTGCAGGGTTGCTGCTTGGATGGTACACTGATGTCTTGTACGTTTTTATTCCATGATTTAGTAAAGTGTTCTTCCATTTATTTCCCTTGAATTGCGTTCCATGATCGGTGATGATGCATTTGGGTGTTCCAACTTCACTAATGTATGGTACTAGTATTAATTTTAAAATTTTCTGTGTAGTGGCACGATTAATGGGGTAAAGCTTTGTGAACCTTGTGTAGTGATCGAACACAATAATGAGGTATTTGTATTGATGCTTCCCTCCACTACACGGAAATGGTCCGCATATGTCAACGAAGACTTTCTCCAATTTACAAGAGGTGGTTATCGGTATCATGGAGCCCTCCTTTCTGTCATTGTTGACCTTCACTAGTTGGCAGATGTGACATTGTTTTATGCATTTCCGTACCTTTCTGTTGGCATCTTTCATGTATACATGCTCTTGTAAGGCCTTTACCACTTTTAATGCGCCCATGTGCCCATATCTCTCATGATAATCGAGAATTAGGTCTTTATCTGTGGCTCGAGGTATTGCTATTTTACAGGTGTTGAATTTATATTGTGTTTTAATGAAAAGTATTCATTGGTGTTTGCAATAAAATTGGAATACATGGTCGTCTTTGTCTGTTAAGCGTTGTAGAATTTTGCTTAGTTTGGGATCTTGTTCTTGTTGTCGTTCCATTTCTTTCATGATGTTGGCCAAGTCAGTTCTGCTCTTAATTATGTGGTATATTTTGATAATGGTTTCCTTTTCTCCTTCGTACGTCTGGTCTTTAATGTTTATTCTGGACAGGGTATCTGTTACAACATTTTTCTTGCCCGGGATGTATTCCCAATTTAAATTGTATTCCTGTAATACCAAACTCCATCTAGTCAATCTTCCATGACTTAACTTATAATTTCTGAGGAATGATATGGACTTGTGGTCAGTCCTTACTGTAATCGGGTACCCCAATATGTAGGTTCTAAATTTTCCACATGAAAATACAACGCTCAGCAATTCCTTCTCCGTGACATTATAATTTCTCTCACTGCTGTTTAGCACCCTACTTACGAAACTGATTACACAATGATTCCCCTCTTCATCCTCCTGGTACAAAACGTATCCAAGGCTAACGTCACTGGCGTCGCAATTTAAGTAGAATTGATTGGTGAAATTAGGATGACGTAACATTACTGACTCAATGAATTTGTTTTTAATCAGTTGGAGTGTTATGTCTTGTTCGACTCCCCACGTCCATTTGTTCTTGGATGCAATTGATGTGAAAATTTGGCTGTCATTTCAGAATAATTCTTTTGGAACGTTCGGTAATAATTGCACAGACCGAGAAATGATTGGAGTTGTTTCTTATTTTTAGGTGTTGGAAACTTCTGTATGCATTCAACCTTTTCTTGTGATGGTGTTATCCCATTTCCAGATAAGTTGAACCCTAAAAATTGCACTTCGTCAACCAAAAATTTGGATTTTTCCAGTTTGAGGGTTATATGGTTATTTGGTAGTTTTTCTAGCACGTACTCTACTCGGTGACAATGTTCGTCCCACACATCTGAAGTTATTAATAAATCGTCTACATAGACTGTTGTAAACTGTAATGCATCTGGTCCAAGTATCTGGTCCATAATTTTTACAAATACTGCTACCGAATTCACCAATCCGAAGGGTAATCTTTTGAATTGGTAGTTCCTTCCTTCAAATATAAATGCCATGTATTTTCTACTGGATGGGTGTAACTCGACCTGCCAATAGCCGCAGACAGTGTCCCATATACTGATGAATTTGGTCCCATAGAACTTTTTCAGGATCTCTTCTATTTCTCCTGGGGACGTTCGATCATTTACTATGTGCTTATTGATCTCACGGGCGTCTAGATATATTCTCACCTTCCCGTGTTTCTTTAGAACTGCTAGGATAGGGCTGGTGTAGGGTGAGTAGCTTGGTTCAATGATGTCTTCTGCTATTAACCAATTGATCTCTGTTCTCACCGCTTCCTTCAATGAAAATGCGATCGGCTAAGATTTTTTTATCAAGTTGACAGGCTCTCGGAATTGAATTTCGCACTGATAATCTCTGACCTTCCCAGGTGTATCTGAAAATACGTGTTTGTATCGATTATACACTTCTATCAGTTGTTCAGCTTGTTGAACTGTTAATTGTGCGTTCGTTTTCTCTCTCTGGAAAGTTCAGATTTCTTCGATTTTTTCTTGCCATAGTTCTTCATTGTCGGTCTCGTCACAAATTCTATTATTCGGTGTCTGTTCCCCAGTATTTCGGCATTTCTGGATATGATACATGGTTTTATTCGGCTGTATTTCGTCACTATTGGTTAATTCGGTTGTCCATTGTATGTCACTCTTCTTCAACATTAGCTTATATTTGCTTAAGTCAATTATGGCTCAGTACTGGCGCAGCATATCGCAACCAATTAGCATCTGGAATGGTAATCCGCTGGCTACTAAGAACGTCATTGTTACTGTTTGTCCGTCGCTCGTCAGTTCGAGTTGTACTTGTTTTCGGACGGTTCTATTTTGTCGTCCGGTCGCTCCTACAAGGACAATGTTGCTGATGGGTAGCGTAAGTATTGTCGTCTTACTCCTTTCATGGATCTTTTGAAGTTCGATACTGTCGATTAACAAAATATTTGATCCCGTGTCTATCATGATTTGTGTCTGTACTCCGTTGACTTTTGTTGAGATATAAGCAATTTCGCTGTGTTTATTATCAGATTGGTTATTACTTTCCTCGAGCAATTCTTCAAAAATATTTTTTAAATAAATGTTTCGTACGATCGTAATTGTGCGCTCGTTGTTGGTTTGTGCAACGTTGCGATTTAACCCAACAGACTGGTTCAGTGAGGGTATAAGTAGCTTTTTCACTGCCGCTCCTAGTTTAACGTCGTCTCGGACTGTTCGTCACGCCTATCTTGTTGACTTGTTGGCTGACTTCCGCTCGTTGACGGTCGGAGTTCAGGCTGGTTATGATCTTCTTCGTATCGGTCACGCCTGTATACCTCTTGGCTATGATTCGGCCCGTGTTGGATGTATTATCACGTCCGCAGTTGCTATTATTGTACCGGTGTCCGTAGGCATTTCGGTCGGCACTTCGTCGTCCCTGATAATACGACCTATTTCTCCCGTCACCTTCGGCTCTCACATAATGTACTTGACGATAGCTACGATCTGGGTTGTTACGATTCCTATTGTCATTGTTATTGTTGTTTAAATTTGGCAGGTTGTAGTTCGTGTTGATCGGCCTATAGGGTTGATGTTGTGGATTATTTGGCCGGTTATACTGATTGTTTTGATTGTTTGGCCTATTATTGTTATTATAGCCGTTGTTTGGTTGGCTGGCCGGATTATTATTTGGTCTATTATGCGATTCGTTGGGATGGTTATTCGTATTATTACGGCTATTATAATTTGAGTGGTAATTACTGTTATTAAATTGGTAGCCGTTCTAAAAAATTTTGTTATCGCCCCTGTCGTCCCGCCGTCGACTCCTACGGTAGTATCGCTCCCTTTCATAGTCCTCTAATAGGGCTGCCATGGATTGTATGGTTTTAATTTGGCTGCCCAGCCGCGCTCTGGAGACACCCTCTTCATAGTGAAAGGCAAGTTTTGTTACTAAACTCTCTTCCGGAATTTTCGGCTCCAGATTCCTTGCCAAACATACTTTTCCCAAGAAATATGCCGTGAAAGTCGTCCCTCTGGTGGCGTCATACCTGCCGAAACATATACTATCTCGCACGATGTTTTGTGTTACCTCCGACCAGTATTTCCTTTTAAATACGTCTTTAAACTCCTCGTAGTTCGTGAGGTCGTGTCTCGTAGCCGTCCACCAATTATCGTTTATGTCACGGAAGTACTCGTCCAAATACCCTCGGATAAGGGTCCACCTGTTCTCCCGAGTCTTGGCCAGTTGTTCATCCACTCTCTCTAAGAACTCCATCGGGTTTCGCCTGTATTGTTTGAAATTAATGACCTCCCGGTTGTCCATGTGCTGGTACTGTGACATTATCGGCGGTCTGTTATGAATGACTTCCAGCTCCTCTCTGATTTTGGCAATCTCTCGTTTCTGGATCTCTTCAATTCTTTCTTTATTGTTCTGACCTTGTCCACGAACTTCACTTACGGCGGTGTCGATCTCCCGGCATTTCTCTCCAAAGTCTGTCTGCACCTGTGTTATATTTTGTTCGGTTGCGGTTCGTATGGATTCTATCCGAATCTGGCTGTCTTCTTCCAGGTTAGTTATCCGATCGCCGAAGTCTTCCTTCGTTTGTTGCAGTTCATGGCTCGTATTTTCCCATTTTTCGTGTATTTCGGAAATCTCTTGTCGTATACCCGTCATCTCCTCCTCGATTTTCTTATTCACTTTTTCGTTGTTCTCGCTTCAGTTCGTCCATTTTTTCATTAACTTCCTCTTTATTTTTGTTCAACTCTCCCTTGAATTCCTCCAATTCTCCCTTGAAATCTTCCTTTAATGACGTTATATTTTTGTTCATTCCTATGATTGCCCTCATCATCTCTTGGAATCTCTCCTCCTCAGTCTGTGTTGGTTTCTCTGTTTGGTTTTCTGGCTGCATGGGTTTGACTGGCTCCATGGGAGGTAACATTTGTTCGGCGTCCTCGACCGAAGTTACTTCCTTGTCGCTCACTCTAACTTCTTTTTCGGCCTCCTTCATCTTGTTCGTCCTCTTTCGTACTTGCCGCTAGGTATTATTTTTCTTGTAAATCTAGCCTCACTAGTTGGTGCGCCACTTTGTTAGAACACGGAGTATGCCGTTTTCTACCTTCAGATTGTTATTGAGTTTTAATGTTTAAATTTTAGTTTGCGTTCTGTGTTACAAAGTTTGCGAAACGTTATTAAGTCGCAAATCGGACGCGTTCTATATGATAAAAGCGTCGTGTAGCCTGTGTGTCCTTACCTGTCCCTTCTCACTCTTTATTTCTTCCCGATAGGCGCCAAATTGTTTTGCCAGAAAACAATTAAAAGATTCTATCTTAGTTGTTTTAAGGTATCGTTGTGTTTGATTCGATGTTCTCCGACTGGCTGGAACTCGAATCTCGCTTGAGTGGGGGAAACGTGTTACCAACGTAAAATATTGTTGATTAATTCGACTCGCTGCTACAAAACACAACATACATATTATATTGAAAATAATTATTGGACAGTTAGTAACGATTCACACTTTTTTATTTGGCTTCAGAACTTGTTAATCTTCATTCATTATACAAAATGTGATTAATATAATATGTTTTAGCCTCGGCAATAAATAATCGTTCACTCAGCGGAAGGCTGGGTTGGCAATACAATGTTTTTCTGTCGCCGTGGTAAATGGCGTTTCTTATTTATACACAATAAATTTGCCAATGAATCCTTTTAAGTACGACAAAGAAGTTTTAAAACAAGATAATTAATTACAATATATCACTTTATAATCGTGATAATTAAAATTGAACAAGGTTCACATTAGATCCAAAGTTGTGGTGTCAAAGTGTGTGACGATGTCATTCGTGTAGTACATAAGTTATAATCAGTTAGTTAGTATGCATAAAATAGGTTTTATTTATCAATCTTTGAAAAAATAATACATCAGTTATAGTGAGAGTTCAGAGTTTAGTGAGAAAGTTGAAAGAGAATTTATTTCAGAGGTTTAATTAATTCAGCAATACTTATCATCAGTTGCTTGGAAGTGTAGTGTCAACTAGTTAATGTAGGTTGGGTTCATCGATGTTGGTTCTTCGTTCTTCAAATATCTTGGCTTCAGGTACGCCTTGCGTCTTTTTCTTGTTAGTTGACTTATTTTAATAGATTTGGATTTAATTAATCTGGTCCTTGGCCTGGGTTGAATGTGTCATTCCCTCGTCAGTTAGTTCGGTCCTTCACTTCATGAAATACGGTCACTTTTACTGTTTTTTCATCAAATTTGGGCCCTTCACGGCGTGGCGTCTCTTCTCGTAAGCGTCACTATAAGATTCTGACGTTCCTAACTGATAATCGTCAATATCCTGCTGTTGTCATGGTAACTCAAAGATTCTGATTGGATAAACTCGACTTAAGACCATTGTTAGAAGATTTGAATTTTTATTCAAAAAGGTTACATATCTTCTAATTGCTATTAATCTTCGGTATTATTTTCTAAGTATTAAATATCATCACCACTGTTTGTATTTTGTTTCAAAGATTAATTTAACATCCTATAAGGTTGGGTTTACTGATGTATTAACATTTGGACAGTTATGTTGATATTATTTAAATACACTGTTTTCTTATTTTACATGATTACTTTAACATTTCTCTCTTAATCTGATTACCTAATTGTCCTTTATTGTTTACTTGCCTTAGTTTTGCTAATGTTATAGTTTAATTCTTAAAATTTGTAGTTTTTGTTGTTTTACAGTTAGGCATTTGCCTAGGCCTAAACAGCAATTGGCTATTTTTCTTAATTTACACAGATTACATTTTATTTTCCCCTTGTATAGGTTCTGATTTGTTTTATACATGATTTGTTCATTTGCTGAATGGTTTTATGTCTGTTCTATAGTAATTGTATGTTATTTTATTAGTTTCCATATTCTGGCTTGTCTATTGTTATAATCGCTTTTTCAGTATCATTAGATTTGTCTGAATTTATTTTGTTTCTTATTTACTGCTTTTGTTTGTAATTGAATTATTATTTCTTATTCCCTATTACTTAAAATATAACATTTAGTCTTGTCGTCTACATAACTCCCACAGCCATTTTCCTATTCATTAAACATAATTATTATTGCATGTCATTACTCACAATGTTCATTCTCTTCATCTCCTCATATCCTTTGTTGAGTTATAATTATTACATAATATAGAAGATAAAAACATAAACATTAATTAAACATATGAACACAATGACATCTCCTTATAACTTTAGGACCAAATGACATTAGGTCATTAAAATGAAACTTCAACAACAGTTTACTATATTATATTAAAATCGTTCATAACGATTATATTATTATTAAATGTCTTTCAATATCATTTTAAATTAATAATATTGGGTTTTACCTCTGTACATCAGAAATCATATATGCTGTATATTAGCACACTAATAGTCCTTTTTGCTTAGATACATTGGTAATAATATGAATTGCCAACTTAGAATACTAATGGCTCACAAATTATAATATGATAGGTAGTCAATACTACTACTATCTAAACTCTATTAATTACCTAGTTTATTGCACTTTGCTTCAGTTTGTTATGTACACTTGTGTTCACTGATAATTGCTGTTAATTGCCACAGTCCTTTCTGTGTTTAGCAATTATTAGCTTTCACTCATTATTACTACTCACTGATAGTTTTTTATCACTCTTAAATCTTTTTCACTGATTTATGAAAAAGATCTATTTATAGTGGTCTATCACTATCAATGGGCTTCTATTTAATTTGGTATTTTAACACTATCACCTTGCACTCTCTATGTTTGATTTAAGTGTTACTGGTGGGTATTGCTTACTTAAATTCTCTTTCTCATTTTACAAATGTTCATTACTTCTCTAATTTCCTATCTCTCACTTTACCAGGTTCAATTATACCGTTAACAAGTTCATGTCGTATTAGATTGATTTATCATAGTTATCTCTATTCATTTGGTTAGTGTACCTTTCTAAATTTAAGTTATTAAAATTTAACACTCCTCATTTACATTGTTTGTTTGGGTTTACATTAATAATTATTATTTACAATTGTTATTCATTGGTTTCTTTTTCCATTATTTTATTGGATTGTAACATTTCAACTTTTTCTATTATATGTTATTTGGTTGTGTTTTACCATTTCTTTTCATTTCATTTCATTGCATTTATTTTATGGTTTTCACCTTCTCATCTGGTTTCCCTTTATTTGGTCTATCACTGATGTTCGGGCTGGTTCTACTTATACACTTCATTTGTTATAATTTATATACCCTTATGTTAATGTTGGGGCTAGTTCTACTTCTCACTTATTTTGTTACAATTCATATATCTTCATGTTAGTGTTGTGGCTGGTTCTACTTTCTCACTTACTATGTGATTATTTGTATATCCTTTCCTTGGTGTTGGGGCTGGTCCTACTTTCTCACTTACCATCTATTGGGTTATTATGGTTAAATCGCCATGTATCCTTGTTTTCAACGTTTCGGTCCGTTGCTTGTTACTTTTCTCTTATCAGAGGTTACTTTTATGATTACTTTCATATGCTTGATCGTATTATTATTTTAATTACCCATTCTTTTATCTCTGACTGATCCCTTTTAATTATAGTGTTAAGTATTTAATAATTTATTCTTATCATGTTTCTTCATTAGTGTTTGTTGAAGATATATACCCTTACAATATATATAAGCCTTTCCGTCTCTATCTTAGCATACATATCAACAATATATTGATTCAGAAGCTGTTTGTAATAAATTAAATGATTGTACTCATCTTTTCTCATCATGAGTCTGTACGAATAAAATTGTAGAGCTGAAACTTTCTTATTAGTTTGTAACCCAGTCTGAGGATCGACTAATTTTAATGTAAAATGATAACCATCTTCTCCTCTGCAAAACATTAAAAGGTACTGTAAAGTATCACAAGCTCGATGTGTTTCTGCAATTCGATGTAGCGTATGATCCCTCGCACGGATTATTATATCGCATTTATCGCATTCCTGGTTAACTAAAACTACTGCCACCTCATTAGTTGTCGGTGCATTGTAGCGACCCCTGTGCTCTTCATTATTTTCTTTTCGATCAGCATGAATCACAATATTGTACTGATTATTATTCGCAGATGTTACAAATTCAAACGCACTTTTCAGCTCACTAACATATGGGTTGATTGCGTAAAGTAAATTTTCAACTTCTTTTACTAATGTCTTATCCAAGTTATGAATATGATCCATTCTTGTTTCAGCTTGCTGTAAATAATCAGCTATGAAATACACCTGTAGAAATTTTGGTACTTCGTTTTGTGTGGGGAATAATGATCCCATGATGTGATATACTTGCCCTTGAGTTTTGAAAGTAGGCATGAAGCTCCCTTCAACTATTTCATTGGCTCCGAATTATGTAAATTGAAAAGCTGAATTGTACGATCTTAATGCATTTAAAAATTTGTTCGATAAAAGATTTTCTCCATTTAATAATGATTTTAACGGTTCTGCAGGAGGAAGTATGGGATCTAATCGCACTTTTCCTGCAGAGCAACATAATCCATGTGATTCATTTTTCCACTTTAAAGCTTTGCAATGTGGGCAAACCATACTCGGTAACCCGATATCTGTTTCATTCGCGTAGTTAATAACTGGATTATAATTGAAACCACTATTTAATTTTGGATTCCATTGTAAAGTAGGACCTTGTGATCTGAAAGTCGCTTGCCTGCGTCTTTGTGCCGCTAATCTATTTTCACGATTCGTAGGACTTTCAACCAGTGAGACTTCTTCTAATCCAGATCTTTCTGAAGAGTTTCCAGGAGCTGATTGCATTTCGACCCCTTCGACGTCATTTTCAGATGCTCTAAGACGCCGAAGGATTCTTAAGACTAAACGTTTCATCTAATTGTGTTACTGCATGTTTGTAAATATCTACTAAATTATCAAATTTTGATTTTACGTATCGAGAAAACATGAATGATGGATCTATTACTTCGCACTTTTTGGATATTCATAACTTACACTATAAGAATATTATTAATATAGATGTACCATTAGCAATTTATCAACTCGACAGTTACCACATTCTTTTCGCAGCAGCAGTAGATCTTCCTAAATATGATCGTCTTTTTGGCATTGCAAAGCTAAAAAAGTGGAAATGTATTTATTTTATCTATACTAATAAATCTCTAGGGGGCAATTAATAATTTATACAATATATATTGCACATATTACTTACCGATGACGTAAAATTAACGACAAAAGGGACTGATACTACATCACTGACACTCATCGCATGACTGAGGTGAAGTAAGTTAAGTATAATTCTCGAGAATTAATTATTCCTACTCCACATAGGCCTACTGACTATTCAAATGTCGAAGAGTATGGTTTGTCAGAATCAACGTGTACTATATAATCAATGTTAGAATATAATCAAACAATGAATTATTGTATTGTTTATATGAATTCCATATGCTGATAAGAATTCCATATCCCTACTAAAATGTAAATATTCAATGGACTAACTGATATCAATATACTTACGTATACACTATTTGTATTATTCTATACGAATAAACGTTTCATCTAATTGTGTTACTGCATGTTTGTAAATATCTACTAAATTATCAAATTTTGATTTTACGTATCGAGGAAACATGAATGATGGATCTATTGCTTCGCACTATTTGGATATTCATGACTTACAATTTAAGAATATTATTAATATAGATGTACCATTAGCAATTTACCAACTCGACAGTTACCCCAACAACCATATACAAATATTCGCAATCAAAGCCGTGGGACTTAAAAATATTAGTTTTTTTGCAATAACGTCGGTTCTTTTTAACCTATCGTTATCAAATAAAGTGGAAACGCTTCCGTTGGGTACCTGCTATGAGCGTGCAAAGTTTCATTGAAATCGGTTCAGTAGATTCTGAGATTACTGCGAACAAACGTAGACCCCCCTAGAGATTTATTAATATAGACTCGCGGCTTCGCCGCTCACCCCACACCCCCTCGGTGGACGCCTCGATCCGACGAACGTCGGGGGAGCTATGTACATATTTACAACGGCCTCCGAACGAACCTATCCCAGGAGACAATGTATTCTCGGCAATGCCTTTTATTTATTTACAATATCTGAATATTTTCAATCACTTATTTTAACATGCAAACTTCAATATTACACAACTTAAACATTATTATATTACATATTTACAGGGTGGAAAGCTTATTACCGAGAATACAATATTTATAATAGTTCTTTATACACTATGTTTCTTGTGTGAGGAACGCCATCTATAACCCGGTCGGGAGGAACAAGTAAGTGAATATTTTTCGGAGATCTTACCCGGCTAAGCGGACGTAAAGTTGTCCATGGGTAAAAGGATCGGACCGTAAATCTAATCCCACGAAATCTGTGGTTTGCCCTTGACTTTTGTGGATCGTTATCGCGTAACAAAGTTGGAGGGGAAACTGCCGCCTGTACATTTCGATGGGACTATTTGGGAAGATCGGAAATTTACAAGTTATTCTTGGGATGCCAAAAAGCTCGTCAGGCCTGTTCTTCGGCATGTGATAGGCTAAGTCGACGAGTAATTGCGACGATAATTACTTTTGTGCCGTTGACTAAGCCGAGATCAAAATTTAAATTTCGCGTCACCATGCAAACCGATCCTACCTTAAGCCTGAGAATGTGTTCTGGAATTCCTTTCCCTTGAGCCTGATGTAATAGGGACTCGTCAACATCTATTCCCGCTCCGTCCTCCTCGGCTACACTGTCGAAACTATATAAATTTTGAATTTCCCCGTCGAGCGCCTGTAATACTATACCGTTAATTTCTTTGACATTATTATTCAGAGTGCATATTACAACCCTTTTTGCACATTCATCAGGCTTCTGTAAAATTTCTTTGGTGAAAATAAAGTCGATCAATTCGCGAAGCTTAGTCACGTAGCCAGGCTGTGGTAGTGCCAAGAGTTTTTGCACATTACGCCCTTCGCCGAGCTCGCGTTTTTCGGTGGAGTCGGAACCTATCTTCATTAAAAATTCTTCATAATATCCTTCGCCCGTTAACCTATGGGCCGTTGTAAGCGTGAACGACTTAACTTTTTTCCAGATATAACATCCGCGAAATGACGCACGAACGATATCGGCATTTGTCTTAGCGTTTTCTACTACCGGAGGAATTTGCCTGAAATCTCCCGAGAAAATTATTATTTTACCGCCAAACAACTCATCCTTTTGCATCAGGTCTCTGAGAGACCGGTCGATTAGTTTTTTATGCGCCATAGCAGCTTCATCGAAAATCAGTAAATCGGATGAGTTCAGCTCTCTGTGTCCCGTTGGTTATCGACCAGAAACCGTCATAGCGTATATCTAGGGGTAATCTGAAAAGGCTATGTGCAGTCGTTCCTCCGGTGAGATTTTGAGCGGCGATGCCGGAACTGGCTACGCATAAGACGAATTTATCTTGAGACCGCGCGAAAGCTGAAATAATGTTAAGAAGGAGAGTTTTTCCCGAACCGCCAGGACCGTACAAGAAGAGAACTTTTTCATTTTGTTCGCCGCGCATGAGCAACTTAAAGTAATCAAAAACCCTAGATTGATCAGAAGAAAGCCGCGATTCCCATTCCTCGACAAAAGCATTCTGAACTGAGACGCTGTATTGAGGTTTTTCGCGACCTAATTCCGTGGAATCATCTTCAACTACGAGAATACCGGCCTCTAGAAGCGAAGATGCATGTCGCCGCAGACACCTATCTATGTGAATAAGACCGAACTTATACGCTCTTTCCTCATCTTCGTGAAAATGTTCCAAAAAATCAAAAAATCCTCGCATAAATTTGCTTTATATTTCTCCCACATTTCCGGCACCGGAGATCCTATCGCCGAGAGCATAACAAAAAATTGCCTCAATCTGTCGGCTTTCATGAAGCGTCAAAGTATTCTTTTTTATCATCCGCGAGTCCCAATTCCCTAGCCGCCTGGTGGAACGTTTGCAATCAGGGCCTCCGAGAGCGTACAAGTCCTCATACCCACGGCATGGATACCTGCATAGCAGCATTCTCAGATAATACTGCTCACCTCTGGTGGGAGCGACCCAAAAGAGTCTCGGGACACAATCACCCCTCTGTCTTCGCGTTATGAAATGTTTCCCGTCCGAATGCCGAACCGCATTAAGGGAGGATTTTGGACTGCTCGGGTGGATTCTGTACTGCTCGTAACAATCTAAATAAGTGAGGTCATTCATTTCCGGAGTATCAGGGCGACCGAAGTATAAAATTAAAAGGGACGTTGATGTTTCACACGCTTCCTGTTCGTTACCGAGACGAAAAACGACGTTGTGCTTTCCTTTTAGGTGAACCGGCAAATTTATAACTGTTGGTTTGTGGCCTGTTAGATCGAATTCCAGAACCCTCCAAGCAGCATCTGAAGCTCATATGTATCGTTTTGTTACGTATTCTTTAACTTCGTTGACTTCTTCATCTTCCCGAACTACTGTCATGCGCCGAAGCGGAGAGCCCTTCGAAATGTATTTGAAAAGATACTATACTACTCTGCGGGCCGACGCAATTTCCAGGTTAGCGTGGCATTCATACTTCAGCAGTAACGCCGCATTGTATGACACTATCCACCTATCATCGACCTCTATCATTTGATGTTTAAATTGTACGCTCGTTTTGTTTTCGCTGTTCCGCTTGTAGTGTACGAATCCTCTTTCGTCTGTGTACGTGGTGTCCGTATGGGGTTTTGGATAAAATTTATTACATTTTTGCAGTTCTCGATCCCAGCACAGCAAATCTGTTCTGTATGGGGGCTAGAAAGGTCCGTGCTTCATGTGCCGCAAGACAAGACTTCTTAGTCTGCCGCCAGCCTCTTCTTCGCCCGGAATATCTGCCCTAATTATCCTGTCTATTTCCGTGTTCTGTTTTGGCCCACCATCTTTAACCCTAAAACAAATATGTGCGTGAGGTAAACTGCGCATTTGAAATTCTATTACCCATACTATATACGCGATTTCCCCGAATAATCTACCACTTTGAATATGGCGAATTAATTCTCGCCTTTTAAGTTCGAAAAGCCGGTTACATAAGTGGGGCTCATGTCTACTGCCGGGGTGTTTGGATTTTTTAATTTCTTCCCAGCCCCCGCAAGCTGTAAAAGTTAGGAAATACGTGGGGCCGCCTAATCGGGATACGAGGGCCATCGCGTCCATGTAACAAATTTTCATATATCTCGGGCCACCGGTAAACGTGTGAGGAAGATATATTCTTCCAGTGACTATTTTTCCTTCTCCTTGCACCGTTCCGTCACGTAATATCTCTTTCTCAACCGCCGCTTGCACCTCATCCATTGGGGCATTTCGAAGTCCTCCTGGTTTTTGTGCTTTCATCTACTCGTTCTGAAAAAAGAACAATCGCTGTCCTTCGATCCACGCATACATGTCGATCAGCCAAGTTTCCGAAAGAGGGCCGAACCTTGAAAACCTATCTTCCGAAAGAAGTAAACACCGAGTATACTTCAAGAGGGACAATTTTTGTCCCTTGTTATCTGAACTACCCAAGTGCAAACCCGGTTGGCCTTCGGGATACAGAAGAGGGTATTGGAAAGGTTCGACCAAAAAATTGTTGGCGTGTATAATTCTCGGCTCTGTTGATCCCTTTTTCCAAACGCAGAATTTTCCCTGCGGTGGTTCTGATTCGTCGCAACTGAGGACTGCCGAGACTTCGTGGAAAGTGGAATGTGGCCTGTCACCTAAAACCGGTCCGTGTGTTCGTCGCGAGGTGGTTTCGAATTCAAGGCGGGCATTTTCTGAAGGTTCCTCATGTAACTTCTTGTAAAGGGAAACGTATGGGTTTCGCGATCCAAGAAATTGTTGGATTTCGCGTATTATTTCCGGTTTCAGTTGCTTCTGTTGGCCCTCAGCGATCCGCGCATTACCGTCGTCTATATAAAGAAAACTATTATTCCGGCCTCCGCAATTTAAATCATACACCAAATGGTATGTCCGACCTAATATTTTCATAAAAGAGAGTCCTTTAGGGTGGTGATAGCCTAAGGGAACCGAAAGGGCACAAAAGAGAAGAGGTCGTTATACCTCCGCGGATGTTTTAGGAGCCGCTTTTCCGAATAAATTTTATCTGAAAGAATTGGAAAATCCATCATATTGTATTTTCCTAGTCCGCAGCACCACTGTGTTCTTCCAACTTCCTCATCGAAGAGTCGAGTTCCACAGTGAGAACACTTGTGGGTTCCATCAAGTAGAGAAGGAGTTTTAAGACGATAGGCCTTTATTTCATCCAAAGATTTTCCCGTCCGTTAAGCAATTATTGGTCCTTTTCTAAGCACTGTCGGTAGATGAGGTCCAGGATGAGAATCTTTGTATTTCTTGACTGCCCCTTTATTTACCTCCGGATTTTCTTTTCTATATTTCCCTACCGCCTTTCTGTTAACCTCAGGATGTTCTTGTGTGTATTTTTCTACCGCTTTTACGTTTACCTCCGGATGTGTTTGCGTGTATTTTTCTACAGCTTTTCTGTGTACCTCTCGATGGCTTTCGGTGTATCATTGAACCGCTTCTCGGTGCTGATCTCTTGTGCTCGACGAGGAAGTCTTTGGACGACCACGAGGCCTTTTCGGAGGCCTTCCGGCTTTTCTTTTTGGCGCAGTTTTATCCTTTGAAAGCTCAGTGATGTCTAATCCCCCAATATCTTCCAAAACTACCGATATTCGCGCTTTAAATTTTGGACCCGACTTAAGTTCGAGTGGAATTGGTCTCTTTGTAGAACACTGGGGCTCCTGACCTCTTGTTGATACAACCCGCGTAATTTCATATTGGTTAATTAAACCATTAAAAGGAGACCTTTTCATACGAAACCTTGCCATTTTTTTCAAATTAGAAAACGCGAATAGGCGGCCGGCACCGTCCGAAGAGAGGTTTCCATTCTCGTTTACCGCGTGGGAATCGAAAATAAAATATCGGGCGTTGCATTTCCAAAGCGAAACCGCGACGTGTAATCCGATAAAAACGAAACACGAGTCCGCGTAATTTTCGAATAAATTTGTAAGCTTTTCTTTCAATTCCTCCGTGCAAGACCCTAAATCATTATCCGAAGATGGATAAACACCGTAATCTTCAAAGTGCGATTCAATTTTAAAAGTTTGACTTTCTAATTTGAGATATTCGGCTACCTCGTTTACCGTTAAAAAAGCGTGGCGGTGGTTTTTCCCCGAGTGTCCGTTTTGTTTGTTTATAACAACAATCGCCCTGAACTATCAAGCGGTCAATATCTTGTGTTTTGAGATAATCTCTACGCACATTTTCGATGAAGCAACAGGTTGCGACTGAAATGCAAACACATTGAACGTTACGAGTTTCACTAAATCGCGGATTGGCCTGGGAAATGGTACCGGAGGCTACGCATTCGAAACGCGACATCTTTAAAAATAATTTCAAAAAAATCTTAGAAATAAACACAAAAAAATAATAATTGCTTACAATGTAAAGGAAAAATGTAAATAAACAATAAATATTATACTAATAATATAAATACAAAATTATCATGCAATAAAAACGAAAATAATAAAGTATTAAATTTTTTTAACTCACATAAAACGATGTCTTCAAATCGCCAGCCTGCATTAATCCTGTTCCTACGATAATCTGGAACTGATGACGTATGATCCTCTACAGCTGCTAATCCTCGTCAGGTTATCAGATGTCTTCAATGATGAACCAGACCGCAGAAATAAAGATGAACTGCAAACTGTGATGTCTTGAAATCAGGAACTGATGGCTTCTGAGTTGTCAGCTGCTAATTTTCCTCTACAAAATGTTTTTCAGACGTCCTGCGTGATGATGCTCCCTGTAGTCGTATAGTTGAAGTGAAGTGAAAAGTGTGATTTCAGAAAATTGAGTAACAAAGTAGCACGGGTTCCCCTTTTTTACTTGTTTACTCTTCGGCTCCTGATCTCACACTGAGCTCCGATGTGGAGGCAAGCCTTTATATAGGTAGGATCGGTGGTGGGGAGAATTGGTAGTGGGGGATGCGCAGTGATTGAAACAGTTCACACTGCGCAACGACGAGAGGGGATAGGATGCGCATTACACCGAAGATTCTAGCATTGCGCATTTACGTCAATGCTGACGTCATATCGATTGCGTAACATTCTGACGTAACAGGATGACTCATCGATTGCGCAATATTGCACAATACCTTTCATTTTTTATTTCTACATTTAAATACATGGTAAATGGTACCTTTATTGCAGAAAACAACTGCTCAATATAAGAAACTAATACCAGTCCCCCACTGGGCCATAAAACAAACAAGAAACAATAAAGTTATTCGTAAATTTCAAACAACCGATAATCGGTTTACATTTAGTCAGGCGAGCCGACTGGATTAAAATTACTCCCAGCTCGATAGCGCTAACCGTTCTCGAGATAGGCTCCCCTCTTATATCCGGTATGAAAATCGGTCAGACAAAATTCGTTTTTTCGGGCTTCCGGTTGCACAAAGCTTTGGTTTTATAATTTTTTCCAAAGTTACTTCGGACGGGGAATAAAAAAGGTCTCTTGCATTTTTTCGCTCCGATGCTTCCTTATGGGTTTGCATATGCATATAGGCTTCCTTATAGTCGGGGGAGCTATGTACATATTGTTACAACACAAATAAGCCACCCCAATACCAAGGATGAAAAAGATGATACTAAATATAAATATACTTCACATAAAATAAAATATTAAATATAAATAAAATGTAAAGACAATGACACGACAAACGACAACTTGACCTAACCCAAGTGATTGACCAAACAAACAGGAAAACAAAAAAGAAGGGAAAAAACCGAAACCAAAATAGGAAAAAAGCGATTGAAGGAAGTGAATGAATTCAAAGGAAATAAAACCAAACGAGAAGGGGAGAACCAAACTAAATGAAGCCAATGGAAATTGAAGGAAAAGAAGAAGAAAAATGAAAATGAAACTAAAGTGAAACCAAGGGATAAGAAACAAACCAATAATATAAAATATGTAAGGGAGAAATGGTACACTCAAGTATAATATTGGGAATAAAGCCAATGATTATCCAATACCAGAAATAAATATTATTCTCAATTAAATAATTAATGTAACTGTTTAACCAAAACCCAGTAAAGTAATATAATAAAAAGAAAAGTACACTAACCCAAGAATTAGAGTTAGATGTAATAAAACTCTATAGAAATATAACCTTAGTAATACTATGTATAATATTTGTAAAGAAAGAAATAGTGAGAAAGTGACAAAGAGAAATAATTATAGGGATTACCCACTAAGAAACACTTAATGTAAACAGTTAAAGAGTGCAATAGTGAAAGAGTGAAACCCCAAAATAGTTAGAAACCATATTTATGGCAATAAAACGCTTAATAATCAATAATAAACAATAATTGATTAATGGTGAATCAAATAACAATTAAGAATAATGTGATTAAAAGTGAACCAAACTAGTAATTAAAAATATGTGGTTTATGATAATATTAAATGTAAACAATCAGTAATATGAAATGAACACTGGAAAGTGATGATGACGTTGTTAATTAAGAAAGGATTTTTAAGAGAAGTAAGTTTAATTGTAAACGATTGTAATTAAAGGAAAGGATCCCATGAAAAGATAAACAGCTAGAGTTAACATGGATTGAAAGTAGAGTTTAATTAGGGAATAAGAAGTTAATAATGTAATAAATAAACACCCCAGATTGTAAGGGAAAACCAATTAAGTAAATTCAAAAGGTGTGATGTTAATTAATACCCAAAAAATAGTAATTAATGAAATGAGTTGTAAACAAACTTTACTTAATAATTGTTAAATAATTGTGTAATTATAATTATGAATAGGGTATGACTGAAGAAATTGTACAGAGCATATGCCTAGAGGTTATGTTTTTAATTGATGAAGAATAGGGAGTGGTAGCCATATTGTTAACAAAGGCAAAATAGATAATTAAGAAGTTAAGACAATACAAATCTAATTATACTAGAAAATCAATTAATTTAGAAAATAACAGAACCATACAAATGGGATAATAACAAAACAAAACACATTAGAATAAAATGAGAAATCATTTGTATAAATTCAGTAAATATGGTCAATGGCTACTAGTGCCTCTGAAATGCCTAACTGTCGAAACAAATAATTGCAAATTGTATAAAATCCACAAGAAAATTAACAAATCTAAGGCGAGTAACTAGCCAAGAATAATGTGTAAAGCATTTTAAAAGAAAAATGTTACAATAAGAACTTAAATTAAAAGAAATATGTAATTAACAAATGTTAACATAATTAGACAAAAGTTAATATCTAATAGAACACAAACTTATGAGGTATTATTTTAATCTTTGGAAGGAAAGAAATACAATAGTGATAATATTTAATACTCAGGAAGGAAGATAGAAGAATAAAATCAATTAGAAAATATACAGTAATTTTGAATAAAAATTCAAATATAATAACAATGGTAATAAACCATGCCTTAGCCAATCAAAGGGTTCAGGTTACCATAGAAACGGGCCGTTGGTTACTCATTTTCCGTTAATTTTCAGAACTCGTATAATGACGCTTATGTAGTAGGGACACAAGATATTGTATGACATAAATTTTACTTTAAAAAGTTTAAAAACTAGTCAAAGGTCAAAAACATATACCAGTGAGAAGGAGATGAAGTGTAATAACATTTAACTGATGTCCAGGAACAATTTAAACGAAAATAAAAAGCAGAAATTCCCAAGACTAATATGAAAAGGACGCCAGCAGCCTAAGTCACTCAAAATTGATGAATTTTCCATTTCAAATGAACAACGATCTATCACAAACCTTCTGAACTGATAAGTATCATTTAAATACCCTAATCCCAGGAATAAAAGCACTTTAAATATTTCTCATATCTACACAAACTCTCACTATGAATTGGAAATAATTTCTTTCAAGGATTAAATAAAACAAACGTACATAGAAAAACTTGTTAACTAAAAAATAACCTCGCACTAGATTGCGAACTTTTGAAACACCTATTACTACACTGCAGAACAAATTGTAGCCACACTTTATGTTATTATGTACGAATAATGTACGGTAGTATACTTTTTTATTGTAATCATATTTAATGTTTTCTTTATAATCAAAAGGTCGCCAGATTTTGACGAGTTTACGTATAAAATAAAAACAGTAGCCATTACTGCATCAAGTAACTCGTTTCAAAACCAGTTTCGTCAACTTGAGATAAAGCGTTTCATGTATAATGTCGCAGGAAATTTATTAAATACTAAATTATAATATTATTGTCACATTACATAATTACCAAACAACCATTAAAGAAACAGTACAGAGTGTAACCATTGTTTTATTTCATAGGAAATTGTATTATATATGTGTCTGTTAGCGAACTTACAGATTAGACAACTAGCGCTTTCGCTATCTGTGCGATACAGCAAGCTGTACAAAGGCGGGAACCGATTCGAATGCGCCGGCCGTCATCGCTGAAAACACCTTATTAACACATTAATACATAATTTTAATCGTTTTCAACAAACAATTAGCGCCACCCGGGATTCACAAACTCCTATGAAATTACAGGTAAGGTTTTCACTAGGTTGTACTGATAATTGTGACAACGCTACGGACTTCGTTAGTAGGAACCATTGATGTAACGACAAAGTGTGAGACGAACACAACACACTAATACATAAAAAGCCATATACACGTCATTACAAGGACACACCAGTCATTCAATAACGTTACAATATTTACAACGGCCTCCGAACGAACCTATCCCAGGAGACAATGTATTCTCGGCAATGCCTTTCATTTATTTACAATATCTGAATATTTACAATCACTTATTTTAACATGCAAACTTCAATATTACACAACTTAAACTTTATTATATTACATATTTACAGGGTGGAAAGCTTATTACCGAGAATACATTATTTATAATAGTTCTCTATACACTATGTTTCTTGAGTGAGGAACGCCATCTATAACCCGGTCGGGAGGAACATGTAAGTGAACATTTTTCGGAGATCTTACCCGGCTAAGCGCGACGTAAAGTTGCCCATGGGTAAAATGATCGGACCGTAAATCTAATCCCACGAAATCTGTGGTTTGCCCTTGACTTTTGTGGATCGTTATCGCGTAACAAAGTTGGAGGGGAAACTGCCGCCTGTACATTTCGATGGGACTATTTGGGAAGATCGGAAATTTACAAGTTATTCTTGGGATGCCAAAAAGCTCGTCAGGCCTGTTCTTCGGCATGTGATAGGCTAAGTCGACGAGTAATTGCGACGATAATTACTTTTGTGCCGTTGACTAAGCCGAGATCAAAATTTAAATTTCGCGTCACCATGCAAACCGATCCTACCTTAAGCCTGAGAATGTGTTCTGGAATTCCTTTCCCTTGAGCCTGATGTAATAGGGACTCATCAACATCTATTCCCGCTCCGTCCTCCTCGGCTACACTGTCGAAACTATATAAATTTTGAATTTCCCCGTCGAGCGCCTGTAATACTATACCGTTAATTTCTTTGACATTATTATTCAGAGTGCATATTACAACCCTTTTTGCACATTCATCAGGCTTCTGTAAAATTTCTTTGGTGAAAACAAAGTCGATCAATTCGCGAAGCTTAGTCACGTAGGATAGCTGTGGTAGTGCCACGAGTTTTTGCACATTACGCCCTTCGCCGAGCTCGCGGTTTTCGGTAGAGTCGGAACCTATCTTCATTAAAAATTTTTCATAATATCCTTCGCCCGTTAACCTATGGGCCGTTGTAAGCGTGAACGACTTAACTTTTTTCCAGATATAACATCCGCGAACTGACGCACGAACGATATCGGCATTTGTCTTAGCGTTTTCTACTACCGGAGGAATTTGCCTGAAATCTCCCGAGAAAATTATTATTTTACCGAAAAATAACTCATTCTTTTGCATCAGGTCTCTGAGAGACCGGTCGATTAGTTTTTTATGCGCCATAGCCGCTTCATCGAAAATCAGTAAAGACGCCTCTCGGATGAGTTCAGCTCTCTGTGTCCCGTTGGTTATCGACCAGAAACCGTCATAGCGTATATCTAGGGGTAATCTGAAAAGGCTATGTGCAGTCGTTCCTCCGGTGAGATTTTGAGCGGCGATGCCGGAACTGGCTACGCATAAGACTACTTTATCTTGAGACCGCGCGAAAGCTGAAATAATTTTAAGAAGGAGCGTTTATCCCGAACCGCCAGGATCGTCCAAGAAGAGAACTTTTTCATTTTGTTCGCCGCGCATGAGCAACTTAAAGTAATCAAAAACCCTAGATTGATCAGAAGAAAGCCGCGATTCCTATTCCTCCACATAAGCATTATGAAATGAGACGCTGTATTGAAGTTTTTCGCGACCTAATTCCGTGGAATCATCTTCAACTACGGAAGACCGGCCTCTAGAAGCGGAGATGCATGTCGGCGCAGACACCTATCTATGTGAATAAGACCGAACTTATACGCTCTTTCCTCATCTTCGTGAAAATGTTCCAAAAAATCCTCGCATAAATTTGCTTTATATTTCTCCCACATTTCCGGCACCGGAGATCCTATCGCCGAGAGCATAACAAATGATTGCCTCAATCTGTCGGCTTTCATGAAGCGTGCAGCCTCTTCAAGAGCGTCAAAGTTATCTTTTTTATCATCCGCGAGTCCCAATTCCCTAGCCGCCTGCTGCAACGTTTTGCAATCAGGGCTTCCGAGAGCGTACAAGTCCTCAGACCCACGGCATGGATACCTGCATAGCAGCATTCTCAGATGATACTGCTCACCTCTGGTGGGAGCGACCGAAAAGAGTCTCGCGACACAATCACCCCTCTGTCTTCGCGTTATGAAATGTTTCCCGTCCGAATGCCGAACCGCATTAAGGGTGGGTTTTGAACTGCTCGGGTGGATTCTGTCCTCCTCGTAAAAATCTAATTAAGAGAGGTCATTCATTTCCGAAGTAGCAGATATCCTGTGTGAAAATTGAGTAACAAAGTAGCAACGGGTTCCCCCTTTTTACTTGTTTACTCTTCGGCTCCTGATCACACACTGAGCTCCGATGTGGAGGCAAGCCTTTATAAAGGTAGGATCGGTGGTGGGGAGAATTGGTAGTGGGGGATGCGCAGTGATTGAAACAGTTCACTGCGCAACGACGACAGGGGATAGGATGCGCATTATATCGAAGATTCTAGCATTGTGCATTTACGTCAATGCTGACGTCATATCGATTGCGTAACATACTGACGTAACAGGATGACTCATCGATTGCGCAATATTGCGCAATACCTTTCATTTTGTATTTCTACATTTAAATACATGGTAAATGGTACGTTTATTGCAGAAAACCACTGCTCAAAATAAGAAACTTATACCAGTCCCCCACTGGGCCATAAAACCAACAAGAAACAATAATGTTATTCATAAATTTCAAACAACCGATAATCGGTTTACATTTAGTCAGGCGAGCCGACTGGATTAAAATTACTCTCAGCTCGATAGCGCTAACCGTTCTCGAGATAGGCTCCCCTCTTATATCCGGTATGAAAATCGGTCAGACAAAATTCGTTTTTTTGGGCTTCCGGTTGCACAAAGCTTTGGTTTTATAATTTTTCCCCAAGTTACTTCGGACGGGAAATAAAAAAGGTCTCTTGCGTTTTTTTTAGCTCCGATGCTTCCTTATATCCGGTATGAAAATCGGTCAGAGGAAATTCGTTTTTTCGGGCTTCCGGTTGCAAAAAGCTTTGGTTTTATAATTTTTCCCCACGTTACATCGTACGGGGAATAAAAAAGTTCTTTCGTGTTTTTTCGCTCCGAGGCTTCCTAATGGGTTAGAATTTATGTCAGTCAGTGAGTGAGTTAGTGAGTGACCTCTGGGGCTTTATATGTTATAGATAGACACGCTGCTTCGCCGCTCACCCCAGACCCCCTCGCCCGACGCCCCGATCCGACGAACGTCGGGGGAGCTATGTACATATTTACAACGGCCTCCGAACGAAACTATCCCAGGGGACAATATATTCTCGGTAATGCCTTTCATTTATTTACAATATCTGAATATTTACAATCACTTATCTTAACATGCAAACTTTAATATTACACAACTTAAACTATATTATATTACGTACTTACAGGGTGGAAAGCTTATTACCGAGAATACATTATTCATAATAGTTCTTTGTACACTATGTTTCTTGTGTGAGGAACGCCATCTATAACCCGGTCGGGAGGAACATGTAAGTGAATATTTTTCGGAGATCTTACCCGGCTAAGCGCGACGTAAAGTTGCCGAGGGTAAAAGGGTCTGACCGTAAATCTAATCCCACGAAATCTGTGGTTTGCCCTTGACTTTTGTGGATCGTTATCGCGTAACAAATTTGGAGGGGAAACTGCCGCCTGTACATTTCGATGGGACTATTTGGGAAGATCGGAAATTTAAAAGTTATTTTTGGGATGCCAAAAAGCTCGTCAGAGCCTGTTCTTCGGCATGTGATAAGTCGACGAGTAATTGCGACGATAATTAATTTTGTGCCGTTGACTAAGCCGAGATCAAAATTTAAATTTCGCGTCACCATGCAAACCGATCCTACCTTAAGCCTGAGAATGTGTTCTGGAATTCCTTTCCCTTGAGCCTGATGTAATAGGGACTCATCAACATCTATTCCCGCTCCGTCCTCCTCGGCTACACTGTCGAAACAATATAAATTTTGAATTTCCCCGTCGAGCGCCTGTAATACTATATCGTTAATTTCTTTGACATTATTATTCAGAGTGCATATTACAACCCTTTTTGCACATTCATCAGGCTTCTGTAAAATTTCTTAGGTGAAAACAAAGTCGATCAATTCGCGAAGCTTAACATGTAGGATAGCTGTGGTAGTGCCACGAGTTTTTGCAAATTACGCCTTTCGCCGAGCTCGCGTTTTTCGGTGTAGTCGGAACCTATCTTCATTAAAAATTCTTCATAATATCCTTCGCCCGTTAACCTATGGGCCGTTGTAAGCGTGAACGACTTAACTTTTTTCCAGATATAACATCCGCGAACTGACGCACGAACGATATCGGCATTTGTCTTAGCGTTTTCTACTGCCGGAGGAATTTGCCTGAAATCTCCCGAGAAAATTATTATTTTACCGAAAAATAACTCATCCTTTTGCATTATGTCTCTGAGAGACCGGTCGATTAGTTTTTTATGCGCCATAGCCGCTTCATCGAAAATCAGTAAAGTCGCCTCTCGGATGAGTTCAGCTCTCTGTGTCCCGTTGGTTATCGACCAGAAACCGTCATAGCGTATATCAAGGGGTAATCTTAAAAGGCTATGTGCAGTCGTTCCTCCGGTGAGATTTTGAGCGGCGATGCCGGAACTGGCTACGCATAAGACAAATTTATCTTGAGACCGCGCGGAAGCTGAAATAATTTTAAGAAGGAGCGTTTTTCCCAAACCGCCAGGACCGTACAAGAAGAAAACTTTTTCATTTTGTTCGCCCCGCATAAACAACTTAAAGTAATCAAAAACCCTAGATTGATCAGAAGAAAGCCGCGATTCCCATTCCTCGACAAAAGCATTCTGAACTGAGACGCTGCATTGAAGTCTTTCGCGACCAAATTCCGTGGAATCATCTTCTACTACGGGAAGTCCGGCCTCTAGAAGCGAATATGCATGTCGCCGCAGACACCTATCTATGTGAATAAGACCGAACTTATACGCTCTTTCCTCATCTTCGTGAAAATGTTCCAAAAAATCCTCGCATAAATTTGCTTTATATTTCTCCCACATTTCCGGCACCGGAGATCCTATCGCCGAGAGCATAACAAATGATTGCCTCAATCTGTCGGCTTTCATGAAGCGTGCAGCCTCTTCAAGAGCGTCAAAGTTATCTTTTTTATCATCCGCGAGTCCCAATTCCCTAGCCGCCTGCTGCAACGTTTTGCAATCAGGGCCTCCGAGAGCGTACAAGTCCTCAGACCCACGGCATGGATACCTGCATAGCAGCATTCTCAGATGATACTGCTCACCTCTGGTGGGAGCGACCGAAAAGAGTCTCGCGACACAATCACCCCTCTGTCTTCGCGTTATGAAATGTTTCCCGTCCGAATGCCGAACCGCATTAAGGGTGGGTTTTGAACTGCTCGGGTGGATTCTGTCCTCCTCGTAAAAATCTAATTAAGAGAGGTCATTCATTTCCGGAGTAGCAGATGTCCTGCGTGAAAATTGAGTAATAAAGTAGCAACGGGTTCCCCCTTTTTACTTGTTTACTCTTCGGCTCCTGATCACACACTGAGCTCCGATGTGGAGGCAAGCCTTTATAAAGGTAGGATCGGTGGTGGAGAGAATTGGTAGTGGGGGATGCGCAGTGATTGAAACAGTTCACACTGCGCAACGACGATAGGGGATAGGATGCGCATTACATCGAAGATTCTAGCATTGCGCATTTACGTCAATGCTGACGTCATATCGATTGCGTAACATACTGACGTAACGGTTATAAAATTTAACGGTTTCAAACTGATATTCTGGGTTATTTGGAAAGTTTATAATATCCTGGATTTCTCTAGGTGGAAGCCTTTCAAACATAACAGTATAAGGGGTATTTTCAATGGACTGATGGTAGGATATATTTAAGAACTCTTCGGTCAGTGACAAGTATTCGTACCACCTTCTCTGTTGGTCATGACAGTAAGTTCGGAGTATTCAGCCAACTTCCCTCAATACACGTTCTGCCGGATTGCTGCTGGGGTGGTATACTGAAGTCTTATATGTTCTAATGTTGTGTTTTAAAAGATTATGTTTTCCATTTACAGCCCTTGAATGCGTACCATGATCGGTGATAATAGATGACGGTTTACCAATCTCTGTTATGTTACGTACAATGACTATTTCCAGAATTTTCTTGGTCGTGGCTCTGCTAATAGCGTAGAGTTTAGTGTATTTAGAAAAGTGATCAAAAATAATAATTATGAATGTATATCTATGGTTTCCTCCACTGCGTGGGAATGGTCCACATATATCCAGAAATACTTTCTCCAGCTTATATTTGGATGTGATAGGGATCATGACTCCCTCCTTCTTCTCATTATTATGTTTAACCATCTGGCAGATGTGACATGCTTGTATGGATTTTTGCACTTTTCTGGTTATATTTTTTATGTACACTTGTTCTTCCAGGGCTTTGACGATTTTCATGGCTCCCACGTGTCCATATCGTTCATGGTAATCCAATATCAATTTGTTTTCCACAGCGGTGGGAATTACTAGTTTCCAGCTTATTTGTTTAGGGGTGACCTTAATAAATAATCGATCATCATGTATACAGTAATATTTAGTAATAACTTCATCAGCATTTTGTATCTTCTGGCGTATGTTTATTAATTTGGGATCCGATTTTTGGTGTTGATTAATTTCATTTGTAATAATTTCTAAATCCTTCCGATTCTTAAGGACATGGTACACTTTTACAATTTGTTCCTTTTCTCCATCGAACGATTGGTCTTGTATGTTTATTCGGGACAAGATATCGGCTGCTACGTTCTTTCTTCCAGGTATATATTCCCAATCGATGCAATACTCTTGCAATGCAAGGACCCATCTAGTTAGCCGGCCATGACTAAGTTTACATCTTTTTAGAAATGAAATTGATTTATGGTCACTTCTTACGGTCACTGGGTATCCGAGTATGTAAGTTCTAAATTTATTGCATGCGTACACTACACTTAGCAGCTCCTTCTCGGTAACGTTATAATTGCGTTCGCAGTTGTTAAGCACTCTGCTGGCGAAGCTGATTACCATATGTTGTCCTTCTTTATCTTCTTGATATAGGGCAGCTCCTAAACTAACATTGCTCGTATCGCAATTTAAATAAAAGCGTTTGTTAAAATCAGGGTGGTACAACATAACTGTTTCTAAAAATTTCTTCTTGATTAATTGCAGAATTTTATCTTGTTCTGGTCCCCATGCCCATTTGTCTTTGGATGATAATTGTTTCTGAAACTTGGCAGTTACTTCCGAATAGTTATCTTGGAATTTTCGGTAATAGTTACAAATTCCAAGAAAGGATTGTAGCTGTTTTCTATTTTTTGGAGTAGGGAACAGTTGAATTGCTTCTACTTTTTCTGTTGAAGGTGTGATACCCTCCTCAGACAAATTAAAACCTAAGAACTTTACTTGATTGGCGATAAATTTAGATTTATTCAGCTTGAGTGTTATGTTGTTTTCGGGTAATTTTCTCAGTACCTGTTCCACCCGCTCGCAATGTTCATCCCAATGTGAAGAAGTTATAAGTAGGTCATCTACATAGACCGTAGTGAACTGCAGTGTTTCTTGTCCCAATACTTGGTCCATACATTTTACAAATATTGCAACAGAATTAATTAGTCCGAAAGGTAGCCTTTTAAATTGATAGTTCCTTCCGTCAAAAAGGAACGCCATGTATTTTCTACTATCTGGATGTAGTTCGACCTGCCAGTAACCGCATACCGTATCCCAAGTACTGATGTATTTAATGCCGTGGAATTTCTTTAAAATTTCTTCTATTTCGCCTGGTGAAGTCCTATCATTGATGATCATTTTATTTATTTCCCTAGCGTCCAGGCAAATTCTCACCTTTCCGTTCTTTTTCGGGACTGCCACTATGGGACTGGTATATGGTGATTGACTATATTCTATTATGTCATCTTGAATCATACGATTAATCTCATCCCGGACTTCGTTTTTTATGGAATAAGCAATTGGGTATGATTTTCTGCGAAAGTCCACTGGTTCTTTAAAATTTATTACACACTGATATCCTTTTACTTTACCTGGAGCATTGGAGAATTACCTTTGTATTTATTATATATTTGAATTAAATTTTCGGCCTGTACCTTACTTACTTGTCGACAAGTTTTTTCCCTTTGGAATTCTCGGACCTCTTCTAACTTACTCTGCCACAGTTCGGGATCATCGTCCTCATATTGAATGACTTCTGGTATTTTATTTTTCTTACAAAAGTAGCTTTTTATGGCTAGACATCTGGTGTTAACTGGAACGGTTCTATTAGTGTCAATTAATTCGGCTGTCCATAATCCTTCTTCGGATGTTAAAGATATTATACCTTTATGTAAGTCAATTACTGCGGAATGCTGGCGCAATACATCGCATCCAATCAATACATTGAACGGTAATCCCGTTGCGACCAAGAATCCTATTGGTAGGGTCATATTATTATTGGTCAGATCAAGCGATACTTGTTTTTTAACTGTTTTATTTTGCCTTCCAGTGGCTCCGATAATTATCACATTATTGATAGGTAATGTTGGTATGGGCAACTGGCCTTCTCGCTGTATTTTTTCAAGTTCAGTACTGTCTATCAACGCTATGTTAGATCCAGTATCTATCATTATGGTAGATTGTACCCCATTTAATTTTGTTGTTACATATATGATTTCGTTATTACTATTACTGTTTACATGTTTCTTATCCTCTTCCAATAAATCTTCTCTGATATTCTTTAAATAGTGGTTATTAATTATAGTTATGGTATTATTATTCTTAATTTTGTTTACAAGTCGTTGTTCCCCAAGATTGCGGTTCAGTGAAGGGTATTCATTAGTTTTCACTGCCTTTATTAGTTTAAATGAGGGCTTACCCCCTCTTCTCTATTTTCATTTGGATTATTATGTTGATTTAGTAGTGTTTCGGTGCGATCCTCCGTATTAGGTTCCGCTATCCTATAATTTCATTCAGGTGGATAGTTGTCTTCACGCCGGGACTGGTCATAATGATTGTCATATCGGTGTCTCCTTGGGTAATACCGTCGCTGATTACCTTGAGGCCTGGAGTAAATATAATTAACGTTATGCCTATAATTATTGGGTCGTCTGTCCCCATCTCCTCTATTATTGCGACTATCGCGGTAATTATAAGTATTATTGCCACGATAATTATAGTTCCTGGAATTATTATTCGCGTGTTCATTTTGGGTTCTATTTGCATTAACGTTCTGCGCAGGTCGATTGTGATCATTATTATGAGAATTGGTTGGTGGCTCGTTATTATTATACTTCTGATATTTATAATTTAACATCCTATTTCTTTGGTATTGGTTCTCGTGCTCATAATTCTCAAGGAATTTGGCCATGGCTGAAATCGTTTTGATTTGGCTACACATACGTGCATTTTTTATCCCTTCCTCATAATGGTAGGATAGTTGTATCACCAAACATTCTTCGGGAATTCTGGGCTCTAAGTTCCGTGCCATACATACTTTTCCTAGAAAGTATGAAGTAGGAGACTGGCCTATTTTTGTTTCGTATCGACCGTTACTCAAATTATTTCTAATCATGTTCTGGGTCGATTCAGACCAATATTTCTCTTTAAATTGTTTTTTGTACTCGGTCATGTCCAGTATATCCGGGCGCACCGCTGTCCACCAATTATCATAGGTATCTTTAAATGTTTCATCAATCATACTGCGTATAATACTCCAGCGGTTTTCTCTATTTTTTGTAATCATCTCTTCCAACCTCTTTAAAAATTCCATCGGATTGCGCTTGTAATTACGAAAATTAATCGACTCCCGGTTCTCGTGGTTATTTGTATGACTATGCTGGCATGTCCTATCCCGCCATGAATCTACTTCTTCTTGTAATTGTAATTCACGTCTACTAATTTCCTCTATTTTATTTTTACTGGTATTAATTTGACCTTCCATACTGTTTAAATTGCCATAGACTCTTTCGAGTCGTTTGCCCATGTCTGTCTGTATTTGCGTAATACCTTCCTTATTCTCTTCCCGTACCTGATGTACTTCATTTTTAATTTGCTCATATTTTCCGACAGTTTCCTGTTGGATTTCCTCGACCATTGTTTTACTCTCAATTTTTATGTCATTAATTTTATTTTGTAGTTCTTCACGAACCTGTACTATTGTTTCGTTAGTTTTTTCTAACACTTCATTTGTTTTGGCTATTTCTAATTTTCTTTCCTCATTATTTTGGTCCACCTTCTGGTTAACTGTCACATGAAGATTCTCAATTTTTTCATTAATCTGCCTTAAATTCTCTTCGTGTATTTGTAGGATGTCTTCCTTCATTTGTTTTACACCCTCATCATTCCTATCTAACCTTTCGTGAATTTGGTTCAATCTTTCGTTCATTTGTTTTGAGGTTTCTTTAATTTCCTCACTTGTTTTATCTAATTTTTCCTCCAGGCTCTTTGAGTTTTCCTTATTTTCCTCATTCATTTTATCGAATTTTTCCTCCAGTCTCTTTGAGTTTTCCTTATTTGTTTTCCTTGAGTCTTCCTTAATTTCCTCTTTCATTTGTCTGTTGCTTTCCATTATTATCCTCAACAGCTCCTGCATACTCATGTCTTCCTTTTTGTTGGATTTATCTGATTGGTCCCCTTGGGCATCTTCTTCCATTACTTCCTTTTCCTTGTCCGCAATTATTTCAGTTTCCGTTATTTCGTCTGTCTGTTGTTCCATTTCACTATCTGTTATTAGTTCTATTTCCTGTTCTTGTTCATCTATTTCCTTCTCCGTTTCTCCTGCCCTAATCCTTAGGTGTTAGTTTTTTCTAACACTTCATTTGTTTTGGCTATTTCTAATTTTCTTTCCTCATTATTTTGGTCCACCTTCTGGTTAACTGTCACATGAAGATTCTCAATTTTTTCATTAATCTGCCTTAAATTCTCTTCATGTATTTGTAGGATGTCTTCCTTCATTTGTTTTACACCCTCATCATTCCTATCTAACCTTTCGTGAATTTGGTTCAATCTTTCGTTCATTTGTTTTGAGGTTTCTTTAATTTCCTCACTTGTTTTATCTAATTTTTCCTCCAGGCTCTTTGAGTTTTCCTTATTTTCCTCATTCATTTTATCGAATTTTTCCTCCAGTCTCTTTGAGTTTTCCTTATTTGTTTTCCTTGAGTCTTCCTTAATTTCCTCTTTCATTTGTCTGTTGCTTTCCATTATTATCCTCAACAGCTCCTGCATACTCATGTCTTCCTTTTTGTTGGATTTATCTGATTGGTCCCCTTGGGCATCTTCTTCCATTACTTCCTTTTCCTTGTCCGCAATTATTTCAGTTTCCGTTATTTCGTCTGTCTGTTGTTCCATTTCACTATCTGTTATTAGTTCTATTTCCTGTTCTTGTTCATCTATTTCCTTCTCCGTTTCTCCTGCCCTAATCCTTGATCTACCTCTGGTATGGATGTTTATTCTCCCACAGTTGCCTGCTCTGGTTAAGTAATATTAATATAGTTATAGTTACTTAACTTAAGCCCTACACTGGTTGAGCGCCAATTTGTAATGAGACTAGTACGAGCGTCTCGTTATTTTCACACAATGTAAGCCTATTCGTTGCTATGAACGGGTATGTTCCCCTGTCTTTACTCTCTTAGGTCGTTTTAATTTACTTAATTATTTAAATATCTGAGATATTTGGAGTTGTGGGATATAGTGATTTAATTAACTAATATTAACTTATCTCTCTAAAAAATATCAGTGTTAGTGTACTTGAAACTTAAATAATTAATGTGTTATTCTGTAATTTCGTTCAACCCTATTATACCTTGAAGAGAATTATGTATAATTTTGTATTTTTACGCTCTCTCTTTGGTGTCGGAGAATTCCGCTATAAGCGCTGTAGTACCGGAGCAACGAAACTTAGAGGTTATTTCACTGTTTATGTTAACCAATTATTCTATACTTAGTCAGTTACTTTTTTATTCCCAACTCATTAAATCAGACTCCAAATGACAAGATTTTGCAACTATACAAAGGTTCTTTATTTGCTTACTTCTTCAACATTGAATAAGATATGTTCTAACTGGCATACACATAGGCTATAGATTGCGTGAATCGATTATTGATCAGTCCGATACTTTATTTAGATTCGGTTATATAATGTGTTTTAATTTGTAATTAACTTAATTCAGGGTGTGAAGGTTCTTGTAACTGTGGGGATGATTAAAAATACATAGATAAGAATGCAAGATTTACAAATTTGAAGTGTTGTGTAGTTAATATGATTTATACAATAATAATTTACCAGACTAGAACGAAGCAAATCGTGTAGGCGGTTGATCGATTACTTTACTGTTCTGGATTATTATGCCGTACGATATTCTTTCTTCGGTTTGATAAAATAGAATTCTTGTCCTGTCCACCTCGGAAATACAGCTCACTAGGTTGATTTACTGCCAGACTGGTTCCTTCTGCAATTTCTGGATCCAAATACGTTCTTCTCTCGTCTGAAGTAATTGGTGATGTTCCGTGTATTTATAAGGTTATGAGCTCCAGTGTAGTGTATATTATTGGTTGTGATACAGTTAACTCTTTATATTGGGTTTAATATATCGTCAACTCCCTTCGGATATGGGACAATTCAAGTCCTTCCTTGTAGAACCCAGTTATTTATTTTTTATTGTAATATCATATTATAACCTCGTTTGGTTAAACTGTACTGGCGTAAGTCAATGAGATTATCTTTAGTATTTTGTTGTATTATAAGAGTATCAAATACTTTTATATATATTCCAATTATATTAGACAGTTCTTAGGTTTTTTAATCTCATCACATTCAGATCATAAAAAGCAATAATTGAAAATCAACAACCTCTTCATTTCCTGTAGTCCATAGCAACCCACTATTTTTCTTCCTTCTACATGTTTTGTATATAGTGTTTATTTCATATATTTTTTGTCTATTCCTTATTAATTTGCTATCATATCGGAATATAACTTTACCGATAATTGGTTTATTATTTTCTACACATATTCTTCTGGTTTTTTGATATCAGCCTGTTTCTTTTATATTTACTATCTTTTCGATATCAAACGTTATCAATCGATATCATGGCATTGTGGCATTATCATAATTTGTATAAATTGATATGGTTTATTATATATCATTACTAATTTAATGTTTTTTCCTAGCTCTTCGAACCGTATTCATTAATTATTATTAATTTATGTACCTAACCTTTATCTTATGAGTGGTTATATAGTGTTTTTAGCTGTTAGGCCTTTTATTGTATACGGATCTACCTGTGTTTATAACTGGTAAACAACTATAGCCCTTTTACATAAATTCATAAGTATAATCAAATCTTAACTATTAACATTTACATAAACAATTATTCTTTTCATATCTAATGACAATTTTATCTTGATATATGGATCACATATAAGACAATTGAAATCTATTAACGCTAACTGGCTGCTTCACACATCATTCTAGAACAGTAATTGAATAATAAATCTTGTTTCATTACCTTTCATTAACTCAACAAATAATTGGTATAACATAACATAAACTTTATCATAACATTCGTTGTCACAAAATAATATCATTTAATTCAGAATCCTTACTTGCTATTGCTATAAGGTAAATTATTGTTTCATTTTTGTTTACTTTCATGGTCATTTACTTTGACAATTTCTGTACTATTCTACTTCTTACATTTCTCATCAGTATCACATTGATTTACTTTTCACTGAACATAGATCATTAACTATTATCTAACTTACAGGTTTGTTTATTCTCGTTATTTCTACCTTGCATCCTTATTTATCTTTATCTATAAATATAAATGTAATTATTAGACTTTTGTTTTATCATGGGGTTAGATATTGCCTTGCTTATTATTTTGTTAATATAATATTTATGTAACATGGATGCCAGCATATCTGTTGCGTTACAATATTTACAACGGCCTCCGAACGAAACTATCCCAGGGGACAATGTATTCTCGGTAATGCCTTTCATTTATTTACAATATCTGAATATTTACATTCACTTATCTTAACATGCAAACTTCAATATTACACAACCTAAACTATATTATATTACATATTTACAGGGTGGAAAGCTTATTACCGAGAATACATTATTTATAATAGTTCTTTGTACACTATGTTACTTGTGTGAGGAACGCCATCTATAACCCGGTCGGGAGGAACATGTAAGTGAATATTTTTCTGAGATCTTACCCGGCTAAGCGAGACGTAAAGTTGCCGAAGGTAAAAGGGTCGGACCGTAAATCTAATCCCAGGAAATCTATGGCTTGCCCTTGACTTTTGTGGATCGTCATCGCGTAACAAAGTTGGAGGGGAAACTGCCGCCTGTACATTTCGATGGGACTATTTGGGAAGATCGGAAATTTAAAAGTTATTTTTGGGATGCCGAAAAGCTCGTCAGAGCCCGTTCTTCGGCATGTGATAAGTCGACGAGTAATTGCGACGATAATTATTTTTGTGCCGTTGACTAAGCCGAGATCAAAATTTAAATTTCGCTTCACCATGCAAACCGATCCTACCTTAAGCCTGAGAATGTGTTCTGGAATTCCTTTCCCTTGAGTCTGATGTAATAGGGACTCATCAACATCTATTCCCGCTCCGTCCTCCTCGGCTACACTGTCGAAACTATATAAATTTTGAATTTCCCCGTCGAGCGCCTGTAATACTATACCGTTAATTTCATTGACATTATTATTCAGAGTGCATATTACAACCCTTTTTGCACATTCATCAGGCTTCTGTAAAATTTCTTAGGTGAAAACAAAGTCGATCAATTCGCGAAGCCTAGTCATGTAGGATAGCTGTGGTAGTGCCGCGAGTTTTTGCAAATTACGCCTTTCGCCGAGCTCGCGTTTTTCGGTGGAGTCGGAACCTATCTTCATTAAAAATTCTTCATAATATCCTTCGCCCGTTAACCTATGGGCCGTTGTAAGCGTGAACGACTTAACTTTTTTCCAGATATAACATCCGCGAACTGACGCATGAACGATATCGGCATTTGTCTTAGCGTTTTCTACTGCCGGAGGAATTTGCCTGAAATCTCCCGAGAAAATTATTATTTTACCGCCAAATAACTCATCCTTTTGCATCAGGTCTCTGAGAGACAGGTCGATTAGTTTTTTATGCGCCATAGCCGCTTCATCGAAAATCAGTAAATCGGATGAGTTCAGCTCTCTGTGTCCCGTTGGTTATCGACCAGAAACCGTCATAGCGTATATCTAGGGGTAATCTTAAAAGGCTATGTGCAGTCGTTCCTCCGGTGAGATTTTGAGCGGCGATGCCGGAACTGGCTACGCATAAGACGAATTTATCTTGAGACCGCGCGAAAGCTGAAATAATGTTAAGAAGGAGCGTTTTTCCCGAACCGCCAGGACCGTACAAGAAGAGAACTTTTTCATTTTGTTCGCCGCGCATGAGCAACTTAAAGTAATCAAAAACCCTAGATTGATCAGAAGAAAGCCGCGATTCCCATTCTTCGACAAAAGCATTCTGAACTGAGACGCTGTATTGAGGTTTTTCGCGACATATTCCGTGGAATCATCTTCAACTACGAGAATACCGGCCTCTAGAAGCGAAGATGCATGTCGCCGCAGACACCTATCTATGTGAATAAGACCGAACTTATACGCTCTTTCCTCAACTTCGTGAAAATGTTCCAAAAAATCCTCGCATACATTTGCTTTATATTTCTCCCACATTTCCGGCACCGGAGATCCTATCGCTGAGAGTATAACAAAAAATTGCCTCAATCTGTCGGCTTTCATGAAGCGTGCAGCCTCTTCAAGAGCGTCAAAGTATTCTTTTTTATCATCCGCGAGTGCCAATTCCCTAGCCGCCTGCTGGAACGTTTTGCAATCAGGGCCTCCGAGAGCGTACAAGTCCTCATACCCACGGCATGGATACCTGCATAGCAGCATTCTCAGATGATACTGCTCACCTCTGGTGGGAGCGACCCAAAACAGTCTCGCGACACAATCACCCCTCTGTCTTCGCGTTATGAAATGTTTCCCGTCCGAATGCCGAACCGCATTAAGGGTGGATTTTGGACTGCTCGGGTGGATTCTGTCCTCCTCGTAAAAATCTAATTAAGAGAGGTCATTCATTTCCGGAGTAGCAGATGTCCTGCGTGAAAATTGAGTAACAATGTAGCAACGGGTTCCCCTTTTTTACTTGTTTACTCTTCGGCTCCTGATCACACACTGAGCTCCGATGTGGAGGAAAGTCTTTATAAAGGTAGGGTCGGTGGTGGAGAGAATTGGTAGTGGGGGATGCGCAGTGATTGAAACAGATGACACTGCGCAACGACGAGAAAGGATAGGATGCGCATTACATCGAAAATTCTAGCATTGCGCATTTACGTCAATGCTGACGTCATATCGATTGCGTAACATACTGACGTAACAGGATGACTCACCGAATGCGCAATATTGCGCAATACCTTTTATTTTGTATTTCTACATTTAAATACATGGTAAATGGTACGTTTATTGCAGAAAACAACTGCTCAAAATAAGAAACTTATACCAGTCCCCCACTGGGCCATAAAACAAACAAGAAACAATAAAGTTATTCATAAATTTCAAACAACCGATAATCGGTTTACATTTAGTCAGGCGAGCCGACTGGATTAAAATTACTCTCAGCTCGATAGCGCTAACCGTTCTCGAGATAGGCTCCCCTCTTATATCCGGTATGAAAATCGGTCAGACAAAATTCGTTTTTTCGGGCTTCCGGTTGCACAAAGCTTTGGTTTTATAATTTTTCCCCTCGCTACATCGTACGGGGAATAGAAAAGTTCTCTCGTGTTTTTTCGCTCCGAGGCTTCCTAATGGGTTAGAATTTATGTCAGTCAGTGAGTGAGTTAGTGAGTGACGTCTGGGGCTTTATATGTTATAGATAGACTCGCTGCTTCGCCGCTCACCGCAAACTCCCTCGGTAGACGCCCCAATCCGACGAACGTCGGGGGAGCTATATACATATTTACAACGGCCTCCGAACGAAACTATCCCAGGGGACAATGTATTCTCGGTAATGCCTTTCATTTATTTACAATATCTGAATATTTACAATCAATTATCTTAACATGCAAACTTCAATATTACACAACTTAAACTATATTATATTACATATTTACAGGGTGGAAAGCTTATTACCGAGAATACATTATTTATAATAGTTCTTTGTACACTATGTTTCTTGTGTGAGGAACGCCATCTATAACCCGGTCGGGAGGAACATGTAAGTGAATATTTTTCAAAGATCTTACCCGGTTAAGCGCGACGTAAAGTTGCCGAGGGTAAAAGGGTCGGACCGTAAATCTAATCCCAGGAAATCTATGGCTTGCCCTTGACTTTTGTGGATCGTTATCGCGTAACAAAGTTGGAGGGGAAACTGCCGCCTGTACATTTCGATGGGACTATTTGGGAAGATCGGAAATTTAAAAGTTATTTTTGGGATGCCAAAAAGCACGTCAGAGCCTGTTCTTCGGCATGTGATAAGTCGACGAGTAATTGTGACGATAATTATTTTTGTGCCGTTGACTAAGCCGAGATCAAAATTTAAATTTCGCGTCACCATGCAAACCGATCCTACCTTAAGCCTGAGAATGTGTTCTGGAATTCCTTTCCCTTGAGCCTGATGTAATAGGGACTCATCAACATCTATTCCCGCTCCGTCCTCCTCGGCTACACTGTCGAAACTATATAAATTTTGAATTTCCCCGTCGAGCGCCTGTAATACTATACCGTTAATTTCATTGACATTATTATTCAGAGTGCATATTACAACCCTTTTTGCACATTCATCAGGCGTCTGCAAAATTTCATAAATGAAAACAAAGTCGATCAATTCGCGAAGTTTAGTCATGTAGGATAGCTGTGGTAGTGCCAAGAGTTTTTGCAAATTACGCCTTTCGCCGAGCTCGCGTTTTTCGGTGTAGTCGGAACCTATCTTCATTAAAAATTCTTCATAATATCCTTCGCCCGTTAACCTATGGGCCGTTGTAAGCGTGAACGACTTAACTTTTTTCCAGATATAACATCCGCGAAATGACGCACGAACGATATCGGCATTTGCTTAGCGTTTTCTACTACCGGAGGAATTTGCCTGAAATCTCCCGAGAAAATTATTATATTACAGCCAAGTAACTCATCCTTTTGCATTATGTCTCTGAGAGACCGGTCGATTAGTTTTTTATGCGCCATAGCCGCTTCATCGAAAATCAGTAAAGTCGCCTCTCGGATGAGTTCAGCTCTCTGTGTCCCGTTGGTTATCGACCAGAAACCGTCATAGCGTATATCTAGGGGTAATCTGAAAATGCTATGTGCAGTCGTTCCTCCGGTGAGATTTTGAGCGGCGATACCGGAACTGGCTACGCATAAGACGAATTTATCTTGAGACCGCGCGAAAGCTGAAATAATTTTAAGAAGGAGCGTTTATCCCGAACCGCCAGGACCCTCCAAGGAGAGAACTTTTTCATTTTGTTCGCCGCGCATGAGCAACTTAAAGTAATCAAAAACCCTAGATTGATCAGAAGAAAGCCGCGATTACCATTCCTCGACAAAAGCATTCTGAACTGAGACGCTGTATTGAGGTTTTTCGCGACCTAATTCCGTGGAATCATCTTCAACTACGAGAATACCGGCCTCTAGAAGCGAAGATGCATTTCGGCGCAGACACCTATCTATGTGAATAAGACCGAACTTATACGCTCTTTCCTCATCTTCGTGAAAATGTTCCAAAAAATCCTCGCATACATTTGGTTTATATTTCTCCCACATTTCCGGCACCGGAGATCCTATCGCTGAGAGTATAACAAAAAATTGCCTCAATCTGTCGGCTTTCATGAAGCGTGCAGCCTCTTCAAGAGCGTCAAAGTATTCTTTTTTATCATCCGCGAGTGCCAATTCCCTAGCTGCCTGCTGGAACGTTTTGCAACCAGGGCCTCCGAGAGCGTACAAGTCCTCATACCCACGGCATGGATACCTACATAGCAGCATTCTCAGATGATACTGCTCACCTCTGATGGGAGCGACACAAAAGAGTCTCGCGACACAATCACCCCTCTGTCTTCGCGTTATGAAATGTTTCCCGTCCGAATGCCGAACCGCATTAAGGGTGGATTTTAAACTGCTCGGTTGGATTATGTCCTCCTCGTAAAAATTTAATAAGTGAGGTAATTCATTTCCGGAGTAGCAGAAGTCTAGCGTGAAAATTGAGTAACAACGAAGCAACGGGTTCCCCCTTTTTACTTGTTTATTCTTCGGCTCCTGATCACACACTGAGCTCCGATGTGGAGGCAAGCTTTTATAAAGGTAGGATCGGTGGTGGGGAGAATTGGTAGTGGGGGATGCGCAGTGATTGAAACAGTTCACACTGCGCAACGACGAGAGGGGATAGAATGCGCATTACATCGAAGATTCTAGCATTGCGCATTTACGTCAATGCTGACGTCATATCGATTGCGTAACATACTGACGTAACAGGATGACTCATCGATTGCGCATATTGCGCAATACCTTTCATTTTGTATTTCTACATTTAAATAAATGGTAAATGGTACGTTTATTGCAGAAAACAACTGCTCAAAATAAGAAACTTATACCAGTCCCCCACTGGGCCATAAAACAAACAAGAAACAATAAAGTTATTCATAAATTTCAAACAACCGATAATCGGTTTATATTTAGTCAGGCGAGCCGACTGGATTAAAATTACTCTCAGCTCGATAGCGCTAACCGTTCTCGAGATAGGCTCCCCTCTTATATCCGGTATGAAAATCGGTCAGACAAAATTCGTTTTTTCGGGCTTCCGGTTGCACAAAGCTTTGGTTTTATAATTTTTCCCCAAGTTACTTCGGACGGGAAATAAAAAAGGTCTCTTGCGTTTTTTTTAGCTCCGATGCTTCCTTATATTGCCGGTATGAAAATCGGTCAGTGGAAATTCGTTTTTTCGGGCTTCCGGTTGCAAAAAGCTTTGGTTTTATAATTTTTCCCCACGTTACATCGTACGGGGAATAAAAAAGTTCTCTCGTGTTTTTTCGCTCCGAGGCTTCCTAATGGGTTAGAATTTATGTCAGTCAGTGAGTGAGTTGGTGAGTGACCTCTGGGGCTTTATATGTTATAGATAGACACGCTGCTTCGCCGCTCACCCCAGACCCCCTCGGTGGACGCCCCGATCCGACGAACGTCGGGGGAGCTATGTACATATTTACAACGGCCTCCGAACGAAACTATCCCAGGGGACAATGTATTCTCGGTAATGCCTTTCATTTACTTACAATATCTGAATATTTACAATCACTTATCTTAACATGCAAACTTCAATATTACACAACTTAAACTATATTATATTACATACTTACAGGGTGGAAAGCTTATTACCGAGAATACATTATTTATAATAGTTCTTTGTACACTATGTTTCTTGTGTGAGGAACGCCATCTATAACCCGGTCGGGAGGAACATGTAAGTGAATATTTTTCGGAGACCTTACCCGGCTAAGCGCGACGTAAAGTTGCCGAGGGTAAAAGGGTCGGACCGTAAATCTAAGCCCCCGAAATCTATGGCTTGCCCTTGACTTTTGTAAATTGTTATCGCGTAACAAAGTTGGAGGGGAAACTGCCGCCTGTACATTTCGATGGGATTATTTGGGAAGATCGGAAATTTAAAAGTTATTTTTGGGATGCCAAAAAGCTCGTCAGAGCCTGTTCTTCGGCATGTGATAAGTCGACGAGTAATTGCGACGATAATTATTTTTTTGCCGTTGACTAAGCCGAGATCAAATTTAAATTTCGCGTCACCATGCAAACCGATCCTACCTTAAGCCGGAGAATGTGTTCTGGAATTCCTTTCCCTTGAGCCTGATGTAATAGGGTCTCATCAACAACTATTCCCGCTCCGTCCTACTCGGCTACACTGTCGAAACTATATAAATTTTGAATTTCCCCGTCGAGCGCCTGTAATACTATACCGTTAATTTCTTTGACATTATTATACAGAGTGCATATTACAACCCTTTTTGCACATTCATCAAGCTTCTGTAAAATTTCTTAGGTGAAAACCAAGTCGAACAATTCGCGAAGCTTAGTCATATAGGATAGCTGTGGTAGTGCCACGGGTTTTTGCAAATTATGCCTTTCGCCGAGCTCGCGTTTTTCGGTGGAGTCGGAACCTATCTTCATTAAAAATTCTTCATAATATCCTTCGCCCGTTAACCTATGGGCCGTTGTAAGCGTGAACGACTTAACTTTTTTCCAGATAAAACATCCGCGAAATGACGTACGAACGATATCGGCATTTGTCTTAGCGTTTTCTACTACCGGAGGAATTTGTGTGAAATCTCCCGAGAAAATTAATATTTTACCGCCAAACAACTCATCCTTTTGCATCAGGTCTCTGAGAGACCGGTCGATTAGTTTTTTATGCGCCATAGCCGCTTCATCGAAAATCAGTAAAGTCGCATCTCGGATGAGTTCAGCTCTCTGTGTCCCGTTGGTTATCGACCAGAAACCGTCATCGCGTATATATAGGGGTAATCTTAAAAGGCTATGTGCAGTCGTACCTGCGGTGAGATTTTGAGCGGCGATGCCGGAACTGGCTACGCATAAGATGAATTTATCTTGAGACCGCGCGAAAGCTGAAATAATTTTAAGAAGGAGCGTTTTTCCCGAACCGCCAGGACCGTACAAGAAGAGAACTTTTTCATTTTGTTCGCCCTGCATGAACAACTTAAAGTAATCAAAAACCCTAGATTGATCAGAAGAAAGCCGCGATTCTCATTCCTCGACAAAAGCATTCTGAACTGAGACGCTCTATTGAAGTCTTTCGCGACATATTCCGTGGAATCATCTTCTACTACGAGAAGTCCGGCCTCTAGAAGCGAATATTCATGTCGCCGCAGACACCTATCTATGTGAATAATACCGAACTTATACGCTCTTTCCTCATCTTCGTGAAAATGTTCCAGAAAATCCTCGCATAAATTTGCTTTATATTTCTCCCACATTTCCGGCACCGGAGATCCTATCGCTGAGAGTATAACAAAAAATTGCCTCAATCTGTCGGCTTTCATGAAGCGTGCAGCCTCTTCAAGAGCGTCAAAGTATTCTTTTTTATCATCCGCGAGTGCCAATTCCCTAGCCGCCTGCTGGAACGTTTTGCAATCAGGGCCTCCGAGAGCGTACAAGTCCTCATACCCACGGCATGGATACCTGCATAGCAGCATTCTCAGATGATACTGCTCACCTCTGGTGGGAGCGACCCAAAAGAGTCTCGCGACACAATCACCCCTCTGTCTTCGCGTTATGAAATGTTTCCCGTCCGAATGCCGAACCGCATTAAGGATGGATTTTTGACTGCTCGGGTGGATTCTGTCCTCCTCGTAAAAATCTAATTAAGAGAGGCCATTAATTTCCGGAGTAGCAGTAGTCCTGCGTGATGATCCTCGCTGTAGTCGTATAGTTGAAGTGAAGTGAAAAGTGTGATTTCAGAAAATTGAGTAAAAATGTAGCACGGGTTTCCCCTTTTTTACTTGTTTACTCTTCGGCTCCTGATCCCACACTGAGCTCCGATGTGGAGGCAACCCTTTATAAAGGTAGGATCGGTGGTGGGGGCATTGGTAGTGGGGGATGCGCAGTGATTGAAACAGTTCACACTGCGCAACGACGAGAGGGGATAGGATGCGCATTACATCGAAGATTCTAGCATTGCGCATTTACTTCAATGCTGACGTCATATCGATTGCGTAACATACTGACGTAACAGGATGACTCATCGATTGCGCAATATTGCGCAATACCTTTCATTTTGTATTTCTACATTTAAATACATGGTAAATGGTACGTTTATTGCAGAAAACAACTGCTCAAAATAAGAAACTTATACCAGTCCCCCACTGGGCCATAAAACAAACAAGAAACAATAAATTATTCATAAATTTCAAACAACCGATAATCGGTTTACATTTAGTCAGGCGAGCCGACTGGATTAAAATTACTCTCAGCTCGATAGCGCTAACCGTTCTCAAGATAGGCTCCCCTCTCATATCCGGTATGAAAATCGGTCAGACAAAATTTGTTTTTTCGGGCTTCCGGTTGCACAAAGCTTTCGTTTTATAATTTTTTCCCAAGTTACTTCGGACGGGAAATAAAAAAGGTCTCTTGCGTTTTTTTCGCTCCGATGCTTCCTTATGGGTTAGAATTTATGTCAGTCAGTGAGTGAGTTAGTGAGTGACCTCTGGGGCTTTATATGTTATAGATAGACTCGCGGCTTCGCCGCTCACCCCAGACCCCCTCGGTGGACGCCCCGATCCGACGAACGTCGGGGGAGCTATGTACATATTTACAACGGCCTCCGAACGAAACTATCCCAGGGGACATTGTATTCTCGGTAATGCCTTTCATTTATTTACAATATCTGAATATTTACAATCACTTATCTTAACATGCAAACTTCAATATTACACAACTTAAACTATATTATATTACATATTTACAGGGTGGAAAGCTTATTACCGAGAATACATTATTTATAATAGGTCTTGTACACTATGTTTCTTGTGTGAGGAACGCCATCTATAACCCGGTCGGGAGGAACATGTAAGTGAATATTTTTCGGAGATCTTACCCGGCTAAGCGCAACGTAAAGTAGCCCGTGGGTAAAAGGGTTGGACCGTAAATCTAATCCCTCGCAATCTATGGTTTGCCCTTGACTTTTGTGGATCGTTATCGCGTAACAAAGTTGGAGGGGAAACTGCCGCCTGTACATTTCGATGGGACTATTTGGGAAGATCGGAAATTTAAAAGTTATTTTTGGGATGCCGAAAAGCTCGTCAGAGCCTGTTCTTCGGCATGTGGTAAGTCGACGAGTAATTGCGACGATAATTATTTTTGTGCCGTTGACTAAGCCGAGATCAAAATTTAAATTTTGCGTCACCATGCAAACCGATCCTACCTTAAGCCTGAGGATGTGTTCTGGAATTCCTTTCCCTTGAGCCTGATGTAATAAGGTCTCATCAACAACTATTCCCGCTCCGTCCTCCTCGGCTACACTGTCGAAACTATATAAATTTTGAATTTCCCCGTCGAGCGCCTGTAATACTATACCGTTAATTTCTTTGACATTATTATGCAGAGTGCATATTACAACCCTTTTTGCACATTCATCAAGCTTCTGTAAAATTTCTTAGGTAAAAACAAAGTCGATCAATTCGCGAAGCTTAGTCATGTAGGACAGCTGTGGTAGTGCCAAGAGTTTTTGCAAATTACGCCTTTCGCCGAGCTCGCGTTTTTCGGTGTAGTCGGAACCTATCTTCATTAAAAATTCTTCATAATATCCTTCGCCCGTTAACCTATGGGCCGTTGTAAGCGTGAACGACTTAACTTTTTTCCAGATATAACATCCGCGAAATGACGCACGAACGATATCGGCATTTGCTTAGCGTTTTCTACTACCGGAGGAATTTGCCTGAAATCTCCCGAGAAAATTATTATATTACAGCCAAGTAACTCATCCTTTTGCATTATGTCTCTGAGAGACCGGTCGATTAGTTTTTTATGCGCCATAGCCGCTTCATCGAAAATCAGTAAAGTCGCCTCTCGGATGAGTTCAGCTCTCTGTGTCCCGTTGGTTATCGACCAGAAACCGTCATAGCGTATATCTAGGGGTAATCTGAAAATGATATGTGCAGTAGTTCCTCCGGTGAGATTTTGAGCGGCGATACCGGAACTGGCTACGCATAAGACGAATTTATCTTGAGACCGCGCGAAAGCTGAAATAATTTTAAGAAGGAGCGTTTATCCCGAACCGCCAGGACCCTCCAAGGAGAGAACTTTTTCATTTTGTTCGCCGCGCATGAGCAACTTAAAGTAATCAAAAACCCTAGATTGATCAGAAGAAAGCCGCGATTCCCATTCCTCGACAAAAGCATTCTGAACTGAGACGCTGTATTGAGGTTTTTCGCGACCTAATTCCGTGGAATCATCTTCAACTACGAGAATACCGGCCTCTAGAAGCGAAGATGCATTTCGGCGCAGACACCTATCTATGTGAATAAGACCGAACTTATACGCTCTTTCCTCATCTTCGTGAAAATGTTCCAAAAAATCCTCGCATACATTTGCTTTATATTTCTCCCACATTTCCGGCACCGGAGATCCTATCGCTGAGAGTATAACAAAAAATTGCCTCAATCTGTCGGCTTTCATGAAGCGTGCAGCCTCTTCAAGAGCGTCAAAGTATTCTTTTTTATCATCCGCGAGTGCCAATTCCCTAGCCGCCTGCTGGAACGTTTTGCAACCAGGGCCTCCGAGAGCGTACAAGTCCTCATACCCACGGCATGGATACCTGCATAGCAGCATTCTCAGATGATACTGCTCACCTCTGATGGGAGCGACACAAAAGAGTCTCGCGACACAATCACCCCTCTGTCTTCGCGTTATGAAATGTTTCCCGTCCGAATGCCGAACCGCATTAAGGGTGGATTTTAAACTGCTCGGTTGGATTATGTCCTCCTCGTAAAAATTTAATAAGTGAGGTAATTCATTTCCGGAGTAGCAGAAGTCTAGCGTGAAAATTGAGTAACAACGAAGCAACGGGTTCCCCCTTTTTACTTGTTTATTCTTCGGCTCCTGATCACACACTGAGCTCCGATGTGGAGGCAAGCTTTTATAAAGGTAGGATCGGTGGTGGGGAGAATTGGTAGTGGGGGATGCGCAGTGATTGAAACAGTTCACACTGCGCAACGACGAGAGGGGATAGAATGCGCATTACATCGAAGATTCTAGCATTGCGCATTTACGTCAATGCTGACGTCATATCGATTGCGTAACATACTGACGTAACAGGATGACTCATCGATTGCGCAATATTGCGCAATACCTTTCATTTTGTATTTCTACATTTAAATAAATGGTAAATGGTACGTTTATTGCAGAAAACAACTGCTCAAAATAAGAAACTTATACCAGTCCCCCACTGGGCCATAAAACAAACAAGAAACAATAAAGTTATTCATAAATTTCAAACAACCGATAATCGGTTTACATTTAGTCAGGCGAGCCGACTGGATTAAAATTACTCTCAGCTCGATAGCGCTAACCGTTCTCGAGATAGGCTCCCCTCTTATATCCGGTATGAAAATCGGTCAGACAAAATTCGTTTTTTCGTGCTTCCGGTTGCACAAAGCTTTGGTTTTATAATTTTTCCCCAAGTTACTTCGGACGGGAAATAAAAAAGGTCTCTTGCGTTTTTTAAGCTCCGATGGTTCCTTATATTGCCGGTATGAAAATCGGTCAGTGGAAATTCGTTTTTTCGGGCTTCCGGTTGCAAAAAGCTTTGGTTTTATAATTTTTCCCCACGTTACATCGTACGGGGAATAAAAAAGTTCTCTCGTGTTTTTTCGCTCCGAGGCTTCCTAATGGGTTAGAATTTATGTCAGTCAGTGAGTGAGTTGGTGAGTGACCTCTGGGGCTTTATATGTTATAGATAGACACGCTGCTTCGCCGCTCACCCCAGACCCCCTCGGTGGACGCCCCGATCCGACGAACGTCGGGGGAGCTATGTACATATTTACAACGGCCTCCGAACGAAACTATCCCAGGGGACAATGTATTCTCGGTAATGCCTTTCATTTACTTACAATATCTGAATATTTACAATCACTTATCTTAACATGCAAACTTCAATATTACACAACTTAAACTATATTATATTACATACTTACAGGGTGGAAAGCTTATTACCGAGAATACATTATTTATAATGGTTCTTTGTACACTATGTTTCTTGTGTGAGGAACGCCATCTATAACCCGGTCGGGAGGAACATGTAAGTGAATATTTTTCGGAGATCTTACCCGGCTAAGCGCGACGTAAAGTTGCCGAGGGTAAAAGGGTCGGACCGTAAATCTAAGCCCCCGAAATCTATGGCTTGCCCTTGACTTTTGTAAATTGTTATCGCGTAACAAAGTTGGAGGGGAAACTGCCGCCTGTACATTTCGATGGGATTATTTGGGAAGATCGGAAATTTAAAAGTTATTTTTGGGATGCCAAAAAGCTCGTCAGAGCCTGTTCTTCGGCATGTGATAAGTCGACGAGTAATTGCGACGATAATTATTTTTTTGCCGTTGACTAAGCCGAGATCAAATTTAAATTTCGCGTCACCATGCAAACCGATCCTACCTTAAGCCGGAGAATGTGTTCTGGAATTCCTTTCCCTTGAGCCTGATGTAATAGGGTCTCATCAACAACTATTCCCGCTCCGTCCTCCTCGGCTACACTGTCGAAACTATATAAATTTTGAATTTCCCCGTCGAGCGCCTGTAATACTATACCGTTAATTTCTTTGACATTATTATGCAGAGTGCATATTACAACCCTTTTTGCACATTCATCAAGCTTCTGTAAAATTTCTTAGGTGAAAACAAAGTCGATCAATTCGCGAAGCTTAGTCATGTAGGATAGCTGTGGTAGTGCCAAGAGATTTTGCAAATTACGCCTTTCGCCGAGCTCGCGTTTTTCGGTGTAGCCGGAACCTATCTTCATTAAAAATTCTTCATAATATCCTTCGCCCGTTAGCCTATAGGCCGTTGTAAGCGTGAACGACTTAATTTTTTTCCAGATATAACATCCTCGAAATGACGCACGAACGATATCGGCATTTGTTTTAGCGTTTTCTACTACCGGAGGAATTTGCCTAAAATCTCCCGAGAAAATTATTATTTTACCGCCAAACAACCCATCCTTTTGCATCAGGTCTCTGAGAGACCGGTCGATTAGTTTTTTATGCGCCATAGCCGCTTCATCGAAAATCAGTAAAGTCGCCTCTCGGATGAGTTCAACTCTCTGTGTCCCGTTAGTTATCGACCAGAAACCGTCATCGCGTATATATAGGGGTAATCTTAAAAGGCTATGTGCAGTCGTACCTGCGGTGAGATTTTGAGCTGGGATGCCGGAACTGGCTACGCATAAGATGAATTTATCTTGAGACCGCGCGAAAGCTGAAATAATTTTAAGAAGGAGCGTTTTTCCCGAACCGCCAGGACCGTACAAGAAGAGAACTTTTTCATTTTGTTCGCCCTGCATGAACAACTTAAAGTAATCAAAAACCCTAGATTGATCAGAAGAAAGCCGCGATTCCCATTCCTCGACAAAAGCATTCTGAACTGAGACGCTCTATTGAAGTCTTTCGCGACCAAATTCCGTGGAATCATCTTCTACTACGGGAAGTCCGGCCTCTAGAAGCGAATATTGTAATATAAAAAATTACAAATATATAATATAAAAATAAAAATATATAGATATGTTTTAGATTTTGTATTCGATTTTGTGATAACAAGGTATTGTGCTCTCCTTTTAGCCCCACTAGTTGGGCTGGCCAATTTGTAATATAAATAATTACAAATATAAAAATATAAAAATAAAAAGATATAGATATTGATATGTGTTAATTGTGTTATGATTTTGTAGATTTGCCCTGACTATAAGCCCTTTAGTTTGGTTTAGTCAATTTGTAATATAATTTCAAATGTAATAATAATAAATAAAATATAAAGATATAGATAATCAGAATTGTGTAGGTTGTCTGGATCTCGGTATTGAACTCGCCGATGATACAGCTCCACTTTGGATTCACCAAATACAAAGAATAGATTTAATATAAATAGGTTATAACTAGGTGTAATTGATGGACAAATAACAAATAAATCAACTTTATAAATTGTGAAAATATTTTTTCTTGTTCTTGTATTGAGTTTGATTGAATTATTTAATTTAATTAATTAATAATTAATTAATTAATTGAGTGTGTAATTTCCTTATATATCTATTCTCTCACTGTAAATTATTTTTTGTTAAAAAAAAAATAATAGTAACATTAATTCTAGAAATAAAAACAATTCTGGTAACTGAGTAATGATTTGCGTTTATTAACATTCAAAATTATGCGCCAGTCAAACTGCGCATGACCAAGGCATTGGCTAAATATTGCTCTTGTCGGTAGCGAAAAAAAATCAACAAATATATTTTTACAAGGTTAAATTTGTGGTTCTTTTAACGAGTCGAAATGGTCAGAGGGCAAGGAACAAGATACATTCTTAACAGGTATTCTTAAACTAAATGGTAATAGCTGAAATAGAACAAAATTATTATTGCAATTGTCAATTAAATAAAATGAATTTTGCGAACCGAGTCGAAGAAATGACGTCACTCCATTTAAGCAGGCATTGCACTCGTGCTGGTAAGAAAACAATTATGGCCGCCGTCTCCTCGATTTTAAACTGCTACGTTGCTGGAATTGGCTGAGATTCTCCCGCAGAAATAAAATGATATTCCCTTTTCTGCGAAGTGGTGTTGGTCCAGGAATATAGTGTGGAATGTCCTCTCGTCGTCTGCGATGTCGATTTCCTGATGGATTTCTTGTGTTGTGTCCGGTGTTCAAATATGTGTATTGGTGTTCTGTGAATTTGGTCCAAAATAGTTCAAAATGGCTGATGATTTCTTGTGTTGAGTTTTATGGTGTTATTACTGTGTTTTGGAAATTTGTGAAGTGTTAGAAATTGATAGTTAAGGTTATTTCACTTTTTAGATCATCTCCGTTACATGCCGCATAACCACACTTGGTTTTTACACAAATTATTCTGTTTTCAGTATTCTGCTAACACATTTCCAACCATTCCGCTTTACGATTAACAATAGACTACTAGACGCAACGTCGTCGTTTTAGGGTAATTTGTGCTATGTCTTTTTCCTCTTTATATTGTTTAACTATAAAAATATCTGTCTAAGACTTGTTTCACCATCTAACTATACATAATAAGTTTTCTTATTTTTTACTGTATTTCAAATATTTCTTAATTTTACATGAACCTAACTATTCAGTAATATTGATTAGTTAATTTTACATCTTTTGATATATAGCTGGGTTTGTTTCAAGCTCATTTAAGCCCAAAAATTACAATTTTATATGATGATTGTATGCCTCATATTTTGTACAAATTCAGTGTTTTAAAGGTTTCTATTTGTTTTTTCGGTATAATATTTCCATGGAATATACTTAATAACTCCGTGATTACTTTGTTGTTAATAATTTGGTTGTTAAAACATTTCAATATTGATTAATTTACTGTTTAGTCTGATTTGATTACTATCATAGGCCTATTATTAACTGTTTCCAAAAGAAGTTAATTTCCTTTCCTTTGTCATTCTATTTGCTATTAACTGTATCTGTATTAATTATATTTTCAATTTCTGTATTGTATGTATTGAATTCTATTCCTATTACATAGATTGATTCTTTGATAGATAATTTTTTGGTTTATATGCCAGTCTGTGTTTACTAAAATGGTGTCTTAGCTGGCCTGTTTGTACATTATATATGGTTTACTGTTTTGAATAAAATTATTACATTTGTATGTCCTACTTGCCTCTCTGCCTTACACAATGGAAAATTAAATGACATGATTTTAAAATACAATGATATATCTTGTATCTACTAAACTTTCTCTATAATAATAACATAATTGAACCATAACATAAACATCTTATGCCTAATTTTCTCTACACTTAGAATTATAATGAGAACATATTATTATCAGTCTTTGGCTGTCCTTTGTTTTTATGTTTCATTTTGTCACAACCTTATTCTATTAAAATATCTTATTCCTAGTAACAATTTCAGTTATTCACTGTCTCTTTTTATTTACTATAACTATTTTGCTAAAATATTAACATAAAAACACCTTAGAACTACTGACACTTGCAGTGATTAACTGTCTCTTGTGTTACCTATACCTAAATTGTTCATACAATAAAATAAAAACATCTTATAACTACTGACACTTGCAGTTATTGACTGTCTTTTGTGTTCCCTATACTTAATTTGTTCATACAATAAAAAAAATAAAAAACATCTTATACCTATCATATTGTTATTATGCCTAAACACTAAAACACTTTTATTATCTAAATTACACTCAGTCATTAGACTGTCTCTTTAGTTTTTATCTAGTATTTCCTACACTAATGGTAGTCTGTTTTAATATATTTTTTATATCACACTTTATTATAAGGTGTCCTTTATCTTGGCTACACTACTGGTAGTTTGTTTCGATAGATTTTTTTATATCACACTTTATTATAAGGTGTCCTTCATTTTGGCTACACTAATAGTAGTCTGTTTTAATAGTTTTTTGATAGATTATTCTTACAACTAGTATACAATTTGGTTTTCTGGGATTGTATCTTGTAACTTGTTCTGGGTCTACATATATCAGTTTTAATTTTGTTTCATGGTAAGTATTACATGACTATCATTTTGTTTTGGCATATCTCTTCCTGTTTCTGGTCTCTTTGTGGGAATCTTGATATATTTTGTCCCTTTTTCAAAATCACATTAGTTAGTTTCTGGTCTTGTGGTTTCTCTGCATCTTGACCTTATTATTATTCCCTTATTAATATGGTTTCATCCTTTTATTTCCTTTTTTATGGTCCTTCCCTTTTTATACTGCTTCCCCAATCTACTGGGTATACTGCTGGTTTAACTGGTTTTTACATAGTAAGTTATTTTAATCAATGGTTTTCTTTGTTATCTTTCATTTTTATTAACATTTTATTGACTTAATATACAGTTTCTAGTGTAGTCCTTAAAACAATTTATTCTTCTCACTCACTATGGAACTTTTTCCTTTATGTTGCATTAAGTCAAATGTTTAGCGTGATAAATTTGTTATGTTACATATGCTCTCCTGTAAAAGTGATTAGTTCAGATCATACTCTTAGTATGGATGAAATAATTACTACTAATTCTTTTGTATTTACTACATTTCTTCGTGATTACATGTTTTCACTTTATATACCTTCTTTTTCCACCGTTGCTTCCTCTCAGATGATGTGTATCTCCTTCATCAGTTTCTTTCTTCATTGATAAGTGATCTCCAATCTTGTGTATAACATTATCATTTTATATTCTTTCTTATTTGGTGCTTCCTCACCAGTATGTTTACTCCCTAACATTCCCTAACAAATTAATTGGAACAGTTCAGAGTGGCACTTTTGGCTTCAATCCCTGCTGTCCAACACTTCAATTGAGTCCAGAGGTATTATCATCTCTGCTCAAAACATAAGACTGATGGCATTTTCTACATCCAGTCATAAGAATAAATAAACAGTAAAAGTAGTCATTTTTGACTAAAATAAACATCTTTAGATTCTTCACTTCATAATACGTTATATTAATTAATACTTTTATACACTTGACTCTTCTTCTCTCTTAAAGCTTATTCCATATTAGGTGGTTTAGGTATGTGGTATAATATACATTTCATCATGTTTACATAGTAAGTAGTATTTATATTTACTCTTTCTACCATCTGGTATCCATTGAGTTATTTTTATTGCTCATGGTATAACATGAATTAATTCTTTATCACCTTCACTATAACAGTGGTTATTGCAACAACATTATCATTATTAGTATCAGGGTTTTTTGGTTTCTGGTCTCACTATTTGGTCTTTACTGAGTTGGTCCTTCTTCATTGTTCCATTTTTATTAAATTATTTTCTTTGTGAGTTTGGTTAAGTTGTTTCGATTAAGTCATATGATATTCTGGTTTCCTTTCTCCTTTAGAATTTTGTATCTCTTTCTTACAAAATCTTTTTTCATATTTCAGAGTTATTTCTCATCATTTGTATGAGTAATGATATGAGCTTAATATTTTTTAATTTTAGATATTTTTATTCAACTACGTTCTTTCTTATTCATAGTTGTTTTTCAAATATTTTGGTGTAAATTGTACTTATTATTGTTTTGAATTTTGAAAATCTTTATTCATCAAAATTCTTTTCTCATTCATAATAGTCTTTGAATGTTTGGTGTAAGTGGTACTTACTAAGTTTTTGAATTTGGAAAATTATTATCTCCATCCAAATTCTTTTTTCGTTCATAATAGTCTTTGAATATTTGGTGTAAGTGGTACTTACTAAGTTTTTGAATTTGGAAAATTATTATCTCCATCCAAATTCTTTTTTCGTTGATAATAGTCTTTGAATATTTGGTGTAAGTGGTACTTACTAAGTTTTTGAATTTGGAAAATTATTATCTCCATCCAAATTCTTTTTTCGTTCATAATAGTCTTTCAAATGATTTGGTGTAAGTTGTACTTACTGATTTTTGAATTTTGAAGTTTATTATGTTCAAAACTCTTTTTTTTTCATTCATAATAATCTTTCAAATGTTTTGTTGTAAGTTGTACTTACTAATGTTTTTGAATTTTGAAGTTTTTATTCCTCCTCCAAATATTTTTTAATGGATAACTGATTATAAGTTCCTTTTACTTTATTTGAAATGATATCCTTTAGTACATACGTATTGTTATTATTGTTTTTAATAATCAGGTATGGGCCGGTATACAGCAGTAACAACTTTTTGGTAATGCCTTCCAAAGTACTGGGTAATTCCCTGTTTTTTAGCAGTACCTTTTCTCCGACTTCATAGAATATTATTTTCTTAACAGCCTTTTGATATTTGTTCTTGCGCCTTTCCTGGTCTTCTGCCAATTTATTGTAGAATCTGATTCGATTGAATTTGTATTCTTGACTCCTGGGGAACTCTATTATGTCTTGTATTTCTCTCGGAGGCGGTTTTTCATACATTGCCGTGTATGGCGTGGTACCTATAGCGGGGTGATATGACAAATTAAGGAATTCTTCAGTAGCTAATAAATATTCTTGCCACTTCTTTTGTTGGTTATAGCAATAAGTCCGTAATATTCTTCCGACCTCTCGCAGTACCCTCTCCGCTGGATTGCTGCTGGGGTGGTAGACAGATGTCTTGTAAGTCTTAATGCCCAATGTATTCAGAGTGTTTCTCCACCTCCAACCCTTAAATTGCGTTCCATGGTCTGTGATTATGGATGTCGGGCTTCCTACCTCTGGAATGTAATGATTTGTTATTATTCCTAGAGTCTTCAGAGTGGTGGCTCTGTTCACAGGGTATAGTTTTGTGAATTTTGTAAAATGATCCATCATAATAATAATATACTTGTATCGATGGCGTCCGCCACTGCGGGGAAATGGACCACATATGTCCAGAAAGACCTTTTCCAGTTTGGCTTGTGAGGTAATTGGTATCATCATACCCTCTTTTCTCTCATTGTTGGTTTTCACCAATTGACATATCAGACAGGTTTTGAGGTAGTTTCTCGTTTTTCTATTGATACTTTTTATATGACAATTCTCTTCTATTGCCTTGATCACCTTCATGGCTCCCATGTGACCGTATCGTAGGTGATAGTCCAGGATGATATCCTTTTCGATTGTAGTAGGGATCATGATCTTCCATATCTCTTCGTCAAGGGATGTCTTGATGAATAAAATTCCATTATGTATACAATAAAATTTGTTTATTGTGTCATCTTGGTTGGAGAGACGAAGTTTAATATGGTTTAACTTCGGATCGGACTGCTGGTGTTTGCTGATGTCCTGCACTATCTTCTCTAAATCGGATCTGTCCTTAATAATGTTATAGATTTTCAAGATGCTCTCCTTTTCGCCTTCGAACGTTTGTTCTTCCAGATTCACTCTCGACAATACGTCGGCTACTACATTTTTACTTCCAGGAACATACTCCCACTGTATATCGTATTCCTGCAGGGCGAGTACCCATCTGGTCAATCTACCATGGCTTAATTTGCATCTTCTTAGAAATGATATTGACTTGTGATCGGTTCGAATGGTCACTGGATATCCGAGGATATACGTCCGAAACTTCCCGCAGGCAAAGACTACACTTAGCAGTTCTTTTTCCGTCACATTATAGTTCTTTTCACACTGGTTAAGGGTTCTGCTAGCAAAGCTCACTACTAGATGGTTTCCACTTTCATCTTCTTGGTACACTGTTGATCCCAAGCTAATGTTACTAGCGTCACAGTTTAGAAAGAAGGGTCGGTTAAAATCTGGATGGTTGAGCATTACTGCATCTAAGAACTTCTCCTTAATTGATTTGAAGGTTTCGTCTTGTTCTTGACCCCATCGCCATTTATTCTTGGACGATAACTGGTACTGAAACTGGGCTGTTAGTTCGGAATAATTATTCTGGAACTTCCTATAATAGTTACACAGGCCCAAAAATGATTGTAGTTGCCTTCTGTTTTTTGGTGTAGGGAATCGTTGTATGGCGTCTACCTTTTCTGTTGATGGTGTTATTCCTTGACTGTTTAGCTGGAAACCCAGGAATTGTACTTCTTTAGCTATAAGCTTGGACTTGTCTAGTTTAAGGGTGACATTATTTTCAGCAAGCTTCTTCAAGACATACTCCACACGGTAACAGTGTTCTTCCCAGTTGGTTGATGTTATTAGGAGATCATCAACATAGACAGTCGTGAATTGGAGCGCTTCTGGTCCTAGTATATGATCCATACAGGCGACAAAAACAGCTACTGAATTCACCAACCCGAAGGGCAACCTCTTAAACTGATAATTGCGCCCTTCGAAGATGAACGCCATGTATTGCCGGCTTGCTGGGTGCAACTCCACTTGCCAATAGCCGCATACGGTATCCCAAGTGGTAATGAATCGTGTTCCGTGGAACCTCTTCAAAATTTCATCAATTTCGCCAGGTGAGGTACGATCGTTAATTATCATTTTATTTATCTCACGTGCGTCAAGGCAAAGCCTTACCTTCCCATTTTTCTTCTGTATGGCCACAATCGGGCTAGTGTATGGCGATTGACTGCTCTCGATGATATCTCTACTGATCATATCCTGGATCTCTGTGCGTACGGCTTCTTTCAAAGATTGCGCTATTGGATACGACTTTCGGTTAAATTCTACCGGTTCTCTGAATCGTATTGAACATTGGTAGTTTCTGATCTTTCCAGGTTCGTCCGAAAATACAGCTCGATATTTTTCATATATTTCGATCAATTGATTCAGCTGGTTTTCCTTTAATTGCTCGTTAGTATTGTGGCACTGGAAGTTACGTATCTCCTGAATCTTTTGTTGCCATAGGTCATCCTCCGAATCCTGATGTACTGGCTCGTTGTTTGTTGAGTCGTTGGACAAGTAATTCACCTTATTTTGGTGGTCGAGAAGTTGTCTGGAGTCTAACGTTTTGTTATTAGTTAAATTGGCTACCCAGGTCGAACCTTCGGCAAAGAGTGATACCTTTCCTCGGCACAAGTCGATAACCGCTGAGTTTCTGCGCAATATGTCACATCCTATCATGATGTTGAAAGGTAATCCGGCTGCAACAAGAAATATCATATCCACACTAATGCCCTGACTGTTGACACTGAGGGATACCTGCTTTCTTATGGTCTTGTTTTGTCGGCCGGTAGCTCATACAAGTACAATATTATTAATAGGTAGTACCGGTAAGTTTTTGTGGCATTCCTGCTGTATCCGGTCCAACTCATTCCGATTTATTATGGAGACATTGGCTCCAGTGTCTATCATTATAGGAATAGAAATACCCTCAATTTCTGCCATTATGTATATTATTTCATTATCATTATTATTAATATTAATCTCGCTTTCTTCTAGTAGGTCCTTACGGATATCTTTCAAATAATTGCTGTATATTATGGTAAAATTTTTTCTGTTTTTCTTCGAATTCATTCCTTCTTGGTCAAACCCAGCAGATTGGAGCAGTAAAGGGTTATTGGAGTTTATTACTGCCTCCGTTCGTTTAAATGTTCCGCTTCATTACGGATTAGGCCGTTGGAAGCATCAGCTTGGAGTCCTGAGACTGCTTCGTTTGGTTCTGCTCGATCGTCCTGTTGGGCTTCTGTTACAGGTAGTCTTCGCTGATTGTCCAGGCTGGAACTACGTCTGGGCTCGTACTCTCTGTACTTATTACTTCCCTGACTTCCTTGGAAGGTCTCGTACTCGTAGTATCGGCTCCTTCGTTGCGGCTGGTACCTCCTCTGTCCACTGCCTTCCGCTCTGATGTAGTTAATATTGGGTCGATATGTCCTGTAATTATTGTTATTACCTCCATTCGGGTAATTCCGGTTATAACTACCATGATAATTGTTATTAGAAAGGTTGGGGTTCCTCTGACCATTTGGAACATAGTTACGATTATTATTATAATAACCGTTGTTATTTTGTGGACGGTTATTATTATTATTATTATTATTATTATTATTATTATTATTGTTGTGGCTGTTGTCATTATTATTAATGCGAGGAATATTACTATTATTATTATTGTTGTTAAATCTAGGCAAATTATTGTTATTTCGGGTGTTATAATTGTATTCGGCATTATTCCGATTTGCGAAATTATAATTATTATTGTTACCCACATTCTGCCGATTATTATTATTCAAATTATTGTTGTTACCTCTTGGTTCCGGCTTTTCATATCTCCTGCGACTTTGACGGTAATAGTCTTCATGCTCATACATTTCTAAAAGCTCGGTCATGGCTTGCACAGTCTTTATTTGACTGTTTCTTCTGGCCCTTATAATATCCTCCTCATAATGGTATGAGAGTTTGCTGACCAGGCATTCTTCCGGTATTCGGGGCTCTAGATGTTTGTCCACGCACACCTTTCCCAAAAAGTACGCCGTTAAAGTCTGGTTTCCATACGGGTTGTACTTTCCATGACAGATCCCGTCTCTGGCGATATTTTGTGTTGATTCAGACCAATATTTGGCTTTGAATAGCCTTCTGAATTGTTGATAGTCGGTCACTTCATCTCTTATCGCCATCCACCAATTATCTGCTATCTCCTTGAACGATTCGTCAAGCACTTCTTTATTCTCCCTCCAGCGATTACCTCTGTGTTTGGTGAAGTACTCTTCGATTCTGGCTAGGAACTCCATTGGTTTGTTTTTATAAAACCTGAAGTTAATCCCTTCACGATTCTCACTATTGGGACGACTGGTAATGCTTGTCGGTCGACTATGGAATAGGTCTATATCTGTCTGGTTCTGTCGCACCTGACTGTTGATACTGGTCACAGTAGCTTCAATGCCGTCACATTTTTCTGTGAATCGGTCCTGCACTCGCTCCCAGTCTTCCCGTGTTTCTTTTAGTCTTTCCTCCAACGTCTTCCTAGTCGATTCTTCAATGTTGTTAACCTTCGTATTTATTTCTGTCTTGATACTCTGTACTTCTCGTTCGGTTTGACTCCATTTTTCGTCAGCTCTGGTAACCTTTTGTTCGATTACCGTTATTTCCTCTTCTACCTTATTGCTGATTGTCTCATTGTTTTCAGCTATCTTCTGGCTCAATTCTTCCTTCAATATTTCCATTCTTCCGTCTAACCGGTTCATGTTGTCTTGGTTCGTCTCCTTCAATTCTTCTCTCAATTGCTGACTATTATTCTCCATCTTTTTATTGGTTTCTTCCAGTTTCTGGCTTATCTGGGTCAATTCCTCCTTCGATTGTTTATTGTCAGTTTTTATTTCCTCCATTTTCTCCTCCATCTTCTGGATATTTTCCTCCATCTTCTCCTCGATCTTCTTAATATTTTCCTCCATTAATAATTTATTTTCGTTTTTTATTTCGTCCACCTTCTCCTCCATCTTCTTACTGGTATCTCCAATTTTATTACTTAATTCCTCCTTCAATTGTTGGTTATCATTTTCCATCTTCTTACTGTTTTCTCTTAATTCCTCCTTCAATTGTTGGTTATCCTTTTCCAGCTTCTTACTATTTTCTTCCATCTTCTCCTCCATCTTCTTACTATTTTCTTCGATTTTCTTATTGGTATCTCCGATTTTATTACCCAACTCTTCTTTTGTCGTTTTAAATTCTCTGAGTAACATCTCCATCATTTTATCCAATTTTGTATCTTCCTTCGTGGTGGATTTCTCTGGCTGCTCCTCCTGTGGTGCAGGCTTGTTCGGTTCTGCTGGCGGTAACATCGACTCCACATCTTCCACTGGTGTCGCCTCTTTATCCTCCATGTCTACCTCCTGCTCGGCCTCCATAGCCCTTTTCCTTGATGTAGCTCTCCTGTGCATCTCGCTCCCTCTTCCGACCTATTGACCGCTGCCAAGCTAAAAATAGGAAATTGGACACTCGTCCTTATTTTATAACACTATTACCTCCTATTTAAAGCCCCTTAAGTTGGACGCCAATTTGTAATATAAAAATACAAATTTAAATATAAAAATTAAAATATATAGATATGTTTTAGATTTTGTATTCGATTTTGTGATAACAAGGTATTGTGCTCTCCTTTTAGCCCCACTAGTTGGGCTGGCCAATTTGTAATATAAATAATTACAAATATAAAAATATAAAAATAAAAAGATATAGATATTGATATGTGTTAATTGTGTTATGATTTTGTAGATTTGCCCTGACTATAAGCCCTTTAGTTTGGTTTAGTCAATTTGTAATATAATTTCAAATGTAATAATAATAAATAAAATATAAAGATATAGATAATCAGAATTGTGTAGGTTGTCTGGATCTCGGTATTGAACTCGCCGATGATACAGCTCCACTTTGGATTCACCAAATACAAAGAATAGATTTAATATAAATAGGTTATAACTAGGTGTAATTGATGGACAAATAACAAATAAATCAACTTTATAAATTGTGAAAATATTTTTTCTTGTTCTTGTATTGAGTTTGATTGAATTATTTAATTTAATTAATTAATAATTAATTAATTAATTGAGTGTGTAATTTCCTTATATATCTATTCTCTCACTGTAAATTATTTTTTGTTAAAAAAAAAATAATAGTAACATTAATTCTAGAAATAAAAACAATTCTGGTAACTGAGTAATGATTTGCGTTTATTAACATTCAAAATTATGCGCCAGTCAAACTGCGCATGACCAAGGCATTGGCTAAATATTGCTCTTGTCGGTAGCGAAAAAAAATCAACAAATATATTTTTACAAGGTTAAATTTGTGGTTCTTTTAACGAGTCGAAATGGTCAGAGGGCAAGGAACAAGATACATTCTTAACAGGTATTCTTAAACTAAATGGTAATAGCTGAAATAGAACAAAATTATTATTGCAATTGTCAATTAAATAAAATGAATTTTGCGAACCGAGTCGAAGAAATGACGTCACTCCATTTAAGCAGGCATTGCACTCGTGCTGGTAAGAAAACAATTATGGCCGCCGCCTCCTCGATTTTAAACTGCTACGTTGCTGGAATTGGCTGAGATTCTCCCGCAGAAATAAAATGATATTCCCTTTTCTGCGAAGTGGTGTTGGTCCAGGAATATAGTGTGGAATGTCCTCTCGTCGTCTGCGATGTCGATTTCCTGATGGATTTCTTGTGTTGTGTCCGGTGTTCAAATATGTGTATTGGTGTTCTGTGAATTTGGTCCAAAATAGTTCAAAATGGCTGATGATTTCTTGTGTTGAGTTTTATGGTGTTATTACTGTGTTTTGGAAATTTGTGAAGTGTTAGAAATTGATAGTTAAGGTTATTTCACTTTTCAGATCATCTCCGTTACATGCCGCATAACCACACTTGGTTTTTACACAAATTATTCTGTTTTCAGTATTCTGCTAACACATTTCCAACCATTCCGCTTTACGATTAACAATAGACTACTAGACGCAACGTCGTCGTTTTAGGGTAATTTGTGCTATGTCTTTTTCCTCTTTATATTGTTTAACTATAAAAATATCTGTCTAAGACTTGTTTCACCATCTAACTATACATAATAAGTTTTCTTATTTTTTACTGTATTTCAAATATTTCTTAATTTTACATGAACCTAACTATTCAGTAATATTGATTAGTTAATTTTACATCTTTTGATATATAGCTGGGTTTGTTTCAAGCTCATTTAAGCCCAAAAATTACAATTTTATATGATGATTGTATGCCTCATATTTTGTACAAATTCAGTGTTTTAAAGGTTTCTATTTGTTTTTTCGGTATAATATTTCCATGGAATATACTTAATAACTCCGTGATTACTTTGTTGTTAATAATTTGGTTGTTAAAACATTTCAATATTGATTAATTTACTGTTTAGTCTGATTTGATTACTATCATAGGCCTATTATTAACTGTTTCCAAAAGAAGTTAATTTCCTTTCCTTTGTCATTCTATTTGCTATTAACTGTATCTGTATTAATTATATTTTCAATTTCTGTATTGTATGTATTGAATTCTATTCCTATTACATAGATTGATTCTTTGATAGATAATTTTTTGGTTTATATGCCAGTCTGTGTTTACTAAAATGGTGTCTTAGCTGGCCTGTTTGTACATTATATATGGTTTACTGTTTTGAATAAAATTATTACATTTGTATGTCCTACTTGCCTCTCTGCCTTACACAATGGAAAATTAAATGACATGATTTTAAAATACAATGATATATCTTGTATCTACTAAACTTTCTCTATAATAATAACATAATTGAACCATAACATAAACATCTTATGCCTAATTTTCTCTACACTTAGAATTATAATGAGAACATATTATTATCAGTCTTTGGCTGTCCTTTGTTTTTATGTTTCATTTTGTCACAACCTTATTCTATTAAAATATCTTATTCCTAGTAACAATTTCAGTTATTCACTGTCTCTTTTTATTTACTATAACTATTTTGCTAAAATATTAACATAAAAACACCTTAGAACTACTGACACTTGCAGTGATTAACTGTCTCTTGTGTTACCTATACCTAAATTGTTCATACAATAAAATAAAAACATCTTATAACTACTGACACTTGCAGTTATTGACTGTCTTTTGTGTTCCCTATACTTAATTTGTTCATACAATAAAAAAAATAAAAAACATCTTATACCTATCATATTGTTATTATGCCTAAACACTAAAACACTTTTATTATCTAAATTACACTCAGTCATTAGACTGTCTCTTTAGTTTTTATCTAGTATTTCCTACACTAATGGTAGTCTGTTTTAATATATTTTTTATATCACACTTTATTATAAGGTGTCCTTTATCTTGGCTACACTACTGGTAGTTTGTTTCGATAGATTTTTTTATATCACACTTTATTATAAGGTGTCCTTCATTTTGGCTACACTAATAGTAGTCTGTTTTAATAGTTTTTTGATAGATTATTCTTACAACTAGTATACAATTTGGTTTTCTGGGATTGTATCTTGTAACTTGTTCTGGGTCTACATATATCAGTTTTAATTTTGTTTCATGGTAAGTATTACATGACTATCATTTTGTTTTGGCATATCTCTTCCTGTTTCTGGTCTCTTTGTGGGAATCTTGATATATTTTGTCCCTTTTTCAAAATCACATTAGTAGTTTCTGGTCTTGTGGTTTCTCTGCATCTTGACCTTATTATTATTCCCTTATTAATATGGTTTCATCCTTTTATTTCCTTTTTTATGGTCCTTCCCTTTTTATACTGCTTCCCCAATCTACTGGGTATACTGCTGGTTTAACTGGTTTTTACATAGTAAGTTATATTAATCAATGGTTTTCTTTGTTATCTTTCATTTTTAATAACATTTTATTGACTTAATATACAGTTTCTAGTGTAATCCTTAAAACAATTTATTCTTCTCACTCACTATGGAACTTTTTCCTTTATTTATGTTGCATTAAGTCAAATGTTTAGCGTGATAAATTTGTTATGTTACAATATGCATGTCGCCGCAGACACCTATCTATGTGATTAATACCGAACTTATACGCTCTTTCCTCATCTTCGTGAAAATGTTCCAGAAAATCCTCGCATAAATTTGCTTTATATTTCTCCCACATTTCCGGCACCGGAGATCCTATCGCTGAGAGTATAACAAAAAATTGCCTCAATCTGTCGGCTATCATGAAACGTGCAGCCTCTTCAAGAGCGTCAAAGTATTCTTTTTTATCATCCGCGAGTGCCAATTCCCTAGCCGCCTGCTGGAACGTTTTGCAATCAGGGCCTCCGAGAGCGTACAAGTCCTCATACCCACGGCATGGATACCTGCATAGCAGCATTCTCAGATGATACTGCTTACCTCTGGTGGGAACGACCCAAAAGAGTCTCGCGACACAATCACCCCTCTGTCTTCGCGTTATGAAATGTTTCCCGTCCGAATGCCGAACCGCATTAAGGATGGATTTTTGACTGCTCGGGTGGATTCTGTCCTCCTCGTAAAAATCTAATTAAGAGAGGCCATTAATTTCCGGAGTAGCAGTAGTCCTGCGTGATGATCCTCGCTGTAGTCGTATAGTTGAAGTGAAGTGAAAAGTGTGATTTCAGAAAATTGAGTAAAAATGTAGTACGGGTTCCCCCTTTTTTACTTGTTTACTCTTCGGCTCCTGATCCCACACTTAGCTCCGATGTGGAGGCAAGCCTTTATATAGGTAGGATCGGTGGTGGGGAGAATTGGTAGTGGGGGATGCGCAGTGATTGAAACAGTTCACACTGCGCAACGACGAGAGGGGATAGGATGCGCATTACATCGAAGATTCTAGCATTGCGCATTTACGTCAATGCTGACGTCATATCGATTGCGTAACATACTGACGTAACAGGATGACTCATCGATTGTGCAATATTGGGCAATACCTTTCATTTTGTATTTCTACATTTAAATACATGGTAAATGGTACGTTTATTGCAGAAAACAACTGCTCAAAATAAGAAACTAATACCAGTCCCCCACTGGGCCATAAAACAAACAAGAAACAATAAATTATTCATAAATTTCAAACAACCGATAATCGTTTTACATTTAATCAGGCGAGCCGACTGGATTAAAATTACTCTCAGCTCGATAGCACTAACCGTTCTCAAGATAGGCTCCCCTCTCATATCCGGTATGAAAATCGGTCAGACAAAATTTGTTTTTTCGGGCTTCCGGTTGCACAAAGCTTTCGTTTTATAATTTTTTCCCAAGTTACTTCGGACGGGAAATAAAAAAGGTCTCTTGCGTTTTTTTCGCTCCGATGCTTCCTTATGGGTTAGAATTTATGTCAGTCAGTGAGTGAGTTAGTCAGTGACCTCTGGGGCTTTATATGTTATAGATAGACTCGCGGCTTCGCCGCTCACCCCAGACCCCCTCGGTGGACGCCCCGATCCGACGAACGTCGGCGGAGCTTTGTGCATATTTACAACGGCCTCCGAACGAAACTATCCCAGGAGACATTGTATTCTCGGTAATGCCTTTCATTTATTTACAATATCTGAATATTTACAATCACTTATCTTAACATGCAAACTTCAATATTACACAACTTAAACTATATTATATTACATATTTACAGGGTGGAAATCTTATTACCGAGAATACATTATTTATAATAGTTCTTTGTACACTATGTTTCTTGTGTGAGGAACGCCATCTATAACCCGGTCGGGAGGAACATGTAAGTGAATATTTTTCGGAGATCTTACCCGGCTAAGCGCGACGTAAAGTAGCCCGTGGGTAAAAGTGTCGGACCGTAAATCTAATCCCTCGCAATCTATGGTTTGCCCTTGACTTTTATGGATCGTTATCGCGTAACAAAGTTGGAGGGGAAACTGCCGACTGTACATTTCGATGGGACTATTTGGGAAGATCGGAAATTTAAAAGTTATTTTTGGGATGCCGAAAAGCTCGTCAGAGCCTGTTCTTCGGCATGTGGTAAGTCGACGAGTAATTGCGACGATAATTATTTTTGTGCCGTTGACTAAGCCGAGATCAAAATTTAAATTTCGCGTCACCATGCAAACCGATCCTACCTTAAGCCTGAGGATGTGTTCTGGAATTCCTTTCCCTTGAGCCTGATGTAATAGGGACTCATCAACATCTATTCCCGCTCCGTCCTCCTCGGCTACACTGTCGAAACTATATAAATTTTGAATTTCCCCGTCGAGCGCCTGTAATACTATACCGTTAATTTCTTTGACATTATTATTCAGAGTGTATATTACAACCATTTTTCACATTCATCAGACTTCTGTAAAATTTCTTAGGTGAAAACCAAGTCGATCAATTCGCGAAGCTTATTCATGAAGGATAGCTGTGGTAGTGCCGCGAGTTTTTGCAAATTACGCCTTTCGCCGAGCTCGCGTTTTTCAGTGGAGTCGGAACCTATCTTCATTAAAATTCTTCATAATATTCTTAGCCCGTTAACCTATGGGCCGTTGTAAGCGTGAACGACTTAACTTTTTTCCAGATATAACATCCGCGAACTGACGCACGAACGATATCGGCATTTGTTTTAGCGTTTTCTACTACCGGAGGAATTTGCCTGAAATCTCTCGAGAAAATTATTATTTTACCGCCAAACAACTCATCCTTTTGCAACAGGTCTCTGAGAGACCGGTCAATTAGTTTTTTATTCGCCATAGCCGCTTCATCGAAAATCAGTAAAGTCGCCTCTCGGATGAGTTCAGCTCTCTGTGTCCCGTTGATTATCGACCAGAAACCGTCATCGCGTATATCTAGGTGTAATCTGAAAAGGCTATGTGCAGTCGTACCTCTGGTGAGATTTTGAGCGGCGATGCCGGAACTGGCTACGCATAAGACGACTTTATCTTGAGACCGCGCGAAAGCTGAAATAATTTTAAGAACGAGCGTTTATCCCGAACCGCCAGGACCGTCCAAGAAGAGATATTTTTCATTTTGTTCGCCGCGCATGAGCAACGTAAGATAATCAAAAACCCTAGATTGACCAGACCAAACCAGCGATTCCCATTCCTCGACAAAAGCATTCTGAACTTAGACGCTGTATTGAAGTTTTTCGCGACCAAATTCCGTGGAATCATCTTCTACTACGGGAAGTCCGGCCTCTAGAAGCGAATATGCATGTCGGCGCAGACACCTATCTATGTGAATAAGACCGAACTTATACGCTCTTTCCTCATCTTCGTGAAAATGTTGCAAAAAATCCTCGCATAAATTTGCTTTATATTTCTCCCACATTTCCGGCACCGGAGATCCTATCTCTGAGAGTATAACAAAAAATTGCCTCAATCTGTCGGCTTTCATGAAGCGTGCAGCCTCTTCAAGAGCGTCAAAGTATTCTTTTTTATCATCCGCGAGTGCCAATTCCCTATCCGCCTGCTGGAACGTTTTGCAATCAGGGCCTCCGAGAGCGTACAAGTCCTCATACCCACGGCATGGATACCTGAATAGCAGCATTTCAGATGATACTACTCACCTCTGGTGGGAGCGACCCAAAAGAGTCTCGTGACACAATCACCCCTCTGTCTTCGCGTTATGAAATGTTTCCCGTCCGAATGCCGAACCGCATTAAGGGTGGAGTTTGGACTGCTCGGGTGGATTCTGTCCTCCTCGTAAAAATCTAATTAAGAGAGGTCATTAATTTCCGGAGTAGCAGATGTCCTGCGTGATGATACTCGCTGTAGTCGTATAGTTGAAGTGAAGTGAAAAGTGTGATTTCAGAAAATTGAGTAAAAATGTAGCACGGGTTCCCCCTTTTTTTCTTGTTTGCTCTTCGGCTCCTGATCCCACACTGAGCTCCGATGTGGAGGCAAGCCTTTATATAGGTAGGATCGGTGGTGGGGAGAATTGGTAGTGGGGGATGCGCAGTGATTGAAACAGTTCACACTGCGCAACGACGAGAGGGGATAGGATGCGCATTACATCGAAGATTCTAGCATTGCGCATTTACGTCAATGCTGACGTCATATCGATTGCGTAACATACTGACGTAACAGGATGACTCATCGATTGCGCAATATTGCGCAATACCTTTCATTTTGTATTTGTACATTTAAATACATGGTAAATGGTACGCTTATTGCAGAAAACAGCTGCTCAAAATAAGAAACTATTACCAGTCCCCCACTGGGCCATAAAACAAACAAGAAACAATAAATTATTCATAAATTTCAAACAACCGATAATCGGTTTACATTTAGTCAGGCGAGCCGACTGGATTAAAATTACTCTCAGCTCGATAGCGCTAACCGTTCTCGAGATAGGCTCCCCTCTTATATCCGGTATGAAAATCGGTCAGACAAAATTCGTTTTTTCGGGCTTCCGGTTGCACAAAGCTTTGGTTTTGTAATTTTTCCCCAAGTTAATTCGGACGGGAAATAAAAAAGGTCTCTTGCGTTTTTTCGCTCCGATGCTTCCTTTATCCGGTATGAAAATCGGTCAGAGAAAATTCGTTTTTTCGAGCTTCCGGTTGCAAAAAGCTTCGGTTTTATAATTCTTCCCCACGTTGCATCGTACGGGGAATAAAAAAGGTCTCTCGTGTTTTTTCGCTCCGAGGCTTCCTTATGGGTTAGAATTTATGTCAGTCAGTGAGTGAGTTAGTGAGTGACCTCTGGGGCTTTATATGTTATAGATAGACTCGCGGCTTCGCCGCTCACCCCAGACCCCCTCGGTGGACGCCCTGATCCGTCGAACGTCGGGGGAGCTATGTACATATTTACAACGGCCTCCGAACGAAACTATCCCAGGGGACAATGTATTCTCGGTAATGCCTTTCATTTATTTACAATATCTGTATATTTACAATCACTTATCTTAACATGCAAACTTCAATATTACACAACTTAAACTATATTATTTTACATATTTACAGGGTGGAAATCTTATTACCGAGAATACATTATTTATAATAGTTCTTTGTACACTATGTTTCTTGTGTGAAGAACGCCAGTAGTATAAAAGTGAGTGTACAAGAACACTTCCGGGTTCCGAACGAAAACACTACCGGGTTCCAGTTCGTGACGTCATAGAGGCACTGGCAGCTGGTGTCCGAGCTGTCCATGTGACGTCACTTTTTTGTCTGTGTGTGTGTGTGTGTATGTGTGACTGAAACACTTCCGTGTTCCAGTTCATGACATCACACAGAGGCCCAAGTCGCTGGCGTCCGCATGGCTAAAACCTGTTTCAAGACGTCACGGAGGCCGTGGTTTCTGCATGTCCAAAATTTGGTAGCCGAAAACAATGTGTAGCGGATGGGGGTACCCGGAATTCGGCGGTTGCCCGGACGCACAGAGACGATGTCATCGGGTACCGTTTCGCGAATTTTTGGGGGCATCGGGTACCGTTACCCGAAATGTTTAAATCAACGGATGGGGGTACCCGAAATTTGTGGGTACGCCCACATGACGCATGTATAAAACACTGGTTATGACGAAATAGGAGGGTGGGTGGATATGATAGCTTGTTCGACGATTACGTGATGTCTGAAATTTGACACCCGAAATGTTTAGAACAACGGATGGGGGTACCCCGAAATTTTTGATGTCCAATATTTGACAACCAAAATGTTTAAAACAACGGATGGGGGTACCTGAAATCTCTTGGTGTCCGAAATTTAACACCCGTAATGTTTAAATCAACGGATGGGGGTACCCGACATGACGCATGTGCTCGACTGCAAGGTGAGACAGTTGGTTTCCGCAAAAAATAAATTATGGCCCCTCCGGGATTTGAACCCGGGACCTCCGGTACTCCAAACCGGCATGCATCCACTACACCAAGGGGCCGTTGTCGTTTAACTGTAATTATTTTTGTACTTATATTTCTCGTCTCTTACTTGCAACTATGAGGTGGACGAGTGATATCTACTGTTGTCCTATGTGTAAAACTATAAAAGCACAATATAAGTTTATTTAATATTAAAAATAAATAAACATTTTTTATACTTTTATTTTTTACCTCTCATCCTCTTCCTAGCGGCCAGAGGCGAATGAGAGACCGCTACGCTTTTTTTTTAACGTGGTTTCCCCAACTTTACAGATTCGTAAAGCAGGCCTACTCCACGTTATCTATCTATTAACTAATACAGTGGTAGATAATGATAAGATACACTATGCAATGCTATGTCAATGTATAAAAGCAGTACATATATTTTTTATTTATTTACTTTATTTTTATTTTTTTATCGGGTGAATATGTTGTTCATACATGATGCGTATTCACATTTGCTGTACCGTAATGAGTAATGTTCACACCCATACTGGTCCTTGACGAGTTTACAGGTATATCTACCGTGCCAGTGAACCGTCTCGAACTACCAGGACTACGTTTATGAGTATTTCTACCGCGACAGTGACGTAGTCAAGGTTAACACTCACGCACACACTACGGTACCTAATTCTACGTTTATGGACATTTCTGTCACGTAGCATTCACACTAACACCATGATGAAAACATGTTCACAACCGACTATATTTTATTTCGTTGCCGCAACCATTCTGCATAAAACAAAGCTTTGCGCAATGCACAGTGTAAGGGGGGAGTGGTAACGGGTTGACGATGAGGAACAGGACATTGTATGATGGGTACAAAGGATCTAGGAACTACAGGTGCTTGAATATCGTTTAAGTCAATCACCTCACCATGGTGATACAATTGTCGTAAGAAATTTTCCTTCTCAAACCCTTTTGTATAGACAACAGAACTGTCTGAAAAAATGTCTGCAACGTTGCGTACCATATTCTTGTACGGCACATTACCATCGTTCCACCGAATTCTGTGATAATGTGTTTCCAACCAGTCATTGATTTTTTGAAATTTTAGGTGCAGTCGTGCACGTTCGTATGGTGGAGCGAACAACACGATAACAAAACGTCCGGTTGTTATATCAACTGCAACGAACTCTTTGATTACATATTCATTTTTGTCACCACGAAACGCTTCAAACTCGGCAATAACCGTCCTATTCAAGTTCATTTTTCCGAGTGACACTTGTTCGCATCGAATACGTTAATTTTTTCAAATTCCCCCTCTACTTTTCCTTCTAATACCAGTTCATCGTAAAGATGATCAAATGTTAGCTGTTGGTCATGACGACTGCTTTCCAATCGAAAAAACGAGGGGAAAAAGAAGGATGGTGGTACATAACACCCCTTGGCTACTACCTGATTAATGTACGACTTGAAGTGATCTTGATCATAAAACAAGCGAACAAGATATTTCTTTAGTACTGTTAATAAACAACCAAAACGAATCCACTCGGGTTCTGTGAAAACAAATTTTTCGGTCTTACTACCGTTAATCCGAACAAACGTTTTCCCAAAGTTACGACTGATCATCACACTCTTCTTCTTTTCACGGTTTTCACCTTCTTCGTACAATAACATACTGGATAGTAGCTGTTCACGAAAGATCAACAAGTAATTCCACTCAGAAAAGTCAAGTAATATACTTTTTTTTTCCGTTTGTAAACAAAACACCCGGTTCATAGTTGAGTTCGTTAAACAGTCCGACGGTAACGAACTTAGTGTAAGAGTTAATAGGATATGCAAGAGATAAATAAACGTTACACTCACAATGCCTGCTGCTGCTGCTGCCGCCGCTACCACAGTCACCTTCCATCGTTGAGGCGGACTGATCTTGTTACAAGCTAGAGATCGCTAATACCTATCTTTATAAACTGGTAGAGAGGAGATCAAGTTTTTTATGACAAACGATGAACAGTATTCGACAACGCTGTGTACTGTACTATCCTATCGTGAATAATCAAAGCGTAAGCGGTGGTTTTATCTGGAAAATTGTTACTGGATTCAAATTCTAAACGCACATCAACGGCAGACGACTTGATTGGTTCTTCTTGTCTGGAACAATCGATGACAAACAACGGTGCTTTCGTTATAAATTCATTAGGTGTCAAAAGAGGCGTTCTGTTGCGACGGTCGTAGTATGATGTTTGGAAACGTGTTATACATGTCGTAGAACAGTGCGTAACGTTTTTTCCGATATCCTGGTTCAGGTTATCGTACGGATAGTATTTATCGTTCAGAAATAGCTTGACATTCGTTAAATTGCAGTGATCAAATTCCGACGCGTTTTTCGCTATATTGTTCTTTCTGTCCGTCTGAAATATCAGTATCACATACCGTGGTTTTTCCAACTGTGACGATGTCTTCAAGGTCCACGAATGTCGATTTGTCGTCGGTAGAACGGGATACTCGTACAATTCCCAACTGCGGAACGGCATCACCAGTTCATGATCCTCCTCGATGTGCTCCAATAGCGGTATTCGGTACTTGTTTGACACGCGCACATAGGGCATCTTCCAGTGTACTTTGTTTATTACGAGATTACCGTTTGCAGTTGCACCTGATTCTTTTAGCACCATTGCGTTCTGATCGGTAGAGGTACGCAACAGAATCAATTCTTGCTTAACGTTCAGCATGATGCGTGTATAGTCTTCGTTGAAACCGAGTAGCATTTTTAACGGAAGACAAAACGTAAAATCACCGGTACTCTCGTGTACTGTCAACGACTCGTCGGTTGTCGTCACCCATCCTGCATTGATTAGATGCTTTCTTTCATGCTCATTGCTCGATAGTAACAATTTCACAGTGCTCGTAATTCCAACGTTTTTCGTACGATCTACTTCCACACCGCACACTTCGTAACGGATCTCCTCAAACAAGAAAGCCATTGCATTGTTGATTAATTTCACGTTCAACGCTGTGACGGTAGCGTTAACCTTGGTCAATGTTCCTTCGATGTACAGAAAACTCTCCGCCGGTAAAGTGAAAACATCCTGTTGTTGGATGGGTATACGTATTTCATCGTTGTTACCGTATCGGGTGGAAGCATACGGTGTGTGCGTACGATATTCGAACTCAACGATTCTGTTATCGAAAGCCGCTCCTCGTTCGATAGCTAGAATTTCACCCGACATTATTTTAATCGTATAATTTGAATCCAAGTGAAAGTAAGAAACGCTTGTTCCTTGATGTCAATCGCTTCAAGGTTGAACACCAACTACCATGTTTCTTTCGTACACACTCCCTTTTTGCAGGTGACGTTTGTCCGAAATACAATCCCATATTTTCAGATGCAGTGTAACGTCTTTTTTCCGCGTTACAAATCCAGGGAACCCATCGTAATTAAACTCCGTTAATTAGATCGGCTGCCTACGTTGTAACAGAATGTATCACAAATAATTAATATAACAAATTACTTACTAACTGTGTAAGGAAACGATGGCAAGGTATACAATTGATTTAAGCACTCCTCATATGTGTGTAACAAGAAGACTTCTCTTTATTTAACATTTAAAAACATTTACTGACAGATCCCATGACATTACTAATTCAATTATTAAGTTATTTGAAAGGTTTCTTTAAACTTTGGGATCAAAATTGATTCTATATAGCTATACCTCGGATCCGGGTAACCTTCGGTATTTATTCATTAAAACTTTTAGTCATAATCAATTCATGATATTAGCTTGCAAGACTTTCTTTTATTCAACCATTGGAAGAATAGTATTATTGCTTGAATTATATTACTCTACATTAACATATAAACTGTTACAACGTATGAAGTTAGAATAGTTACATGAAATTCTTAGATTTAATTTATAAGTCTTTACAAAGTTAATAGTTTCTGAAAAGTCTCTTTCAAGATGTGTTGTGTAACAAATATTAGTAACCCTCGATAGACAGGCTATCGAGTCACCTTTTAATTGGTATGCAGAAAACTCGTCCTGGGGTATCCGTCTTGGGAAACAGGAACAGCTACGTCGTCATCTCGGTCTGGTCTTCGTCAGTAAAGGGCTCCAAAGTCCGCAGGTTGAACCTTCTACGATGGTACTTGTAGATTCTCGGATGTCCTGATCTGCATATTCTGTCGCGTGTACTAGAGTTTGTGGCTTCTGATAGTTCACATCTCCAGGTATGATGTTGGAAGTGTTGTTAGTTCTTGGTAGTTCGAAGTCATCTTGTGTTACACCTTTTTTACGTTTCGAGTTTTACACTTTAAATCTCTTGTTTATTTACATAACTATATTAGTTAACACATCCAGATGCTTTAAGCAGCTATTTCTGGTATACCATCTTAAGGTAAAACAAAGTATAGGTAACATATTTTAAGAGCACAGCTCTTACGTCTATACTGTACGAAGTCACCATTGCGAGAGAGCGAAATTCTGCTCCCTTCGCCTGGTACTGGACAAAATGGTAGTGGGGCAATTACCGCGCGAGAATATAGTCCCTGTCTCTCTTTATGTTAACATTTTTATTTATACAAACTATCCCTAAACAAATATACATAATTTAAATCAGTTGTTTTAGCGACTATCTGTGTCTTCAGATTTTTAATTATTAACGTTAGGTTTTTTATCTTATTCTAACTTACACAAGACTCGGAAAACATGTCGAGTCTGGAATCAACAGGACAGCGCCTGCTCACAAGCAAAGGGTTAAATACGATATTAATAACTCTTTACAATTTATCTTTTTATTAGAGTATCTTCTAACTAACTAATTACTGCTTCCTCTCATACTGAGTACATACAGGTTTTTTATATTAATACAGTGAGATTTAAATGGCTTAATAGCTTGCAACCTTAATTTTTAAAAATTTTTTATTTTCTTGATTATTTCTTTTATTTAAATCGTCACAGCAGTCGTATCGTGATAACTTCACCGCGAAAATCGACTAAATCCCCGTCCTGATCAACGAGAGACAAAATTATTTTGTCAACGCGTTGTACGTTTACCGGTAAGTATATTACGTTTGTCGGTGTTTCAACTATTTTGAAACCTGGTGCCACGGTCGGATAAAACGAATGCAACGTGTGCTGGTCCTGGCCGTCCTTGTACGCACCCTGTACGATATTACTCCGTACGTGAACGGTGTTAACTTTGATTATGTTCGACTCGTGTGTTTTATACGCTTCCAGCTGCTGATTCTCCTTCAATCCTAACATACATGCAATGGTATGCGGTGTATGCGAAAAGTCGATGACATGCTTACAGTAAATTTCACACTTTAATGTGTTGTTGTTTGGACGTAAACTGATTGTTCTCTCTCCTAACTGTTTCTGCAGATACGTTTCGATATCACCGATTTCGTAGGTGCCGGTAGGCATCTTGATGACGGACCACTGATCCTTGGAAATTTTTACTGGAAATGCATTATTTTTTCCTTCAGTAACGTTTGGTATTGAATTATACGATGTAAAATCCAATAGTCCAACGTACCATTCACCGTATAACTCGAGAGGTGGGAAAAAGTTACACACGAGATTCGCAGCGTCGGTACCCGTCACGGTAACCGTTAACGACGACATGCTGAAGTTTACTGAACAGAAGACGATAAAAAGTCTAAACATAAATGACCGCAGATGACCGTGTTAGGAGGTTGCTTCCGTTCATAGTTGTAACGAACGTCGGTTGTATCACCAAAATATTGCATCAGCTCGAGAGGTGGACGTAAATTACCGAACCCGTCAAAATAGTGTACTCGATTTCCAAGCTTCTTGTAACATACCCAGTGGGTTCCCGGTCCGCTCTCGTCGTCCAAATTTACGATGACGCTTTCGTTCTTCCACGGCGCTGTATCCGGTAATGCGTTACGCATGTAAACACCTCTAAAATACGGTATGTTTAGCTTTTTTGCGTATACACGTAATTCATCTTCGGACAACGGGCGGAGCGGTATGTGAATTAGTTTTTTTCGGTACGGACGTAGATACAATCCGGACGCAGTTCTCTTCTTTTTCCTAGCGGTTCGGACAGTTCTCTTCCTCCTCTTTTTCATCCCACCACCAGCATCACGACCACGACTACTCACATTCTTTTTATTTTTACGACGTCGACCGCTTCCTATTGCTGATTTTGCTTTCATAGTCGCTGCAACTGCTGTCGCATAAGCTCGTTCGCTAATACCCGAATCCAACGCCTTTACCCGTCCCCACGCTTTTTCCGCGAGTTTACGATCTGCAATACGTCTACTTTCGTTGTCTTTGTATTGAGCGTAAGCGATGTCGTGTTCGCGACAGGCTTCGTCTAATTGGTTGATTCCGCGATCACCACGCGCTAATCTTTCTTCAAGTTTCGTGCCCGGTCCACAGAATCTGTAACCCGGCAGATGTAATTCGACAGGTAGTGCGTCCACCGCTCGATTGATAACTGACGAAACAACGGACGGTACAACGTTTTTAAGCACGTTTCCGACGCCCCACCCCTTTTTCCTCTTAACGTTGTTGTTCATCGTAAACCGATCTCCAGCCAGTCTTTCTCTTCTGTGTTTTTATCATATTCATCTATTAACCTTTTTATTTCCTTCGTGTCGAGTGTCCACTCGTCTTCTGAACTACGTGGCTTAGACAATTTCAATAAGTAGTAATCCAGTTGATACTGAAATGTTTTAACGACCTTATACATCTCGCTCTTTACGTATCGTCTCACGTCATTTAATTGTTGTAAGTTAACAGCATCGCTCTCTGCAAAACCATGCGCTACGTCTGATATTCTCTTTTCCGCTGCTTTGAAAACACCATCTTCGCCCAAGCTAACGGTGTTCTGCAACATGTATTTTACGTTAACCGCGTCATCTGCAAAAATCGGTGAACTCACTCCTGACAACCAGCTCTGCCCAAACAAATAGCTGTTCGATACTTTTTTAATGACGTTCGAGTCTACGTAGTTTTTGTTGACCGCATCAGTCGCTAGTTCCGGACTTCGAACGTTGATTACCCATCGATCTCGTGCATCGATGACCTCACCTCTCTCTTGACTCGAGTGTTGTATACAGTTGTCATCAACGTAATATTTGTTGACTACGTCTTTAACGTCTACAGGAGTATCAACATTTTTCAATCTACACCCTTTAACGTCCACGCTTTTACGTTCATCATCGAGTAGCAGACAATGTGTTTGCACATAAGTCAGGGATACAGCATCCTTTGCTGCATCCGGTTCGTTCAGATTGCGGATCTTTTTGTTTTCAACATCTATATGCCCATCATTCGTAATCTTAAATCCTACAGTATCGCGTAATTGTCTTTTTGTTTCACGGCGCTTTGATGTCTCCCGAACTTGTCCACAACCATTGTACGACTGCACGCTACAAATGATGTGCTAACCGTTTTAAGTAACGACACTGTGGTGACCATCGCGTGTGTAACACAATCGGATCGTCACCCTCTTTCCAACGAAAGATTTCTATACCGCAAAATGAACATCGAACCCTGTCAATTTCATTTGTGTAATGAAAGCCTGCGGCAACCATAGCGGTCGGACTGATGAAATACACAGGCCATGATGTGAAGGTTTTCAGTCTCTCGTTTTCGACTTTAAAGTCAGGTGTCAAATCTAATCCGCACATGTCGACAGTGTTGACAACAATGAGTTGTTACACCGACGTTCATAAAATTTATACGATAATGTTGGCTTCACGTAATTCCTCTACTACTGAGATGATTTCGTTGTCGTGTCCGGTGTGACCGGTGCGTTTTGAACTTACCAGCAGTCTCAACCGTTCAACCAGTTCGTTGGGATCCTTCCAGTGTACGTAATCGATACCACGTCCGCTGCGTGGTGGGAACAATCGAGCGATTATCTCTCTGTACTTTAAACCTTTGTTTGTATTTACTTTAGCACCGGGTAAATAATAACGTTTATAAGCGTTAGTGTCCGACAGTATAGACTTGTACGCTGCTAAATCGTTTTCATCGTAGACGCTCTTGTCGGGTTCTTTCATAAACATAAGTTCGTAGAGGCCCGGTGTGCCTCTGTATCGTTTTCCAGCTATGTAGAAGCTATCGTCTTGATTGATCTCCAACACCGAATTGCCTACCATCCATCTGTCTTCAACGTTACGAACACCGTACGTATGATCCATCTTCTTATCTCGATCATCAGACAACGCGAGCAGTAAGTATTTCCTCGCGAGCGGACCTTCGACAGACTGTTCAACGTATTCTTGTGCTTCGTGTCGACCTTCGGGTGTTGTTAAAAACTCTTCAAGAGTTACGTTCGGTGTTTCGACATCAGGCGTTTGTGCCAACACTTCCGTTCTGAGGAAACGAGGTTGTGATGGTGTTTTCGTCTCAACAGCTGCCTTCGTATCTTCATCTTCAACTTTTATTTTTTTTTTATTTTATCACTGGAGTCATTCAACTTTTCCGAAATCTGGATTAACGGTTCCAAAGAGGTTTGTACTTTCTCGTTAACGCTTCATCGCTCTCTCTGATGTCATGTTTCAACGCGCGATACTTTTGTCTTATGTTATCGCTAATTGCATCGATTTCATGTGTCAATTGCTTGTCATCCATCTTGACACTGATGACTTTCTTGCACAAACTATTCTATTTATGTATAAAACGATCGAAACCCACTCTGTATCTACCTGCGTTTATCGGTGAGTCCTTGTTGATGACTATGAATCCGTAACGATCCTTCCACGCTTCGGCGCACATCGCTTTGAACTCTTCGTATTTCATATCTGTATTAACGTGATCGTTGTAAACGTGACGTAAATTGAGATCATCTTGTCTGAACAAAACCAAGAAATTGGCATTATCACGCACCGGTTGCTTTGGCACCAGACTATACGTTTGGCAAAGGTACAAAGTGTCCACACCGTTATGCCGTCCCATAGCGAAATATTTTCGTATGTTATTCTGCCGTTCACATACCACATCATCGAACAACATGATTGAATTAGGTATAATTTCGTGCGGAGGTGGTACTTCATCGTTTTCACTGTATGTGAAGTACGTCATTCCTTCGTCAGCGAGAGTATTAAAAATGTCTTCCAACATACGATATTTTGGTTGAAATAACGATTTGGAGAACACGTACAGGTTCTTAAATCGCAGTCCGTTTGAATCGAATAACATGTTAAAGGCAACGTTTGACTTCCCGCTACATGACCCGCCGCACACGATACATCGAACTGTGTTTGGAAACAGTGGATTGTGTTTATTATATGCAACTTCACCGTTGTACTTAGCAGAGTCTACGTTCTTAACATTTAACTTTAACGATTGTTGTTCAATCTTCATCTTAACTCATTTACGTTCGGTTAAATACTGTGGTAATGTTATTATATCAGATCTTTTTTATGTATCCACGAATCGTGTTTACCATCAAAGCCGAGCCAGCGCACTCGCACGCGATCACCTTTACGTTGTAATATTTTCTCAACGAGATACACATCACCAACGCTGGTTTTACTCAATTCTTGTTCATAAAACCCACCTTGCACAACGTCACCCGTGTGATCTTTCAACAAGTACGTAACCGGTACGGTTGGCTGAACTCTGTGCACTGTATATATCTCGTTCGTCCAGTTTGGTGTATAACCTTTAGCGAATGTGATTTTGTATTTACTGATACGCACTCGATCGCCTATTTTAAACTTATGTTTCTTGCTCACTTTTCGCGGTACGGTATTTTTTCTTATTCGTTCCAACACAATTCGCTCGTTGCTCTTGTCGACTTGTCGCGGCTTCATCTCTATAGTTCTATGCACTCTGTCGTTGTATTCCATCACCAGTTTAGGCAAAAGCGACAACCACCGATAATGGCCTTGCTCGCTGAACGCGCGGTACATGTTCGTTTTCAACGTACGATTAAATCGCTCTACGATTGACGCTTTCTTCTCGCTATACGTTGAATAGTGTTTGACGTTGAATCTCTTTAGTAAAGCTTGTACGGTAGTGTTAAAGTACTCTTTCCCTTTATCCGTTTGCAGGTATTTCATTTTATTTTTTACAATTATTGGTTCGAGAGCCTGTGCTACTTCAACACCCGATTTAGTTTTTAAGGGAATCGCATATGCATACTTGCTAAATGCGTTTATTACCGTCATTAGATATTTGTACCCCTTGTTCAACTTGGTATGCGGTATCATTTCCACCAAATCCGCTTGGTAGAGATCGTGTAACCCCTTCACCTCCACCGCACGTCTGGGAAAGTTCCTTCTCACCCGTCTGTGCAATTCTTTTGCAATAGTTTTGCGTACGTTTTCCATATCGCCACCCGAAACGCGAATCGCAAAATTGTGGTACGAGATATACCGTTACGTTTTCACTGAACCTCACCGACTTCATCGTCGCTACTGCAGTGTATTGCTCCTGCAAGCGAGTCTTATATCAACGTATATCGAACGCATAATTTATAACGGATTTTCTCGCTTGCTGAATTATCTCGCGTCTGGGTTGACAGAGTTTATAATGACCGTACACCAGTGTTGTTTCACCGTCATCCAAGACATATCGTTTGTCATCGTACGGTGACAGCGATAATTTTGTAAGCTTTCTTGTGTATATGTTATGTTTTTCGCTTTTGATAGTCTGCGCCGTAGTATAAGTTTGAGAAGTTGTCTTTACACATTGTTTATAAAGTTGATGTTTCAACTGTGTAGCTATCGCAGAACGTGGCACACCTTTCGCTACCTTTTTCTCTTTATCGTTTGGCGTAACGAATGAATAACATTTTGCGCGCAACCCGATAAATTCAAGTATCGGTATTCCATTAATTTCGTCTTTAAAAGTACCCAACTTTTTCTTGTTTGTTTCACTATAGCACGGATGTGCCTTAGGGTACTCCGACGTGTCAAAGAGTTCGAGATGCTCCTCCATGCCTTTGTACACATCGTCGGTGCGAATGTCGTACAACAGAGAGTCAGTGTCCGTCATACATAGACGTGCACGTGACCCGTACGTATTCATCGTGAATCCGTAATGGAACCGATACATAATCAGCTTACTAATATCCAATACACTGAACCCAACGTACAAAGGTCGGTTCAGTGTAATGGATGTTTTTTTCATCGTGAGACCTACCAGGTCCTCGTTATAGATGAAAAAATGTTGTAGCCTGGGGTTAGCGGTTAGTTTGTGAAGTTTCTTCTCGTTTGGAACTAACTTGAAATTGATTCGCTTCCGTACGTTTTCCAACGACTTTCCGTACGGTGCGTTATTCATTAACTTAAAAAAGTCTTTTTCAAAGGTGTTTCTGGCTTCCTTTCGTCGCTCTGTATTAAAATCGATGAAAGGTTTCAACCATACGCACTGTGTGAATGCTAACACACGGTGAATCGCTTTTAACTCCATTCCTAGTTCGAGGTAGAGTTTCAATGTTTTGTAATGTACAATGTATTTTGTCTTGTCCTCGAGGGACGTTATCAGTTTCTCTACCTTACCGTTACTACACACAAAGTCTTTTAACAGCTTCATGCGATAGCAGTACGGTGAAAGCATACTGTCCGTAATAGTACACTTTTCGGGTGCTAAAGGGTAGTCACTGTGTAAGTCGTGTAGGTAATGTGGATACCCCAGATCGACTTCCAGGATATAACCGGTGTCATCATCGTCACGTAACGCGTGCACGTTCAACGTATCGATCTCTGTACGTTCCAACCATCGAAAACCGGACAGTGGTAAAGGCTGTGTCATAGCCGTTCCGTACAGGTTGGTACAATCGAGGTAGAGTAAATAATTATGCGGCTTACTTGCGTCATAATCGGGATTGTACGGGTTGTTGGCCTTGGCGTACCGATTAGAAATTGCTGCTAAGCCACCACGGATACCTCTTTCGATGTACAGGTGTACGTCTATATCGCGGAGTAACTCTAACCTAACTCCTGTCATTTTCAGCATCGCGTTCCACGCTAAACCGGCGGTGGTAAAAACGTTACACGGATCGAGTTCGTAGTACTGCAGGCTCATGTTTCGAAAGTTTTCAAATACATCTGCAAGCAGTAGTACATCCGTTTTTAAATAAAGGTCATGATAATCACCGAACGTTTGCATGTCGAAAGCCGACCAAACCGCTCGAGCGTGCGCGTAATCTTCTTCGTTTATATCCGACTCTGTCAACCAGTTGTAAAAATGTTCGCGATCCGGTAACTGCCTCTCTTCAAATTTTGAATCGCCGTAACGTATTCGTAAGGGTACACACCTTTACGCAACAGTAAATTAACATTACGCGTGTAAAATTGATTAAGGATTTTAAATTTATCCGCGGATAAGTTGGAGGCGAGTTTTTCAAGTGATGCGTTCATGAACCGCAGAGAATCGAGAAACCGGAGCTGACCGAGTGTAACGGAGATGTAACGTTCGCTTGTAGTAGCGATACACGTTATTTCATCTTCCTTGTACTTTCCGAAACCTTGCATCAAATGATGCGAGTCATAGCCACTTAAATTATGGAAAAAAACCGGAACGTGTGTTGGTATTTTGTAATTTATATTACACGCATTGTGAGCAGCGCCTAAATAGTTTCCCGTTATGTGGCAATGGTTTCGAACCGTGTCATCCGTTAACGCCTTCTTGCACAGATGATAGTGCGTAGCGTTTCGGAATGACCGTTCATCGGCCGCTGTCATTTGGATCGGTTTATTAAACTTTCTATCGAGTCGTTGAAGGTCGGCTAAAAGCACACGAAGGAACGTGTCCACCACGTCTTTACCGCGGTATATTACAGGTTCCTTGACGGCGTTTCCCATCCAGTCAACTACCACATAGCAGAAACTGGCTGGTATATGATGTGCCACATTTTTACCGGTGGTTGGAACAATAAACGATTCGAAGTCAGCGTATACCGTATAAGGTACGCGGTGACAAAGTGAAAAGTTTTTAAAATACATCCACTTTTCGTTCTCGTCAGGAAGTTTTACTTTCTGTACTCCGTGCTGAGAACAGTTGCGTTCGTGTTCTTCAACTCGTTTCCGCGCCGCGTTAGTATTTTTATTGTCCGCAAATCTGTGTAGACAGTAGTTGCAGTAAAACGAAGTGCCCTTTCGTTTTGTCAACGATGAAAGCATACGCGAAAGGTTCCGTATGAGGCAGTAGTGTGTAATGTTCGCGTCGGACCGTAGCAGTAGGTTTACGTGGTACTTTCTACCGCGATGTTCAGTGATACGTAAAGGATATACCTCGCCTTCGTAGCCAAAAACGTTAACGGATATGTTTTCGTTTAATTTTTCAAAACGTTTTATCTTATTGACTGCGACGGGATAAGGTATGTCCTTCATGTTTATTTCTTCTTCGTACGGAAGGTAATGGCTAACGCGATGCGGGTTACACGCGATCGGGTGTATACCGGCGAGCACAGACCACCAGAAACACTTTTCATCTTCTAAATTTTTCACATTAATAATTCCTTTCCTACTGTTTAATAATTTCGATGGTGTAGGTAGAAAGCTCGACCCCACAAGAGGATTGTATTTTGTAATATTTATTTCCACCGACTCGACACCATTTTCGACCCACCCGCTTCCGTCACGCGTGAATTTGTCAACGGATTCCATTATTTTCTCGCTAGCTATCGAATACTGTTCATCGATATCGTCATACTGTGACTTAAGTTCTGTACGTGATCTAAATACCGCATTACAATAAATATTTTCGGTGTTTATTAATTTTTTAAAAGATACACGAACTGCTAAATACCACTTTATATAATTATTTAATGCAACGGCTTCGCTACAAATCTTATCAATAACCGTGTGTTTGTAATCTAATAATACTGTTTGTGTGTTTCGTGTATTGTCAAGTATCATAAATTTTATAGTAATTACATTACCATTGATAGCACGGTGTTCGCTGTTGCTGCCGCTGCTGCTGCTGCTGTCGGTCATTGTGAAAGGAGTGAGGCCGGCTTCGCGTCGTCGGTTCCCTATATAGACAGTCCGGTAACCGGTGACGCTGTCGCCGTGCGCCCTTGACCGATCGGCCTCGCGAGGAGCAGCGGTGCGGGGTAGGTAGTCGTCCGGTCGTGACCGACGACGCGCGTTGCGGTGGGTGGGGTGGGGTGGGGGTGCGGTGTAGGAAGCCGACGTCCGTGACCGATGCGGTGCGGGGTGCGGGGTAAATGTGTGGGATGGTGGTGCGGGGTAGGGAGCTAGGTTGCAGCCGGTGTCCGTGACCGAGAGGTAGGCGAGGTGCGGGGTACAGGATGCCGGCGACCTTGGCCTAAGCGCGCGCTCGTTGAGTCGCCTCCCGCGGGATGTAGGGTGCGGGGTACGGGGGGCTGGGTTGTACGACCGATCGTGACCGAAAGCAGATGGTGGTCCGAGACGACGCGGGGTGGGGTAGGAAGCTAGGTTGTCGCCGACGGACTCGATTGGGGTGCGGGGTGAGTTGAGGGGGGTAATCCCGGTCGTTGCGGAGCGACAGACAAAGTAATTGAACAAAATATGTAGGCGAGGTGCGGGGTGGTGGTGAGGCTCTGGGTGCGGTGTGGGGGTGCGGGGTAGAGGTGACCGTGACCGACGGACTCGGTGCGGTGCGGGGTGGTGGAGTGGAGTGGTGGTGCGTGGTAGGATGTCATCGTCCGGCGTGACCGAAAGCAGATGGTGGCCCGAGACGACGCGGGGTGGGGTAGGAAGCTAGGTTGTCGCCGACGGACTCGATTGGGGTGCGGGGTGGGGTGGGGGTGTAAACTTGGTCGTTGTGGAGCGACAGACAAAGTAATTAAACAAAATATGTAGTCGAGGTGCGGGGTTGGGGTGAGGCTCTGGGTGCGGGGGGGTGACCGTGACCGACGCACTCGATGCGGTGCGGAGTGGTGGTGTGGGGTGGAGGTGCGGGGTAGGAAGCTAGGTTGCAACCGGCGTCCGTGTCGTCGTCCGGTCGTGACCGAAGGAGATGACGCTTTGGAAGGAAGGAACGTGGTCGGGGAAACGAAATAAATACGAGAGGTTTCCCTATGCAGTCATCAGAACTCGCCATGGAAGGAATCGTTGCGAACGCGAGGATTGTTGAAAAATTTTTACCGAAACGAGACTTGTCAAGTCTTACTTTAGGAGTTAAGAATCACATAATTCGCATGAAATTTGTGAAAACGAAATTCGGGGAGTCAGTTGTAGTAGACTTGGAAGATACCGGAGCCTGTCCTCAGCCGGAGGATAAACTGTTCTATGTATACCTACCTAAAAGATGGTGTGACGTATTTACGGAGGAGCAATTGAAAGCTGTGAAGCCGTGTGTGTTATCACTATGCGTAACCTCACACACACCGCTAGCGAACGAGAAAGTGAGTGTACAGTTGGATATTGATTATGTGAGTATGATATTTCAGTACCACTAATATTTACTTATACAGAAGTGGTTATGTATTAATTTTTTTCTCTTTTTTTTTCCAGACCAAATAAACGAGAACAGGATTGATATATTATAATAATAATAGTAATAATAGCATTAATAGTAAAATGATTTTTAAATGTTGTAGTAGATTTCTCTTCTTTTTTTTGTCGTTTTTAATGTTAACTGTTTCATTTTCAGAGAAAGAACAAGGTGTTGCTTGGATCTAATATTGTAAAAAAACTTTTAAACAGAGACGTAAATGGTAATAATAGATTATATTGTCAATGTGACATGATTAAATTCGATTATAATTTTAGAAATAATCGTAAGACACTGAGTAGATGGATATCAATACGAAACGAAAAGAATATTAACAAAATGAAAGTATTTATTCGTAATGAGTTTTTCAAACTCTTCAAAACACCGATTAGTTATTGTAACAACCATAATATTGAATATCTTCAAATAAAAGATATGGTAATTGCTAAAACAAAGCTGATTAATCAGATGTACTATATGATGTATAATTTTACTGGTACAGCGTATACCTCGCTGGTAAAAAAATATGAGTGGTCAAGGTATGACTCTAGCGGATGTCCGCTTCATAACCGTTGCCGCGTCTGTTATTATCTACGATACCAAAATGATTTTAATTCAGAATACATGTTTTTTTTTAATACCACACTAACTATCATTTGATATGTCTACATTCTTTTGTATTTGGTCAAGTATTATTATTATAATTGAAGGAAATTATATTTTGTTTTGTATAATAAAAAAATTATTAAATGTATGTGGTTACAACATATAAATTAAGATGAACAATCGTTAATAATAATAGTAATGTGTTAGTTAAATTTTAATAATTTAATTAAAATTTAAAAAGATTTATCTCATAGTTACAGAGACCTTGTTTCGATGTTATGTGTTTGTGCGAATGCGAGGGAGATGTATGTCGTTCACCACCATATGGTAACCACTTTAACATTCTGAGTGCGTGTGAGTGGAGAGAATTTACACTCTGAAGAACAAGTGTTTTATTTTTTTATCATAATATTAGTAGTTAATTTTTTCACACTATTTACAACACAGCTTACTTAAATCATAATACTGAACATCTACAAAAGAATTATTTCATAATTACTGGTTAAGGAGAGATACTATACGATTTATGATTTTAGTAATACGCGCTGTGGTACTCACGAAAAGAAATATAATTGGTTAAGGTATAATTTCACTGGATGTACTCTTTATAAGCGTTGTTACATCTGTTCTTATCGGAAATACCGAAAAGAGTTTAATTCAAGCACCATTTTAGACATGTATTTAGTAATTATCATTTGATGTGTGTTTAAAATTTAGTATGTTATTATTGACATATTACACATTAACATTGTAAAATTGTATGTTATTAATTACATATTTATTATTATTATTGTTATTGCTATTATTATTATTATGTGTGTGTGTGTGTGTGTGTGTGTGTGTGTGTGTGTATAAGGTAATGGATTGTATTTTTAAACTTAGTAACACGTAAACTTAGTAAACTTTATATGTTTTGAATTATTAAAGCATGCGTGCGTGCGTGCGTGCGTGCGTGCGTGCGTGTGTGTGTGTGTGTGTGTGTGTGTGTGTGTGTGTGTGTGTGTGTGTAGTAATATTTACTTTGTTTCACACTTGAATTAATTTCACACATTTTTGTTTCTCAATTTTATATTAATTGTAAGCTTTCAATTTTTTACGTTTATATGATAATTTATGTTTTATTTTTCATTGTTATTAAAATAGAATTGTAGGATAAGGTAGAATGTATAAATTTCAGTAATTGTTTGCTTTATTATTTATGCATAGTAACGTGTGTGTGTGTGTGTGTGTGTGTGTGTGTGTGTGTGTGTGTGTGTGTGTGTGTGTGTGTGTGTGTGTGTGTGTGTAAGGTAATGGATTGTATTTTTAAACTTAGTAACACGTAAACTTAGTAAACTTTATATGTTTTGAATTATTAAAACATGAGTGTGTGTGTGTGTGTTGTAATATTTACTTTGTTTCACACTTGAATTAATTTCACACATTTTTTGTTTCACAATTTTTTATATTAATTGTAAACTTTTAATTTTTTACGTTTATATGATAATTTATGTTTTATTTTTCATTGTTATTAAAATAGAATTGTAGGATAAGATAGAATGTTTAAATTTCAGTAATTGTGTGTGTGTGTGTGTGTGTGTGTGTGTTAGTATTTTGTATGTTTTGAAATATTAAAGCACACGCGCTCTCGCGCGTAATTGTGTGTTACAATATTTTAGTTTTTTCACATTTGATGTTTAAATTTTTTGTAAACTTTAATTTTTTACGTTTATAATATGATAAAATATCAGTTATGAATATTTATGTTTTATTTTTCATTGTTATTAAAATAGAAATGTGGGATAAGATATAATGTTAAAATTTCAGTAATTGTTTGCTTTAATTGTGATTGTAACTAAACATACTAACGGATTACAAAAATACAGTCACTGAATAATTATATCAAACGGTATTCGTCAGCACGTGTATCTTTTAAAAATCTACTAAACACAGAAAGTATTAAAGTGTGATTATAACTAATAATAATAATAGCTTACAAACACACGTTTGTTGATAAGATTTGTAACGAAGCTGTAGCATTAAATAATTACATAAAGTGGTATTTAGCAGTTCGTGTATCTTTTAAAAAACTAATAAACACCGAAAATATTTATTGTAATGCGGTATTCAGATCACGTACAGAACTTAAGTCACAGTATGACGATATCGATGAACAGTATTCGATAGCTAGCGAGAAAATAATGTAATCCGTTGACAAATTCACGCGTGACGGAAGCTGGTGAGTCGAAAACGGTGTCAAGACGCTGGAACTAAATATTAAAAAATATAATCCTCTTGTGGGGTTAAGCTTTCTACCTACACCATCGAAATTACACAATACGAAAGGAACTATCAATGTAAAAAAAAATATAAATATACATTACGAAGAAGAATTAAAACATTCTGTATCCTGTTACAGTTGACAAGTCATGTCAGAAAAGTGATTGTAATAAATTTGTAATTTTTACTTAAGGACTTGGTATATAACATATCTTGTATATATATATATATAAAGTGTGTGTGTGTGTGCGCGCGCTTTTTAAATTAACATGAACAAATAATGTATTAGTAATGGATTTAATGTATTAATAAAATGATTTCATATTTCTTATAAATGATTTTTATAATTTCTTATAAAATAACCCTTACCAACTAACAGTGCGCGTTAAAAAAACGTAAACATTTGTACGCACGCTATTATGTTACAGCAAAGAAAGAGAGAGCGTATAATCTATTTTTAAATACACCGTCTCAACGTGTGTGCCACAAACCAGCTTGCTTGCAAAAAACCAGTTTCATCGGGCACACACAACACTGTAATGCCAACGCTGTTTTGTATACAACACAGTCTGGAATAAATATATTTACTTCAACAATTTTAAACAACAACAACGTCTTAGTGAACACGGCTTAATGTATGGATTTTGTTATTATTGTTTAATATCAATTTTAAGTATAGATAGACACACGCAGAAACGCATTACGGTAAACATGTTTTCCTGTAGTGAGAGAGTAGAATATAACGCACACAAATTATAATTATACATTTAAAACATATAGTCTGTATATAAATCAATGGATAATATATATATACTTGGAGATAAATTCCATAACTCCTGAAATGTAACATTGGTTCACAAACATATAACAGATTAGAGTCACACTGTATTACAACACATACACACATGAACTAACTAACAGTGGTATGTATTAGACACAGACATATTCCATAATATAACATTATTTTACAAAATAAAATACATAACGCTGCGCTACGTTGCAAAACAGACACAATACTGAACGCCAGTGCAGAGACCGGTCTCTATGCCCTGCAGCAAAGCAACTTCTGCATTCTACAGACATGCAGACTTCTGCACGTTCCATCAAATAAAAAATAAACAATATAACATATGACTATAAAATATATACACAAAATCTAGTTATTCAGTTGAATCAGTAATTATCCAGTTGTTACGTTTCACATACACACACACAAAGTTTAAAAATATTATTTTTAATACACGTATGCTATTAGTCACACCTGTAATATAACACTGCTGCAGATTAACCTGTAGTATTGTGAACGGAATAGTATTATTACAACACGCATTAGCGGTTCAATCGAATGGTCCGCGATAGATCAAGTTACCTTATACGATTCGATACAAAATTAACATATATACAAAACCTGAAAGTGCATTACCATACTATAAAATATATATACAAACTATATAACACATTTTTCACAATAATAACTAATTATTCAGTGATAATAATTACACAACCTGAAAAATTGTATTAAATAATCAACAAATAGTCAAGGAGTCAGCGCTTACCTACATCCTATCTACGTGAATGGCTAGAGAGCGACTTACATGTATTTTGCTGCTGCATTTATAGTACTCGAGCTGGAAGTAATTTTTATATTTTGAGGACAACCTAGTACATCGCTCTTGGGTCGCTCGGTCAAGTCAGGACATTGCTCGCTGACACAGCATTAAAGTTGCAGCTATAAATAGTTAAGTATGCAAGAAAATTATTATACGCCGCTTCCTTCATAAATCTGTAACGTCATAAGCTACTAACATCATAAAACACTGATGACGTAACATATACCCATTGTTTTTACACATAACAGAATCCAACTGTCTCGCCTCGCAGTCGAGCACATGCGTCATGTCGGGTACCCCCATCCGTTGATTTAAACATTTCGGGTGTTAAATTTCGGACACCAAGAGATTTCAGGTACCCCCATCCGTTGTTTTAAACATTTCGGTTGTCAAATATTGGACATCAAAAATTTCGGGGTACCCCCATCCGTTGTTCTAAACATTTCGGGTGTCAAATTTCAGACATCACGTAATCGTCGAACCAGCTATCATATCCACCCAGCCTCCTATTTCGTCATAACCAGTGTTTTATACATGCGTCATGTGGGCGTACCCACAAATTTCGGGTATCCCCATCCGTTGATTTAAACATTTCGGGCAACGGTACCCGATGCCCCCAAAAATTCGCGTAACGGTACCCGGTGACATCGTCTCCGTGCGTCCGGGCAACCGCCGAATTCCGGGTACCCCCATCCGCTACACGTTGTTTTCGGCTACCAAATTTTGGACATGCAGAAACCACGGCCTCCGTGACGTCTTGAAACAGGTTTTAGCCATGCGGACGCCAGCGACTTGGGCCTCTGTGTGATGTCATGAACTGGAACACGGAAGTGTTTCAGTCACACATACACACACACACACAGACAAAACAGTGACGTCACATGGACAGCTCGGACACCAGCTGCCAGTGCTTCTATGACGTCATGAACTGGAACCCGGTAGTGTTTTCGTTCGGAACCCGGAAGTGTTCTCGTACACTCACTTTTATACTACTAACGCCATCTATGACCCGATCGGGAGGAACATGTAAGTGAATATTTTTCGGAGATCTTACCCGGCTAAGCGCAACGTAAAGTTGCCCGTGGATAAAAGGGTCGGACCGTAAATCTAATCCCACGAAATCTATGTTTTGCCCTTGATTTTTTTGTGGATCGTTATCGCGTAACAAAGTTGGAGGGGAAACTGCCGCCTGTACATTTCGATGGGACTATTTGGGAAGATCGGAAATTTAAAAGTTATTTTGAGATGCCAAAAAGCTCGTCAGAGCCTGTTCTTCGGCATGTGATAAGTCGACGAGTAATTGCGATGATAATTACTTTTGTGCCGTTGACTAAGCCGAGATCAAAATTTAAATTTCGCGTCACCATGCAAACCGATCCTACCTTAAGCCTGAGAATGTGTTCTGGAATTCCTTTCCCTTGAGCCTGATGTAATAGGGACTCATCAACATCGATTCCCGCTCCGTCCTCTTTGGCTACATTGTCGAAACTATATAAATTTTGAATTTCCCCGTCGAGCGCCTGTAATACTATACCGTTAATTTCTTTGACATTATTATTCAGAGTGCATATTACAACCCTTTTTGCACATTCATCAGGCTTCTGTAAAATTTCTTAGGTGAAAACAAAGTCGATCAATTCGCGAAGCTTAGTCATGTAGGATAGCTGTGGTAGTGCCACGAGTTTTTGCAAATTACGCCTTTCGCCTAGCTCGCGTTTTTCGGTGGAGTCGGAACCTACCTTCATTAAAAATTCTTCATAATATCCTTCGCCCGTTAACCTATGGGCCGTTGTAAGCGTGAACGACTTAACTTTTTTCCAGATATAACATCCGCGAACTGACGCACGAACGATATCGGCATTTGTCTTAGCGTTTTCTACTACCGGAGGAATTTGCCTGAAATCTCCCGAGAAAATTATTATTTTACCGCCAAACAACTCATCCTTTTGCATCAGGTCTCTGAGAGACCGGTCAATTAGTTTTTTATTCGCCATAGCCGCTTCATCGAAAATTAGTAAAGTCGCCTCTCCGATGAGTTCAGCTCTCTGTGTCCCATTGGTTATCGACCAGAAAACGTCATCACGTATATGTAGGGGTAATCTGAAAAGGCTATGTGCAGTCGTACCTCCGGTGAGATTTTGAGCGTCGATGCCGGAACTGGCTACGCATAAGACTACTTTATCTTGAGACCGCGCGAAAGCTGAAATAATTTTAAGAAGTTTATCCCGAACCGCCAAGACCGTCCAAGAAGAGAAATTTTTCATTATGTTCGCCGCACATGAGCAACTTAAAGTAATCAAAAACCCTAGATTCATCAGAAGAAAACCGCGATTCGCCTTCCTCGACAAAATCAATTCTGAAATTAGACGCTGTATTGAAATTTTTCGCGACATAATTCCGTGGAATCATCTTTAACTACGGGAATACCGGCCTCTAGAAGCGAAGATCCATGTCGGTGCAGACACCTATCTATGTGAATAAGACCGGACTTAAACGCTCTTCCCTCATCTTCGTGAAAATGTTCCAAAAAATCCTCTCATAAATTTGCTTTATATTTCTCCCACATTTACGGCACCGGAGATCCTATCGCCGAGAGCATAACAAAAAATTGCCTCAATCTGTCGGCTTTCATGAAGCGTGCAGCCTCTTCAAGAGCGTCAAAGTATTCTTTTTTATCATCCGCGAGTGCCAATTCCCTAGCCGCCTGCTGGAACGTTTTGCAATCAGGGCCTCCGAGAGCGTACAAGTCCTCATAACCACGGCATGGATACCTGCATAGCAGCATTCTCAGATTATACTACTCACATCTGGTGGGAGCGACCCAAAAGAGTCTCGCGACACAATCACCCCTCTGTCTTCGCGTTATAAAATGTTTCCCGTCCGAATGCCGAACCGCTTAAGGGTGGATTTTGGACTGCTCGGGTGGAATCTGTCCTCCTCGTAAAAATCTAATTAAGAGAGGCCATTCATTTTCGGAGTAGCAGATGTCCTGCGTGATGATCCTCGCTGTAGTCGTATAGTTGAAGTGAAGTGAAAAGTGTGATTTCAGAAAATTAAGTTAAAGTGTAGCACGGGTTCCCCCTTTTTTACTTGTTTACTCTTCGGCTCCTGATCCCACACTGAGCTCCGATGTGGAGGCAAGCCTTTATATAGGTAGGATCGGTGGTGGGGGAATTGGTAGTGGGGGATGCGCAGTGATTGAAACAGTTCACACTGCGCAACGACGTGAGGGGATAGGATGCGCATTACATCGAAGATTATACCATTGCGCATTTACGTCAATGCTGACGTCATATCGATTGCGTAACATACTGACGTAACAGGATGACTCATCAATTGCGAAATATTGCGCAATACTTTTCATTTTGTATTTCTACATTTAAATACATGGTAAATGGTACGTTTATTGCAGAAAACAACTGCTTAAAATAAGAAACTAATACCAGTCCCCCACTGGGCCATAAAACAAACAAGAAACAATAAATTATTCATAAATTTCAAACAACCGATAATCGGTTTACATTTAGTAAGGCGAGCCGACTGGATTAAAATTACTCTCAGCTCGATAGCGCTAACCGTTCTCGAGATAGGCTCCCCTCTTATATCCGGTATGAAAATCGGTCAGACAAAATTCGTTTTTTTGGGCTTCCGGTTGCACAAAGCTTTGGTTTTATAATTTTTCCCCAAGTTACTTCGGACGGGAAATAAAAAAGGTCTCTTGCGTTTTTTTAGCTCCGATGCTTCCTTATGGGTTAGGATTTATGTCAGTCAGTGAGTGAGTTAGTGAGTGACCTCTGGGGCTTTATATGTTATAGATAGACTCGCTGCTTCGCCGCTCACCCCAGACCCCCTCGGTGGACGCCCCGATCCGACGAACGTCGGGGGAGCTATGTACATATTTACAACGGCTTCCGAACGAAACTATCCCAGGGGACAATGTATTCTCGGTAATGCTTTTCATTTATTTACAATATCTGAATATTTACAATCACTTATCTTAACATGCAAACTTCAATATTACACAACTTAAACTATATTATATTACATATTTACAGGGTGGAAAGCTTATTACCGAGAATACATTATTTATAATAGTTCTTTGTACACTATGTTTCTTGTGTGAGGAAATAACCCGGTCGGGAGGAACATGTAAGTGAATATTTTTCGGAGATCTTACCCGGCTAAGCGGGACGTAAAGTTGCCGAGGGTAAAAGGGTCGGACCGTAAATCTAATCCCACGAAATCTATGGCTTGCCCTTGACTTTTGTGGATCGTTATCGCGTAACAAAGTTGGAGGGGAAACTGCCGCCTGTACATTTCGATGGGACTATTTGGGAAGATCGAAAATTTAAAAGTTATTTTTGGGATGCCAAAAAGCTCGTCAGAGCCTGTTCTTCGGCATGTGATAAGTCGACGAGTAATTGCGACGATAATTATTTTTGTGCCGTTGACTAAGCCGAGATCAAAATTTAAATTTCGCGTCACCATGCAAACCAATCCTACCTTAAGCCTGAGAATGTGATCTGGAATTCCTTTCCCTTGACCCTGATGTAATACGGACTCATCAATAACTATTCCCGCACCGTCCTCCTCGGCTACACTGTCAAAACTATATAAATTTTGAATTTCCCCGTCGAGCGCATGTAATACTATACCGTTAATTTCTTTGACATTATTATGCAGATTGCATATTACAACCCTTTTTGCACATTCATCAGGCTTCTGTAAAATTTCTTAGGTGAAAACAAAGTCGATAAATTCGCGAAGCTTAGTCATGTAGGATAGCTGTGGTAGTGCCACGAGTTTTTGCAAATTACGCCTTTCGCCGAGCTCGCGTTTTTCGGTGGAGTCGGAACCTATCTTCATTAAAAATTCTTCATAATATCCTTCGCCCGTTAACCTATGGGCCGTTGTAAGCGTGAACGATTTAACTTTTTTCCAGATATAACATCCGCGAAATGACGCACGAACTATATCGGCATTTGTCTTAGCGTTTTCTACTACCGGAGGAATTTGCCTGAAATCTCCCGAGAAAATTATTATTTTACCGCCAAACAACTCATCTTTTTGCATCAGGTCTCTGAGAGACCGGTCGATTAGTTTTTTATGCGCCATAGCCGCTTCATCGAAAATCAGTAAAGTCGCCTCTCCGATGAGTTCAGCTCTCTGTGTCCCATTGGTTATCGACCAGAAACCGTCATCGCGTATATGTAGGGGTAATCTGAAAAGGCTATGTGCAGTCGTACCTCCGGTGAGATTTTGAGCGTCGATGCCGGAACTGGCTACGCATAAGGCGACTTTATCTTGAGACCGCGCGAAAGCTGAAATAATTTTAAGAAAGAGCGTTTATCCCGAATCGCCAAGACCGTCCAAGAAGACAACTTTTTCATTATGTTCGCCGCGCATGAGCAACGTAAGGTTATCAAAAACCCTAGATTGATCAGACCAAAGCACCGATTCCCATTCCTCGACAAAAGCATTCTGAACTGAGACGCTGTATTGAAGTCTTTCCCGACCAAATTCCGTGGAATCATCTTCTACTACGGGAAGACCGGCCTCTAGAAGCGAATATGCATGTCGGCGCAGACACCTATCTATGTGAATAAGACCGAACTTATACGCTCTTTCCTCATCTTCGTGAAAATGTTCCAGAAAATCCTCGCATAAATTTGCTTTTATTTCTCCCACATTTCCGGCACCGGAGATCCTATCGCTGAGAGTATAACAAAAATTTGCCTCAATCTGTCGGCTTTCATGAAGCGTGCAGCCTCTTCAAGAGCGTCAAAGTATTCTTTTTTATCATCCGCGAGTGCCAATTCCCTAGCCGCCTGCTGGAACGTTTTGCAATCAGGGCCTCCGAGAGCGTACAAGTCCTCATACCCACGGCATGGATACCTGCATAGCAGCATTCTCAGATGATACTGCTCACCTCTGATGGGAGCGACCCAAAAGAGTCTCGCGACACAATCACCCCTCTGTCTTCGCGTTATGTAATGTTTCCCGTCCGAATGCCGAACCGCATTAAGGGTGGATTTTGGACTGCTTGGGTGGATTCTGTCCTCCTCGTAAAAATCTAATTAAGACAGGCCATTCATTTCCGGAGTAGCAGATGTCCTGCGTGATGATCCTCGCTGTAGTCGTATAGTTGAAGTGAAGTGAAAAGTGTGATTTCAGAAAATTGAGTAAAAATGTAGCACGGGTTCCCCCTTTTTTACTTGTTTACTCTTCGGCTCCTGATCCCACACTGAGCTCCGATGTGGAGGCAAGCCTTTATATAGGTAGGATCGGTGGTGGGGGAATTGGTAGTGGGGGATGCGCAGTGATTGAAACAGTTCACACTGCGCAACGACGAGAGGGGATAGGATGCGCATTACATCGAAGATTATACCATTGCGCATTTACTTCAATGCTGACGTCATATCGATTGCGTAACATACTGACGTAACAGGATGACTCATCGATTGCGAAATATTGCGCAATACTTTTCATTTTGTATTTCTACATTTAAATGCATGGTAAATGGTACGTTTATTGCAGAAAACAACTGCTCAAAATAAGAAACTAATACAAGTCCCCCACTGGGCCATAAAACAAAAAAAAGAAACAATAAAGTTATTCATAAATTTCAAACAACCGATAATCGGTTTACATTTAGTCAGGCGAGCCGACTGGATTAAAATTACTCTCAGCTCGATAGCGCTAACCGTTCACAAGATAGTCTCCCCTCTTATATCCGGTATGAAAATCGGTCAGACGAAATTCGTTTTTTCGGGCTTCCGGTTGCACAAAGCTTTGGTTTTATAATTTTTCCCCAAGTTACTTCCGACGGGGAATAAAAAAGGTCTCTTGTGTTTTTTCGCTTCGAGGCTTCCTTGTGGCTTAGAATTTATGTCAGTCAGTCAGTGAGTCAGTGAGTGACCTCTGGGGTTTTATATGTTATAGATAGATTCGCGGCTTCGCCGCTCACCCCAGACCCCCTCGGTGAACGCCCCGATCCGACGAACGTCGGGGGAGCTATGTACATATTTACAACGGCCTCCGAACGAAACTATCCCAGGGGACAATGTATTCTCGGTAATGCCTTTCATTTATTTACAATATCTGAATATTTACAATCACTTATTTTAACATGCAAACTTCAATATTACACAAATTAAACTATATTATATTACATATTTACTGGGTGGAAAGCTTATTACCGAGAATACATTATTTATAATAGTTCTTTGTACACTATGTTTCTTGTGTGAGGAAATAACCCGGTCGGGAGGAACATGTAAGTGAATATTTTTCGGAGATCTTACCCGGCTAAGCGCGACGTAAAGTTGCCGAGGGTAAAAGGGTCGGACCGTAAATCTAATCCCACGAAATCTATGGCTTGCCCTTGACTTTTGTGGATCGTTATCGCGTAACAAAGTTGGAGGGGAAACTGCCGCCTGTACATTTCGATGGGACTATTTGGGAAGATCGGAAATTTAAAAGTTATTTTTGGAATGCCAAAAAGCTCGTCATAGCCTGTTCTTCGGTATGTAATAAGTCGACGAGTAATTGCGACGATAATTATTTTTGTGCCGTTGACTAAGCCGAGATCAAAATTTAAATTTCGCGTCACCATGCAAACCGATCCTACCTTAAGCCTGTGAATGTGTTCTGGAATTCCTTTCCCTTGAGCCTGATGTAATAGGGACTCATCAACAACTATTCCCGCTCCGTCCTCCTCGGCTACACTGTCGAAACTATATAAATTTTGAATTTCCCCGTCGAGCGCCTGTAATACTATACCGTTAATTTCTTTGACATTATTATGCAGAGTGCATATTACAACCCTTTTTGCACATTCATCAGGCTTCTGTAAATTTTCTTAGGTGAAAACATAGTCGATCAATTCGCGAAGCTTAGTCATGTAGGATAGCTGTGGTAGTGCAACGAGTTTTTGCAAATTACGCCTTTCGCCGAACTCTCGTTTTCAGTGGAGTCGGAACCTATCTTCATTAAAAATTCTTCATAATATCCTTCGCCCGTTAACCTATGGGCCGTTGTAAGCGTGAACGAATTAACTTTTTTCCAGATATAACATCCGCGAAATGACGCACGAACGATATCGGCATTTGTCTTAACGTTTTCTACTACCGGAGGAGTTTGCCTGAAATCTCCCGAGAAAATTATTATTTTACCGCCAAACAACTCATCCTTTTGCATCAGGTCTCTGAGAGACCGGTAGATTAGTTTTTTATGCGCCATAGCCGCTTCATCGAAAATCAGTAAAGTCGCCTCTCGGATGAGTTCAGCTTTCTGTGTCCCGTTGGTTATCGACCAGAAACCGTCATCGCGTATATATAGCGGTAATCTGAAAAGGCTATGTGCAGTCGTACCTCCGGTGAGATTTTGAGCGGCGATGCCGGAACTGGCTACCCATAAGACGACTTTATCTTGAGACCGCGCGAAAGCTGAAATAATTTTAAGAAAGAGCGTTTATCCCGAACCGCCAAGACCGTCCAAGAAGACAACTTTTTCATTATGTTCGCCGCGCATGAGCAACGTAAGTTTATCAAAAACCCTAGATTCATCAGACCAAAGCACCGATTCGCCTTCCTCGACAAAAGCATTCTGAACTGAGACGCTGTATTGAAGTTTTTCGCGACCTAATTCCGTGGAAACATCTTCAACTACGGGAAGACTGGCCTCTAGAAGCGAAGATGCATGTCGGCGCAGACACCTATCTATGTGAATAAGACCGAACTTATACGCTCTTTCCTCATCTTCGTGAAAATGTTCCAAAAAATCCTGGCATAAATTTGCTTTATATTTCTCCCACATTTCCGGCACCGGAGATCCTATCGCCGAGAGCATAACAAAAAATTGCCTCAATCTGTCGGCTTTCATGAAGCGTGCAGCCTCTTCAAGAGCGTCAAAGTATTCTTTTTTATCATCCGCGAGTGCCAATTCCCTAGCCGCCTGCTGGAACGTTTTGCAATCAGGGCCTCCGAGAGCGTACAAGTCCTCATAACCACGGCATGGATACCTGCATAGCAGCATTCTCAGATGATACTACTCACATCTGGTGGGAGCGACCCAAAAGAGTCTCGCGACACAATCTCCCCTCTGTCTTCGCGTTATAAAATGTTACCCGTCCGAATGCCGAACCGCATTAAGGGTGGATTTTGGACTGCTCGGGTGGAATCTGTCCTCCTCGTAAAAATCTAATTAAGAGAGGCCATTAATTTTCGGAGTAGCAGATGTCCTGCGTGATGATCCTCGCTGTAGTCGTATAGTTGAAGTGAAGTGAAAAGTGTGATTTCAGAAAATTGAGTAAAAATGTAGCACGGGTTCCCCCTTTTTTACTTGTTTACTCTTCTGCTCCTGATCCCACACTGAGCTCCGATGTGGAGGCAAGCCTTTATATAGGTAGGATCGGTGGTGGGGGAATTGGTAGTGGGGGATGCGCAGTGATTGAAACAGTTCAAACTGCGCAACGACGAGAGGGGATAGGATGCGCATTACATCGAAGATTCTAGCATTGCGCATTTACTTCAGTGCTGACGTCATATCGATTGGGTAACATACTGACGTAACAGGATGACTCATCGTTTGCGCAATTCCTTTCATTTTGTATTTCTACATTTAAATACATGGTAAATGGTACGTGTATTGCAGAAAACAACTGCTCAAAATAAGAAACTAATACCAGTCCCCCACTGGGCCATAAAACAAAAAAAAGAAACAATAAATTATTCATAAATTTCAAACAACCGATAATCGGTTTACATTTAGTCAGGCGAGCCGACTGGATTAAAATTACTCTCAGCTCGATAGCGCTAACCGTTCACGAGATAGACTCCCCTCTTATATCCGGTATGAAAATCGGTCAGACAAAATTCGTTTTTTGGGCTTCCGGTTGCACAAAGCTTTTGTTTTATAATTTTTTCCCAAGTTACTTCTGACGGGGAATAAAAAAGGTCTCTTGTGTTTTTTCGCTTCGAGGCTTCCTTATGGGTTAGAATTTATGTCAGTCATGAGTGAGTCAGTGAGTGACCTCTGGGGCTTTATATGTTATAGATAGACTCGCTGCTTCGCCGCTCACCCCACACCCCCTCGGTGGACGCCCCGATCCGACGAACGTCGGGGGAGCTATGTACATATTTACAACGGCCTCCGAACGAAACTATCCCAGGGGACAATGTATTCTCGGTAATGCCTTTCATTTATTTACAATATGTGAATATTTACAATCACTTATCTTAACATGCAAACTTCAATATTACACAACTTAAACTATATTATATTACATATTTACAGGGTGGAAAGCTAATTACCGAGAATACATTATTTATAATAGTTCTTTGTACACTATGTTTCTTGTGTGAGGAACGCCATCTATAACCCGGTCGGGAGGAACATGTAAGTGAATATTTTTCGGAGATCTTACCCGGCTAAGCGCGACGTAAAGTTGCCGAGGGTAAAAGGGTCGGACCGTAAATCTAATCCCACGAAATCTATGTTTTGCCCTTGACTTTTGTGGATCGTTATCGCGTAACAAAGGGGAAACTGCCGCCTGTACATTTCGATGGGACTATTTGGAAAGATCGGAAATTTAAAAGTTATTTTTGGGATGCCAAAAAGCTCGTCAGAGCCTGTTCTTCGGCATGTGATAAGTCGACGAGTAATTGCGACGATAATTATTTTTGTGCCGTTGACTAAGCCGAGATCAAAATTTAAATTTCGCGTCACCATGCAAACCGATCCTACCTTAAGCCTGAGAATGTGTTCTGGAATTTCTTTCCTTTGACCCTGATGTAATAGGGACTCATCAATAACTATTCCCGCTCCGTCCTCCTCGGCTACACTGTCGAAACTATATAAATTTTGAATTTCCCCGTCGAGCGCCTGTAATACTATACCGTTAATTTCTTTGACATTATTATGCAGAGTGCATATTACAACCCTTTTTGCACATTCATCAGGCTTCTGTAAAATTTCTTAGGTGAAAACAAAGTCGATGAATTCGCGAAGCTTAGTCATGTAGGATAGCTGTGGTAGTGCCACGAGTTTTTGCAAATTACGCCTTTCGCCGAGCTCGCGTTTTTCGGTGGAGTCGGAACCTATCTTAATTAAAAATTCTTCATAATATCCTTCGCCCGTTAACCTATGGGCCGTTGTAAGCGTGAACGAATTAACTTTTTTCCAGATATAACATCCGCGAAATGACGCACGAACGATATCTGCATTTGTCTTAGCGTTTTCTACTACCGGAGGAGTTTGCCTGAAATCTCCCGAGAAAATTATTATTTTACCGCCAAACAACTCATCCTTTTGCATCAGGTCTCTGAGAGACCGGTAGATTAGTTTTTTATGCGCCATAGCCGCTTCATCGAAAATCAGTAAAGTCGCCTCTCCGATGAGTTCTGCTTTCTGTGTCCCGTTGGTTATCGCCCAGAAACCGTCATCGCGTATATATAGGGGTAATCTGAAAAGGCTATATGCAGTCGTACCTCCGGTGAGATTTTGAGCGGAGATTCCGGAACTGGCTACACATAAGACGACTTTATCTTGAGACCGCGCGAAAGCTGAAATAATTTTAAGAAAGAGCGTTTATCCCGAACCGCCAAGACCGTCCAAGAAGAGAACTTTTTCATTATGTTCGCCGCGCATGAGCAACGTAAGGTTATCAAAAACCCTAGATTGATCAGACCAAAGCACCGATTCCCATTCCTCGACAAAAGCATTCTGAACTGAGACGCTGTATTGAAGTCTTTCGCGACAAAATTCCGTGGAATCATCTTCTACTACGGGAAGTCCGGCCTCTAGAAGCGAATATGCATGTCGGCGCAGACACCTATCTATGTGAATAAGACCGAACTTATACGCTCTTTCCTCATCTTCGTGAAAATGTTCCAGAAAATCCTCGCATAAATTTTCTTTATATTTCTCCCACATTTCCGGCACCGGAGATCCTATCACTGAGAGTATAACAAAAATTTGCCTCAATCTGTCGGCTTTCATGAAGCGTGCAGCCTCTTCAAGAGCGTCAAAGTATTCTTTTTTATCATCCGCGAGTGCCAATTCCCTAGCCGCCTGCTGGAACGTTTTGCAATCAGGGCCTCCGAGAGCGTACAAGTCCTCATACCCACGGCATGGATACCTGCATAGCAGCATTCTCAGATGATACTGCTCACCTCTGGTGGGAGCGACCCAAAATAGTCTCGCGACACAATCACCCCTCTGTCTTCGCTTTATGAACTGTTTCCCGTCCGAATGCCGAACCGCATTAAGGGTGGATTTTGGACTGCTCGGGTGGATTCTGTCCTCCTCGTAAAAATCTAATTAAGAGAGGCCATTCATTTCCGGAGTAGCAGATGTCCTGCGTGATGATCCTCGCTGTAGTCGTATAGTTGAAGTGAAGTGAAAAGTGTGATTTCAGAAAATTGAGTAACAAATTAGCACGGGTTACACCTTTTTTACTTGTTTACTCTTCGCCTCCTGATCCCACACTGAGCTCCGATGTGGAGGCAAGAATTTATAAAGGTAGGATCTGTGGTGGGGAGAATTGGTAGTGGGGGATGCGCAGTGATTGAAACAGTTCACACTACGCAACGACGAGAGGGGATAGGATGCTCATTACATCGAAGATTCTAGCATTGCGCATTTACTTCAGTGCTGACGTCATATAGATTGCGTAACATACTGACGTAACAGAATGCCTCATCGATTGCGCAATTTTGCGCAATACGTTTCATTTTGTATTTCTACATTTAAATGCATGGTAAATGGTACGTTTATTGCAGAAAACAACTGCTCAAAATAAGAAACTAATACAAGTCCCCCACTGGGCCATAAAACAAAAAAAAGAAACAATAAAGTTATTCATAAATTTCAAACAACCGATAATCGGTTTACATTTAGTCAGGCGAGCCGACTGGATTAAAATTACTCTCAGCTCGATAGCGCTAACCGTTCACAAGATAGTCTCCCCTCTTATATCCGGTATGAAAATCGGTCAGACGAAATTCGTTTTTTCGGGCTTCCGGTTGCACAAAGCTTTGGTTTTATAATTTTTCCCCAAGTTACTTCCGACGGGGAATAAAAAAGGTCTCTTGTGTTTTTTCGCTTCGAGGCTTCCTTGTGGCTTAGAATTTATGTCAGTCAGTCAGTGAGTCAGTGAGTGACCTCTGGGGTTTTATATGTTATAGATAGATTCGCGGCTTCGCCGCTCACCCCAGACCCCCTCGGTGAACGCCCCGATCCGACGAACGTCGGGGGAGCTATGTACATATTTACAACGGCCTCCGAACGAAACTATCCCAGGGGACAATGTATTCTCGGTAATGCCTTTCATTTATTTACAATATCTGAATATTTACAATCACTTATTTTAACATGCAAACTTCAATATTACACAAATTAAACTATATTATATTACATATTTACTGGGTGGAAAGCTTATTACCGAGAATACATTATTTATAATAGTTCTTTGTACACTATGTTTCTTGTGTGAGGAAATAACCCGGTCGGGAGGAACATGTAAGTGAATATTTTTCGGAGATCTTACCCGGCTAAGCGCGACGTAAAGTTGCCGAGGGTAAAAGGGTCGGACCGTAAATCTAATCCCACGAAATCTATGGCTTGCCCTTGACTTTTGTGGATCGTTATCGCGTAACAAAGTTGGAGGGGAAACTGCCGCCTGTACATTTCGATGGGACTATTTGGGAAGATCGGAAATTTAAAAGTTATTTTTGGAATGCCAAAAAGCTCGTCATAGCCTGTTCTTCGGTATGTAATAAGTCGACGAGTAATTGCGACGATAATTATTTTTGTGCCGTTGACTAAGCCGAGATCAAAATTTAAATTTCGCGTCACCATGCAAACCGATCCTACCTTAAGCCTGTGAATGTGTTCTGGAATTCCTTTCCCTTGAGCCTGATGTAATAGGGACTCATCAACAACTATTCCCGCTCCGTCCTCCTCGGCTACACTGTCGAAACTATATAAATTTTGAATTTCCCCGTCGAGCGCCTGTAATACTATACCGTTAATTTCTTTGACATTATTATGCAGAGTGCATATTACAACCCTTTTTGCACATTCATCAGGCTTCTGTAAATTTTCTTAGGTGAAAACATAGTCGATCAATTCGCGAAGCTTAGTCATGTAGGATAGCTGTGGTAGTGCAACGAGTTTTTGCAAATTACGCCTTTCGCCGAACTCTCGTTTTCAGTGGAGTCGGAACCTATCTTCATTAAAAATTCTTCATAATATCCTTCGCCCGTTAACCTATGGGCCGTTGTAAGCGTGAACGAATTAACTTTTTTCCAGATATAACATCCGCGAAATGACGCACGAACGATATCGGCATTTGTCTTAACGTTTTCTACTACCGGAGGAGTTTGCCTGAAATCTCCCGAGAAAATTATTATTTTACCGCCAAACAACTCATCCTTTTGCATCAGGTCTCTGAGGGTCTCTGAGAGACCGGTAGATTAGTTTTTTATGCGCCATAGCCGCTTCATCGGAAATCAGTAAAGTCGCCTCTCGGATGAGTTCAGCTTTCTGTGTCCCGTTGGTTATCGACCAGAAACCGTCATCGCGTATATATAGGGGTAATCTGAAAAGGCTATGTGCAGTCGTACCTCCGGTGAGATTTTTAGCGGCGATGCCGGAACTGGCTACGCATAAGACGAATTTATCTTGAGACCGCGCGAAAGCTGAAATAATTTTAAGAAAGAGCGTTTATCCCGAACCGCCAAGACCGTCCAAGAAGAGAACTTTTTCATTATGTTCTCCGCGCATGAGCAACGTAAGGTTATCAAAAACCCTAGATTGATCAGACCAAAGCACCGATTCCCATTCCTCGACAAAAGCATTCTGAACTGAGACGCTGTATTGAAGTCTTTCGCGACCAAATTCCGTGAAATCATCTTCTACTACGGGAATTCCGGCCTCTAGAAGCGAATATGCATGTCGGCGCAGACACTTATCTATGTGAATAAGACCGAACTTATACGCTCTTTCCTCATCTTCGTGAAAATGTTCCAGAAAATCCTCGCATAAATTTGCTTTATATTTCTCCCACATTTCCGGCACCGGAGATCCTATCGCTGAGAGTATAACAAAAATTTGCCTCAATCTGTCGGCTTTCATGAAGCGTGCAGCCTCTTCAAGAGCGTCAAAGTATTCTTTTTATTATCCGCGAGTGCCAATTCCCTAGCCGCCTGCTGGAACGTTTTGCAATCAGGGCCTCCGAGAGCGTACAAGTCCTCATACCCACGGCATGGATACCTGCATAGCAGCATTCTCAGATGATACTGCTCACCTCTGGTGGGAGCGACCCAAAAGAGTCTCGCGACACAATCACCCCTCTGTCATCGCGTTATGAAATGTTTCCCGTCCGAATGCCGAACCGCATTAAGGGTGGATTTTGGACTGCTTGGGTGGATTCTGTCCTCCTCGTAAAAATCTAATTAAGAGAGGCCATTAATTTCCGGAGTAGCAGATGTCCTGCGTGATGATCCTCGCTGTAGTCTTATAGTTGAAGTTAAGTGAAAAGTGTGATTTCAGAAAATTGAGTAAAAATGTAGCACGGGTTCCCCTTTTTTACTTGTTTACTCTTCGGCTCCTGATCCCACACTGAGCTGCGTTGTGGAGGCAAGCCTTTACATAGGTAGGATCGGTGGTGGGGAGAATTGGTAGTGGGGGATGCGCAGTGATTGAACCAGTTCACACTGCGCAACGACGAGAGGGGATAGGATGCGCATTACATCGAAGATTCTAGCGTTGCGCATTTACATCAATGCTGACGTCATATCGATTGCGTAACATACTGACGTAACAGGATGACTCATCGATTGCGCAATACTTTTCATTTTGTATTTCTACATTTAAATACATGGTAAATGGTACGTTTATTGCAGAAAACAACTGCTCAAAATAAGAAACTAATACCAGTCTTCCACTGGGCCATAAAACAAAAAAAAGAAACAATAAAGTTATTCATATATTTCAAACAACCGATAATCGGTTTACATTTAGTCAGGCGAGCCGACTGGATTAAAATTACTCTCAGCTCGATAGCGCTAACCGTTCACGAGATAGTCTCCCCTCTTATATCCAATATGAAAATCGGTCAGACGAAATTCGTTTTTTCGGGCTTCCGGCTGCACAAAGCTTTGGTTTCATAATTTTCCCCAAGTTACTTCGGACGGGGAATAAAAAAGGGCTCTTGTGTTTTTTCGCTCCGAGGCTTCCTTATATCCGGTATGAAGATCGGTCAGACAAAATTTGTTTTTTCGGGCTTCCGGTTGCAAAAAGCTTTGGTTTTATAATTTTTCCCCAAGTCACTTCCGACGGGGAATAAAAAAGGTCTCTTGTGTTTTTTCGCTTCGAGGCTTTCTTCTGGCTTAGAATTTATGTCAGTCAGTCAGTGAGTCAGTGAGTGACCTCTGGGGTTTTATATGTTATTGATAGACTCGCGGCTTCGCCGCTCACCCCAGACCCCCTCGGTGGACGCCCTGATCCGACGAACGTCGGGGGAGCTATGTACATATTCACAACGGCCTCCGAACGAAACTATCCCAGGGGACAATGTATTCTCGGTAATGCCTTTCATTTATTTACAATATCTGAATATTTACAATCACTTATTTTAACATGCAAACTTCAATATTACACAAGTTAAACTATATTATATTACATATTTACAGGTTGGAAAGCTTATTACCGAGAATACATTATTTATAATAGTTCTTTGTACACTATGTTTCTTGTGTGAGGAACGCCATCTATAACCCGGTCGGGAGGAACATGTACGTGAATATTTTTCGGGGATCTTACCCGGCTAAGCGCGACGTAAAGTTACCGAGGGTAAAAGGGTCGGACCGTAAATCTAATCCCACGAAATCTATGGCTTGCCCTTGACTTTTGTGGATCGTTATCGCGTAACAAAGTTGGAGGGGAAACTGCCGCCTGTACATTTCGATGGGACTATTTGGAAAGATCGGAAATTTAAAGTTATTTTTGGGATGCCAAAAAGCTCGTCAGAGCCTGTTCTTCGGCATGTGATAAGTCGACGAGTAATTGCGACGATAATTATTTTTGTGCCGTTGACTAAGCCGAGATCAAAATTTAAATTTCGCGTCACCATGCAAACCGATCCTACCTTAAGCCTGAGAATGTGTTCTGGAATTCCTTTCCCTTGAGCCTGATGTAATAGGGACTCATCAACAACTATTCCCGCTCCGTCCTCCTCGGCTACACTGTCGAAACTATATAAATTTTGAATTTCCCCGTCGAGCGCCTGTAATACTATACCGTTAATTTCTTTGACATTATTATGCAGAGTGCATATTACAACCCTCTTTGCACATTCATCAGGCTTCTGTAAAATTTCTTAGGTGAAAACCAAGTCGATCAATTCGCGAAGCTTAGTTATGTAGGGTAGCTGTGGTAGTGCCACGAGTTTTTGCAAATTACGCCTTTCGCCGAGCTCGCGTTTTTCGGTGGAGTCGGAACCTATCTTCATTAAAAATTCTTCATAATATCCTTCGCCCGTTAACCTATGGGGCGTTGTAAGCGTGAACGAATTAACTTTTTTCCAGATATAACATCCGCGAAATGACGCACGAACGATATCGGCATTTGTCTTAGCGTTTTCTACTACCGGAGGAGTTTGCCTGAAATCTCCCGAGAAAATTATTATTTTACCGCCAAACAACTCATCCTTTTGCTCCAGGTCTCTGAGAGACCGGTAGATTAGTTTTTTATGCGCCATAGCCGCTTCATCGAAAATCAGTAAAGTCGCCTCTCGGATGAGTTCAGCTTTCTGTGTCCCGTTGGTTATCGACCAGAAACCGTCATCGCGTATATATAGGGGTAATCTGAAAAGGCTATGTGCAGTCGTACCTCCGGTGAGATTTTTAGCGGCGATGCCGGAACTGGCTACGCATAAGACGAATTTATCTTGAGACCGCGCGAAAGCTGAAATAATTTTAAGAAAGAGCGTTTATCCCGAACCGCCAAGACCGTCCAAGAAGAGAACTTTTTCATTATGTTCTCCGCGCATGAGCAACGTAAGGTTATCAAAAACCCTAGATTGATCAGACCAAAGCACCGATTCCCATTCCTCGACAAAAGCATTCTGAACTGAGACGCTGTATTGAAGTCTTTCGCGACCAAATTCCGTGGAATCATCTTCTACTACGGGAAGTCCGGCCTCTAGAAGCGAATATGCATGTCGGCGCAGACACCTATCTATGTGAATAAGACCGAACTTATACGCTCTTTCCTCATCTTCGTGAAAATTTTCCAGAAAATCCTCGCATAAATTTGCTTTATATTTCTCCCACATTTCCGGCACCGGAGATCCTATCGCTGAGAGTATAACAAAAATTTGCCTCAATCTGTCGGCTTTCATGAAGCGTGCAGCCTCTTCAAGAGCGTCAAATTATTCTTTTTATTATCCGCGAGTGCCAATTCCCTAGCCGCCTGCTGGAACGTTTTGCAATCAGGGCCTCCGAGAGCGTACAAGTCCTCATACCCACGGCATGGATACCTGCATAGCAGCATTCTCAGATGATACTGCTCACCTCTGGTGGGAGCGACCCAAAAGAGTCTCGCGACACAATCACCCCTCTGTCTTCGCGTTATGAAATGTTTCCCGTCCGAATGCCGAACCGCATTAAGGGTGGATTTTGGACTGCTTGGGTGGATTCTGTCCTCCTCGTAAAAATCTAATAATTAAGACAGGCCATTCATTTCCGGAGTAGCAGATGTCCTGCGTGATGATCCTCGCTGTAGTCGTATAGTTGAAGTGAAGTGAAAAGTGTGATTTCAGAAAATTGAGTAAAAATGTAGCACGGGTTCCCCCTTTTTTACTTGTTTACTCTTCGGCTCCTGATCCCACACTGAGCTCCGATGTGGAGGCAAGCCTTTACATAGGTAGGATCGGTGGTGGGGAGAATTGGTAGTGGGGGATGCGCAGTGATTGAAACAGTTCACACTGCGCAACGACGAGAGGGGATAGGATGCGCATTACATCGAAGATTCTAGCATTGCGCATTTACGTCAATGCTGACGTCATATCGATTGCGTAACATACTGACGTAACAGGATGACTCATCGATTGCGCAATACTTTTCATTTTGTATTTCTACATTTAAATACATGGTAAATGGTACGTTTATTGCAGAAAACAACTGCTCAAAATAAGAAACTAATACCAGTCTTCCACTGGGCCATAAAACAAAAAAAAGAAACAATAAAGTTATTCATACATTTCAAACAACCGATAATCGGTTTACATTTAGTCAGGCGAGCCGACTGGATTAAAATTACTCTCAGCTCGATAGCGCTAACCGTTCACGAGATAGTCTCCCCTCTTATATCCAATATGAAAATCGGTCAGACGAAATTCGTTTTTTCGGGCTTCCGGCTGCACAAAGCTTTGGTTTCATAATTTTCCCCAAGTTACTTCGGACGGGGAATAAAAAAGGGCTCTTGTGTTTTTTCGCTCCGAGGCTTCCTTATATCCGGTATGAAGATCGGTCAGACAAAATTTGTTTTTTCGGGCTTCCGGTTGCAAAAAGCTTTGGTTTTATAATTTTTCCCCAAGTTACTTCCGACGGGGAATAAAAAAGGTCTCTTGTGTTTTTTCGCTTCGAGGCATCCTTCTGGCTTAGAATTTATGTCAGTCAGTCAGTGAGTCAGTGAGTGACCTCTGGGGTTTTATATGTTATTGATAGACACGCGGCTTCGCCGCTCACCCCAGACCCCCTCGGTGGACGCCCCGATCCGACGAACGTCGGGGGAGCTATGTACATATTTACAACGGCCTCCGAACGAAACTATCCCAGGGGACAATGTATTCTCGGTAATGCCTTTCATTTATTTACAATATCTGAATATTTACAATCACTTATTTTAACATGCAAACTTCAATATTACACAACTTAAACTATATTATATTACATATTTACAGGGTGGAAAGCTTATTACCGAGAATACATTATTTATAATAGTTCTTTGTACACTATGTTTCTTGTGTGAGGAACGCCATCTATAACCCGGTCGGGAGGAACATGTACGTGAATATTTTTCGGGGATCTTACCCGGCTAAGCGCGACGTAAAGTTACCGAGGGTAAAAGAGTCGGACCGTAAATCTAATCCCACGAAATCTATGGCTTGCCCTTGACTTTTGTGGATCGTTATCGCGTAACAAAGTTGGAGGGGAAACTGCCGCCTGTACATTTCGATGGGACTATTTGGAAAGATCGGAAATTTAAAGTTATTTTTGGGATGCCAAAAAACTCGTCAGAGCCTGTTCTTCGGCATGTGATAAGTCGACGAGTAATTGCGACGATAATTATTTTTGTGCCGTTGACTAAGCCGAGATCAAAATTAAATTTCGCGTCAACATGCAAACCGATCCTACCTTAAGCCTGAGAATGTGTTCTGGAATTCCTTTCCCTTGAGCCTGATGTAATAGGGACTCATCAACAACTAATTCCGCTCCGTCCTCCTCGGCTACACTGTCGAAACTATATAAATTTTGAATTTCCCCGTCGAGCGCCTGTAATACTATACCGTTAATTTCTTTGACATTATTATGCAGAGTGCATATTACAACCCTTTTTGCACATTCATCAGGCTTCTGTAAAATTTCTTAGGTGAAAACAAAGTCGATCAATTCGCGAAGCTTTGTCATGTAGGATAGATATGGTAGTGCCACGGGTTTTTGCAAATTACGCCTTTCGCCGAGCTCGCGTTTTTCGGTGGAGTCGGAACCTATCTTCATTAAAATTCTTCATAATATCCTTCGCCCGTTAACCTATGGGCCGTTGTAAGCGTGAACGACTTAACTTTTTTCAGATATAACATCCGCGAAATGACGCACGAACGATATCGGCATTTGTCTTAGCGGTTTCTACTACCGGAGGAATTTGCCTGAAATCTCCCGAGAAAATTATTATTTTACCGCCAAACAACTCATCCTTTTGCATCAGGTCTATGAGAGACCGGTCCAACATTTCGATTAGATTTTTATGCGCCATAGCCGCTTCATCGAAAATCAGTAAAGTCGCCTCTCGGATGAGTTCAGCTTTCTGTGTCCCGATGGTTATCGACCAGAAACCGTCATAGCGTATATGTAGGGGTAATCTGGAAAGGCTATGTGCAGTCGTACCTCCGGTGAGATTTTGAACTGGCTACGCATAAGACGACTTTATCTTGAGACCGCGCGATAGTTGAAATAATTTTAAGAAGGAGCGTTTATCCCGAACCGCCAGGACCGTCCAAGAAGAGAAATGTTTCATTTTGTTCGCCGCGCATGAGCAACTTAATGTAATCAAAAACCCTAGATTGATCAGAAGAAAGCCGCGATTTCCATTCCTCGACAAAAGCATTCTGAACTGGGACGCTGTATTGAAGTTTTTCGCGACCTAATTCCGTGGAATCATCTTCAACTACGGGAATACCGGCCTCTAGAAGAGAAGATGCATGTCGGCGCAGACACCTATCTATGTGAATAAGACCGAACTTATACGCTCTTTCCTCATCTTCGTGAAAATTTTCCAGAAAATCCTCGCATAAATTTGCTTTATATTTCTCCCACATTTCCGGCACCGGAGATCCTATCGCTGAGAGTATAACAAAAATTTGCCTCAATCTGTCGGCTTTCATGAAGCGTGCAGCCTCTTCAAGAGCGTCAATGTATTCTTTTTTATCATCCGCGAGTGCCAATTCCCTAGCCGCCTGCTGGAACGTTTTGCAATCAGGGCCTCCGAGAGTGTACAAGTCCTCATACCCACGGCATGGATACCTGCACAGCAGCATTCTCAGATGATACTGCTCACCTCTGGTGGGAGCGACCCAAAAGGGTCTCGCGACACAATCACCCTTCTGTTTTCGCGTTATGAAATGTTTCCCGTCCGAATGCCGAACCGCATTAAGGGTGGATTTTGGACTGCTCGGGTGGATTCTGCCCTCCTCGTAAAAATTTAATAAGTGAGGTCATTCATTTCCGGAGTAGCAGTTGTCCTGCGTGATGATCCTCGCTGTAGTCGTATAGTTGAAGTGAAGTGAAAAGTGTGATTTCAGAAAATTGAGTAACAAAGTAGCATGGGTTCCCCCTTTATTACTTGTTTACTCTTCGCCTCCTGATCCCACACTGAGCTCCGATGTGGAGGCAAGCCTTTATAAAGGTAGGATCGGTGGTGGGGAGAATTGGTAGTGGGGGATGCGCAGTGATTGAAACAGTTCACACTGCGCAACGACGAGAGGGGATAGGATGCGCATTACATCGAAGTTTCTAGCATTGCGCATTTACTTCAATGCTGACGTCATATCGATTGCGTAACATACTGACGTAACAGGATGACTCATCGATTGCGGAATATTGCGCAATAACTCTTTTTTGTATTTCTACATTTAAATACATGGTAAATGGTACGTTTATTGCAGAAAACAACTGCTCAAAATAAGAAACTAATACCAGCCCCCCACTGAGCCATAAAAAAAACTTTATGAATAAAGTTATTCATAAATTTCAAACAACCGATAATCGGTTTACATTTAGTCAGGCGAGCCGGCTGGATTAAAATTACTCTCAGCTCGATAGCTCTAACCGTTCTCGAGATAGGCTCCCCTCTTATATCCGGTATGAAAATCGGTCAGACAAAATTTTTTTTTTCTGGCTTCCGGTTGCACAAAGCTTTGGTTTTATAATTTTTCCCCAACTTACTTCGGACGGGGAATAAAAAAGGTCCCTTGCGTTTTTTCGCTCCGTTGCTTCCTTGTATCCGGTATGAAAATCGGTCAGACGAAATTCGTTTTTTCGGGCTTCCGGTTGCACAAAGATTTGGTTCATAATTTTTCCCCAAGTTACTTCGGACGGGGAATAAAAAAGGTCTCTTGTGTTTTTTCGCTTCGAGGCTTCCTTATGGGTTACAATTTATGTCAGTCAGTGAGTGAGTCAGTGAATGACCTCTGGGGCTTTGTATGTTATAGATAGACTCGCGGCTTCGCCGCTCACCCCAGACCCCCTCGGTGGAAGCCCCGACCCGACGAACGTCGGGGGAGCTATGTACATATTTACAACGGCCTCCGAAGGAACCTATCCCAGGGGACAATGTATTCTCGGTAATGCCTTTCATTTATTTACAATATCTGAATATTTACAATCACTTATCTTAACATGCAAACGTCAATATTACACAACTTAAACTATATTATATTACATATTTACAGGGTGGAAAGCTTATTACCGAGAATACATTATTTATAATAGTTCTTTGTACACTATGTTTCTTGTGTGAGGAACGGCATCTATAACCCGGTCGGGAGGAACATGTAAGTGAATATTTTTCGGAGATCTTACCCGGCTAAGCGCAACGTAAAGTTGCCGTGGGTAAAAGGGTCGGACCGTAAATCTAATCCCACGAAATCTATGGTTTGCCTTTGACTTTTGTGGATCGTTATCGCGTAACAAAGTTGGAGGGGAAACTGCCGCCTGTACATTTCGATGGGACTATTTGTGAAAAACGAAAATTAAAAACTTATTCTTGGGATGCCAAAAAGCTCGTCAGAGCCTGTTCTTCGGCATGTGATAAGTCGACGAGTAATTGCGACGATAATTACTTTTGTGCCGTTGACTAAGCCGATTTCAAAATTTAAATTTGGTTTCATAATTTTTCCCCAAGTTACTTCGGACGGGGAATAAAAAAGATCTCTTGCGTTTTTTCGCTCCGATGCTTCCTTATATCCGGTATGAAAATCGGTCAGACAAAATTCGTTTTTTCGGGCTTCCGGTTGCACAAAGCTTTGGTTTTATAATTTTTCCCCAAGTTACTTCGGACGGGGAATAAAAAAGGTCAGTAGAGGGAAAGTGGTGATTCTAGTAATGGTGAGGGGGGTGGAGGCCATGATTTATGGCTCTCACGTCACCGATTTATGACGTCACAGAGGCCCTGGCAGTTGGATTCTGCGTTTCATGGCTCTCACGTCACCGATTCCTGACGTCACAGAAGCACTCGTCGCTGGCGTCCGAATGTTGCATGTGACGTCACTTTATTTATTTTTTCCGAAACAATTCCTGGTTCCAGTTCATGACGTCACACAGAGTCACTCGTCGCTGGCGTCCGAGCGCTGCATGGTAAAAACCTGTTTCACAGAGGCCCTGGAAGTTGGTTTCTTCATGTTCAAAATTTGGTACCCGAAAACAGTGTGTAGCGGATGGGTGGGGGTACCCGGAATTCGGTGGTTGACGTCACAGAGGTCCTGAACGCACAGAGATAATGGTAGTATGACGTGTCATCGGGTACCGTTACCCGAAATTTTTGCTGTTCGAAATTTGTTACACAAAATATTTAAATCTACGGATGGGGGTACCTGGAATTTGAAAGGTGGGTACGCCCACATGACGCATGTGTTCGACTGCTGCGCGTCTAAAACACTGGGTATGACTAAACAGGAGGCGAGGCAGCTGGTTTCCGACAGGTGGTGGTTTCCACAAAATAAATTATGGCTCCTCGGGATTTGAACCTGGATCTGCGGTTCGCAAAACCATATTTGTATTATTATATATGAGTATATTGTGTTATTATAAAACAGATGCATCCATTTGAATATTGTTTAGAAAAATACATATTCCAATTATGCATTACTAAAATTGTGTAATTGTATAAATATATTTTACTCTGTGTGCCTGCAAAATTGTAACAAAGTAGTCAAACAGGTCTGGTTGAATCGCTGTGTGTTGGTACAAACAGAGTATACGCTCTCTCTCTTTAGAGATAGACGCATCTGAACTCTATAAACCGGTTTCCTTCGCATGCTGGCGCATACCGTATTCCAGCTGTGTCTCTCTTTATCAGTGAGTTAGCTGCATCTCAACTATAAAAACTTGTTATCTTCGCTGGCGTATACCTTATTCAAGTATGATAGGGACTATTATTTATTTGTATAAAGGGTATAATAATAAAAATAACAAAGGTTATGGTTTATATATAAGTTTTAATAATAACGAAAGCTTTTACAATCAAATCATAAGCTATAATTTTTCTTTCTTTCTCTACACACACATGTTATATATTCACAAGACAATTATAATTGAGCAAAACATACGCGCTCTCTCTACATACATAACTAAACAAAATAAACACTTTCTCTCTCTATATGTATACATATTGTAACGAAACAAATGTTACAAAAGAATAGTAAATAATAGTGAAATCCGATCCAGAGAAGAAACAAGAAATAATAATTGAAAGCAAATTAAAGGAAACCTAGTTGGTTTGAATTATATAATATTATCAAAAAACCCAGAAATAACCCAGTAGAATAGGGCAGTAAACAGACAAAAATTAAATAAATAAACCTAGTAGGCCTAATCAACTTACCCTGAATAACAACCAAATCCAATAAAGAGTACCTAATCATAAATTAATATTGTATTAACAAAATTGTATCGACATATTTTAAGGATAGAAAAAGGGACACAAACCTTACAGTTATATGAGTGACATAATATAAATAGTGACACAGACTACTGTTAAACAGTGTTAATTATTTTTGTATGAAAAGTGTTTTATTGTTATTATTAGACAGAATTTTAGTTTATCATACAGACAATAGTTTAGCAGTATAAATAAACTAAAACTGTCAAAAACAATTATTATTATTAAGAGTTTTGTTATATGTTATAAGATTTTATGTCACCAGTTAATTTATGTAAATATATTTATCTCAGGTAGTCAAGGTAGAAATTACAATCAACCATAACAAATTGTTCCACCACATATCATAGAAATTCAAATTAATAAGGTTTTACAGTTATAAACTGAGGCATGTTTAGTATCAAATTGTTTATAATTATCTAATTAATAATTGTATAAACATTGCATGTATCATTAGATATAATAATAAAATTATCTATTAAAGGTAATTTATAAAATATAAAGTAGGTAATGGGTGTTGATCCTATAACATTTAACCTGTACATAAATGACCAATCAAAATTTAAGAAATTTGTATGAGTTCTGTGACTAAAAAAGAAGAAAATAACAATTAATTGTTAATTGTGATGGAAAACAGTTGAATAGTGCGTGTCTAGATGTAATTAAAAAAATATAAAAATAGATAACCCGTTTGTGAAAGAAGATCTGAAGGACCATCATCGAAGATAATAATCCTTCCACTACAATTTTCATGAACAAGTAATACACACAATCAAGAAACAATTTCAGAATAAACCAGAAAACCTTCAGAATATCGTCTAGATGTGTAAAGTATAATTTGACAACATTTTTATCCAACAAGGAACAACCACTAGACAATATAACAATTTACACTAACACTAATCACTAGTAAACATTTTAAAGTGCAACCAAATTCAATATCTAAGCGAACAGTGATTACAAGGAAAACATTTATTGTACACATTAATAAACTACATTATTTTCTGAGACGGATAAATAGTCATGATGTTGACGTTACTCTAACCTACATGCTTTTACGAAGCGTATTGAATATCGTCAAAACTTGTATGTAACTTAATATATAATTTTTGTAATTTTTTAGATTATAAGTAATATATTGTTTGTAAAGGTACTCTCTATTATTAATTAACATGTAAAGGAACTTTTCGTAGCAGCCACAAGAATTCCCACGAAATATATAAAAATTATTTAGTTATTAAATCCTGAGATAAATATCGATTGTGACAACCGTATGTATCGAATGGAATTTTCCAATAATTTGAATTTATGTTACAGAGATTAAACCATTATGTTATTAAATCATATCCATGCGTTATTATTTCAGGAACGTAATATATTATACCATTAAGATACTACGGGAAAGAGTGTCGTATTATAAATTGGCGCACCAACTAGTGAGGCTGAAATTAGGGAATATTAGGTGAAGAAATTGAAACAAGCAAATTAATTTCCTAATTTTTAGCTGGCGACTGTTATAAGTTCCAAGAAATAATAAAGATGCGTAAGAGGGCTACATCATTGAAACGGACGAAGGAGGCAGAGAAAGAAGTCAGGATGGAAGAGAAAGAAGTAACATCGGTGGAGGATGTAGAGACGTTAGCAAGAAAGGAAAATAGGGGAGAACCGAATCTTATAAAATTAATGGAATTAATGAATAGTATGAGTGAAAAAATGGACAGAAATAAGGAAGAAACGAATGACAATTTTAAGAAGCAGAAGGAAGAATTCACTGAAAACTCAAGGAAACAAAATGAAATTTTGAGTCAAAACTTATTAAAACAAATGGAGGAAAAATTCGATAACATCAAGGAAGATAACAGACAAACGAAGGAAGATTTGAAGAACATCAAAGAAGAATTCACTGAAAACTCAAAGAAACAAAATGAAATTTTGAGTCAAAACTTATTAAAACAAATGGAGGAAAAATTCGATAACATCAAGGAAGATAACAGACAAACGAAGGAAGATATGAAGAGCATCAAGGAAGAGATTAACGAGAACTCAAGGATACAAAATGAGAAAATGAGTGAAAATTTAATAAAACAGATGGAGGAGAGATTTGACCAAAACAGAGAAGAAACTAATGAAAATTTTAGGAAACAAAACGAGAATAATAATGAGAATTTAAGACAAATCCGGGAGGAGAATAAACGGATAAATGAGAAAATCGACAGTATTAAAGAAAGTACCAACGAAACCTTAAGGCAAACTATAAGTGACAATAATAACCAAATGAAGGAAGAAATCAGGCAAATCAATGAAGAGAATTTAAGAAGAATTAATGGGAGGATTGAACAGGCCAATGATACAATTAACCAGAAGATGGACAAAATCGATGAGGAAAGGAAGCAAGAAATAGCTGACACTAATGAGAGATTGAGAAAAGCTAACGAAACCATCACACAAAATAAAGCAGTAATAAATACCAGAATAAACCAGGTCCAAGAAAATAGTCGTATTCAAATAGAAGGAATACAAAAGGAACAAGAAAATTTAGTTAATTTACAGAAACAAACCGGAGAAAGGTGTGACAATATTAACACTACGGTGAATAATTTAACTGGTCAAGTACGCCAAAATCAAGAAGAAATTGAGTTAATTAGGACCAGACCAAATAATATTACTCATGTTTCCACAAATGAAACCAGAGAAGGGATTAATTTCAAAAATTATCGTAGAAACCCCATGGAATTCCTGGCCAGAATCGAGGAACATTTTAATAAACATTGAATAACTATCTGGAGCTCGATTAGAGAGATGTTGGATGAGCATTTTAGGGAGATTACGGACAACTGGTGGACAGCAACCAGGAATGAGATAGTGGACTACGCTCAATTTAAAAAACTGTTTAAAGAAAAATACTGGTCCGAAGCGATACAAAATATTATAAGGGACAACATTTGTCAGGGAAGATATGATGGAAATAGAGGTACATCTCCAACTACTTACTTCTGGGGAAAGGTGTGTTTGGCGAGACACCTAGAGCCAAGAATACCAGAAGAATCCCTAGTAACTAAAATGGCATACCATTATGACACAGGAATTGCCAGAGCACGCCTGGGAAGCCAGATTAAAACGGTCCACGCAATGGCTGACTTATTAGAAAATTATGAACACGAGGGTTACTACAAAAGAAGCAGACAACAAACTGATCAGTGCGGTTCAAAAAATAATAACCATGGTATGAATCATAATCAATATAATAACATGAATAACCGGAATAGTTATGTCAACGATCGTAGTTCCAACCAAAATTTTACTCCAAATAATAACCAACCAGCAAACTTCAATCGAAACCCGATTAACAATAATAGTAACAACAGGCCCAATCAAAATTACCATCCGGGTAATAGAAATAATAATAATTATAATAACTACCGAACAAACCAAAATTATAATAATTTTAGGAATAACTCAGGAGTTAATAACAATAATAATCAGGGTAATTATAATAATAACCGTCCGTACCGACCCCGAATAAATTATATCAGTGCAGAAGAAGGGGATTACTGGAGATACCATCAACCTCGGAGGAACAGTTTTAATAACAGTTATGATCAAAGAGGAAATCCCAGAGGGATGAGTCACCATTATAACCGAGTAAGAAGTAGAAGCCAGGAGGACTTCCGAGAATCAAGGGGAAGTGAACAATTAGACAACCGAGAGGTTGAACAACCAGGAACCAGCACACCATTCCAGGCAAATCAACAGTCATGCCCGGAAAATAATCATGATAGCCTTAATTTAAACGGAGTGAGGCAGTAATAAACCCTCGCGACCCCTTACTGCTACTAACTACTGGGTACAAAAACCACCAAATTCAAAAATATAGTAATAACAAATTACTACCAACAAATTATGAAAAACTAATTATGGAAAATAAATGAATTTTGAAGTATAACAACAACCAAAGTTTAAGGACGGATAGTCAAAATCTTACTATTATTTACAATTATTATTTGAAAAATCTTCGAGAAGAACTGTTGGAGGAAACGGTGACAAGTAGAATCAACCAGCATAATGAAATTTTATACATAACCGCTCAAATTGAAGGAATTCCTACACGAATAATGATAGATACTGGTGCAAATGTATCACTTATTAACGACGCTGAACTGGAGAGAATACAGAAACAAAGTAAAAATATAATACCTACCTTACCTGTCAATAATGTTATTTTAATAGGTGCCACTGGGCGTCAAAATAAAACAGTGAGAAAACAAGTGTCATTGGAAATAGAAAGGAAAGGTGTTACAATTAATATTATATGTTTGGTCGCAATCGGCCTACCATTCGAATTATTAATCGGATGCGATATGCTGAGGAAATATTCAGCCATTATTGATTTGAGCAAGGAGAAGGTGTCCTTGAACTCAGAAGGTGTTATGTGGACGGCAGAGTTAATAGGAAGCGATGGTGCCCCTCTGAACCGTACCCATCACCTAGTTAGGGAATTAAATTTTTTAAAGAATGACACCCAATGCAGAAAAATAATCTATAATATGACAAACGAAGACCTGTGGAACAGTAAATTACAGGAGATAAGAGAGTTTAGACACCAAGGCACAAATAATTTGACAGTAAAACAAGTAGAAGATCTCATTATAATATATAAGAAGTATAAACATGTATTTTCAGAAAAACCAGGAAAAGTAAAAAACTATCAGTGTAGAATACAATTTAAAGAACCAGCAGAATTCCACAGAAAATCCTATCCTATACCATATTCATTGAAGGAGGCGGTTAGAGCTGAAATTAATAAAATGTTGTTAAATGATATAATTGAGCATAGCCAATCACCATATACTAGCCCAATAGTAGCAATTCAGAAGAAGAACGGGCAGGTTCGACTTTGCTTGGATGCCCGAGAAATAAGTAAACATATAGTAAATGATCGCACGTCACCTGGAGAAATAGAAGAAATTCTAAAGAAATTTCATGGTACAAAATTTATCAGTACCTGGGACACAGTTTGTGGTTACTGGCAGGTGGAGTTGCACCCGATGAGTCGAAAATATATGGCTTTTATTTTCGAGGGTAGAAACTACCAGTTTAAAAGGTTGCCATTTGGATTAGTCAATTCGGTAGCAATTTTTGTACGATGTATGGATCAAGTATTGGGTCAGGAAGCGCTACAATTCACCACAGTTTATGTAGACGACCTGTTGATTACCTCATCCAATTGGGAGGAACATTGTCACAGGGTGGAATATGTATTGAGTAAGTTAGCAGAGAACAACATAACACTAAAACTCGAAAAATCCCAATTAATAGCGAAGGAGGTTCAATTTTTAGGTTTCAATTTGACTGAACAAGGTATTTCCCCATCACAAGAAAAGGTTACTGCAATCCAGAAGTTCCCACAACCAAAGAATAAGAGGCAACTCCAATCCTTCTTAGGACTGTGTAATTACTACCGAAGTTCCAACGCAATTATTCCGCATTGACATCTAAATTTCAGGAACAGCTGTCTTCCAAAAACAAATGGACATGGGGACATGAACAGGATGCGATACTACAACAGATAAAGGATAAATTCTTAGAGACAGTAATCCTTCATCATCCAAATTTTGATCACCCATTATTTTTGAACTGTGACGCAAGTGATGTCTGTCTTGGGACGGTATTGTACCAAGAAGACACAGAAGGAAACCATTTAGTCATCAGTTTTGCCAGTCGTGTGTTAAACCACTGTGAGAGAAGGTATAATGTTACGGAAAAGGAACTATTAGGCATAGTCTTTGCTTGTAGTAAATTCCGAACGTACATTTTAGGATATCCTGTAACTGTCAGAACAGATCGTAAGTCCATCTCATTTTTAAGAAGTTGTAAGCTGAGTCATGGAAGGCTTACAAGGTGGATACTCGCCTTGCAGGAGTATAATATCAAATGGGAATATATTCCAGGGAGTCAAAACGTGATAGCAGGCGTGTTATCTCGAATAAACCTGGACACCCAGACATTTGAGGGTGAGAAAGAAAGGATTATCAAGGTGTACAACATTCTCAAAAGTAGATCTGATTTGGAGGCATTATTACAAAATATCAAAGCTAATCAGTTATTAGACCCAAAATTAATAAAAATCAAGGAACGTATGGCGAACCAAAACTCTTCAATAAACCAATTCTATTGTGAACAAGAAGGAATTTTATTTATAAAAAATACATTGAACCAAGAAGACTGGAAAGTAATCATTCCCAGAATCATGGAGAAAGAACTAGTGTTGGAATATCACATAAGATACGGACATATGGGTGCAGTAAAGGTAGTGAAAGCATTGGAGGAGAATTGTTACATTAAGAACATACACAGGAAGGTACAAAATTATATAAAACCCTGTCATATCTGTCAATTGGTCAAAATTAATAATGAACGAAGGGAAGGTGTAATGATACCTATATCGTCAGAACAAAAATTGGAAAAATTATTCATTGACATATGTGGACCATTTCCTAGGAGTGAAGGTAGAAGCCGGTATAAATACCTTATAATCATTATGGACCACTTCACCAAATTCACCAAATTGTATCCAATCAGTCGAGCAACTACGCAAAAATTCTTGAAGTAATAACTACTCAATACATTCCAAAAATAGGAATACCTGTTTCAATAGTTACCGACCATGGTACACAGTTTCGAGGCAGAAAATGGAAGAACACATTGTTAGAACTGAACATCAAAAGCTATAAGACCTCCGTATACCACCCCAGTAGCAATCCATCAGAAAGAATACTGAGAGAGGTTGGTAGAATCTTAAGAACCTATTGTCATCAACAACAAAGGAAGTGGCCTGATTACTTATCAGCCACAGAAGATTTTTTAAACTTGGCTTATCATCCATCAATAAATTGCACTCCATACACTGCCATGTATGAAAAACAACCACCCAGAGAGATCCAAGAATTGATTAAATTCCCTAAGTCTCCACCGCACCAATTTAATAAATTAAAATTCTATAATCAGGTGATGGAAAATCTGGAAAAACGCAGAAATAAATACCACAAAATAAAGGGTAAAATAATTAAATATGAAGTAGGAGAGAAAGTTTTGTTAAAGAACAGGGAATTGCCTAGCACTCTAGAAGGGATATCAAAGAAATTATTATTACTATACGTTGGACCCTACACCATAACAAAAAACAACAACAACAACACGTACCAATTAACCGACCCCATTTCAAAGAAGATCAAGGGCAATTATAATCAACAATCCATGAAAAAATATCACGAGGAAGAAAAGGAAAAATAACATAAGTAATTATGTCCTCACACCTAATGAAGTGTTCAGAAATAATTACTTCTGAAGGGAGGCAATTTGTAACGAAATGTTACAAAAGAATAGTAAATAATAGTGAAATCCGATCCAGAGAAGAAACAAGAAATAATAATTGAAAGCAAATTAAAGGAAACCTAGTTGGTTTGAATTATATAATATTATCAAGAAACCCAGAAATAACCCAGTAGAATAGGGCAGTAAACAGACAAAAATTAAATAAATAAACCTAGTAGGCCTAATCAACTTACCCTGAATAACAACCAAATCCAATAAAGAGTACCTAATCATAAATTAAAATTGTATTAACAAAATTGTATCGACATATTTTAAGGATAGAAAAAGGGACACAAACCTTACAGTTATATGAGTGACATAATATAAATAGTGACACAGACTACTGTTAAACAGTGTTAATTATTTTTGTATGAAAAGTGTTTTATTGTTATTATTAGACAGAATTTTAGTTTATCATACAGACAATAGTTTAGCAGTATAAATAAACTAAAACTGTCAAAAACAATTATTATTATTAAGAGTTTTGTTATATGTTATAAGATTTTATGTCACCAGTTAATTTATGTAAATATATTTATCTCAGGTAGTCAAGGTAGAAATTACAATCAACCATAACAAATTGTTCCACCACATATCATAGAAATTCAAATTAATAAGGTTTTACAGTTATAAACTGAGGCATGTTTAGTATCAAATTGTTTATAATTATCTAATTAATAATTGTATAAACATTGCATGTATCATTAGATATAATAATAAAATTATCTATTAAAGGTAATTTATAAAATATAAAGTAGGTAATGGGTGTTGATCCTATAACATTTAACCTGTACATAAATGACCAATCAAAATTTAAGAAATTTGTATGAGTTCTGTGACTAAAAAAGAAGAAAATAACAATTAATTGTTAATTGTGATGGAAAACAGTTGAATAGTGCGTGTCTAGATGTAATTAAAAAAATATAAAAATAGATAACCCGTTTGTGAAAGAAGATCTGAAGGACCATCATCGAAGATAATAATCCTTCCACTACAATTTTCATGAACAAGTAATACACACAATCAAGAAACAATTTCAGAATAAACCAGAAAACCTTCAGAATATCGTCTAGATGTGTAAAGTATAATTTGACAACATTTTTATCCAACAAGGAACAACCACTAGACAATATAACAATTTACACTAACACTAATCACTAGTAAACATTTTAAAGTGCAACCAAATTCAATATCTAAGCGAACAGTGATTACAAGGAAAACATTTATTGTACACATTAATAAACTACATTATTTTCTGAGACGGACAAATAGTCATGATGTTGACGTTACTCTAACCTACATGCTTTTACGAAGCGTATTGAATATCGTCAAAACTTGTATGTAACTTAATATATAATTTTTGTAATTTTTTAGATTATAAGTAATATATTGTTTGTAAAGGTACTCTCTATTATTAATTAACATGTAAAGGAACTTTTCGTAGCAGCCACAAGAATTCCCACGAAATATATAAAAATTATTTAGTTATTAAATCCTGAGATAAATATCGATTGTGACAACCGTATGTATCGAATGGAATTTTCCAATAATTTGAATTTATGTTACAGAGATTAAACCATTATGTTATTAAATCATATCCATGCGTTATTATTTCAGGAACGTAATAGATTATACCATTAAGATACTACGGGAAAGAGTGTCGTATTATAATATATATATATATATATATACACATACATAATTATTCAAAAGAGAAGCTTCAGTAGATATTCTGTTAATAATTATATAATCTTTTTTTCTCTCTTTTGCAGTCTTGAAGGTTCTCTCTCTCTATACACACACACAATTAACAAAATAATAATTGCATTTACTACAACCAAACAAGCCTTAAGCTCTCTCTTTATACACAAGTTCTAATAATACAATGTATTACCTTATACATATAATAATAATAACAACAATAATAATAAATGTGTAAAATGTTACACCAAAACCTTGAATTAAACTCTTTTTGGTATTTTAGATAATAACAGATGTAACAACGCTTATAAAGCGCACATCCAGTGGAATTATGCCTTAAACAATTACATTTTGTTTGACAATATAATTTTGTTAAAACAATTGTTCTTCAGAGTGTAAATTCTCTCCACTCAGAAGCACTCAGTATGTTACAGTGGTTACCATATGGTGGTGAACGACATACATCTCCCTCGCGTTCGCACAAACACATAACATCGAAACAAAGTTTCTGTAACTATGAGAGAAATCTTTCAAAAATTTAATTACACACAAAATTTAATTAACACATTAATGATTGTTTATCTCAACATTCTATGTTATAAACCACATACGTTTTAGTAATTCAAAACAGAATATAATTTCCTACAAGACACACTTCTAATAATAATACTTGATCAAATACAAAAGAATGTAGGCCTAGACACATCAAATGATTGTTAGTGTGGTATTAAAGAAAAACATGTATTCTGAATTAAAGTCATATTGGTATCTTAGATAACAACAGACGCGACAACGGTTACGAAGTGGACATCCTCTAGAGTCATGCCTTGACCACTCATATTTTTTTACCAGCGAGGTATACGCTGTACCAGTAAAATTACACATCATATAGTACATCTGATTAACCAGCTTTGTTTTAGCAAATAGCAAATCTTTTATTTGAAGATATTCAATTTTATGATTGTTACAATAACTAATTGGTGTTTTGAAGAGTGTGTAAAATTCATTACGAATAAACAAACACCTTCATTTTGTTAATCGTTTTTTCATTTCATATTGATATCCATCTACTCACTGTACTATGATTATTTCTAAAATTATAATCAAATTTAATCATAATATTGACAATATAATCTTTTAATACCATATATTTCTCTGTTTAAAATTTTGTTTACAATATTACCTCCAAGCGACAGCTTGCTCTTTCTCTGTAAATGAAGAAAATGAAACAGTTAATTAAAAAAACAGAAATCTACTTCAACAATTAAAAAACATTATTAATATTATTATTATTATTATTGTTCGGTCCTGTTGTCGTTTATTTTGTCTGGAAAAAAGAGAGAAAAACATTAATACATAACCTCTTCTGTATAAGTAAATATTAGAAGTACTGAAATATCATACTTACATAATCGATATCCAGTTGGACGCTCACTTTTTCGTTTGCCAACGGAGTGTGCGAGGTTACACGTAGAGACAGCACGCAAGGCTTCACCGCTTTCAGCTGGTCCTCCGTAAACACATCACTCCATCTTTTCGGGAGGTATACGTAGAATAGTTTGTCCTCCGGCTGCGGACAGGCTCCGGTGTTTTCCAGATCCACCACTACTGAGTCACCAAATTTTGTATTTACTAACTTCATGCGTACGATGTATTTTTCCCCTAACGAGAGACTGGATAAGTCCCTTTTTGGTAAAAACTTTTCAACTGCCTTCGCGTTAGCAACGATTCCTTCCATGACGAGTACTGATGACTGCACAGGGAAACACTGACGTATTTATTCTGTTTCCCCCGACCACGTTCCTTCCTTCCAAAGCGTCATCTCCTTCGGTCACGGTCGATCATAGACTCCAGCAGAACACCGGCTACGAAAGCGTTACCCCCCCAACCTCGCACCTCTACGTTGGTGAGAAACCCCACCTCGCATCCCGCACCCCACCCCGCACCACCTAAAACCTGTCGCTCCGCACCCCGCACCGCCCACTTCACCGAGAATGCAACGACCAGTTTACCTTTCGCACCCCACTCCGCACCACCTAAACCTGTCGCTCCACACCCCGCACCGCCTACTTACTTCACCTTGAGCCCTCCAATGCAACGACCGGTGAACGTATCGTTTACCTTTCGCTCCGCACCCCGCACCGCCTACTTCACCATGAGCCCGCGAATGCAACGACCGGTCAACGCATCGCCTCCGGCGGCGACACGGAGCTTGCACTGCATCCTTTGTCAACCGAGCTGGATTCAAACTCAGGAGGTTGTATATATATTGGTCCGGCGAGCAGTTCCATCTCACAGTCTGCGATTGAAACGTGTATCTACCACAATGGATCTATCAGCTAGCAGTGAACAGCGCGCAATTCGTGGTAATGTAATCACCATTAAATTTATTTTTACAGATAATACACTAAACATACAAACAATATTATCAGATTACAAAGATATAATTATTAACAGAATATCTACTGAACCTTCTCTTTTGAATAATTACGTAAAATGGTACTTGGCAGCACGCGTTTCATTTAAAAAGCTTATTGACTCTGAAAGTATTACATGCAGGGCTATCTTTCGATCCCGTACACAACTGAAATCATTTTATGATGATATCGATGAACAGTATTTGAAGAGTTGTGAAAAAATAATCGAGAGTGCGGAAAACTTCATACGTGACGGAAGCGGATGGGTTGAAAACGGTATCGAAAATCTTGAAATCAATATAACTAAATACAATCCGCTAGTGGGGTCAAGTTATCTCCCGACTCCTCCACGGTTACGCAAGACAAAGGGAATTGTAAACATACAAAATAAGAAAGATGAAAGTGTTTTTATCGTCTGTGCTGGCTTCTATACATCCAATCGCGCGTAACCCCCATTTAGTTAATTACTATCGAGATTATGAAAATGAATTAAACATGGACGGGATTTCGTACCCTGTTGAAATAAATAAGATAAAGCAGTTCGAAAAATTGAATGAAGATATATCTGTCAACTTATTCGAGTATGAAAAGAGGTATATCCGTTACGTATTACAGAATATCGTGGGAGGAAATGTCATATTAATCTTCTGTTTTTGTTTGATCTAAGCATTACACACTACTGCTAAATACGAAACCTATCTCGGGTACTTGCGTCCTTGACGAGACATGGCGGTTCTTCGCTTTACTGCAACTACTGTCTACACAGATTTTCGGACAATAAAGATACCAACGCGGCGCGAAAACGAGTTGAAGAACACGAACGCAACTGTTCTGAGCACGGAGTACAGAAAGTAAAACTTCCTGATGAGAACGAAAAGTGGATGTATTTTTAAAACTTTTCACTTTGTCACCGCGTACCTTATACGGTATACGCTGACTTCGAATCGTTTATTGTTCCGACCACCGGTAAAAACGTGGCACATCATATACCAGCGAGTTGACGATTATTTTGTTAGTTTTAGATTGAGCATTGGATATTCTTGATTTTTTATTAGTTTGTATCTTATTTTTTAGTTTATTTGTCAAGTTTGCAAGTTTGACTATTTTTCTTATTTTTGCAGTGTAGATTCCACTTTATTAAATAGGTTTTTGTTCTACCGCCGTTGTTGCTCTTACAGTTTTTGTTAAGAAGAGAATAATTTTGTTTTAGTTTGTTTTAAATAAGCTTTCTTTTCTACTTTTTCTATTTGTTTTATTAGTTTGTATCTTATTTTTTAGTTTATTTGTCAAGTTTGACTATTTTTCTTATTTTTGCAGTGTAAATTCCACTTTATTAAATAGGTTTTTGTTCTACCGCCGTTGTTGCTCTTAAAGTTTTTGTTAAGAAGAGAATAATTTTGTTTTAGTTTGTTTTAAATAGGCTTTCTTTTCTACTTTTTACATTTGTTTTATTATTTTGTATCTTATTTTTTAGTTTATTTGTCAAGTTTGAATATTTTTCTTATTTTTGCAGTGTAGGTTCCACTTTATTCAATAGGTTTTTGTTCTACCGCCGTTGTTGCTCTTACAGTTTTTGTTAAGAAGAGAATAATTTTGTTTTAGTTTGTTTTAAATAGGCTTTCTTTTCTGCTTTTTATATAAACTCTATATCCCTAATACATGATGGAACAAATTGAAGTTGATGGGATCATGGTACCTCACCGTATTGTGCCTGTGGGTGCAGATGGGTCGTGCTTCTTTTACTCCCTGTCTTACCTCATGTACGGTACTGTCTCCCATGCGTCTCAAGTGCGAACAAGCGTTGTACAGTACATTTGTAACAACTGGCAACGGTTTGAGGAGCATACAATGATGGCGTGTGGTAACATTTACAGAAGTTTGGCTGAATATCGTGCTCACATGTCTCTGTACACCACATATGCCACCCACTGTGAAATTCAGGCTGCTGCCGAAATATACCCTTACCATCTGGTGGTGCATCGTGATGGTGAGGTGATTGTACAGCCTGATGAGTATGAGGAGGGAAAGCCCATATTGTGATTCAAGTGTTCTGGACCCATGATGAATGCCCACTTTGAACCTCTTAGTCCTCAATACATTCCTCCTCATACATCAACTGTTGTTAACCGTCCCATCTGCACCTCGCTTGGTACTGAGAGCCTAGAAAAATTCGTTGTCGAGCAAACTGCCCAAGACCAATTCGAGGATGATATACCACTTATTTATTTGCTAAACTCTGCTAAACGTGATATCCAGAACCGTTGTGTGACGCCCCCTACTGACCTAATTTCGTCTTCCCCAGAGATCAGTGCTACAGTTGATTCGAGTGTTGGGAAGAAAAGAAGAAAAAATCGACGTTCAAGAGTTAATGACAGAACCAAAGACACAAAAATAGGGAGTCCGTAGGAAAATACAATAGCAAAAATCCTGAAGTTCATAGAGAGGCTTTTAAAAGATACAACAAGGCAAACCCTGACGTTAACAGGGGTTCAGTTTCTAGATACTCAAAGAAACATCCGGAATTAATCAGGAAGCTGTTCGAAGGTACACTGAGAAGAGGCAACTGATCCCATGGAAAACAAAGTCTTTATCAGGATTTAAATATGACCGTAGTACAGACTACAATAATGACAAGGTTATTTCTCTTGGTCACCACATTGAATGCAAGTTGTGCCATGCGAAAAAGTGGAGAGAAGAGAGCCCTGGCTTATGCTGCAGCAATGGCAAGGGTCGTCTTCCTTCTACTCAACAGCTTCCTTAGCCGCTCCATAGTCTTCTTACTTACAGTCACCGTCAGTCTTAGCATTTTTTAGCAAATACCAGAAAGTATAACGGATGTTTTCAAATGACTTCATTTGGAGCTAAAGAGGTGCACGAAGGAAATTGCATGCCAACTTTTAAGGTCCAAGGGCAGGTTTACCATAGAATAGGACATTTGTTACCTTCTCCCCAGCAAGACCCCTCTTTTCTACAAATTTATTTTGTTGGAAACGATGAAAAAGAAACAGAAATCAGATCCAACCTCTTTACTGTGGTTAAGCCTTGGTTAGGTGGCCAACTTCAAAAATGTCTGCATGATAACAATCCCTACATACGAGATTTTAAAACCGCAATGGAAAATGTTCCGGAGGGGCAGGAGTTCAAAGTTGTTATTCATGCAGACAGGAAGCCTGCAGTTGAACATAGGGGTCGTTACAACGCGCCAGCAACAAGCGAAGTAGCTTTGGTTATTGTGGGACAGGAGTTTGAAAAGAGAGACATAATTCTTCACAGCAGAGACACAAAGTTGGTACGGATCAGCGAAACTCATCGTGCATACGACGCTCTCCAGTACCTCTTATGTTATGCCGTGGAGAAGACGGCTACTCTATCAATATTCCACAATATGATCCAATATCTAAAGCATCTCTCAAGAAAACAGTTTCCGCTTCAGACTTCTACGCTTACAGAATAATGGAAAGACAAGGTGAAGAAAGTTACCTATTGCTGTATCGTAGTCTTTTCAACCAGTTTTTGGTTGATATGTATGCCAAGATAGAGACAGAAAGGCTTAACTTTATAAGATTCAACCAGAGTAAGCTGCGAGCGGAAAACTATGTTCATCTTAAAGACGCCATGTGTAAGGGGGATGCTAACGTTTCAGATATGGGAAGAGGGTCGTGTTACCATCCAGTTTTACTGGTGGGCACCGTTATATGCACGAGAGAACTCAGGACGCCATGACATATGTTCGTTCGTCACTATGGTCGTCCTGATTTGTTTATCACATTTACATGTAACCCGAAATGGTCTGAAATTGGAGCTGCCTTAAGAGACAGACAAAAGCCTCAAGACAGACATGACATCATAGCTCGAGTGTTTCATTTGAAAGTTAAAAAACTTATTCAACTTAGTCAACATCAATGGAGTATACCTAGACATTCGGTGGGTGGTACCGTACAATCCTGTTCTGTCACGTACCTTTTTGGCACATATCAATGTCGAGTTGTGTAACTCTGTCAAATCGATAAAGTATATTTGCAAATACGTGAACAAGGGCAGTGATCAAGCAGCTTTTGTGTTGGAAAATGAGTGGGACGAAGTGTCCAAATATGAAGCAGGCCGTTACATAAGTAGTTCCGAAGCGGCATGGCGTATATTTTGCTTCCCAATCCATGAAAGATATCCTCCCGTAATGCATTTGGCTGTACACCTTGAAAATGGCCAGAGAATTTATTTTAATCCCGGAAACGTTCAAGACAAAGTTCAAAATCCACCCAAAACCACTCTACTGGCATTCTTTGAACTATGCAAATCAGACAATTTTGCCAGAACCATAATCTACAGTGAAGTCCCTGCTTACTACACCTGGAAAAACAATAAGTTTAGTCGACGGAAACAAGGCAAAGCCGTTCCCGGACATCCAGGAGTGAAAAAAGATCAAGTGCTCGGTCGGGTTTATACTGTACACCCTAACAATGCAGAATGTTACTACCTACGTCTTCCCCTTCATGAAGTTAAAGGGCCTACGAGTTTTAATGATCTTAAGAGGGTATCTGGCATAGTTCACTCCACTTATCAGTCTGCCTGCAGAGCGTTGGGTTTACTTCAAGATGACAATCATTGGGACATCACCTTGGAGGAATCTGCTCTGTCGGAGTCACCACAGAAAATCAGACAACTGTTCGCTGTCATTTTGGTGTTTTGTCAAGCAGCGGATCCCTTAGTGCTGTGGGAGAAACACAGAGACAGTATGTCAGAGGACTTCAAGAGACAGATGGAGTATGAATGTCCGGGCTTAGAGCTTGAACTACGGAACAACATCATTTACAACAAATGCCTACATTCATTAGAAAATTTAGTCTCTTCAATGTTCAATCAATCCCTCCAACAACTCGGTCTTCCTTCTCCAAGTCAAGAGCCCAACAGTTCTGCAGTCAACCGCGAGTATCTGAAAGAACTCTCTTACAACACGGTCCATCTATCTCAATTGGTTGCTGAAAACGTGCCTAAACTGAACGACGAGCAGAAAAATGTCTACAATGAAGTAATTGCGAGCATTGAATCAGAGGTTGGACGACTATTTTTCCTTGACGCACCAGGTGGTACAGGGAAAACCTTTTTGATTAATTTAATATTAGCCACAGTAAGACAAGATAGGAAAATTGCTATATCTGTGGCTTAGTCAGGTATAGCAGCAACGTTGTTGGATGGAGGGAGGACAGCTCATTCTGCCTTCAAACTGCCTCTCAACTTAAACCACTCTGAGACCCCATTTTGCAACATATCAAAACAAAGTGACACAGCGAAGGTACTTAAGGATTGTAAGTTCAGATCATGTTCATTACAGATCGGTAATGGAAATCTACCTGAAGAAAATGGCAAAGTCAATATTACAAAAGACTTATGTGAAGTTGTATGCGACTTGACAACGTAGGCTGAAAAAATTTATCCAGATTTAACTAATTTTTACTTGAAAGATGTATCTTGGCTGAAAGAAAGAGCTATCCTTACTCCAAAGAATGACACTGCTGCAAATATCAATAACACATTATTGGAAAAACTGCCAACTGAGATTGTCCAGTACCAATCCGTGGACTCTGTGGTGGAAGTAGAAGATGCGGTCCATTACCCAGTAGAGTTCTTGCACACGCTTAATCCTCCAGACATTCCACCGCACAATCTTTGCCTTAAAGTTGGAGCTCCAATAATGCTGCTACGAAACCTGGTACCGCCTAAGCTTTGTAACGGTACTAGGCTGCAGATTAAATCGTTGCACAACAACGTCATAGAAGCAACAATATTCACTGGATGTGGTCAGGGGGAAGCAGTCTTCATTCCACGCATTCCCTTAATTCCACCGGATTACCATTTTCAGTTTAAAAGACTCCAGTTCCCTGTCAAGCTCTGCTTTGCTATGACAATAAATAAATCACAAGGGCAGTCTTTGAAAACGGCCGGTGTTGGTCTGAGGGAAGACTGCTTCTCCCATGGCCAGTTGTATGTTGCTTGCTCACGAGTTAGCTCTTCTGAGAGTTTAACTATCCTTCAGCCACAGGGTCAAACAAAGAACGTTGTCTACAAGGAAGTTTTATAAGTGCCGTATTTCGTTTCACAAAACGATTTCAGTAGACTTAGTATTAGCACCCATTTATGCTTTTAAAAATTTGTAAATATTACATTTATACAATGTGCTTGGTTACCCAAGGTTAAAAAAAAAAACCACCGAACCAATGTGTTTATTCAGTAAAAACCGGAGCGAAGCACGGGTATACAGCTAGTATTACATATTAATAGGGTGGAAAGCTTATTACCGAGAATACATTATTTATAATAGTTCTTTATACACTATGTTTCTTGTGTGAGGAACGCCATCTATAACCCGGTCGGGAGGAACAAATAAGTGAATATTTTTCGAAGATCTTACCCGGCTAAGCGCGACGTAAAGTTGCCCGTGGGTAAAAGGGTCGGACCGTAAATCTAATCCCACGAAATCTATGGTTTGCCCTTGACTTTTGTGGATCGTTATCGCGTAACAAAGTTGGAGGGGAAACTGCCGCCTGTACATTTCGATGGGACTATTTGGGAAGATCATAAATTTAAAAGTTATTCTTGTGATGCCAAAAAGCTCGTCAGAGCCTGTTCTTCGGCATGTGATAAGTCGACGAGTCATTGCGACGATAATTACTTTTGTGCCGTTGACTAAGCCGAGATCAAAATTTAAATTTCGCGTCACCATGCAAACCGATCCTACCTTAAGCCTGAGAATGTGTTCTGGAATTCCTTTCCCTTCAGCCTGATGTAATAGGGTCTCATCAACATCTATTCCCGCTCCGTCCTCCTCGGCTATATTGTCGAAACTATATAATGTAAATTTTGAATTTCCCCGTCGAGCGCCAGTAATACTATACCGTTAATTTCTTTGACATTATTATTCAGAGTGCATATTACAACTCTTTTTGCACATTCATCAGGCTTCTGTAAAATTTCTTTGGTGAAAACAAAGTCGATCAATTCGCGAAGCTTAGTCACGTAGGATAGCTGTGGTAGTGCCACGAGTTTTTGCAAATTACGCCTTTCGCCGAGCTCGCGATTTTCGGTGGAGTCGGAACCTATCTTCATTAAAAATTCTTCATAATATCCTTCATAAATTGAGTAACAAAGTAGCACGGGTTCCCCCCTTTTTTACTTGTTTACTCTTCGGCTCCAGATCTCACACTGAGCTCCGATGTGGAGGCAAACCTTTATAAAGGTAGGATCGGTGGTGGGGAGGATTGGTAGTGGGGGATGCGCAGTGATTGAAACAGTTCACACTGCGCAACGACGAGAGGGGATAGGATGCGCATTACACCGAAGATTCTAGCATTGCGCATTTACGTCAATGCTGACATCATATCGATTGCGTAACATTCTGACGTAACAGGATGACTCATCGATTGCGCAATATTGCGCAATACCTTTCATTTTTTGTATTTCTACATTTAAACACATGGTAAATGGTACGTTTATTGCAGAAATACCAGTCCCCCACTGGGCCATAAAACAAACAAGAAACAATAAAGTTATTCGTAAATTTCAAACAACCGATAATCGGTTTACATTTAGTCAAGCAAGCCGACTGGATTAAAATTACTCCCAGCTCGATAGCACTAACCGTTCTCGAGATAGGCTCCCCTCTTATATCCAGTATGAAAATCGGTCAGACAAAATTCGTGTTTTCGGGCTTCCGGTTGCACAAAGCTTTGGTTTTATAATTTTTCCCAAAGTTACTTCGCACGGGGAATAAAAAAGGTCTCTTGCGTTTTTTCGCTCCGAGGCTTCCTTATATCCGGTATGAAAATCGGTCAGACGAAATTCGCCATGCAAACGGATCCTACCTTAAGCCTGAGAACGTGTTCTGGAATTCCTTTCCCTTGAGCCTGATGTAATAGGGACTCATCAACATCTATTCCCGCTCCGTCCTCCTCGGCTACACTGTCGAAACTATATACTGTAAATTTTGAATTTCCCCGTCGAGCGCCTGTAATACTATACCGTTAATTTCTTTGACATTACTATTCAGAGTGCATATTACAACCCTTTTTGCACATTCATCAGGCTTCTGTAAAATTTCTTTGGTGAAAACAAAGTCGATCAATTCGCGAAGCTTAGTCACGTAGGATAGCTATGGTAGTGCCACGAGTTTTAGCAAATTACGCCCTTCGCCGAGTTCGCGTTTTTCGGTGGAGTCGGAACCTATCTTCATTAAAAATTGTTCATAATATCCTTCGCCCGTTAACCTATGGGCCGTTGTAAGCGTGAACGACTTAACTTTTTTCCAGATATAACATCCGCGAACTGACGCACGAACGATATCGGCATTTGTCTTAGCGTTTTCTACTACCGGAGGAATTTGCCTGAAATCTCCCGTGAAAATTAATATTTTACCGCCAAACAACTCATCCTTTTGCATCAGGTCTCTGAGAGACCGGACCAATATTTCTATTAGTTTTTTATGCGCCATAGCCGCTTCATCGAAAATCAGTAAAGTCGCCTCTCGGATGAGTTCAGCTCTCTGTTGGTTATCAACCAGAAACCGTCATCGCGTATATTGTAACCTAACTTACAACGTTAAGATTATTATTATAGTGTTATTATTATTATAGTTGATTATTAAAATTGAATTAGTGTTCACGTTTAAAAGTTTGTGGTTTAAAAGAGTATTTATCACTTCACTGCCTCAACCTCCCCACTTACCATATGTGGATGTCTTCACTATTCTCGATGACGACTTCTTTTACTGTAAAAACACTTGACATACATACATAGATATTCCTTTTGAATATCACAAAGAATGCACATAAACAATAATACAAATTAAATGTTCAATTGCACTTTGAATGATATCAGTCATTCAAATATTACCGCCACGTTATGAGAGAACTGTTCATAAAAAAGTTAAACTACTTCATCTATTGTATAGAAATCAAAACTCTGTTTCCACTGATAAATAACTGAGGATTTATTGACAATGATTAAATTCAATAAACTCTTTTAGAAACAATTAATAATATTTTTTTTTATTTAAACAATACTGAGATCTCTGTATCTCAAGGCTGGTAACACTGTTGTAAGGTACAATGTTTTTGGTGAACGAGGTTAGGTTCACTTTATTTAATTATATTACCAAATTAGTGAGTTCTTTGAAGATACATGATACCAGATTACAAGATGTGGGTTTAATTAACAATATTTAATTATCTATGGTTATAAAAAAGAACAAAAAATCAAAATTATTAAATTCGGTACCATAACCGATATTATCGTACTATCGTACGTTATGCAAAAGTATATAGCAGTTGAGGTTAACACGTGCTCTGAGATTTGCACTGTTAAAAATATTATTATTATTGACTCATTAGCTATTAGAACCATGTACTGGAAAGAGAAAAAAATCTAGAGAAAAAAAACTCTTGTTATAGCTTTCATTTCAGTAAAATTATTCAAGAACAGAATTGTTTCTTTGTGACAAAATTATATTCTTCGGTTCTAGGTTAGTTTACCTAGTAACATGTAAGTGGCTATTTAGAATAAGTTATGTTATTTATAAAAATCTTAATGATATGATTACAAACATTTTATTTATAATTCGTTTGATGTGTAATTATCATTCATAAAAATATTCGAACCATAAAATAATTATTTGTTAATTCAAAAGTCGTAGTCAAGTAAGCGACTATATACTATATACTGATGAGCGGTATCTAAGTTAATTCCGCCTTTCTCAATTATTCTTTAATTGTAAAATAATTATTTTTGAATTAATTATTGACATTAATCCGTGCTACAATTTATTTATTAAGTTCTGATAATTGTCCATCATAGGTTAAGCACTCAAGCGTTATGACTAGTGCAGTCCAAAACAATATTTTTCGTTCATCAACGAAAATTGTTATTTTCATTAATTTCTTTAAAATAATTAAAACATTGTACTCCCTGATTAAATACACAAAACATGACCCTTATAATACACTGGTCGTGTTATTTCACTGTTCACTTAATTCACTGGACACTCGGTAATATGTTGTTGTGTATAGGTTAATGTCTGTTTACGTATTACTGTAGGTGACGCGCACATTTCAAAAATATCTTGCTGACTTTTTCGGCATAGACCTCTCGTCGTGAGTGATGCAGAACGAATGATACATTTCGCTAAAGCGTCTCTTTCTCGTCTGGTCATTTTAAGCTATCTGATTGGTTCAAAAGGTCAAACTCTCAACCCCAAAACACTTTGGTCAAATAAAACTTTTAATTTTTGACAACTGTAAGCGTGGGTTCGAGATTATATGTGACGTATGCATGGATACTCAGAATGATTGAAAAACTTATAATTGTCATAACTTTCTTATCTTTTGTCGTATAGTCGGTTGGGTAGTGGCATTAAATCGCGGACACTTGTGGCTTTATTTTAAGTCTAAACAAGCACTAAATCCGTTCATTATTAACTCATTTGGCCATCTCAAAACTCATATGGTGATTCTTAATATAAATAAGTCTGTTTCACCATATTTCGTTATAATTACACTGTAATACTTATTACTAAACATCTCGAGTCCATTTCTCCTTCATATTAGTACATAAAATAGTTATATTTACAGTTTAAACAATATCTGTTAATGGCGTCCATACCAACCATGTTCGATTGTTTATATTTACATGTAACGCTATTATTCCTTATCCTATTACATATGTTTGACATCCTAACACTAATATGTACATTTATTTACATTTGTTCACATTTTATTTTGCTAAAAATGTTATTTTTTATATACTTATAGTATGATCAAAATACTTTCTGTTCTCATTTCTCCGTTTTGTCACTTATTTAATTATTTTATTACACAAGGGATATAATGTTATTAATTAAAATAGTGTACAATTGTTGTACCTTGTTGGTTCAATGTATTTATTAACTTTTCGTTATCTGAAAGCTCTCCAAGTTATAGTATAGTGTTTATTTACATCTGTTTTACAATTGCAGTTAGTTAGTTTATAATATTTCAATTATTAAACTACTAGTATTACATTTGTGAGGTGTTCTCAAAGCAGTATTAGACATTTCTCTAACTACTGGTAACATTTGTCACAATCTTTTGATAAGTTTTGATAATGCTTTTTGACTAACTATCTTGTCATATTGGGGTTCTGTCCATTTAACTTTATGATAGCATATTCAATCTGATTCATTTGCTGTGTCCTTCAGTACATATGGTATTTATTGGTTTGCATTATTATTCTTAACTAGTCTTTGTTTGAAACAATTGTGGATAATTGCTTGGTTTAACTAATGTACATGATTTTATGTTATAGGTTCACTTTCTGTGAGGTTATGTGTCAGTTGTCTGACAACAATGTGCTACATATTTTTATGCAGTGTTTGATTCAACTATTTCCATCTCATTATGGCATTCTACTACAATGGTTTATTATTAAGTTATACACATTTTTACACTATTTGTTGAAACAATAACACAGGTGTTCTTAGTCTAATAATATTACACTTCTTGGTGGGTTGCACCTAGTTTTTGGTACATTGATTGTTTTATACCTAACAAACTAGCTTATTTGCTACTATTTGTTCTGGAATTCATTTATATTTTGTTCTGTCTTGCTATGGCATTCAGGCACATTTCATATTAAGGCTTACAAAGCTTTTATTATTAGTCCCTATGAACAATTAATTTACTGTTCTGTCTCATATTTCTTTTGGTGGTCTTAATGATTATCTATGTGATGTTACAATCTTGATTAAACTTGTCACACTAATTGTCTGTGCATTTTAACTAGTTAATCTTGGATTCTTTCACTTATAATGGTTAATCATTTTTCTCCGTTATAAACATTTTCACTTGTATTGTTTGTGGTGTTTATTTGGGGTAAAATGGTTATCATATCACAGGTTGTTACACTTATATTAAGTTTTCACTGTTATTGTTCGTGATCACTCAATGATGCTAAACACTGGTTTCTTTGCCATTGATCTTCGAATAATCATTACACTTCTTCCGGTCACTATATTAATTTTAATTCCTTGTATATCTTATGAATGTTGATGTCTTGTACTGTTCATACATTATCTTCATTCTTCATGGTATGTTTCCTTTCCTCTTCTTCTTCTGTTCTTCTTCTGGTTAGTTGTTGCTCACTATCGGTGTTCTCCTGGGTTACACATTATTTGTGATAATCAATATCATAATCTTGTCATACTCTTCCATATTTTTATTCGTGGTTATGGTAATCATTGTTCCATATTATTTCACACTAATAAACAAATTCGTTTGTTTTATCACCATTGTGGTTGTACTTGATTCGTATCCTTTTTATTTTAGTAATTATTTTCGTCATATCCCCTCACTATTTTGGATCTATTGGGCCTGGATGCTAACATATTATATTGGCTCGTTGCATTTTCTCTCTCTTTTATACTCGATGATATCCTTATTAATCTTACTTCTTCTTTGCTGTGTTGTTTCAATAATATTCGTTCGTAGATACTCACTTTGTTTATATTCTCCTGTTCCTTCTGTAACCACTCTTTTTTTTAATTTTTTTTTTTATTTTTTTTTTATTTATTTTTTTTTTTATGAGTATGAACAACTTATTTTATTTTAATTTTTTTTTGAAAGAGAAGTCAAGTTAATTAGGACTAGGCCGGAGCCTAGAGAAGCAAAATTATGCCGGGTCCAGTATGGCGGGACTTGCAATGAACTCCACGTAATGTAACAATAACAGATTTATTATATTCCTAGAATTCATACATGTGTACCTCATAACAAATGTATATAAATGTGCACCAGGTAACGTATATACATATATATAAAAAAATAAAAAAATGGAACATCATAACAAGTATATATAAAATCAAGTGTACATCAGAACAAGTGTGTATAAATGTGTACAAGGTAATCCTAGATACATATATAAAATATAAAATGGAACACCATAACAAGTATATATAAAATCAAGTGTACATCAGAACAAGTGTGTATAAATGTGTACAAGGTAAACCTAGATACATATATAAAATATAAAATGGAACATCATAACAAGTATATATAAAATCAAGTGTACATCAGAACAAGTGTGTATAAATGTGTACAAGGTGAACCTATATGCCTATATAAAATATAAAATGGTACATCATAACAAGTGTATACATCTGCTTACAAGGTAACTATACATGTATATATATTTATGAAATTCTTCCCCATCTTGTGTCTAGCTAGACATGAACAACATAACACACACAGAAACCTAAGGCACACAAACTCACAATTACATAATTCGAACACAACTGCCCCTGGACTGCACCCGGCCAGCAGGCCATGTAATTACAAACTTATAACCCAGCAGTGATAAAATATTTGCCTATCAACAACCCGTTTTGTAGAATTACATAAACGCCACCCCAGAAAGATGATACTAATTCTTAACGCATGAATAAAACCGGACCGCCCATTTGTCTAGCGTTCCACTGATCAATGACCCCTCATGAGTGTATGAACCTTGCGTTCCGTTCACAGTATTAGATAGAAATTGACAGAACCACATCACCTGGTTTCAAACAGTGATGATAGAATTCTAAACGTTTATTTTACTTTACAAATTCCGAACGAATCAAAAATCCTTATGTACGTTAACAAACAGAATTAATCGCTTGAGGCTTTATAATCTCAGAAAATTTTGACAATATATGATTTACCAAAAAAAAATGATGAATACATGTTTTATAGACAAAAAGTTAAACAGCAAATACTATAAGTGGAAGTCAATCCATATGTGTTTGTCAGTTAAGAAAACAATCAGCATAGCCCTTGTGCAAGGGGCAAACTCAACTAATATATTTCCAGAAAAATAATAAATTATTTCTATTAACCCACAATGGCTTTGCACATATAGTTAAAATAAAAAAAATACAATAAGGTGTGGGTGCTCTAGCCGCTGTGGGAGCGCGCCGGCATGTATTTGACAAAATTTGACCGGCCTCCAACCTGTCTGAGGTTGCACCAGCATGAGTCAGAGAAAAACTAAGTGCCCTTTTGTAACCCCAGAAAACGTCCCCAAAAAAAACCCAGAAAAACCCCCAGCCCTTAAATGTGAAACCCATAGTCAAATTAAAATTTATTCATCTCTGTTCCAGCCGGAACAGAAACTAACCTGTTCAACAAATACAGTAAAAACTAACATGAGAATGGTCAGCAACCTGTACAATATGCAAAAGTGAAAATATCTCTGGCACGCTCCCGCAGTGCATCACCCACTTACAGGCAGTGCACTTAGCGTTATGTAATACAATTATAAAGAAAAGAGTGTACTTGAATTTAACCAGTAAAGTTCTGAGTCATGAACAGCGGCTTCCCAATCCAGCAGAAAGTCTGCACACGTGGGCCCATAGATGTAATGATAATTGGTAAGAAAATAATAGAGTGCATATCACCTCATCACAGCTGGGAAGTGCAGCATTGAGAACGAGTCACCATCTCCCTCGTCCGACAGGATCTTGTTCATGGTTCACGGCTTAGGCAGGTGTACAGCCATCAGCAAGCCAGGAATCCGGCTTAGTTCGAGAACCCTATTCATTCAAATAAATTAGAGAACAGTCTATTAAAAATGTACACCCGAGTTAAGGTAATTAACCTCTTAACGGGCCGCCAACTAACTCTCAAAAAAGGCACAATATTTATTAATAAAGTTTTGCAACCAGCTGGAAGAGCAGAGAAATCAGCCATGGCATAAATAATTTCAATAATGAACAGACCCTATTTAATGTGGTTTAAAATAAAGTGAACAGCACTCGGTCAACATCCCTCGACATAAATTTACAGGTTAAAAGGCCACGTGGTGAGCGTTAATCATTATTTGACCCAAAAAATTTAACTGCAAGGCACTCACAGCATAAAGAATGCTTTAATACCAATAAAATTTCATCCAGGGAAGTTTTCACAAATAATTCTCCACTGTTAAGTTAATTGACAACTCTCCGACAGTTCACTGCATGCGCAGACACAGTTCATGACCTGACTACGCACTAAGTTTTAGTCCTTAATATTTTAATGTTGTACACTTTTATCATTACAGTGATCTTGCAACTTCTCACACTATCACAGTAATAATAATAAAAAAAGATAAAGGGCTATATACTGAGCATTAAGATAATCACTGAGTACTAAGTTCTCTCTTAATATAAAACTTGTCGGGCCGCACACACATAACTACGTATTTTATACGTTGCATATTGTTATTAATTATCCAAACATGTATAATTACTTATAAAGACAAATCAATAAAATACTTACCGGGAGCCGATTTACGCTTTACCAAGCCATGCAGACGGATACAAACTACGTCGTAAAGGTCGGAGAGGGAGTCGGAACGTTGTCTCTTACAGCCGAGCAGTGAATGAGAAATCTGCAATCAGCAGATTACAGCGAACGTTCGCCGTCGATTGCGCGCGCAACTCTACTGCAACGAACAAAGGTCGCGCGCCCTTGCTCACTTTCACAATTAATTAGAAATATTTCTAAAGCTTATTCAAAGGCCGGTATGACACCGGCACACCCCCACCCCGAAAGGGCAACCCGGTTGCCCCACTCAAAAACTCGAGAAAGTACCCTGCAGTGTACCCCCATCTTAAAAACTCCGGTGGACATCGTGGGTACGGTGGCCCGGCGGCACTTGCTCCCAGGAGAACAGAGGCTCAGAAGGGAAGACGAAAGAGCGGAAAGAAGACATGTAGAGTGTAAGTGTGCGGTTGCTGCACGCTGACCTGATCAGGGCCAGCCCACAGCAAAGAGGGACAGAGAAGAAAGACAAAAGAAAAGTTCGGGAGCTCCCTGAGTTCCGACCTCCTGAGGCTTGTCCACCCAAGCCAGAACACGTTAGCCACCTAAACAGGGCATCTGCCCCATATACCTACGGGGTAATTCTGTAATACTACCCCCCCATTTTACACAATACCCTTACTGCGCGGGCCAAGGGGAAAAGGGGCGATGATAGTCACCCTGATGCGGTGGTCCCCACTGGGGACCTGACGGAAAACCATGTCAACTGTGATTATGGCACCTTTTCGACATATATATACGAGTTTTACAAGTGTGCTCCAAGGGCATGCCTGGAACAGCAGGGGGGGTCGAGGAGCACAACAGACCCCGGCCCCCTACTGCTCCACCTCTCTCGCTAACTCCTTTTTTTTTTTGCTTTTTCTAGGTTTTTTTTTCTCTAGGTAAGGTTAGGAACATCGGAAGGTGGATGGTCAAGGATGATTAAACGGTCATAGGCTAGGACTGAAGGTAAGGACCTGGCTCCCTCCGGACATAAGGACAATTGGAGAAAGCCAAGGCTCGCGCAGGCAGGGGCGCATCCCTGAAGTAGACGAACCCCACTGGGACTGTGGGAAACATCTACCCGCTACCATATTATTCTCAATACCGCCCCCGGAGCACACCCTCTCAAAACCGACAACATCCCCCACCCGCACAGAGACCTCCATCATTTCCCCCCTTTTACAGCCCGTTCACCCTTTGCGAAATAATTTCAATTTGGAAATGTGTGTGGTAATCTCCTTAGGATTACCACCTTGTTCTTCTAATCGCGCCGTCACCGGAGACGTAAACCCGAGGATACGGTATGGTCCCGACCAACGATAGCACAATTTAGCGGCTCTTTTGTCCGCGGCCGAGCTGATCGGATGGCTTTGGCAGTAGACCCAGTCGCCGGTCTGAAAGGGGTTCGGAATTCGCCCCTGATTATATCGTCGACGGACCCGCTCGTGCGCTCGCAGCAAATTCCTCCGAGCCTCCCTCCATCTCTCCGCAGTTCCATTATCGGGCTCCCGTGGTAGAAGATCATCAATATTCCACAAGTTAGTCAACGGGAGTGCGGGCGAGAATCCAAACATGATTTCAAAAGGCACGGCCTTATGACTGTCATGCAGGGCCGTGTTAAAAGCTAGCTGCAACCACTTCAAGTTCTGGTCCCAGGTAGTCTGTTGCTCCGCGTGATAGGCAATAAGTGCGGACCGGAGATTCCTATTGAACCTCTCCGCATGAGACGGCTGTGGGTAATACGGGGAAGTGGTTACATGCTTGATACCGCTTGCGAAACACATCCGCCGGAACTCACTCGAAATGAACTGTGGCCCATTGTCGGAGACAATGATGGTCGGAAGACCGAAATGCTGAAAAACATGGTTCTGAAGCGCGCTTATGGTCAAACGAGCTGTTGCCTGCCGTAAGGGCAGTAGCCAGGCAAACTTCGAAAAAGCATCCACACAGACAAGTAGGTAAGCGTTACCTGACTTGCTACGCGGGAAGGGTCCCACGTAGTCGATGAATAGCTTCTCCATCGGTCTGCTCGCCACGTCTGATGACAACAACCCCAACTTAGTGTTTTGAGCAGGCTTGCTTAAGCCACACAGATGACATGCCTTCACTCGCGTCGCAATGTCCCTATCCATGCCCTTCCAGATGAAGTTCTTCCTAATACTGGAAATGGTCTTCGAAATCCCCTTGTGGCCACCTACTGGGGAATTGTGGTAATAACTGAAGACCATGGGCACTAACTTGCTAGGCAGCACGATCTTCGGATCACGTCCCTTTCTTTCTCGACAACACAAGACGCCCTTGGACAAGAAGTATGGGGCCTGCTCGTTACCCTCTTTTATTTTCTGGATGACAGGACCCAGCTCTTCATCATTCAACTGATGGGGTAACACATCAGTGAAGGCTAACGGAAAGTCCAGTAGAACAGAACAGGGTTGCTCAGATTGGACTTCACTGGGTTGGGAAAACATGCGTGACAAAGCATCTGCAACCACATTTTGAGTTCCCCTAATGTGTTGCACCTTGAACTTGAAGGATGAGATTTTAACCACCCATCTACCAATTTTACCCAGTTGCCGGGGGGTGAGCAAGAAGCCAAGAGAGAGCCTGATTGTCGGTCTCGAGCAGGAACTCAGCGTGTTCCAGAAAACGCCTGAACTTATCTAGAGCGTATACCACTGCTAAACACTCTAGCTCATATACTGATGACTTTCTTTCTTGCTGGGTCAATGTTTGTGAAATAAAGGCCACAGGCTGCCTAGCACCATCAACGACTTGGGACAGAACCGCCCCGAGCGCCACCGAACTCGCGTCCGTCTGTAAGATGAACTGTTGAGAAAAATCCGGCATCCGGAGCACCGGCGGGGAAATAATAGCTTCCTTTAGCGTTTCAAAAGCCTTCTGCTGGCTTTCGCCCCATACAAACTTAGCCCCCTTCTTTCTCAATTCATTCAGGGGTGCAGCTATCTCCGCTGCATTGGGGATAAACCGCCGATAAAAGTTAACCATCCCCACGAACCGGGCGATGCCTTTGGCATCCCTTGGCGGGGGAGAATCCCGGATACCCTGGGTCCTTTCAGGGTCCACTGTAACGCCTTGGTGCGAGACCAAATGCCCCAGGAAAGAGATGCTCTCCTGGGCGATTCGCACTTTCTCCGGATTGACCGTGAGGCCCGCGCTTCTCAACCTACTCATCACCTCCCTGAGATGGCACAGATGTTCATCATAGGTTTTGCTGTAGACCAGCAAGTCATCTAAATAGTTGAAAATAAACTTAAATTTCACATCTTGAAACACTAGGTCAAGCAGACGCGTGAGCGTGTGGGCGCCCACCGCCAGAACCATGGGAACCCGTGTATACTGATATAAATTCCACGGGACACAAAACGCCGTGTACGGTCTACTTTCCTTGGATAAGGGAATCTGGTGATATGCCGCGTTGAGATCAATCACGGTGAAGTACTTGGCCTCACTAAACCAATCAAAAGCTGAGTGGAGATCCGGAAGGGGAACCGAATCCACCTCAATATTAGCATTTAACTTCCGGTAATCGATTACCATACGGTGCTTACCCCCAGGCTTGGGTACCAGGAACGCTGGACTGGCATAGCTGGAATTGGAAGGTTCAATTACCCCTTGCTCTAAGAGCTCTTGAACCTTCTCCCTCAGAACGGCCATTTTCGGAGGGGCGAACTTATATGGGTGCGACCTCACTATCTTAGTGTCTGTTAAACGAATTTTATATTCTAATAATTGTGTGAGTCCCAACTTAGGAGTTAAGACAGAGGGAAATTCCTCACACAACCGGTCTAAAGCTCTCTGCTGGGCGGGAGTGAGATGATCTCGTGCAGAATCGGGACAAGCAACCTCTTGGATACCTCCCTTAGCTCCCTGGTATCCAAGAAATGGAATAACAACACCCCGATTAAATTTAAAATAGCACTGGTGCCCATGGATGTCCAACACGAGACCACTTTTAGCGATGAAATCGGCACCCACAATACAGTCAACTCCCAGAGCCGGAGAAACCAGAAAAGGCCACACCCAAGAGAAGCCATCAATCTTGAACTTGAAGGAAACCACCCGGGAGATGGGCAGAATTTCCCTAGAAGCAGTCCAGCATACCACAGACGACTGACTCGACCCTTTTATTAAGCCCTGTTTCTCAAGGTCCGCACATACTCGAGATGAGATGATGGATCGGGCTGACCCGGAGTCAACTAGCGCTCTGAGTTGACCCTCCTTTACCTCGAGCGACAGGAAGGGGCATACAGAAGCCTTTTGCGGGACGGTAGTAAGGACCTTGATATTAGAAGAGTCTGGACCTATCCTCCGCCTGGAGGCACTGGAATTCTGAAAAGTCTTGTAACGAGGGGAAGACAACCTCCGATTTGTCCCCCCCTGATAATTTAGTTTTTTGGATACCGGACCCTCGGGGGAAGCGCCGGACGCATACCACCCTCCGGACAATCGCGGGCAACATGCCCCTGTCTACGACAGCGAAAGCACTCAACACCTCTCACTGGTCCGCTTCGATCACCATTATTTCTCTCCGGCCGTGGTTGGGACTGAACGACCCGTCGTTCTACCACTCGGGGTTCGCCAAGACTGGCCCTTACTGGCCCACGGGATTCATCTATCGATTGTATAGCACGAGATAACGCACACAGCTTCTCGAGATCTTCATAAGTCCGCGGTCGCTCAGTAAAAGTTAAACGCGATCTCTCCTGGGGAGTAACCCCTTCGAAGATCCACTGTACTACTTCATTCTCAGGCAGTCCCAACCCTAAAATCCGGACCGCATCACGGATGCTCTGTACGAACTTCGCAAATTTCTCCCCGTGTGCTTGTACCCGATAGCAATGCTTTTGTTGCAGCTGCTGTCGCAACAGGCCAGGCACGCACGCGTCCAACACCCCCCGATGGAAAGACGCCACACTGCCGCCATCTCGTATAGTTCGCGCGACCCGCTCAGCCACGGACCCCCGACAATAGGGATACACGAGTTCAAGTAGAGTGCTATCCGACATCCCCGGGAAGTCGGACAGCTGAAACAAAATTCGAAAAAAGATCATCAACTGGTCCACGTCCAGTCCGTCTACCACCGGAAGCTCCTGAATAATTGAGGACAGGGGGTTATGTAAGTTATTATAAGAGACGCGCGATCCTCCCGAAAGCGTCGGCAAGGGGGACGCAGGGTTCGACGTCTGCGCCATGTCCATTTCAGGAGGCTGGGGAGAGCTCACAGAAGGCGGAGACTTCGCGGGCTCGAAGTTCCGTAATGTTTCGCCACCTGTTCCGCAATCAGCTTCAGCGTGTCGCTGACTTCAGCGATTGTAGTTTGTAAGGACAAATTCTCCAGTCGATGTTGCAGGTGTTCCGCTCGCTGACGCACTCTCTGTCTTGCCCTGAGGTTGGAAGGGGCCGACTCCAAATCCTCCATCACCTCCCGCAACTCTCCCCACTTCTCCTGGCACAACTCGAGCTCGGCCGTCACATCCGTGACCTTTACAAGCGACATCGTCCCTCCGGACGCAAGTGCGTCTCTTAACTGCTTCCTCAAAGATGCAACATCCCCTTGGGGCCTCCCCCCCGGGACTTAATCTCGAACTCCAACTCGTGCTTAAGAAATAAATCGGGATTTATAACACTCATGCCGCCAATAATCTAAACACTTATCCTACAAACCACAAACAACATCAAAACGAACATCACTAAACCAGGAAAACCTTGAGTACTGTTCTTCCATCAAGAAGACCCCCGGGTTCTCTAGCGCTGCGGAAACCCGGCCTATTCTGAATCATACACATCCACGACGAAAGGAGACAAGAGACAAGCAACAATACTAAACACACCTAACATCAAACAGCAACTCGACACACATGCCGTACCAACACATAATTCACAACAACCAACTAACAATCAACTACAAGTCCTAATTCGGGAATGAAAAACACTTAGACATCAACCGGACACAAGTCGGTTCCGGTACCGATTTCCGATCGGGCCATACCGCATCCCGTCAATATAACACGCTAAACTCCGACCCCGGATCAACATTCCATATTCCAGACCACGCCTGCGACTCCCCGGCCGTACAAGCTATCAAAAAATTTTTTTTTTTTTTAAACACCGTTAACCGCCTCCGTGGTGCGACCCGACTCACAAATTAAACAACTTATAACTAACCTACACGGACATATATCAAAAACTATGTCACAACAATCGCATTACTATTTCCGACTCTGCAAGCCCCGTCACACACCAGGACCCAAGGGTTCAAGCCTAGAATGAACCACGCTCTGAGCTACCATTTGTAACACCTCTTTCCTTTTTTTTTTATGAGTATGAACAACTTATTTTATTTTAATTTTTTTTTGAAAGAGAAGTCACAAGTTAATTAGGACTAGGCCGAAGCCTAGAGAAGCAAAAATTATGCCGGGTCCAGTATGGCGGGACTTGCAATGAACTCCACGTAATGTAACAATAACAGATTTATTATATTCCTAGAATTCATACATGTGTACCTCATAACAAATGTATATAAATGTGCACCAGGTAACGTATATACATATATATAAAAAAATATAAAATGGAACATCATAACAAGTATATATAAAATCAAGTGTACATCAGAACAAGTGTGTATAAATGTGTACAAGGTAAACCTAGATACATATATAAAATATAAAATGGAACATCATAACAAGTATATATAAAATCAAGTGTACATCAGAACAAGTGTGTATAAATGTGTACAAGGTGAACCTATATGCCTATATAAAATATAAAATGGTACATCATAACAAGTGTATACATCTGCTTACAAGGTAACTATACATGTATATATATTTATGAAATTCTTCCCCATCTTGTGTCTAGCTAGACATGAACAACATAACACACACAGAAACCTAAGGCACACAAACTCACAATTACATAATTCAAACACAACTGCCCCTGGACTGCACCCGGCCAGCAGGCCATGTAATTACAAACTTATAACCCAGCAGTGATAAAATATTTGCCAATCAACAACCCGTTTTGTAGAATTACATAAACGCCACCCCAGAAAGATGATACTAATTCTTAACGCATGAATAAAACCGGACCGCCCATTTGTCTAGCGTTCCACTGATCAATGACCCCTCATGAGTGTATGAACCTTGCGTTCCGTTCACAGTATTAGATAGAAATTAACAGAACCACATCACCTGGTTTCAAACAGTGATGATAGAATTCTAAACGGTTATTTTACTTTACAAATTCCGAACGAATCAAAAATCCTTATATATTTTAACAAACAGAATTAATCGCTTGAGGCTTTATAATCTCAGAAAATTTTGACAATATATGATTTACCAAAAAAAAATGATGAATACATGTTTTATAGGCAAAAATTTAAACAGCAAATACTATAAGTGGAAGTCAATCCATATGTGTTTGTCAGTTAAGAAAACAATCAGCATAGCCCTTGTGCAAGGGGCAAACTCAACTAATATATTTCCAGAAAAATAATAAATTATTTCTATTAACCCAGAATGGCTTTGCACATATAGTTAAAATAAAAAAAATACAATAAGGTGTGGGTGCTCTAGCCGCTGTGGGAGCGCGCCGGCATGTAGTTGACAAAATTTGACCGGCCTCCAACCTGTCTGAGGTTGCACCAGCATGAGTCAGAGAAAAACTAAGTGCCCTTTTGTAACCCCAGAAAACGTCCCCAAAAAAAACCCAGAAAAACCCCCAGCCCTTAAATGTGAAACCCATAGTCAAATTAAAATTTATTCATCTCTGTTCCAGCCGGAACAGAAACTAACCTGTTCAACAAATACAGTAAAAACTAACATGAGAATGGTCAGCAACCTGTACAATATGCAAAAGTGAAAATATCTCTGGCACGCTCCCGCAGTGCATCACCCACTTACAGGCAGTGCACTTAGCGTTATGTAATACAATTATAAAGAAAAGAGTGTACTTGAATTTAACCAGTAAAGTTCTGAGTCATGAACAGCGGCTTCCCAATCCAGCAGAAAGTCTGCACACGTGGGCCCATAGATGTAATGATAATTGGTAAGAAAATAATAGAGTGCATATCACCTCATCACAGCTGGGAAGTGCAGCATTGAGAACGAGTCACCATCTCCCTCGTCCGACAGGATCTTGTTCATGGTTCACGGCTTAGGCAGGTGTACAGCCATCAGCAAGCCAGGAATCCGGCTTAGTTCGAGAACCCTATTCATTCAAATAAATTAGAGAACAGTCTATTAAAAATGTACACCCGAGTTAAGGTAATTAACCTCTTAACGGGCCGCCAACTAACTCTCAAAAAAGGCACAATATTTATTAATAAAGTTTTGCAACCAGCTGGAAGAGCAGAGAAATCAGCCATGGCATAAATAATTTCAATAATGAACAGACCCTATTTAATGTGGTTTAAAATAAAGTGAACAGCACTCGGTCAACATGCTTCGACATACATTTACAGGTTAAAAGGCCACGTGGTGAGCGTTAATCATTATTTGACCCAAAAAATTTAAGTGCAAGGCACTAACAGCATAAAGAATGCTTTAATACCAATAAAATTTCATCCAGGGAAGTTTTCACAAATAATTCTCCACTGTTAAGTTAATTGACAACTCTCCGACAGTTCACTGCATGCGCAGACACAGTTCATGACCTGACTACGCACTAAGTTTTAGTCCTTAATATTTTAATGTAAAATAATTTAAAATGTAAAACTAACTTGCTAGGCAGCACGATCTTCGGGTCACGTCCCTTTCTTTCTCGACAACACAGGACGCCCTTGGACAAGAAGTATGGGGCCTGCTCGTTACCCTCTCTTATTTTCTGGATGACAGGACCCAGCTCTTCATCATTCAACTGATGGGGTAACACATCAGTGAAGGCTAACGGAAAGTCCAGTAGAACAGAACAGGGTTGCTCAGATTGGACTTCACTGGGTTGGGAAAACATGCGTGACAAAGCATCTGCAACCACATTTTGAGTTCCCCTAATGTGTTGCACCTTGAACTTGAAGGATGAGATTTTAACCACCCATCTACCAATTTTACCCAGTTGCCGGGGGTGAGCAAGAAGCCAAGAGAGAGCCTGATTGTCGGTCTCGAGCAGGAACTCAGCGTGTTCCAGAAAACGCCTGAACTTATCTAGAGCGTATACCACTGCTAAACACTCTAGCTCATATACTGATGACTTTCTTTCTTGCTGGGTCAATGTTCGTGAAATAAAGGCCACAGGCTGCCTAGCACCATCAACGACTTGGGACAGAACCGCCCCGAGCGCCACCGAACTCGCGTCCGTCTGTAAGATGAACTGTTGAGAAAAATCCGGCATCCGGAGCACCGGCGGGGAAATAATAGCTTCCTTTAGCGTTTCAAAAGCCTTCTGCTGGCTTTCGCCCCATACAAACTTAGCCCCCTTCTTTCTCAATTCATTCAGGGGTGCAGCTATCTCCGCTGCATTGGGGATAAACCGCCGATAAAAGTTAACCATCCCCACGAACCGGGCGATGCCTTTGGCATCCCTTGGCGGGGGAAAATTCCGGATACCCTGTGTCCTTTCAGGGTCAACTGTAACGCCTTGGTGCGAGACCAAATGCCCCAGGAAAGAGATGCTCTCCTGGGCGATTCGCACTTTCTCCGGATTGACCGTGAGGCCCGCGCTTCTCAACCTACTCATCACCTCCCTGAGATGGCACAGATGTTCATCATAGGTTTTGCTGTAGACCAGCAAGTCATCTAAATAGTTGAAAATAAACTTAAATTTCACATCTTGAAACACTAGGTCCAGCAGACGCGTGAGCGTTTGGGCGCCCACCGCCAGACCCATGGGAACCCGTGTATACTGATATAAATTCCACGGGACACAAAACGCCGTGTACGGTCTACTTTCCTTGGATAAGGGAATCTGGTGATATGCCGCGTTGAGATCAATCACGGTGAAGTACTTGGCCTCACTAAACCAATCAAAAGCTGAGTGGAGATCCGGAAGGGGAACCGAATCCACCTCAATATTAGCATTTAACTTCCGGTAATCGATTACCATACGGTGCTTACCCCCAGGCTTGGGTACCAGGAACGCTGGACTGGCATAGCTGGAATTGGAAGGTTCAATTACCCCTTGCTCTAAGAACTCTTGAACCTTCTCCCTCAGAACGGCCATTTTCGGAGGGGCGAACTTATATGGGTGCGACCTCACTATCTTAGTGTCTGTTAAACGAATTTTATATTCTAATAATTGTGTGAGTCCCAACTTAGGAGTTAAGACAGAGGGAAATTCCTCACACAACCGGTCTAAAGCTCTCTGCTGGGCGGGAGTGAGATGATCTCGTGCAGAATCGGGACAAGCAACCTCTTGGATACCTCCCTTAGCTCCCTGGTATCCAAGAAATGGAATAACAACACCCCGATTAAATTTAAAATAGCACTGGTGCCCATGGATGTCCAACACGAGACCACTTTTAGCGATGAAATCGGCACCCACAATACAGTCAACTCCCAGAGCCGGAGAAACCAGAAAAGGCCACACCCAAGAAAAGCCATCAATCTTGAACTTGAAGGAAACCACCCGGGAGATGGGCAGAATTTCCCTAGAAGCAGTCCAGCATACCACAGACGACTGACTCGACCCTTTTATTAAGCCCTGTTTCTCAAGGTCCGCACATACTCGAGATGAGATGATGGATCGGGCTGACCCGGAGTCAACTAGCGCTCTGAGTTGACCCTCCTTTACCTCGAGCGACAGGAAGGGGCAACAGAAGCCTTTTGCGGGACGGTAGTAAGGACCTTGATATTAGAAGAGTCTGGACCTATCCTCCGCCTGGAGGCACTGGAATTCTGAAAAGTCTTGTAACGAGGGGAACACAACCTCCGATTTGTCCCCCCCTGATAATTTAGTTTTTTGGATACCGGACCCTCGGGGGAAGCGCCGGACGCATACCACCCTCCGGACAATCGCGGGCAACATGCCCCTGTCTACGACAGCGAAAGCACACAACACCTCTCACTGGTCCGCTTCGATCACCATTATTTCTCTCCGGCCGTGGTTGGGACTGAACGATCCGTCGTTCTACCACTCGGGGTTCGCCAAGACTGGCCCTTACTGGCCCACGGGATTCATCTATCGATTGTATAGCACGAGATAACGCACACAGCTTCTCGAGATCTTCATAAGTCCGCGGTCGCTCAGTAAAAGTTAAACGCGATCTCTCCTGGGGAGTAACCCCTTCGAAGATCCACTGTACTACTTCATTCTCAGGCAGTCCCAACCCTAAAATCCGGACCGCATCACGGATGCTCTGTACGAACTTCGCAAAATTCTCCCCGTGTGCTTGTACCCGATAGCAATGCTTTTGTTGCAGCTGCTGTCGCAACAGGCCAGGCACGCACGCGTCCAACACCCCCCGATGGAAAGACGCCACACTGCCGCCATCTCGTATAGTTCGCGCGACCCGCTCAGCCACGGACCCCCGACAATAGGGATACACGAGTTCAAGTAGAGTGCTATCCGACATCCCCGGGAAGTCGGACAGCTGAAACAAAATTCGAAAAAAGATCATCAACTGGTCCACGTCCAGTCCGTCTACCACCGGAAGCTCCTGAATAATTGAGGACAGGGGGTTATGTAAGTTATTATAAGAGACGCGCGATCCTCCCGAAAGCGTCGGCAAGGGGGACGCAGGGTTCGACGTCTGCGCCATGTCCATTTCAGGAGGCTGGGGAGAGCTCACGGAAGGCGGAGACTTCGCGGGCTCGAAGTTCCGTAATGCTTTCGCCACCTGTTCCGCAATCAGCTTCAGCGTGTCGCTGACTTCAGCGATTGTAGTTTGTAAGGACAAATTCTCCAGTCGATGTTGCAGGTGTTCCGCTCGCTGACGCACTCTCTGTCTTGCCCTGAGGTTGGAAGGGCCCGACTCCAAATCCTCCATCACCTCCCGCAACTCTCCCCACTTCTCCTGGCACAACTCGAGCTCGGCCGTCACATCCGTGACCTTTACAAGCGACATCGTCCCTCCGGACGCAAGTGCGTCTCTTAACTGCTTCCTCAAAGATGCAACATCCCCCTGGGGCCTCCCCCCCCGGGACTTAATCTCGAACTCCAACTCGTGCTTAAGAAATAAATCGGGATTTATAACACTCATGCCGCCAATACTCTAAACACTTATCCTACAAACCACAAACAACATCAAAACGAAAATCACTAAACCAGGAAAACCTTGAGTACTGTTCTTCCATCAAGAAGACCCCCGGGTTCTCTAGCGCTGCGGAAACCCGGGCTATTCTGAATCATACACATCCACGACGAAAGGAGACAAGAGACAAGCAACAATACTAAACACACCTAACATCAAACAGCAACTCGACACACATGCCGTACCAACACATAATTCACAACAACCAACTAACAATCAACTACAAGTCCTAATTCGGGAATGAAAAACACTTAGACATCAACCGGACACAAGTCGGTTCCGGTACCGATTTCCGATCGGGCCATACCGCATCCCGTCAATATAACACGCTAAACTCCGACCCCGGATCAACATTCCATATTCCAGACCACGCCTGCGACTCCCCGGCCGCACAAGCTATCAAAAAAATTTTTTTTTTTTAAACACCGTTAACCGCCTCCGTGGTGCGACCCGACTCACAAATTAAACAACTTATAACTAACCTACACGGACATATATCAAAAACTATGTCACAACAATCGCATTACTATTTCCGAGTCTGCAAGCCCCGTCACACACCAGGACCCAAGGGTTCAAGCCTAGAATGAACCACGCTCTGAGCTACCATTTGTAACACCTCTTTCCTTTTTTTTTATGAGTATGAACAACTTATTTTATTTTAATTTTTTTTTGAAAGAGAAGTCACAAGTTAATTAGCACTAGGCCGGAGCCTAGAGAAGCAAAAATTATGCCGGGTCCAGTATGGCGGGACTTGCAATGAACTCCACGTAATGTAACAATAACAGATTTATTATATTCCTAGAATTCATACATGTGTACCTCATAACAAATGTATATAAATGTGCACCAGGTAACGTATATACATATATATGAAAAAATAAAAAAATGGAACATCATAACAAGTATATATAAAATCAAGTGTACATCAGAACAAGTGTGTATAAATGTGTACAAGGTAAACCTAGATACATATATAAAATATAAAATGGAACATCATAACAAGTATATATAAAATCAAGTGTACATCAGAACAAGTGTGTATAAATGTGTACAAGGTAAACCTAGATACACATATAAAATATAAAATGGAACATCATAACAAGTATATATAAAATCAAGTGTACATCAGAACAAGTGTGTATAAATGTGTACAAGGTGAACCTATATGCCTATATAAAATATAAAATGGTACATCATAACAAGTGTATACATCTGCTTACAAGGTAACTATACATGTATATATATTTATGAAATTCTTCCCCATCTTGTGTCTAGCTAGACATGAACAACATAACACACACAGAAACCTAAGGCACACAAACTCACAATTACATAATTCGAACACAACTGCCCCTGGACTGCACCCGGCCAGCAGGCCATGTAATTACAAACTTATAACCCAGCAGTGATAAAATATTTGCCAATCAACAACCCGTTTTGTAGAATTACATAAACGCCACCCCAGAAAGATGATACTAATTCTTAACGCATGAATAAAACCGGACCGCTCATTTGTCTAGCGTTCCACTGATCAATGACCCCTCATGAGTGTATGAACCTTGCGTTCCGTTCACAGTATTAGATAGAAATTAACAGAACCACATCACCTGGTTTCAAACAGTGATGATAGAATTCTAAACGGTTATTTTACTTTACAAATTCCGAACGAATCAAAAATCCTTATATACTTTAACAAACAGAATTAATCGCTTGAGGCTTTATAATCTCAGAAAATTTTGGCAATATATGATTTACCAAAAAAAAAAGATGAATACATGTTTTATAGGCAAAAAGTTAAACAGCAAATACTATAAGTGGAAGTCAATCCATATGTGTTTGTCAGTTAAGAAAACAATCAGCATAGCCCTTGTGCAAGGGGCAAACTCAACTAATATATTTCCAGAAAAATAATAAATTATTTCTATTAACCCAGAATGGCTTTGCACATATAGTTAAAATAAAAAAAATACAATAAGGTGTGGGTGCTCTAGCCGCTGTGGGAGCGCGCCGGCATGTAGTTGACAAAATTTGACCGGCCTCCAACCTGTCTGAGGTTGCACCAGCATGAGTCAGAGAAAAACTAAGTGCCCTTTTGTAACCCCAGAAAACGTCCCCCAAAAAAAACCAGAAAAACCCCCAGCCCTTAAATGTGAAACCCATAGTCAAATTAAAATTTATTCATCTCTGTTCCAGCCGGAACAGAAACTAACCTGTTCAACAAATACAGTAAAAACTAACATGAGAATGGTCAGCAACCTGTACAATATGCAAAAGTGAAAATATCTCTGGCACGCTCCCGCAGTGCATCACCCACTTACAGGCAGTGCACTTAGCGTTATGTAATACAATTATAAAAAAAAGAGTGTACTTGAATTTAACCAGTAAAGTTCTGAGTCATGAACAGCGGCTTCCCAATCCAGCAGAAAGTCTGCACACGTGGGCCCATAGATGTAATGATAATTGGTAAGAAAATAATAGAGTGCATATCACCTCATCACAGCTGGGAAGTGCAGCATTGAGAACGAGTCACCATCTCCCTCGTCCGACAGGATCTTGTTCATGGTTCACGGCTTAGGCAGGTGTACAGCCATCAGCAAGCCAGGAATCCGGCTTAGTTTGAGAACCCTATTCATTCAAATAAATTAGAGAACAGTCTATTAAAAATGTACACCCGAGTTAAGGTAATTAACCTCTTAACGGGCCGCCAACTAACTCTCAAAAAAGGCACAATATTTATTAATAAAGTTTTGCAACCAGCTGGAAGAGCAGAGAAATCAGCCATGGCATAAATAATTTGAATAATGAACAGACCCTATTTAATGTGGTTTAAAATAAAGTGAACAGCACTCGGTCAACATGCTTCGACATAAATTTACAGGTTAAAAGGCCACGTGGTGAGCGTTAATCATTATTTGACCCAAAAAATTTAACTGCAAGGCACTCACAGCATAAAGAATGCTTTAATACCAATAAAATTTCATCCAGGGAAGTTTTCACAAAAAATTCTCCACTGTTAAGTTAATTGACAACTCTCCGACAGTTCACTGCATGCGCAGACACAGTTCATGACCTGACTACGCAATAAGTTTTAGTCCTTAATATTTTAATGTTGTACACTTTTATCATTACAGTGATCTTGCATCTTCTCACACTATCACAGTAATAATAAAAAAAAGATAAAGGGCTATATACTGAGCATTAAGTTAATCACTGAGTACAAAGTTCTCTCTTAATATAAAACTTGTCGGGCCGCACACACATAACTACGTATTTTATACGTTGCATATTGTTACTAATTATCCAAACATGTATAATTACTTAGAAAGACAAATCAATAAAATACTTACCGGGAGCCGATTTACGCTTTACCAAGCCATGCAGACGGATACAAACTACGTCGTAAAGGTCGGAGAGGGAGTCGGAACGTTGTCTCTTACAGCCGAGCAGTGAATGAGAAATCTGCAATCAGCAGATTACAGCGAACGTTCGCCGTCGATTGCGCGCGCAACTCTACTGCAAGGAACAAAGGTCGCGCGCCCTTGCTCACTTTCACAATTAATTAGAAATATTTCTAAAGCTTATTCAAAGGCCGGTATGACACCGGCACACACCCACCCCGAAAGGGCAACCCGGTTGCCCCACTCAAAAACTCGGGAAAGTACCCTGCAGTGTACCCCCATCTTAAAAACTCCGGTGGACATCGTGGGTACGGTGGCCCGGCGGCACTTGCTCCCAGGAGAACAGAGGCTCAGAAGGGAAGACGAAAGAGCGGAAAGAAGACATGTAGAGTGTAAGTGTGCGGTTGCTGCACGCTGACCTGATCAGGGCCAGCCCACAGCAAAGAGGGACAGAGAAGAAAGACAAAAGAAAAGTTCGGGAGCTCCCTGAGTTCCGACCTCCTGAGGCTTGTCCACCCAAGCCAGAACACGTTAGCCACCTAAACAGGGCATCTGCCCCATATACCTACGGGGTAATTCTGTAATACAACCCCCCCATTTTACACAATACCCTTACTGCGCGGGCCAAGGGGAAAAGAGGCGATGATAGTCACCCTGATGCGGTAGTCCCCACTGGGGACCTGACGGAAAACCATGTCAACTGTGATTACGGCACCTTTTCGACATATATATACGAGTTTTACAAGTGTGCTCCAAGGGCATGCCTGGAACAGCAGGGGGGTCGAGGAGCACAACAGACCCCGGCCCCCTACTGCTCCACCTCTCTCGCTATCTCCTTTTTTTTTGCTTTTTCTAGGTTTTTTTTTCTCTAGGTAAGGTTAGGAACATCGGAAGGTGGATGGTCAAGGATGATTAAACGGTCATAGGCTAGGACTGAAGGTAAGGACCTGGCTCCCTCCGGACATAAGGACAATTGGAGAAAGCCAAGGCTCGCGCAGGCAGGGGCGCATCCCTGAAGTAGACGAACCCCACTGGGACTGTGGGAAACATCTACCCGCTACCATATTATTCTCAATACCGCCCCCGGAGCACACCCTCTCAAAACCGACAACATCCCCCACCCGCACAGAGACCGCCATCATTTCCCCCTTTTACAGCCCGTTCACCCTTTGCGAAATAATTTCAATTTGGAAATGTGTGTGGTAATCTCCTTAGGATTACCACCTTGTTCTTCTAATCGCGCCGTCACCGGAGACGTAAACCCGAGGATACGGTATGGTCCCGACCAACGATAGCACAATTTAGCGGCTCTTTTGTCCGCGGCCGAGCTAATCGGATGGCTTTGGCAGTAGACCCAGTCGCCGGTCTGAAAGGGGTTCGGAATTCGCCCCTGATTATATCGTCGACGGACCCGCTCGTGCGCTCGCAGCAAATTCCTCCGAGCCTCCCTCCATCTCTCCGCAGTTCCATTATCGGGCTCCCGTGGTAGAAGATCATCAATATTCCACAAGTTAGTCAACGGGAGTGCGGGCGAGAATCCAAACATGATTTCAAAAGGCACGGCCTTATGACTGTCATGCAGGGCCGTGTTAAAAGCTAGCTGCAACCACTTCAAGTTCTGGTCCCATGTAGTCTGTTGCTCCGCGTGATAGGCAATAAGTGCGGACCGGAGATTCCTATTGAACCTCTCCGCATGAGACGGCTGTGGGTAATACGGGGAAGTGGTTACATGCTTGATACCGCTTGCGAAACACATCCGCCGGAACTCACTCGAAATGAACTGTGGCCCATTGTCGGAGACAATGATGGTCGGAAGACCGAAATGCTGAAAAACATGGTTCTGAAGCGCGCTTATGGCCAAACGAGCTGTTGCCTGCCGTAAGGGCAGTAGTCAGGCAAACTTCGAAAAAGCATCCACACAGACAAGTAGGTAAGCGTTACCTGACTTGCTACGCGGGAAGGGTCCCACGTAGTCGATGAATAGCTTCTCCATCGGTCTGCTCGCCACGTCTGATGACAACAACCCCAACTTAGTGTTTTGAGCAGGCTTGCTTAAGCCACACAGATGACATGCCTTCACTCGCGTCGCAATGTCCCTATCCATGCCCTTCCAGATGAAGTTCTTCCTAATACTGGAAATGGTCTTCGAAATCCCCTTGTGGCCACCTACTGGGGAATTGTGGTAATAACTGAAGACCATGGGCACTAACTTGCTAGGCAGCACGATCTTCGGGTCACGTCCCTTTCTTTCTCGACAACACAGGACGCCCTTGGACAAGAAGTATGGGGCCTGCTCGTTACCCTCTTTTATTTTCTGGATGACACGACCCAGCTCTTCATCATTCAACTGATGGGGTAACACATCAGTGAAGGCTAACGGAAAGTCCAGTAGAACAGAACATGGTTGCTCAGATTGGACTTCACTGGGTTGGGAAAACATGCGTGACAAAGCATCTGCAACCACATTTTGAGTTCCCCTAATGTGTTGCACCTTGAACTTGAAGGATGAGATTTTAACCACCCATCTACCAATTTTACCCAGTTGCCGGGGGTGAGCAAGAAGCCAAGAGAGAGCCTGATTGTCGGTCTCGAGCAGGAACTCAGCGTGTTCCAGAAAACGCCTGAACTTATCTAGAGCGTATACCACTGCTAAACACTCTAGCTCATATACTGATGACTTTCTTTCTTGCTGGGTCAATGTTCGTGAAATAAAGGCCACAGGCTGCCTAGCACCATCAACGACTTGGGACAGAACCGCCCCGAGCGCCACCGAACTCGCGTCCGTCTGTAAGATGAACTGTTGAGAAAAATCCGGCATCCGGAGCACCGGCGGGGAAATAATAGCTTCCTTTAGCGTTTCAAAAGCCTTCTGCTGGCTTTCGCCCCATACAAACTTAGCCCCCTTCTTTCTCAATTCATTCAGGGGTGCAGCTATCTCCGCTGCATTGGGGATAAACCGCCGATAAAAGTTAACCATCCCCACGAACCGGGCGATGCCTTTGGCATCCCTTGGCGGGGGAAAATCCCGGATACCCTGGGTCCTTTCAGGGTCCACTGTAACGCCTTGGTGCGAGACCAAATGCCCCAGGAAAGAGATGCTCTCCTGGGCGATTCGCACTTTCTCCGGATTGACCGTGAGGCCCGCGCTTCTCAACCTACTCATCACCTCCCTGAGATGGCACAGATGTTCATCATAGGTTTTGCTGTAGACCAGCAAGTCATCTAAATAGTTGAAAATAAACTTAAATTTCACATCTTGAAACACTAGGTCAAGCAGACGCGTGAGCGTTTGGGCGCCCACCGCCAGACCCATGGGAACCCGTGTATACTGATATAAATTCCACGGGACACAAAACGCCGTGTACGGTCTACTTTCCTTGGATAAGGGAATCTGGTGATATGCCGCGTTGAGATCAATCACGGTGAAGTACTTGGCCTCACTAAACCAATCAAAAGCTGAGTGGAGATCCGGAAGGGGAACCGAATCCACCTCAATATTAGCATTTAACTTCCGGTAATCGATTACCATACGGTGCTTACCCCCAGGCTTGGGTACCAGGAACGCTGGACTGGCATAGCTGGAATTGGAAGGTTCAATTACCCCTTGCTCTAAGAGCTCTTGAACCTTCTCCCTCAGAACGGCCATTTTCGGAGGGGCGAACTTATATGGGTGCGACCTCACTATCTTAGTGTCTGTTAAACGAATTTTATATTCTAATAATTGTGTGAGTCCCAACTTAGGAGTTAAGACAGAGGGAAATTCCTCACACAACCGGTCTAAAGCTCTCTGCTGGGCGGGAGTGAGATGATCTCGTGCAGAATCGGGACAAGCAACCTCTTGGATACCTCCCTTAGCTCCCTGGTATCCAAGAAATGGAATAACAACACCCCGATTAAATTTAAAATAGCACTGGTGCCCATGGATGTCCAACACGAGACCACTTTTAGCGATGAAATCGGCACCCACAATACAGTCAACTCCCAGAGCCGGAGAAACCAGAAAAGGCCACACCCAAGAAAAGCCATCAATCTTGAACTTGAAGGAAACCACCCGGGAGATGGGCAGAATTTCCCTAGAAGCAGTCCAGCATACCACAGACGACTGACTCGACCCTTTTATTAAGCCCTGTTTCTCAAGGTACGCACATACTCGAGATGAGATGATGGATCGGGCTGACCCGGAGTCAACTAGCGCTCTGAGTTGACCCTCCTTTACCTCGAGCGACAGGAAGGGGCATACAGAAGCCTTTTGCGGGACGGTAGTAAGGACCTTGATATTAGAAGAGTCTGGACCTATCCTCCGCCTGGAGGCACTGGAATTCTGAAAAGTCTTGTAACGAGGGGAACACAACCTCCGATTTGTCCCCCCCTGATAATTTAGTTTTTTGGATACCGGACCCTCGGGGGAAGCGCCGGACGCTTACCACCCTCCGGACAATCGCGGGCAACATACCCCTGTCTACGACAGCGAAAGCACACAACACCTCTCACTGGTCCGCTTCGATCACCATTATTTCTCTCCGGCCGTGGTTGGGACTGAACGACCCGTCGTTCTACCACTCGGGGTTCGCCAAGACTGGCCCTTACTGGCCCACGGGATTCATCTATCGATTGTATAGCACGAGATAACGCACACAGCTTCTCGAGATCTTCATAAGTCCGCGGTCGCTCAGCAAAAGTTAAACGCGATCTCTCCTGGGGAGTAACCCCTTCGAAGATCCACTGTACTACTTCATTCTCAGGCAGTCCCAACCCTAAAATCCGGACCGCATCACGGATGCTCTGTACGAACTTCGCAAAATTCTCCCCGTGTGCTTGTACCCGATAGCAATGCTTTTGTTGCAGCTGCTGTCGCAACAGGCCAGGCACGCACGTGTTCAACACCCCCCGATGGAAAGACGCCACACTGCCGCCATCTCGTATAGTTCGCGCGACCCGCTCAGCCACGGACCCCCGACAATAGGGATACACGAGTTCAAGTAGAGTGCTATCCGACATCCCCGGGAAGTCGGACAGCTGAAACAAAATTCGAAAAAAGATCATCAACTGGTCCACGTCCAGTCCGTCTACCACCGGAAGCTCCTGAATAATTGAGGACAGGGGGTTATGTAAGTTATTATAAGAGACGCGCGATCCTCCCGAAAGCGTCGGCAAGGGGGACGCAGGGTTCGACGTCTGCGCCATGTCCATTTCAGGAGGCTGGGGAGAGCTCACGGAAGGCGGAGACTTCGCGGGCTCGAAGTTCCGTAATGCTTTCGCCACCTGTTCCGCAATCAGCTTCAGCGTGTCGCTGACTTCAGCGATTGTAGTTTGTAAGGACAAATTCTCCAGTCGATGTTGCAGGTGTTCCGCTCGCTGACGCACTCTCTGTCTTGCCCTGAGGTTGGAAGGGCCCGACTCCAAATCCTCCATCACCTCCCGCAACTCTCCCCACTTCTCCTGGCACAACTCGAGCTCGGCCGTCACATCCGTGACCTTTACAAGCGACATCGTCCCTCCGGACGCAAGTGCGTCTCTTAACTGCTTCCTCAAAGATGCAACATCCCCTTGGGGCCTCCCCCCCCCCGGGACTTAATCTCGAACTCCAACTCGTGCTTAAGAAATAAATCGGGATTTATAACACTCATGCCGCCAATACTCTAAACACTTATCCTACAAACCACAAACAACATCAAAACGAAAATCACTAAACCAGGAAAACCTTGAGTACTGTTCTTCCATCAAGAAGACCCCCGGGTTCTCTAGCGCTGCGGAAACCCGGTGTTGCGGTTTGGAAGCTCTTGAAGAATTGCGAGTTATTCCAAAGACGCTAATAAGGAAGGCTGGATTGTTTGTTAGAAAGAAGTGGACTGTATTTAAGATATTGAACATGCGTTTATTGAATAATTTGGTTTGTTAGTTACGATCGGCACGTGTGGAAGCATTTGAGGCGATAATGCCCGAGATTAATTTTGAATGAAATCGTGGTCCATTGTAGATGGACGCAGTTAGACGATTAAAGTGAAATGTTATAAGTGCATGCTGAACAATAGCCAAAAGCCGCGGCTGTAAGAGAAGTGTTTAACGAGAGTTGCGCTCGGAGTCGTGTTATAAACTGAACTAAAACTGGCTTGCAGTCGGCTAGGCTGGCCGGTTGCAAGGTTTGATAAACGCGTGACGTCATCCGCGCGTGCCGTGCAATGTTAGTAGACTGCTTACAGCTGATAAACCAGTACAAAGTCTAAACATACTGCCCGCCAAAATCGGGACGATTTTGTACATTAAAGGTTAAATTGAACAATATAATAATTAGACTTACATGTCGTAAGCGATACAGTAATTGGCGCACTGGCCAGAGAGCAATGACATAATGGACATAATATGAATTCAATTAACAATCACCAAACATACAATAAATTGACCCTTACGCCAATAGCAAGGGCTAACTGACGTTAAAATTACTCAAAACATAATAGTAATACAATACGCACAATAATACAATAATTAAGTAGGTATTGATCTTTCCCAAGTGATACCCCTTGATATTTGCCAAGCATTACAATAAATTGATAACACCATAAAAAATACAATAATTTCCCCATGATATTGACATAACAACCCCAATGAATTTCATAATGTTTTGACCCTTAGAAAATGCAATACATATAGAATAATTAACACTATAACTGACACTTGTGGTTCTCAGAGTTTGAATCACACAAACATATTAACAATACACAACATCCATAATAACTGATAGTGCATATGAGACACAGTCACTATTTCTGTAATAGCTTAACAATGTTACAATGCTTATGATACAATTGACTTGTATGCTCGCCCCGGGGAATGTCCCGGGCGTGTTCCATGTAATGTGACACGCACACACTCACACACGCACACACACACACACCGTAAGGCGCGCAAACGACTAGCTCGTTGCCACCGGAAGGGGGCATAATTTGTGGATGGGTCGGCGTAAGATACCTAGCGCGGTGCGTACTTCTGCGACGCGTACTAAGGAATCTTGACCCGGAAAAACATTGGTAATTACCCCACGCTTCCATTCTAGAGGGGGGGAATTGTCATCCAAAATGAGGACAAGTTGTCCGACCTTCAAATTCTTAAATGGGGTGCGCCATTTGTTGCGCTGCTGCAGCTGGTGCAGATAATCCCTAGACACACACACACACACACACACACATGGACACACACCCACACACACACACACACACACACATACACACACACATGTGAATAGAGCGATATATGCCTTGGTCGTGGACTTAGAGCGCTGCCCGCCATGGCGCAAAAGCACCGGACCTGCGTAATCCACGGCCGACTGTGAGAATGGCCTTGACGGCGTGACCCTAGAAGAGGGTAATTGACCGAGTAATTGATTCGCGCCTTTAGCCCGGAAACGAAAACAAGTGACACACTTATGTATCACTGAGCGGATATAGGACTTATCGTGTATGATCCAATACTTACGCCTAAGCGAAGCTTGAGTTGATTGCACTCCAGCGTGCAACAAACGGATGTGTTCGTATTCAATTATTAATCTCGTGATATGAGAGTGCGGGTGTAAAATTATTTGGTGTTTAGTCTCGTAGCTAAGTGGGGAGAATTGCAAGCGTCCACCCACTCTTAAAATGCCTGATTTATCCAGGAATGGGTTGAGAGCAAGAATTTTACTACTGCGTGGAAGGCACCGGTGTGCCTCAAGTTCCCTAACCTCTACGTCGAAATGCAACTTCTGAGATTGCCGGACAAAAACCAAGAGCGTGTCAGACAATTCTTGAGCCGACAAAAAGGACGTGTCTCTATCAACCACCGCGAGCCTAGAATTGCGAAGAAATCGACGGCAGTATGCGAAGACGCGAATAAGCCTCGTAAGAGATGAATAGTTTTCAATGTAACTATGTGTTGAGGACGCGACAATTAGTGAGGTTTGAGCCTGCTTGCGACGTTCCTCTTCAATGTCGGGAAAGGTACAGGGAGTATTAATGTTGAACGCGCTGACCGGCCATGAGGCCGCATCACGAGCCAACCAGGAGGGACCACGCCACCATTGAGCATGACAGTGCAGACTACGAGGGAGGCAACCGCGCGATAAAACGTCGGCAGGGTTGTCATTCGATACTACATGACGCCAAATTCCCCTGCTGCTAACAAGACGCTGTATTTCCGCGACACGGTTAGCCACAAATACCTTCCAGCGGGAAGATTGCTGATGTATCCAGTACAACGCTATCGTCGAATCCGAATAAAGATATAATCCGTCAAAATTGTAATCGACGGCATTTAAAACCTTGGACGTTAATTGAGCCAACAATAAACAAGCACAAAGTTCAAGTCTAGGAAGCGTTATCTGTTTCAGCGGAGCGACCCTAGATTTAGCACACAACAAGTTTGATGATATGGCGCCGTTCGAATAGACCGCCCACACATAAATCCAACACGCGTAACCTTTAACCGAAGCGTCGGCGAATCCGTGCAGCTGCAATGAACTAACTGGGTAACTGTTCGAACTCTTAACCGACCTCGTAATCTCAAAATGAGTGTCAGAGACTAATTGGGCGTATAATTCCGACCATTGATTGGCTAGTGACCCGGACAAGGGTTCGTCCCAATCAGTGCCCGCCAACCACAACTGCTGCACGAAATGCTTGCAGCAAAATGTGATGGGAGCAATTAGACCTAGTGGATCATAGATCCCGGCAATGATTGACAACACGCTTCTCTTGTTGAGAACGGTTAGATTGTCATCACCCCTAACGGTGTACAAAAAGTTATCCCCCTCAACATTCCACTGTATGCCCAAGGTACGCACGTTCTGACCCTTGCTGAAGTCACGGGTTACTTGGGCGCGAAGAGTCATAATCTTATGGTGGTTAGAGAACCATTTGTGTAACGAAAAACCATACCTCCTCAACAACTTCTCGATCTCGCATTTCATTTCAGCTAAGCTGTTCGGATCATCCGAACCCGTTATGAGATCGTCTACGTAAAAGTCATTTGCTATGGCCTTAGCAGCGGTAGGGTAGTCGGATTTATTTTCATATGCTATTTGAGCCAGACAACGCGTAGCAAGGAAGGAGGCACTAGCAGTGCCATATGTAACCGTCCTTAACGCGTAATGTCGCAATTCCTTATGCGGTGCATCACGCCAAACAATGCGTTGCAAGTTTGAATCCTTAGGATTAACAATGATCTGGCGATACATCTTTTCAATGTCCGCAATAAGCACGTATCGGTGGGTGCGGAACCGAACCATTATCAAAAATAGATCCTGCTGGATCGTAGGACCGACCATTAAAGTATCGTTAAGGGACAAATTATTGGTGGTTTTAGCGGATGCGTCAAATACCACGCGCAATTTAATGGTTAAGCTAGAGTCTTTGAAGACTGCGTGATGGGGCAGATAAAAGATCTCTGACCTGTCAAGCGACAGATCGTATTCATTAAGCGGCGACATGTGGCCAAGTCTTAAGTAGTCATTCATGAACTCACTATAATCCTTGTAAAGGGTAGGGTTCTGCTTGAATTTGAATTCTAACGATTGGAATCTTCGTATTGCTCCGCGGAGAGAATCTCCCAAATAAGATTTATCAGATCTGCGGGGCAGGGCTACCACGAATCTCCCGTCGCGATTGCGGCTAGTGTTTTATACGAAATGCCTTTCACACGGTGAGTCCTCAGATCGGGCTTCGCGACTAGAGATCTCCTCCAACTTCCAAAATTCCTTTAGTTGCGAGGAAACCTGATTATCATCCTTACAGACCATAAATGAAGAAACCGTTTTAGTCATATCGACGTTGAATGGTAAGTCACCGGCCAAAATAAATCCTAACTTGGTTTCCTGAATTATAGGAAAGTGTGGTCCGCGCGTATATTTCACAGGTTAAATTAATTGTAGAAAATATTGAGCGCCGATTAATATATCGACTTGCGATGAGCAATGTAGGTGAGGATCCGCCAAGAATATGCGCTTGGGTAAATTTAAAGAGGTAAGATTGAACGACTCCGCCGGTAAATTATTAGTTATACTGGGTAATACGGCACAATGTACGTTTAACGTGAAGGGTTTATAGCGTGAATGTAGCCTTACGTTAGTACTGAAGTCAGCCTGGGAAAGCGAGTTGTTTATACCCGTGATGGGCAATTGCGATTTAACTAATTGGAGGCCCAACCTGCGGGCGAAATCCATTGTGCAAAAGTTCGCTTGAGAACCGGAATCCAGTAATATCCTAACGGGAAATTTTTTGCCGACCTTATTGTATGTCATACTGACGGCGGTAGATAACAATACCGATTTATTGGTCTGTGATTTCAGTGAGCACTGGTTGTTAACAGAAGTTACGTCCCTGTTGGGGACATGAATCGTGGTGTGGTGACGCCTAGAACATTTTTTACATGAGAATTTGGAGGGACATTTTGAACCCTCGTGTCCCGAACGGAGACAGTTTAAGCAAAGTTTGTTTTTTAGTAATGCATTTTTTCTATCAGGGATAGACAGCGATATAAATTGTGGGCAATCGCTAAGTCTATGTCCACCGTTACATAGCCTGCATAAATTATTTCTAATATGTGAGTGGAATGCGCCCTTTGGAGTGCTTATCTGTTTAACTGCTTTGCGATAAGGAGACTTATCGCTTTTGTTCAACCTGCTCGTTGGGCTAGTCGCGTTATCGATATTTTGCAGTAGTTTCCTACGTGAATTTAAAAAATTTATAAAATTATTAAAATCAGGGAGTTTATGCTCCGATAAACTCTCTTTCCACAAACGTAAAGTATAACTGTCAAGTTTTTTGGCTAGATAATTTACGACAATAATTTCAAACGTGTTGACTGGCAGTTTGAGATTATTTAAAGCGTTTATATTTGCAGAGATTTGATCAATAAATTGCGATATGCTACCTTGGGATTCCTGCTGAACTAATGGTACGTCTAGGACATTCCACACGTGGTGAGCGGAGACAATCAGCTTACTATCATATCTATTCCTCAACAGATCGATAGCCACCGCGTAATTCTCATGTGTTATGGGTAATGATTTTATTACGTTAAGCGCCTCGCCATGTAATGACGAGTGCAAATAATGAAGCTTCTGTATATCTGTCAGGTCTGTTCTGACATGAATTAGTTCCATAAAAATATGGTAATAATGTTGCCATTCCACAATACTACCCTCGAACCGTGGTAATTTTATTGGTTCCAATTGAATGGGGGTTGTTTTAGGCTGTTTACCATCAGTATTAATTAGTGGTTTTTGGTTCAAGTGCTCAGATTGCTCCAACAAGTGTTGCAATTTACATTCTACAGCACAGAGATCGTCCTCCGTTTGCACTCTATCACTTGTTGACGCAACGTCTGCTTCCTCAGCCTCGATTTGTGACTGTATCTCGTCATATTTGGTGGATAATTCCATCAAATGACGCAGTTTTATTTTGAGCGCATGAGGATCGCTGTTTAACAAATCAAAATTATCCGCGAAGGTATTTATTCGGGATATTGAGGCCTTAATTGTACCTCGTTTTTTTATCAGAGCCCTTACATCGGCCATTATTACAGTTTGAGATAAAAAAGGGAAAGATATTTAGAAACAATTGAGCATCGAGCATGTGAACCACAAACTTAATTTTGAATGAGTTTAAATACGTTTGGTAGCTAGCGATCGTTGGTTTGAACATAAACTTACTCTCTCTAACTAATCAAACTCGTTGGCAGTTAAATTATTGAAATTATAAATCTAAATGATTACAAAGTATAGCTTTATCTTTAAAGTTCTGACTGATAATGAGCTGCCAACCATTTATTAATTTATATTGTGTAATAAGTTATTTGTTTATATAAATATGTCAAAAAATACACACTGAGTGAAATATTATTAAAAAGAAATCAAATATAGGTAAAGTTTATAGTCACGTGGCCGTCGATCCATTCGTGATGAAGCTGGCTTCGATCCCGTTTGGAGCTGCTACACCTCCTGTCTCTGCCGGTCAGCCGTTGCCTCATGTTGTACCCTCCATCAATTAAAGCTGTGGAATCTCGAAAATGTTGTCCTGTTTCGTCCCGTCGTCTCTGGTCTACTGCTTGGCTGAATCTTGTCGAGATGACTGCGACGTGATTCACGATAATGGTGTCGCTCAGGACGAAAATGATGCCCGTCTGTCGTGACTAACTTCAGATTGGTTTTCCAGAAATGATGTATATAAATAAATGCTGTCGCCTGTGTACTCAGGTATGAGAAATCTGTGCCGTTGGGACCAAAAATGATGTAGTTTGTTTTGGCCTGAAAATATGAAATCCTGCCTGGTTGGACCAAAAATGATGTCGTTTTTGGCCTGAAATGTGAAATCCGGTCCGGTGGGACCAAAAATGTTGCGGTTTGGAAGCTCTTGAAGAATCGCGAGTTATTCCAAAGACGCTAATAAGGAAGGCTGGATTGTTTGTTAGAAAGAAGTGGACTGTATTTAAGATATTGAACATGCGTTTATTGAATAATTTGGTTTGTTAGTTACGATCGGCACGTGCGGAAGCATTTGAGGCGATAATGCCCGAGATTAATTTTGAATGAAATCGTGGTCCATTGTAGATGGACGCAGTTAGACGATTAAAGTGAAATGTTATAAGTGCATGCTGAACAATAGCCAAAAGCCGCGGCTGTAAGAGAAGTGTTTAACGAGAGTTGCGCTCGGAGTCGTGTTATAAACTGAACTAAAACTGGCTTGCAGTCGGGTAGGCTGGCCGGTTGCAAGGTTTGATAGACGCGTGACGTCATCCGCGCGTGCCGTGCAATGTTAGTAGACTGCTTACAGCTGATAAACCAGTACAAAGTCTAAACACCCGGCCTATTCTGAACCATACACATCCACGACGAAATGAGACAAGAGACAAGCAACAATACTAAACACACCTAACATCAAACAGCAACTCGACACACATGCCGTACCAACACATAATTCACAACAACCAACTAACAATCAACTACAAGTCCTAATTCGGGAATGAAAAACACTTAGACATCAACCGGACACAAGTCGGTTCCGGTACCGATTTCCGATCGGGCCATATCGCATCCCGTCAATATAACACGCTAAACTCCGACCCCGGATCAACATTCCATATTCCAGACCACGCCTGCGACTCCCCGGCCGTACAAGCTATCAAAAAAAATTTTTTTTTTTTAAACACCGTTAACCGCCTCCGTGGTGCGACCCGACTCACAAATTAAACAACTTATAACTAACCTACACGGACATATATCAAAAACTATGTCACAACAATCGCATTACTATTTCCGAGTCTGCAAGCCCCGTCACACACCAGGACCCAAGGGGTCAAGCCTAGAATGAACCACGCTCTGAGCTACCATTTGTAACCCCTCTTTCCTTTTTTTTTTTATGAGTATGAACAACTTATTTTATTTTAATTTTTTTTTTAAAGAGAAGTCACAAGTTAATTAGGACTAGGCCGGAGCCTAGAGAAGCAAAAATTATGCCGGGTCCAGTATGGCGGGACTTGCAATGAACTCCACGTAATGTAACAATAACAGATTTATTATATTCCTAGAATTCATACATGTGTACCTCATAACAAATGTATATAAATGTGCACCAGGTAACGTATATACATATATATAAAAAAATAAAAAAATGGAACATCATAACAAGTATATATAAAATCAAGTGTACATCAGAACAAGTGTGCACACAGCTTCTCGAGATCTTCATAAGTCCGCGGTCGCTCAGCAAAAGTTAAACGCGATCTCTCCTGGGGAGTAACCCCTTCGAAGATCCACTGTACTACTTCATTCTCAGGCAGTCCCAACCCTAAAATCCGGACCGCATCACGGATGCTCTGTACGAACTTCGCAAAATTCTCCCCGTGTGCTTGTACCCGATAGCAATGCTTTTGTTGCAGCTGCTGTCGCAACAGGCCAGGCACGCACGCGTCCAACACCCCCCGATGGAAAGACGCCACACTGCAGCCATCTCGTATAGTTCGCGCGACCCGCTCAGCCACGGACCCCCGACAATAGGGATACACGAGTTCAAGTAGAGTGCTATCCGACATCCCCGGGAAGTCGGACAGCTGAAACAAAATTCGAAAAAAGATCATCAACTGGTCCACGTCCAGTCCGTCTACCACCGGAAGCTCCTGAATAATTGAAGACAGGGGGTTATGTAAGTTATTATAAGAGACGCGCGATCCTCCCGAAAGCGTCGGCAAGGGGGACGCAGGGTTCGACGTCTGCGCCATGTCCATTTCAGGAGGCTGGGGAGAGCTCACGGAAGGCGGAGACTTCGCGGGCTCGAAGTTCCGTAATGCTTTCGCCACCTGTTCCGCAATCAGCTTCAGCGTGTCGCTGACTTCAGCGATTGTAGTTTGTAAGGACAAATTCTCCAGTCGATGTTGCAGGTGTTCCGCTCGCTGACGCACTCTCTGTCTTGCCCTGAGGTTGAAAGGGGCCGACTCCAAATCCTCCATCACCTCCGCAACTCTCCCCACTTCTCCTGGCACAACTCGAGCTCGGCCGTCACATCCGTGACCTTTACAAGCGACATCGTCCCTCCGGACGCAAGTGCGTCTCTTAACTGCTTCCTCAAAGATGCAACATCCCCTTGGGGCCTCCCCCCCCCGGGACTTAATCTCGAACTCCAACTCGTGCTTAAGAAATAAAACGGGATTTATAACACTCATGCCGCCAATACTCTAAACACTTATCCTACAAACCACAAACAACATCAAAACGAAAATCACTAAACCAGGAAAACCTTGAGTACTGTTCTTCCATCAAGAAGACCCCCGGGTTCTCTAGCGCTGCGGAAACCCGGCCTATTCTGAACCATACACATCCACGACGAAAGGAGACAAGAGACAAGCAACAATACTAAACACACCTAACATCAAACAGCAACTCGACACACATGCCGTACCAACACATAATTCACAACAACCAACTAACAATCAACTACAAGTCCTAATTCGGGAATGAAAAACACTTAGACATCAACTGGACACAAGTCGGTTCCGGTACCGATTTCCGATCGGGCCATACCGCATCCCGTCAATATAACACGCTAAACTCCGACCCCGGATCAACATTCCATATTCCAGACCACGCCTGCGACTCCCCGGCCGTACAAGCTATCAAAAAATTTTTTTTTTTTAAACACCGTTAACCGCCTCCGTGGTGCGACCCGACTCACAAATTAAACAACTTATAACTAACCTACACGGACATATATCAAAAACTATGTCACAACAATCGCATTACTATTTCCGAGTCTGCAAGCCCCGTCACACACCAGGACCCAAGGGTTCAAGCCTAGAATGAACCACGCTCTGAGCTACCATTTGTAACCCCTCTTTCCTTTTTTTTTTTTATGAGTATGAACAACTTATTTTATTTTAATTTTTTTTTGAAAGAGAAGTCACAAGTTAATTAGGACTAGGCCGGAGGCTAGAGAAGCAAAAATTATGCCGGGTCCAGTATGGCGGGACTTGCAATAAACTCCACGTAATGTAACAATAACAGATTTATTATATTCCTAGAATTCATACATGTGTACCTCATAACAAATGTATATAAATGTGCACCAGGTAACGTATATACATATATATAAAAAAAAAAAAAAATGGAACATCATAACAAGTATATATAAAATCAAGTGTACATCAGAACAAGTGTGTATAAATGTGTACAAGGTAAACCTAGATACATATATAAAATATAAAATGGAACATCATAACAAGTATATATAAAATCAAGTGTACATCAGAACAAGTGTGTATAAATGTGTACAAGGTAAAACTAGATACATATATAAAATATAAAATGGAACATCATAACAAGTATATATAAAATCAAGTGTACATCAGAACAAGTGTGTATAAATGTGTACAAGGTGAACCTATATGCCTATATAAAATATAAAATGGTACATCATAACAAGTGTATACATCTGCTTACAAGGTAACTATACATGTATATATATTTATGAAATTCTTCCCCATCTTGTGTCTAGCTAGACATGAACAACATAACACACACAGAAACCTAAGGCACACAAACTCACAATTACATAATTCGAACACAACTGCCCCTGGACTGCACCCGGCCAGCAGGCCATGTAATTACAAACTTATAACCCAGCAGTGATAAAATATTTGCCAATCAACAACCCGTTTTGTAGTATTACATAAACGCCACCCCAGAAAGATGATACTAATTCTTAACGCATGAGTAAAACCGGACCGCCCATTTGTCTAGCGTTCCACAGATCATTGAACCCTCATGAGTGTATGAACCTTGCGTTCCGTTCACAGTATTAGATAGAAATTGACAGAACCACATCACCTGGTTTCAAACAGTGATGATAGAATTCTAAACGGTTATTTTACTTTACAAATTCCGAACGAATCAAAAATCCTTATGTACTTTAACAAACAGAATTAATCGCTTGAGGCTTCATAATCTCAGAAAATTTTGACAATATATGATTTACCAAAAAAAAATGATGAATACATGTTTTATAGGCAAAAGGTTAAACAGCAAATACTATAAGTGGAAGTCAATCCATATGTGTTTGTCAGTTAAGAAAACAATCAGCATAGCCCTTGTGCAAGGGGCAAACTCAACTAATATATTTCCAGAAAAATAATAAATTATTTCTATTAACCCAGAATGGCTTTGCACATATAGTTAAAATAAAAAAAATACAATAAGGTGTGGGTGCTCTAGCCGCTGTGGGAGCGCGCCGGCATGTAGTTGACAAAATTTGACCGGCCTCCAACCTGTCTGAGGTTGCACCAGCATGAGTCAGAGAAAAACTAAGTGCCCTTTTGTAACCCCAGAAAACGTCCCCAAAAAAAACCCAGAAAAACCCCCAGCCCTTAAATGTGAAACCCATAGTCAAATTAAAATTTATTCATCTCTGTTCCAGCCGGAACAGAAACTAACCTGTTCAACAAATACAGTAAAAACTAACATGAGAATGGTCAGCAACCTGTACAATATGCAAAAGTGAAAATATCTCTGGCACGCTCCCGCAGTGCATCACCCACTTACAGGCAGTGCACTTAGCGTTATGTAATACAATTATAAAAAAAAGAGTGTACTTGAATTTAACCAGTAAAGTTCTGAGTCATGAACAGCGGCTTCCCAATCCAGCAGAAAGTCTGCACACGTGGGCCCATAGATGTAATGATAATTGGTAAGAAAATAATAGAGTGCATATCACCTCATCACAGCTGGGAAGTGCAGCATTGAGAACGAGTCACCATCTCCCTCGTCCGACAGGATCTTGTTCATGGTTCACGGCTTAGGCAGGTGTACAGCCATCAGCAAGCCAGGAATCCGGCTTAGTTCGAGAACCCTATTCATTCAAATAAATTAGAGAACAGTCTATTAAAAATTTACAACCGAGTTAAGGTAATTAACCTCTTAACGGGCCGCCAACTAACTCTCAAAAAAGGCACAATATTTATTAATAAAGTTTTGCAACCAGCTGGAAGAGCAGAGAAATCAGCCATGGCATAAATAATTTGAATAATGAACAGACCCTATTTAATGTGGTTTAAAATAAAGTGATCAGCACTCGGTCAACATGCTTCGACATAAATTTACAGGTTAAAAGGCCACGTGGTGAGCGTTAATCATTATTTGACCCAAAAAATTTAACTGCAAGGCACTCACAGCATAAAGAATGCTTTAATACCAATAAAATTTCATCCAGGGAAGTTTTCACAAATAATTCTCCACTGTTAAGTTAATTGACAACTCTCCGACAGTTCACTGCATGCGCAGACACAGTTCATGACCTGACTACGCACTAAGTTTTAGTCCTTAATATTTTAATGTTGTACACTTTTATCATTACAGTGATCTTGCAACTTCTCACACTATCACAGTAATAATAATAAAAAAAGATAAAGGGCTATATACTGAGCATTAAGATAATCACTGAGTACTAAGTTCTCTCTTAATATAAAACTTGTCGGACCGAACACACATAACTACGTATTTTATACGTTGCATATTGTTATTAATTATCCAAACATGTATAATTACTTATAAAGACAAATCAATAAAATACTTACCGGGAGCCGATTTACGCTTTACCAAGCCATGCAGACGGATACAAACTACGTCGTAAAGGTCGGAGAGGGAGTCGGAACGTTGTCTCTTACAGCCGAGCAGTGAATGAGAAATCTGCAATCAGCAGATTACAGCGAACGTTCGCCGTCGATTGCGCGCGCAACTCTACTGCAAGGAACAAAGGTCGCGCGCCCTTGCTCACTTTCACAATTAATTAGAAATATTTCTAAAGCTTATTGAAAGGCCGGTATGACACCGGCACACCCCCACCCCGAAAGGGCAACCCGGTTGCCCCACTCAAAAACTCGGGAAAGTACCCTGCAGTGTACCCCCATCTTAAAAACTCCGGTGGACATCGTGGGTACGGTGGCCCGGCGGCACTTGCTCCCAGGAGAACAGAGGCTCAGAAGGGAAGACGAAAGAGCGGAAAGAAGACATGTAGAGTGTAAGTGTGCGGTTGCTGCACGCTGACCTGATCAGGGCCAGCCCACAGCAAAGAGGGACAGAGAAGAAAGACAAAAGAAAAGTTCGGGAGCTCCCTGAGTTCCGACCTCCTGAGGCTTGTCCACCCAAGCCAGAATACGTTAGCCACCTAAACAGGGCATCTGCCCCATATACCTACGGGGTAATTCTGTAATACTACCCCCCCCCATTTTACACAATACCCTTACTGCGCGGGCCAAGGGGAAAAGGGGCGATGATAGTCACCCTGATGCGGTGGTCCCCACTGGGGACCTGACGGAAAACCATGTCAACTGTGATTATGGCACCTTTTCGACATATATATACGAGTTTTACAAGTGTGCTCCAAGGGCATGCCTGGAACAGCAGGGGGGTCGAGGATCACAACAGACCCCGGCCCCCTACTGCTCCACCTCTCTCGCTAACTCCTTTTTTTTTGCTTTTTCTAGGTTTTTTTTCTCTAGGTAAGGTTAGGAACATCGGAAGGTGGATGGTCAAGGATGATTAAACGGTCATAGGCTAGGACTGAAGGTAAGGACCTGGCTCCCTCCGGACATAAGGACAATTGGAGAAAGCCAAGGCTCGCGCAGGCAGGGGCGCATCCCTGAAGAAGACGAACCCCACTGGGACTGTGGGAAACATCTACCCGCTACCATATTATTCTCAATACCGCCCCCGGAGCACACCCTCTCAAAACCGACAACATCCCCCACCCGCACAGAGACCGCCATCATTTCCCCCCCCTTTTACAGCCCGTTCACCCTTTGCGAAATAATTTCAATTTGGAAATGTGTGTGGTAATCTCCTTAGGATTACCACCTTGTTCTTCTAATCGCGCCGTCACCGGAGACGTAAACCCGAGGATACGGTATGGTCCCGACCAACGATAGCACAATTTAGCGGCTCTTTTGTCCGCGGCCGAGCTGATCGGATGGCTTTGGCAGTAGACCCAGTCGCCGGTCTGAAAGGGGTTCGGAATTCGCCCCTGATTATATCGTCGACGGACCCGCTCGTGCGCTCGCAGCAAATTCCTCCGAGCCTCCCTCCATCTCTCCGCAGTTCCATTATCGGGCTCCCGTGGTAGAAGATCATCAATATTCCACAAGTTAGTCAACGGGAGTGCGGGCCAGAATCCAAACATGATTTCAAAAGGCACGGCCTTATGACTGTCATGCAGGGCCGTGTTAAAAGCTAGCTGCAACCACTTCAAGTTCTGGTCCCAGGTAGTCTGTTGCTCCGCGTGATAAACAATAAGTGCGGACCGGAGATTCCTATTGAACCTCTCCGCATGAGACGGCTGTGGGTAATACGGGGAAGTGGTTACATGCTTGATACCGCTTGCGAAACACATCCGCCGGAACTCACTCGAAATGAACTGTGGCCCATTGTCGGAGACAATGATGGTCGGAAGACCGAAATGCTGAAAAACATGGTTCTGAAGCGCGCTTATGGTCAAACGAGCTGTTGCCTGCCGTAAGGGCAGTAGCCAGGCAAACTTCGAAAAAGCATCCACACAGACAAGTAGGTAAGCGTTACCTGACTTGCTACGCGGGAAGGGTCCCACGTAGTCGATGAATAGCTTCTCCATCGGTCTGCTCGCCACGTCTGATGACAACAACCCCAACTTAGTGTTTTGAGCAGGCTTGCTTAAGCCACACAGATGACATGCCTTCGCTCGCGTCGCAATGTCCCTATCCATGCCCTTCCAGATGAAGTTCTTCCTAATACTGGAAATGGTCTTCGAAATCCCCTTGTGGCCACCTACTGGGGAATTGTGGTAATAACTGAAGACCATGGGCACTAACTTGCTAGGCAGCACGATCTTCGGGTCACGTCCCTTTCTTTCTCGACAACACAGGACGCCCTTGGACAAGAAGTATGGGGCCTGCTCGTTACCCTCTTTTATTTTCTGGATGACAGGACCCAGCTCTTCATCATTCAACTGATGGGGTAACACATCAGTGAAGGCTAACGGAAAGTCCAGTAGAACAGAACAGGGTTGCTCAGATTGGACTTCACTGGGTTGGGAAAACATGCGTGACAAAGCATCTGCAACCACATTTTGAGTTCCCCTAATGTGTTGCACCTTGAACTTGAAGGATGAGATTTTAACCACCCATCTACCAATTTTACCCAGTTGCCGGGGGTGAGCAAGAAGCCAAGAGAGAGCCTGATTGTCGGTCTCGAGCAGGAACTCAGCGTGTTCCAGAAAACGCCTGAACTTATCTAGAGCGTATACCACTGCTAAACACTCTAGCTCATATACTGATGACTTTCTTTCTTGCTGGGTCAATGTTCGTGAAATAAAGGCCACAGGCTGCCTAGCACCATCAACGACTTGGGACAGAACCGCCCCGAGCGCCACCGAACTCGCGTCCGTCTGTAAGATGAACTGTTGAGAAAAATCCGGCATCCGGAGCACCGGCGGGGAAATAATAGCTTCCTTTAGCGTTTCAAAAGCCTTCTGCTGGCTTTCGCCCCATACAAACTTAGCCCCCTTCTTTCTCAATTCATTCAGGGGTGCAGCTATCTCCGCTGCATTGGGGATAAACCGCCGATAAGAGTTAACCATCCCCACGAACCGGGCGATGCCTTTGGCATCCCTTGGCGGGGGAAAATCCCGGATACCCTGGGTCCTTTCAGGGTCCACTGTAACGCCTTGGTGCGAGACCAAATGCCCCAGGAAAGAGATGCTCTCCTGGGCGATTCGCACTTTCTCCGGATTGACCGTGAGGCCCGCGCTTCTCAACCTACTCATCACCTCCCTGAGATGGCACAGATGTTCATCATAGGTTTTGCTGTAGACCAGCAAGTCATCTAAATAGTTGAAAATAAACTTAATTTTCACATCTTGAAACACTAGGTCCAGCAGACGCGTGAGCGTGTGGGCGCCCACCGCCAGACCCATGGGAACCCGTGTATACTGATATAAATTCCACGGGACACAAAACGCCGTGTACGGTCTACTTTCCTTGGATAAGGGAATCTGGTGATATGCCGCGTTGAGATCAATCACGGTGAAGTACTTGGCCTCACTAAACCAATCAAAAGCTGAGTGGAGATCCGTAAGGGGAACCGAATCCACCTCAATATTAGCATTTAACTTCCGGTAATCGATTACCATACGGTGCTTACCCCCAGGCTTGGGTACCAGGAACGCTGGACTGGCATAGCTGGAATTGGAAGGTTCAATTACCCCTTGCTCTAAGAGCTCTTGAACCTTCTCCCTCAGAACGGCCATTTTCGGAGGGGCGAACTTATATGGGTGCGACCTCACTATCTTAGTGTCTGTTAAACGAATTTTATATTCTAATAATTGTGTGAGTCCCAACTTAGGAGTTAAGACAGAGGGAAATTCCTCACACAACCGGTCTAAAGCTCTCTGCTGGGCGGGAGTGAGATGATCTCGTGCAGAATCGGGACAAGCAACCTCTTGGATACCTCCCTTAGCTCCCTGGTATCCAAGAAATGGAATAACAACACCCCGATTAAATTTAAAATAGCACTGGTGCCCATGGATGTCCAACACGAGACCACTTTTAGCGATGAAATCGGCACCCACAATACAGTCAACTCCCAGAGCCGGAGAAACCAGAAAAGGCCACACCCAAGAAAAGCCATCAATCTTGAACTTGAAGGAAACCACCCGGGAGATGGGCAGAATTTCCCTAGAAGCAGTCCAGCATACCACAGACGACTGACTCGACCCTTTTATTAAGCCCTGTTTCTCAAGGTCCGCACATACTCGAGATGAGATGATGGATCGGGCTGACCCGGAGTCAACTAGCGCTCTGAGTTGACCCTCCTTTACCTCGAGCGACAGGAAGGGGCATACAGAAGCCTTTTGCGGGACGGTAGTAAGGACCTTGATATTAGAAGAGTCTGGACCTATCCTCCGCCTGGAGGCACTGGAATTCTGAAAAGTCTTGTAACGAGGGGAAGACAACCTCCGATTTGTGTCCCCCTCTGATAATTTAGTTTTTTGGATACGGGACCCTCGGGGGAAGCGCCGGACGCATACCACCCTCCGGACAATCGCGGGCAACATGCCCCTGTCTACGACAGCGAAAGCACACAACACCTCTCACTGGTCCGCTTCGATCACCATTATTTCTCTCCGGCCGTGGTTGGGACTGAACGACCCGTCGTTCTACCACTCGGGGTTCGCCAAGACTGGCCCTTACTGGCCCACGGGATTCATCTATCGATTGTATAGCACGAGATAACGCACACAGCTTCTCGAGATCTTCATAAGTCCGCGGTCGCTCAGCAAAAGTTAAACGCGATCTCTCCTGGGGAGTAACCCCTTCGAAGATCCACTGTACTACTTCATTCTCAGGCAGTCCCAACCCTAAAATCCGGACCGCATCACGGATGCTCTGTACGAACTTCGCAAAATTCTCCCCGTGTGCTTGTACCCGATAGCAATGCTTTTGTTGCAGCTGCTGTCGCAACAAGCCAGGCACGCACGCGTCCAACACCCCCCGATGGAAAGACGCCACACTGCCGCCATCTCGTATAGTTCGCGCGACCCGCTCAGCCACGGACCCCCGACAATAGGGATACACGAGTTCAAGTAGAGTGCTATCCGACATCCCCGGGAAGTCGGACAACTGAAACAAAATTCGAAAAAAGATCGTCAACTGGTCCACGTCCAGTCCGTCTACCACCGGAAGCTCCTGAATAATTGAGGACAGGGGGTTATGTAAGTTATTATAAGAGACGCGCGATCCTCCCGAAAGCGTCGGCAAGGGGGACGCAGGGTTCGACGTCTGCGCCATGTCCATTTCAGGAGGCTGGGGAGAGCTCACGGAAGGCGGAGACTTCGCGGGCTCGAAGTTCCGTAATGCTTTCGCCACCTGTTCCGCAATCAGCTTCAGCGTGTCGCTGACTTCAGCGATTGTAGTTTGTAAGGACAAATTCTCCAGTCGATGTTGCAGGTGTTCCGCTCGCTGACGCACTCTCTGTCTTGCCCTGAGGTTGGAAGGGGCCGACTCCAAATCCTCCATCACCTCCCGCAAATCTCCCCACTTCTCCTGGCACAACTCGAGCTCGGCCGTCACATCCGTGACCTTTACAAGCGACATCGTCCCTCCGGACGCAAGTGCGTCTCTTAACTGCTTCCTCAAAGATGCAACATCCCCTTGGGGCCTCCCCCCCGGGACTTAATCTCGAACTCCAACTCGTGCTTAAGAAATAAATCGGGATTTATAACACTCATGCCGCCAATACTCTAATCACTTATCCTACAAACCACAAACTACATCAAAACGAAAATCACTAAACCAGGAAAACCTTGAGTACTGTTCTTCCATCAAGAAGACCCCCGGGTTCTCTAGCGCTGCGGAAACCCGGCCTATTCTGAACCATACACATCCACGACGAAAGGAGACAAGAGACAAGCGACAATACTAAACACACCTAACATCAAACAGCAACTCGACACACATGCCGTACCAACACATAATTCACAACAACCAACTAACAATCAACTACAAGTCCTAATTCGGGAATGAAAAACACTTAGACATCAACCGGACACAAGTCGGTTCCGGTACCGATTTCCGATCGGGCCATACCGCATCCCGTCAATATAACACGCTAAACTCCGACCCCGGATCAACATTCCATATTCCAGACCACGCCTGCGACTCCCCGGCCGTACAAGCTATCAAAAAATTTTTTTTTTTTAAACACCGTTAACCGCCTCCGTGGTGCGACCCGACTCACAAATTAAACAACTTATAACTAACCTACACGGAAAATATATCAAAAACTATGTCATAACAATCGCATTACTATTTCCGAGTCTGCAAGCCCCGTCACACACCAGGACCCAAGGGTTCAAGCCTAGAATGAACCACGCTCTGAGCTACCATTTGTAACCCCTCTTTCCTTTTTTTTTTTATGAGTATGAACAACTTATTTTATTTTAATTTTTTTTTGAAAGAGAAGTCACAAGTTAATTAGGACTAGGCCGGAGCCTAGAGAAGAAAAATTATGCCGGGTCCAGTATGGCGGGACTTGCAATGAACTCCACGTAATGTAACAATAACAGATTTATTATATTCCTAGAATTCATACATGTGTACCTCATAACAAATGTATATAAATGTGCACCAGGTAACGTATATACATATATATAAAAAATTAAAAAAATGGAACATCATAACAAGTATATATAAAATCAAGTGTACATCAGAACAAGTGTGTATAAATGTGTACAAGGTAAACCTAGATACATATATAAAATATAAAATGGAACATCATAACAAGTATATATAAAATCAAGTGTACATCAGAACAAGTGTGTATAAATGTGTACAAGGTGAACCTATATGCCTATATAAAATATAAAATGGTACATCATAACAAGTGTATACATCTGCTTACAAGGTAACTATACATGTATATATATTTATGAAATTCTTCCCCATCTTGTGTCTAGCTAGACATGAACAACATAACACACACAGAAACCTAAGTCACACAAACTCACAATTACATAATTCAAACACAACTGCCCCTGGACTGCACCCGGCCAGCAGGCCATGTAATTACAAACTTATAACCCAGCAGTGATAAAATATTTGCCAATCAACAACCCGTTTTGTAGAATTACATAAACGCCACCCCAGAAAGATGATACTAATTCTTAACGCATGAATAAAACCGGACCGCCCATTTGTCTAGCGTTCCACTGATCAATGACCCCTCATGAGTGTATGAACCTTGCGTTCCGTTCACAGTATTAGATAGAAATTGACAGAACCACATCACCTGGTTTCAAACAGTGATGATAGAATTCTAAACGGTTATTTTACTTTACAAATTCCGAACGAATCAAAAATCCTTATGTACTTTAACAAACAGAATTAATCGCTTGAGGCTTTATAATCTCAGAAAATTTTGACAATATATGATTTACCAAAAAAAAATGATGAATACATGTTTTATAGGCAAAAGGTTAAACAGCAAATACTATAAGTGGAAGTCAATCCATATGTGTTTGTCAGTTAAGAAAACAATCAGCATAGCCCTTGTGCAAGGGGCAAACTCAACTAATATATTTCCAGGAAAATAATAAATTATTTCTATTAACCCACAATGGCTTTGCACATATAGTTAAAATAAAAAAAATACAATAAGGTGTGGGTGCTCTAGCCGCTGTGGGAGCGCGCCGGCATGTAGTTGACAAAATTTGACCGGCCTCCAACCTGTCTGAGGTTGCACCAGCATGAGTCAGAGAAAAACTAAGTGCCCTTTTGTAACCCCAGAAAACGTCCCCAAAAAAAACCCAGAAAAACCCCCCAGCCCTTAAATGTGAAACCCATAGTCAAATTAAAATTTATTCATCTCTGTTCCAGCCGGAACAGAAACTAACCTGTTCAACAAATACAGTAAAAACTAACATGAGAATGGTCAGCAACCTGTACAATATGCAAAAGTGAAAATATCTCTGGCACGCTCCCGCAGTGCATCACCCACTTACAGGCAGTGCACTTAGCGTTATGTAATACAATTATAAAAAAAGAGTGTACTTGAATTTAACCAGTAAAGTTCTGAGTCATGAACAGCGGCTTCCCAATCCAGCAGAAAGTCTGCACACGTAGGCCCATAGATGTAATGATAATTGGTAAGAAAATAATAGAGTGCATATCACCTCATCACAGCTGGGAAGTGCAGCATTGAGAACGAGTCACCATCTCCCTCGTCCGACAGGATCTTGTTCATGGTTCACGGCTTAGGCAGGTGTACAGCCATCAGCAAGCCAGGAATCCGGCTTAGTTCGAGAACCCTATTCATTCAAATAAATTAGAGAACAGTCTATTAAAAATGTACACCCGAGTTAAGGTAATTAACCTCTTAACGGGCCGCCAACTAACTCTCAAAAAAGGCACAATATTTATTAATAAAGTTTTGCAACCAGCTGGAAGAGCAGAGAAATCAGCCATGGCATAAATAATTTGAATAATGAACAGACCCTATTTAATGTGGTTTAAAATAAAGTGAACAGCACTCGGTCAACATGCTTCGACATAAATTTACAGGTTAAAAGGCCACGTGGTGAGCGTTAATCATTATTTGATCCAAAAAATTTAACTGCAAGGCACTCACAGCATAAAGAATGCTTTAATACCAATAAAATTTCATCCAGGGAAGTTTTCACAAATAATTCTCCACTGTTAAGTTAATTGACAACTCTCCGACAGTTCACTGCATGCGCAGACACAGTTCATGACCTGACTACGCACTAAGTTTTAGTCCTTAATATTTTAATGTTGTACACTTTTATCATTACAGTGATCTTGCAACTTCTCACACTATCACAGTAATAATAATAAAAAAAATAAAGGGCTATATACTGAGCATTAAGTTAATCACTGAGTACTAAGTTCTCTCTTAATATAAAACTTGTCGGGCCGAACACACATAACTACGTATTTTATACGTTGCATATTGTTATTAATTATCCAAACATGTATAATTACTTATAAAGACAAATCAATAAAATACTTACCGGGAGCCGATTTACGCTTTACCAAGCCATGCAGACGGATACAAACTACGTCGTAAAGGTCGGAGAGGGAGTCGGAACGTTGTCTCTTACAGCCGAGCAGTGAATGAGAAATCTGCAATCAGCAGATTACAGCGAACGTTCGCCGTCGATTGCGCGCGCAACTCTACTGCAAGGAACAAAGGTCGCGCGCCCTGGCTCACTTTCACAATTAATTAGAAATATTTCTAAAGCTTATTGAAAGGCCGGTATGACACCGGCACACCCCCACCCCGAAAGGGCAACCCGGTTGCCCCACTCAAAAACTCGGGAAAGTACCCTGCAGTGTACCCCCATCTTAAAAACTCCGGTGGACATCGTGGGTACGGTGGCCCGGCGGCACTTGCTCCCAGGAGAACAGAGGCTCAGAAGGGAAGACGAAAGAGCGGAAAGAAGACATGTAGAGTGTAAGTGTGCGGTTGCTGCACGCTGACCTGATCAGGGCCAGCCCACAGCAAAGAGGGACAGAGAAGAAAGACAAAAGAAAAGTTCGGGAGCTCCCTGAGTTCCGACCTCCTGAGGCTTGTCCACCCAAGCCAGAACACGTTAGCCACCTAAACAGGGCATCTGCCCCATATACCTACGGGGTAATTCTGTAATACTACCCCCCCCCATTTTACACAATACCCTTACTGCGCGGGCCAAGGGGAAAAGGGGCGATGATAGTCACCCTGATGCGGTGGTCCCCACTGGGGACCTGACGGAAAACCATGTCAACTGTGATTATGGCACCTTTTCGACATATATATACGAGTTTTACAAGTGTGCTCCAAGGGCATGCCTGGAACAGCAGGGAGGTCGAGGAGCACAACAGACCCCGGCCCCCTACTGCTCCACCTCTCTCGCTATCTCCTTTTTTTTTGCTTTTTCTAGGTTTTTTTTTCTCTAGTTAAGGTTAGGAACATCGGAAGGTGGATGGTCAAGGATGATTAAACGGTCATAGGCTAGGACTGAAGGTAAGGACCTGGCTCCCTCCGGACATAAGGACAATTGGAGAAAGCCAAGGCTCGCGCAGGCAGGGGCGCATCCGTGAAGTAGACGAACCCCACTGGGACTGTGGGATACATCTACCCGCTACCATATTATTCTCAATACCGCCCCCGGAGCACACCCTCTCAAAACCGACAACATCCCCCACCCGCACAGAGACCGCCATCATTTCCCCCCCCCCTTTTACAGCCCGTTCACCCTTTGCGAAATAATTTCAATTTGGAAATGTGTGTGGTAATCTCCTTAGGATTACCACCTTGTTCTTCTAATCGCGCCGTCACCGGAGACGTAAACCCGAGGATACGGTATGGTCCCGACCAACGATAGCACAATTTAGCGGCTCTTTTGTCCGCGGCCGAGCTGATCGGATGGCTTTGGCAGTAGACCCAGTCGCCGGTCTGAAAGGGGTTCGGAATTCGCCCCTGATTATATCGTCGACGGACCCGCTCGTGCGCTCGCAGCAAATTCCTCCGAGCCTCCCTCCATCTCTCCGCAGTTCCATTATCGGGCTCCCGTGGTAGAAGATCATCAATATTCCACAAGTTAGTCAACGGGAGTGCGAGCCAGAATCCAAACATGATTTCAAAAGGCACGGCCTTATGACTGTCATGCAGGGCCGTGTTAAAAGCTAGCTGCAACCACTTCAAGTTCTGGTCCGAGGTAGTCTGTTGCTCCGCGTGATAGGCAATAAGTGCGGACCGGAGATTCCTATTGAACCTCTCCGCATGAGACGGCTGTGGGTAATACGGGGAAGTGGTTACATGCTTGATACCGCTTGCGAAACACATCCGCCGGAACTCACTCGAAATGAACTGTGGCCCATTGTCGGAGACAATGATGGTCGGAAGACCGAAATGCTGAAAAACATGGTTCTGAAGCGCGCTTATGGTCAAACGAGCTGTTGCCTGCCGTAAGGGCAGTAGCCAGGCAAACTTCGAAAAAGCATCCACACAGACAAGTAGGTAAGCGTTACCTGACTTGCTACGCGGGAAGGGTCCCACGTAGTCGATGAATAGCTTCTCCATCGGTCTGCTCGCCACGTCTGATGACAACAACCCCAACTTAGTGTTTTGAGCAGGCTTGCTTAAGCCACACAGATGACATGCCTTCACTCGCGTCGCAATGTCCCTATCCACGCCCTTCCAGATGAAGTTCTTCCTAATACTGGAAATGGTCTTCGAAATCCCCTTGTGGCCACCTACTGGGGAATTGTGGTAATAACTGAAGACCATGGGCACTAACTTGCTAGGCAGCACGATCTTCGGGTCACGTCCCTTTCTTTCTCGACAACACAGGACGCCCTTGGACAAGAAGTATGGGGCCTGCTCGTTACCCTCTTTTATTTTCTGGATGACAGGACCCAGCTCTTCATCATTCAACTGATGGGGTAACGTATCAGTGAAGGCTAACGGAAAGTCCAGTAGAACAGAACAGGGTTGCTCAGATTGGACTTCACTGGGTTGGGAAAACATGCGTGACAAAGCATCTGCAACCACATTTTGAGTTCCCCTAATGTGTTGCACCTTGAACTTGAAGGATGAGATTTTAACCACCCATCTACCAATTTTACCCAGTTGCCGGGGGTGAGCAAGAAGCCAAGAGAGAGCCTGATTGTCGGTCTCGAGCAGGAACTCAGCGTGTTCCAGAAAACGCCTGAACTTATCTAGAGCGTATACCACTGCTAAACACTCTAGCTCATATACTGATGACTTTCTTTCTTGCTGGGTCAATGTTCGTGAAATAAAGGCCACAGGCTGCCTAGCACCATCAACGACTTGGGACAGAACCGCCCCGAGTGCCACCGAACTCGCGTCCGTCTGTAAGATGAACTGTTGAGAAAAATCCGGCATCCGGAGCACCGGCGGGGAAATAATAGCTTCCTTTAGCGTTTCAAAAGCCTTCTGCTGGCTTTCGCCCCATACAAACTTAGCCCCCTTCTTTCTCAATTCATTAAGGGGTGCAGCTATCTCCGCTGCATTGGGGATAAACCGCCGATAAAAGTTAACCATCCCCACGAACAGGGCGATGCCTTTGGCATCCCTTGGCGGGGAAAATTCCGGATACCCTGGGTCCTTTCAGGGTCCACTGTAACGCCTTGGTGCGAGACCAAATGCCCCAGGAAAGAGATGCTCTCCTGGGCGATTCGCACTTTCTCCGGATTGACCGTGAGGCCCGCGCTTCTCAGCCTACTCATCACCTCCCTGAGATGGCACAGATGTTCATCATAGGTTTTGCTGTAGAGCAGCAAGTCATCTAAATAGTTGAAAATAAACTTAAATTTCACATCTTGAAACACTAGGTCAAGCAGACGCGTGAGCGTTTGGGCGCCCACCGCCAGACCCATGGGAACCCGTGTATACTGATATAAATTCCACGGGACACAAAACGCCGTGTACGGTCTACTTTCCTTGGATAAGGGAATCTGGTGATATGCCGCGTTGAGATCAATCACGGTGAAGTACTTGGCCTCACTAAACCAATCAAAAGCTGAGTGGAGATCCGGAAGGGGAACCGAATCCACCTCAATATTAGCATTTAACTTCCGGTAATCGATTACCATACGGTGCTTACCCCCAGGCTTGGGTACCAGGAACGCTGGACTGGCATAGCTGGAATTGGAAGGTTCAATTACCCCTTGCTCTAAGAGCTCTTGAACCTTCTCCCTCAGAACGGCCATTTTCGGAGGGGCGAACTTATATGGGTGCGACCTCACTATCTTAGTGTCTGTTAAACGAATTTTATATTCTAATAATTGTGTGAGTCCCAACTTAGGAGTTAAGACAGAGGGAAATTCCTCACACAACCGGTCTAAAGCTCTCTGCTGGGCGGGAGTGAGATGATCTCGTGCAGAATCGGGACAAGCAACCTCTTGGATACCTCCCTTAGCTCCCTGGTATCCAAGAAATGGAATAACAACACCCCGATTAAATTTAAAATAGCACTGGTGCCCATGGATGTCCAACACGAGACCACTTTTAGCGATGAAATCGGCACCCACAATACAGTCAACTCCCAGAGCCGGAGAAACCAGAAAAGGCCACACCCAAGAAAAGCCATCAATCTTGAACTTGAAGGAAACCACCCGGGAGATGGGCAGAATTTCCCTAGAAGCAGTCCAGCATACCACAGACGACTGACTAGACCCTTTTATTAAGCCCTGTTTCTCAAGGTCCGCACATACTCGAGATGAGATGATGGATCGGGCTGACCCGGAGTCAACTAGCGCTCTGAGTTGACCCTCCTTTACCTCGAGCGACAGGAAGGGGCATACAGAAGCCTTTTGCGGGACGGTAGTAAGGACCTTGATATTAGAAGAGTCTGGACCTATCCTCCGCCTGGAGGCACTGGAATTCTGAAAAGTCTTGTAACGAGGGGAACACAACCTCCGATTTGTCCCCCCTGATAATTTAGTTTTTTGGATACCGGACCCTCGGGGGAAGCGCCGGACGCATACCACCCTCCGGACAATCGCGGGCAACATGCCCCTGTCTACGACAGCGAAAGCACACAACACCTCTCACTGGTCCGCTTCGATCACCATTATTTCTCTCCGGCCGTGGTTGGGACTGAACGACCCGTCGTTCTACCACTCGGGGTTCCCCAAGACTGGCCCTTACTGGCCCACGGGATTCATCTATCTATTGTATAGCACGAGATAACGCACACAGCTTCTCGAGATCTTCATAAGTCCGCGGTCGCTCAGCAAAAGTTAAACGCGATCTCTCCTGGGGAGTAACCCCTTCGAAGATCCACTGTACTACTTCATTCTCAGGCAGTCCCAACCCTAAAATCCGGACCGCATCACGGATGCTCTGTACGAACTTCGCAAAATTCTCCCCGTGTGCTTGTACCCGATAGCAATGCTTTTGTTGCAGCTGCTGTCGCAACAGGCCAGGCACGCACGCGACCAACACCCCCCGATGGAAAGACGCCACACTGCCGCCATCTCGTATAGTTCGCGCGACCCGCTCAGCCACGGACCCCCGACAATAGGGATACACGAGTTCAAGTAGAGTGCTATCCGACATCCCCGGGAAGTCGGACAGTTAAAACAAAATTCGAAAAAAGATCATCAACTGGTCCACGTCCAGTCCGTCTACCACCGGAAGCTCCTGAATAATTGAGGACAGGGGGTTATGTAAGTTATTATAAGAGACGCGCGATCCTCCCGAAAGCGTCGGCAAGGGGGACGCAGGGTTCGACGTCTGCGCCATGTCCATTTCAGGAGGCTGGGGAGAGCTCACGGAAGGCGGAGACTTCGCGGGCTCGAAGTTCCGTAATGCTTTCGCCACCTGTTCCGCAATCAGCTTCAGCGTGTCGCTGACTTCAGCGATTGTAGTTTGTAAGGACAAATTCTCCAGTCGATGTTGCAGGTGTTCCGCTCGCTGACGCACTCTCTGTCTTGCCCTGAGGTTGGAAGGGGCCGACTCCAAATCCTCCATCACCTCCCGCAACTCTCCCCACTTCTCCTGGCACAACTCGAGCTCGGCCGTCACATCCGTGACCTTTACAAGCGACATCGTCCCTCCGGACGCAAGTGCGTCTCTTAACTGCTTCCTCAAAGATGCAACATCCCCTTGGGGCCTCCCCCCCCTGGGACTTAATCTCGAACTCCAACTCGTGCTTAAGAAATAAATCGGGATTTATAACACTCATGCCGCCAATACTCTAAACACTTATCCTACAAACCACAAACAACATCAAAACGAAAATCACTAAACCAGGAAAACCTTGAGTACTGTTCTTCCATCAAGAAGACCCCCGGGTTCTCTAGCGCTGCGGAAACCCGGCCTATTTTGAACCATACACATCCACGACGAAAGGAGACAAGAGACAAGCGACAATACTAAACACACCTAACATCAAACAGCAACTCGACACACATGCCGTACCAACACATAATTCACAACAACCAACTAACAATCAACTACAAGTCCTAATTCGGGAATGAAAAACACTTAGACATCAACCGGACACAAGTCGGTTCCGGTACCGATTTCCGATCGGGCCATACCGCATCCCGTCAATATAACACGCTAAACTCCGACCCCGGATCAACATTCCATATTCCAGACCACGCCTGCGACTCCCCGGCCGTACAAGCTATCAAAAAAATTTTTTTTTTTTTTAAACACCGTTAACCGCCTCCGTGGTGCGACCCGACTCACAAATTAAACAACTTATAACTAACCTACACGGACATATATCAAAAACTATGTCACAACAATCGCATTACTATTTCCGAGTCTGCAAGCCCCGTCACACACCAGGACCCAAGGGTTCAAGCCTAGAATGAACCACGCTCTGAGCTACCATTTGTAACCCCTCTTTCCTTTTTTTTTTTTTATGAGTATGAACAACTTATTTTATTTTAATTTTTTTTTTGAAAGAGAAGTCACAAGTTAATTAGGACTAGGCCGGAGCCTAGAGAAACAAAAATTATGCCGGGTCCAGTATGGCGGGACTTGCAATGAACTCCACGTAATGTAACAATAACAGATTTATTATATTCCTAGAATTCATACATGTGTACCTCATAACAAATGTATATAAATGTGCACCAGGTAACGTATATAGGCCTACATATATATAAAAAAATAAAAAATGGAACATCATAACAAGTATATATAAAATCAAGTGTACATCAGAACAAGTGTGTATACATGTGTACAAGGTAAACCTAGATACATATATAAAATATAAAATGGAACATCATAACAAGTATATATAAAATCAAGTGTACATCAGAACAAGTGTGTATAAATGTGTACAAGGTAAACCTAGATACATATATAAAATATAAAATGGAACATCATAACAAGTATATATAAAATCAAGTGTACATCAGAACAAGTGTGTATAAATGTGTACAAGGTGAACCTATATGCCTATATAAAATATAAAATGGTACATCATAACAAGTGTATACATCTGCTTACAAGGTAACTATACATGTATATATATTTATGAAATTCTTCCCCATCTTGTTTCTAGCTAGACATGAACAACATAACACACACAGAAACCTAAGGCACACAAACTCACAATTACATAATTCGAACACAACTGCCCCTGGACTGCACCCTGCCAGCAGGCCATGTAATTACAAACTTATAACCCAGCAGTGATAAAATATTTGCCAATCAACAACCCGTTTTGTAGAATTACATAAACGCCACCCCAGAAAGATGATACTAATTCTTAACGCATGAATAAAACCGGACCGCCCATTTGTCTAGCGTTCCACTGATCAATGACCCCTCATGAGTGTATGAACCTTGCGTTCCGTTCACAGTATTAGATAGAAATTGACAGAACCACATCACCTGGTTTCAAACAGTGATGATAGAATTCTAAACGGTTATTTTACTTTACAAATTCCGAACGAATCAAAAATCCTTATGTACTTTAACAAACAGAATTAATCGCTTGAGGCTTTATAATCTCAGAAAATTTTGACAATATATGATTTACCAAAAAAAAATGATGAATACATGATTTATAGGCAAAAAGTTAAACAGCAAATACTATAAGTGGAAGTCAATCCATATGTGTTTGTCAGTTAAGAAAACAATCAGCATAGCCCTTGTGCAAGGGGCAAACTCAACTAATATATTTCCAGAAAAATAATAAATTATTTCTATTAACCTAGAATGGCTTTGCACATATAGTTAAAATAAAAAAAATACAATAAGGTGTGGGTGCTCTAGCCGCTGTGGGAGCGCGCCGGCATGTAGTTGACAAAATTTGACCGGCCTCCAACCTGTCTGAGGTTGCACCAGCATGAGTCAGAGAAAAACTAAGTGCCCTTTTGTAACCCCAGAAAACGTCCCCAAAAAAAACCCAGAAAAACCCCCAGCCCTTAAATGTGAAACCCATAGTCAAATTAAAATTTATTCATCTCTGTTCCAGCCGGAACAGAAACTAACCTGTTCAACAAATACAGTAAAAACTAACATGAGAATGGTCAGCAACCTGTACAATATGCAAAAGTGAAAATATCTCTGGCACGCTCCCGCAGTGCATCACCCACTTACAGGCAGTGCACTTAGCGTTATGTAATACAATTATAAAAAAAAGAGTGTACTTGAATTTAACCAGTAAAGTTCTGAGTCATGAACAGCGGCTTCCCAATCCAGCAGAAAGTCTGCACACGTGGGCCCATAGATGTAATGATAATTGGTAAGAAAATAATAGAGTGGATATCACCTCATCACAGCTGGGAAGTGCAGCATTGAGAACGAGTCACCATCTCCCTCGTCCGACAGGATCTTGTTCATGGTTCACGGCTTAGGCAGGTGTACAGCCATCAGCAAGCCAGGAATCCGGCTTAGTTCGAGAACCCTATTCATTCAAATAAATTAGAGAACAGTCTATTAAAAATTTACACCCGAGTTAAGGTAATTAACCTCTTAACGGGCCGCCAACTAACTCTCAAAAAAGGCACAATATTTATTAATAAAGTTTTGCAACCAGCTGGAAGAGCAGAGAAATCAGCCATGGCATAAATAATTTGAATAATGAACAGACCCTATTTAATGTGGTTTAAAATAAAGTGAACAGCACTCGGTCAACATGCTTCGACATAAATTTACAGGTTAAAAGGCCACGTGGTGAGCGTTAATCATTATTTGACCCAAAAAATTTAACTGCAAGGCACTCACAGCATAAAGAATGCTTTAATACCAATAAAATTTCATCCAGGGAAGTTTTCACAAATAATTCTCCACTGTTAAGTTAATTGACAACTCTCCGACAGTTCACTGCATGCGCAGACACAGTTCATGACCTGACTACGCACTAAGTTTTAGTCCTTAATATTTTAATGTTGTACACTTTTATCATTACAGTGATCTTGCAACTTCTCACACTATCACAGTAATAATAATAAAAAAAGATAAAGGGCTATATACTGAGCATTAAGTTAATCACTGAGTACTAAGTTCACTCTTAATATAAAACTTGTCGGGCCGCACACATATAACTACGTATTTTATACGTTGCATATTGTTATTAATTATCCAAACATGTATAATTACTTATAAAGACAAATCAATAAAATACTTACCGGGAGCCGATTTACGCTTTACCAAGCCATGCAGACGGATACAAACTACGTCGTAAAGGTCGGAGAGGGAGTCGGAACGTTGTCTCTTATAGCCGAGCAGTGAATGAGAAATCTGCAATCAGCAGATTACAGCGAACGTTCGCCGTCGATTGCGCGCGCAACTCTACTGCAAGGAACAAAGGTCGCGCGCCCTTGCTCACTTTCACAATTAATTAGAAATATTTCTAAAGCTTATTCAAAGGCCGGTATGACACCGGCACACTTCTTTTATGCACGTTGAAATATTTTCATGATATCTTTTTATTTGACGTATTAGATAGTTATCTTATGTAACTGCCAATTTGGTACGTTACATATGCCTTCCTATAAGAATTGATTAATTCTGAATTCGTATATTATTTTTTATTGAAGAATTCATCAATTGTTGTACATTTCCACGTCGACTCTTATGCTTTTTTATATATCCCTTCACTTTCTTCTATTTGAATCATAATTATTTCCTTTCTATGTAATTATCTCCCTTGTTTATTTAATTCCCTAATTCCCTAACATAAGTTTAGCTGGGGCAGTTCAGAGTGGCTCACTTTGGCATACAACTCCACTGGCCATACTAACATCAATAAATACAGAGGCACATCATCTCTGTTAATAATATAAATGATTGCTGGAACATTTCATCAGTCAACTCATCTCAAATTAATTCAAAATATAAAGTGGTCGTTCTTTCGACATATAATAAATATCCTTGGGATCATCTCACGTATCTGCGTTTTATACATTGTTATATTCTCTTCTTCTTGATTCAACTTAACTAAATTCTTCACATTTTACAGGGACAGTTTGTTTACATTTCATCACTGGTATACTCTCATGATCATCTTCGTTAACATATTATTTTTTCATTCTTCTTTGTCATCCATTAATCTTTTCTCTTGGTATTACATTAAACGTCATTTCATAATCTTCTTCATTTTCATGATTCACTTCTCTGGGTTATATTTCATTGGGTTGGTATAGGCTCTCTTCTAGTGTCTTGCCTCGTGTTTGTGTGTCATCTATTATCTACATCAATGATATTTATTTGCTTTCGTTCCTCCAACTTCTTATTTTCTTCTCGTTCTGTATATCATCTAGTCCATCGTCTCCTCTTTTAGTAGTACGGGTAAGTTGTTAATAACTGGTTGACTAGGCTCTTGGAAATTATATTTTTTATGCCAAAGATGGTGTTTGTCGTTCTCGTATATTTTTTCTTTTTTTTTTTTTTATTAGTACGGGTAAGTTGTTATTTACTTGTTGACTTGGCTCTTGGATATATTATCATGCCGTAGATCTTGTCTGTCTGTCTCGTATAGTTCTATTTGTAGTAGTACGGGTAAGTTGTTCTTTACTGGTTGACTGGCTCTAGGAAATTTATAGTTCATGCCAAGTTGTAAGGTGTCTTTCTCGTATAGTTTTTCTTTTTATTAATAGTAGTACGGGTAATTACAATTTTCTTCATCCTTTACATAATTTCTTTAGATCACATTTTTATATTACAAAATTACAATATAATCAACATTTATTCTCACAGTTATATTTTTACTTCTTACTTAGTATCAATAACAAATAGTCTTCATCGCAATATTTCACTCTTTCTTCATTATTTAATTTTCAATATACCGTTTCATGGAAGTTTGGTTGTAGTTGCCCTTTATTTTCTTTGTCACAGGGTCTTGTAATTTATACGTGTTGTTCATGTTATTCTTGGTAACAGTATATGCAATTCCTTCTATTGCACTCGGGAGTTCTCGATTTTTTAAGAGTACCTTGTCTCCCACTTCGTATGTTATGATCTTAGGTTGTGATTTCTGATATTTGAGCCTAAGTTTGTCAGCTCGTTCGACTGCATTGTTAAAGAATTTGGTTTTGTTAAATTTAAATTCACTTTCTGGTGGAAATTTTATAATTTCTGTAATTTCCCGGGGTGGTCTTTGCTCAAACATAGCAGTATAGGGCGTTTCATCAGTTGATTGGTGGCAAGCTAAGTTAATGAAATCTTCAGCCGGGGATAAATATTCTTCCCATCTTCTTTGTTGGGCGTGGCAGTAGGTTCTTAAAATCCTTCCTACTTCTCTCAAAACTCTCTCAGCAGGGTTGCTGTTAGGGTGATACACTGACGTTTTGTATGTTTCACACCTTGATTGATTAGAGTATCTCGCCATCTTCGGCCTCGAAATTGCGTTCCGTGATCTGTGATTATTGGCTGGGGTTTTCCTATCTCGGGTATGTATCTTGATATTATAATGTACAAAATTTTGTTGGTTGTTGCCCTGTTTATGGCATAAAGTTTCGTGAATTTCGTATAGTGATCAAAGATTATCACCATATATTTGTATTGGTGTCTGCCACCACTTCGTGGAAATGGTCCACAAATATCTACGAACACTTTCTCTAATTTTTCTGCCGAAGTAATGGGTATCATTACCCCTTCTCTCCTCTCATTGCTGCATTTGACTAATTGGCACAAATGACAATGCTGTATATACTTTCTTACCCTGCGGTTCATATCTTTGAAGTAGACATGTTCATGTAGTGCCTTGACTACTTTTACTGCTCCCATATGACCATAGCGCACATGGTAGTCAACTGCAAATTCCTTCTCGATAATCTTTGGTATAATAACCTTCCACTGTTTACTAGATTGTTTGGTTTTAGTGAATAGTATATTGTTGTGGGTACAGTAATATTGCATGATTCTTTCATCGTGTTCTGCTAATCGTTGTATGATTTGTAAAATTTTAGGATCATTACGCTGTTGAATCTGTATGTTAGATAATATGTCGGCCAATTCAGACTTGCTTTTTAAAATATGGTAAACCTTGGCGATGGTTTCTTTTTCTCCCTCAAAAGTTTGGGCCACTATGTTCACTCTGGACAACACGTCTGCAGCTATGTTGCTTTTCCCAGGGATGTATTCCCACTGTATGTTATATTCTTGGAGTGTTAGTGTCCATCTCGTCAGTCTGCCATGTTTTAATCTACAATTCTTCAGGAAAGATATTGACTTATGATCTGTGCGTATTGTAATAGGGTATCCTAAAATGTATGTTCTAAATTTTTCACATGCGAACACTATACTCAAAAGTTCTTTTTCAGTAGTGTGATAGTTGCGTTCACACTTGTTGAGTGTTCTGCTCGCAAAACTGATCACTTGATGGTTGCCTTCTGGTCTTCCTGATACAATATTGATCCAACCCTTACATCACTTGCATCGCAGTTCATATAAAAATGTCTGTTAAAATTCGGATGATGCAGCATTACAGTTGTAAGAAATTTTTCTTTTATTAGTTCAAAGGTTGTGTCCTGTTCAGGTCCCCATCTCCACTTCTCCTTCGATGATAATTGTTGGGCAAACTTAGCTGTCAATTCTGAATAGTTGTGTTGGAATTTCCTATAGTAATTACAGATACCAAGAAACGATTGTAATTGTTTTTTGTTCTTTGGTACTGGGAAACGCTGTATCGCCTCCATCTTTTCTTGTGCTGGGGTTATGCCAGTTTCAGACAAGTTTAAAGCCCAAGAATTGCACTTCCTTTGCTATTAGTTTGGATTTTTCTAGCTTTAGTGTTATATTATTTTCCTCTAGTTTACATAATACTTGTGCCACCCGGTTGCAGTGTTCCTCCCAATTATCTGAGGTAATCAATAAGTCATCTACATATACTGTAGTAAATTGCAGTGTACTTTGGCCTAAGATCTCGTCCATACATTTCACGAAAACTGCTACAGAATTTACAAGGCCGAAGGGTAACCTTTTAAATTGGTAGTTACGCCCTTCAAAAATAAAGGCCGTAAATTTTCTGCTATTGGGGTGTAACTCCACCTGCCAATATCCACATACTGTGTCCCATATACTGATATACCGTGTGCCATAAAATTTCTTTAAAATTTCGTCGATTTCTCCAGGCGACGTCCTGTCATTAATTATGGCTTTGTTTATCTCCCTTGCGTCCAGACAAATCCTCACTGCGCCATTTTTCTTCGGTACAGCTACAATAGGATTGGTGTACGGGGAGTTGCTTATTTCGATTATGTCATTTTCTATTAATCGCTGTATCTCTAGACGAACGGCTTCCTTCAGTGAAAATGCGATCGGGTACGATTTTCTTTTAAATTCAGTCTGATCGTGGAATTTTATCTCGCACTGAAAGTTTTTAATTTTGCCTGGTGTGTCAGAAAATACATGCCTATAATGATTATAAATTTGTATCAGTCTTTCTATTTGTTCGTCAGTTAATATATGGTCAACGTTACTCGTTTGGAATTTTCTAATCTCAGCTATTTTCTCCATCCATAATGTATCTTCTAGGCTATTGCGAACCTCTCTGTTGATGGACATCTTCTTCCTCTGGTCATGGCCTTCCCGTATGTAGTATATTAAGTGTTCTGGGGGTGCCTTCCTATTTTCAATCAGAGCTGCTGTCCATTCAACTTCATTTGATTTTAATGATACTTTAGCTTTATCCATATCTATGATAGCTGCATATTTCCGCAGTGTATCACATCCAATTAATAGGGTAAATGGTAGCCCACTCGCTACCAAGAAAACCATCGGAATTGTTTCTCCGTTGCTAGATACTTCTAATTGTACCTGGTGTCGGATGGTTTTGTTCTGTCGACCCGTTGCTCCAATTAGGATGATGTTATTTATGGGTAGTGTTGGTATGATTGTTTTGTTTTCCAACTGTATACGATTTAATTCCATTTTGTCAATTAAGGATACATTTGCTTCTGTGTCTACCATAGCTGTTGTATTGATTCCATTGACCTTGACTGATATGTATGCTATTTCGTTGTTGGCGGTGTCGCTGATGCTATCTTCCTTCTCTTCCATGAGGTCTTGTCTAATGTTTTTTAAGTAGTTGTTTCGACGGATTTCGATCGATGCCATTTTTTTGCCAATATGTCAGACCCAATAGTCCGGTTCAGTGAGGGTGTCGTCGTACTTTTCACTGCCGGTGCCCATTTAAAGGCAGGTCACGATTGTCTGGGTGCCTGTCCGATGAGGTTGATGCGTTCGGTTCTTGGGACCCTGGCCCATTCCCATTGTGGTATACTTCTGTGTTTCTATTTGTTGGCCGATTATCTTCATCACTATTACTCCTGTTGGATCGGTAACCTGATTCTCGTTCCTCTCCGTCACTGTGACTTTGATTGTTATTGTTATTAGGGAAACTTCGTCGACCCTGGTAATATGGTCTCCTGCCTCCCCCTCTGCTGGCATGAGTGTAATGTACTCTTCTAAACTGGTTATTTGGAGGTTGGTTACTAGGAGGTCGGTAGTAATTATTACCTTGTCGATAATTATTGTTCCCTTGATAGCCATTCGGCCTAGGATTGTTTATATTTCCTCGGTCTGCATGGTTATTGTTGTTACCACCATCATTCTGTCTTGGTCCCTGGTGATTATTGAAATGTGGAGGGTTATTAAAATTTCTCCCATAGTTATTCCGGTCAGTATTATTGTTTGGATTAATGTTGCCTGGCCCACTCCGATCATATGGCTGTCCGGGACCCTGGCGGTTCCTCTGATAGTAACGCTCCCTCTCATGGCTTTCTAGTAGAGTACACATACCTTGTATTGTTTTGATCTGCGCGTTAAGTCTCCCCTGGGACACTCCTTGGCTAAAATGGTAGGCCAGTTTCGTCACTAAGCACTCCTCTGGTATGGCCGGTTCCAAATTTCTGGCTAAGCAGATCTTCCCTAAAAAGTAGGTTGTCATCGACTGTCTGCCATTGGGATCATACCTACCATTCGTAATATCATCTCTGATGATGTTTTGTGTGGAATCGGACCAATATTTTAGTTTAAATGCCACCTTAAATGCAGCATAATTTTCTACCTCGTGCCGGGTCGCTGTCCACCAGTTGTCGAATACGTTCCGAAAAGATTCGTCCAACATTCCCTTTATCACTGACCATCGGTTTTCTCTGTTTCTGTTGAGTATCTCATCCACCCTCTCTAGGAACTCGAGTGGATTTTTAACATAGGCGCGGAAATCTATTTGTTCCCTTCCATCCAGGTGTGTTAATCCGGATAATACATTTGGGAATGCTCGCAGGCGGTTCATTTCATCTCTGAGGTCACTGAATTCCCTTTGTTGTCGCTCAGTTAACTGATCTCGGTCGTTATTCACCTGATGTTTGACCGCATCTACTTTGGTTGAGATCTCTTCACATCTCTCCCCCAGTGTGGTGTGTGCGGCTATCATTTCCGTCTGTCTCCGCTCTATTACTCCTACCTGGTTGGTGTGGGTTAACTCGATACTGTCGATATGGTGGTTGAGATCCGTTTCGGTTTGTACTATTTTTTGTTTATTCATCTCACCTTCTCTCCGTATGTCGGACATCTCTTCGTGGATTTCTGTTGCTAATACTGCAATCCTCTCCTCCGTCGCTTCTATGTTTTCTTCCAATTTTTTGTCAATTGCTTCTACTGTATTTTTGGCAATTTCTTCAGTTCTGTAATTATTGTCGGCCATTTGTTGCCATATTTTCTCATTATCATTCTTCATTGACTCAATGTCCTTATTGATTTTCTCGTTTATTTCATCAATCTTTTTGTTGGTCTCATCAATTTTGATTCCCAACTCTGCAGACAAATTTTCTTTCATTATTCCCATATTTTTCTCCAATAACTCTTCCATATTCTTCTGTCCGTCTTCTATTTTCTTATTCAATGATTCTATGTTCTTCTGGCTATCTTTCTGGCCATCTTCTATCTTCTTACTTAATTCCTCATTTTGTGGATTTCTGGCCTTCCTCTATCTTCTTATTGATCGTGACTAACTCCTCCTTTGTGGATCGACTGTTCTCATCCATTTTCTTTATTGCTCGTAATATTTCTAAGATGTTGGCATCCATTGTTGACATTGGTTTCTCAGGTTGGCTTATCTCTGGTTGTGGTTCCTGCTGTATGACTTCCGGTTCACCTTCCAGTTGTTGAACCTCCTCCGCCGGTTCAGGTTGTCTATCTTCGATTTCTAATAATATTTCTTCAACATCTTCTGCCGACGTCGCTTCTTTCTCCTCCAATCTAGCCTCCCTCTCGGCCTCTGCCGCTCGTTTCTTTGATATTGACCTTCTATACATCTTGTTCTCTGTGTAATGTACTTGCTGCTTTGCTGTCGAATTAGGTTGAGAAATTATTTATTCAATTAACTAAATTGTTAGGTGTTTTCGTCCTAATTCGCGCTCAGACGTTGGGCGACACGTTGTAACAAAACACAAGGTTAGATTGATTTTATAATGTTATTATTATTATAGTTGATTATTAAAATTGGGTTAGTGTTCACGTTTAAAAGTTTGTGGTTTAAAAGAGTATTTATCACTTCACTGTGTCAACCTCCCCACTTACCATATGTGGATGTCTTCACTATTCTCGATGGCGACTTCTTTTACTGTAAAAACACTTGACATACATACATAGATATTCCTTTTGAATATCACAAAGAATGCACATAAACAATAATACAAATTAAATGTTCAATTGCACTTTGAATGATATCAGTCATTCAAATACTACCGCCACCTTATGAGAGAACTGTTCATAAAAAAGTTAAACTACTTCATCTATTGTATAGAAATCAAAACTCTGTTTCCACTGATAAATAACTGAGGATTTATTGACAATGATTAAATTCAATAAACTCTTTTAAAAACAATTAATAATATTTTTTTTTATTTAAACAATACTGAGATCTCTGTATCTCAAGGCTGGTAACACTGTTGTAAGGTACAATGTTTTTGGTGAACGAGGTTAGGTTCACTTTATTTAATTATATTACCAAATTAGTGAGTTCTTTGAAGATACATGATACCAGATTACAAGATGTGGGTTTAATTAACAATATTTAATTATCTATGGATATAAAAAAGAACAAAAAATCAAAATTATTAAATTCGGTACCATAACCGATATTATCGTACTATCGTACGTTATGCAAAAGTATATAGCAGTTGAGGTCAACACGTGCTCTGAGATTTGCACTGTTAAAAATATTATTATTATTGACTCATTAGCTATTAGAACCATGTATTGGAAAGAGAAAAAAAATCTAGAGAGAAAAAAACTCTTGTTATAGCTTTCATTTCAGTAAAATTATTCAAGAACAGAATTGTTTCTTTGTGACAAAATTATATTCTTCGGTTCTAGGTTAGTTTACCTAGTAACATGTAAGTGGCTATTTAGAATAAGTTATGTTATTTATAAAAGTCTTAATGATATGATTACAAACATTTTATTTATAATTCGTTTGATGTGTAATTATCATTCATAAAAATATTCGAACCAGAAAATAATTATTTGTTAATTCAAAAGTCGTAGTCAAGTAAGCGACTATATACTATATACTGATGAGCGGTATCTAAGTTAATTCCGCCTTTCTCAATTATTCTTTAATTGTAAAATAATTATTTTTGAATTAATTATTGACATTAAACCGTGCTACAATTTATTTATTAAGTTCTGATAATTGTCCATCATAGGTTAAGCACTCAAGCGTTATGACTAGTGCAGTCCAAAACAATATTTTTCGTTCATCAACGAAAATTATTATTTTCATTAATTTCTTTAAAATAATTAAAACATTGTACTCCCTGATTGAATACACAAAACATGACCCTTATAATACACTGGTCGTGTTATTTCACTGTTCACTTAATTCACTGGACACTCGGTAATATGTTGTTGTGTATAGGTTAATGTCTGTTTACGTATTACTGTAGGTGACGCGCACATTTCAAAAATATCTTGCTGACTTTTTCGGCATAGACCTCTCGTCGTGAGTGATGCAGAACGAATGATACATTTCGCTAAAGCGTCTCTTTCTCGTCTGGTCATTTTAAGCTATCTGATTGGTTCAAAAGGTCAAACTCTTAACCCCAAAACACTTTGGTCAAATAAAACTTTTAATTTTTGACAACTGTAAGCGTGGGTTCGAGATTATATGTGACGTATGCATGGATACTCAAAATGATTGAAAAACTTATAATTGTCATAACTTTCTTATCTTTTGTCGTATAGTCGGTTGGGTAGTGGCATTAAATCGCGGACACTTGTGGCTTTATTTTAAGTCTAAACAAGCACTAAATCCGTTCATTATTAATTCACTTGGCCATCTCAAAAACTCATATGGTGATTCTTAATATAAATAAGTCTGTTTCACCATATTTCGTTATAATTACACTGTAATACTTATTACTAAACATCTCGAGTCCATTTCTCCTTCATGTTAGTACATAAAATAGTTATATTTACAGTTTAAACAATATCTGTTAATGGCGTCCATACCAACCATGTTCGATTGTTTATATTTACATGTAACGCTATTATTCCTTATCCTATTACATATGTTTGACATCCTAACACTAATATGTACATTTATTTACATTTGTTCACATTTTATTTTGCTAAAAATTTTATTTTTTATATACTTATAGTATGATCAAAATACTTTCTGTTCTCATTTCTCCATTTTGTCACTTATTTAATTATTTTATTACACAAGGGATATAATGTTATTAATTAAAATAGTGTACAATTGTTGTACCTTGTTGGTTCAATGTATTTATTAACTATTCGTTATCTGAAAGCTCTCCAAGTTATAGTATAGTGTTTATTTACATCTGGTTTTACAATTGCAGTTAGTTAGTTTATAATATTTCAATTATTAAACTACTAGTATTACATTTGTGAGGTGTTCTCATAGCAGTATTAGACATTTCTCTAACTACTGGTAACATTTGTCACAATCTTTTGATAAGTTTTGATAATGCTTTTTGACTAACTATCTTGTCATATTGGGGTTCTGTCCATTTAACTTTATGATATCATATTCAATCTGATTCATTTGCTGTGTCCTTCAGTACATATGGTATTTATTGGTTTGCATTATTATTCTTAACTAGTCTTTGTTTGAAACAATTGTGGATAGTTGCTTGGTTTAACTAATGTACATGATTTTATGTTATAGCTTCACTTTCTGTGAGGTTATGTGTCAGTTGTCTGACAACAATGTGCTACATATTTTTATGCAGTGTTTGATTCAACTATTTCCATCTCATTATGGCATTCTACTACAATGGTTTATTATTAAGTTATACACATTTTTACACTATTTGTTGAAACAATAACACAGGTATTCTTAGTCTAATAATATTACATTTCTTGGTGGGTTGCACCTAGTTTTTGGTGCATTGATTGTTTTATACCTAACAAACTAGCTTATTTGCTACTATTTGTTCTGGAATTCATTTATATTTTGTTCTGTCTTGCTATGGCATTCAGGCACATTTCATATTAAGGCTTACAAAGCTTTTATTATTAGTCCCTATGAACAATTAATTTACTGTTCTGTCTCATATTTCTTTTGGTGGTCTTAATGATTATCTATGTGATGTTACAATCTTGATTAAACTTGTCACACTAATTGTCTGTGCATTTTAACTAGTTAATCTTGGATTCTTTCACTTATAATGGTTAATCATTTTTCTCCGTTATAAACATTTTCACTTGTATTGTTTGTGGTGTTTATTTGGGGTAAAATGGTTATCATATCACAGGTTGTTACACTTATATTAAGTTTTCACTGTTATTGTTCGTGATCACTCAATGATGCTAAACACTGGTTTCCTTGTCATTGATCTTCGAATAATCATTACACTTCTTGCGGTCACTATATTAATTTTAATTCCTTGTATATGTTATGAATGTTGATGTCTTGTACTGTTCATACATTATCTTCATTCTTCATGGTATGTTTCCTTTCCTCTTCTTCTTCTGTTCTTCTTCTGGTTAGTTGTTGCTCACTATCGGTGTTCTCCTGGGTTACACATTATTTGTGATAATCAATGTTCCCTTAATCTTGTCATACTCTTCCATATTTTTATTCGTGGTTATGTTAATCATTGTTCCATATTATTTCACACTAATAAACAAATTCGTTTGTTTTATCACCATTGTGGTTGTACTTGATTCGTATCCTTTTTTTTTAGTAATTATTTTCGTCATACCCCTCACTATTTTGGATCTATTGGGCCTGGATGCTAACATATTATATTGGCTCGTTGTCATTTTCTCTCTCTTTTATACTCGATGATATCCTTATTACTCTTCCTTCTTCTTTGTTGTGTTGTTTCAATAATATTCGTTCGTAGATACACACTTTGTTTATATTCTCCTGTTCCTTCTTTTATGCACGTTGAAATATTTTCATGATATCTTTTTATTTGACGTATTAGATAGTTATCTTATGTAACTGCCAATTTGGTACGTTACAATATATAGGGGTAATCTGAAAAGGCTATGTGCAGTCGTACCTCCGGTGAGATATTGAGCGGCGATGCCGGTACTGGCTACGCATAAGACGACTTTATCTTGAGACCGCCCGAAAGCTGAAATAATTTTAAGAAGGAGCGTTTATCCCGAACTGCCAGGACCGTCCAAGAAGAGAACTTTTCCATTTTGTTCGCCGCGCATGAGCAATTTAAAGTAATCAAAAACCCTAGATTGATCAGAAGAAAGCCGCGATTCCCATTCCTCGACAAAAGCATTCTGAACTGAGACGCTGTATTGAAGTTTTTCGCGACCTAATTCCGTAAAATCATCTTCAACTACGGGAAGAGCGGCCTATAGAAGCGAAGATGCATGTCGGCGCAGACACCTATCTATGTGAATAAGACCTAACTTATACGCTCTTTCCTCATCTTCGTGAAAATGTTGCAAAAAATCTTCGCATAAATTTGCTTTATATTTCTCCCACATATCCGGCACCGAAGTTCCTATCGGCGAGAGCATAACAAAAAATAGCCTCAATCTGTCGGCTTTCATGAAGCGTGCAGCCTCTTCAAGAGCGTCAAAGTATTCTTTTTTATCATCCGCGAGTGCCAATTCCCTAGCCGCCTGCTGGAACGTTTTGCAATCAGGGCCTCCGAGAGCGTACAAGTCCTCATACCCACGGCATGGATACCTGCATATCAGCATTCTCAGATAATACTGCTCACCTCTGGTGGGAGCGACCCAAAAGAGTCTCGCGACACAATCACCAGAAGACCAAAAGAGTCTTCGCGTTATGAAATGTTTACCGTCCGAATGCCGAACCGCATTAAGGGAGAATTTTGGACTGCTCGGGTGGATTCTGTACTGCTCGTCAAAATCTAAATAAGTGAGGTCATTCATTTCCGTATTAGGAGATATCCTGCGTGATGATCCATGCTGTAGTCGTATAGTTTAAGTGAAGTGAAAAGTGTGATTTCAGAAAATTGAGAAACAAAGTAGCACGGGTTCCCCCCTTTTTAACTTGTTTACACTTCTTGTGGTATTTTTCCCCTAACGAGAGACTGGATAAGTCCCTTTTTGGTAAAAACTTTTCAACTGCCTTCGTGTTAGCAACGATTCCTTCCATGACGAGTACTGATGACTGCGCAGGGAAACACTGACGTATTTATTCCGTTTCCCCCGACCACGTTCCTTCCTTCCAAAGCGTCATCTCCTTCGGTCACGGTCGATCATAGACTCCAGCCGAACACCGGCTACGAAAGCGTTACCCCCCCAACCTCGCACCTCTACGTTGGTGAAAAACCCCACCTCGCATCCCGCACCCCACCCCGCACCGCCTACTTCACCGAGAATGCAACGACCAGTTTACCTTTCGCACCCCACCCCGCACCCCTAAACCTGTCGCTCCACACCCCGCACCGCCTACTTACTTCACCTTGAGCCCTCCAATGCAACGACCGGTGAACGTATCGTTTACCTTTCGCTCCGCACCCCGCACCGCCTACTTCACCATGAGCCCGCGAATGCAACGACCCGGAGCCTGCACTCCGGCGGCGACACGGAGCTTGCACTGCATCCTTTGTCAACCGAGCTGGATTCAAACTCAGGAGGTTGTATATATATTGGTCCGGCGAGCAGTTCCATCTCACAGTCTACGATTGAAACGTGTATCTACCACAATGGATCTATCAGCTAGCAGTGAACAGCGCGCAATTCGTGGTAATGTAATCACCATTAAATTTATTTTTACAGATAATACACTAAACATACAAACAATATTATCAGATTACAAAGATATAATTATTAACAGAATATCTACTGAACCTTCTCTTTTGAATAATTATGTAAAATGGTACTTGGCAGCACGCGTTTCATTTAAAAAGCTTATTGACTCTGAAAGTATTACATGCACGGCTATCTTTCGATCCCGTACACAACTGAAATCATTTTATGATGATATCGATGAACAGTATTTGACGAGTTGTGAAAAAATAATCCAGAGTGCGGAAAACTTCATACGTGACGGAAGCGGATGGGTTGAAACGGTATCGAAAATCTTGAAATCAATATAACTAAATACAATCCGCTAGTGGGGTCAAGTTATCTCCCGACTCCTCCACGGTTACGCAAGACAAAAGGAATTGTAAACATACAAAATAAGAAAGATGAAAGTGTTTTTTATGGTCTGTGCTGGCTTCTATACATCCAATCGCGCGTAACCCCCATTTAGTTAATTACTATCGAGATTATGAAAATGAATTAAACATGGACGGGATTTCGTACCCTGTTGAAATAAATAAGATAAAGCGGTTCGAAAAATTGAATGAAGATATATCTGTCAACTTATTCGAGTATGAAAAGAGGTATATCCGTTACGTATTACAGAATATCGTGGGAGGAAATGTCATATTAATCTTCTGTTTTTGTTTGATCTAAGCATTACACACTACTGCTAAATACGAAACCTATCTCGGGTACTTGCGTCCTTGACGAGACATGGCGGTTCTTCGCTTTACTGCAACTACTGTCTACACAGATTTTCGGACAATAAAGATACCAACGCGGCGCGAAAACGAGTTGAAGAACACGAACGCAACTGTTCTGAGCACGGAGTACAGAAAGTAAAACTTCCTGATGAGAACGAAAAGTGGATGTATTTTTAAAACTTTTCACTTTGTCACCGCGTACCTTATACGGTATACGCTGACTTCGAATCGTTTATTATCCCGACCACCGGTAAAAACGTGGCACATCATATACCAGCCTGTTTCTGCTATGTGATAGTTGACTGGAGGGGAAAAGCCGTCAAGGAACCTGTAATATACCGCGGTAAAGACGTGGTGGACACGATCCTTCGTGTGCTTTTAGCCGACGTTCAACGACTCGATAGAAATTTTAATAAAACGATTCAAATGACAGCGGTCGATGAACGGTCTTTCCGAAACGCCACGCACTGTCATCTGTGCAAGAAGCCGTTAACGGACGATACGGTTCGAAACCATTGTCATATAACGGGGGACTATTTAGGCGCTGCTCACAATGTGTGTAATATAAATTACAAAATAGCGACACACGTTCCGGTTTTTTTTTCATAATTTAAGTGGCTATGACTCGCATCATTTGATGCAAGGTTTCGGAAAGTACAAGGAAGATGAAATAACGTGTATCGCTACTACAAACGAACGTTACATCTACGTTACACTCGGTCCGCTTCGGTTTCTCGATTCTCTGCGGTTCATGAGCGCGTCACTTGAAAAACTCGTCTCCAACTTATCCGCGGATAAATTTAAAATACTTAATCAATTTTACACGCGTAATGTTGATTTACTCTTGCGTAAAGGTGTGTACCCTTACAAATACGTTACGGACAAATCAAAATTTGGCGAGAGACAGTTACCGGATCGCGAACATTTTTACAACGGGTTGACAGAGTCGGATGTAGACGAAGAAGATTACGCGCACGCTCGAGCGGTTTGGTCGGCTTTCGACATGCAAACGTTTGGCGAGTATCATGACCTTTACTTAAAAACGGACGTACTGCTGCTTGCTGATGTATTTGAAACTTTTGAAACATGAGCCTGCAGTACTACGAACTCGATCCGTGTAAGGTTTTACCACCGCCGGTTTAGCGTTGAACGCGATGCTGAAAATGACAGGGGTCAGGTTAGAGTTACTCCGCGACATAGACATACACCTGTACATTGAAAGCGGGATCCGGGGCGGCTTAGCAACAATTTCTAATCGGTACGCCAAGGCTAACAACCCGTACGTTCCCGATTATGACGCAAGCAAGCCCCACAACTATTTACTCTACCTCGATTGTACCAACCTGTACGGAACGGCTATGACACAGCCTTTACCACTATCTGGTTTTCGATGGTTGGAACGTACAGAGATCGATACGTTGAACGTGCATGCGTTACGCGACGATGGTGACACCGGTTACATCCTCGAAGTCGATCTGGGGTATCCACATTACCTACACGACTTACACAGTGACTAACCTTTAGCACCCGAAAAGCGTACTATTACAGACAGTATGCTTTCGCCGTACTGCTATCGCATGAAGCTGTTAAAAGACTTTGTGTGCAGTAACGGTAAGGTAGAGAAACTGATAACGTCCCTCGAGGACAAGATAAAATACATTGTTCGTTACAGAACATTGAAACTCTACCTCGAATTAGGAATGGAGTTGAAAGCGATTCACCGTGTGTTGGCATTCACACAGTGCGTGTGGTTGAAACCTTTCATCGAGTTTAATACGGAGCGACGAAAGGAAGCCAGAAACACCTTTGAAAAAGACTTTTTTAAGTTAATGAATAACGCGCCGTACGGTAAATCGTTGGGAAATGTACGGAAACGAATCGATTTCAAGTTAGTTGCAAACGAGAAGAAACTTCTCAAACTAACGGCTAACCCCAGGTTACAACATTTTTTCATTTATAACGAGGACCTAGTAGGTCTCACGATAAAAAAAAACCTCTATTACTCTGCCAACTCGAACTTTTGACACGTCGGAGTACCCTAAGGCACATCCGTGCTACAGTGAAACGAACAAGAAAAAGTTGGGTACGTTTAAAGATGACACGAATGGAATACCGATACTTGAATTTGTCGGGTTGCGTGCAAAATGTTATTCATTCGTTACGGCAAACGATAAGGAGAAAAAGGTAGCAAAAGGTGTGCCACGTTCCGCGATAGCTACACAGTTGAAACATCAACTTTATAAGAAATGTGTAAAGACCACTTCTCAAACGTATACTACAGCGCAGACTATCCAGAGTAAAAAACATAACTTATACACGAGAAAGCTTACAAAATTATCGCTGTTACCGTACGATGACAAACGATACGTCTTGGAGGACGATGAAACAACACTGGCGTACGGTCATTACAAACTCTGTCAACCCAGACGCGAGATAATCCAGCAAGCGAGAAAATCCGTTATAAATTATGCGTTTGATATACGTTGATATAAGACTCGCTTGCGGTGCCAACACACTGTCAGTAGCGGTGGTGAAGTCAGTTAGGTTCAGTGAAAACGTAACGGTATATCTCGTACCAAATTTTTGCGATTCGCGTTTCGGGTGGCGATATGGAATACGTACGCAAAACTATTGCGAACGAATTGCACAGACCGGTGAGAAGGAACTTTCCCAGACGTGCGGTGGAGGTGAAGGGGCTACACGATCTGTACCAAGCGGATTTGGTGGAAATGATACCGCATGCCAAGTTGAACAAGGGGTACAAATATCTAATGACGGTAATTAATGCGTTTAGCAATTATGCATATGCGATTCCCTTAAAAACTAAATCGGGTGTTGAAGTAGCGCAGGCTCTCGAACCAATAATTGTAAAAAATAAAATGAAATACTTGCAAACGGATAACGGAAAAGAGTACTTTAACAGTACCGTACAAGCTTTACTAAAGAGATTCAACGTCAAACACTATTCAACGTATAGCGAGAAGAAAGCATCCATCGTGGAGCGATTTAATCGTACGTTGAAAACGAACATGTACCGCGCGTTCAGCGAGCAAGGTCATTATCGGTGGTTATCGCTTTTACCCGAACTGGTGATGGAATACAACGATAGAGTGCACAGAACTATAGGGATGAAGCCGCGACAAGTCGACGAGAGCAACGAGCGAATAGTGTTGAAACGAATAAGAAAAAATACCGCACCGCGGAAAGTGAGCAAGAAACATAAGTTTAAAATAGGTGATCGAGTGCGTATCAGTAAATACAAAATCACATTTGCTAACGGTTACACACCGAACTGGACGAACGAGATATACACCGTGCACAGAGTTCAACCGACAGTACCGGTTACGTACTTGTTGAAAGATCACACGGGTGAAGTGTTGGAAGGCGGGTTTTACGAACAAGAATTGAGTAAAACCAGCGTTGCCGATGTGTATCTCGTTGAGAAAATATTACAACGTAAAGGTGATCGCGTGCGAGTGCGGTGGCTCGGCTTTGACGGTAAACACGATTCGTGGATACATAAAAAAGATCTGATATAATAACATTACCACAGTATTTAACCGAACGTAAATGAGTTATGATGAAGATTGAACAACAATCGTTAAAGTTAAATGTTAAGAACGTAGACTCTACTAAGTACAACGGTGAAGTTGCATATAATAAACACAGTCCACTGTTTCCGAACACAGTTCGATGCATCGTGTGCGGTGGATCATGCAGCGGAAAGTCAAACGTTGCCTTTAACATGTTATTCGATCCAAACGGCCTGCGATTTCAGAACCTGTACGTGTTCTCCAAATCGTTGTTTCAACCGAAATACCGTATGATGGAAGACGTTTTTAATGCTCTCGCTGACGAAGGAATGACGTACTTCACGTACAGTGAAAACGATGAAGTACCGCCTCCTCACGAAATTACACCTAATTCAATCATGTTGTTCGATGATGTGGTATGCGAACGACAGAATAACATACGAAAATATTTCGCTATGGGGCGCCATAGCGGCGTGGACACTTTGTACCTTTGCCAGACGTACAGTCTGGTGCCAAAGCAACTGGTGCGTGATAATACCAATTTCTTAGTTTTGTTCAGACAAGATGATCTCAATTTACGCCACGTTTACAACGATCACGTTAACACAGACATGAAATACGAAGAGTTCAAAGCGATGTGCAACGAAGCGTGGAAGGATCGTTACGGATTCTTAGTCATCAACAAGGACTCATCGATAAACGCGGGTAGATACAGAGTGGGTTTCGATCGTTTTATACATAAATAGAATAGTTTGTGCGAGAAAGTCATCAGTGTCAAGATGGATGACAAGCAATTGACACAAGAAATCGATGCAATTAGCGACAACATAAGGCAAAAGTATCGTGCGTTGAAACATGACCTCAGAGAGAGCGATGAAGCGTTAACGAGAACGTACAAACCTCTTTTGGAACCGTTAACCCAGATTTCGGAAAAGTTGAATGTCTCCGGTGATAAAATTAAAAAAATAAAAGTTGAAAATGAAGATACGAAGACAGCTGTGGAGATGACACCACCACCATCATCACAACCTCGTTTCCTTAGAACGGAAGTGTTGGCACAAACGCCTGATGTCGAAACACCGGACGTGACTCTTGAAGAGTTTTTAGCAACACCCGAAGGCCGACACGAAGCACAAGAATACGTTGAACAATCTGTCGAAGGTCCGCTCGCGAGGAAATACTTACTACTCGCGTTATCTGACGATCGAGAAAAGAAGATGGATCACACGTACGGTGTTCGTAACGTTGCAGACAAATGGATGGTGGGCAATTCGGTGTTGGAGATCAATCAAGACGACAGCTTCTACATAGCTGGTAAACGATACAGAGGTACACCGGGTCTCTACGAACTTATGTTTATGAAAGAACCCAACAAGAGCGTCTACGATGAAAACGACGTAGCAGCGTACAAATCTATACTGTCGGACACTAACGCTCATAAACATTATTATTTACCCGGTGCTAAAATAAATACAAACAAAGGTGTAAAGTACAAAGAGATAATCGCCCGATTGTTCCCACCGCGCAGCGGACGTGGTATCGATTACGTACACTGGAACGATCCCAACGAACTGGTTGAACGGTTGAGACTGCTGGTAAGTTCAAAACGTGCCGGTCACACCGGACACGGCAACGAAATCATCTCCGTTGTGGAAGAATTACGTGAAGCCAACATTATCGTATAAATTTTGTGAACGCCGGTGTAACAACTCATTGTTGTCAACACTGTCGACATGTGCGGATTAGATTTGACGCCTGACTTTGAAGTCGAAAACGAGAGACTGAAAACCTTGACATCATGGCCTGTGCATTTCATCAGTCCGACCGTTATGGTTGCTGCAGGCTTTCATTACATAAATGAACTGGACAGGGTTCGATGTTCATTTTGCGGTATAGAAATATATCGTTGGAAAGAGGGTGACGATCCGATTGTGTTACACACGCGATGGTCACCGCAGTGTCGTTACTTAAAACGGTTAGCACACCTTTTGTAGCGTGCAGTCGTACGATGGTTGTGGACAAGTTCGGGAGGCATCAAAGCGCCGTAAGCGTGCGACGAGAAACAAAAAGACAATTACGCGATACTGTAGGATTTAAGATTACGAACGATGGGCATATAGATGAAAACAAAAAGATCCGGAATCTGAACTAACCGGATGCAGTAAAGGATGCTGTATCCCTGACTTATATGCAAACACATTGTCTGCTACTCGATGATGAACGTAAAAGCGTGGACGTTAAAGGGTGTAGATTGAAAAATGTTGATACTCCTGTAGACGTTAAAGACGTAGTCAACAAATATTACGTTGATGACAACTGTATACAACACTCGAGTCAAGAGAGAGGTGGGGTCATCGATGCACGAGATCGATGGGTAATCCACGTTCGAAGTCCGGAACAAGCGACCGATGCGGTCAACAAAAACTACGTAGACTCGAGCACCATTAAAAAAGTATCGAACAGCTATTTGTTTGGCGAGAGCTGGTTGTCGGGAGTGAGTTCACCGATTTTTTTTTGATGACGCGGTTAACTTAAAATACATGTTGCAGAACACCGTTAGCTTGGGCGAAGATGGTGTTTTCAAAGCAGCGGAAAAGAGAATAACAGACGTAGCGGATGGTTTTGCGGAGAGCGATCCTGTTAACTTACAACAATTAAATGACGTGAGACGATACGTAAAGAGCGAGATGTATAAAGTTGTTAAAACATTTCAATACCAACTGGACAACTACTTATTGAACCTGTCTAAGCCACGTAGTTCAGAAGACGAGTGGACACTCGACGCGAAGGAAATAAAAGGTTTAATAGATGAATACGATAAAAACACAGAAGAGAAAGACTGGAGATCGGTTTACGATGTACAACAACGTTAAGAGGAAAAAGGGGTGGGGCGTTCGAAACGTGTTTAAAAACGTTGTTCCGTCCGTTGTTTCGTCAGTTATCAATCGCGCGGTGGACGAACTACCTGTTGAATTACATCTGCCGGGTTACAGATTCTGTGGACCGGGCACGAAGCTCGAAGAAAGATTAGCGCTTGGTGATCGTGGAATCAATCAACTAGACGAAGCCTGTCGCGAACACGACATCGCTTACGCTCAATACAAAAACAACGAAAGTAGACGCATTGCGGACAGTAAACTCGCAGAAAAAGCGTGGGGACGGGTAAAGGCTTTGGATTCGGGTATCAGCGAACGAGCTTATGCGACAGCAGTTGCAGCGGCCATGAAAGCAAAATCAGCAATAGGAAGCGGGCGACGTCGTGAAAATAAAAAAATGTGAGTAGTCGTGGTCGTGTTGCTGGTGGTGGGATGAAGAAGAAGAAGAGGACTGTTCGAACCACCAGGAAGAAGAAGAGAACTGCATCCGGATTGTATTTACGTCCGTACCGAAAAAACTAATTCACATACCGCTCCGCCCGTTGTCCGAAGATGAATTACGTTTATACGCAAAAAAAACTAAACATACCGTACTTTAGAGGTGTTTACATGCGCAACGCATTACCGGATACAGCGCCGTGGAAGAACGAAAGCGCCATCATGAATTTGGACGACGAGAGCGGATCGGGAACCCACTGGGTATGTTACAAGAAGGGTGGAAATCGAGTACACTATTTTGACGGGTTCGGTAATTTACGTCCACCTCTCGAGCTGATGCGATATTTTGGTGATACAACCGACGTTCGTTACAACTACGAACGGAAGCAACCTCCTAACACGGTCATCTGTGGTCATTTATGTTTAGACTTTTTATCGTCTTCTGATCAGTAAACTTCAGCATGTCGTCGTTAACGGTCACCGTGACGGGTACCGACGCTGCGAATCTCGTGTGCAACTTTTTCCCACCCCTCGAGTAATACGGTGAATGGTACGTTGGTCTAATGGATTTTACATCGTATAATTCAATACCAAACGTTATTGAAGGAACAAATAATGAATTTCCAGTAAACATTTCCAATGACACGTGGTCCGTCATCAAGTTGCCTACCGGCACCTACGAAATCAGTGATATCGAAACGTATCTGCAGAAACAGTTGGGTGAGAGAACAATCAGTTTACGTCCAAACAACAATACATTAAAGTGTGAACTTTACTGTAAGCACGAGATCGACTTTTCGCATACACCGAATACCATTGCAAGTATGTTGGGATTCAAGGAGAATCAACAGCTGGAAGCGTATAAAACACACGAGTCGAACGTACCCGTCGACATAATCAAAGTTAACACCGTTCACGTACAGAGCAATATCGTACGGGGTGCGTACAAGGACGGCCGGGACCAGCACACGTTACATTCGTTTTATCTGACCGTGGCACCAGGTTTCAAAATAGTTGAAACGCCGAGAAACGTAATATACTTACCGGTAAACGTGCAACGCGTTGACAACATAACTTTGTCTCTCGTCGATCAAGACGGGGATTTAGTCGATTTTCGCGGTGAAGTTATCACGGTACGACTGCATCTGAAAATATGGGATTGTATTTTGGACAGACGTTACCTGTAAAAAGGGAGTTCATACGAAAGAAACATGGTAGTCGGTGTTCAACGTTGAAGCGGTTGACATCAAGGAACAAGCGTTTCTTGCTTTCACTTGGATTTAAATTATACGATTAAAATAATGTCGGGTGAAATTTTAGCTATCGAACGAGGAGCGGCTTTCGATAACAGAATCGATGAGTTCGAATATCGTACGCACGCGCCGTATGCTTCCACCCGATACGGCAACAACGATGAAATACGTATACCCATCCAACAACAGGATGTTTACACTTTACCGGCGGAGAGTTTTCTGTACATCGAAGGAACATTGACCAAGTAAAGTAAAAAGCTACCGACACAGCGTTGAACGTGAAATTAATCAACAATGCAATGGCTTTCTTGTTTGAGGAGATCCGTTACGAAGTGTGCGGTGTGGAAGTGGACCGTACGAAAAACGTTGGAATTATGAGCACTGTGAAATTATTACTCTCGAGCAATGAGCACGAAAGAAAGCATCTGATCAATGCAGGATGGGTGACGACAACCGACGAGTCGTTGACAGTACACGAGAGTACCGGTGATTTTACGTTTTGTCTTCCGTTGAAAATGCTACTCGTTTTCAACGAAGACTATACACGCATCATGCTGAACGTTAAGCAAGAATTGATTCTGTTGCGTACGTCTACCGACCAGAACGCAATGGTGCGAAAAGAATCGGGTGCAACTGCAAACGGTAATCTCGTAATAAACAAAGTACACTGGAAGATGCCCTATGTGCGCGTGTCAAACAAGTACCGAATACCGCTATTGGAGCACATCGAGGAGGACCATGAACTGGTGATGCCGTTCCGCAGTTGGGAATTGTACGAGTATCCCGTTCTACCGACGACAAATCGACATTCGTGGACCTTGAAGACATCGTCACAGTTGGAAAACCTCGGTATGTGATACTGATATTTCAGACGGACAGAAAGAACAATATAGCAAAAAACGCATCAGAATTTGATCACTGCAATTTAACGAATGTCAATCTATTTCTGAACGATAAATACTATCCTATCCGTACAATAACCTAAACCAGGACATCGAAAAAAACGTTACGCACTGTTCTACGACATGTATACGCGTTTTCAAAATTCATACTATGACCGTCGCAACAGGACACCACTTTTGTCACCTAATGAATTTATAACGAAAGCACCGTTGTTTGTCATCGATTGTTCCAGACAAGAAGAACCAATCAAGTCGTCCGCCGTTGATGTGTGTTTAGAATTTGAATCCAGTAACAATTTTCCGGATAAAACCACCGCTTACGCTTTGATTATTCACGATAGGATAGTACAGTACACAGCGTTGTCGAATACTGTTCATCGTTTGCCATGAAAACGTGTTCTCCCCTCTACCAGTTTATAAAGATAGGTATTAGCGATCTCTGGCTTGCAACAAGCTCAGTCCATTTCAACGATGGAAGGTGACTGTGGTAGCGACAGCAGCAGCAGCAGACATTGTGAGTATAACGTTTACTTATCTCTTGCATATCCGATCAACTCCTCCTCTAAGTTCATTACCGTCGGACTGTTTAACGAACTCAACTATGAACCGGGTGTTTTGTTTACTAACGGGGGAAAAAAACGTATATTACTTGACTTTTCTGAGTGGAATTACTTGCTGATCTTTCGTGAACAGATACCATCCAGTATGTTATTGTACGAAGAAGGTGAAAACCGTGAAAATAAAAAGAGTGTGATGATCAATCATCACTTTGGGAAAACGTTTGTTCGGATTAACGGAAGTAAGAACGAACAATTTGTTTTCACAGAACCCGAGTGGATGCGTTTTGGTTGTTTATTAACCGTACTAAAGAAATATGTTGTTCGTTTGTTTTATGATCAAGATCACTTGAAATCAAACATTAATCAGTTAGTAGCCAAGGGGTGTTATGTACCACCATCCTTCTTTTTCCCCTCGTTTTTACTTCCATATTCCTTAAGGAATGAAAGTATGGTGATGGCAAAAAAAATCGTGTTCGAGATTATTGCAGATTCTGATTCTACTACACTCAAAACATAAAAAAAAGTCGTTTTCCGAAAAGTGTCTGTGTGTCTGTCTGTGTGTCTGTGTGTCTGTGTGTCTGTGTGTCTGTGTGTCTGTGTGTCTGTCTGTCTGTAGATTTTTTTTCTATGGCAAACGTTAACTGCCGCAAATTCAAACAGAATCAAATAATTTTTTGCATACAGCCCGGTTTTGCAGAGTTCTCGCGACCTATTGTTTTTGGTGAAGATCGGTTGAGGGAAAGGGGTAGTTTACCTGCAACGGTTTTTTTTTAGCAAGGGAAATTTTGTTTGTTTGGCAAACGATAACAGCCGCAAATTCAAACAGAATCAAATAATGTTTCGCATACAGCCCTGAATTGTAGAGTTCTCAAGACCTATTGTTTTTGGTGAAGATCGGTTAAGGGAAAGGGGTAGTTTACCTGTAACGTTTTATGTTTTAACAAGGGTATTTCCTATGGCAAACGATAACAGCCGCAAATTCAAACAGAATGAAAAGATTATTTGCATACAGCCCTAAATTGTAGAGTTCTCAATACCTTTTGTTTTTGGTGAAGATCGGTTAAGGGAAAGGGGTAGTTTACCTACTACGTTTTTTTAACAAGGGTATTTTCTATGGCAAACGATAACAGCCGCAAATTCAAACAGAATCAAATAATTTTCTGCATACAGCCCTGATTTGTAGAGTACTCAAGACCTATTGTTTTTGGTGAAGATCGGTTTAGGGGAAGGGGTAGTTTACCAGCAACGTTTTTTATCATGCGTATTTTCTATGGCAAACGACAACTGCCGTAAATTCAAACAGAATCAAATAATTTTTTGCATACAGCCCTGATTTGTAGAGTACTCGCGACCTATTGTTTTTGGTGAAGATCGGTTGAGGGGAAGGGGTAGTTTACCTGCAACGGTTTTTTTTATCAAGGGAAATTTTTTTTTTTTTGGCAAACGATAACAGCCGCAAATTCAAACAGAATCAAATAATGTTTCGCATACAGCCCTGAATTGTAGATTTCTCAAGACCTGTTGTTTTTGGTGAAGATCGGTTGAGGGAAAGGGATAGTTTACCTGCAACGTTTTTTTAACAAGGGTATTTTATATGGCAAACGATAACAGCCGCAAATTCAAACAGAATCAAATAATGTTTTGCATACAGTCCTGATTTGTAGAGTACTCAAGACCTATTGTTTTTGGTGAAGATCGGTTGAGGGAAAGGGGTAGTTTACCTGTAACGTTTTTTTAAAAAGGGTATTTTCTATGGCAAACGATAACAGCCGCAAATTCAAACAGAATCAAATAATGTTTTGCATACAGCCCTGATTTGTAGAGTACTCAAGAACCTATTGTTTTTGGTGAAGATCGGTTATGGGGAAGGGGTAGTTTACCTGCAACGTTTTTTTTTCAAGCGTATTTTCTATGGCAAACGATAACAGCCGCAAATTCAAACAGAATCAAATAATTTTTTGCATACGTCCCTGAATTGTAGAGGTCTCAATGACTTTCGATTTTGGTGAAGATCGGTTAAGGGGAAGGGGTAGTTTACCTGCAACCTTTTACGTTTTAACAAGAGTAAAGTACTTGAAAATTTATTTAAACTTTTTGAAACAATGGTAATTGTTAAAAATAAAATAATTTTGTTGCCAGGCAATAAAATTATAATTTTTTCATTTTAATGTAATATAATATTTTTCATTTAATACAGCAATAAAAAGGCAGGTAAGACACAGCCTGGCTGTTTGGCTGAAAATGATTTTAAATATAAATCTTAGAATATGGAAGTCATGTATGGTTCTCCATACCGATATTTTCGATTGGAAAGCAGTCGTCATGACCAACAGCTAACATTTGATCGTCTTTACGATGAACTGGTGTTGGAAGGAAAAGTAGAGGGGGAATTTCAAAAAATTAACGTACTCGATGCGGACATGTGTCACTCGGAAAAATGAACTTGAATAGGACGGTTATTGCCGAGTTTTAAGCGTTTCGCGGTGACAAAAATGAATATGTAATCAAAGAGTTCGTTACAGTTGACATAACAACCGGACGTTTTGTTATCGTGTTGTTCGCTCCACCATACGAGAGTGCACGACTGCACCAGAAATTCCGAAAAATCAATGAGTGGTTGGAAACACATTATCACAGGATACGATGGAATGATGGTAATGTACCGTACAAGAATATGGTACGCATCGTTGCAGACATTTTTTCAGATTATCGTGTTGTCTATACAAAAGGGTTTGAGAAGGCAAATTTCTTACGACAGTTGTATCACCATGGTGAGGTGATTGACTTAAACGATATTCAAGCACCTGTAGTTCCTAGCTCCTTTGCACCCATCATACAATGTCCTGTTCCTCATCGTCAACCCGTTACCACTCCCCCCTTACACTGTGCATTGCGCAAAGCTTTGTTTTATGTAGAATGGTTGTGGCAACGATATAAAATATAGTTGGTTGTGAACATGTTTTCATCATGGTGTTGGTGTGAATGCTACGTGGCAGAAATGGCCATAAACGTAGAATTAGGTACCGTAGTGTGTGCGTGAGTGCTAACCTTGACTATGTCACTGTCGCGGTAGAAATACTCATAAACGTAGTCCTGGTAGTTCGAGACGGGTCACTGGCACGGTAGATATACCTGTAAACTCGTAAAGGACAAGTATGAGTGTGAAAATTACTCATACGGTACAGCAAATGTGAATACGCATCATGTATGAACAACATATTCACCCGATTAAAAAAATTTAAAAATAGGCAGTCATTGAGGACTGCCGACAGAAATGAAAACTTAAAACTATGAAAATTTTTACAATTTAAACTAATAAACAATAATTTCGTAAAATTAAATTTTGCAATAAAAGTAAATATTATCTGAAATGAAAATTAGAGCCTTTTTCGCAATTTTTTCAACCAAAAATTTCAATAATATAAGGTAATAAACAATTATTTTGTCGTGTCAATATATATATTTTTCATCCTGAAATTTCGATAGTATATGCTAATAAACCCTAAATTTGAAATAAAAGTCAATTTGCATGTTTAGGTTTGAATTGCAAAATTTAAGGCTTTTTTTGCAAATTTTTCAATCCAAAATTTCGATAATATAAGCTAATAAAAAATAATTTTGAATTTTGAATTTTGAATTAGTAAACATATTTTCAAAATTCAACACATAAATCTAAAATTATTATAAAATTTTATAGAATTTTTAGTTTTAAAATCCGCGGCAAAAATACTAAGGAACAACTAGAAATTTGTTTTACCACGCTAGTAAGATAACTCCTAAGCCACTATGAAATACTCATTGCATGATGTATGGCAGAGGTCAAATATCAAAAATAAAAAATAAATAATATCAAATTTTTAAACGGAAATATTGATACGAATATTGGAAATATTTGAAAATACATGCTTTGTGTATGTTATTCATTTTTCTATATAAAAATATTAACATATTTAATACTCACTTTTGTACTGCACAGTGATCCTACATTTGAACATTTAAAATAATGATCAAACTAAAACACAATTTAAACAATGCACAGTATACACACATTAAACTTTCCACGTAGTCAATTTAACTTTACTTATATACATATACACAGCACTAATGTTACAATCTTACAATAATAAAAAAACTATTAAAAATACATACTTCAACATTAGACATGACGAAAAACTCTAAGTTAACAGCCAGACGGACAAATAACAATTATGTAAATATTATATAATATAGTATAATACTTTAATATTTATACTAAATTTACCTCAAAATGTTTTTTCTATTTGGAACATGTTTCGAGAGTTCCTGTTCTCTCATCTTCAGCCTTCGCCATCTTGTTTCTGACTTCACCAAGTTTCCGAAAGAGGGCCGAACCTTGAAAACCTATCTTCCGAAAGAAGTAAACACCGAGTATACTTCAAGAGGGACAATTTTTGTCCCTTGTTATCTGACCTACCCAAGTGCCAACCCGGTTGGTCTTCGGGATACAGAAGAGGGTATTGGAAAGTTTCGACCAAAAAATTGTTGGCGTGTATAATTCTCGGCTCGGTTGATCCCTTTTTCCAAACGCAGAATTTTCCCTGCGGTGGTTCTGATTCGTCGCAACTGAGGACTGCCGAGACTTCAGTGGAAAGCGGCCTGTCACCTAAAACCGGTCAGTGTGTTCGTCGCGAGGTGGTTTCGAATTCAAGGCGGGCATTTTCTGAATGTTCCTCATGTAACTTCTTGTAAAGGGAAACGTATGAGTTTCGGGATCCAAGAAATTGTTGGATTTCGCGTATTATTTCCGGTTCCAGTTGCTTCTGTTGGCCCTCAGAGATCCGCGCTTTAACGTCGTCTATATAAAAAAAAACTATTATTCCGGCCACCGCAATTTAAATCATACACCAAATGGTATGACCGACCTAATATTTTCATAAAAGAGAGTCCTTTAGGGTGGTGATAGCCTAAGGGAACCGAAAGGGCACAAAAAGAGAAGAGGTCGTTATACCTCCGCGGATGTTTTAGGAACCGCTTGTCCGAATAAATTTAATCTGAAAGAATTAGAAAATCCATCACATTGTATTTTCCTAGTCCGCAGCACCACTGTGTTCTTCCAACTTCCTCCTCGAAGAGTCGCGTTCCACAGTGAGAACACTTGTGGGATCCATCAAGTAGAGAAGGAGTTATAAGAAGATAGGCCTTTATTTCATCCAAAGATTATCCCGTCCGTTCAGCAATTACTGGTCCCTTTCTAAGCACTGCCGGTAGATGAGGTCCAGGATGAGAATCTTTGTATTTCTTGACTGCCCATCACATTGTATTTTCCTAGTCCACAGCACCTCCAACTTCCTCCTAGTTCTTCCAACTTCCTCCTCGAAGAGTCGCGTTCCACTGTGAGAACACTTGTGGGTTCCATCAAGTAGAGAAGGAGTTATAAGACGATAGGCCTTTATTTCATCCAAAGATTTTCCCGTCCGTTCAGCAATTATTGGTCCTTTTCTAAGCACTGTCGGTAGATGAGGTCCAGGATGAGAATCTTTGTATTTCTTGACTGCCCCTTTATTTACCTCCGGATTTTCTTTTCTATATTTCCCTACCGCCTTTCTGTTTACCTCAGGATGTTCTTGCGAGTAATTTTCGACAGCCTTTCTGTGTACCTCAGGATGTTCTTTTGTGTATTTTTCTACCGCTTTTCTGTTTACCACCGGATGTGTTTGCGTGATTTTTTCTACCGCTTTTCTGTTTACCTCCGGATGTGTTTGCGTGTATTTTTCTACAGCTTTTCTGTGTACCTCTGGATGGCTTTCGGTGTATCGTTGAACCGCTTCTCGGTGCTGATCTCTTGTGCTCGAAGAGGAAGTCTTTGGACGACCACGGGGCCTTTTCGGAGGCCTTCCGGCTTTTCTTTTTGGCGCAGTTTTATCCTTTGAAAGCTCGTTGATGTCTAGTCCCACAATAGCTTACAAAACTACCGATATTCGCGCTTTAAATTTCGGATCCGACTTAAGTTCGAGTGGAATTGGTCTCTTTGTAGAACACTGGGGCTCCTGACCTCTTGTTGCTACCACCCGCGTAATTTCATATTGGTTAATTAAACCATTAATAGGAGACCTATTCATAAGAAACCTTGCCATTTCTTTCAAATTAGAAAACGCGAATAGGCGCCCGACACCGTCAGAAGATAGGGTTCCATTCTCGTTTACCGCGTGGGAATCGAAAATAAAATATCGGGAGTTGCATTTCTAAAGCGAAACCGCGACGTGTAATCCGATAAAAACGAAACCCGAGTCCGCGTAATTTTCGAATAAATTTGTAAGCTTTTCTTTCAATTCCTCCGTGCAAGACCCTAAATCGTTATCCGAAGATGGATAAACACCGTAATCTTCAAAGTGTGATTCAATTTTTTTAAAGTTTGACTTTCTAATTTGAGATATTCGGCTACCTCGTTTACCGTTAAAAAAGTGTGGCGGTGCTTTCCCCGAGTGTCCGTTTTGTTTGTTTATAATAACAATCGCCCTGAACTATCAAGCGGTCAATATCTTGTGTTGTGAGATAATCTCTACGCACATTTTCGATGAAGCAACAGGTTGCGACTGAAATGCAAACACATTGAACGTTACGAGTTTCACTAAATCGCGGATTGGCCTGGGAAATGGTACCGGAGGCTACGCATTCGAAACACGACATCTTTAAAAATAATTTCAAAAAAATCTTAGAAATAAACACACAAAAATAATAATTGCTTACAATGTAAAGGAAAAATATAAATAAACAATAAATATTATACTAATAATATAAATACAAAATTATCATGCAATAAAAACGAAAATAATAAAGCATTAAATTGTTTTAACTCACATAAAACGATGTCTTCAAATCGCCAGCCTGCATTAATCCTGTTCCTACGATAATCTGGAACTGATGACGAATGAAACTCTACAGCTGCTAATCCTCGTCAGCTTATCAGATGTCTTCAATGATGATCCAGACCGCAGAAATATAGATGAACTACAAACTGTGATGTCTTGAAATCTGGAACTGATGGCTTCTGAGTTGTCAGCTGCTAATTTTCCTCTGCAAAATGTTTTTCAGATGTCCTGTGTCATGATCCTCGATGTAGTCGTATAGTTGAAGTGAAGTGGAAAGTGTGATTTCAGAAAATCAGAAAACACTGGAATTCTGAAAAGTCTTGTAACGAGGGGAAGACAACCTCCGATTTGTCCCCCCCTGATAATTTAGTTTTTTGGATACCGGACCCTCGGGGGAAGCGCCGGACGCATACCACCCTCCGGACAATCGCGGGCAACATGCCCCTGTCTACGACAGCGAAAGCACTCAACACCTCTCACTGGTCCGCTTCGATCACCATTATTTCTCTCCGGCCGTGGTTGGGACTGAACGACCCGTCGTTCTACCACTCGGGGTTCGCCAAGACTGGCCCTTACTGGCCCACGGGATTCATCTATCGAGTGAGATGATCTCGTGCAGAATCGGGACAAGCAACCTCTTGGATACCTCCCTTATCTCCCTGGTATCCAAGAAATGGAATAACAACACCCCGATTAAATTTAAAATAGCACTGGTGCCCATGGATGTCCAACACGAGACCACTTTTAGCGATGAAATCGGCACCCACAATACAGTCAACTCCCAGAGCCGGAGAAAAGAGAAAAGGCCACACCCAAGAAAAGCCATCAATCTTGAACTTGAAGGAAACCACCCGGGAGATGGGCAGAATTTCCCTAGAAGCAGTCCAGCATACCACAGACGACTGACTCGACCCTTTTATTAAGCCCTGTTTCTCAAGGTCCGCACATACTCGAGATGAGATGATGGATCGGGCTGACCCGGAGTCAACTAGCGCTCTGAGTTGACCCTCCTTTACCTCGAGCGACAGGAAGGGGCATACAGAAGCCTTTTGCGGGACGGTAGTAAGGACCTTGATATTAGAAGAGTCTGGACCTATCCTCCGCCTGGAGGCACTGGAATTCTGAAAAGTCTTGTAACGAGGGGAAGACAACCTCCGATTTGTCCCCCCCTGATAATTTAGTTTTTTGGATACCGGATCCTCGGGGGAAGCGCCGGACGCATACCACCCTCCGGACAATCGCGGGCAACATGCCCCTGTCTTCGACAGCGAAAGCACACAACACCTCTCACTGGTCCGCTTCGATCACCATTATTTCTCTCCGGCCGTGGTTGGGACTGAACGACCCGTCGTTCTACCACTCGGGGTTCGCCAAGACTGGCCCTTACTGGCCCACGGGATTCATCTATCGATTGTATAGCACGAGATAACGCACACAGCTTCTCGAGATCTTCATAAGTCCGCGGTCGCTCAGCAAAAGTTAAACGCGATCTCTCCTGGGGAGTAACCCCTTCGAAGATCCACTGTACTACTTCATTCTCAGGCAGTCCCAACCCTAAAATCCGGACCGCATCACGGATGCTCTGTACGAACTTCGCAAAATTCTCCCCGTGTGCTTGTACCCGATAGCAATGCTTTTGTTGCAGCTGCTGTCGCAACAGGCCAGGCACGCACGCGTCCAACACCCCCCGATGGAAAGACGCCACACTGCCGCCATCTCGTATAGTTCGCGCGACCCGCTCAGCCACGGACCCCCGACAATAGGGATACACGAGTTCAAGTAGAGTGCTATCCGACATCCCCGGGAAGTCGGACAGCTGAAACAAAATTCGAAAAAAGATCATCAACTGGTCCACGTCCAGTCCGTCTACCACCGGACGCTCCTGAATAATTGAGGACAGGGGGTTATGTAAGTTATTATAAGAGACGCGCGATCCTCCCGAAAGCGTCGGCAAGGGGGACGCAGGGTTCGACGTCTGCGCCATGTCCATTTCAGGAGGCTGGGGAGAGCTCACGGAAGGCGGAGACTTCGCGGGCTCGAAGTTCCGTAATGCTTTCGCCACCTGTTCCGCAATCAGCTTCAGCGTGTCGCTGACTTCAGCGATTGTAGTTTGTAAGGACAAATTCTCCAGTCGATGTTGCAGGTGTTCCGCTCGCTGACGCACTCTCTGTCTTGCCCTGAGGTTGGAAGGGGCCGACTCCAAATCCTCCATCACCTCCCGCAACTCTCCCCACTTCTCCTGGCACAACTCGAGCTCGGCCGTCACATCCGTGACCTTTACAAGCGACATCGTCCCTCCGGACGCAAGTGCGTCTCTTAACTGCTTCCTCAAAGATGCAACATCCCCTTGGGGCCTCCCCCCCCCCCCGGGACTTAATCTCGAACTCCAACTCGTGCTTAAAAAAATAAATCGGGATTTATAACACTCATGCCGCCAATACTCTAAACACTTATCCTACAAACCACAAACAACATCAAAACGAAAATCACTAAACCAGGAAAACCTTGAGTACTGTTCTTCCATCAAGAAGACCCCCGGGTTCTCTAGCGCTGCGGAAACCCGGCCTATTCTGAACCATACACATCCACGACGAAAGGAGACAAGAGACAAGCAACAATACTAAACACACCTAACATCAAACAGCAACTCGACACACATGCCGTACCAACACATAATTCACAACAACCAACTAACAATCAACTACAAGTCCTAATTCGGGAATGAAAAACACTTAGACATCAACCGGACACAAGTCGGTTCCGGTACCGATTTCCGATCGGGCCATACCGCATCCCGTCAATATAACACGCTAAACTCCGACCCCGGATCAACATTCCATATTCCAGACCACGCCTGCGACTCCCCGGCCGTACAAGCTATCAAAAAAATTTTTTTTTTTTTTAAACACCGTTAACCGCCTCCGTGGTGCGACCCGACTCACAAATTAAACAACTTATAACTAACCTACACGGACATATATCAAAAACTATGTCACAACAATCGCATTACTATTTCCGAGTCTGCAAGCCCCGTCACACACCAGGACCCAAGGGTTCAAGCCTAGAATGAACCACGCTCTGAGCTACCATTTGTAACCCCTCTTTCCTTTTTTTTTTTTTATGAGTATGAACAACTTATTTTATTTTAATTTTTTTTTTTTTGAAAGAGAAGTCACAAGTTAATTAGGACTAGGCCGGAGCCTAGAGAAGCAAAAATTATGCCGGGTCCAGTATGGCGGGACTTGCAATGAACTCCACGTAATGTAACAATAACAGATTTATTATATTCCTAGAATTCATACATGTGTACCTCATAACAAATGTATATAAATGTGCACCAGGTAACGTATATACATATATAAAAAAAAATAAAAAAAATGGAACATCATAACAAGTATATATAAAATCAAGTGTACATCAGAACAAGTGTGTATAAATGTGTACAAGGTAAACCTAGATACATATATAAAATATAAAATGGAACATCATAACAAGTATATATAAAATCAAGTGTACATCAGAACAAGTGTGTATAAATGTGTACAAGGTAAACCTAGATACATATATAAAATATAAAATGGAACATCATAACAAGTATATATAAAATCAAGTGTACATCAGAACAAGTGTGTATAAATGTGTACAAGGTGAACCTATATGCCTATATAAAATATAAAAAAGTACATCATAACAAGTGTATACATCTGATTACAAGGTAACTATACATGTATATATATTTATGAAATTCTTCCCCATCTTGTTTCTAGCTAGACATGAACAACATAACACACACAGAAACCTAAGGCACACAAACTCACAATTACATAATTCGAACACAACTGCCCCTGGACTGCACCCGGCCAGCAGGCCATGTAATTACAAACTTATAACCCAGCAGTGATAAAATATTTGCCAATCAACAACCCGTTTTGTAGAATTACATAAACGCCACCCCAGAAAGATGATACTAATTCTTAACGCATGAATAAAACCGGACCGCCCATTTGTCTAGCGTTCCACTGATCAATGACCCCTCATGAGTGTATGAACCTTGCGTTCCGTTCACAGTATTAGATAGAAATTGACAGAACCACATCACCTGGTTTCAAACAGTGATGATAGAATTCTAAACGGTTATTTTACTTTACAAATTCCGAACGAATCAAAAATCCTTATGTACTTTAACAAACAGAATTAATCGCTTGAGGCTTTATAATCTCAGAAAATTTTGACAATATATGATTTACCAAAAAAAAATGATGAATACATGTTTTATAGGCAAAAAGTTAAACAGCAAATACTATAAGTGGAAGTCAATCCATATGTGTTTGTCAGTTAAGAAAACAATCAGCATAGCCCTTGTGCAAGGGGCAAACTCAACTAATATATTTCCAGAAAAATAATAAATTATTTCTATTAACCCAGAATGGCTTTGCACATATAGTTAAAATAAAAAAAATACAATAAGGTGTGGGTGCTCTAGCCGCTGTGGGAGCGCGCCGGCATGTAGTTGACAAAATTTGACCGGCCTCCAACCTGTCTGAGGTTGCACCAGCATGAGTCAGAGAAAAACTAAGTGCCCTTTTGTAACCCCAGAAAACGTCCCCAAAAAAAACCCAGAAAAACCCCCAGCCCTTAAATGTGAAACCCATAGTCAAATTAAAATTTATTCATCTCTGTTCCAGCCGGAACAGAAACTAACCTGTTCAACAAATACAGTAAAAACTAACATGAGAATGGTCAGCAACCTGTACAATATGCAAAAGTGAAAATATCTCTGGCACGCTCCCGCAGTGCATCACCCACTTACAGGCAGTGCACTTAGCGTTATGTAATACAATTATAAAAAAAAGAGTGTACTTGAATTTAACCAGTAAAGTTCTGAGTCATGAACAGCGGCTTCCCAATCCAGCAGAAAGTCTGCACACGTGGGCCCATAGATGTAATGATAATTGGTAAGAAAATAATAGAGTGCATATCACCTCATCACAGCTGGGAAGTGCAGCATTGAGAACGAGTCACCATCTCCCTCGTCCGACAGGATCTTGTTCATGGTTCACGGCTTAGGCAGGTGTACAGCCATCAGCAAGCCAGGAATCCGGCTTAGTTCGAGAACCCTATTCATTCAAATAAATTAGAGAACAGTCTATTAAAAATTTACACCCGAGTTAAGGTAATTAACCTCTTAACGGGCCGCCAACTAACTCTCAAAAAAGGCACAATATTTATTAATAAAGTTTTGCAACCAGCTGGAAGAGCAGAGAAATCAGCCATGGCATAAATAATTTGAATAATGAACAGACCCTATTTAATGTGGTTTAAAATAAAGTGAACAGCACTCGGTCAACATGCTTCGACATAAATTTACAGGTTAAAAGGCCACGTGGTGAGCGTTAATCATTATTTGACCCAAAAAATTTAACTGCAAGGCACTCACAGCATAAAGAATGCTTTAATACCAATAAAATTTCATCCAGGGAAGTTTTCACAAATAATTCTCCACTGTTAAGTTAATTGACAACTCTCCGACAGTTCACTGCATGCGCAGACACAGTTCATGACCTGACTACGCACTAAGTTTTAGTCCTTAATATTATAATGTTGTACACTTTTATCATTACAGTGATCTTGCAACTTCTCACACTATCACAGTAATAATAATAAAAAAAGATAAAGGGCTATATACTGAGCATTAAGTTAATCACTGAGTACTAAGTTCTCTCTTAATATAAAACTTGTCGGGCCGCACACATATAACTACGTATTTTATACGTTGCATATTGTTATTAATTATCCAAACATGTATAATTACTTATAAAGACAAATCAATAAAATACTTACCGGGAGCCGATTTACGCTTTACCAAGCCATGCAGACGGATACAAACTACGTCGTAAAGGTCGGAGAGGGAGTCGGAACGTTGTCTCTTATAGCCGAGCAGTGAATGAGAAATCTACAATCAGCAGATTACAGCGAACGTTCGCCGTCGATTGCGCGCGCAACTCTACTGCAAGGAACAAAGGTCGCGCGCCCTTGCTCACTTTCACAATTAATTAGAAATATTTCTAAAGCTTATTCAAAGGCCGGTATGACACCGGCACACTTCTTTTATGCACGTTGAAATATTTTCATGATATCTTTTTATTTGACGTATTAGATAGTTATCTTATGTAACTGCCAATTTGGTACGTTACATATGCCTTCCTATAAGAATTGATTAATTCTGAATTCGTATATTATTTTTTATTGAAGAATTCATCAATTGTTGTACATTTCCACGTCGACTCTTATGCTTTTTTATATATCCCTTCACTTTCTTCTATTTGAATCATAATTATTTCCTTTCTATGTAATTATCTCCCTTGTTTATTTAATTCCCTAATTCCCTAACATAAGTTTAGCTGGGGCAGTTCAGAGTGGCTCACTTTGGCATACAACTCCACTGGCCATACTAACATCAATAAATACAGAGGCACATCATCTCTGTTAATAATATAAATGATTGCTGGAACATTTCATCAGTCAACTCATCTCAAATTAATTCAAAATATAAAGTGGTCGTTCTTTCGACATATAATAAATATCCTTTGGATCATCTCACGCATCTGCGGTTTATACATTGTTATATTCTCTTCTTCTTGATTCAACTTAACTAAATTCTTCACATTTTACAGGGACAGTTTGTTTACATTTCATCACTGGTATACTCTCATGATCATCTTCGTTAATATATTACTTTTTCATTCTTCTTTGTCATCCATTAATCTTTTCTCTTGGTATTACATTAAACGTCATTTCATAATCTTCTTCATTTTCATGATTCACTTCTCTGGGTTATATTTCATTGGGTTGGTATAGGCTCTCTTCTAGTGTCTTGCCTCGTGTTTGTGTGTCATCTATTATCTACATCAATGATATTTATTTGCTTTCGTTCCTCCAACTTCTTATTTTCTTCTCGTTCTGTATATCATCTAGTCCATCGTCTCCTCTTTTAGTAGTACGGGTAAGTTGTTAATAACTGGTTGACTAGGCTCTTGGAAATTATATTTTTTATGCCAAAGATGGTGTTTGTCGTTCTCGTATATTTTTTCTTTTTTTTTTTTTATTAGTACGGGTAAGTTGTTATTTACTTGTTGACTTGGCTCTTGGATATATTATCATGCCGTAGATCTTGTGTGTCTGTCTCGTATAGTTCTATTTGTAGTAGTACGGGTAAGTTGTTCTTTACTGGTTGACTGGCTCTAGGAAATTTATAGTTCATGCCAAGTTGTAAGGTGTCTTTCTCGTATAGTTTTTCTTTTTATTAATAGTAGTACGGGTAATTACAATTTTCTTCATCCTTTACATAATTTCTTTAGATCACATTTTTATATTACAAAATTACAATATAATCAACATTTATTCTCACAGTTATATTTTTACTTCTTACTTAGTATCAATAACAAATAGTCTTCATCGCAATATTTCACTCTTTCTTCATTATTTAATTTTCAATATACCGTTTCATGGAAGTTTGGTTGTAGTTGCCCTTTATTTTCTTTGTCACAGGGTCTTGTAATTTATACGTGTTGTTCATGTTATTCTTGGTAACAGTATATGCAATTCCTTCTATTGCACTCGGGAGTTCTCGATTTTTTAAGAGTACCTTGTCTCCCACTTCGTATGTTATGATCTTAGGTTGTGATTTCTGATATTTGAGCCTAAGTTTGTCAGCTCGTTCGACTGCATTGTTAAAGAATTTGGTTTTGTTAAATTTAAATTCACTTTCTGGTGGAAATTTTATAATTTCTGTAATTTCCCGGGGTGGTCTTTGCTCAAACATAGCAGTATAGGGCGTTTCATCAGTTGATTGGTGGCAAGCTAAGTTAATGAAATCTTCAGCCGGGGATAAATATTCTTCCCATCTTCTTTGTTGGGCGTGGCAGTAGGTTCTTAAAATCCTTCCTACTTCTCTCAAAACTCTCTCAGCAGGGTTGCTGTTAGGGTGATACACTGACGTTTTGTATGTTTCACACCTTGATTGATTAGAGTATCTCGCCATCTTCGGCCTCGAAATTGCGTTCCGTGATCTGTGATTATTGGCTGGGGTTTTCCTATCTCGGGTATGTATCTTGATATTATAATGTACAAAATTTTGTTGGTTGTTGCCCTGTTTATGGCATAAAGTTTCGTGAATTTCGTATAGTGATCAAAGATTATCACCATATATTTGTATTGGTGTCTGCCACCACTTCGTGGAAATGGTCCACAAATATCTACGAACACTTTCTCTAATTTTTCTGCCGAAGTAATGGGTATCATTACCCCTTCTCTCCTCTCATTGCTGCATTTGACTAATTGGCACAAATGACAATGCTGTATATACTTTCTTACCCTGCGGTTCATATCTTTGAAGTAGACATGTTCATGTAGTGCCTTGACTACTTTTACTGCTCCCATATGACCATAGCGCACATGGTAGTCAACTGCAAATTCCTTCTCGATAATCTTTGGTATAATAACCTTCCACTGTTCACTAGATTGTTTGGTTTTAGTGAATAGTATATTGTTGTGGGTACAGTAATATTGCATGATTCTTTCATCGTGTTCTGCTAATCGTTGTATGATTTGTAAAATTTTAGGATCATTACGCTGTTGAATCTGTATGTTAGATAATATGTCGGCCAATTCAGACTTGCTTTTTAAAATATGGTAAACCTTGGCGATGGTTTCTTTTTCTCCCTCAAAAGTTTGGGCCACTATGTTCACTCTGGACAACACGTCTGCAGCTATGTTGCTTTTCCCAGGGATGTATTCCCACTGTATGTTATATTCTTGGAGTGTTAGTGTCCATCTCGTCAGTCTGCCATGTTTTAATCTACAATTCTTCAGGAAAGATATTGACTTATGATCTGTGCGTATTGTAATAGGGTATCCTAAAATGTATGTTCTAAATTTTTCACATGCGAACACTATACTCAAAAGTTCTTTTTCAGTAGTGTGATAGTTGCGTTCACACTTGTTGAGTGTTCTGCTCGCAAAACTGATCACTTGATGGTTGCCTTCTGGTCTTCCTGATACAATATTGATCCAACCCTTACATCACTTGCATCGCAGTTCATATAAAAATGTTTGTTAAAATTCGGATGATGCAGCATTACAGTTGTAAGAAATTTTTCTTTTATTAGTTCAAAGGTTGTGTCCTGTTCAGGTCCCCATCTCCACTTCTCCTTCGATGATAATTGTTGGGCAAACTTAGCTGTCAATTCTGAATAGTTGTGTTGGAATTTCCTATAGTAATTACAGATACCAAGAAACGATTGTAATTGTTTTTTGTTTTTTGGTACTGGGAAACGCTGTATCGCCTCCATCTTTTCTTGTGCTGGGGTTATGCCAGTTTCAGACAAGTTTAAAGCCCAAGAATTGCACTTCCTTTGCTATTAGTTTGGATTTTTCTAGCTTTAGTGTTATATTATTTTCCTCTAGTTTACATAATACTTGTGCCACCCGGTTGCAGTGTTCCTCCCAATTATCTGAGGTAATCAATAAGTCATCTACATATACTGTAGTAAATTGCAGTGTACTTTGGCCTAAGATCTCGTCCATACATTTCACGAAAACTGCTACAGAATTTACAAGGCCGAAGGGTAACCTTTTAAATTGGTAGTTACGCCCTTCAAAAATAAAGGCCGTAAATTTTCTGCTATTGGGGTGTAACTCCACCTGCCAATATCCACATACTGTGTCCCATATACTGATATACCGTGTGCCATAAAATTTCTTTAAAATTTCGTCGATTTCTCCAGGCGACGTCCTGTCATTAATTATGGCTTTGTTTATCTCCCTTGCGTCCAGACAAATCCTCACTGCGCCATTTTTCTTCGGTACAGCTACAATAGGATTGGTGTACGGGGAGTTGCTTATTTCGATTATGTCATTTTCTATTAATCGCTGTATCTCTAGACGAACGGCTTCCTTCAGTGAAAATGCGATCGGGTACGATTTTCTTTTAAATTCAGTCTGATCGTGGAATTTTATCTCGCACTGAAAGTTTTTAATTTTGCCTGGTGTGTCAGAAAATACACGCCTATAATGATTATAAATTTGTATCAGTCTTTCTATTTGTTCGTCAGTTAATATATGGTCAACGTTACTCGTTTGGAATTTTCTAATCTCAGCTATTTTCTCCATCCATAATGTATCTTCTAGGCTATTGCGAACCTCTCTGTTGATGGACATCTTCTTCCTCTGGTCATGGCCTTCCCGTATGTAGTATATTAAGTGTTCTGGGGGTGCCTTCCTATTTTCAATCAGAGCTGCTGTCCATTCAACTTCATTTGATTTTAATGATACTTTAGCTTTATCCATATCTATGATAGCTGCATATTTCCGCAGTGTATCACATCCAATTAATAGGGTAAATGGTAGCCCACTCGCTACCAAGAAAACCATCGGAATTGTTTCTCCGTTGCTAGATACTTCTAATTGTACCTGGTGTCGGATGGTTTTGTTCTGTCGACCCGTTGCTCCAATTAGGATGATGTTATTTATGGGTAGTGTTGGTATGATTGTTTTGTTTTCCAACTGTATACGATTTAATTCCATTTTGTCAATTAAGGATACATTTGCTTCTGTGTCTACCATAGCTGTTGTATTGATTCCATTGACCTTGACTGATATGTATGCTATTTCGTTGTTGGCGGTGTCGCTGATGCTATCTTCCTTCTCTTCCATGAGGTCTTGTCTAATGTTTTTTAAGTAGTTGTTTCGACGGATTTCGATCGATGCCATTTTTTTGCCAATATGTCAGACCCAATAGTCCGGTTCAGTGAGGGTGTCGTCGTACTTTTCACTGCCGGTGCCCATTTAAAGGCAGGTCACGATTGTCTGGGTGCCTGTCCGATGAGGTTGATGCGTTCGGTTCTTGGGACCCTGGCCCATTCCCATTGTGGTATACTTCTGTGTTTCTATTTGTTGGCCGATTATCTTCATCACTATTACTCCTGTTGGATCGGTAACCTGATTCTCGTTCCTCTCCGTCACTGTGACTTTGATTGTTATTGTTATTAGGGAAACTTCGTCGACCCTGGTAATATGGTCTCCTGCCTCCCCCTCTGCTGGCATGAGTGTAATGTACTCTTCTAAACTGGTTATTTGGAGGTTGGTTACTAGGAGGTCGGTAGTAATTATTACCTTGTCGATAATTATTGTTCCCTTGATAGCCATTCGGCCTAGGATTGTTTATATTTCCTCGGTCTGCATGGTTATTGTTGTTACCACCATCATTCTGTCTTGGTCCCTGGTGATTATTGAAATGTGGAGGGTTATTAAAATTTCTCCCATAGTTATTCCGGTCAGTATTATTGTTTGGATTAATGTTGCCTGGCCCACTCCGATCATATGGCTGTCCGGGACCCTGGCGGTTCCTCTGATAGTAACGCTCCCTCTCATGGCTTTCTAGTAGAGTACACATACCTTGTATTGTTTTGATCTGCGCGTTAAGTCTCCCCTGGGACACTCCTTGGCTAAAATGGTAGGCCAGTTTCGTCACTAAGCACTCCTCTGGTATGGCCGGTTCCAAATTTCTGGCTAAGCAGATCTTCCCTAAAAAGTAGGTTGTCATCGACTGTCTGCCATTGGGATCATACCTACCATTCGTAATATCATCTCTGATGATGTTTTGTGTGGAATCGGACCAATATTTTAGTTTAAATGCCACCTTAAATGCAGCATAATTTTCTACCTCGTGCCGGGTCGCTGTCCACCAGTTGTCGAATACGTTCCGAAAAGATTCGTCCAACATTCCCTTTATCACTGACCAACGGTTTTCTCTGTTTCTGTTGAGTATCTCATCCACCCTCTCTAGGAACTCGAGTGGATTTTTAACATAGGCGCGGAAATCTATTTGTTCCCTTCCATCCAGGTGTGTTAATCCGGATAATACATTTGGGAATGCTCGCAGGCGGTTCATTTCATCTCTGAGGTCACTGAATTCCCTTTGTTGTCGCTCAGTTAACTGATCTCGGTCGTTATTCACCTGATGTTTGACCGCATCTACTTTGGTTGAGATCTCTTCACATCTCTCCCCCAGTGTGGTGTGTGCGGCTATCATTTCCGTCTGTCTCCGCTCTATTACTCCTACCTGGTTGGTGTGGGTTAACTCGATACTGTCGATATGGTGGTTGAGATCCGTTTCGGTTTGTACTATTTTTTGTTTATTCATCTCACCTTCTCTCCGTATGTCGGACATCTCTTCGTGGATTTCTGTTGCTAATACTGCAATCCTCTCCTCCGTCGCTTCTATGTTTTCTTCCAATTTTTTGTCAATTGCTTCTACTGTATTTTTGGCAATTTCTTCAGTTCTGTAATTATTGTCGGCCATTTGTTGCCATATTTTCTCATTATCATTCTTCATTGACTCAATGTCCTTATTGATTTTCTCGTTTATTTCATCAATCTTTTTGTTGGTCTCATCAATTTTGATTCCCAACTCTGCAGACAAATTTTCTTTCATTATTCCCATATTTTTCTCCAATAACTCTTCCATATTCTTCTGTCCGTCTTCTATTTTCTTATTCAATGATTCTATGTTCTTCTGGCTGTCTTTCTGGCCATCTTCTATCTTCTTACTTAATTCCTCCTTTGTGGATTTCTGGCCTTCCTCTATCTTCTTATTGATCGTGACTAACTCCTCCTTTGTGGATCGACTGTTCTCATCCATTTTCTTTATTGCTCGTAATATTTCTAAGATGTTGGCATCCATTGTTGACATTGGTTTCTCAGGTTGGCTTATCTCTGGTTGTGGTTCCTGCTGTATGACTTCCGGTTCACCTTCCAGTTGTTGAACCTCCTCCGCCGGTTCAGGTTGTCTATCTTCGATTTCTAATAATATTTCTTCAACATCCTCTGCCGACGTCGCTTCTTTCTCCTCCAATCTAGCCTCCCTCTCGGCCTCTGCCGCTCGTTTCTTTGATGTTGACCTTCTATACATCTTGTTCTCTGTGTAATGTACTTGCTGCTTTGCTGTCGAATTAGGTTGAGAAATTATTTATTCAATTAACTAAATTGTTAGGTGTTTTCGTCCTAATTCGCGCTCAGACGTTGGGCGACACGTTGTAACAAAACACAAGGTTAGATTGATTTTATAATGTTATTATTATTATAGTTGATTATTAAAATTGGGTTAGTGTTCACGTTTAAAAGTTTGTGGTTTAAAAGAGTATTTATCACTTCACTGTGTCAACCTCCTCACTTACCATATGTGGATGTCTTCACTATTCTCGATGGCGACTTCTTTTACTGTAAAAACACTTGACATACATACATAGATATTCCTTTTGAATATCACAAAGAATGCACATAAACAATAATACAAATTAAATGTTCAATTGCACTTTGAATGATATCAGTCATTCAAATACTACCGCCACCTTATGAGAGAACTGTTCATAAAAAAGTTAAACTACTTCATCTATTGTATAGAAATCAAAACTCTGTTTCCACTGATAAATAACTGAGGATTTATTGACAATGATTAAATTCAATAAACTCTTTTAAAAACAATTAATAATATTTTTTTTTATTTAAACAATACTGAGATCTCTGTATCTCAAGGCTGGTAACACTGTTGTAAGGTACAATGTTTTTGGTGAACGAGGTTAGGTTCACTTTATTTAATTATATTACCAAATTAGTGAGTTCTTTGAAGATACATGATACCAGATTACAAGATGTGGGTTTAATTAACAATATTTAATTATCTATGGATATAAAAAAGAACAAAAAATCAAAATTATTAAATTCGGTACCATAACCGATATTATCGTACTATCGTACGTTATGCAAAAGTATATAGCAGTTGAGGTCAACACGTGCTCTGAGATTTGCACTGTTAAAAATATTATTATTATTGACTCATTAGCTATTAGAACCATGTATTGGAAAGAGAAAAAAAATCTAGAGAGAAAAAAACTCTTGTTATAGCTTTCATTTCAGTAAAATTATTCAAGAACAGAATTGTTTCTTTGTGACAAAATTATATTCTTCGGTTCTAGGTTAGTTTACCTAGTAACATGTAAGTGGCTATTTAGAATAAGTTATGTTATTTATAAAAGTCTTAATGATATGATTACAAACATTTTATTTATAATTCGTTTGATGTGTAATTATCATTCATAAAAATATTCGAACCAGAAAATAATTATTTGTTAATTCAAAAGTCGTAGTCAAGTAAGCGACTATATACTATATACTGATGAGCGGTATCTAAGTTAATTCCGCCTTTCTCAATTATTCTTTAATTGTAAAATAATTATTTTTGAATTAATTATTGACATTAAACCGTGCTACAATTTATTTATTAAGTTCTGATAATTGTCCATCATAGGTTAAGCACTCAAGCGTTATGACTAGTGCAGTCCAAAACAATATTTTTCGTTCATCAACGAAAATTATTATTTTCATTAATTTCTTTAAAATAATTAAAACATTGTACTCCCTGATTGAATACACAAAACATGACCCTTATAATACACTGGTCGTGTTATTTCACTGTTCACTTAATTCACTGGACACTCGGTAATATGTTGTTGTGTATAGGTTAATGTCTGTTTACGTATTACTGTAGGTGACGCGCACATTTCAAAAATATCTTGCTGACTTTTTCGGCATAGACCTCTCGTCGTGAGTGATGCAGAACGAATGATACATTTCGCTAAAGCGTCTCTTTCTCGTCTGGTCATTTTAAGCTATCTGATTGGTTCAAAAGGTCAAACTCTTAACCCCAAAACACTTTGGTCAAATAAAACTTTTAATTTTTGACAACTGTAAGCGTGGGTTCGAGATTATATGTGACGTATGCATGGATACTCAAAATGATTGAAAAACTTATAATTGTCATAACTTTCTTATCTTTTGTCGTATAGTCGGTTGGGTAGTGGCATTAAATCGCGGACACTTGTGGCTTTATTTTAAGTCTAAACAAGCACTAAATCCGTTCATTATTAATTCACTTGGCCATCTCAAAAACTCATATGGTGATTCTTAATATAAATAAGTCTGTTTCACCATATTTCGTTATAATTACACTGTAATACTTATTACTAAACATCTCGAGTCCATTTCTCCTTCATGTTAGTACATAAAATAGTTATATTTACAGTTTAAACAATATCTGTTAATGGCGTCCATACCAACCATGTTCGATTGTTTATATTTACATGTAACGCTATTATTCCTTATCCTATTACATATGTTTGACATCCTAACACTAATATGTACATTTATTTACATTTGTTCACATTTTATTTTGCTAAAAATTTTATTTTTTATATACTTATAGTATGATCAAAATACTTTCTGTTCTCATTTCTCCATTTTGTCACTTATTTAATTATTTTATTACACAAGGGATATAATGTTATTAATTAAAATAGTGTACAATTGTTGTACCTTGTTGGTTCAATGTATTTATTAACTATTCGTTATCTGAAAGCTCTCCAAGTTATAGTATAGTGTTTATTTACATCTGGTTTTACAATTGCAGTTAGTTAGTTTATAATATTTCAATTATTAAACTACTAGTATTACATTTGTGAGGTGTTCTCATAGCAGTATTAGACATTTCTCTAACTACTGGTAACATTTGTCACAATCTTTTGATAAGTTTTGATAATGCTTTTTGACTAACTATCTTGTCATATTGGGGTTCTGTCCATTTAACTTTATGGTATCATATTCAATCTGATTCATTTGCTGTGTCCTTCAGTACATATGGTATTTATTGGTTTGCATTATTATTCTTAACTAGTCTTTGTTTGAAACAATTGTGGATAGTTGCTTGGTTTAACTAATGTACATGATTTTATGTTATAGCTTCACTTTCTGTGAGGTTATGTGTCAGTTGTCTGACAACAATGTGCTACATATTTTTATGCAGTGTTTGATTCAACTATTTCCATCTCATTATGGCATTCTACTACAATGGTTTATTATTAAGTTATACACATTTTTACACTATTTGTTGAAACAATAACACAGGTATTCTTAGTCTAATAATATTACATTTCTTGGTGGGTTGCACCTAGTTTTTGGTGCATTGATTGTTTTATACCTAACAAACTAGCTTATTTGCTACTATTTGTTCTGGAATTCATTTATATTTTGTTCTGTCTTGCTATGGCATTCAGGCACATTTCATATTAAGGCTTACAAAGCTTTTATTATTAGTCCCTATGAACAATTAATTTACTGTTCTGTCTCATATTTCTTTTGGTGGTCTTAATGATTATCTATGTGATGTTACAATCTTGATTAAACTTGTCACACTAATTGTCTGTGCATTTTAACTAGTTAATCTTGGATTCTTTCACTTATAATGGTTAATCATTTTTCTCCGTTATAAACATTTTCACTTGGATTGTTTGTGGTGTTTATTTGGGGTAAAATGGTTATCATATCACAGGTTGTTACACTTATATTAAGTTTTCACTGTTATTGTTCGTGATCACTCAATGATGCTAAACACTGGTTTCCTTGTCATTGATCTTCGAATAATCATTACACTTCTTCCGGTCACTATATTAATTTTAATTCCTTGTATATGTTATGAATGTTGATGTCTTGTACTGTTCATACATTATCTTCATTCTTCATGGTATGTTTCCTTTCCTCTTCTTCTTCTGTTCTTCTTCTGGTTAGTTGTTGCTCACTATCGGTGTTCTCCTGGGTTACACATTATTTGTGATAATCAATGTTCCCTTAATCTTGTCATACTCTTCCATATTTTTATTCGTGGTTATGTTAATCATTGTTCCATATTATTTCACACTAATAAACAAATTCGTTTGTTTTATCACCATTGTGGTTGTACTTGATTCGTATCCTTTTTTTTTAGTAATTATTTTCGTCATACCCCTCACTATTTTGGATCTATTGGGCCTGGATGCTAACATATTATATTGGCTCGTTGTCATTTTCTCTCTCTTTTATACTCGATGATATCCTTATTACTCTTCCTTCTTCTTTGTTGTGTTGTTTCAATAATATTCGTTCGTAGATACACACTTTGTTTATATTCTCCTGTTCCTTCTTTTATGCACGTTGAAATATTTTCATGATATCTTTTTATTTGACGTATTAGATAGTTATCTTATGTAACTGCCAATTTGGTACGTTACAATATATAGGGGTAATCTGAAAAGGCTATGTGCAGTCGTACCTCCGGTGAGATATTGAGCGGCGATGCCGGTACTGGCTACGCATAAGACGACTTTATCTTGAGACCGCCCGAAAGCTGAAATAATTTTAAGAAGGAGCGTTTATCCCGAACTGCCAGGACCGTCCAAGAAGAGAACTTTTCCATTTTGTTCGCCGCGCATGAGCAATTTAAAGTAATCAAAAACCCTAGATTGATCAGAAGAAAGCCGCGATTCCCATTCCTCGACAAAAGCATTCTGAACTGAGACGCTGTATTGAAGTTTTTCGCGACCTAATTCCGTAAAATCATCTTCAACTACGGGAAGAGCGGCCTATAGAAGCGAAGATGCATGTCGGCGCAGACACCTATCTATGTGAATAAGACCTAACTTATACGCTCTTTCCTCATCTTCGTGAAAATGTTGCAAAAAATCTTCGCATAAATTTGCTTTATATTTCTCCCACATATCCGGCACCGAAGTTCCTATCGGCGAGAGCATAACAAAAAATAGCCTCAATCTGTCGGCTTTCATGAAGCGTGCAGCCTCTTCAAGAGCGTCAAAGTATTCTTTTTTATCATCCGCGAGTGCCAATTCCCTAGCCGCCTGCTGGAACGTTTTGCAATCAGGGCCTCCGAGAGCGTACAAGTCCTCATACCCACGGCATGGATACCTGCATATCAGCATTCTCAGATAATACTGCTCACCTCTGGTGGGAGCGACCCAAAAGAGTCTCGCGACACAATCACCAGAAGACCAAAAGAGTCTTCGCGTTATGAAATGTTTACCGTCCGAATGCCGAACCGCATTAAGGGAGAATTTTGGACTGCTCGGGTGGATTCTGTACTGCTCGTCAAAATCTAAATAAGTGAGGTCATTCATTTCCGTATTAGGAGATATCCTGCGTGATGATCCACGCTGTAGTCGTATAGTTTAAGTGAAGTGAAAAGTGTGATTTCAGAAAATTGAGAAACAAAGTAGCACGGGTTCCCCCCTTTTTAACTTGTTTACACTTCTTGTGGTATTTTGCCCCTAACGAGAGACTGGATAAGTCCCTTTTTGGTAAAAACTTTTCAACTGCCTTCGTGTTAGCAACGATTCCTTCCATGACGAGTACTGATGACTGCGCAGGGAAACACTGACGTATTTATTCCGTTTCCCCCGACCACGTTCCTTCCTTCCAAAGCGTCATCTCCTTCGGTCACGGTCGATCATAGACTCCAGCCGAACACCGGCTACGAAAGCGTTACCCCCCCAACCTCGCACCTCTACGTTGGTGAAAAACCCCACCTCGCATCCCGCACCCCACCCCGCACCGCCTACTTCACCGAGAATGCAACGACCAGTTTACCTTTCGCACCCCACCCCGCACCCCTAAACCTGTCGCTCCACACCCCGCACCGCCTACTTACTTCACCTTGAGCCCTCCAATGCAACGACCGGTGAACGTATCGTTTACCTTTCGCTCCGCACCCCGCACCGCCTACTTCACCATGAGCCCGCGAATGCAACGACCCGGAGCCTGCACTCCGGCGGCGACACGGAGCTTGCACTGCATCCTTTGTCAACCGAGCTGGATTCAAACTCAGGAGGTTGTATATATATTGGTCCGGCGAGCAGTTCCATCTCACAGTCTGCGATTGAAACGTGTATCTACCACAATGGATCTATCAGCTAGCAGTGAACAGCGCGCAATTCGTGGTAATGTAATCACCATTAAATTTATTTTTACAGATAATACACTAAACATACAAACAATATTATCAGATTACAAAGATATAATTATTAACAGAATATCTACTGAACCTTCTCTTTTGAATAATTATGTAAAATGGTACTTGGCAGCACGCGTTTCATTTAAAAAGCTTATTGACTCTGAAAGTATTACATGCACGGCTATCTTTCGATCCCGTACACAACTGAAATCATTTTATGATGATATCGATGAACAGTATTTGACGAGTTGTGAAAAAATAATCCAGAGTGCGGAAAACTTCATACGTGACGGAAGCGGATGGGTTGAAACGGTATCGAAAATCTTGAAATCAATATAACTAAATACAATCCGCTAGTGGGGTCAAGTTATATCCCGACTCCTCCACGGTTACGCAAGACAAAAGGAATTGTAAACATACAAAATAAGAAAGATGAAAGTGTTTTTTATGGTCTGTGCTGGCTTCTATACATCCAATCGCGCGTAACCCCCATTTAGTTAATTACTATCGAGATTATGAAAATGAATTAAACATGGACGGGATTTCGTACCCTGTTGAAATAAATAAGATAAAGCGGTTCGAAAAATTGAATGAAGATATATCTGTCAACTTATTCGAGTATGAAAAGAGGTATATCCGTTACGTATTACAGAATATCGTGGGAGGAAATGTCATATTAATCTTCTGTTTTTGTTTGATCTAAGCATTACACACTACTGCTAAATACGAAACCTATCTCGGGTACTTGCGTCCTTGACGAGACATGGCGGTTCTTCGCTTTACTGCAACTACTGTCTACACAGATTTTCGGACAATAAAGATACCAACGCGGCGCGAAAACGAGTTGAAGAACACGAACGCAACTGTTCTGAGCACGGAGTACAGAAAGTAAAACTTCCTGATGAGGACGAAAAGTGGATGTATTTTTAAAACTTTTCACTTTGTCACCGTGTACCTTATACGGTATACGCTGACTTCGAATCGTTTATTGTCCCGACCACCGGTAAAAACGTGGCACATCATATACCAGCCTGTTTCTGCTATGTGATAGTTGACTGAAGGGGAAAAGCCGTCAAGGAACCTGTAATATACCGCGGTAAAGACGTGGTGGACACGTTCCTTCGTGTGCTTTTAGCCGACGTTCAACGACTCGATAGAAATTTTAATAAAACGATTCAAATGACAGCGGTCGATGAACGGTCTTTCCGAAACGCCACGCACTGTCATCTGTGCAAGAAGCCGTTAACGGACGATACGGTTCGAAACCATTGTCATATAACGGGGGACTATTTAGGCGCTGCTCACAATGTGTGTAATATAAATTACAAAATAGCGACACACGTTCCGGTTTTTTTTTCATAATTTAAGTGGCTATGACTCGCATCATTTGATGCAAGGTTTCGGAAAGTACAAGGAAGATGAAATAACGTGTATCGCTACTACAAACGAACGTTACATCTACGTTACACTCGGTCCGCTTCGGTTTCTCGATTCTCTGCGGTTCATGAGCGCGTCACTTGAAAAACTCGTCTCCAACTTATCCGCGGATAAATTTAAAATACTTAATCAATTTTACACGCGTAATGTTGATTTACTCTTGCGTAAAGGTGTGTACCCTTACAAATACGTTACGGACAAATCAAAATTTGGCGAGAGACAGTTACCGGATCGCGAACATTTTTACAACGGGTTGACAGAGTCGGATGTAGACGAAGAAGATTACGCGCACGCTCGAGCGGTTTGGTCGGCTTTCGACATGCAAACGTTTGGCGAGTATCATGACCTTTACTTAAAAACGGACGTACTGCTGCTTGCTGATGTATTTGAAACTTTTGGAACATGAGCCTGCAGTACTACGAACTCGATCCGTGTAAGGTTTTACCACCGCCGGTTTAGCGTTGAACGCGATGCTGAAAATGACAGGGGTCAGGTTAGAGTTACTCCGCGACATAGACATACACCTGTACATTGAAAGCGGGATCCGGGGCGGCTTAGCAACAATTTCTAATCGGTACGCCAAGGCTAACAACCCGTACGTTCCCGATTATGACGCAAGCAAGCCCCACAACTATTTACTCTACCTCTATTGTACCAACCTGTACGGAACGGCTATGACACAGCCTTTACCACTATCTGGTTTTCGATGGTTGGAACGTACAGAGATCGATACGTTGAACGTGCATGCGTTACGCGACGATGGTGACACCGGTTACATCCTCGAAGTCGATCTGGGGTATCCACATTAACTACACGACTTACACAGTGACTAACCTTTAGCACCCGAAAAGCGTACTATTACAGACAGTATGCTTTCGCCGTACTGCTATCGCATGAAGCTGTTAAAAGACTTTGTGTGCAGTAACGGTAAGGTAGAGAAACTGATAACGTCCCTCGAGGACAAGATAAAATACATTGTTCGTTACAGAACATTGAAACTCTACCTCGAATTAGGAATGGAGTTGAAAGCGATTCACCGTGTGTTGGCATTCACACAGTGCGTGTGGTTGAAACCTTTCATCGAGTTTAATACGGAGCGACGAAAGGAAGCCAGAAACACCTTTGAAAAAGACTTTTTTAAGTTAATGAATAACGCGCCGTACGGTAAATCGTTGGGAAATGTACGGAAACGAATCGATTTCAAGTTAGTTGCAAACGAGAAGAAACTTCTCAAACTAACGGCTAACCCCAGGTTACAACATTTTTTCATTTATAACGAGGACCTAGTAGGTCTCACGATAAAAAAAAAAACCTCTATTACTCTGCCAACTCGAACTTTTGACACGTCGGAGTACCCTAAGGCACATCCGTGCTACAGTGAAACGAACAAGAAAAAGTTGGGTACGTTTAAAGATGACACGAATGGAATACCGATACTTGAATTTGTCGGGTTGCGTGCAAAATGTTATTCATTCGTTACGGCAAACGATAAGGAGAAAAAGGTAGCAAAAGGTGTGCCACGTTCCGCGATAGCTACACAGTTGAAACATCAACTTTATAAGAAATGTGTAAAGACCACTTCTCAAACGTATACTACAGCGCAGACTATCCAGAGTAAAAAACATAACTTATACACGAGAAAGCTTACAAAATTATCGCTGTTACCGTACGATGACAAACGATACGTCTTGGAGGACGATGAAACAACACTGGCGTACGGTCATTACAAACTCTGTCAACCCAGACGCGAGATAATCCAGCAAGCGAGAAAATCCGTTATAAATTATGCGTTTGATATACGTTGATATAAGACTCGCTTGCGGTGCCAACACACTGTCAGTAGCGGTGGTGAAGTCAGTTAGGTTCAGTGAAAACGTAACGGTATATCTCGTACCAAATTTTTGCGATTCGCGTTTCGGGTGGCGATATGGAATACGTACGCAAAACTATTGCGAACGAATTGCACAGACCGGTGAGAAGGAACTTTCCCAGACGTGCGGTGGAGGTGAAGGGGCTACACGATCTGTACCAAGCGGATTTGGTGGAAATGATACCGCATGCCAAGTTGAACAAGGGGTACAAATATCTAATGACGGTAATTAATGCGTTTAGCAATTATGCATATGCGATTCCCTTAAAAACTAAATCGGGTGTTGAAGTAGCGCAGGCTCTCGAACCAATAATTGTAAAAAATAAAATGAAATACTTGCAAACGGATAACGGAAAAGAGTACTTTAACAGTACCGTACAAGCTTTACTAAAGAGATTCAACGTCAAACACTATTCAACGTATAGCGAGAAGAAAGCATCCATCGTGGAGCGATTTAATCGTACGTTGAAAACGAACATGTACCGCGCGTTCAGCGAGCAAGGTCATTATCGGTGGTTATCGCTTTTACCCGAACTGGTGATGGAATACAACGATAGAGTGCACAGAACTATAGGGATGAAGCCGCGACAAGTCGACGAGAGCAACGAGCGAATAGTGTTGAAACGAATAAGAAAAAATACCGCACCGCGGAAAGTGAGCAAGAAACATAAGTTTAAAATAGGTGATCGAGTGCGTATCAGTAAATACAAAATCACATTTGCTAACGGTTACACACCGAACTGGACGAACGAGATATACACCGTGCACAGAGTTCAACCGACAGTACCGGTTACGTACTTGTTGAAAGATCACACGGGTGAAGTGTTGGAAGGCGGGTTTTACGAACAAGAATTGAGTAAAACCAGCGTTGCCGATGTGTATCTCGTTGAGAAAATATTACAACGTAAAGGTGATCGCGTGCGAGTGCGGTGGCTCGGCTTTGACGGTAAACACGATTCGTGGATACATAAAAAAGATCTGATATAATAACATTACCACAGTATTTAACCGAACGTAAATGAGTTATGATGAAGATTGAACAACAATCGTTAAAGTTAAATGTTAAGAACGTAGACTCTACTAAGTACAACGGTGAAGTTGCATATAATAAACACAGTCCACTGTTTCCGAACACAGTTCGATGCATCGTGTGCGGTGGATCATGCAGCGGAAAGTCAAACGTTGCCTTTAACATGTTATTCGATCCAAACGGCCTGCGATTTCAGAACCTGTACGTGTTCTCCAAATCGTTGTTTCAACCGAAATACCGTATGATGGAAGACGTTTTTAATGCTCTCGCTGACGAAGGAATGACGTACTTCACGTACAGTGAAAACGATGAAGTACCGCCTCCTCACGAAATTACACCTAATTCAATCATGTTGTTCGATGATGTGGTATGCGAACGACAGAATAACATACGAAAATATTTCGCTATGGGGCGCCATAGCGGCGTGGACACTTTGTACCTTTGCCAGACGTACAGTCTGGTGCCAAAGCAACTGGTGCGTGATAATACCAATTTCTTAGTTTTGTTCAGACAAGATGATCTCAATTTACGCCACGTTTACAACGATCACGTTAACACAGACATGAAATACGAAGAGTTCAAAGCGATGTGCAACGAAGCGTGGAAGGATCGTTACGGATTCTTAGTCATCAACAAGGACTCATCGATAAACGCGGGTAGATACAGAGTGGGTTTCGATCGTTTTATACATAAATAGAATAGTTTGTGCGAGAAAGTCATCAGTGTCAAGATGGATGACAAGCAATTGACACAAGAAATCGATGCAATTAGCGACAACATAAGGCAAAAGTATCGTGCGTTGAAACATGACCTCAGAGAGAGCGATGAAGCGTTAACGAGAACGTACAAACCTCTTTTGGAACCGTTAACCCAGATTTCGGAAAAGTTGAATGTCTCCGGTGATAAAATTAAAAAAATAAAAGTTGAAAATGAAGATACGAAGACAGCTGTGGAGATGACACCACCACCATCATCACAACCTCGTTTCCTTAGAACGGAAGTGTTGGCACAAACGCCTGATGTCGAAACACCGGACGTGACTCTTGAAGAGTTTTTAGCAACACCCGAAGGCCGACACGAAGCACAAGAATACGTTGAACAATCTGTCGAAGGTCCGCTCGCGAGGAAATACTTACTACTCGCGTTATCTGACGATCCAGAAAAAAAGATGGATCACACGTACGGTGTTCGTAACGTTGCAGACAAATGGATGGTGGGCAATTCGGTGTTGGAGATCAATCAAGACGACAGCTTCTACATAGCTGGTAAACGATACAGAGGTACACCGGGTCTCTACGAACTTATGTTTATGAAAGAACCCAACAAGAGCGTCTACGATGAAAACGACGTAGCAGCGTACAAATCTATACTGTCGGACACTAACGCTCATAAACATTATTATTTACCCGGTGCTAAAATAAATACAAACAAAGGTGTAAAGTACAAAGAGATAATCGCCCGATTGTTCCCACCGCGCAGCGGACGTGGTATCGATTACGTACACTGGAACGATCCCAACGAACTGGTTGAACGGTTGAGACTGCTGGTAAGTTCAAAACGTGCCGGTCACACCGGACACGGCAACGAAATCATCTCCGTTGTGGAAGAATTACGTGAAGCCAACATTATCGTATAAATTTTGTGAACGCCGGTGTAACAACTCATTGTTGTCAACACTGTCGACATGTGCGGATTAGATTTGACGCCTGACTTTGAAGTCGAAAACGAGAGACTGAAAACCTTGACATCATGGCCTGTGCATTTCATCAGTCCGACCGTTATGGTTGCTGCAGGCTTTCATTACATAAATGAACTGGACAGGGTTCGATGTTCATTTTGCGGTATAGAAATATATCGTTGGAAAGAGGGTGACGATCCGATTGTGTTACACACGCGATGGTCACCGCAGTGTCGTTACTTAAAACGGTTAGCACACCTTTTGTAGCGTGCAGTCGTACGATGGTTGTGGACAAGTTCGGGAGGCATCAAAGCGCCGTAAGCGTGCGACGAGAAACAAAAAGACAATTACGCGATACTGTAGGATTTAAGATTACGAACGATGGGCATATAGATGAAAACAAAAAGATCCGGAATCTGAACTAACCGGATGCAGTAAAGGATGCTGTATCCCTGACTTATATGCAAACACATTGTCTGCTACTCGATGATGAACGTAAAAGCGTGGACGTTAAAGGGTGTAGATTGAAAAATGTTGATACTCCTGTAGACGTTAAAGACGTAGTCAACAAATATTACGTTGATGACAACTGTATACAACACTCGAGTCAAGAGAGAGGTGGGGTCATCGATGCACGAGATCGATGGGTAATCCACGTTCGAAGTCCGGAACAAGCGACCGATGCGGTCAACAAAAACTATTAGACTCGAGCACCATTAAAAAAGTATCGAACAGCTATTTGTTTGGCGAGAGCTGGTTGTCGGGAGTGAGTTCACCGATTTTTTTTTGATGACGCGGTTAACTTAAAATACATGTTGCAGAACACCGTTAGCTTGGGCGAAGATGGTGTTTTCAAAGCAGCGGAAAAGAGAATAACAGACGTAGCGGATGGTTTTGCGGAGAGCGATCCTGTTAACTTACAACAATTAAATGACGTGAGACGATACGTAAAGAGCGAGATGTATAAAGTTGTTAAAACATTTCAATACCAACTGGACAACTACTTATTGAACCTGTCTAAGCCACGTAGTTCAGAAGACGAGTGGACACTCGACGCGAAGGAAATAAAAGGTTTAATAGATGAATACGATAAAAACACAGAAGAGAAAGACTGGAGATCGGTTTACGATGTACAACAACGTTAAGAGGAAAAAGGGGTGGGGCGTTCGAAACGTGTTTAAAAACGTTGTTCCGTCCGTTGTTTCGTCAGTTATCAATCGCGCGGTGGACGAACTACCTGTTGAATTACATCTGCCGGGTTACAGATTCTGTGGACCGGGCACGAAGCTCGAAGAAAGATTAGCGCTTGGTGATCGTGGAATCAATCAACTAGACGAAGCCTGTCGCGAACACGACATCGCTTACGCTCAATACAAAAACAACGAAAGTAGACGCATTGCGGACAGTAAACTCGCAGAAAAAGCGTGGGGACGGGTAAAGGCTTTGGATTCGGGTATCAGCGAACGAGCTTATGCGACAGCAGTTGCAGCGGCCATGAAAGCAAAATCAGCAATAGGAAGCGGGCGACGTCGTGAAAATAAAAAAATGTGAGTAGTCGTGGTCGTGTTGCTGGTGGTGGGATGAAGAAGAAGAAGAGGACTGTTCGAACCACCAGGAAGAAGAAGAGAACTGCATCCGGATTGTATTTACGTCCGTACCGAAAAAACTAATTCACATACCGCTCCGCCCGTTGTCCGAAGATGAATTACGTTTATACGCAAAAAAAACTAAACATACCGTACTTTAGAGGTGTTTACATGCGCAACGCATTACCGGATACAGCGCCGTGGAAGAACGAAAGCGCCATCATGAATTTGGACGACGAGAGCGGATCGGGAACCCACTGGGTATGTTACAAGAAGGGTGGAAATCGAGTACACTATTTTGACGGGTTCGGTAATTTACGTCCACCTCTCGAGCTGATGCGATATTTTGGTGATACAACCGACGTTCGTTACAACTACGAACGGAAGCAACCTCCTAACACGGTCATCTGTGGTCATTTATGTTTAGACTTTTTATCGTCTTCTGATCAGTAAACTTCAGCATGTCGTCGTTAACGGTCACCGTGACGGGTACCGACGCTGCGAATCTCGTGTGCAACTTTTTCCCACCCCTCGAGTAATACGGTGAATGGTACGTTGGTCTAATGGATTTTACATCGTATAATTCAATACCAAACGTTATTGAAGGAACAAATAATGAATTTCCAGTAAACATTTCCAATGACACGTGGTCCGTCATCAAGTTGCCTACCGGCACCTACGAAATCAGTGATATCGAAACGTATCTGCAGAAACAGTTGGGTGAGAGAACAATCAGTTTACGTCCAAACAACAATACATTAAAGTGTGAACTTTACTGTAAGCACGAGATCGACTTTTCGCATACACCGAATACCATTGCAAGTATGTTGGGATTCAAGGAGAATCAACAGCTGGAAGCGTATAAAACACACGAGTCGAACGTACCCGTCGACATAATCAAAGTTAACACCGTTCACGTACAGAGCAATATCGTACGGGGTGCGTACAAGGACGGCCGGGACCAGCACACGTTACATTCGTTTTATCTGACCGTGGCACCAGGTTTCAAAATAGTTGAAACGCCGAGAAACATAATATACTTACCGGTAAACGTGCAACGCGTTGACAACATAACTTTGTCTCTCGTCGATCAAGACGGGGATTTAGTCGATTTTCGCGGTGAAGTTATCACGGTACGACTGCATCTGAAAATATGGGATTGTATTTTGGACAGACGTTACCTGTAAGAAGGGAGTTCATACGAAAGAAACATGGTAGTCGGTGTTCAACGTTGAAGCGGTTGACATCAAGGAACAAGCGTTTCTTGCTTTCACTTGGATTTAAATTATACGATTAAAATAATGTCGGGTGAAATTTTAGCTATCGAACGAGGAGCGGCTTTCGATAACAGAATCGATGAGTTCGAATATCGTACGCACGCGCCGTATGCTTCCACCCGATACGGCAACAACGATGAAATACGTATACCCATCCAACAACAGGATGTTTACACTTTACCGGCGGAGAGTTTTCTGTACATCGAAGGAACATTGACCAAGTAAAGTAAAAAGCTACCGACACAGCGTTGAACGTGAAATTAATCAACAATGCAATGGCTTTCTTGTTTGAGGAGATCCGTTACGAAGTGTGCGGTGTGGAAGTGGACCGTACGAAAAACGTTGGAATTATGAGCACTGTGAAATTATTACTCTCGAGCAATGAGCACGAAAGAAAGCATCTGATCAATGCAGGATGGGTGACGACAACCGACGAGTCGTTGACAGTACACGAGAGTACCGGTGATTTTACGTTTTGTCTTCCGTTGAAAATGCTACTCGTTTTCAACGAAGACTATACACGCATCATGCTGAACGTTAAGCAAGAATTGATTCTGTTGCGTACGTCTACCGACCAGAACGCAATGGTGCGAAAAGAATCGGGTGCAACTGCAAACGGTAATCTCGTAATAAACAAAGTACACTGGAAGATGCCCTATGTGCGCGTGTCAAACAAGTACCGAATACCGCTATTGGAGCACATCGAGGAGGACCATGAACTGGTGATGCTGTTCCGCAGTTGGGAATTGTACGAGTATCCCGTTCTACCGACGACAAATCGACATTCGTGGACCTTGAAGACATCGTCACAGTTGGAAAAACCTCGGTATGTGATACTGATATTTCAGACGGACAGAAAGAACAATATAGCAAAAAACGCATCAGAATTTGATCACTGCAATTTAACGAATGTCAATCTATTTCTGAACGATAAATACTATCCTATCCGTACAATAACCTAAACCAGGACATCGAAAAAAACGTTACGCACTGTTCTACGACATGTATACGCGTTTTCAAAATTCATACTATGACCGTCGCAACAGGACACCACTTTTGTCACCTAATGAATTTATAACGAAAGCACCGTTGTTTGTCATCGATTGTTCCAGACAAGAAGAACCAATCAAGTCGTCCGCCGTTGATGTGTGTTTAGAATTTGAATCCAGTAACAATTTTCCGGATAAAACCACCGCTTACGCTTTGATTATTCACGATAGGATAGTACAGTACACAGCGTTGTCGAATACTGTTCATCGTTTGCCATGAAAACGTGTTCTCCCCTCTACCAGTTTATAAAGATAGGTATTAGCGATCTCTGGCTTGCAACAAGCTCAGTCCATTTCAACGATGGAAGGTGACTGTGGTAGCGACAGCAGCAGCAGCAGACATTGTGAGTATAACGTTTACTTATCTCTTGCATATCCGATCAACTCCTCCTCTAAGTTCATTACCGTCGGACTGTTTAACGAACTCAACTATGAACCGGGTGTTTTGTTTACTAACGGGGGAAAAAAACGTATATTACTTGACTTTTCTGAGTGGAATTACTTGCTGATCTTTCGTGAACAGATACCATCCAGTATGTTATTGTACGAAGAAGGTGAAAACCGTGAAAATAAAAAGAGTGTGATGATCAATCATCACTTTGGGAAAACGTTTGTTCGGATTAACGGAAGTAAGAACGAACAATTTGTTTTCACAGAACCCGAGTGGATGCGTTTTGGTTGTTTATTAACCGTACTAAAGAAATATGTTGTTCGTTTGTTTTATGATCAAGATCACTTGAAATCAAACATTAATCAGTTAGTAGCCAAGGGGTGTTATGTACCACCATCCTTCTTTTTCCCCTCGTTTTTTCGATTGGAAAGCAGTCGTCATGACCAACAGCTAACATTTGATCGTCTTTACGATGAACTGGTGTTGGAAGGAAAAGTAGAGGGGGAATTTCAAAAAATTAACGTACTCGATGCGGACATGTGTCACTCGGAAAAATGAACTTGAATAGGACGGTTATTGCCGAGTTTTAAGCGTTTCGCGGTGACAAAAATGAATATGTAATCAAAGAGTTCGTTACAGTTGACATAACAACCGGACGTTTTGTTATCGTGTTGTTCGCTCCACCATACGAGAGTGCACGACTGCACCAGAAATTCCGAAAAATCAATGAGTGGTTGGAAACACATTATCACAGGATACGATGGAATGATGGTAATGTACCGTACAAGAATATGGTACGCATCGTTGCAGACATTTTTTCAGATTATCGTGTTGTCTATACAAAAGGGTTTGAGAAGGCAAATTTCTTACGACAGTTGTATCACCATGGTGAGGTGATTGACTTAAACGATATTCAAGCACCTGTAGTTCCTAGCTCCTTTGCACCCATCATACAATGTCCTGTTCCTCATCGTCAACCCGTTACCACTCCCCCCTTACACTGTGCATTGCGCAAAGCTTTGTTTTATGTAGAATGGTTGTGGCAACGATATAAAATATAGTTGGCTGTGAACATGTTTTCATCATGGTGTTGGTGTGAATGCTACGTGGCAGAAATGGCCATAAACGTAGAATTAGGTACCGTAGTGTGTGCGTGAGTGCTAACCTTGACTATGTCACTGTCGCGGTAGAAATACTCATAAACGTAGTCCTGGTATTTCGAGACGGGTCACTGGCACGGTAGATATACCTGTAAACTCGTAAAGGACAAGTATGAGTGTGAAAATTACTCATACGGTACAGCAAATGTGAATAAGCATCATGTATGAACAACATATTCACCCGATTAAAAAAATAAAAAAATTTAAAAATAGGCAGTCATTGAGGACTGCCGACAGAAATGAAAACTTAAAACTATGAAAATTTTTACAATTTAAACTAATAAACAATAATTTCGTAAAATTAAATTTTGCAATAAAAGTAAATATTATCTGAAATGAAAATTAGAGCCTTTTTCGCAATTTTTTCAACCAAAAATTTCAATAATATAAGGTAATAAACAATTATTTTGTCGTGTCAATATATATATTTTTCATCCTGAAATTTCGATAGTATATGCTAATAAACCCTAAATTTGAAATAAAAGTCAATTTGCATGTTTAGGTTTGAATTGCAAAATTTAAGGCTTTTTTTGCAAATTTTTCAATCCAAAATTTCGATAATATAAGCTAATAAAAAATAATTTTGAATTTTGAATTTTGAATTAGTAAACATATTTTCAAAATTCAACACATAAATCTAAAATTATTATAAAATTTTATAGAATTTTTAGTTTTAAAATCCGCGGCAAAAATACTAAGGAACAACTAGAAATTTGTTTTACCACGCTAGTAAGATAACTCCTAAGCCACTATGAAATACTCATTGCATGATGTATGGCAGAGGTCAAATATCAAAAATAAAAAATAAATAATATCAAATTTTTAAACGGAAATATTGATACGAATATTGGAAATATTTGAAAATACATGCTTTGTGTATGTTATTCATTTTTCTATATAAAAATATTAACATATTTAATACTCACTTTTGTACTGCACAGTGATCCTACATTTGAACATTTAAAATAATGATCAAACTAAAACACAATTTAAACAATGCACAGTATACACACATTAAACTTTCCACGTAGTCAATTTAACTTTACTTATATACATATACACAGCACTAATGTTACAATCTTACAATAATAAAAAAACTATTAAAAATACATACTTCAACATTAGACATGACGAAAAACTCTAAGTTAACAGCCAGACGGACAAATAACAATTATGTAAATATTATATAATATAGTATAATACTTTAATATTTATACTAAATTTACCTCAAAATGTTTTTTCTATTTGGAACATGTTTCGAGAGTTCCTGTTCTCTCATCTTCAGCCTTCGCCATCTTGTTTCTGACTTCACCAAGTTTCCGAAAGAGGGCCGAACCTTGAAAACCTATCTTCCGAAAGAAGTAAACACCGAGTATACTTCAAGAGGGACAATTTTTGTCCCTTGTTATCTGACCTACCCAAGTGCCAACCCGGTTGGTCTTCGGGATACAGAAGAGGGTATTGGAAAGTTTCGACCAAAAAATTGTTGGCGTGTATAATTCTCGGCTCGGTTGATCCCTTTTTCCAAACGCAGAATTTTCCCTGCGGTGGTTCTAATTCGTCGCAACTGAGGACTGCCGAGACTTCAGTGGAAAGCGGCCTGTCACCTAAAACCGGTCAGTGTGTTCGTCGCGAGGTGGTTTCGAATTCAAGGCGGGCATTTTCTGAATGTTCCTCATGTAACTTCTTGTAAAGGGAAACGTATGAGTTTCGGGATCCAAGAAATTGTTGGATTTCGCGTATTATTTCCGGTTCCAGTTGCTTCTGTTGGCCCTCAGAGATCCGCGCTTTAACGTCGTCTATATAAAAAAAAACTATTATTCCGGCCACCGCAATTTAAATCATACACCAAATGGTATGACCGACCTAAAATTTTCATAAAAGAGAGTCCTTTAGGGTGGTGATAGCCTAAGGGAACCGAAAGGGCACAAAAAGAGAAGAGGTCGTTATACCTCCGCGGATGTTTTAGGAACCGCTTGTCCGAATAAATTTAATCTGAAAGAATTAGAAAATCTATCACATTGTATTTTCCTAGTCCGCAGCACCACTGTGTTCTTCCAACTTCCTCCTCGAACAGTCGCGTTCCACAGTGAGAACACTTGTGGGATCCATCAAGTAGAGAAGGAGTTATAAGAAGATAGGCCTTTATTTCATCCAAAGATTATCCCGTCCGTTCAGCAATTACTGGTCCCTTTCTAAGCACTGCCGGTAGATGAGGTCCAGGATGAGAATCTTTGTATTTCTTGACTGCCCATCACATTGTATTTTCCTAGTCCACAGCACCTCCAACTTCCTCCTAGTTCTTCCAACTTCCTCCTCGAAGAGTCGCGTTCCACTGTGAGAACACTTGTGGGTTCCATCAAGTAGAGAAGGAGTTATAAGACGATAGGCCTTTATTTCATCCAAAGATTTTCCCGTCCGTTCAGCAATTATTGGTCCTTTTCTAAGCACTGTCGGTAGATGAGGTCCAGGATGAGAATCTTTGTATTTCTTGACTGCCCCTTTATTTGCCTCCGGATTTTCTTTTCTATATTTCCCTACCGCCTTTGTGTTTACCTCAGGATGTTCTTGCGAGTAATTTTCGACAGCCTTTCTGTGTACCTCAGGATGTTCTTTTGTGTATTTTTCTACCGCTTTTCTGTTTACCTCCGGATGTGTTTGCGTGTATTTTTCTACAGCTTTTCTGTGTACCTCTGGATGGCTTTCGGTGTATCGTTGAACCGCTTCTCGGTGCTGATCTCTTGTGCTCGAAGAGGAAGTCTTTGGACGACCACGGGGCCTTTTCGGAGGCCTTCCGGCTTTTCTTTTTGGCGCAGTTTTATCCTTTGAAAGCTCGTTGATGTCTAGTCCCACAATAGCTTACAAAACTACCGATATTCGCGCTTTAAATTTCGGATCCGACTTAAGTTCGAGTGGAATTGGTCTCTTTGTAGAACACTGGGGCTCCTGACCTCTTGTTGCTACCACCCGCGTAATTTCATATTGGTTAATTAAACCATTAATAGGAGACCTATTCATAAGAAACCTTGCCATTTCTTTCAAATTAGAAAACGCGAATAGGCGCCCGACACCGTCAGAAGATAGGGTTCCATTCTCGTTTACCGCGTGGGAATCGAAAATAAAATATCGGGAGTTGCATTTCTAAAGCGAAACCGCGACGTGTAATCCGATAAAAACGAAACCCGAGTCCGCGTAATTTTCGAATAAATTTGTAAGCTTTTCTTTCAATTCCTCCGTGCAAGACCCTAAATCGTTATCCGAAGATGGATAAACACCGTAATCTTCAAAGTGTGATTCAATTTTTTTAAAGTTTGACTTTCTAATTTGAGATATTCGGCTACCTCGTTTACCGTTAAAAAAGTGTGGCGGTGCTTTCCCCGAGTGTCCGTTTTGTTTGTTTATAATAACAATCGCCCTGAACTATCAAGCGGTCAATATCTTGTGTTGTGAGATAATCTCTACGCACATTTTCGATGAAGCAACAGGTTGCGACTGAAATGCAAACACATTGAACGTTACGAGTTTCACTAAATCGCGGATTGGCCTGGGAAATGGTACCGGAGGCTACGCATTCGAAACACGACATCTTTAAAAATAATTTCAAAAAAATCTTAGAAATAAACACACAAAAATAATAATTGCTTACAATGTAAAGGAAAAATATAAATAAACAATAAATATTATACTAATAATATAAATACAAAATTATCATGCAATAAAAACGAAAATAATAAAGTATTAAATTTTTTTAACTCACATAAAACGATGTCTTCAAATCGCCAGCCTGCATTAATCCTGTTCCTACGATAATCTGGAACTGATGACGAATGAAACTCTACAGCTGCTAATCCTCGTCAGGTTATCAGATGTCTTCAATGATGATCCAGACCGCAGAAATATAGATGAACTACAAACTGTGATGTCTTGAAATCTGGAACTGATGGCTTCTGAGTTGTCAGCTGCTAATTTTCCTCTGCAAAATGTTTTTCAGATGTCCTGTGTCATGATCCTCGATGTAGTCGTATAGTTGAAGTGAAGTGGAAAGTGTGATTTCAGAAAATTGAGTAACAAAATAGCACGGGTTTCCCCTTTTTTACTTGTTTACTCTTCGGCTCCTGATCTCACACTGAGCTCCGATGTGGAGGCAAGCCTTTATAAAGGTAGGATCGGTGGTGGGGAGAATTGGTAGTGGGGGATGCGCAGTGATTGAAACAGTTCACACTGCGCAACGACGAGAGGGGATAGAATGCGCATTACACCGAAGATTCGAGCATTGCGCATTTACGTCAATGCTGACGTTATATCGATTACGTAACATTCTGACGTATCAGGATGACTCATCGATTGCGCAAAATTTGCGCAATACCTATCATTTTGTATTTCTACATTTAAATACATGGTAAATGGTACGTTTATTGCAGAAAACAACTGCTCAAAATAAGAAACTAACACCAGTCCCCCACTGGGCCATAAAACAAACAAGAAACAATAAAGTTATTCGTAAATTTCAAACAACCGATAATCGGTTTACATTTAGTCAGGCGAGCCTACTGGATTAAAATTACTCCCAGCTCGATAGCACTAACCGTTCTCGAGATAGGCTCCCCTCTTATATCCGGTATGAAAGTCGGTCAGACAAAATTCGTTTTTTCGGGCTTCCGGTTGCACAAAGCTTTGGTTTTATAATTTTTCCCCAAGTTACTTCGGACGGGTAATAAAAAAGGTCTCTTGCGTTTTTTCGCTCCGAGGCTTCCTTATATCCGGTATGAAAATCGGTCAGACGAAATTCGTTTTTTCGGGCTTCCGGTTGCACAAACTTTTGGTTTTATAATTTTGCCCAAGTTACTTCGGACGGGGAATAAAAAAGGTCTGTTGTGTTTTTTCGCTCCGAGGCTTCCTTATGGGTTAGAATTTATGTCAGTCAGTGAGTGAGTCAGTGAATGACCTCTGGGGCTTTATATGTTATAGATAGACTCGCGGCTTCGCCGCTCACCCCAGACCCCCTCGATGGACGCCCCGATCCGACAAACGTCGGGGGAGCTATGTACATATTTACAACGGCCTCCGAACGAACCTATCCCACGAGACAATGTATTCTCGGTAATGCCTTTTATTTATTTACAATATCTGAATATTTACAATCACTTATTTTAACATGCAAACTTCAGTATTACACAACTTAAACATTATTATATTACATATTTACAGGGTGGAAAGCTTATTACCGAGATTTTAACATGCAAACATCAATATTACACAACTTAAACATTATTATATTACATATTTACAGGGTGGAAAGCTTATTACCGAGAATACATTATTTATAATAGTTCTTTATACACTATGTTTCTTGTGTCAAGAACGCCATCTATAACCAGGTCGGGAGGAACAAGTAAGTGAATATTTTTCGTAGATCTTACCCGGCTAAGCGTGACGTAAAGTTGCCCGTGGGTAAAAGGGCCGGACCGTAAATCTAATCCCACGAAATCTATGGTTTGCCCTTGACTTTTGTGGATCGTTATCGCGTAACAAATTTGGAGGGGATACTGCCGCCTGTACATTTCGATGGGACTATTTGGGAAGATCAGAAATTTAAAAGTTATTCTTGTGATGCCAAAAAGCTCATCAGAGCCTGTTCTTCGGCATGTGATAGGTCGACGAGTAATTGCGACGATAATTACTTTTGTGCCGTTGACTAAGCCGAGATCAAAATTTAAATTTCGCGTCACCATGCAAACCGATCCTACCTTAAGCCTGAGAATGTGTTCTGGAATTCCTTTCCCTTGAGCCTGATGTAATAGCGACTCATCAACATCTATTCCCGCTCCGTCCCCCTCGGCTACACTGTCGAAACTATATACTGTAAATTTTGAATATCCCCGTCGAGCGCCAGTAATACTATACCGTTAATTTCTTTGACATTATTATTCAGAGTGCATATTACAACCCTTTTTGCACATTCATCAGGCTTCTGTAAAATTTCTTTGCAGAAAACAAAACGATCAATTCGCGAAGCTTAGTCACGTAGGATAGCTGTGGTAGTGCCACGAGTTTTTGCAAATTACGCCTTTCGCCGAGCTCGCGTTTTTCGGTGGAGTCGGAACCTATCTTCATTAAAAATTCTTCATAATATCCTTCGCTCGTTAACCTATATACAAAGTAAGCTTTGTAACGGTACTAAGCTGCAGATTAAATCGTTGCACAACAACGTCATAGAAGCAACAATATGCGTGAACCACTTAACTTTTTTCCAGATACAAGATCCGCGAACTGACGCACGAACGATATCGGCATTTGTCATAGCGTTTTCTACTGCCGGAGGAATTTGCCTGAAATCTCCCGAGAAAATTATTATTTTACCGCCAAACAACTCATCCTTTTGCATCAGGTCTCTGAGAGACCGGTCCAACATTTCGATTAATTTTTTATGCGCCATAGCCGCTTCATCGAAAATCAGTAAAGTCGCCTCTCGGATGAGTTCAGCTCTCTGTGTCCCGTTGGTTATCGACCAGAAACCGTCATCGCGTATATCTAGGGGTAATCTGAAAAGGCTATGTGCAGTCGTACCTCCGGTGAGATTTTGAGCGGCCATGCCGGAACTGGCTACGCATAAGACGACTTTATCTTGAGACCGCGCGAAAGCTGAAATAATTTTAAGAAGGAACTAATTCCGTGGAATCATCTTCATCTACGGGAAGACCGGCCTCTAGAAGCGAAGATGTATGTCGGCGCAGACACCTATCTATGTGATTAAGACCGAACGTATATGCTCTTTCCTCATCTTCGTGAAAATGTTGCATAAAATCCTCGCATAAATTTGCTTTATATTTCTCCCACATTTCCGGCACCGGAGTTCCTATCGCCGAGAGCATAACAAAAAATTGCCTCAATCTGTCGGCTTTCATGAAGCGTGCAGCCTCTTCAAGAGCGTCAAAGTATTCTTTTTTATCATCCGCGTGTGCCAATTCCCTAGCCGCCTGCTGGAACGTTTTGCAATCAGGGCCTCCGAGAGCGTACAAGTCATCATACCCACGGCATGGATACCTGCATAGCAGCATTCTCAGATGATACTGCTCACCTCTGGTGGGAGCGACCCAAAAGAGTCTCGCGACACAATCACCAAAAGACCAAAAGAGTCTTCGCGTTATGAAATGTTTCCCGTCCGAATGCCGAACCGCATTAAGGGAGGATTTTGGACTGCTCCTTTACTACTCTGCGGGCCGACGCAATTTCCAGGTTAGCGTGGCATTCATACTTCAGCAGTAACGCCGCATTGTATGGCACTATCCACCTATCATTTCGAAGTCCTCCTGGTTTTTGTGCTTTATTCTGCTCGATCTGAAAAAAGAACAATTGCTGTCCTTCGATCCGCGCATACATGTCGATCAGCCAAGTTTCTGAAAGAGGGCCGAACCTTGAAAACCTATCTTCCTAAAGAAGTGAACACCGAGTATACTTCAAGAGGGACAATTTTTGTCCCTTGTTATCTGACCTACCCAAGTGCCAACCCGGTTGGCCTTCGGGATACAGAAGAGGGTATTGGAAAGGTTCGACCAAAAAATTGTTGGCGTGTATAATTCTCGGCTCGGTTGATCCCTTTTTCCAAACGCAGAATTTTCCCTGCGGTGGTTCTGATTCGTCGCAACTGAGGACTGCCGAGACTTCAGTGGAAAGCGGCCTGTCACCTAAAACCGGTCCGTGTGTTCGTCGCGAGGTGGTTTCGAATTCAAGGCGGGCATTTTCTGAAGGTTCCTCATGTAACTTCTTGTAAAGGGAAACGTATGAGTTTCGGGATCCAAGAAATTGTTGGATTTCGCGTATTATTTCCGGTTCCAGTTGCTTCTGTTGGCCCTCAGAGATCCGCGCTTTAACGTCGTCTATATAAAAAAAAACTATTATTCCGGCCACCGCAATTTAAATCATACACCAAATGGTATGACCGACCTAATATTTTCATAAAAGAGAGTCCTTTAGGGTGGTGATAGCCTAAGGGAACCGAAAGGGCACAAAAAGAGAAGAGGTCGTTATACCTCCGCGGATGTTTTAGGAACCGCTTGTCCGAATAAATTTAATCTGAAAGAATTAGAAAATCCATCACTTTGTATTTTCCTAGTCCGCAAGCACCACTGTGTTCTTCCAACTTCCTCCTCGAAGAGTCGCGTTCCACAGTGAGAACACTTGTGGGATCCATCAAGTAGAGAAGGAGTTATAAGAAGATAGGCCTTTATTTCATCCAAAGATTATCCCGTCCGTTCAGCAATTATTGGTCCCTTTCTAAGCACTGCCGGTAGATGAGGTCCAGGATGAGAATCTTTGTATTTCTTGACTGCCCATCACATTGTATTTTCCTACTCCGCAGCACCTCCAACTTCCTCCTAGTTCTTCCAACTTCCTCCTCGAAGAGTCGCGTTCCACTGTGAGAACACTTGTGGGTTCCATCAAGTAGAGAAGGAGTTATAAGACGATAGGCCTTGATTTCATCCAAAGATTTTCCCGTCCGTTCAGCAATTATTGGTCCTTTTCTAAGCACTGTTGGTAGATGAGGTCCAGGATGAGAATCTTTGTATTTCTTGACTGCCCCTTTATTTACCTCCGGATTTTCTTTTCTATATTTCCCTACCGCCTTTCTGTTTACCTCAGGATGTTCTTGCGAGTAATTTTCGACAGCCCTTTCTGTGTACCTCAGGATGTTCTTTTGTGTATTTTTCTACCGCTTTTCTGTTTACCACCGGATGTGTTTGCGTGATTTTTTCTACCGCTTTTCTGTTTACCTCCGGATGTGTTTGCGTGTATTTTTCTACAGCTTTTCTGTGTACCTCTGGATGGCTTTCGGTGTATCGTTGAACCGCTTCTCGGTGCTGATCTCTTGTGCTCGAAGAGAAAGTCTTTGGACGACCACGGGGCCTTTTCGGAGGCCTTCCGGCTTTTCTTTTTGGCGCAGTTTTATCCTTTGAAAGCTCGTTGATGTCTAGTCCCACAATAGCTTACAAAACTACCGATATTCGCGCTTTAAATTTCGGATCCGACTTAAGTTCGAGTGGAATTGGTCTCTTTGTAGAACACTGGGGCTCCTGACCTCTTGTTGCTACCACCCGCGTAATTTCATATTGGTTAATTAAACCATTAATAGGAGACCTATTCATAAGAAACCTTGCCATTTCTTTCAAATTATAAAACGCGAATAGGCGCCCGACACCGTCAGAAGATAGGGTTCCATTCTCGTTTACCGCGTGGGAATCGAAAATAAAATATCGGGAGTTGCATTTCTAAAGCGAAACCGCGACGTGTAATCCGATAAAAACGAAACCCGAGTCCGCGTAATTTTCGAATAAATTTGTAAGCTTTTCTTTCAATTCCTCCGTGCAAGACCCTAAATCGTTATCCGAAGATGGATAAACACCGTAATCTTCAAAGCGTGATTCAATTTTTTTAAAGTTTGACTTTCTAATTTGAGATATTCGGCTACCTCGTTTACCGTTAAAAAAGTGTGGCGGTGCTTTCCCCGAGTGTCCGTTTTGTTTGTTTATAATAACAATCGCCCTGAACTATCAAGCGGTCAATATCTTGTGTTGTGAGATAATCTCTACGCACATTTTCGATGAAGCAACAGGTTGCGACTGAAATGCAAACACATTGAACGTTACGAGTTTCACTAAATCGCGGATTGGCCTGGGAAATGGTACCGGAGGCTACGCATTCGAAACACGACATCTTTAAAAATAATTTCAAAAAAATCTTAGAAATAAACACACAAAAATAATAATTGCTTACAATGTAAAGGAAAAATATAAATAAACAATAAATATTATACTAATAATATAAATACAAAATTATCATGCAATAAAAACGAAAATAATAAAGTATTAAATTTTTTTAACTCACATAAAACGATGTCTTCAAATCGCCAGCCTGCATTAATCCTGTTCCTACGATAATCTGGAACTGATGACGAATGAAACTCTACAGCTGCTAATCCTCGTCAGGTTATCAGATGTCTTCAATGATGATCCAGACCGCAGAAATATAGATGAACTACAAACTGTGATGTCTTGGAATCTGGAACTGATGGCTTCTGAGTTGTCAGCTGCTAATTTTCCTCTGCAAAATGTTTTTCAGATGTCCTGTGTCATGATCCTCGATGTAGTCGTATAGTTGAAGTGAAGTGGAAAGTGTGATTTCAGAAAATTGAGTAACAAAATAGCACGGGTTTCCCCTTTTTTACTTGTTTACTCTTCGGCTCCTGATCTCACACTGAGCTCCGATGTGGAGGCAAGCCTTTATAAAGGTAGGATCGGTGGTGGGGAGAATTGGTAGTGGGGGATGCGCAGTGATTGAAACAGTTCACACTGCGCAACGACGAGAGGGGATAGAATGCGCAATACACCGAAGATTCGAGCATTGCGCATTTACGTCAATGCTGACGTTATATCGATTACGTAACATTCTGACGTATCAGGATGACTCATCGATTGCGCAATATTGCGCAATACCTATCATTTTGTATTTCTACATTTAAATACATGGTAAATGGTACGTTTATTGCAGAAAACAACTGCTCAAAATAAGAAACTAACACCAGTCCCCCACTGGGCCATAAAACAAACAAGAAACAATAAAGTTATTCGTAAATTTCAAACAACCGATAATCGGTTTACATTTAGTCAGGCGAGCCTACTGGATTAAAATTACTCCCAGCTCGATAGCACTAACCGTTCTCGAGATAGGCTCCCCTCTTATATCCGGTATGAAAGTCGGTCAGACAAAATTCATTTTTCGGGCTTCCGGTTGCACAAAGCTTTGGTTTTATAATTTTTCCCCAAGTTACTTCGGACGGGTAATAAAAAAGGTCTCTTGCGTTTTTTCGCTCCGAGGCTTCCTTATATCCGGTATGAAAATCGGTCAGACGAAATTCGTTTTTTCGGGCTTCCGGTTGCACAAACTTTTGGTTTTATAATTTTGGCCAAGTTACTTCGGACGGGGAATAAAAAAGGTCTGTTGTGTTTTTTCGCTCCGAGGCTTCCTTATGGGTTAGAATTTATGTCAGTCAGTGAGTGAGTCAGTGAATGACCTCTGGGGCTTTATATGTTATAGATAGACTCGCGGCTTCGCCGCTCACCCCAGACCCCCTCGATGGACGCCCCGATCCGACAAACGTCGGGGGAGCTATGTACATATTTACAACGGCCTCCGAACGAACCTATCCCACGAGACAATGTATTCTCGGTAATGCCTTTTATTTATTTACAATATCTGAATATTTACAATCACTTATTTTAACATGCAAACTTCAGTATTACACAACTTAAACATTATTATATTACATATTTACAGGGTGGAAAGCTTATTACCGAGATTTTAACATGCAAACATCAATATTACACAACTTAAACATTATTATATTACATATTTACAGGGTGGAAAGCTTATTACCGAGAATACATTATTTATAATAGTTCTTTATACACTATGTTTCTTGTGTCAAGAACGCCATCTATAACCAGGTCGGGAGGAACAAGTAAGTGAATATTTTTCGTAGATCTTACCCGGCTAAGCGCGACGTAAAGTTGCCCGTGGGTAAAAGGGCCGGACCGTAAATCTAATCCCACGAAATCTATGGTTTGCCCTTGACTTTTGTGGATCGTTATCGCGTAACAAATTTGGAGGGGATACTGCCGCCTGTACATTTCGATGGGACTATTTGGGAAGATCAGAAATTTAAAAGTTATTCTTGTGATGCCAAAAAGCTCATCAGAGCCTGTTCTTCGGCATGTGATAGGTCGACGAGTAATTGCGACGATAATTACTTTTGTGCCGTTGACTAAGCCGAGATCAAAATTTAAATTTCGCGTCACCATGCAAACCGATCCTACCTTAAGCCTGAGAATGTGTTCTGGAATTCCTTTCCCTTGAGCCTGATGTAATAGCGACTCATCAACATCTATTCCCGCTCCGTCCTCCCCGGCTACACTGTCGAAACTATATACTGTAAATTTTGAATATCCCCGTCGAGCGCCAGTAATACTATACCGTTAATTTCTTTGACATTATTATTCAGAGTGCATATTACAACCCTTTTTGCACATTCATCAGGCTTCTGTAAAATTTCTTTGGTGAAAACAAAACGATCAATTCGCGAAGCTTAGTCACGTAGGATAGCTGTGGTAGTGCCACGAGTTTTTGCAAATTACGCCTTTCGCCGAGCTCGCGTTTTTCGGTGGAGTCGGAACCTATCTTCATTAAAAATTCTTCATAATATCCTTCGCCCGTTAACCTATATACAAAGTAAGCTTTGTAACGGTACTAAGCTGCAGATTAAATCGTTGCACAACAACGTCATAGAAGCAACAATATGCGTGAACCACTTAACTTTTTTCCAGATATAAGATCCGCGAACTGACGTACGAACGATATCGGCATTTGTCATAGCGTTTTCTACTACCGGAGGAATTTGCCTGAAATCTCCCGAGAAAATTATTATTTTACCGCCAAACAACTCATCCTTTTGCATCAGGTCTCTGAGAGACCGGTCCAACATTTCGATTAATTTTTTATGCGCCATAGCCGCTTCATCGAAAATCAGTAAAGTCGCCTCTCGGATGAGTTCAGCTCTCTGTGTCCCGTTGGTTATCGACCAGAAACCGTCATCGCGTATATCTAGGGGTAATCTGAATAGGCTATGTGCAGTCGTACCTCCGGTGAGATTTTGAGCGGCGATGCCGGAACTGGCTACGCATAAGACGACTTTATCTTGAGACCGCGCGAAAGCTGAAATAATTTTAAGAAGGAACTAATTCCGTGGAATCATCTTCATCTACGGGAAGACCGGCCTCTAGAAGCGAAGATGCATGTCGGCGCAGACACCTATCTATGTGAATAAGACCGAACGTATATGCTCTTTCCTCATCATCGTGAAAATGTTGCATAAAATCCTCGCATAAATTTGCTTTATATTTCTCCCACATTTCCGGCACCGGAGTTCCTATCGCCGAGAGCATAACAAAAAATTGCCTCAATCTGTCGGCTTTCATGAAGCGTGCAGCCTCTTCAAGAGCGTCAAAGTATTCTTTTTTATCATCCGCGTGTGCCAATTCCCTAGCCGCCTGCTGGAACGTTTTGCAATCAGGGCCTCCGAGAGCGTACAAGTCATCATACCCACGGCATGGATACCTGCATAGCAGCATTCTCAGATGATACTGCTCACCTCTGGTGGGAGCGACCCAAAAGAGTCTCGCGACACAATCACCAAAAGACCAAAAGAGTCTTCGCGTTATGAAATGTTTCCCGTCCGAATGCCGAACCGCATTAAGGGAGGATTTTGGACTGCTCCTTGACTACTCTGCGGGCCGACGCAATTTCCAGGTTAGCGTGGCATTCATACTTCAGCAGTAACGCCGCATTGTATGGCACTATCCACCTATCATTTCGAAGTCCTCCTGGTTTTTGTGCTTTATTCTGCTCGATCTGAAAAAAGAACAATTGCTGTCCTTCGATCCGCGCATACATGTCGATCAGCCAAGTTTCTGAAAGAGGGCCGAACCTTGAAAACCTATCTTCCTAAAGAAGTGAACACCGAGTATACTTCAAGAGGGACAATTTTTGTCCCTTGTTATCTGACCTACCCAAGTGCCAACCCGGTTGGCCTTCGGGATACAGAAGAGGGTATTGGAAAGGTTCGACCAAAAAATTGTTGGCGTGTATAATTCTCGGCTCGGTTGATCCCTTTTTCCAAACGCAGAATTTTCCCTGCGGTGGTTCTGATTCGTCGCAACTGAGGACTGCCGAGACTTCAGTGGAAAGCGGCCTGTCACCTAAAACCGGTCCGTGTGTTCGTCGCGAGGTGGTTTCGAATTCAAGGCGGGCATTTTCTGAAGGTTCCTCATGTAACTTCTTGTAAAGGGAAACGTATGAGTTTCGGGATCCAAGAAATTGTTGGATTTCGCGTATTATTTCCGGCTCCAGTTGCTTCTGTTGGCCTTCAGAGATCCGCGCTTTAACGTCGTCTATATAAAGAAAACTACTATTCCGGCCTCCGCAATTTAAATCATACACCAAATGGTATGGGAGACCGAATATTTTCATAAAAGAGAGTCCTTTAGGGTGGTGATAGCCTAAGGGAACCGAAAGGGCACAAAAAGAGAAGAGGTCGTTATACCTCCGCAGATGTTTTAGGAACTGCTTGTCCGAATAAATTTTATCTGAAAGAATTGGAAAATCCATCACATTGTATTTTCCTAGTCCGCAGCACCACTGTGTTCTTCCAACTTCCTCCTCGAAGAGTCGCGTTCCACAGTGAGAACACTTGTGGGATCCATCAAGTAGAGAAGGAGTTATAAGACGATAGGCCTTTATTTCATCCAAAGATTTTCCCGTCCGTTCAGCAATTATTGGTCCTTTTCTAAGCACTGCCGGTAGATGAGGTCCAGGATGAGAATCTTTGTATTTCTTGACTGCCCCTTTATTTACCTCCGGATTTTCTTTTCTATATTTCCCTACCGCCTTTCTGTTTACCTCAGGATGTTCTTGCGAGTAATTTTCGACAGCCTTTCTGTGTACCTCAGGATGTTCTTGTGTGTATTTTTCTACCGCTTTTCTGTTTACCTCCGGATGTGTTTGCGTGTATTTTTCTACCGCTAGTCTGTTTACCTCCGGATGTGTTTGCGTGTATTTTTCTACAGTTTTTCTGTGTACCTCTGGATGGCTTTCGGTGTATCGTTGAACCGCTTCTCGGTGCTGATCTCTTGTGCTCGACGAGGAAGTCTTTGGACGACCACGGGGCCTTTTCGGAGGCCTTCCGGCTTTTCTTTTTGGCGCAGTTTTATCCTTTGAAACTCGTTGATGTCTAATCCCCCAATATCTTCCAAAACTACCGATATTCGCGCTTTAAATTTCGGATCCGACTTAAGTTCGAGTGGAATTGGTCTCTTTGTTGAACACTGGGGCTCCTGACCTCTTGTTGCTACCACCCGCGTAATTTCATATTGGTTAATTAAACCATTAAAAGGAGACCTTTTCATTAGAAACCTTGCCATTTCTTTCAAATTAGAAAACGCGAATAGGCGCCCGACACCGTCAGAAGATAGGGTTCCATTCTCGTTTACCGCGTGGGAATCTAAAATACAATATCGGGAGTTGCATTTCCAAAGCGAAACCGCGACGTGTAATCCGATAACAACAAAACCCGAGTCCGCGTAATTTTCGAATAAATTTGTAAGCTTTTCTTTCAATTCCTCCGTGCAATACACGACTCCATATGCAACTGCCAACTCCGTGCAATTTCATAGCTCGAGTGTTTCATTTGAAAGTTAAAAAACTTATTCAATTTAGTCAACATCAATGGAGTATACCTAGACAGTCGGTGGGTGGTACCGTACAATCCTGTTCTGTCACGTACCTTTTTGGCACATATCAATGTCGAGTTGTGTAACTCTGTCAAATCGATAAAGTATATTTGCAAATACGTGAACAAGGGCAGTGATCAAGCAGCTTTTGTGTTGGAAAATGAGTGGGACGAAGTGTCCAAATATGAAGCAGGCCGTTACATAAGTAGTTCCGAAGCGGCATGGCGTATATTTTGCTTCCCAATCCATGAAAGATATCCTCCCGTAATGCATTTGGCTGTACACCTTGAAAATGGCCAGAGAATTTATTTTAATCCCGGAAACGTTCAAGACAAAGTTCAAAATCCACCCAAAACCACTCTACTGGCATTCTTTGAACTATGCAAATCAGACAATTTTGCCAGAACCATAATCTACAGTGAAGTCCCTGCTTACTACACCTGGAAAAACAATAAGTTTAGTCGGCGGAAACAAGGCAAAGCCATTCCCGGACATCCAGGAGTGAAAAAAGATCAAGTGCTCGGTCGGGTTTATACTGTACACCCTAACAATGCAGAATGTTACTACCTACGTCTTCTCCTACATGAAGTTAAAGGGCCTACGAGTTTTAATGATCTTAAGAGGGTATCTGGCATAGTTCACTCCACTTATCAGTCTGCCTGCAGAGCGTTGGGTTTACTTCAAGATGACAATCATTGGGACATCACCTTGGAGGAAGCTGCTCCGTCGGAGTCACCACAGAAAATCAGACAACTGTTCGCTGTCATTTTGGTGTTTTGTCAAGCAGCGGATCCCTTAGTGCTGTGGGAGAAACACAGAGACAGTATGTCAGAGGACTTCAAGAGACAGATGGAGTATGAATGTCCGGGCTTAGAGCTTGAACTACGGAACAACATCATTTACAACAAATGCCTACATTCATTAGAAATAAGTCTCTTCAATGTCCAATCAATCCCTCCAACAACTCGGTCTTCCTTCTCCAAGTCAAGAGCCCAACAGTTCTGCAGTCAACCGCGAGTACCTGAAAGAACTCTCTTACAACACGGTCCATCTATCTGAATTGGTTGCTGAAAACGTGCCTAAACTGAACGACGAGCAGAAAAATGTCTACAATGAAATAATTGCGAGCATTGAATCAGAGGCTGGACGACTATTTTTCCTTGACGCACCAGGTGGTACAGGGAAAACCTTTTTGATTAATTTAATATTAGCCACAGTAAGACAAGATAGGAAAATTGCTATATCTGTGGCTTCGTCAGGTATAGCAGCAACGTTGTTGGATGGAGGGAGGACAGCTCATTCTGCCTTCAAACTGCCTCTCAAATTAAACCATTCTGAGACCCCATTTTGCAACATATCAAAACAAAGCGACACAGCGAAGGTACTTAAGGATTGTAAGTTCATAATTTGGGACGAGTGCACCATGACTCACACGGGAGGAATTGAAGCTTTGGATAGAACTCTGCAGGACATTAGAAGCAATAAAAACCTGATGGGTGGAGTCACACTTCTAATGGCCGGAGACTTCAGACAGACTTTACCTGTTGTACCTAGGGGAACTCGAGCAGATGAAGTTAAAGCCTGTTTAAAGAGTTCTGTCCTGTGGCCTAAAGTCCAAGTTCGTTCCTTGAGAGTCAACATGCGGGTGCATCTTAAAGGCAGTTTAAAGCCAGACGAGTTTTCAAGTTTACTTTTACAGATCGGTAATGGAAATCTACCTGAAGAAAATGGCAAAGTCAATATTACACAAGACTTATGTGAAGTTGTATGCGACTTGACAACGTTGGCTGACAAAATTTACCCAGATTTAACTAATTTTTACTTGAAAGATGTATCTTGGCTGAAAGAAAGAGCTATCCTTACTCCAAATAATGACACTGCTGCAAATATCAATAACACATTATTGGAAAAACTGCCAACTGAGATTGTCCAGTACCAATCCGTGGACTCTGTGGTAGAAGTAGAAGATGCGGTCCATTACCCAGTAGAGTTCTTGCACACGCTTAATCCTCCAGACATTCCACCGCACAATCTTTGCCTTAAAGTTGGAGCTCCAATAATGCTGCTACGAAACCTGGTACCGCCTAAGCTTTGTAACGGTACTAAGCTGCAGATTAAATCGTTGCACAACAACGTCATAGAAGCAACAATATTCACTGGATGTGGTCAGGGGGAAGCAGTCTTCATTCCACGCATTCCCTTAATTCCACCGGATTACCATTTTCAGTTTAAAAGACTCCAGGTCCCTGTCAAGCTCTGCTTTGCTATGACAATAAATAAATCACAAGGGCAGTCTTATAAAATGGCCGGTGTTGATCTGAGGGAAGACTGCTTCTCCCATGGCCAGTTGTATGTTGCTTGCTCACGAGTTAGCTCTTCTGAGAGTTTAACTATCCTTCAGCCACAGGGTCAAACAAAGAACGTTGTCTACAAGGAAGTTTTATAAGTGCCGTATTTCGTTTCACAAAACGATTTCAGTAGACTTAGTATTAGCACCCATTTATGCTTTTAAAAATTTGTAAATATTACATTTATACAATGTGCTTGGTTACCCAAGGTTAAAAAAAAAAACCACCGAACCAATGTGTTTATTCAGTAAAAACCGGAGCGAAGCACGGGTATACAGCTAGTATTACATATTAATAGGGTGGAAAGCTTATTACCGAGAATACATTATTTATAATAGTTCTTTATACACTATGTTTCTTGTGTGAGGAACGCCATCAATAACCCGGTCGGGAGGAACAAATAAGTGAATATTTTTCGAAGATCTTATCCGGCTAAGCGCGACGTAAAGTTGCCCGTGGGTAAAAGGGTCGGACCGTAAATCTAATCCCACGAAATCTATGGTTTGCCCTTGACTTTTGTGGATCGTTATCGCGTAACAAAGTTGGAGGGGAAACTGCCGCCTGTACATTTCGATTGGACTATTTGGGAAGATCAGAAATTTAAAAGTTATTCTTGTGATGCCAAAAAGCTCGTCAGAGCCTGTTCTTCGGCATGTGATAAGTCGACGAGTCATTGCGACGATAATTACTTTGTGCCGTTGACTAAGCCGAGATCAAAATTTAAATTTCGCGTCACCATGCAAACCGATCCTACCTTAAGCCTGAGAATGTGTTCTGGAATTCCTTTCCCTTGAGCCTGATGTAATAGGGACTCATCAACATCTATTCCCGCTCCGTCCTCCTCGGCTACACTGTCGAAACTATATACTGTAAATTTTGAATTTCCCCGTCGAGCGCCAGTAATACTATACCGTTAATTTCATTGACATTATTATTCAGAGTACATATTACAACCCTTTTTGCACATTCATCAGGCTTCTGTAAAATTTCTTTGGTGAAAACAAAGTCGATCAATTCGCGAAGCTTAGTCACGTAGGATAGCTGTGGTAGTGCCACGAGTTTTTGCTAATTACGCCTTTCGCCGAGCTCGCGTTTTTCGGTGGAGTCGGAACCTATCTTCATTAAAAATTCTTCATAATATCCTTCGCCCGTTAACCTATGGGCCGTTGTAAGCGTGAACGACTTAACTTTTTTCCAGATATAAGTTCCGCGAACTGACGCACGAACGATATCGGCATTTATCTTAGCGTTTTCTACTACCGGAGGAATTTGCCTGAAATCTCCCGAGAAAATTATTATTTTACCGCCAAACAACTCATCCTTTTGCATCAGGTCTCTGAGAGACCGGTCCAACATTTCGATTAATTTTTTATGCGCCATAGCCGCTTCATCGAAAATCAGTAAAGTCGCCTCTCGGATGAGTTCAGCTCTCTGTGTCCCGTTGGTTATCGACCAGAAACCGTCATCGCGTATATCTAGGGGTAATCTGAAAAGGCTATGTGCAGTCGTACCTCCGGTGAGATTTTGAGCGGCGATGCCGGAACTGGCTACGCATAAGACGACTTTATCTTGAGACCGCGCGAAAGCTGAAATAATTTTAAGAAGGAGCGTTTATCCCGAACCGCCAAGACCGTCCAAGAAGAGAACTTTTTCATTTTGTTCGCCGCGCATGAGCAACTTAAAGTAATCAAAAACCCTAGATTGATCAGAAGAAACCCGCGATTCCCATTCCTCGACAAAAGCATTCTGAACCGAGAAGCTGTATTGAAGTTTTTCGCGACCTAATTCCGTGGAATCATCTTCAACTACGGGAAGACCGGCCTCTAGAAGCGAAAATGCATGTCGGCGCAGACACCTATCTATGTGAATAAGACCTAACTTATACGCTCTTTCCTCATCTTCGTGAAAATGTTCCAAAAAATCCTCGCATAAATTTGCTTTATATTTCTCCCACATTTCCGGCACCGGAGTTCCTATCGCCGAGAGCATAACAAAAAATTGCCTCAATCTGTCGGCTTTCATGAAGCGTGCAGCCTCTTCAAGAGCGTCAAAGTATTCTTTTTTATCATCCGCGAGTGCCAATTCCCTAGCCGCCTGCTGGAACGTTTTGCAATCAGGGCCTCCGAGAGCGTACAAGTCCTCATACCCACGGCATGGATACCTGCATAGCAGCATTCTCAGATAATACTGCTCACCTCTAGTGGGAGCGACCCAAAAGAGTCTCGCGACACAATCACCCCTCTGTCTTCGCGTTATGAAATGTTTCCCGTCCAAATGCCAAACCGCATTAAGGGAGGATTTTGGACTGCTCGTGTGGATTCTGTATAGCTCGTAAAAATCTAAATAAGTGAGGTCATTCATTTCCGTATTAGCAGATATCCTGCGTGATGATCCTCGCTGTAGTCGTATAGTTGAAGTGAAGTGAAAAGTGTGATTTCAGAAAATTGAGTAATAAGGTAGCACGGGTTCCCCCCTTTTTTACTTGTTTACTCTTCGGCTCCTGATCTCACACTGAGCTCCGATGTGGAGGCAAGCCTTTCTAAAGGTAGGATCGGTGGTGGGGAGAATTGGTAGTGGGGGATGCGCAGTGATTGAAACAGTTCACACTGCGCAACGACGAGAGGGGATACGATGCGCATTACACCGAAGATTCTAGCATTGCGCATTTACGTCAATGCTGACGTCATATCGATTGCGTAACATTCTGACGTAACATGATGACTCATCGATTGCGCAATATGGCGCAATACCTTTCATTTTGTATTTCTACATTTAAATACATGGTAAATCGCAGAAATACATCGTTTATTGCAGAAATACCAGTCCCCCACTAGGCCATAAAACAAACAAGAAACAATAAAGTTATTCGTAAATTTCAAACAACCGATAATCGGTTTACATTTAGTCAGACAGGCCGACTGGATTAAAATTACTCCCAGCTCGATAGCGCTAACCGTTCACGAGATAGGCTCCCCTCTTATATCCAGTATGAAAATCGGTCACACAAAATTCGATTTTTCGGGCTTCCGGTTGCACAAATCTTTGGTTTTATAATTTTTCCCAAAGTTACTTCGGACGGGGAATAAAAAAGGTCTCTTGCGTTTTTTCGCTCCGAGGCTTCCTTATATCCGTTATGAAAATCGGTCAGACGAAATTCGCCATGCAAACCGATCCTACCTTAAGGATGAGAACGTGTTCTGGAATTCCTTTCCCTTGAGCCTGATGTAATAGGGACTCATCAACATCTATTCCCGCTCCTTCCTCCTCGGCTACACTGTCGAAACTATATACTGTAAATTTTGAATTTCCCCGTCGAGCGCCTGTAATACTATACCGTTAATTTCTTTGACATTACTATTCAGAGTGCATATTACAACCCTTTTTGCACATTCATCAGGCTTCTGTAAAATTTCTTTGGTGAAAACAAAGTCGATCAATTCGCGAAGCTTAGTCACGTAGGATAGCTGTGGTAGTGCCACGAGTTTTTGCAAATTACGCCCTTCGCCGAGCTCGCGTTTTTCGGTGGAGTCGGAACCTATCTCCATTAAAAATTCTTAATAATATCCTTCGCCGGTTAACCTATGGGCCGTTGTAAGCGTGAACGACTTAATTTTTTTCCAGATATAAGATCCGCGAACTGACGCACGAACGATATCGGCATTTGTTTTAGCGTTTTCTAGTACCGGAGGAATTTGCCTGAAATCTCCCGAGAAAATTATTATTTTACCGCCAAATAACTCATCCTTTTGCATCAGGTCTCTGAGAGACCGGACCAACATTTCTATTAGTTTTTTATGCGCCATAGCCGCTTCATCGAAAATCAGTAAAGTCGCCTCTCGGATGAGTTCAGCTCTCTGTGTCCCGTTGGTTATCAACCAGAAACCGTCATCGCGTATATATAGGGGTAATCTGAAAAGGCTATGTGCAGTCGTACCTCCGGTGAGATTTTGAGCGGCGATGCCGGAACTGGCTACGCATAAGACGACTTTATCTTGAGAAAGCTGAAATAATTTTAAGAAGGAGCGTTTATCCCGAACCGCCAGGACCGTCCAAGAAGAGAACTTTTTCATTTTGTTCGCCGCGCATGAGCAACTTAAAGTAATCAAAAACCCTAGATTGATCAGAAGAAAGCCGCAATTTCCATTCCTCGACAAAAGCATTCTGAACTGAGACGCTGTATTGAAGTTTTTCGCCACCTAATTCCGTGGAATCATCTTCAACTACGGGAAGACCGGCCTATAGAAGCGAAGGTGCATGTCGGCGCAGACACCTATCTATGTGAATAAAACCTAACTTATACGCTCTTTCCTCATCTTCGTGAAAATGTTGCAAAAAATCCTCGCATAAATTTGCTTTATATTTCTCCCACAATTTCCGGCACCGGAGATCCTATCGCCGAGAGCATAACAAAAAATTGCCTCAATCTGTCGGCTTTCATGAAGCGTGCAGCCTCTTCAAGAGCGTCAAAGTATTCTTTTTTATCATCCGCGAGTGCCAATTCCCTAGCCGCCTGCTGGAACGTTTTGCAATCAGGGCCTCCGAGAGCGTACAAGTCCTCATACCCACGGCATGGATACCTGCATAGCAGCATTCTCAGATGATACTGCTCACCTCTAGTGGGAGCGACCCAAAAGAGTCTCGCGACACAATCACCCCTCTGTCTTCGCGTTATGAAATGTTTCCCGTCCGAATGCCGAACCGCATTAAGGGAGGATTTTGGACTGCTCGGGTGGATTCTGTACTGCTCGTAAAATCTAAATAATTCGTTTCCGGAGTATCAGGGCGACCGAAGTATAAAATTAAAGGGACGTTGATTTTTCACACGCTTCCTGTTCGTTACCGAGACGAAAAACGACGTTGTGCTTTCCTTTTAGGTGATCCGGCAAATTTATAACTGTTGGTTTGCGGCCTGTTAGATCGAATTCCAGAACCCTCCAAGCAGCATCTGAAGCTCCTATGTACCGTTTTGTTACATATTCTTCAACTTCGTCGACTTCTTCATCTTCCCGTACTACTGTCATGCGCCGAAGCGGAGAACCCTTCGAAATGTATTTGAAAAGATACTTTACTACTCTGCGGGCCGACGTAATTTCCAGGTTAGCGTGGCATTCATACTTCAGCAGTAACGCCGCATTGTATGGCACTATCCACCTACCATTTCGAAGTCCTCCTGGTTTTTGTGCTTTCTTCTGCTCGTTCTGAAAAAAGAACAATCGCTGTCCTTCGATCCGCGCATACATGTCGATCAGCCAAGTTTCCGAAAGAGGGCCGAACCTTGAAAACCTATCTTCCGAAAGAAGTAAACACCGAGTATACTTCAAGAGGGACAATTTTTGTCCCTTGTTATCTGACCTACCCAAGTGCCAACCCGGTTGGCCTTCGGGATAGAGAAGAGGGTATTGGAAAGGTTCGACCAAAAAATTGTTGGCGTGTATAATTCTCGGCTCTGTTGATCCCTTTTTCCAAACGCAGAATTTTCCCTGCGGTGGTTCTGATTCGTCGCAACTGAGGACTGCCGAGACTTCGTGGAAAGTGGAATGCGGCCTGTCACCTAAAACCGGGCCGTGTGTTCGTCGCGAGGTGGTTTCGAATTCAAGGCGGGCATTTTCTGAAGGTTCCTCATGTAACTTCTTGTAAAGGGAAACGTATGGGTTTCGGGATCCAAGAAATTGTTGGATTTCGCGTATTATTTCCGGTTCCAGTTGCTTCTGTTGGCCCTCAGCGATCCGCGCATTACCGTCGTCTATATAAAGAAAACTATTATTCCGGCCTCCGCAATTTAAATCATACACCAAATGGTATGTCCGACCTAATATTTTCATATAAGAGAGTCCTTTAGGGTGGTGATAGCCTAATGGAACCGAAAGGGCACAAAAAGAGAAGAGGTCGTTATACCTCCGTGGATGTTTTAGGAACCGCTTGTCCGAATAAATTTTATCTGAAAGAATTGGAAAATCCATCACATTGTATTTTCCTAGTCCGCAGCACCACTGTGTTCTTCCAACTTCCTCCTCGAAGAATCGCGTTCCACAGTGAGAACACTTGTGGGTTCCATCAAGTAGAGAAGGAGTTTTAAGACGATAGGCCTTTATTTCATCCAAAGATTTTCCCGTCCGTTCAGCAATTATTGGTCGAGTGGAATTGGTCTCTTTGTAGAACACTGGGGCTCCTGACCTCTTGTTGCTACCACCCGCGTAATTTCATATTGGTTAATTAAACCATTAAAAGGAGACCTTTTCATTAGAAACCTTGCCATTTCTTTCAAATTAGAAAACGCGAATAGGCGGCCGACACCGTTCCATTCTCGTTTACCGCGAGGGAATCGAAAATAAAATATCGGGAGTTGCATTTCCATAGCGAAACCGCTACGTGTAATCCGATAAAAACGAAACCCGAGTCCGCGTAATTTTCGAATAAATTTGTAAGCTTTTCTTTCAATTCCTCCGTGCAAGACCCTAAATCATTATCCGAAGATGGATAAACACCGTAATCTTCAAAGTGCGATTCAATTTTAAAAGTTTGACATTCTAATTTGAGATATACGGCTACCTCGTTTACCGTTAAAAAAGCGTCGCGGTGGTTTTCCCCGAGTGTCCGTTTTGTTTGTTTATAATAACAATCGCCCTGAACTATCAAGCGGTCAATATCTTGTGTTGTGAGATAATCTCTACGCACATTTTCGATAAAGCAACAGGTTGCGACTGAAATGCAAACACATTGAACGTTACGAGTTTCACTAAATCGCGGATTGGCCTGGGAAATGATACCGGAGGCTACGCATTCGAAACGCGACATCTTTAAAAATAATTTCAAAAAAATCTTAGAAATAAACACACAAAAATAATAATTGCTTAATAATTTTTTACAGTCATTATTTTTATCTTCTCTGTTATATATAATAATATTATATATATGTATTCTATATTTGTGTTGTCTATAATAATATTGTATATGTATTAATGATGATCTATGATACAATAAAGCACGGCCGTGGCTCGCAGTATTAACCTCAACCAATCAGGACCGACCTGATACTCTCATGTTATTTTGTACAGTCTTAATTTCAGTGGGTTATCGAGTTGTAATAGAGACCCAGGATAATACTCCAACGACCACGGTCCGTATATACAATTCATATAGTGTAGTTATTTAACCCACCATCCTTATATGTATAGAGAAGATACTACATTCTCCATCCCAGATTTCATTCGACAACACTGTTTTCTTTGGTTTTTAGCAGTTTATTTCAGGTTTTTTATGTTTGATGACGTTGGCAACCATGACAAAATATGACAGAACAAACAGCTGTTTTATGTTTGGCTGGTTGCACTTTCCTCGTGTTGTTTTGAGCTGTTTTGTTTGATCGACAAGTCATGCGTCCTGTTTGATTGTTTTAAAATTTTATTGTTTTAAATGTGTAGAGTCCCATAAAGTTAATACTTAGTGTGTGTGTGAAAAGCAGAAAAATGGAAATTGGTGACAATATTGAGATTGTTATACTACCAGGAGAGTATGGTGTTAATGAAATCGAGGAAGTGCCGTTCGAGCCACAAGAAGAATTTCCTGTTGAGCCACAACAAAGTGAGGAAGATAATGTAGTTAAGATTCAGAAAACTACCTCTACTATGTCCAGAAAGAGAATATGTCTGCCTGAACAATGGAAGAGAAATATTGCAAAGAAATCAAGGTAAGTTCTGTGTTATAGACTGATTAGCTTGTTGTTTACCAAAGTGTATTGAAAACTATCTGAATATGATACGTTATGTACTTATGTTTTCAACTACCTGCTTATCTATTTACATGATGGTATTGAGTTTTTATTAAAGAATATTTTTTGAATACATGATGACGATGTAATAAGATTATTAGCTACAATTTTTTTTCTGTTCCAGATATCAACCAAAAAAATTTCCCAATATGCCACAATGCAAATACTCTGGCAACACATTCAAATGCAAGAATTTGTCCATGCAAGATGTTCGGAGATCTCATCAGAAATTTTATGAGCGACCAAATCGGGAATCCCAAAATAATTTTATCCTCCAACACATCACGGTAAGCTCACCCAAACCTTCTGACTCCAAGAAGCAACTAATCACAAAGTTCAATATTTCTATGCGTCGGGATAGCAAAACCGAGAATGTTCGCGTATGTCGAGAAGCATTTCTTTCGATTTTGCAGGTTGGAAGGGATAGAGTTCACAGACTTTGTGAGCAATTTTTTAAAACTGATTTAGCCCCTCTGGAGAAACGAGGAGGTGATCGGCGTACCAAAAAGTACAAAGAAAAGAAAGAAGCAATAATGACACACATCAAGACTTTCGTCCCTCTTCAGAGCCACTACTCTAGGGGAAGAAAATGTATGAGGCAGTATCTAGATAGCGATCTGAGTATCAAAAAAATGTGGTCCTTGTTACTGTTGCCTATCCCGATCTCGTTGTTGCATACGACTATTACTGAACTGTATTTTGTGAGAATTTTAACATTGGCTTCGGGAGCCCTGCCGTAGATAAATGTTCTACCTGTACATCCTTAGAAAGTCGGATTAATGTTGCAACCGGTCAAGAGAAAAAAGAACTGATCGTTCAAATCAATGCCCATAAGGCTCGAAGTAATGTATTTTTTGAAAAATTAAGGCAAGATAATGAGTCGGAGCTTACTTTAAGCTATGACTGCCAAAAAAACCTGGTACTGCCGAAGGAGTCCGACCAGGCTGCTTACTATTCAAGACAACTGTATCTATACAATTTTTCAATTTGCCAAGGTTCTTCTCATAGCCCACAGAATACCACTAACACATTTTCTTACTGTTGGACTGAAAATGAATTCATGAAAGGATCCAACGAGATAGCGTCAGCACTTTACCACAGACTACAGAATTCAGAAATGGGTGAAATTAAAAAAGTTAGATTGTTCTCAGATGGGTGTGGGGGGGCAAAATAAAAATAAGGCAGTAACAACCATGCTTTGCCACTGGTTTCTGCACGAATGCCCTCCAAACGTCGATCAAATTGAGGTATGGTTTTCCATACTTGGTCACTCTTTTATACTGCCCGATCGCGTGTTTGGAAATTTGGAGAGACAGTTCAATAAAAAAAGTGTCATCGAAACCCCTGATAAATATATGGATGTAATAAAGAAATTTACTACAGTAATACATCTTCGCGAAACTCCTGTTTGTAACTGGAAGGAGTACGCAGAAGAAATTACAAAAAACCCTGGGCAATGGCACTTCAAATTTCAAAAGTGCAAAAAGATTATCCTGACAAGAAGTAATAACAAAAAACATTGCCTTGTACAAGGTGAACCTTTTTATAATTTCAGATGTGGATCACGTAAAAGCATCGTCAAAAGAAACAAAAACTTTAAAAAAAACTATCTTCCACCTGCTTTACTGCAAGGAACTGTAGTAAAAGAAGCTAAAATCAAGGACGTGAAAAAACTTCTCAAGTTACATTTTGGCGTAGAGTGGGCAAATAATAAAAATCTTGAATTTTATAAGAAAGTTTTCGAAGAGCAGGAAGCGGTAACACCAGGATCCGATGACAACGATGCATCCGATTTTGAACTTTTTGGTGATGTGGAAGTAGAACCTCAGTAAACTTCAGTTTTTAAAATTTAATATTTTTTAATGATCTTTATAATCAGTTTAAACATTTTTTTACCTAACCTAAGTTATTAGGTATTCTTAGAAACTTTTTAAAATAAATCTTTCGTGTTTTTTTTATAATAATTTTATTTGGTACCTATTATTTTAATTTTATATGTACAATAAAAAGGTATTTTGCTTCATAGTTGTGTGTTATTATTATTATTATTAGCCAAAAAAATGGCATGTTTTGCAGCCTGACTTAAAATATGCCAGGTTTTGCAAACGACAATATTTTCAATATGACCGTCGATAGATTTGCAAGATCTGTCATATTTGCAGTAAGGATGCAAAACCTGTCATCTTCAATTTTTAAAGCATAATATATAATATTATTTTAAAGCCTGATAGTAAAAAGCTTTTGGGGACCGACAAAGTGGTTTATTTGTAAATTTTCAAAAAAAAAAAAAGCTAATGGAGGATATCTTGCTTTGAAGCTGTAAAAAAAGTTGTTTTCATTTGGACCGAAATCTGTTGAAACACTTTTGTCAGGGTTTGCATCTGGACGACCCATTTGTATGTGATTATTACATTATGTAATAATCAATATGATATAATACATGTTCATTTAATCAATACTTCACATATATATATATATATATATATATATATATATATACAGTGGTGCCCATCCCCCACAAATCCCCCCCAAACATTCTCAGCACTCCCCCCCAATTGAAGCCTATACAAATTATTTTAGTTAAAAAAGTCATGAAAAACCAAACCAAGATCCTACACTACAGTTACGATAATTAAATATCACTATAATATTGACGACTCGGAACACAAAGTTTTTTATAAGTATGTAGTAGTACGTGTAGTATGTTCATGTTATTGTCGATACTACACGTACACACAAAAGGCCGAAAACTAGACACTCTATAACAATTAGAAATATACAAACACACAAAAACAAATAAAAACGACATCCTAAACGAACAGACACAATTCAAATCGCACGCATTATTCGAACACATCTCACCACACACACACAGCTTCAATCTTTCGAAACACTTTCTCGTCGCCAACAACAAGACGAGCAGCGCTACTAACGACAGCCTCTGATGAAGCCTTCTATAGGTGAAAGCCGGTTTAGGCTGTAAGGTAAAACTTTACGTTTTTACTTATAAAAAACTTTGTGTTCCGAGTCGTCAATATTATAGTGATATTTAGTTAAGTAACGGACACGTCATGGACAACGAAATCCAAGAATTACGATAATTGTTACACTTGTTAAGTTGTTTTAAATTGTATCATTGTTTTAAAAGATAAGGCGCTACACTGGTGTGGGTGTGGATGAGAAGCAAAGACATTTGAGAGATATATTTTAAAACATATTGGTCATATTGGAACGTGGATGGCCAGTTTAAGCTTACAGAATTTTATTATTAGCCCTAATAATATTGTTTAGAAGTTTTGTATGTCATTACTTTGAACAAAACAGGCTAGATTCAAAGGGTATTGGAGTAATTAAAAACCAAGCAAATATTGTACTTAGCAAATTGTATTTAACAAATGTGTTGCTAAACTAAAAATACATTTTAAATAATTGTACTATTAAAACCAATACAATGAAATGACGCAAAAACGACGTACAATGTAGTTTAAATTATGATAGGAAAAATATGTTTGTGCAAAAATATACATTTACATTAGTTATCACCTTGTTTAAATTTCTTGTACAAAAGGTGCTTTTTTCTTTGTACGTTTGTGGTTGCAAATTTGTTAATGATTTCTTCGTTTTGTATCTGGCTCAGTACATTGTTTTCACAGGATAGAATCAACAAACTTGACAGCCAAGAGTCTCCCATGCTGTTCCGAAGCCGATTTTTCACTATTTTCAAACGGCTCATCGTTCTTTCTGCAGAGCAGCTGGTCACGGCAATAGATAACAATATTCGGTACATCACTGTCAGATTAGGTAGAGCCGAAAGGTTAAGGACACACCTGAATGGTCTAATGAATCCTCTCATTATCCATTGGTCCATCATCCTATGTTTTTCACTTCTTTCTTTACCTCCTCATTTTCACTGCCATCTGGATCCTCTGTCCCTGCCGGGATTCGCACTTCATCCTCTGTTATCTCCAACCTTTCAGCTTCAGGGGAATGTAACATGTCTGATATGTCGATGTCTGCGTGAGTGACTTTGTACACATTGCAAAACGTCTCCAATTCTGAAGCAATTAGGTCATTGTCCAGATTGTAATACTCACACAGCTCTTTTATCTTATCGGGGTTGAAGTCTTTTCCAGTCTCCAATTCATGTGCGATTTTCATAATTCCTCCATGAGAAAAATAAGACATTTGTTTAACAATGGCAAGCGAGCTGTCCGGGAAACGATCATTCAGTTCAGACAATAATGAGTCTAAGACTAGGAAATAAACCTCAACCTTCATTTTCTTTACAGGGTCATCAATTTTTTCGTCTATCGCAAGTTTGTCCATGAGGCGTTTCCGTTTTCGGTTTCGCTGAGTTCGTACTTGCAAGACGTTGTGCTGATCAGAAAATTGTTATATTGAACTTGTAAGTTTGTCCCACTCTTTTTCACTTCTTAATGTCTTCAGTTTCGCCCTCGTCTCTGAGATAACTGCTGGTATCATGCCATAATCAACTGATTTGGCTTGTAAGCAAATTGTGATTGGAGAAAGAACTTTAAATATAGTTGAAGCAATGTGCATGGCACATATATTTTCATAATCTGACATATATCAGTCCTTTCGCAGACGCTTTAGTGTCATTGTCAGATTTCTTGTCAAGACAGATTTCTTTGAGGGTCTCTTTGATGGTTTTGAAACATATTAGCACAGTTTTGAGAGCACATCACTCTTACTCGACCATCTTGTAGTCTGCACTCGTTTTACACTTTTCATTTTGTTTTGTGCTAGGCCCTTTTTCAAATTGTCGATAAACATGTGGTGACGTCGATGCCCAGACGTGAAAACATACATCTCTTGAAGGAGGGAGAACATGTTTCGCATTTGAGGGCAAACATCAATAGACTTTTCTACCACTAATGCAAACCGGTGAGAACAACACCGTACATAAAATGCTCGGGGACTCTCTCTAAGCACAACAGATTTTAAGCCATTGTACCGACCTCTCATGTTCCCTGCTCCGTCCATGCTTTGCCCCACCATGCCATTAGGGTTGATTCCTATGGATTTTAGAGTGTTCATTAATTCGTAGGCTAGGTTTTCCCCTGTTGTGTCGCCACTTGTGAACACTTTGATCAACTGTTCTTCCGGTTTTACTGGATTGTTGGGAGCTCCTTGCTCATCTAGGTGCTCAACATATCGGAGCAAAACCGCTGTGCATTCTTTTTTGCTTATGTCTTGTATTGAATCCAGGATGACTGAGTAGGTGTTACTTAAATTTATATTGTTGACTATTTTTGAGACTACAATGTTACTCATAACATTAATCAAGTCAAATACATTTCGATAACTGAGAAAATTTGACCCCAATTTTCCCTTTTGGTTTCTGATTTTTCTATATTTTCAAGGTACACTCTGGCATCGGGATTATACTTAGCTATCAGTGAGAAAAGTTTCACCAATTTCCCTTCTGAAACATCCCTTTCTCTGAATGCTAGCATTTCTTCACCTAAATACCGACAACAATCAATTATTACCGACAACACTTCTCTGTTGTGATGAACGAGTTGGTCAGATTCTTCAGCAAGTGAGGAGTCTATTCTTTTCTGCGATATCCACTGGATTCTAGCGACTTGAGAAGATAAATGCTGTTTTGACTGTTCATGCTGTTCTATGTAGCGCTCGCCTCGATGCTCAGTCCAACCTCTGCAGCCAGTTGTACCCCATACCGTTCTTTCTCCTGGCAGAGCAAATAGAGTGCAATGCAGGCAAAAAACCGCATCTTTCATCGGACTATAAACTAGCCAGTTTCTTTTACTTCTAGTCCCATCAGGTAAAGTGCTGATTTTCCAAGCTGGATTAAATTTTCTTCCGCCTGTTGAAGGGAAACTCATCGAAGACAAATCTTGATTTTCTAGTCGAAGACCCAAATTTATCTCCTCCGCCGATAGTTTGATGTTGGCAAACGATGCAGGGTCTTCTACATCATGAACACCAGGTAATCGGTCTGGATTATCTGGTTGAATGTTTTCTGGGCTCATATCTGAGCCTGAAGGGCTACTGATTTCTAACTCTACATATGGCGGTAACGATAATTTAGTATTTAAATTTGAAGTCACAAACGAAGGAGGTGCTTTAGCTTGAATTTTGTCTTCATTTCCACCCTCCACGTTATCAAATGTTGGATTTATATCTTGGGACTCGTCTGGGGGTTTCGCACTTGAAGTTGATGGTACATCTATGTCCTCAGTTGTAGGGTCATCGTTAGCAACGTCACTGGTTACGTTCGATCTAAAAAAAAATACAACGATTTTAGAACTCTCCCCTCCCCAAAGTTGTTATTTTATTGTTTGCTTTATTTTATTATTTTTAATGTTTGCCGTATTAGTGGAAATAACAGAACAACAAATATAATAAAATGTTACCGGTAGTACAAAAATGCTAATAAGCCCTAATAAAAATTACACAATAAAGCGATTCCTTTGTATCTTATATAAAGTTGTTTCTATTTTGGCCTATTCAAACGGTAACTGAACGAGACAAAAATAATTGTATTTTACATACCTGGAATCTAAACTATGATGTTGACTGGTACTGGGGTCAGCAGAAGATTCAGCACAAGTGTATTTCACCCACGGGCCGTCAACGGACTTCACTTCACCCTTTTTAAAACTAATGTTTAGGTTATGTCTAAATTTATAGGCGTATTTCTTCTTACAATGTTCTAACCACTTGTCTTTTCGATGAGTTGTGTTACACATAACCTCCATACACTTATACTTAAACGATTGTTTCAGTTTTTTCGGCATTTTGACCAGTGGCGAAGCTAGTAGTTAATGAATGGGTAGGCAAAAATCTTATCTTAAATTTCTTTTAAGGAATCACTAAAAGGATGGTGGTTCAAATCGGACGCTGAGGTAGAGTTTGCTGCAAGCGAATGGTTCCACAAACAGCCGTAAGAATTTTATTAGCAGGGAATCTACAGGTTGGTGCAACAGTGGAACTCATGTCTTAGTGTTAATGCAGACTTCTTTTAAAATCGTTGAATAAAAAATGCTTTACAGCTCTATACGTGTTTCTATTGAACAATCCTTGTATTAGTCATACACAATAATACAACTGATTGAACTTCAAATTTTTAAACTTGATTAGCTTCTATATGTATAGTCTATATATATATGTTTAATGTTACAAATAATTCAAATAACAATCTTGATCATCTGTTAGTTCAGCGGAATAACAGGGACACTTTTAATAACCGCATAAAATAAACACACTTATAAACAACACAGCGCGCTTTAACTTGAATGTTTGGACCACAGAAGTGAGGCATGCCTCAACGTTCTATGTGTACAGCACGGGACAATCCCCCCTCCCTTGACTTCCCTATCACTCCTGCACATTGCTTACATACGATGTATACAAAAAACGCTGAGGCAAATTCAGGTTGCCTCATTCGCTTTAAACTAGCTATGCCGAGTCTCACCTGTCACCATCTAACGGTCGCTCAGTAAAGCACGTTTCGGCCTAATAAATTCGACAGTCGCGGTAACAATGTATAATCTTTACGTTAAGTAGTTCATACGTATTTATAATTTTTATTCTACAAATTTTTTAGGGTAGGCATTGCCTCCATGTAACTTCGCCACTGATTTTGACAACTATCACGAAACACGAGATTACATTCCAACCCCAACTCACACAAACAAAGCACCGCATTACAGAGTAAAACTCACGGGCAGACTGCCGCCGCGCGTGGCTGGTGGACCAGAGATAAGAACTGAGGACACACCCCCTTTACTCCACTGCCCGCCGGTCTACAAGCTTAGCACACGCACACATTTTTACATTCACGATCAAGGACTCTGACTTATTGACAGGATGTTGCTGCAGGCTGCCAGGGTCAGTTTTCCAAATTCCAAACAAAATGTACTACTAGTTGTACTGGTAGAGACATTTATGCTGCCAGTCCGTTAAAACAATCATAAAGATATGCAATTGCTTTAGTTTTTTACTAATAGCTTAGTTTGTTGCACAAACACGGTAAAAATTTCCATCAATGTTGGATTTAAAATGTTATTCTTGAAAAAATCCCCCCAAAAAATCTTTAAAATACACCCGAAAAATCCCCCCCAAAAATTCTCAATGCGCAACTTGCGCTATGATCCCCCCCTGTGGGCACCACTGTATATATATATAAGCACTAGCTGGATACCCGTGCTTCGCTACGGTGATTATCAGAAGAAAAAACAGAATTTAAAATCAGAAAATAGAAATAGGTTATTTGTGAAGCTTAGATACCGGTACAGTAGAGTCACGATTATCCAACCTAAACGGCCCGGCCAAAAGTCGGATAAGCAAAAAGGTCGAATAATAAGGAAAGAAATAAAATACTAATATTTATTGACACAATGTATTTTTACACTAATATATTAGTATTTACAACACACAATAAAGTTGCAAGATAAGTTAATACATAACAGATTACGTATGTTTAAAAAAACTGGTGATATTTGTTTGCTTGCCTGCCGAATTATGCCTTCTTGCCGCCATGTCTCGTAGCCGCTGAAGTTGCAGGACATCAGTGCTTGTCGAATCTCTTTGTTGGGGCCATGTACATTGTAACGGTACAGAATTGTGAGCTACCCCAGTTTAATTTTATATTAATTCAAATCATCAATCCAGTTCAGTATCAAATTGTTAATTTTCACCTGTAAGGACGCCCAGTGCAACATACATACAGTTAGCCTAAACAATTGCCCAGACGGATTGCGTAACCGCCTAGCAGCAGGCTCTTTGTGAATCCCAGTCTGCAGTGTGTCATTAGAGAGTGAACAACAGACAGCCAGCATCAGACAGTAAAGTTCGTGAATCAAAATACAGTGGCCTCGGGTTTATAAGATAGGCCGTTAAGACAAATCCGGCCTATCTAAGAAAGAGTGTAAACATTTAAAAGTTTTAAAGTTGTACAACAGTAGAACGTGCGGCCAGTTCAACTGTAGGCCGACAAACGTTACCAAAAGTGTAATTTAAAACTAAACTCAAATATGTTAAAGTAAAGAAGTCGGAGTGTACTGTGACATCAAAAATATTCATAAATGACAGTTCGGAGTGATACCGTGAGTAACCCATGACGGTGATGAAACTGTGAAAAACGCCGTGGATTGGTTAAGTACCCGTCTCAACATTACAAAATCAATTTTATAAATCCATGAAATAAAAATAAACACAGAGCTCTAAGAATGGGGTTAAAAGATAAAAATGTAAAAAGTATGAATGAGTGCGTGAGACAAAGTACTGGGCACTAAACATTTTAAAACCTTGTTTTAGTCATAAAAATATAGTAATTGTAAGAATTGTTTTTTTATTTATATATATCGATACTTTACATGTGATTCCCATATAACAGGAAACTAGAGAAACTTTTGATCAATGTAGTAATCAACCACGTTATTGCATAGCTGTAAAACTTTATATAATTTCATTAAATAAAATCCAAGTAAGTTATTTTAGCCAGAATAAACTGTGTTACTATATTTCGTAACGCCAACCTAAGTAACCCTGTCTGCAGCTGTTTTCGTCTGAATGACTCTTGGAAAAACCCGAAGGTAAGAGTTAATTATAATTTTGTAATTAATTGAGTAGTTTCATTGGCCCCGAACTAGGGACCCGAGTATTTTATAATTTGGCGTAAATTCATAAAGTTTCATTGGCGCCCGAACAGGGACGCGAGTATAGGGTTGATTACCTATATTCGCCAGACCTAACCAAGCTGCAGAACGGGTTGTTTGGGAGTGAGGGCGATTGTCAGTATAAGTATATAAAGCGTGTATAAGTAAACACTTGAAAACATGGAAAACATTATTGATTTAACTAGTACTAGTGCTGAAAATCAAATAAAAACAATAGTAACCGAAACGGTAGTAAATGAAAATATGTCAACTGAGTCGGCCAATAAAGGCGATTCAGGTATTCAGACAGAGTCACTGTCAATCAGTGACAGTAATGTAAACGAATCTGTATTAATTAATGAGGGGGGAGCAACTTCCACCCCTATTACAATTAAAATGAATATAAAAGACAAAGAAATGTCAATGAATGACCTATTTAACCTTCTCAGTAAACGATTTGATAGTAATGACGCTAAATTTGATGAACAGAATAATGAGATAAAATTAATGCGAGATGAAATTAAACAACAGAATGTTAAATTCAATGAGTTAAAGAGTGATTCTGATGTTAAATTCAATACAATTAACAGCAAATTCCATGAGTTAAAGGGTGATATAAATAATATTGACCAAAAATAAAAATTTGATAAGCGTTTATATGATATGAAACAACAGAGTGTTAAGTTAGAAGACAATATTAATAAACGTTTAAATGAGATGGATGAATGCTTTAACACTATGAAAGAACAAGTGGTAGAACAAATTGAGAAACAAATACAAAAGGTAATTGAAAATTCGGAGTATAAAACAAATGAGAATTATAATATGTGTAAAAACGTGGTAGTTGAGAACAAGGAGATTAATGTTGAGAGTGATGAGAAAGATTTTGTTGAAGTAGAGTTTAGTAATGAATTGTTGTTAGCAAATGCCAATGAGAATGACAGAGAGTGTGAAAACAGTTTAAATGTAGAGCATAAAAAGAGGGCAAATTTTTCTTGTGAGACAGGTGAAGAAAATGCTTCACCAGCAGTGTTGGAGGACAAAGGTTCCTCCTTAGTTTTTGTAAAAGACAAAAGGTCTTTGAATCATTTTTGTGTACCTGGTAAAGCCAGGCGTTGTAATAATGTTGTGTTGCCCTCTGTATGGAATGAGAATGTGAACTGTTGTGAGAAGTATTGCAATGAAAGTAATTATGAGAAAATTAGAGAGAAAGAAACAGAAATATTTAAGTTAAATAGAGATTATAGAGAGTTGAGAGAGAATATGAATATTAAGAGAATTATAGTAAACACTGAGTATATTGTAGTTGATGACTGTAATAATGATGTAATGGTAATAACAAAAAACACTGACGGAGACTTTACCAAGAATACTGATGTCGACTTGAGTTATGTTAAGATAATTTTGGGGGGTAACCATTGTTTTGGTACAATGGAAAAAATAAAATTTTATGGCCACAACACACAAACTAGCCATATGTTGTGTATCAATAAAATTGAAAAGTGTCATATACCGAAAAGGCTAATTTTTGACGATGGAGGTTGAACTAAAAAAGCAGTGTATGGACATTTTAAATACTTTAGTATATGGTAATGACCTTGCAACCTTGGACAATGAAGTGTGAATAAACTGAATAATTAATGATGACGATTTGTACATAAATGTTTAGTAAATGTATTTGTGTGTTGTAAAATGTTAGATAAACAATGTATGTATGTAGTAGAAATTGTTGGGATGATAATAATAATATTAATACTTTGCAGCTTAATAAATAACAAAAATAATTTGGAAGAAGATAATGAATGAGTTGTAGTTATTGCAATGGGTGAAAGTAATTAAAAATGTTGTTTTCAATAATTGATCTAATTAAAATAATTTGAAATGTTCAAATATTTTGCTTGACTTAAATGTTATATGGTTGAATTTTTCTAATGGATTTAAATTGTTTTATGAGATTTGATATTAATAAATAAATGTTCAATGGTTTGTATGAAATAACATTGTTGTTAAATGTTTCAGAGGTCACGTGGAGATATTGGTGTGTATATTTTGTGCTTGTGTTAGTAGATTGTAAGTATAAAGTTTATAATACCAATTAGATAAAATGAAATGTTTACTGGTGTGAAAAAATGTTGATTCAATAATATAAATGAATTGAGATAATGGTATTAAATAGAAACTGTAATTAAAAAGGTAATAATAACTGAAAGGTGAATATTTGGTTTGAATTGTAATAAATAGACTCTGACAAATTTGGTAACATTAAAAGATTTATAAAAATTGAAAATTAAAAGTATAGGTATGAGTGGTGAGGTAACTAGAATGTTTAGACTGTGGGAGTGTTTATAACAGTGCTTACAAAACAAGTCTTGCATACAACTGTTATGTAAACAGGTGTGTTGTAGCTGTATGTTGTGACTAATGCCTACAGACATACTTGGTGACAATAACAAAAATGTTGTAGTCTGCTGAATTATTGCCAGTAGAAAATCCTATTATGAAATAAAAAGAAATACCATATGTGAAGAAAGGAGTGTAAATTTTTTGAATAACGTAGGTATTTTGTCAGACTATCTTGAAAAATGTAATTAATTTTGAAATTGTTGATTAAAACAATATGAATTAAATTAAATTAAAATGGTAATTAAATTAATTGAAAAGATGATTTTAATAATGAACTTGTAATAATGAACTTAAACTTTCTTTTCATTTGAATCCAAACTGGAATTATAAATTAAATACTAATTGTTAAAAAACATAATGATTAAAATATTTAGTAGACTGTAAGATTATATTATTATTTTAAACTAAAGCCAGTACTTTGCAAATAACAGAACCAGTACTTTGCCAAGAATGAGCCTGTATGGCCAAGAGGAAACAAATCAGTCGTGGGATATGGAGTGATGGAAGGCCGTTTATTAAATCTTAATTGAATGTTATAAAGCCAGGCGATACTGTGGTGGGTATCGATCCGAGCTTATGGTGGTGGGATCTCGAGTAGAGAAGTCCCGTAAGATCGGATGGGTGCTGCCGCAGTCGCCAGACTAGGGGGGTAAGAACCCATGATTTTCGTAGAGTGTTCAGGGGGGTTGCGGCGCCATATCCTCACTGATGCTCTTAGGGTTTAGGCAATAAGAGTTTGAATGCTCCGGCCTTCAATCTCTTATTGGGGGGGTATTGTAATGGTACAGAATTGTGAGCTACCCCAGTTTAATTTTATATTAATTCAAATCATCAATCCAGTTCAAGTATCAAATTGTTAATTTTCACCTGAGGACCCCCAGTGCAACATACATACAGTTAGCCTAAACAATTGCCCAGACGGATTGCGTAACCGCCTAGCAGCAGGCTCTTTGTGAATCCCAGTCTGCAGTGTGTCATTAGAGAGTGAACAACAGACAGCCAGCATCGGACTGTATCTAAGAAAGAGTGTAAACATTTAAAAGTTTTAAAGTTGTACAACAGTAGAACGTGCGGCCAGTTCAACTGTAGGCCGACAAACGTTACCAAAAGTGTAATTTAAAACTAAACTCAAATATGTTAAAGTAAAGAAGTCGGAGTGTACTGTGACATCAAAAATATTCATAAATGACAGTTCGGAGTGATACCGTGAGTAACCCATGACGGTGATGAAACTGTGAAAAACGCCGTGGATTGGTTAAGTACCCGTCTCAACATTACAAAATCAATTTTATAAATCCATGAAATAAAAATAAACACAGAGCTCTAAGAATGGGGTTAAAAGATAAAAATGTAAAAAGTATGAATGAGTGCGTGAGACAAAGTACTGGGCACTAAACATTTTAAAACCTTGTTTTAGTCATAAAAATATAGTAATTGTAAGAATTGTTTTTTTATTTATATATATCGATACTTTACATGTGATTCCCATATAACAGGAAACTAGAGAAACTTTTGATCAATGTAGTAATCAACCACGTTATTGCATAGCTGTAAAACTTTATATAATTTCATTAAATAAAATCCAAGTAAGTTATTTTAGCCAGAATAAACTGTGTTATTATATTTCGTAACGCCAACCTAAGTAACCCTGTCTGCAGCTGTTTTCGTCTGAATGACTTTTGGAAAAACCCGAAGGTAAGAGTTAATTATAATTTTGTAATTAATTGGGTAGTTTCATTGGCCCCGAACTAGGGACCCGAGTATTTTATAATTTGGCGTAAATTCATAAAGTTTCAACTTCAATGCTGTTTGAAGGGCTTGAAATCCTTCGTTGTGGGTAATCTTAGTTTCAGATTCATTGTTGCTATTTTTGTCTTCTTCTCCATTGTTATCAGTGCCATTGACAATGTTGACGATATCTTCATCAGTCACTTCATACTCTTGATCTAGGGTAAACCATTCGTTGACGTCTTCAACTTTCGCATCCAGGAATTTGTTTTAACAAAGGCAACACACTTTCATCATCTTCTGAGGCGGATTCTTCACTATGAGGTTTCTCACCCAATAAAACATTCCACGATTTAGCAATTGTTCCTGCACCAACACTTTCCCAGGATTGTGCAACAAAATAAGCTACGTCTTTAAGATTTATCTTGCGCAATTTCTCAATCATGTTCTCTCTCCTTGGTCAATTGAGTCAATCAGAGAAGACAAAAGCTGACTGCGGTAGTTTCTTTTTATAGTTTCCAGTACACCTAGGTCCATTGGCTGACAAATGGATGTAACATTAGGAGGTAAAAACATCGTCTTTATCTCTCCACCTCTAAGTTCGTCTTCACTTGGATAAGTGGCAGCGTTGTCCAATAACAAAATGGCTTTTCTTGGCAATTGCTTTTTTTCCAATAATTTTTCCACCTTTGGTACAAATTCACCAAAAAACCAGTTCTTAAAAATATCTGAGCTCATCCATGCACTCTTTTGGTTTGAATATTTTACTGGCAACGCATTTTTAGAAACCTGTTTGAAAGCGCTAGGATTCTTTGATTTCTCAATCAATAGAAGTTTCATCTTTAGATTGGCAGTAGCATTACTACAAGCAAGAATTGTGACACGTTCCTTACTTCGTTTATGACCAGGGGCTGCTGTTTCTGCCTTAGCTGCAAGGGTTTTGCTTGGAAGAAGCTTATAATTAAGGCCAGTTTCATCGCAATTAAAGATTTGATCACCAGTCAATCCTTCTGTATCAACCCATGAGTGTAACCTTTGCTTAAAGAATTCTAAACTGTCACAATCAGCAGATAGTTTCTCACCGCAAATATTAAGCTGGCGAACTCCGTACCTCTTCTTCCACCGATCGAGCCATCCAACACTTGCTGTGAAATTAGGGTCTCCTTCATTAAATTCTTCACGAAACTTCAATGCCTTTTGCTGCAACATTGGTCCAGATATTGGCACACCATCGCCTCTTTTTTGCATGAACCAAAGATATAACGCTTCACTAACCTTTTCGTATTCATACTTTTTCTTCCTTGCAAAGCTTTCTCAGTCACTCTTTCAGAACACCATTTCTCAATTTGCTCTCGATTCCTCTTCCAGTTGCCAACAGTAACACGCCCAACACCACAGTCTTATGCCACTTTTAATAAAGTTTCACCTTTGTCTATTCTTTTTAAAGCCTTTAGTTTCTCCTCCATAGCCACGACAACCTTTTTCCTTTTCGAAGCCATCACTACAGACACTTTACCACACGACTTTGGATAAACGAAACGAGCAAAACAAGTTAAGACAGATGAGAAACGAACTGATCGGTACGCAGTCACTATTGACACTGATGGGTTGTTTACAGGTTAGGCCTGATGACTCATGATGAAAGGCGCATCATGTGACTCAGCGGTCATTCACTTGCTAATCCTATTAGTCACAGGTGACTGACGACACTCAAAAATGAAACTTTCCAGCCGATTGTGTACTGTACTACCTTGAGAATTCTAAGAATTCTTCTCGGTAGCACGTGTAAAATGTTAACTGACCATTCCGTAAATTTTAATTTTTTAAGTAAGGATGGTGTCGGGTAATTCAGAGTGTCAAATAATCGAAGGTTGAATAATCGCGACTCTACTGTATTTTGAAACTAAGAGAAACTATTTAAGCTCGATCAAGCTTGAAAATTAATGAGTTGTTAAAAACGACGCTGTATTATTTAGTTACAGAGGGTAAGCTAAGTTTCTGTTAGAGATTAAAACAGTCCTTTATTGTAAGTCTAACAACAATAAAATAGATGGGCTCAAGCCCTTTGATCCCACCACCACCCCTGATTTTTTGGTCGAAGCCAGGCTAATAACTTGCTTAGCATATACTTTGCTCCCTCAGCTTAAGTGCTCATGACCTCCCTGTAAACAACATTGCTGGTTTTGCTCTCTGGCTGGACGATGACCAGGCTGTCAGGTGAACTGACTCTGGAGAACGCCACCATGGGAGAACATACAACTGGCCATGGAAGAAACAGTCACTCCTCAAATCCACACCAGCCACTATCAAATCTGCCCCTGTGCCTTATTGATGGTCATGGCGTAGCACACCTTAACGGGAAACTGCATACGTTTGAACTGAAAGTGGTAGTCTGATGGGATCAGAGGAATTCGGGGGATGATGACGGTTTCTCCCTTACTAACGCCTGTGAAAATCGTGGCTTCGATGACATGTTTGTGCAGAAGCCTGGTGCCATTGCACAGTTTCAGAGGGTTTAGATTGCGCAACAGCATGATGGAGCACCGACCTTGAGGTAGAGGACGTGAGGTGGTACTCCTGGTGGGTCGAGATTATGCAAGAACTCTACAGGGTAATGTACAGCATCCTCGACCTCCACCACAGAGTCCACAGACTCATACCTCATATGCTCAGTCGGCAGCTTCTCCAACAGAAAGTTGTTGATGCTGTTGGCTGAGTCGTTTGTTGGAGTGAGAATACCTCTTTCCCTCAGCCATGAAGTGCAATCCTCTCTAGCCTGATGAATGTTGGGGTATGTTCTGTCACTGAAGATGATCAGATCTTCCACAATATCGCAAAGGTTACCAGGAATATTTATTCTTCCCTCCTCTTCCAAAATCTTGCCATCACCAATATCAAGCAATAAGTTATAAAACTCCTTTGCCCTCAAGTCATGTTGGAGGTGGACACGCATGTTAACGCTCAAGGACAGGACTTTGACATTAGGCCATAAGAGGGATGACTTGAGACAGGCCTTGACTTCATCTGCACATGTCCCCTATGGCACAACAGGCAAGGTCTGTGTTTTGGACCTTGCACTTGCACATTACAAGAACTTCGTGATTAATATAGAAATTTCTGAAACTTTTTAGTTTATATTGCCTCCTGGCAGGAAGATTTATAGCTGCGTAATGCGGAAAAAGTGTTACACCATTACGGAATGTTCTGGTACATTAGAGAACAGCTGTACATTAGGTCTCTTTCCCCCACAGCTGTAATGCGTACGTGACGCTTGAAATGCGAGGCAATATTACGTAATGTGGAACGTCTCGTGCGTTCGATGGTGTCGTTCTAGAAGCTTCTTAATTAGCCCAACGGTGCGTGTTTCTGCGAAGGTCATGCTGGTGTCCTCTAGAATTTTTGTTGGCTTGTTAAGGATACGTATTATGGAACCCTGCAGACTATAAATAGCCCATACCTGCTGCTTAGTTTTCAGTTATGGTCGGGTGATTTACACAGTGTGGTTTGAAGTATTGTGGCGAACTGTTATGTGTTTTATAATTGTGCGGGACAATTGTAATACAATTGTGTTTTATATGAGTTAACATTTTTATTGCATGTGAACAATTATTAATTTTTTGTAAGAGACTTGTTGTTGATTACAAAATGTTTAATTGTGATAATTAAAACTGGTGATTAGTGACTTAATTGGTGTCTTGTATTTTGCTTTTCCATTGTACCATATGACGATCACTAGACCGTCATAACAATATATAGGTAGACTGACAAATTAAATTGGCTAATTAGCAATAGCTTAATACTTTATGAGGGGATTTATCAGAGTGCAGTTATTTCTGCAGAATAATAAGATTTGTTGGTTTAATCACTACTATTATTTGTTGTGTATAGTACATATTCACAGTATTTTATTGTCAAGGGGACTACGCAACTAGGCTAGTCCCCCCAGACATTTTAGACAAACTATTGTGTGTTATATTTCTATGGACATTAAAATAAGCAAAAGAAAACTTTAGTATATCTCACTATCTCAATTTGAGTTATGGTACTTAACACTGCTATTACTAACATCCCTAGAGACAGCATACTGGGATCAGATATGCTAGAGTTTTATCTTTTATCGGGTCTGTGCCGGTGTAGGACTAGGTGCTAGCTAGTCCATGAATTATACATGTGCTGAGCTTGAGAGTTTTGTAATAAATAAATTTAATTCTTGTTTGCATCTTATGGGTTAATATTATTCTGGTTATTGAACTTAAATAATTCTTATCATTAATGGAAGAGGTCTAGTGAAGTGTGAAAGTGTTTGAGTCACTATGTACTATTGTTATCCAGAAAATAAAGAATATTTAACCTTGGTGGAGAACACAGGCTTCCTCACCTCTATTGCCACCCATGCCACTGAATTTTCCCTTTTACTAGCTCAGTCTCAGCCAAGTGACAAGGCATTGTCTGCGTTTTTGTATGCCTTTAAAATGTGTGACATTAGTAAAAATTCTGTGAAGTGTGAGGTTTGTGGTGAGGTACACTTTTTGAATGCTAAAATGTTTTGTTGTATAAAAATGCATAGACAAATAACAGAAATGTATGGTGATAATGGTATGAACAAAGGATCTGTAAGATAATGCTGCATCATGTTTAATACAGGAAGGTCAAATTTTCTCAATGAAGAATGTTTCATGACAAAAGTTGACAAAAAAAATTCATGAGGACATATGTTTCACTGTAGAAAGTTTACACATTCCTTTTCCTATAATTTCAAAGGGCCTTCTTCATGAAATTTTTATAAATCATCTTAGGTATAAAACAATTTTGGGCTCATCAAATTCTGTCTGAGGAACACAAGAAAAAAGGATAGAAACTGCCCTAACTTTTCTCATTCTATATGACAAAGATGGATACAAATTTTTGGACTATATCATGGCTGGTGACAAGACAGGTCTCCTCAACAAAATTCCAGAAACCAAGCACCAATCAGTGGAATAGCATCATTCATGATCTCCAACAAAACCAAGAAAATGCAAACTCTTAGCATAAAGATAGTGATGGCAACTGTGTTTTGAGACCATAAAAGGGTGTCCTTTTGATTGATTTTATGCCAAGAGGAGAGACAATAAACATAGAGCCCTATTGCCAGACACTTTGTCAGCTCCAACATGCTATACAGAACAAACAACGTGGTTAGTTGCCTAACAGATTGTTTTGATTCATGACAGTACTCACCCACACTCAGCTGCAACAACTCAAAGATTCCTTCGAAGTTTTGTGTGGGAAGTTTTCTAATAACCGCTGTACAGCCCTGATTTAGTGCCTAATGATTTTCATTTGCTTCCTAAGCTAAAAACCATTTTAGGTGGCAATCACTTTAACAGTGGTCAGCTGACAGAAGTTGCCACTGACTTGTTCAACAACTTGGCAATAGCCGAGAATAATGAAGGATTATATAACCATGTACCATGCTAAGTGTTTGAATTTGAGTGGAGACTATGTAGAAAAATAGTATAAATGGTGCTTTAAGTGTCCAATAAATTTTGTTTAATTAACACTTGTTTGAATGTTTTATCATAAAGTGTTCTTTACTTTCTGGATGACCCTTGTAGTTCTGACATTGGTCAGGAGTGTAAATATCGAAAGGGATTTAATTGAGTATTCTAGTACCTTATACCAAAACTTTGGGAAGACTGCTGAGATAAGTAGTGTTTAAGCAGTGTGAATCAGCTGTCTCAATGCTGTATTCTTATCTGATTATACACTGTTATCTTTAAACCAAAGAGTTTTTAAGAAAAGCAACGAAACAATAAAAAAAAGGTAGTTCATCTACAGACATTTCTGTTAAAGTAAGAATGAAATACTGAACATGTAATCAAAACAGAGTATTATTCTTCTTAAAAATATTTACCTGTTTGTAGGAAACAGACCATATTGATGACTAAGGAAATGTGGAATAATAATAACTTTGTAATTTCAGCAATTTTCACAAAGCCAAGGTATGCTACAAAAAGACAATGTGTCGTCATAGAAGGATTTCAATTTTTTATTTCTTCCATGCTCTCCTCTGAAGATAATCAATTGTTTATTTTTTTGCCAGGTTTGAACACCTATTCCAGTTGGTTTTGTTGCATATTACCACATTCTGTTGCAGGGGGCCAACTTTTGGTCATTGATGTGGCAGCTTACAAACCTGCCTGATAAGGGACCTCTAATCGCTGACTTTTAATGTCCTTTTTAATGCACACCATAACCTGGTCACGATGGGCGATCCAATTTTCAATCATCTCAATTGGTACAGATACTTGACTAATCCAACCGCCTGCGCAGAATGCCGATTTTTCGCCAAGCAGTGGACAACTAATATTCTACCCGACACTATGTATCCCGATGTTCTGGATATAGCAGTGGCCTGAAGCAATGCTTTTCTGGTCAAGACTTTTTTGCTTACAGAACTGTTTTGGATACAACCCTATCTTAGTCCATGCCTTCTCCAGCATGCTGTCATACAAGACGCCAGGAAGATCATCGAACTGAACTAGTACAATTGATTTAGTCTCAGGCTACTGAACACGGTTGAGATAACTTATAGAGCTGCATGGTATTTTTTTTTTTTTTTTTTTTTTTACCAATTGATGAGCCACGCCAGCCGTATGGCCACAGGAGCGTCAGAAGGTTCGCAAGGCGGTGGTGGACAGGGAATTTTGACGAGAACAATACAGACGTTTGGACCGTAGTCTGTAATAGAGAGCTACGTGGAGAGGCCCACGGATTTAGACTCGTTGTGTGGTACACTAACGTGCGAGAGTGTTGCTCTAGAGCACCAGGTTGGAGACGACAGAAACAAAGAGGTTAGATGCCTATATGCGTTACACATATAGAAAGTGTGACACGATCAGGGTTATCCGCTTCGGACAGTACGGCTTGGACGGACTACATGCTCAGCTACAAGGGAGAAATGGTTACACTGTCCGTGCCTTTCAGAAACGAGGTAGCCGACGTCTTAGACAGGCACAAGTTCACCGAGCTGTACGACACTAACAATGACTTTTTCATGAGTAAACGAAAAGAGTAAGTACAACATCAACATTGTACAGGTTATGGAGGAGATTGAAAGACTGTGCGTGTTGACTGAAAACGGTGCCCTCCGAACGAAAGTAGTACGGCGTAACTGAAAGCAACAATGACAAAAATGCTGGAGGATAGGCCGCAAGCGCAGCAACGTAATAAGCAAACAAGAGTACTGCGAGCTCATGACACTAAAAACGAGCGGCAGAGAAACCTACTCTTGTGAGTGTTTCACTGATTACAAAACTCCAGACTCGGCGGCCCGGAGTTCTTTCCACGTGCTCAAAGCGCTCATGGAGACGTACCGCCTCCACGGGTAAAACGGTGGCATCCCCGTTCACTCCGCGTTCACTATGTATTAGCTTGACCACATTGTTCATTTTTGTTGCTTTAATAACTTTAATGTTGTATGAGTAATTACGCATGTATTCTATTTACTCAGCGATATGCTACCGGAACAGCTAATTAACGTTGTGAGAAAATAATCCTTATGTTAATGTTTAAAATTTTTGTAAATTTTTATTTTTATCTGATTTTTCCATGTAATGAATTATCTATAATAATAAAAGGAAGTGTGTGTGTGTGTGTGTGCGAGCGCGATGCCCAGCCAAATCTACGGCACGCAGAGATTTGAAATTTTCAATATAGGTGGACGGAAGGGGGTCCGAATGTACCTTGAAGCCGGATTTTTAATTTGTCCGTTCGTTCGCGAGTTATGAGCGAAAAAATGGCAGAAAACGTGATTTTTAGCGCGCGCACAGCTGATCATGTATGTTGGCCTGAATTCTAATTTTTTCATTGTAAAACTTTTCAAAATTAATTATGATGTCAAAATTTAGAATTTTAATTATTAGTTTAATTTATTTCGAAATTATTTCCACGGCCGCCAGTTACAACAACAAAAATTAAGATAATTGCTTAATTAATTTAATTTTCATGTGAAAGCGTAATGATTGGTTAGTATATTAAACTCAAATATGCTTTTGATTTTAAAATTAATTGATTTTTCAAGTAAACATTAAAAAAATTAATTATGATGCGAAATTTAGAATATTAATTATTAGTTTAATTCATTTCAAATTATTTCCACGGCCGCCTTTATATGTTTTTTATTTCAGATTTTCTGGCTGATTATTCAACACCGATGTGTTGCGGTTTCTAAATTGAACGTAACATAACATTTTGATCTTTACTGTGATAAAAATATCCCGCAGCCTCTTCGGAAAAAAAAATGTGTACGAACTCGACAAGAAGAAAACAGAGAAAGACAACAAAGAAGAAGAGAAGCGGAATCCACCCCAGAAAGAGAATCAAGACAACAACAGAGCAAAGAAGAAGAGAAGCGGAATCCACCCCAGAAAGAGAATCAAGACAACAACAGAGCGGAGAAAGAGAGCAAAGAACAAGAGAAGCTGAAACAATCCGAGAAAGAGATTACAGCAAGTTAGAACTGCTTCAACTACTGCAATAATGCGCATTTGGAGAACTTTAGAGAATGCAGCTTTTGATTATGACCCATCAGCGGATTATGCCTCCAATCCTTTGTGTCTCATAGGATCAATGTCTATAACATGCCAACACTGTGAAGCAAAGAAGTGGAAAGGTGAAGCCCCAGGTATGTGCTGCACCGGAGGAAAGGTTCAACTGATGCCGTTAATGGATCCTCCCGAGCCCCTAAGTGCTCTTCTGATTGGCGATTCCATGGAGACTAAACATTTCCTGCAAAATATCAGACGTTACAACTCATGCTTCCAGATGACCTCTTTCGGCACCACCAAAGAAATTAGAGAGCCAGGATTCATGCCGACGTTCAAGGTTCATGGCCAAATATATCATCGCATTGGGAGTCTACAGAGTCTACCGAATGAAGATCCTAAATTTCTGCAAGTATATTTTGTTGGCGACGGAACACAACAAGCGCACCAGCGTTGCAAAATGTGCCACAAACAAGACAAGGCATAGTACTTCAGTTGCAGGACATGCTGAATCGTGAAAACTCCTACGTCCATAGCTTCAAATCGGCCATGGAAAAGATCAGTCCTGAATTCAAGCTGGTTATCTTAGCAGACAAAACTCCACAAGGCGAACATGAGAGGCGATTCAATGCGCCGACAACAGCGGAAGTGGCTGTAATGATGGCCGGAGAACAACATGCAGCAAGAGACATAGTTTTAGAAGAAAGAAGTGGCACCACCAAACGAATTTCCGATACGCACCGATCGTATGATGCGCTGCAATATCCATTAATTTTTTGGCAGGAGGAAGATGGATATCATTTTCAACTGCGACAAAGAAACCCAGCTACAGGAATGCTGCAAACCAAGAAGATTTCTGCTATGGAGTTCTATGCTTACAGAATGATGATGCGCTGTTCAAGTTTCAACATGTTACTGCGAAGTAGAGGCCTGTTTCAACAGTTTATCGTGGACATGTATGCCAAGATTGAATCTGAAAGGTTGAGGTACATTCGACTTAACCAGAGGACACTGAGAGTGGAGCAGTATGCGCATTTGAGGGATGCCGTCATCAACGATGGAAACATTGCCGACATGGGCCAGTTGATTATATTGCCTTCTAGCTTTACCGGTAGTCCCAGGTACATGCATGAGCGTTATCAGGATGCCATGACCTACGTGCGAAACTACGGTAGACCTGACCTCTTCATCACCTTCACGTGCAATCCGAATTGGACGGAGATACAGCAAGAACTTTTCGACGGACAAAAACCCCAGGATCGTCATGATTTGTCGGCAAGAGTCTTTCATCGGAAGCACAAGGTACTCATGGGTCTCATCACAAAGGCAAAGATTTTTGGTGAAGTTCGGTGGCATATGTATACCATAGAGTGGCAGAAGCGCGGACTACCTCATGCACACATTCTGGTTTGGCTCAGAGACACCTTACACGTGCACAGAGTTGATGACTTCATCAGTGCGGAAATCCCTGATCCAGAAGAAGACCCAGAACTTTTCAGTACTGTAACGAAGCAGATGGTGCACGGTCCCTGCGGATGCAGGAATCTCCGCTCTCCATGCATGAAGCATGGACTCTGCACGAAGCGATACCCTCGATGTTTTCTGAAAGAGACTCAGACGGGGCAGGACGGATATCCACTGTATCGTCATAGAAGCCCACAAGACGGAGGATTCACCGCAAACGTCAATGTTCAAGGATCGGAAGTGTCTGTGGACAATACGAGGATTGTTCCGTATTGTCCCCTGTTATTAAAAGTTTTCAACGCGCATATCAACGTAGAATACTGCAATTCTGTTAAATCGATCAAATATGTGAATAAGGGATCCGACATAGCCGTGTTTGATGTGACAAGTGGAGGCAATGAGCTTAATGAAATTCATCAGTATGAAATGGGAAGATACATAAGTACCAACGAAGCGGTGTGGAGAATACTAGGCTTTCCTATCCACGAGCGGCAACCTACAGTTATTCATCTAAGTGTCCACCTAGAGAACGGCCAGAGAGTCTACTTCACAACAGAAAATGCAGCTGAACAGGCCCAAGCACCTCAAGAAACGACACTCACGTCTTACTTCAGACTTTGCATCCAAGATGAGTTTGCGCGCACACTACCGTACAACCAAGTCCCAAAGTACTACACATGGAACAGCAGAGACAAGACTTGGAACCGACGTAGACAAGGTGAAATTGTACCAGAAGAAGAAGGGATTAAGTCCAGCGAAGCCCTCGGCCGGGTGTACACCGTCCACCCAAACAGCTCTGAATGCTTTCACCTGCGACTGCTACTGCACGAAGTAAGAGGTCCAACATCATTCGACGAATTGAGAACAGTTTATGGAAGGGTCTGCGAAACTTTCAAAGAGGCTTGCCAGCTTAGAGGACTTCTGGAAAACGACGATCACTGGAACAAAGCGTTGGAAGAAGCAGCTGCGTCTCGATCTCCTAAGATTATGCGGAACCTATTTGCTGTTATGCTGCAGACATGCTCCATGTCAAGTCCGGAGCAGTTATGGATGAACCATAGGGAGAGCCTGTCTGAAGACATGCTGCATCAAGCACGAGTTGAACAGCAGAATATGGATCTCGACTACAATGAGGACATATTCAACAAAGTTCTAATCTACATTGAGGATAGGATTATATCATTGGGAGGATCGGCCTGAAAAGCTTTGGATTTCCGCAAACGATTAGGAACAGAGATTCCACCCTCCCGAGTGAAGTAGATACAGAAAGAAATTACGACACAGATTTGCTCACAGCATACACAGAGGAGAATGACCCGAAAATGGTCCAAGATCAGAAGGAAGCATTTGACAAGATTACTAGAGCAGTTTTTGATAGGCGGGGTGGCATATTCTTCTTAGATGCTCCAGGTGGTACCGGGAAGACTTTTCTTATTAATCTTCTTTTGGCAAAAGTGCGACAGAGAAATGAGATTGCCCTTGCTGTTGCTTCGTCCGGCATTGGTTCAACACTCTTAACAGGAGGGAGGACAGCTCACTCAGCCTTCAAGTTACCCTTAAATCTGACAACCGCGGAGACTCCTACATGCAACATTTCAAGAAACTCAGGAAAGGCCAAGGTTCTACAGGATTGCAGGCTGATTGTCTGGGACGAGTGTACCATGTCCCACAAAGCCGCATTCGAGGCACTGAATGTCACCTTGAAAGACCTTAGACGCAACAACGATAAAATGGGAGGCGTCACTATGGTGTTGGCTGGCGACTTTCGGCAGACTATAATAAATTGGGGTGTAATTGATATTTGTCGAGCCCCACGTTCTTTGGGAGCCAATTTATATAATGTGCAATTGTGCTAATTTATGGAATTTAATTATGTAATTATCCAATTAGGTTAATTTATGTCAAATTAATTGAATTTACGTGATATATTAATTACTTTGATGTTAGTGACTGTGTTCATTAACGATTAGCATAATTACTGCACTGAGACTCTTATAGTTGTATAAAAACGATATAGAAAATTGACTACAAATCATTCAAATTGACGTTAGTGTTTGTAACAAGGTAAAATAAAAATTGACAATAATGAACGCATAAATACTTAGCAAATAAATACTTATTTATTTAACATTATTCAAATAAAGAAACTTCCGATATATGGATATAAATTATGTCCTGTAAATACATTCATAAAAGAAAACATATATATATAAGAATCAAATTACAATATGAATTCATTACGTCGTTCGCTGAAAACATACATATATATAACACAATGAACATACATAAACATAGACAATCAACATATTAGTCTTACACTAATGCGTTCATTTTTCCTCAGATGAGTAGCTTTATATTTAATATTACCATAATAATCAATCTAAATTCTCAAAGGGTGATTTCTTTGAAAAGAGTCAGGACAGTAGAGTTATTATAACAGTAATAACATAAAGGTTTACTTGTGATAATGGATTATCCAAAAATTCCATCGGCGAAACTCCTTTCCATTGATGATCCGGATAAGTAAAGGTTGCGTAGATTTGATGTTTGTCATCACTTAGCACTCGCGGATAAGATTCACTCGCGGTGTGTGTGTCCTCCTATGGTGTCAGCTGTTAATATGAAAGTCTATAAAGTTTTGTGTTGCATGAGTGCATTCATCGTTAATGATCGTGTATATATATATATATATATATATATAACTGTCTATCGTCAAACTTCTTCGTGCGTCTATATACGTCGTTAATGTATTGTGTTTAGTTTACGTGATGTATTGTTCCATTCGGTATTTATAACACTTCACACTGCGCTACGATACATTTCCGTAACTCGGTAAAATATTGGCGTAAAGTTTTGTGAGTCTGTTATTAAATGAAGACTGATTAACTGGTTAATTTGTGAATAATTAACTTAGTTCTTAACAAGCGGTAGCTGAGTAAAACTGAGTAACTGAAAGTTTTCAACAACTGCAGTATACTGCATGATTGAGTCACTGCTAATACACTATGACTGAATAACTTGTGAATAACTGAAAGTACTATGTTAACTGACTAAAGCACTGCGTAACTGAGTTTTAGAGTAAGACTGCGAAATATATCAAGACTGAAAAATGTATTAGGACTGAGAATTATATTAAGACTGAGAATTATATTAAGACTGCCGCTTCGTGTGCCCTGTAAACAGTTTTTATTAAGCTTCATTTGCCATAATGCAATGTCCTGGCAAATACGCCTTTGGTCAACCCCGACAGGTCAAATAAATTCCTACCACTATGTAGAACTATGGTTCTCGACCCCTGATTCGCTGTTCGCGTGCTATCATGACAACAGTCCTCTCCACTTGCGTCCTGGGAAGATGCTGGACTCTGGTTGGTTATTGGGCATCCCCTCAAGTACACGACGAAAGGGCTCCGTACCATTTCTTAGAATGTAGAGCAATTCCGCCCCTGTCTATCAAGCTTTTGTCCAAGTATGCTCCGAAAGTCTACTGTTATTCTCACGCGAACAATACGTCGCATTTCGTTATTGTTTGACTTCCCACGACCCCTTTTCGTCAATTAGCAGCTCCATGCGTGTCGTCATTCCCAAGGTGCCACTCAGGTCTCCCGTCATAAATACTAGTTGTAATCCGTAAGATGTTTTCACGCTGTGCACACATCCTGGCTCCATTCACTCGATATACACTGCTTTGTTTTCATACGGGGTGAGACTCTTCTAAACCCTTTGTGTGAGTATCCTTTTTTTATTGCTGGCACGCTCCAAATTAACCTTACAGCGTGTGTTCGCTACAATTTCTCCGTATCTGGGCCACCGTACTGCATCTTTTGTTTAGTTTGTTGTGGGGCTGTAAATCTGAGTTGAGCCGGGTCTGTCACAGACGATCCTTACTTTCTATTGTAGTTTTGTGTCAGGCATTCTCTCATTGTTCTTAGCAAGCGTCCAGTTGACATGTTGTTAAGTTGTCTCTTTATTTATTACTTCTGGCTTGGGTTGGGGTAACTCGACTGGTGTAACGCTCTTCTTGATCAAAATTTAAAAAATTAAAATTTTTGGTCATTACAAGACGCTTCCGGTTATTCCCCGCGGAACCAGGGCGGATGAAATAAAACCCTGCATCAAATCTTAATACATTTGGAATTGCATTGAAAGACTTGGACTGTCAACAAATATGCGAGTTCATCTGAACGGTGATCCCTCTGCACAGCAGTTTGCCGATACTGTACTTCAACTAGGAAATGGTGCTGTGATCTCGGATGTTCACGATGGACATGTGGCGATGGAAAGCATAGGAAGAATTGTTACAACCCAACAACAGCTGAAAGAGGCGGTGTTTCCAAATGTGGCACAGCATTTCACGGATCACGCATGGCCGTGCCAAAGAGCGATTCTTGCCCCAAAAAATGAAGCTGTCAACGTCATCAATAAGCAACTTTTACAAGAATTACCCGGTGTTCTACAAATTTACAAATCTATCGACACGACATGTAATACAGATGAGGCTGTCAACTACACGACAGAGTTTTTGAACAAGTTGGAGCCACCTGGAATACCCTCGCACATCTTGGAGCTAAAGATTGGGGCACCGATTATGCTTCTCAGGAATCTGAATCCTCCTTCCCTCTGCAATAGAACACGACTATCAATCAAGAAACTGATGCCGAATATTATTAAAGGCACCATCATGACAGGACATGCGGCGGGTAAAGTAGTATTCATTCCTCGGATCCCAATCATCCCTTCAGATGTACCGTTTCAATTTAGACGTTTGCAGTTCCCCGTTCGTTTGAGTTTCGCTATGAGCATCAACAAGGCACAAGGACAATCACTTAAAGTTGTAGGACTCGATCTTCGGAAACCGTGCTTCTCCCATGGTCAACTGTACGTGGGTTGTTCAAGAGTTGGAAATGGAGACAATCTATACATCTTAGCTCCAAATGGAAGGACACTTAATATAGTTTATCCGGAAGCTCTATAATGAAAAAGTAGTTTGTTTTTGTATAATATCGGGTTTTTATATTTTGTTACTATTATTTGTACCACCACCAACCCGGTATGTTAAACACTGAAAGTAACAATATAATTAAAAATAAAATTATGTAGGGCCTAATCCATGCAATTTATGTAAATACGATGTAAGTGTTAATAAATATAATGTTTTAATTATTTTGCTGTTGAATAAATTATTTAAAAAACATCTAGCGGTTGAATTAATAAACGCAGGCGAAGCCGCGGGTACCTGCTAGTTGTGAATATGGCCATTAGTTTGGTTCTATAGTAGGGCCTACAATATTAATTCTATTTTATGGCGTTATGATTTTTAAGGTCAGATTCCTTTCTTGGATTTCGTTGTCCATGACGTGTCCGTTACGTAACTAAATACAACTATTTCATTAACGACTCCGAAGTGAAAACCGGTTCATGTTGTAAGGTATGTTTTTACTCATAAAAAACTTTGTGTTCTGAGTCGTTAATGAAATAGTTGTAAGCAGATTCCTTTCTTGTTATTCTAATCTACTTTTGTATGTATTGTTTTGCTTGTGGACTCGTTTGTGTTTAAATGTGATGCTGTAACAGTCCAGAATGCCGATTTTATCAGTTCTATTGTATATAATATGTTTACAGCCTTCTTGCGTTTACATACTGTGACCAAGTGTCTTCCTCTGTCTTCATATTAAAATTAACACGTCACAAGTGTTTCGCAAACAATCCTGAAATGTATAGTTTTTGTCGGGGTATTTAAACTGTACATTTGGCCAAGCAGCGAAATACAACGGTCTCATAGGGAAGTTTGACAACGTCGTGTGCTCTCCCGTATAATCCATTGTCCCAACCCTACGGTACCTACTATTACAGATTACAGTAGTAGAGTAACCTTGGTCCCAAGGCCTAACCATACGTGCGTTTCTATGTAGTAACTACTAACTAGTAACGTTGATTCCGCTTGGTGGCAGAGATGAGTTGACGGCAGTTTACATTCATAAATTATTTTGTCAGCAAGAGAGCGATTAATATGTAGACGTATGTGGCATTTCATTCGCCGATTAAATTAAATGTACGTAGTTTGGAGTGATTTTTAAATAGGCCTTAACTGGTTCAAATATATACCGGAATTTTTTTGTAATTATTATTTAATCCTGTATTTACAAACATGAAAGGTCGAAATAATTCAACACAATATACGGTATATAGGGTTTGGAGGTTAAACTCATTTTTAATTTGTAAATACCAGTGTGTGTTATTGTTTACATGTACACACTCCCCCAAACTTTAAAATATATATTTTATAATATTGTAATGTAAGTACATATAATATTGCAACTATTTAGCAACGTTCCTAAGTAGAGGAATATGTAACAATTTAAGGAAACGCTACAAAACTGTTTTGATAGCTGTTTTAATTGTAAACAAACTCAAAATAAACCGATTTGATGTACCTATTAATGCATCATTTGTAATTTAATCTAGTTTTGTCACATTGGTTTAACTTGTTAAAAAAGTATATTAGCCAGGGCATTAATTACAAGTATAAGATATTTACTTGTACATTTAGAGCATGCATATCCTGTGGCATCAGAGTTTTTGCACTTGGGCTAGTTTTGCTCATAATGAAAGTGTAAATAATTTATAATTTCAGTATACCATTGTTTTCAGTATATTGATATAAACATAACTAGAGTAAAGGTACTTAATGTATGACTACATAGTGTGCAAATTTATCAGAATACTTTTTTGTGAAATAAAATCTGCACAGTTTATGACTAGTGTAGGCCTATGGTGCAACTTCGCATATGATTCATGGACACAATTTGGCAAAGTTCTCAAATATTTTGCATTTAGATGTTATGGAATCAAACAAGTATTACTGACTGAATTAGGCCAGTTTTTGTAGTAGATATCATTTTTATCCACCTTTTTCTTTGCTAATAGCCCGAAGATGGGGTGTACATCCAGGAAGTTGTCTGACCACTTGAATGTAGTTTGTGTGAAATGATTTTGTAATGTTGTGCAGTACGGCATGGTGCTAAATCTCATTGAAACGTGAGGGAATCTTTTTACATGTGAGGATAGATTTTGTAGCAAGTTTCTGTCTGCAGAATCTTGGTATAATCCAGAACACTGTTCAACATACTGAAAATAGCAGAAAAACCTGCAGTTCATAGTACCACAAAGATTTGTAGATAGCCAGTTTGATTAATTTTGGCCTTCACATTATCGGTGGGAAGTTTCACTGACTTATACTCTAATTTCTGAAAACATTATGTCTTATGATTATGATACAAATGTATTCAGTTTAGCCTGATAGGAACTTACTATTTAGAAAACATTAATTGATATTAATGAATGACAAAAATTTAACAAAATGGACAGATTTTTCACAACACACAAAATTGTTTATTTTCGTAATTGTTTACAAGAACAGTGAAAGCAACTGACTTTTTGGGTAGCTCCTACCACTAATACGACAAATTTTGAGTTCTGCATAGATAACAACAGCTGGAGGATTTTGTGCCAGTTCCTCTACCTTCTACTTGCATGTAAAACAATCCAGAACAATCTTCTGGATGATTATCAGAATATTGGAAATGCACTGGTAATGTTTCCCATTTGATGGATTTCTAATGTAAGCAACTTATTTCCTTGATTATTAAAGACAGTTTTGTTATAAAACATTACATCTTTCCAAGTCCTCTTTGGTCCAGTTTGTATTGCTTTGGCCAGTGTAAGACATTTTTTTAAACATTTCAGCTGTTATGAGCTGTTTTTTAGCTAACCAGTGAGTTGTCTGTCCAGCAGCAAATTTGTGTTGACAACATTATGAATTTCTTCAACTGGCTGCTAACTTTGATCCAGGTCTACAGCAGAGAGTATAAAATCTATGATTATACATACTCTTAACAGTAAAAAATCCTTAAAAGAGCTGTTTTCCTCCAGCCGCATTTCCATTTCTTTTGAGGCAAAAATAAAACGGTTTCTTTAAACTGTAAAAAAAATTGCTTTAACAGTACTCAGAAGCTGTTTATCTTTGCATCGTATTGGTATGTACAGGAAGATATACTGTCTTGGACTATCTTCTAAGAATTGTATCCATAATTATGGAGATATCACATACAGGATGAAACGTATGATTTTCTGTTAAAATACTGAAGTATCGTACACAGAATATTACTTAACACACTCCTAAATATAAAAAAAGAAGATAACCCAACTTTACTTAGAAAACAAGAAAAATGTGTAGAGGCAAACAGTGTAACCGCAATACAGAAGTAAAAAGAAAAATCCTCCATGTTCAGATTAATTTGCACACTGCTGTAGAAAATTACTTATTAGATGCCAAGCTGTCATGTTTCATCGTGTTCTTTTATTTCTGTTTATAGACTCGCATGAAGCTTACCTTAATTTCTGTCTATAATAATTATTTCTTCTTCAAAATAGTGTCGGTTAAATATTTTATAAACACAGATTAGGCAAGATTTTTGTATTGTATTAACCAGAAGACAGGAGATACGAAACTTGTTTGAGTAGCAATTTAGATAATCCTGGCATCAAATCTAAAATTAATCTTCAGTTTCTGGTAATGGTTTGTTTAAGCTACCAGCCTCTTACAGCAAACATAATCACAATACATTTTTTTATTTCACTGCGTATCATATTAGATGCTCATTAGTGACATGTTTTGTTTGTCTGCATATAAAAAATTGGCCAAATCTTGTAAAATGGGTAGAGCACTTTTGTTATTTATTTGTATTTTATTTCTTTTTAATGAAATTAATTTTTCCTGAAACTACCTGAAATTATGCATAATCCTGGTTAAACTAATAACCTCCCTTGACTTTACTATATCAGCACACATTTGTTTTCTGAAAAATTCCATCGTCTGTGCCCATGTCAACTCAGGGCAAACTGCAGCATCCAGCAAACCCTACTACAACATTAGTGATGTTAGTGCTGGTTTTCTATCTGCCTTTTTTTAGTAAGCCCCCCAAAATAGTCTGATTAGGGAGGATAGGACTGCTTTATTAGCTTAGGACTGATCTAAATAGGTATGGTAATTTGCAATAGTGTAGGTTTGTACATAGGCTCTTGGTCAGTTCTATCACCTGGGAGGATCTGATTTCTGCCAAAGCATTTTTGCCAGTCTGGAAAAGAACAGCAAGCAGTTACCATTTAAAGGCCTGGAGGCATGGGGGAATGGTGACATCTTGTAGGAGATTTTTTTATGCAAAGTAGTGGGTTATTATCATTCCAGATAATATGGCACAGAATAAAAAAACTTACATATTTCAAATTTACCAGTAAGGTAATTAAAATTGTTTTGATAGTTCATCTTCTTCATTCACAGTGCTTAATTAATATTGATTGTTAAACATTCACTTGTGAACTTACTTTGTTTTTTCCCGTACGAATTTCGGCGTGATGTGCGCCTTCGTCAGCGGTGTGAGACAGAATGTCCGGAACTTGTAACGGTTTTTTGGTTGGTAGGTTGAGTGGGGGGGGGGGTGGAAGGGAATAGGCACGGGGATCCGAATTATTGTATGTAATTATGGTAATTAAAAGATGTTTTAAGGACTCATGGTTTTAAATGGCTTAATGTATGTAAACAAAACATAAACAGAAATTCAACTTTTTATACAAAACACCTGTTGAATTTTTGTAATTCATCACTGAATTACAAAATAGACAATATGATAACATTTACAGATTTTCCAGTTATGTCATTAATATCACAATATTTCAGAAGTGAACAAATTCTTATGTACAGATAATGTTAAAATAACAGTATAATTGCAATTTTACTTTAAATTATTGATAAATTTTATTAGTAATTCCAGTTTTAATTAGAAACACAATAGAAATACAAATGTTAGTTTTATCTTGTGTAGAAACATGAAATTATAATAGTGTAGATATAACACTGTGTAGTGTATATAAATTGTGTGGAGGTTTATAATAATATAAAGCTCCCTATAAAATTTTTAATAAACAGCTTTCCGTATAACATGTATTAATATATGTAGTTTGAATGATAATTGAATAATTCAGTTGTTTTGGAGTGAAAGTCCAGTTAAGAAACTGGATGTAATTGAATTGAACGCATGCAGATTACTTTAATAAATCTTTTAAATGCTTCTGTAACTTTATGATAAAATTACACAGTTAATTGAGTTAGCCATGGTTGACTATTAAAATATCAAACATTTTGGCTTCAGCTGTGATTCCCAAGCAAGAGCTGAGTAGTGAAAACAACGACTACACTACAAAAGAAGTGACTTCCATAGCTGAAGTTAAAACACCTGGCATTTTTGACAAAGGGCCATGGCGTTGTAACAGGTAATTTTATCATCAAATAGTTCTGGACATGAAATTTTAAATATTACAGTGTTTGTGTAATTTTATGTTTAATAAAACTTTATATATAAAAATTTCCAGAAAAATTAATATTTACTACTTTTTTTGATGTTCAGAGCAAAAATAAAGAAGAAAATGGTTCATTTATATTTTCTAAAGAATATTTAAATTCTTTTATTATTTTATTTATTACTTGATAAAGAAAATTTAAATCTTGACAGTAAAGCTAGACCTATTTATAATATTCTCAACAATATCCTAATTTTTGTTTGCAGGAACTCGACTAGATTCAAAGAACTTCAGTAATTAATTATAACACATATATTACCTATAAAATATTAGATAAACTACTGGTATGTAGTAGTAATGATATTAACATATTATTTAATATTTTAATTAAGAATAACAGTTTACTAAATTGACCAAAAAATTATTTTAAAAATGTATCAACCAAGAAACAATTGAATTTCAAAAAGTGAAGTTATTAGGAAGCAAAATTGTAAAAGAATTATGAAACATCCCTGAAAATTGTAGAATTAAAAAAAGTACATTAGGTTCATAAATAAATTGTGAATCTAATTATGCTAAAATTTATTCTGTAAAAATGAAAGAACTGAAATAATCAGCCAATAAGAAACTCAGTCATTGGTAAATAAAGAGCTAGGTAATGATACTAATTGTAATAAAAGTATCAACTGTTTGAATATAATAATATAAAATTGACAGATGAGAAAGATTGCTAACAATTTTAGTAAGTACATCATTGGCATTTAGGAAGAATTAACTAACAATGGTCCTAGTGTTAAAAATAATAATAAATTTGAAAATTGGAAGAATAAGTGAATAATCTTTTTTTTTACAACTTACTGAATATATAGAAATTGTGGTAGTAAATAATCTCAAAACTCAAAAAGGGATATTACTTAAAAAATGGTAAATTCATGTGTCACCAGATCACTTTAAAAAAGTGGAAATTATGACAAATTATGCACCAATTGCATTAATTTCTGACATTCCTAAATACTGTATTCAAGAATCTGCGGCCTTGCTTTTGGGCTTTGGATATGCCTTGCTTGTCTCTGATTCCTAAACAAATTGTAAATTATAAAAGACTAAATTGATTATTGCTGTTCTGGTAGACTTAAAAAAAAACCTTCAAAATTGCTGTTGAGTCAGAATTATATTAATTACAAATTACTTTTAGAAAAGTGTAAAAGATGTGGCTCAGTACTAAAGATATCAGTAATGTAAAATTATTCAACAGATAGGTCTCAATTTGAATTTGATGCGACGTTTGAGCCACCCCACCAATCAGCAGCCATCTCAGGTTAACCGTGGACTAATACGTGAAAAGTAATATATAGTACTATAACAATGATTGATAGAGAGTCAACAAAATAATACAGTGGAACCCCCGCTGGTCCGAACTAATTGGGACCAAGTCCTATCCGGATTGGCGTAACCGGCAGACGTCTTATTTCTGAGGCGCTGGCAGAACATCGCGGCGTCTGCTGGATTTACAGCTCTGGATCAGAGAAAAACGATTAATTTTGTGCAACACCTTAAGTAGTGTCTAGTTATGTAGTGTGTATTTATTGTAGTTTTTGTGTTTTATGTACTTTTACTGGCACTAAACTGTAAGTACCAATATGTTTTCCATTCATTTTACAGACGCTAATTTCTTGATAACGTAATTCAAAACTTTATTTTGCCATATATTTAAAACAATCTAAAGTATTTATAGAATAAAAATTTCACTAAAAAATGCATTAGTGTGTATTTATCTAAGCTTTTTATGTACAAATTATATTGGTATGTTCTAGTTATTTTGTCGTGTTTTTTTATTTCTTTGTCCAATTTTTAGACCCTTTTTTCAACCTACCGGTTCGGATTCAGCGGGTTTTCGGACTAGTGGGGTTCCACTGTAATAACAAAGGTTCACGTAATATATGATGAAAATACTAAAAATAATACAAATAAATACTTACTAGGGAAAAACAACACTCACAATCCACATGAAAGCATGTACACTGACAAGGTCAACAAAACAATGGTACAGGGCTGCAAAGAGCCACCCTTATATAGTAAAAGTGAAAGTAGGGGGGGGGGCAAAAGCCTCCTCTCTGCACAATCCGCTAAGGCTATCCAACGACTATCTAAATGCTTTACAAATGGAATCAACCCTGATGTTTGGAATTTTGTTGCTAACCAGACTTATTCATGTTATTATTTGTAAAAACAGCTTGCTTCATTCTTCATTCAAACCATTTCTTTTCTTTACTAATTACTTTTGCATCCTGCCATAAAACTTTTATGTTGTGCAACCCACACATGCTCAGCCAACCTTGATCAAGAACTGTTACCTATCCGAATTAATGTCATGTTAACCCTCTGAAGTAATGTTATCTCTATGCTCATTCACATGACCTGCAATGTTATTGAAAACATGATTAATTTCAGCATCCAAATTGGTTTATAAGAACAAAGGCTAGGCCTTAAGCATGTATAGAATGGATGACTACCCCCTTTACACAGTGCTGGATCTAGGTTTTTTCTTTGGGGGGGGGCAAAGATAAATTTTGCCGCCTTTTCCACCCTCTCCATATTTTGAACTGTTAAACGTTTAAAATTTGCGTTTCGAGTGAAAAGGGAAAAAATGATTTTTAATAAATAATATGTACAGAAATTTATTTACAGAATTTAAAACATTGGGTTTATTAATTAAGTTTTAATTATTTTCCAATACTTTTTAAAGAAAAATACATAACATTGTATATTTTCAACAACTTTACCCTCTCTAGTATAGACTAATTAAATGATAATTTTCAAAATTCTGTGAGATGTAAACATTATAAAATATAGCAATTCAGTATAAAAACACTCTTGAAAATAATTTCATTATGTTGTTTTAAATTTAGTTTAGTTTATGTAATTAACAGATTAAACAAATTTAATTTAATTTTGAGTTTCGATTTGTTTTAATAATATAAACTGTACACTTTTATTAGTACTAATTTAAAGTGGTACTTTTCTTGCTTTTCTTTCAGCAAATGAATTTATTGCATCTTCGTAATTAATTAAATTAGCAAAATCACTTTCTATGGATAATAATGAAAGGTTAGATAGTCTCTCTTGACACATCGAAGATCTTAAATAGTTTTTTATCAATTTCAGTTTACTGAAGCTTCTTTCACAGCCAGCAGATGTTGTTGGAAGGGTAGAATAAATCCTCAATGCGACACAAACATTGGGGAATGTGTCGCAAAGATCCCTCTTTTGAATAAAATTAAGTAGGTCAAGTGCATTGAATTCTTTGGAGTCTGTTTCAGTTATGTGGTCTCGAAAAACCAATACCTCGATGGGAAATTCATCTTCGCTTAAGTCTTCTGGATATGCAATGGCCAAATTTCTTGATCGAGTTTTCAAGTCTTTGTCAGTGAGTTCCCACAGACCTCTCCCAGTCAGAAATGAAAAACTCTTGTTGAGGTTTTTGGCACTTCCCATCCTGGTTTTCAACTCAGTCGTTATTACATCGATTACTTCTTTTATAGAAAGGAAAAATCTTTCTTCAGGGGCAAATGACCTCACCTGATCTTCCATAATTTCCCTTGGCAAGCGTTTCTTTTTAGGATTCCTGTGTGATGTCAAAGTTGGCTCCACGCCGATACGTTCTGCAATTTCTTTAGCAGTTTGTAACCACAAATTTGGTTCTTTCCTCAAACGTTCCACCATCTTTGTCAAGCCTTTTAGCATATCAAGTGACTCCGAAAGAATTACGTCATTTTTTTGAATTTCTTTATTAACTTTATTAACTTCTTTCAATAGTTCGGCCCATGCTACCAGATACAAGAGAAATCGGAAGTCGAGAACAGCATGTAAGAGGCTTTCTGCTTCTGACTTTGTTTCAGGTGGATTCTGCCCCTCTTTCAGCACTTTTAGAGCCTCAATCACGCCATCAATGTTTTTAACAAGTGCATGAACAGCTTCAGACTTAGTGGACCATCATCTAGTCTGGCTTGTTCCTTTTAAGTTAGTTTTAGTATTAGTTTTCATTATTTCCCACCTTTGAGGTGAAGATACAAAAAATGTATAAAGTCTTTGAACCACTCCAAACATGTTAGAAATTTCAGCAGAAACTGACGATGCATTCAGTCCAACCAAATTCAGAGAATGAGCTATGCATGGAACATACACAGCCCTTGGATTAGTCTCTTGAAATCTTGCTTATACACCCTTGTAGACACCATTCATGTTTGAACCGTTGTCATACGATTGGCCACGGCAGTTTTTTAAGTATCTGTCAAATATTCACCTGTTTTCCCACAAACTTCTAAAAAATCAATAAAGCTTTCTTTAACTTCACATTCATCTTGGTTGTTTTTCGTAACATAGCAAATGACCTGGCTCATTTGTTCTGTATGAGAAACGTCTGGGGTGCAGTCAAATATTATTGTATAATACTTAGCTTGCAAAACATCGTTGAGTATTTTATTCCGGACACAGTCACCCAACATTTCAATTACTTCATTTTGTACTGTCTTGGAAAGGTAAGACACTTGCCCTTTTTTTCGTTCCTGTCGTTCCTCCAATGCTGCCTTCAAAGTTGCGTTGTGTTTCGAGAGCAAAACAATCAGGTTCAAAAAATTGCCGTGCTCTTTAGAAGTAAACGACATTGTCAGTTTACTTTGAGTTTCTATTGTGCCTCTAAGTGGAAGAAAGTTACATGCCAGGTAGAGGATAGCATCAATAATTACACGTAAAATTTCCCTCCATTTTAATTTTTCACTTTCAATAGCATTTCCCAGTTGACTGCTAATGCCAAAGTTTTCATTGTTCATTGATTTAATCAAGGTCTTCCATTTAACAAAATTTTTCCTTGTGCAGTTTTGAAATTTCGTGTTGGCAAAGCTTTTCTAACGCTTTTTTCCAATTGGTTTGTAATGAGTACATTCCCGGTTTTAAAGTTTCAGGGCTCTTAAACAGCTTACATGGAATACAAAAAAGGGCGTTGTCTTTTTTATAATACATTAACCAAGTCCTTTTAACTTTCTCGTTATTGAGCAACTCTTTGTACCAAGCTGAATTTGTTAAGTGTTGACCTTCCCTTTCTGTTGACTGAAACTCAGTGCATTTGGGAAAACTTGTTACCAATTTTGTTGTCTCAACACTTAAAAAACAACGAACACTGTCATTGATTTTGTCATGAGTAGGCCAAGTTCTTGGTTCAGACGGATCAATTGTCAATGTCACGCTTGATACAGATTCTTCTGCAGTTGAACTATTAATATTGAGGTAGTTTTCAACTGGCCTGTCTTCCAAATTCGAACAGCTAGGCTTTGAAGGATCGAATAGGACCGAATCGATAGGTTCTGCTAGAGTCGTTTCAGTTAAAGGCTCTACGAAGCCTACGCTAGCTTCATCTTCACCTTGATAATCTGAATCAGACTGGTTTTCATGTTTTACTCCATCAGGGTCAGCGTCCTCTGTAGACTTTTTTAGCCAACTAGACATCGCTTTAGCACTTTGTTTTGCTTTTTTAGCACATAATTCAGCTCTCTTTCTATACTTAGCCCCCTACAGCCGTTTTCGAGGTAACATGATAATGATAATGATTGTAACGAATAGAATATATCTAAAATAAATTTATTTTCACTGGGTCACTAAACACGGACTGCAATATTCAACTCACTAACTCGCATAAACAATTACACGCACTTCCCGATCACTACTGACTGCAACTGCAGACTAACAGTGGCGTGATATTTTTGTTGTTTTGGTGAAATGGGGAGCGGAAGAGGGGAAGAGGATGACTCACTCACATTTTGTTTGCATGAGAGTCCATGAGAGAAAACTTACAATTTCGTTATGCTACCGTTCGGGTTTACTCAGCTCTCGAGCCAAGACCGACGTTCGGGTTTACTCGCCTCTCGAGCCGAGACTGACGTTCGGGTATACTCGGTGTCGAGGCCTGAATATACCAGAGACAGCTCTCTTTTCTTGTTTATTAAATAAGTGCAAGTAAATTAACCGTATGACCGAATAATCGGAACATAAAACGGTTCTTAGTTAAATACATGCATTTGTTTTTCAAATGCGTGTATAACTTCTAACGCGCGTTAATAGGTACACACACCCAACTTTTTTTTATATTTATAATTTTTGAAGTTTTCACTTCTGTCGGCCAGTCCCCTGACTGCCAAATTTTTTTTTACAAATTTCGGTTGCCTGTTATGACCGATTAAATTTTTTTATTTAATTTCAATCGGTGATTTTAAAATTTTCTTGGTTTTTTAAAATTTTTACCTACAGCTCGTTTTGCCGCCGCCCTGGGCGTGCTGCAGGCGGCGCTTACCCCCTTTTGCCCCCCCCCCCCCAGATCCGGCACTGCCTTTACATGATGAGGGTGGTTGATGTGAGTTGGTTTCCTGAGTACTGATATGTCACTATGTCCTCTTGCTAATCAATACATCATGGAATGGTATATTATTATCTTTTTTAAATCTGTGAATTTAGTGCATTCTTCATTATTTAACTGTTGCAAAAACATTTTCAAAGACTTTCAGGAAAATGGCTACTCAAAAAAATTCATTAAGAATTTCATTAGTTACATTAGGTACTCTAATAATTAGGATGCAGAGGTATGACTAGAATGTATAGTCATACCTTCTGTACATGGTGTGTCTGAAAAGTTAGGAAGTTGGCCACTGAGTTTGAATTGTGCACCGTTTTTCACTCCTACCATATGTTAGGAAAATTGTTAACTATCACAAAACCTTTGGACTGAGTGTTCGACATGAAAAATATTATTTATAGGATTTCACCGAGTGTGAAAATGAGGGAAAATCTTGTCAACCTTTGCCGTTTACTCTTGTCATTGATAGAGTATTATTTATTCTGGATTTTGTTGTCCATGACGTGTCCGTTGATTAACTAATTATAAATATATCACTACTGACTCGGATCACTAATTTTTTTATTGGTAAAAATGTTAAACCTTTACCTTATAGCCTGAACTAGTTTTCACTTATTACAAGCTTCATCAGGGGCTGCTGCTAGGAGCGCTGTTTGTCTTGCTCTTGGTGACAGCACGCTGTTTGTCTTGTTCTTGGTGACAGCACCATTGTTCGAAAGATTGATGTGTGTGTGTGTGTGTGTGTGCGCGTGTTCAAATAGTATGTGTGATTTAAAAGTGTCTGCTTGTTTAGGATGTTGTTTTTATGTGTTTTTGTGTGTTTGTATATTTCTAGTTGTTCAAGGGTGTCTAGTTTTCAGCCTTTTGTTGTGTGTATGTGTAGAATTCCCATGTTATTTTTATGTTTGTATATGTGTGGTTTGTGTCAATGAGGTGGTTTGCAAAGGTGGATTCGGAGGTAGAGTGCCTTTTTGTGTTCAATGCATCTCTGTTTGAAGCTACGTCCTGTCTGGCCTATGTAGAATTTGTTACATCTTGAACAGTTTAGTTTGTATACACCAGGTAAACCAAATTTGTTTTGTTCTTTGTGTGTTCTGTTTTGTTTGTAGATCTGTATGTGATTCTGTATACTGCCTTTTTAAATTTGTGGACTATTTTTTTCAGTATTGTTATTGATATATGTTAGTGTTATGAATTTGTTGTTTTCTGTCTTTGTTATTTGTTTTGCATTTTGTATAGGAGTTTACTGATTATTGTTCTGTTGTATCCATTGGTTTCTACTAGATATTTGATCGTGTTTAATTCCTCTTGGTGTTCTTTTTTATTTATTGGAATGTTGTTTAGTCTGTGTATTATGGTTCTGAAGGCAGATAGTTTGTGTTGTATTGGGTGATTGGAGGAGTTGTGTATTAGTTTGTCAGTTGTAGTTGGTTTTGTGTATATAAAGAATTTGTGTCTGTGTTCTAGTTTTGTGGTGGTGAGGTCTACAAAGTTTATGTTATTGTTGTTTCTGTATTCAGCAGTGAAGGTTATGTTTTTGTGTATTTTGTTTATGTGGGTTAGTAGCTGTTCACATTGTCTTTTATTGTCCTTTATTTATGATATCAATATACCTAAGCCAATATAGTATTTTATGTGACTGTCTGTCATTGTTTATAAGGATTCTTGTTAGGACAACACTTAGAAAAAACACAAATCTTCACAGAATGCTGCCTGGAGTATATGGTGCTTGTTGTACAGTGGAGCCTGATGTCAAAATGCATACGCAAAAGCTTCTGCTCTTTGGTGTGTTTTATTTCTGTTGTTATGAAGCATTAGAGCATCACTGACTTGTTATGCACTTTTAACTTATCCAGAGTGTACTTTTTGTTTTGTTGTTTGGGAATGTGTATATGATAGTGCTTAATTTGTATATGGTGTGCTAAGTACTTCAATAATATATGACACAGTGTGTGTAATGCAAAGTATTTAGCATGCTTGATGACTGTTTGCCAAATTTAAATAAAATTATTTAACGCACTGAGAGATGACAGATAAAACATAAAATACCAGCAATGGCTTTGTCAGCTAAAAATGTAAGGAATAATCAAACAGAATTCCATGGTATAAAAGATTTTCGTAGCTAAATGAAATGGAACATTTTGCTGTGTGTTTACAATATGTATGAACAAAACATCACAATGTAGACAGGTACTTTAACTAACATTGAACTGATGACAGCGACAGAAGAGATATAAGATACCTTATGTAAATTACCTTATAATAAATACAAATGCACAGCAATTTGTGTTGTTCCTTATTCATAAATAATAACAAAATATGCAATTAACATGAAATAATAAGTATAATTGTGTACTTGAATGTAATTACACAGTGTATTTTTTAACTTAGTCTTATTAAAAATATAAACGGAATGTCATTAGAATAAATGTTTACTTGGTAAGACAATTCTGATAACACAGAATGTGGTAGTAATCAGTTCTATACATTTTGAATGTATTCATTGAAAGATAGTATTATTATATATAAAATGTATTAATTATGAATACTTAGAAATAATATGCTTTCTTTTTCTGTAGAATGGCAAATGACAGTGTACAAGTTGATAAGGCTTCAAGCATTGCTGAATCACCAAGTGAAGAGATTTCAGTAAGTGACTTCTGAATATGAAGTATCACTTTTTAATATAAAAATTATATGTTTTATGTATGTTTAAAAAATGTATATTCTTAAAATTTCTACCAGTACAGTTGTAGTATCAGACTGTAGGTAACACATGCATATTTACAATTTTATTATAAATTCATTTCTCTTCTTCTTCTTAATTGGCACTACAGCTCTTGAAGGGCCTTGGGCTGCTGGACAGTCCGCCTCCAGTAATCTTGATCCTCTGCTTTCAGTCTCCGTCTCCTGTAAAGCAAGCCTGCGCAGGTCATCCTCAAGATCATCCATCCATCGTTTTCTGGCCCGACCCCTTCTTCTTCTTCCACCAGGTCTCCCTGTAAAAATTTCTTCAATGTGGATGTCTCTAACATTCTCTGGACATGCCCTGCCCACCAGATTCTACTTGTCTTTATGCCTGTGATGATATCTGGTTCTCTATAGATTTGCTGGGTTTCTGCATTCGTCCTTATTCTCCATGCTCCTTGGACATTCACTGCACCAACTATCCTCCTGAGGACTTTTCTTTCCCACCTGTGGAACTTCCTCTGTTACTGTCAGACATTGTTGATCCACTGTCAGATAACTTATCCACATCAGAATGCTCTTGTGTCTATAAATTCATTTACATTTATAAATTACATTAATGCAGTAACATCTGACTGACATTTTGATACATTCTAGCATATTTGGCACATGGAGAATTCTCCATGAGCCCTAACATGCACAAGAATTTCTCATAATATTCTATACATAAAAAGTCTGCTTAAGATCCCTCTCACCTTCAGCAAAGACCATAATCAATTTTTCTCATACTCTCTTCCAGCTTTCCATCCATCCATCCTTTCCTGAAGTGTTAGTGCATTCTCTCCTCAAGATGTCGTTTCCTTCATAACTACCAATTTGACACACGTTACTTAAAATGTTGTTGATAGTGAACATAGGGTTTTTGCCTCTAACAGTAGACTTTAATAATCAACATCTGTACATTTCCAGCCTTGACTACTGACTACACTTTGTATCCCTTACTACTAAATTAACCTGTTTCAAGAACTTCCATCTTGTAAGCCAGTGTTTGAACGTTGAGTTATATATACATGTGTGGTTTTTGCCCATGTCATTCTACACTAGTCTCTTTCAAATGAAAAATTGTTTTGATTACAGCCAATGTTAAGCAATTAGTAGAATAAGGTTGCCACTGTACATCCCTCACTTCTTTCTCACACATGGTGCTCATTCTGACTCAGTTTGCTGCGGCACAAACACACCACCAACCACACCACTCAAGTGCTGAATAGACAGGCGGTAACAAACTTTGTCTTGCTACCTCTGTTGACTGTGCAAAAGAATTAATAAATGTAGAAAATAATAGTCCAGGTCTTACTAAATAGTACTTGTCTTTTTGGCAGCACTATTATCATTATCCTTGCTCGTGCCTTCTTTATTTAATGACCTTATGTTAATTCCCCTCCCCCCCCCCCACACACACACACACACATATTTATATTCAAAATCAGTGGTGTCCACCTTTTTGCACCATGAGCCACTTTTTTGACTAGGAATGTGCCATGTGAGGGAAATAGTGTCTATTCAACTAATCTCTCTAATGTATATCATACTCCTCATCCCCCCCACACACACATATATACAGTATATGGCAAAAATTATTGGCATATAGACAAACATTAAACTATGATCAGGTTATATACTATTAAAACTCTGTTAAAATCAAATCTAAATATGATTTCTTGTCTGTAAGTATTTTGGAATAGCTTTTTTTATGATATTTTTCAATTATTATTTTTTTATTAAATCATTGTCATGGCTTAAAGTATATTATTTTATTTTTACGTAAATAAAATTTAGAAAGACTATTTTTAGTTTTTTTTTTAATTTCATAAATGTATGAATAAAACAGATTATGTTAGGCACACAAGAATGGTTTAGTTTAGAATGGTATTTTTGCTTTACTTTATTAATAACAGGTGTTCAAAAGCATGCAGTGATAAAAAAAAGATAATTTTTGTTTTATAATAATAAATTTAACATGTTCAAATGACAAGTTGTGCCTGTAGTAAATATAAGTACCCAAAACCAGTAGGATTAATTTTTCAGAAATAAAACTCATCTGACACTTAACTTATAAAAAGTTGAAATACTGTATCTATGGTTACAAAAACTACCAGGAGCTTTCTCTTTCAGGTACCAGTGAAGATTCAAAAACAGTTTACTGTATTTACAGGTGTCACTTAACATTACTTTGCTTTGTTCTAAGTAGTCTATTCACTACCACATGAAGTTGAACATTGGCAGTACATAGGAGAGGAAATAATCTGTTTAGTTTCTACAAGCTACTGTTATGACTTGTTCTAGGATAGGTAAAAAACATTTAGAACATCTGGTCATCCGTTATTTTCAAATTATTTTTGAAGTTGAACATTGGCAGTACATAGGAGAGGAAATAATCTGTTTAGTTTCTACAAGCTACTGTTATGACTTGTTCTAGGATAGGTAAAAAACATTTAGAACATCTGGTCTTCCGTTATTTTCAAATTATTTTCTGAAGTTGAACATTGGCAGTACATAGGAGAGGAAATAATCTGTTTAGTTTCTACAAGCTACTGTTATGACTTGTTCTAGGATAGGTAAAAAACATTTAGAACATCTGGTCATCCGTTATTTTTATTCGTTTTTAGAACATGGAATGCGATAAAATAAGTGCGTATAAATTAAACATAGCAATTTTATATTTGTTTTCAATAGGTTTCAAATGTGAATTGTATAGAAATAGAACCAGTAGTGAATAAAATACTGATACCGCACAGCAAGTTAATATACAGAAGCATTTAAAAGGCTATACGTTGAAAACTATTAACTCTAAAAATATGCGGTTTGGTCGTGCCTAACAGTTGTAACAGCTTAATAGGAGAGTTAATGGGAAATGAGAATATTTAGGTGTAGCACAGTTGTTAATACATTATTATCCCGAGCACGGGAGAAGTCCGTTGGGATGCAGCCAACAAGGTGAGAGCGCAGCGTTGTCAATTGTATAGTAGTTGTCTTCATAGAAAGCTCCAATTATTTAACTACCGGTAAATAAATAACTAATAAAATAAATTATAATATTATTATAAAGTATATCTTTTATAATAATAAATAAAGTAATAAATAAATAAATAAGTATAATTATAAATAAATAAAGTAATAAATAAATAAATAAGTATAATTATAAATAAATAAAGTAATAAATAAAGTATATTATAATACTTTATAATAAATATATATCTATTCTATTTTTTGCTCATCTACTATCGCAGTGTTATTAAGGACAGTAATGACATTTTTAATTTAAAATAATTAATAAGTAATGTATAAAATGTTTATAAAATTATTGTTTCTTATTGTAATCTAATCTGATGTAAAGATGTTTATACTGAAAAACAATTTAATTTTTAAATTGGTTTTATTAAGTCACAATTATTAAATGGGGGAGTGATGCGTAATATATGGCCTGCATACAAGAGCTGGTCACTAGCCTCTCCTCTCCAACTCCAACTCTCACCTACAAGCGGTGGGCCCTGTTAAGTCGAGCAACCCATGCTAAGGTTGTGGTAACCAATCCCTTCGGCAGCTTGGGTCGGCGAGCCAACGAGAGATGGGGGTCTGGGCGAGGTGGCCCTGAGGTAATCAGGGACCCGGCTTACCAAGATGTAGTGTGTCGGCAGCAGGATGCATGGCGGGGTTGGCGGCGGAAGAACATAAAAATGTCAACGGCGGCGCCCATAGATCTAGTGAGCATGGTCTACTGCGGACGGGTGGATGAGACTCGTTAGCTCAGTGAAGGCAACTCATCTAAGAGACGGGAACTCTAAACATAAAACCCCTGGTCCTCCAGGTTGGGGGTTGGGCATAGGGTTAACAACCCACCCCATAAAAAAAGATTGTTATGAAACCAAGAGAAAAAGGAAAAGCCGGACGGATTAATGGAATTGGGACTGGATCGTGTAAAAAGGACAAAGATTTTAAACTTGCGACATGGAACTTGCGTTCCTTATACAGACCTGGAGCCTTGAAGATATTAATAGGAGAGGTTCTCAAATATAAGATAGATGTTTTGGCTATGCAGGAGATGAGGTGGACTGGTGCTGGAATCATGGATCGAAGGGACTACTCGGTGTATTACAGCTGTCAGAACCGGGACCATGTGCTTGGAACTGGCTTCTTGGTAAGCCGTAGAATGAAAGCAAATATCATCGATTTTAAACCCCTTACACCTAGAATGTGTAAAATAAGACTTAGGGGAATTTTCTTTAACTATACTATAATAAACGTGCATGCCCCAACTGATGATAAGCCTGAGGAGGAGAAAGATGATTTTTATGACTTGCTGGAGAATGCGTATGCTAGCAGCCCTAGACATGACATAAAAATAATCATAGGTGACTTAAATGCCAAAGTGGGAAGCAGCCATACCTGTAGTAATATAGGAAAGTATAGTTTACACTCTGAACACTCAGACAATGGTTTCCGACTATTGAACTTTGCAGTTCGTCAAAATATGATCATAGGAGGGACTTTCTTCGACCACAAAGACATACATAAGGGCACATGGATCTCTCCAGATGGGAGAACGGTCAATCAAATAGATCATGTCCTATTGGATGGCCGCCATAAGTCAGACTTACAAGACGTGAGAGTTTATAGAAGTGCCAACATGGACAGCGATCACTATCTCGTAGTTGCAAAACTGAGAGCTAGAATCTCCAATAATAGAAATGAAAAAGGAATAAAGACTGTTAGATACAATACAGAAATGCTAAAGGAAGAAGAAATAAAACGGAGTTCGAGGAAGTTACTAATGAGAAAATTAGACAGTGGAGACTTGAATGCCGTGAGGAACAAGATATAGAAAACCACTGGCTTAATCTAAAAAACATGTTAGTGACCACGGGAGAAGAAATCGTTGGTTTGAAGAAGAGACATGGGCGAGATGAGTGGTTTGATAAGGAGTGTGAAGAGGCAACTGACTTCAAAAACAAGACATACAAATTTATGATCCAAAGGAAATGCACTAGGGCTGTTCAAGAGGAATACAGGAAGGCCAGGCGGAGGGAAAAGAAGATTCATAGAGGAAAAAAGAGGGAGTATATGATGAGACAGATGGAAAAGATAGAGGAATATAAGAGTAAAAGGCTGAGCCGAGATATGTACAGGAAGGTGAATGATATGAGACAGGAATTTCAGCCTAGAACAAATGCCTGTAGGGATAATAATGGTGGCCTTGTGAGTGATAATGCTGGCGTGATCAGGAGATGGACAGAACACTTCGAAGAGTTGCTAGGCTCAGTTGGGGAGGCTTCGATGGAGGCATCTGAGAATGAAGAGGAGGTAGGAGAATTCGAGGATGATAGAGAGGAGTTGGTGCCATCCTATGACGAGGTGTATGAAGCTCTAGAAAAGCTTAAAAATAACAAGGCAGCAGGTTCCGATGGTTTACCAGGGGAACTATTAAAGAGCGCAGGAGGAGATTTCATAAAGGAATTTGCCCATCTTATAGAGCGAATATGGCTGGAGGAGGTAATGCCTGATGAGTGGAACAATGGGGTGGTGTGTTTAATACATAAAAAGGGTGATCCGCTTATATGTAAAAATTATAGGGGCATCTCTCTACTTAATACAGCATATAAGGTATTGTCCAACATCATATTTTCTAGGCTGCTTCCCTACGCTGAGGAAAACATAAAAGAATATCAGTGTGGATTCACTAGGAATAGGTCAACAGCAGACCAAATATTTACACTAAGGCAAATCCTGGAAAAAACGTTGGAATATGGAGTGCCCACTCACCATCTCTTTGTGGATTTCCAGTCAGCATATGATTCAATCAACCGGAAAATGCTATATAGAGCTATGAAGGAGTTGCATATACCATCTAAGTTGGTGCGTATGGTTGGAGTAGTTATGTCCAATTCTAAGTGCCAAATCAGAATACAATCAAATCTATCTAACTCCTTAAAAACATTGAATGGGTTGAAACAAGGAGATGCCTTAGCATGTCTGTTGTTCAACATAGCTCTAGAAAAGGTCATCAGGGATTCAGGAATTCAAACTAGCGGACACATATTTCACAAGGAGGTACAGCTTCTGGCCTATGCCGATGACATTGACGTCATAAGTAGGTCTGAATCTGGCTTAAAGGAAGCCTTTCAGGAACTGGAGTTGTCCGCTAAGGCTATGGGCTTGGTTATAAACCAAAGCAAAACCAAATATATGGTTGTAGGTGCCAATACTCGTACCCTGTCCCTGCGCATTAACGATTATGAATTTGAAAAGGTTCAGGGTTTTCCATATCTCGGGTCATATGTGGACTCTGGAAATGACTCCTCTCGAGATATTGAAAGACGAATATTATCTGCTAATAGGTGTTACTACGGACTGGTGAAACATTTTAAATCAAAATTAATAACTAAAGATACAAAAGCCTCCCTATACAAGACCTTGATTAGACCAGTCCTGATGTATGGCTCGGAATGCTGGGTGTTAAAAAAACTAGATGAGCAGAGACTATCCGTTTTTGAGAGGAGGGTACTGAGGAGAATCTATGGCCCTGTGAGGGAAAACAACATTTGGAGGCGACTGCATAATCGAGAGTTGTACGAAAGGTTTAAAGATCTTCCGATCGTGCAACTCATACAAATTAACAGATTGCGTTGGGCTGGTCATGTGCAGAGAATGGCGGAGGATAGAATCCCAAAAAGAGTGATGAATTATTTGCCGATGGGAAGGAGAAGGAGGGGAAGACCGCGTACAAGATGGCTGGACCAGGTTGGTAAGGAGGCAGTGAGGCTGGGTGCAGCAAACTGGTGGACATTGGCCGGGAGTAGAGACCAGTGGGGAAGATTTCTTTTGGAGGCCAGGGCCCGGACTGGGCTGTGGCGCCGAGGATGTATGTATGTATAGTGATATTTTATTCTACATTAAAGAAATACTTATATTCTAATTTGTAAAAGAGCGGACATAGTATTTTATACTATTGTATTTTTATGCCAAGATATCTTTGAGCTATTCTTATTGTAGTTGTTTATTAACGTGAAAATGTGCTTTGTAACAATTTATTTTGTTATTTTGATTTATTAAATTTAAATGACAAAATAATTGTCATGTTATTAATGAAATTAAGTTAGACACGTTATATTACACTTTAGTGACACGCCTACAATTTGGTTGTGTGCTTTGCTACAGATTGTAGCGCTGATATAGAATGCAGTATGCCAAAATTCTCTTATCAACACATTTTATGTAATTAATTGAATAAAATATTATAAATTTAAGTTAAATATTATAAATATAAATTATTAGGTTTTGACAGCATGACATTGAAGTGAATCTACCTTAAATTGCTGTTAGTGTGTCGGCAATATCTGCATCGTCATCGAGGAGGGTGGCTAGCGCTTCTGATACACTGTCATTGTTGTCACACTCAGTATCTGAATAATTGCTGTCCGTATCACTATCATCTACCAGATTGATCACTATTTTATCAAGGTTATCCGCCCTTGCACATTCTTTGTCAACATCATCTTCTTGTAGTTTTTTGGCATGTTTAATGCGTGATTGCCAGTCCTCTTTGGTCACTCGGCCAAGTGCTTCACGGACAAGCGTTTCGACATCAGACAACTTAAATGTCTTATTTTCAGCAACGTCCCTTTTAACCTTTGCCCAAATCAGCTCGATCGTGTTATACTGGCAGTGATATGGTGGAAGTCTAACCACTGAATGACCCATTAAACTGGCAATCACATCCATTTCGTAAGTTTTTTCTTTGTTCTTCACCTTTTCTAAGAGTTCCACCGTAGTTTTATTATGACTAAAAGCAATACACTTTTCGGTAAGCCATTTCTGAATTTCTTCTTTTTTCCAGTTAGTGGCTGGTATTTTTTCTGCCAGCACCGAGTGATAAGGGGCATTGTCCATTACTATTACGGAACCTTCCTCTAGTAGATTGAGGAATGAGATGAACCATTATTTGAAAGACTGAGCATTCATCTTGTCATGATAGTCCTGGCTGTTAGTCTTCGATTGGAAAACCCATTCACAGTCTTTCATAAATCCCTCATTCGAGCCAACGTGGCATATTATAAGCCATCTTCCCTTACCAAGGGGTACTTTAACGCCAAATGATTCGTTGTTATCTTGCCAACCGTGTTTCAGACTATGGTGTTCGTTGACCGATGTTTCGTCCAAATAACAGGGTGTTTATCTTCCGACTGCCTTAACTGGTGCATTGTCCTTAAAAATCTTAAGCGTGATGCCACGATGTCACTTCTCTCCAATAAAAATTTCTTTCTGTCATTCATTTTACGATATTTGAAACCAATTTTTTTTAACAGTCTACGAGTCGACCAAACTGAAACCTTATAGCCTAAACTGTTTCTTAAATCTGTAGTTATTTTTTCTGCTGTTGGAAATTCTCCCTTATCATAATACGAAAATATTGTTCTCCTTACAATGTCCTCATCAAATTTGTCCATTTCAGTCATTTCACATTTTCTTTTTCTTTTTTTTTCCAGGGGTTGAAAATGTTTTATCAGATGGATCTTCATTCACTGTTGTATTAGCCTCCTTGCAAACTCTGTTTACAGTCTTTTCACTGATATTGCAGGCTAAACTACACAATTTTGCACATTGATTAAAGTTAACAGTTTCCCTAAACTGCGGATTCTAAAGCTTTTTAAAAAAATTGTATACATTCTAAACAATGTTCATCTCACCACTATGCAGGGTTTTTCCTTTTTTTCCTGTACTTCTAAAAGTATTGGCGTTAACACCTGTAACTTCCATGATTACAAAACACTTTTCAGTGTAAAACACTTTTAAACACTTAAAACTTCACTTCAAAATCGGATAGCACTTGTTACAAACTGAACAGTTCGAACGCTCCCACTCAACTGAATCATAACAAGGAAAAAAACTTTGGTACAGGATGTGTTCAGTCAAGTCACCTTTTCCAGGAATAGTCTAAAAATAGTACGCGATCAGTGTGGCAACACCGCTCCCTCACTGATTTGTTTGTTCAAGGTTGTGCGCTCAGTAGGCTCCGCCCTCAACGGACTTTAGCCGTGCTCTTGATTGTAGTGACCCTCTGCAGATTACTACACTATGACCATGACTGTATAAATGGGCAACATGTGAACCAGTTATGTGGTGCTCAGCACACATGTTAAGGACAAATAGCTTCCCATATGAAAAGCGCTGTAGTCATATCCATTTCTCTGTCAATTAATAGTACAATATTATTTTTATTTTGTCCAATTCCAAAAGCTAGTTCACAGCTAAAAAGACAATCTCTATATTATGTTTAATTTCTAAAAGACAACTATCTACAAGTTATCAAATAGGTACATCTTTTAAAAAATAAGCTTAATAAATGTGAATGTATGCAAATTTAATGTTGCTCATCACGGGTAGATCAAGAAATGAGAGCAAAATATCAAGTAACCATACTGTGTCTGAAATTAGTTGATGGTCTAAGGTAAGCAGTGCTCTCCCACTTCCTTACTACCCCATGGCTGTTCTGATGCATGATTGTTTATTATTTTTTCTCATCTATTACATGTGACTCATAACCATAAAACATGTTGATGTCAATAAGAAAGAGCTCATATATATAGACTATTGCCTATAGAAATGCATATAAATAAAAAGAAGCAAACAATAGAAATAACAGTATTGAAAGTGGTATTGACAGTCAAATCAAATAATTCAACTGATAGGTAGCAAAATTAAAATGTGCTGTTTTATCATATATTCAGATATTAGTTATTGTTAATTTTTGGTAATTTAATACAATTCAAAAGTAATAATAGATTATATAATGTATATTAATTTATAGATTCTATAGTGTATATTAATTTATAGATTCTATAATGTATAATGTACATTATAAAATCATTACTTTTCATATACCTAAATAATTTTAAAAAGTAATTAAAAGTAAATAATTTATCGTATTTAGTTGAAGTAAAATCATAACAATGTTGACTAATTGTGATTTTAGTTATTCACTATAAGTGTTAACATAGATGAAGTTGCAAAACTCTTTAGTTCTTAAAGGTTTTGTTTGTCATGACTTGTGTCTGGTCCATCACTGTCACTATCACTGTGTTATAGGTTAGGCCTATTTATGATGTACTTTATATTACTGTCATGGAGACACAATCACAAATCTTCACAAAATCTTCCCCTTGGAATAGCTCAGATGGTTCACACACTTCATCCCTCTTCAGTGGTAACTTGGCTAAGTACATCATTGAAAAGTCTTTGTTCTTCCTTTACTTTGAATGCCTTGTTATTTGTGCTACCATTCCTCTCACCTGTACACATTCGAGTTCAGTTGGGTTGTACTGGCAGTGATAGGGAAGTAGCCCCATCTCCAGAGCAATGCTGTCAGGCTCATACTGTCTGTATCTCACTGCCATCGCACAGTATTCTGCAGCAATGTGATTGTGCTGTGAGATAAACTTTTACTAGTCAGCTATTGTATGATACCTTTCTGTAAAAATCTTCATGGTTCATTTCTGTGTGGTAAACAGCTGCCGCACGACCAGGAAACCATGTTGTACTAATCCAGGAAGACACTATCAGTCTAGAAGCCTTACCATATGAACACGACAACCAGACATACATATATATATATATAATAGGGTTCTGGTTGACAAGCTTCACCTAGGTAAATTTTTGGCCACTGAAAGTTTCTTTACATAAAACTTTTTTTATAAATCTTACTCTTGCTGCAACAGTAGCATTTCACTCCATTAAAAGGAATCTACAATCTTTACATTTTAAAACTTAAATCTATTTTCTTCAAAACCTTCTTTATAAAATTGCGTCCTCCAGTAAAACTTACTTTTCTCAAACAATTTTTATTTTTTGATAAGACAATGATAATTATTTGATTTTCCTGTGATAATAAGACTTGGAAAGAATGCATTACACAATTTCTACATTATTTTAATCTGAATAATCTGACTGGTGATGGACTTTTTGTGAGTTTTCTTTTTCTACAGGGACAAAAAGTTATTGGCTGCGGGGGTTCAGTATTATTTCTGAGATGGTAAACACTTCACTTACATTAGCGGTTGGTCAGTTCATTACAGTATCCTTAAGATGATAGTTTACATCAACCACTTTTTTACTGACTTCTAATGTCCACATTAGTAATAGCCATTTTAAATGGTTCACAGTTAAAAAAAAGAACTATTGTGAACACAAATTATTGTACAATATCTAAGTTTGTCACATAAATATTTCAACATGAACAGAAACTTATATACGCAGTTACTGTGTAAAGTAGGAGGTAGGTGATATGAGCAAGTGGGTGAAGTTGTGCTCGACTGTAGACTGCCGATTGGTTTCAGACACAGTGTTGAAGAGATAAGTATGTGCATTGTTGTGACAATATAAAGCTTGAAAGGAAAAGAAGTTTCTGGAATTCTTTAGAAAACTCCTGGGTTCTGTGAGGTATGTGAATAAAATGATGTGAAAGGAAGTTTGTGTTGTAATTACATGAGAATGAAGAAGAAATAAATTAAACTGATAGGTTAACATATCTCACTGATGAAGACTGCTGTATAAGTGACAAAGAACAGTAGAGCAGTGTGCACAAGGGTTGTCCATAAAGTAAAGAATGTTTCACTGTGGTAGACAACACAGGCGCCCCACCACCATTGCCACAGAGCCATTTAACTTTCCCTTCTACTAGCTCAGTCTCAGTTAAGCAACAAGGCATTGCAAAGATTTGTCTATTTTTTTGCATGTCTTTAACATGGGTGACAATTGAAAATCCCATCATGTGTGATTTCTGGTGTGATATGCTTTTTGAATGCAAAAACATTTTGTCCTGTCAAAATTCATAGCCAAATATTGAAAGTGTATGGTGATAACTTTATGAATGAAACATCTGCAAGAAAGTTGTGGATCATGTTTAATGGAGGAAGTTCAAATGTTTACAATAAATTTTCAGGTTGACACTGTTGTCATTGAAGTGCTCAAGAGAAAAACTGATGATAAAATTAATGAGAACAGACATTTCACTGTAGCCAGTTTACACATTTCTTCCTGAAATATCAGGAATGTTCATGAAATTGGTACGGGTGGTCATCTTAGGTACAAAAATTTATGCCTCAAATTCTGTCGTCTAAGGAACACAAGAAAAAAAGAATGGAAGCTACCTTGTTTTTTATTACTTAAGATGACAAATACATATAAAATTTTTGGACCATATCATGATTAGTGATGAAACATGGGTCTTAAATAAAACTCCGGAAACCAAGTGCCAGTCAGTAGAATAGCATCATTTGTGATGTCTATCAAAACAGAAAATACAAACAAACGCTCAGGATATGAAAAGTGTTGGTGACTATGTTCTGGACCAAAATGGTGACCATGAGGAGAGACAGTAAACTCAAAGGCCTGCTATCAGATGCTTTACTGGTTCTGATTCATGACAATGCTTGTTACTCAGCATTGTAGCATGGGAAGTTTTCAACATCTGCCTTGACTTAGTGCCTTGTGATTTTCATTGGTTTCCTAAGCTAAAAAAGGTTTTGGGTGGAAGTTACTCTGAAAATGATTGGTTCAACAACTTGGCAGCAGCAGAGTATTGCTGACCAAAAAGTATCTTACCATTTTGAATATTATGAGAATTGGCTGTGCAGCTGCATTGTAACTTGTGAGCCGATCAGATGGGACTTTTGATGCTTTCATAGACAAATAACATATTGGACTATTCAGTTAGATGTGAGAATTATTGTAGAAACATGTATTTTCTGTGAATGTAATATTGACAATTTTCTTCTACACTGGGAAGAGTATGCTTTTGACTCATCTTCAGTTACGACCTTTTTGAGGATATCCATGTCACTGTTAGCAGTATCAAACAAATCCTGTACAACTTCAGTACGGAATTATTTTTGCTCTTGCAACAGCAGCTGTGGCACAAATTTTGCTGCCACACATTATTTCACTTAAACAGCTTCCATCAAAATCTCCAATACTCAAGTCCACGGAATTCCCAGATCTTCTAATTCTCACACTGTCAGCAATTGATTTTCGTTTATTGCAGCCCACAAGTGTTCAACATTTTCAGATGTTTGGCTTGTTAAAAGCCTTTCAGAACATGGCTTACTTTCAACTGATTCCTAGCCATCTTTAAATCATTTGTACCATAATTGTGTCTCTGTATCACTCATTGAGTCCTCTCTGAAAGCCTTCTTATGATAGTTCAAAAATACTATCTTTGTGATAGTTTCCGTAATGAACTCAACAAACTCTCATAGCTAACCAAATAGTCCAACGTGTTAATGAATGTTCAGATACGCATTAAAAGTTATGCATCTGATTAGCTACCAAGTTACAAAGAAGTTGCACAACCAGTCTCTTAACTTTCAAAATGACTGGATACTTTCCGGTCAGATCTTACTTATATAATGAAAGAACAGAAACCTTGTTCTATGCTATGATATTAAGCATTTGAATTTGTGTGAAGACTATGTAGACAGTGGTGCAAGTCTTCCTTTAAGTGTCAAATAAATTTTGTTAACACAGCTTTTGAATTTTTTATAATAAAATGTTCTTTACTTTCTGGTTGACCCTTATATAAATGAAGAAACTGAGGCATCTTCAAAGAGGATACCACCACCTGTGATATCAAGAATGTATTAGAAAAATGAGCAATAAGCATTGCACCTAATTTGCTGGCTAGATGCAAAAATGATGGTCACAGATAACTAATAATGTGTCCAATTCATACATATAACAATGGAAATTTAATGGTTAATGGATTTGTTTTGGAAAACTACTATCTCAGTTACAGTCAATACAGGATTTCCAGTATCCATTGTGTCTTAATTTATTAGGCAAGTAACAGGTACTTGTATTTGGGTGCAGCATACTTATGCTTTAAGGAATGTCGCATGGGTAGAGCTGTATAAATGCTAGGGAAGATTGTGATACACTTTCATATGGGTCATTGTGAGTTTGGTCATTAAGTACTAGTTGTAGTTAAAGTCATTCTTGCAGTAGGTGTTGTGAACACAAATGGATTCTGCTGATTAGGATCAGCAAAAGCAGTAATAATAATTATTATTGTTATAGATTAACTTTATCTGAAAGATTTAACTTCAGAAAAATTTATGGTAAGGTGAAAGATTATCTTCCTCAGGACTTAAGTGTTTGGATTGTGTGATTATCAGCTCCAGGGAATAAACAGTTACTTGTCAGAACTAAAGACAAACAGCTAATTAGATAGCAAAATGACTGGCAGTGGCTAAGTACAGGCATTGACACAGTGAAGACACAGTATAATGTCTGCAATAGTAGGGTTAGTTTTGGAAAAAAAAACATGTTTGATTGTATAATCCATACTTGCAGTCAAATCCTTTCACCAGGTATGTGTATAGTAATAGAATGAAAGGATATTTTGTCATGCACACTATTAAAATAATACCGAAGAGACAAGTTGCAAGTTCATGAGGGGTTGTGGACATTCAGAAAGCAAAAAGAAGTTAACAAGAAGACATCTCTGTAGTTGTCTGCTCCATCCATTCTCATCTTCTGATTCAGATTAGTACAGTAGTATAGAAAGGAAAGTTTACTTTGTGTACTGTGTACATCTAGAAAAAGCATTCTCATATTTGTCCAAAGGAGATTGGGTTTGTCGAACTGAAGTTATTCCTTGGAAAAACCGAAAGATTCCCATGTAAGAGACTAAAAAATAGTTCACAATAGTTTGTGTGAAAACATAGAACAAAATATGTAAAGAGGGGTATAAACTGATTTGATTGTACATATTTTACTTACAGAAAGCAAACAAGATGGAAGTGATTATTTGTTAGTAAATGCAGATCATTACAGTTTGTGAGTAGTGAATGTTGATCTGAAGTATTTCGTGATGCTGAACAAAATGAAATTGGGAAAAATTGTTAGCCCAAGCATACAGTGTTAAATCAGATTGTGATTGTTTTCATGTGTCTGGTTGAGAATTTTTTTCCATCACTGTTATAAAATTAGTCATTACAAACTTCACTATTTTGAAAATTACTGGTTAGTTTGAAAAGAACCTATTCTTGGTTTTTTTTCCTTTTTAAAGTCAGTAACTGTTCAGTATACAACCACAGTTGGTATTTAATTATTATTACAATATACTCAGCATAGAATGAGGTGCTTCTAGCGAAACAGCTCCACTACATGTAAGCACTATCTATGTATACTTTATGGATCAGACATTGTTTTTAAACGATTCATTCACCTGTTCACTAAATCATTAGGTTTAAAACGTTTCAGAGAACGCACTATTCCCTACTAAATTGAAGCTCTTTGGTGAGGACATTGGTACAGGTCACTATAATTAGCACTGTTTCATTCTATATCTCCTATAATATAAGCCATTTTTGAAACTAATTCGATTATTCTTTTGGGTACATACCATAAGGTGTTTATTTATTATAGCTTTCAGTTCTTTATTTTGCAAGCGCTGCAGTATTCCAAGTTAGAGTTACGGCAGTTCCCCACAGCTGATGCCATAAGTCCAGACAGGTTTTGTGATGTTGAAGTTTGTCATCTTGTTTTCCAATATCATCTGAGACTTTTCGCTAGTCACCCAATTCAGTTTGTGTAATTGTAGACATAATACATAATACTAAAATGCCATAATGCTGCATATCTACATCTTTGGGAAATTTTAAAACATGGCTGGTATGCTATTGTTAACACTCATATTATCTACTGTATTAATGTATTTTAGCTAGTGTAGTAACTAAACTTGTTACATATAATACATAAAAAAGCAAATATTTAGAATGAGTATTCACCAAATATTTTGATTTTAGGCTTCCGAGATATATGCTACACAATCATGTCCTAAATCAAGACTTCATTCTTCTGTAGACTGTTCTGGTTTTCTGAATAATGGTCACTTGGTAGAAGAAGGAGACATTAAAACCAAAAAGAAAGTAAATATTTGTACAGAGGAAGCTGAAGAGACAACAGCACTTAAACATTGTTCAGACACATCAAAAGCTTCAGGTGATGTATGTGAAATACGAAGTATTTCAGAAAGGTGTGTAACAATGACAGGTACTATAAAAAGAGGTAAAAAGGCTGGCCAAAACCTAGATGTAAAGTTAAACATTTCAAGGGAAGAGCTAGAATTGCTCGATGCTAATATAGTTGCCAAGTATCAGCAGCCCTGGTTGGTATGTGGGTTAACAAAAGGACCACATATAACACTTTGGAGTTTGCTGTGTCTTCCTTTTGTTGTGACTGTATCTGCTGCTTATTCTTTTTATATTGGAACGTTGATGTGGTATAATGTATTTACTTATGTTTCAGAAGAAACTACCATAATATGGCGAATAATACTATCACCATTCTTAATTTTGTTATATCCATTTCTCATATTTATTTTTACTGCAGGTTTAGGATTGTATGCTGGTATTGTTCAAGTCTCATGGTTTTTTGATAGTTGGCAGAAAGAAATTACAGACTGGGAAAAAGGATTTTATGGGTGGTTATGTTCTGTTATTCACCTAGAAGACTGCTCTCCATATGAAGTAGTTGTTTTGACTAATATCCACAATTCAGACAACATTCAACAGAATGCTCACACATCGTCTGAATGTTCTGTTGAATCTGGTTAAAGTGGTTAATGCATTTCCAGTTCAACAACATATAAAATTACTTTATTTTTTGTGGTGTGAAGTGTATATGCGCATTCAGTATAAACATAGTTATTTTACTTTGTATTACGGTAATAATTTTTAAAAATGAAAATGCACTAACCACTCTACAAATACGTGCAAGAGTTTTGTAGATGAGACACCTCAGGAAGCAGGGCAGAATGAGTGAAAGAACACTGTGATTCGCATTAGTGCTTAACATACGTTGTGTATTCCTCGTGCACGTACAAAACTGCTGCAAGTAAAGTATCTTCGTGTTTTTTCTATAAGAAATATTTTTCGTTTATGAGAGAAAAACATGTTTAAAACCAGTGTATATGTATCTTCTGTGTCAAAAATTGCATAATTTGAGAAATGTTATATCTAATCAATGATATGATTCATGTTAAGCAACCTACTTGGTATCAGTAAATTCAGTTTATGTGTTGGCAGTACAACTTCACGGCTAGTGGTGATTCTAGAATTTGGCCTCGGGAGGGGGGTCCAGTCAAGTTGGTTTCATACAAGTTAAACTATAAGCTTCATAATATACATAACTATCTTTCAAGTATTTGTAAAACGTATGTTACCATGCTGAAATCAATCCCATTATAGTAAACGGTAATAACAATAAAAATACGCATTATTGAAACATTGTTTGCAATATACTTATTGACTGAATTGATTTTCGTATATTTCACATTTAAAATGTATAGCAAATGCTGTATAGTAAATGTTGGTTCATCTGTAATTTAGTATAAGTGCAAATTATCTTTAGTATCAGTGCCAAGACTATGGATAATGTCATAGATAACTATTATCATGGATCACATAATAAATAACAATACAGTGGAACATCGATATAACGACCCTGTGATATAACGCGACCCTTGATGTAACACTTATTTTTCACGGTCCTGGCAAATTAAATAGTTAAACTTGGGACCTTTATATAAATCGACCCTCGATATAAAGTGCTTTTTGGCTGGTCTGCAGAAGAGAGTTGTATCAAGTTTCACTGTAGTCCACTTTTTTCTGTAACTATTGAATATGTCAAACATTTTTCATCAGGGTATAAGCTTTTAAAAAAAAATTTTTTTTTTTTGACTAAAACTGGATAGGTGAGAAATTTACAAGGCATAATATTCACTAAATTTAAATTTCTAGAAGTTACGAAACTGCAGCTTGTAAACAGTTCTTAAAAATTGTCTGTAAATCTTAAGTCTTTCTTAAAAATTTGTTTTCAATTTAACAACCTCTTACAGATATTCCTGGATTTTACAGAGCTGTAAGAACATCTTACCAGTATGCACACATCAATTCTCTTACCAAATTAATATCAAATACATTATGTGTCAATTTTAAGAATTTTACTACTATATTCAGAACGTTGATACATAGTATGTGTAAGATGTGTACGAAGTTATATCAGTTACAGTTGAATGAAGAACTATAATTCATGTTATTGGTGTTGTATCTCTTTAAAGTTACCAGATTACAGAATACACATTTCTAAATTAGTATTATTACATTATGGTTTATGTTTTGAACACATATGTAAAACTGAACAATATAACGTTCCATATAATGTGCACCAGAGGGATAAGACACCATGTCACATACACAGTACTTTACAGGATAGCTAAACAACATTTTGTTTGCTTCAAGAAACAATGTGAGATAGTGTTATTTTAAACATGCGTATTGGCTGCACAAAAATAACTAGGAGGTAGTGCCATATACTACTAGAAAGATGGCAGTCTGTACATTAACACTATGTAAAAGCTCCATTTTATAAAAAATGGAGATGGTGTCTTATGCCTCTGGTGCACAGATATAGTATCTTATTATTCTGTGCATCCATTAGGTATGCTTCAATAATGATAAATAAATGAAAAATGTAAATATATTTAGGTAATATAACTTAATAATACTGAATATCTTTTAATAACCAGGGGCGTATCCTGCTTTGACAAGGTGGTGGGTGTGCTGCTTAAAAAATAATCATATCCGTCTACTATGAAACTATTTAATTATCAAGTTTATAAGCTGCATTATTTAGGGAAATGCAACAACAAAATAATAATAATAAAAGTATCCTAAAAGTTAGTTCAGTCAACTTTTCTCCTGTTTACATATCTATTTATAAACAAGTTCTGCTCTTCTTTCTTTACATAAAAACTTCTCAATTACCCTTTCATGAAATGAGTCTCAGTCTCAGTCTGTGGAGTATTTCTTTCTCAATAGAAATAATACTTAAACTGCTTAACCTGTCCTCGCTCTGAGTGCTCCTGCAGTAGTTGTGAATGCATTTTAGAGCCAAAAAAGAATGTTCAACTGAACTTGTGGTACTTGGTATAGTCAGAATTAACTCAGCTAACATGTATACTTCTTTGAATGCAGAAATTAAGTCATTGTTCTTTAGAAACCTGACCAACTCAAAGACATGTAGACCATGAAATTCATCACTGGAATATACCACTAAAAGTTCACTTTTGAGTCTTACAAGATCAAATAATGACTCATACACTGGCCTAAGGACTCCAGAAGGACAGACAGAAAATTTTCCTTGTAAATGGAAAATTTATTAGGTGAGAGATGACAGAATCTCAGCTTCGAAACTGAACCATACCTCACATCTATTTGTTGCACAATATTGTCAATGATTTCACAGAACAATCGACAACAATAGTTGTCCTCAGAGTCCTGACAAATTCTTTTAGTTCTAGGCTCAGCTCCTCTTCTCTCACCTTTAGCTGCTATCCATAGGGCATCAAAACCATTTTGTCTCTCACTTTGCAATTGTTGTACAGTATCAATAACTTTTTGATGACAGTACATTATATCTACAGATTCACTCTGGAGAATATTATACAGTACATCTGTGTATGAAAACAGTTTCGAAAATACTTCCAACAAAAATACGGTATTGAACTCACTCAAAAAAGAGAGAAAACCTCTTGATTTGACTACTGTATCACTTTCCCATTCACTAGTTTTCCACAATACTTTCAAAAAATTCTATAAGTTGAACACTATATTCTTTGACAGTTTGCACTAACCTTGAAGTAAATTCCATCTGGTAGGAGCAACTGATGGCAGTTTCCTCTGTACAAATTCTTCCAAAGCAATTGTCCTTTTTGAGGATTTGGAAAAGAACGCTGGAAGCCCATTAAGTGTCTGAAAAAAAATCCTGCAGTCTTTTATATTTGAGACACATTGTTCAAGAACTAAGTTTAAAACATGGGCATAACAATGTGTAAAGAGAGCCTTTGGGTAAGATTCTAGAACTTTAGCTTGAAGCCCGTTCAAGTGACTGCTCATTACTGCGGCACCATCATACGTCTGCCCTACCAATCTGTCACTGATATTAAACTCTTCCACGAAACTTGTCACATGTGCAAATAGTCCTTCAGCTGTTCTATCTGAACTTACATCAGTAAATCCAACAAAGCGTTCACAAGTAGCACCATCCTTAACAAACCGGAGCACAGTTGAAAGTTGGGATTTACATGAGATATCAGACGACTCATCCAGCATGATAGAAATGAAGGTTGCTGAAGAAACTTCTTCCTTTATTTTGTCTATAATAACATCCCGTATAGCATGGATTATGTCATTTTGTATTGCTGGAGATGTACCTCGAAACACAGTAACTGTTTTTAGATGGTTGTCTAAAAGAGGATCATATGCTCTGAGTGCCTCAAGAAACTCCAAGTAATTTCCTTTGTCTAATGAGTCGGCTGATTCATCATGGCCTCTCAGAGGAAGTTCCTGCTTTGCAAGATAACAAACAGCATCTATTAATCTCTTCAATATGTCTCGATTTTTTTTAACAAGCTCATTGTGTTTGCTGATATTGTCTTTATGTTGGGAGTCAATTAAAACGTCAATTCTCTGCTTTCCAAACATCTTGTATTTAAGAAATGATTCTACATGAGACTGCGATCTTTCGTGTCGTTGCTGTGCAGAGGATAAATGACTGAGATCGGAAAATCCAGTTTTCGTCCACACACTTTTTTCTTTGGAAAAAAGAATACATGGCCAACAAAATAATTTATTTAATTAAGCCAGTTAACCATGGAATCAAGTTGAAAGATGATACTGAAAAGTGTCTAGTATATTCTTCCTTTTTGCCCTTGTGTTTAGTTGTTAAATTAGGCAACAGAGGGCACGGTCATCCATTTGTAACAATTTTAAGTTTTTCTTCGAAACTTCTACATGAAAATCCATTTTTCAAAATGTCATCAATTGTACAATTATGATTTTCAATGATTTAGAAGCACATCACAAAAACAGAATCACGATTCCACAGAAATTATTCGAAAATCTCAAAGAACTTTAGAAACCATACAACTCTCGGCACACCTGGTTGGTGCGGTACTGAAGCCGCACTCAAGGCACGCTAACACCGCTGCACCCCCACTTTACCTCTTCGCTCCCCTCTACAAGTCTAGCACGCAGTTCTCGCCAGTCAGCTACCTCAGCAATAGCCATGAGAGGTGCGGTCGCTCCCAGCGCACACATTCCTTGCAATAACACATCTTCATTTGAAACATAAGTAGAGTTTTAAATTATTTATTCACAGCAATAATTTTGACGCGTGCGGCGCACACGTCGCAAATATGGAGAATTCGCGCCTGTTAATAACATACATGCTCACAAGTGCATGTGTCGTGCAAGAAATGCATCCCTACAGCCATGAATTCAGGCTACAACAAATATACATGTATTGATCTCTGTACTGATTCATACATACATTCAAATTCATTTTGTGATATAATAATGGTTAAACAATTATTCAATTATCAGTGTACAGTATTAATTTATAATATAATGAATTAATGTTTCAAAATATTATACTTATACCTTGTTAATATAAAAATAACAGTATATGTATAATCATAATTGTGCAAAACACACACTCTCTCTCTCTCTCTCTTGTACAAAATAATAGTCTTTTGTGTTTTAATTATTTTTGTATTGCCCATACACACGTCTTTATGGTGACAATAAAAACTGTCAAAACCTCAACACAAACAGTTAAAAAATGTCACCTATTCACTTACCAAAGTCTTTCATCATTTACCGATTCAGTACTAAGTAATTAATGATTAATTTTGGAATTGGCTTTTTCCAAACGGTTTTGAAAATTTTGATTTGCACACTGTTTTAACATATTAACTTTGTTATTAGTAATTTTTAAAAAATGCAAAAAGTTTGGTCAGGGTCTAAAAGCATAAGACAGATTCTGAAGTTTTTGACCAACTCCACTGGGCTAACTATAAAAAATGCTACATACGTACCATAAAATACAAGCTTTCATGCCAAAATGAACTCCTTATCTGGCCATATACAGATACATGTACACATACAATGGGAGAAACACTAAATAATTTTTAACGTCCCAAAATGAAATTTAATACTAACAGAAAAATCATTCAGTGATTGTTCTCCATCTTCATGGTATTGAAAAATACAAATCTGTGTTAGAAATGTGTATTTCTATGTTGATATCAGATTCTGGCAAATACTTGGTTTAAGTTTCAAACTCAAAGAAAGCTTTTTGCTTCATGTATGTATGTGCAAGTTAAAGGTGTCATCAAATTCCCAAAAGAGATTTAAACCAATTTCAAATGAAGTATAATTTATAGAGAATGTTGTCTCTATAGCTATTTGTTAATTTTAGTGTTCAAATACAGATGAATTTATTTACTTATGCATATACTTTTGTAAACTGTAACTCATGAATAACATAAACAACTGACACGATCATTAAAGACGTTCAGGAGTCTCACTTTCATATGTATGATAGGTCAAGGATCATTCATTTTGGTCAGGTCAGATTAATGTATTTAGAGATAGTCCCGTTTTTTCATTAATTTATGGAACATCGTGTTAAATCTCTCTTTTTCATATATCATATTGCCTGTCATGATGTAGCACAAATGAATAAATTTTATAAGCACATACATTCTCTCTAATATAGTATAGTTAGAGACTAGCAATAGTATTGTGGTTGACTATCAACCCATTGACTTGTGTAACAAGTTAGTAATTATCACTTGCTTAACATTGCTTGTTTATCTCTTAAAGTTTATGTTGAAAAATTTGAAATTTTGTATAAGTTAACAAAGAGGATATTGTGGAGGGTGATTTAATTATATAGCTACAACATGAAAGTGATGTGTGGCATCTACACACTGATGTATATGAAATATGAAGCATGTTTGTAATTTGAACTGTGATGCAAAAGTGTGATTTTCATAGTCAGTAGTTGTGTGCATTCTTATGATTAAGGCTTGGTTTCAAGATCTGTACATGCACATAAAAATAACATAAGGTATGTATCTAAAATGCATAACGATATTGGGACCATATAGCAGGCAACACCTCATCAAGATTGCTAGCATGAGTTTATAACATAGTATGTTCTAGTTCTAGTGCAATCAAAAATAGAAAGTAAACAGATGAATATTGTGACATCATTCTCTTTTGTGTAAACTTTATGTTTTACTTTTAATATATTATTTAGATTAGTCAGTGGCCAAAGTAGTTGTTTATTATCCTAACATATTTGTTATAAAGTCTGTAGAAATTAGTATCAATAACTGGAACAAATGAAAAATTGTCACTGATTTTCAATTGAATTATGAAGACTGATTTTTGTATATATAGGATTTAAGATACTTTTTATACATTTTAGTACTTTAAATGTGTGTTGTGTTGAAAAGCACAAGTTTCTTATATTCAATGCTTTATTAACTCTAAATTAATTAGTAAATTAGTGATTATGTCTGTTAATGTATTAATATTCATGTAATATAAGAATACTAAGAAAATGTACTGAATGTAGTAATATAATACCACTATACTTCTTGGTAAAGTAAACACCCTGAAGTTAACAATTTGCCACCAGTATACGTATATCCACAGTACTTTTGTAAAACATGTATTTTACATGAAAAATATCGTTATTTATTAAAGTGTATAAAATGTATACTTCCCATGCTTATTATAATCTTGTTTTATAGTCTCCTGATATGTCCTTTGAAACATTAATGGTACACACAAATTACAGTCCAGCTGTTTGCATTGAACTGTTTAAGGGCTCTAGTTAATTATTTTAAACTTGAATTTACGTGTTTCTATTAAAAATTTCTTTCTTCAATAAAACTCAAACCGATTCTAATACTCAAAAATAAAAACCTCAGACACAAAACACTTGCTGACCATTCAAAGAAACAATGTTCACTTCTTGCCTGCAAAATTATGTGCATCAAAAACCAAATTATGCAAGTAACTGAACAAACGAAATCAGTTATCAGTCTTGATTTGGCAGCCTATCTATCTGTTTGGGGTATGCCTCACAATAACTTTTGAATGAATCAACCAATTTTCATAAAACTAGGCATTGGTGCCTATACTTTTACTCTACAAAACTTTTTTTTTTACCTGCAAACTAGGGGGCGTGGGAAGCAAATCTGAATATAGTGTCAGTTTTGAAAATTTTTGGACGTCAGCCTATAAAGTGGATGAAAATTTTGATAAAATGACAAAATTCATGTGGGGGATCAAATTAAAAGAGAATTTTAACTAACATCTGAATGTATTGTTAAGTTCTGAATATTTCCAAATTTTTGGACACCAGGGCCCAAAAAAGGTATGAAAAATTTGATCCAAGAGAGTGTCAGACTAAAAAGAATTGTAACCTCAATCCCAAATGTTTTGAATGTTTAGTGTTTACTGTATGAGTGTGTGCTCTAAAATTGTTGTGTTAGTGAAGAAATCGGGATTTTTATAATTTTTCCCATAACTGAAAATGATTTAATATCAAAATTTATTAATAATAAATGGGCTTCGTTCTGCAGCTCAGGGAGCATACTAATTACTTTACATTATTTGTGTAGGTGTGATTTTATGAACTGTTCTTATTCTTGTATACACTCGCATGCACAACTGTCTGATATGATGTACAGTACAACCTCGTTTATTCGGACTAACTGGGACCAAAGGCAATCCGGACAATCGAAAATCCGGATAATATGGGTAATAAGCAAAACAAAATCCTTAAATAAGCAGACTTACCGTTTATTACGATAAAAAACTGTTTTGTAACAAAATTATATAGTATTGTTTACAAGACATTAAAAAATATAAAAATAACTTTTCACATCATTTCTTATCAAAGAATTGGTCCACTGTCTTCTGTTTGAAACACGTGTGGCGTTTGAATGAAGCACGGTCACGCAAACGTTTTATCATTAATAGTTCAGCTGGAGTGGTGTTGGGCTGACGCTCCAAGTACGCCATGATGTTTGTCAGCTGGTGCGCAGCATCTGCATGTGTCGTCCACTGTTGCGGTATGATCGCTTCCTCCTCGTCCACGTCATCTTCTTCCTCACTGTCTGCTGTAGATGTGCATGCCGCTACAATTTCTTCTTCCGTCATAGTGCCGTAGCCACCGTCATTGTTCTTTCAGGCACTCACTGACGTCTTCCATATCAACATCTGAGCACCCACTTATTGTTCCTAACATTTGCAGAAGGTCGTCTGCAGCCACTTGCACCAAATCATCGCTTGCCATTTCGTTTGTAGCACAAATAGCTGGCCACAGTTTTTTCCATGACTTTTTCAAAGAGCTTTTTGTGATGCAATCCCAAGCGCCAGCAACCATGTAAATAACGTCTTTGATATTGATTGATTTCAACAAATCAGTCACACTTTTTTCCCTTCCTCTTCTATTATTTTACCAAGCAGTTCTTTTCGGTAAACTCTTTTGATGTTTTCAAGGACTCCCTGGTCCATAGGCTGCAGCAGTGGGGTTACGTTTAGTAGAAGAAATTTCACTTTAATTCCTCCACTCATGAGTTCTTGTTCTCCCGGATGAGACGGAGCATTGTTGATCAGTAAAATTGCTTTTTCTGGTAAACTATTTTCTTTCAGGAATTTTCGAACTTCAGGAACAAAGTTATCAAAAAAACAGTTCTTAAACAAAAAACTGTCCATCCATGCACTTTTTTGTGGTCGGTAAACCACTGGCAACGAATTGTGGTTCACATTTTTTAGCACTCGGGGATTCTTGGATTTCCCTACAATGACAAGAGGAAACTTATGTTTCCCTGATGCATTGCTACAAGCCATAGCAGTTAGCCTATCTTTGGTTTTCTTGTAGCCCTTAGCCGAATCTTCAAGCTTTGATGCTAACGTTTTGCTCGGAAGCATCCGGTAAAAAAGCCGTTTCGTCAGCATTATAACTTTGATCGGGTGTCAATTCCTCAGATAAAACAAATTGTTCGAACTCCTTTTTAAATTTTTCAGCACCAGCAACATCACTAGACAAGCTCTCTCCAGTCATAGTAAGTTGGCGAATACCGTGTCGGTTTTCCAACGCTCTAGTCACCCCTGGGTAGCAGTTAGGTCAGGATTCGGTAACTTTTTGTTTAAGCTCAAAGCTTTTTGGGCCAAGATCGGTCCAGATATAGGCAAACCACGTTCTCGCTGTGCACTGTACCACATGAATAGTGCGTCGTCTAATGTTTCATTTTTTGCCGTTCCTCTGCGCCTTCCAAACTGTCTTTACATATCATTTTACAACAAAAATCTTCAATTTCTTTTCTTTGCTTCTTCCAGTCGGACACTGTTGAAGTTCCAACTCCCAATTCAGCAGCTATTTTCTTCAATGCTTCTCCTTTATCAATTCGATTAATAGCGTCTAACTTTTTATCCATTGAAACCACGACCTTCTTTCGCTTCGATGCCATTTTAAACTTGTACACTGCAATACACTCCCAAACACTTTGATAAAAAACAAAAACAATATGTGTACATAAAATTAAATATGTAACCAGTAATCAAAGTTAAAATTAAAAATATAAATTGTAGCAATAAAGTTAAACAAAAACAATCCGGTTGAACCACACACGATAAACAAAATGACAAGTGCCGTTTGAAAACAGTAGGAAAACTGAGGAGATTGAGGGAGGGGAAGTGATGGGTAGGGATCAAGGTCAACGGTCTCTCCCAGCACTATTTATAGCTGGTGAGTCAATCCACGTCAACGCCCTGTGACACTCTAGTAAAGCTTTCTTAAACTCAACAAAAAGCATTTTACTGTATTGCCATAATTTATTGTACAATCTATGCAGGAACTGTACATTGAATCAAACTAAAAAGCGAATATTTGGCGTACTTATAGTTACGTTCTTGCTATCATAGTTAAAAATTATTATCTAATGTGAACATTAAATAAAAAAAATTTCTACAAATCTGATCTGGATAAACGAGGTTTTACTGTATGTAAAACCTTAGCATGGTCTGCAACTACTTTGGTAGTCACATAACTCTCTTATTGTACTATAAATAGAACTAACCAGTACAAAAGTAATTGGAAATAATACATAGTAAATTACAACACTTAAGTACACCCTTTTATGTACATTCAAAATACTACCAGATGTATGAAGGTAGGATAACCCGGACATTTACCCGAATCCAGTTTCCCAAATTACGAGATACCTGAAATCATTTTGCCCGAATCCATTCATTCCACGATTTCTGATTGGCACTCCTCTTGGTTGGGGGGATGCTCATGGGATGACTGAACAGGACCTTTTAGAGTGATTACATCTGCACCATCATTGGTATCAATGGTTATAGCTCTTGCTCAGCACTGTCCCTCTTGTAGGCGCCAACAGTCCCAATATACCTTTCCATTATTTTGCCTTGAGCGAACGTATACGGAGCCATCAAGTACAAGTTTTTTTACGGATTGTTTGTACCATTTCTACACTTAATTTTGAAACGAGAAATATAAATTTACAATGAATTCACGACAAGGTTAGCCCAAACATTCATTTTACAAAAAATTTTTTTATATCTTGTAAATTACGGTTACCATGGTCACAAATACACCTACATCATTTTGAAAACTACTATTCAAGAAAAAGTATTCAGACAAAATGATTTCAGGTATTTTCTCATTCAGAAAAATGACCAGGAATTGAAGATAGTACACACACGGAAAAAGAGATGGATTAATGTATGAAATCAACAATATATTCCATAGTACTATAATACAGTACTAATCATGGTGTCTTTCTCTATTATCCCAGCTGTTGACTAGTTGTTACAAGGATTCAATCGCACATGCATATTAAAAGAATGATTTCAATTTAACATGGGAAACAGTTTTTATGTACCATTAAAATTATATTTAATGAGCTCACATTTCAAAAATTATGACATTTGTTTCAGGAAATTATTTACATCCACTCTATAATGTATAACAGTTTCTAGTTCAGTGTGTTACTAAACCCCAAAATGTCATTAATGTTTCAAAACTCTAAAAAACTAAATTCAAAAAAATGTAATTCTATTATCTGAACTACTGTTAATATCTAATTGAGACACTTTACATAGCTCTTACTAACATAGTGCTCGAAACATGATATTTATAATCTGAAGTTGCTTAAACTTTAAGAAATCCTAACATTAAACAGTGGTTCTGTTCATTGTTAGAAAGTGCTGAAGTCTGGTACCTTATACTATCTAAATTGTGACAACGTTGTAACATTATGGTTATTGTGACAACGTTGTAACATTATGGTTATTTGTTATTAATGGATAATCTGATTGATTTACTCAATATATGAACAAAAAACGCCATGTGTTACTAGTCTTGTAAGTCAATCATACCCATATCATAAAAAAAAATCTAGAAAAATAATTTTTTGTACATGTAGTGAACATTTTGTATATTGTAATGGATTTATGTAAATTAACAAATAAATATATGCAAATGAGGTTACTTTTTTTGTTTTCCTGTGTATTACATTCTAAAAGTAAAAGCCCATTTTGAGAGGCATTAAACCACTTCCATTCATTATTTAAAGTTGTTTTCAATAATCTGTCCCTGTAATTTATGAAAGCAATACGAGGACACACACACACACTGTATTATGTATATTCTCTTATAAAGGGAAGCCTTATGGAGGACTCTATGCAGTATCTCTTATTTTTTGCAATATTTGTTTGTTTTTCCCAGATGTTGCAGTGTACTTCATCTTCATTCTTTTTTTACATGTTGACATCTGCCCTGATCTCTTCTTCAAGAGTGTCCTGTTTTGAATGCTTGCTGGGTGTTATAGTGATGGCTCACAATTGATTTGTTTTGAGTACTGCTAGTGGTAACCAACACATCATGAATTCTTATAGTATGTTGTTGGCTCCAAAATCATTTAAACGTCGTCTTCTTTGTTGGTGAAGTAGTCTAGTTTTTTTTCTCTAGCTTCCTTGGTTACTCTTTCAGATGTGTTAGTGATGGTGGCTATGATTCTGGTATGTTATAGTCCAATAAATATAGTGTCATGTAGTGTTGTGATAGAGCCAAGGACTTGTCTACGCTGTATGCTCATTGTCAGACATTCAAATCATTATCTGGTTTAGTGTTAATTTTGGGCTTTATAATTTTGTAAATCAGCGACAATGATTGAATATGGGTGACTAATTATAATTAATAGTTATAATACCAGTGGCGGTCACTGCCTAGGTTGCACAACCCCCATGATTTTACGAAATATTATCTTTAGCCAAAAATGCAATTTAGTAGCTTCGTAAGATAACTGTGAATCATAATTATACGCTACGGCATGTTCTATGTCCGTGCGTGTCATTTAAAATTGGCGAGACGCTTGGGGGTTCATACACCACCTAGAAGCTGGTTCCTTTACGGTAGAATAGCATTCAGCTCGGAAAACAGAGGCTACATTGATATCTCTCTATGCCAGCGCTGTGCTGAGCCCGTGGTGTACTTTGTTCCTGCAAACCTCGTCTGGCTGCGCTAGTACAGCACACATGGACAGTGAATAGTCGTTCTAAAGCGCTGTGTTTTAAAAACTAAATTTTGAGGTTACGTTTGTAGTGTTACTAGTTTTCGTAATTGTTTGTATGTTTTGCATTTTTTTTTAGCTGTCATTATGTCTCTGAGACGACGATTATTATGTTTTGTGAGTGTAGTGTTAAAGTGTTTAGTGTCTCGTATAGTAATATTTCAGTGAACTGAATGTAAACAATTTCAGACTAACTGAAGCTGACGAAGGAATCTGCTGGTCTCTTACTACTATAAGTATAAGCTTTAATATTTATTTATTTAGGTGTTCGTTAACACGTAAAAATAACATTTGTTTTATATTTTGGTGAAGAATTTTCGGCTTGAGCATAATAATTTACAGTGAATTCTGTAGTAAATTTAATAGAAACTTCTTTTATTTCAAGGCCTATTGAAGAAAAGATATAAATTAAAGCATTAGGTAAACCAACACTTGATCTTGCAAATTTAAACCAAACAGTGACATCGGGAAAGAGAACATTTAATAAATCTGTGTATTCTAAGTGTAGCTGGTTATGTGGGGGTGAGGGCACTTGGACTAAAGCTGGTTTTAAAGACATAAATCATCTGTCAGATAGGATTAAAAAGCATGAAGCTTCAGCCACCCATATACAAAATAGTTTAAAGTTAGCCCTTTTAGGTTCTTCAAATGTAGCTGAACAACTAGATAGTGCCTACAGGCGGAACATTGCTGCTCACAATGAACAAGTAAAACAAAATAGGCACATTTTGAATATTATAATTAATTGTATACGGTTCTGTGGCGTTTTTGAAATTGCTTTAAGAGGCCATGATGAAACAGATGACTCCACAAACCCTGGAATTTTTAGGGGGATGATTGATTATAGTGCGGAATTAGATTCTGCTTTAAAGTCCCATTTGGCGAAAGCAACCGTATTTAAAGGCACCTCTAAAAGAATTCAGAATGAACTTTTGCAAATTATGTTGGAAGTCTGCCAAGAAAAAATTTCTGAAGAAATTAAAAAGCGTACGTATTTATCAATAATTGCAGACGAAACTAGTAATGTTTCCAATATATTTCAAATGGCAATCGTTTTTCGATATATTGTACAGGATAGGGCAGTGGAGAGATTTTGGGGCTTTTTGACTCCTCCTCAACATAATGCTAACACCTTGGCCTCCTGTATTCTTGAAGAACTAAAAAAACATAAAATACATGAAACGCCACAAAAACTTATTTCCCAGACATATGATGGTGCTTCTGTAATGGCTGGGTCTTCAAGAGGTGTTCAAGCTATAGTTAAAGAATCATATCCAGATGCCCAGTACGTACACTGCCATGCCCATCAACTTAACTTGGTAATGATGAAAGCTGCATTTATCAACAGACATGTTCGAATATTTTTTGCTAATCTTCAAGGAATTTGTACATTTTTTTTCGAACAGTCCACAGAGAACAGCAATACTTGATGAGATAGTTAAAAAACGCCTTCCCCGTTGTACTCCTACTAGATGGAATGTCCAGTCTAGAAGTGTCTCCATAGTTTAGGACTATAGTAAAGATCTAATTAAATGTATGCAACATATTTTAAAATTAGATAACATAACAAATGACTGTACAATTTCACAGGCTTCTGGGCACATAAAAATTCTTACAAGTTTTAGTTTCACATTGTGGTTGTCTTTCTTCAGAAAAATCATGCCATTAATTGACATCTTGTTCAATCAATTACAAAAAAATCAAAACTGACACAACTGTAGCACACAAGTGTCTTTCAAATTTTGAAGAAAATATAATAAAAATTAGAAGTTACATAGACAGTGATGAAAATTTTGATCTGAACATAGAAGCTCATTCACACACTAAAAAAAGAAAATTTGATAAAAGTGACTGAAAGAGACAAGCGAAATAAGTGTGTGATGTCATCATTTGTGAAGCAAAGTCTAGGTTTGCTTTTTCAGGCCATTTAATTGCTGCCTCCCTCTTTATGTCAGATAGATTTGTGAAGTTAGCTTAATATTTCCTGAAGAAACGTTAAAATCTGTTTGTGATATTTATCAGTTTCTAAATTTAAGAAAATTACAAATAGAACTAACAACAATTTATAATTAATGCAGAAGAATTCAGAAACATTGCAAGTGCTGTGAGTTTATTTAAATTTATTAAAGACAATAATTTACAAGACACTTTCAGCGAAGTAACAAGGTTATTAGAAATATTAATAACAATACCGATGACCAGCAGTGAAGCTGAAAGGTGTTTTTCAACCCTAAAAAGGATAAAAACATTTTTAAGGAACAGCATGTCTCAAGAAAGACTAAATGCCTTAGCTATGCTGTCTATTGAATGGGACTTAATTAATGAAATTCGGGATTTTAACTACCAAGTTACTGACAAATTTGCCCACCAAAAAGAAAGGAGAATCGATTTTCTTTTCAAGTAACCTAATATTTGGTAAGTGTTTGACATATCTTTTTTTATATAGCATTAATTTCATGTTATTTGTTAAACGATATTATGGTATTTTTGTCATTTTCCTATTTACATAAATAATTCTCTTCTATTTACTGCGTACAATTACAGTTTTGTATTCTTCATATTATTATTTATATGAACATTCTGTATGTTATTTATTGCTATTTTTTATCTTATTAAACTGATGGCAAATACAGTAATTTTCATAATTGACGTGTGCAACCACCACTTTTTGGAGGCACCGACCGCCACTGTGTAATACAAGAAAAGGGACTGCGGGACTGCAGTCACAAATTTCAATTTATTATTCTGAAATTTTATAACAGGATTGTAAGGTGAAAGAACTGCTATATTCACATTGGTGGCTACTGACCACTTATTTTAAAAGGTACAATGGGATACGTGAAACAAAAAATAAATGCCTGTAATTGCAAAAATTTATTTTTCTATTTTATAAAAATTTTGACAAGTTCAATGTTGATCAGTATTTAATTTTCTAAGCGAGCAATTTTGGATCGAGTGTTTTTCTGAACATCAGTATTATTTCAAATGAATGCAATTAAAAAAAGTTATTTTAGAGCACTTGGGCTGACAAATCGTCAGTAACACTAGTTAAACTTTCTGAAACATATGAAAAATTTATTTTTCTATTTTATAAAAATTTTGACAAGTTCAATGTTGATCAGTATTTAATTTTCTAAGCGAGCAACTTTGGATCGAGTGTTTTTCTGATTTCAAATGAATGCAATTAAAAAAAATTATTTCAGAGCACTTGGGGCTGACAAATCGTCAGTAACACTAGTTAAACTTTCTGAAACATCGCTAAATGAAGGTGAAGCATTGCTACTCTCTCATTAGCTGCCAAGTTTGATTTCCCTGTTGTGTTATAAGTTGGCAATGTTGCTATGTATTAAACCTTGATTGGTCAATTAATTTGTGATAACTGTGTACTGTCAGTGATTACATAATCTTCCGAGCCAATGTTATTTCTGCATCTTCTGTATTATCACCATCATTAGTTTGTCATTCATGTACTGTCACTTTTTTCCAGTATTTACCGCCAGGGTACAGAAATAATACAAGTATTTTTGATGTTGAATGTGCTTACTTGTTCTGAAATTGACAATTTTACAAAGTGCTAGAGTTTTGAATTCAAGTTTACTACATATAACATCTAGATGAAGAGGCTGAACATTTTCAACCTTGCAAGAAACAATATGAGCAACAACTATCAACTAGAACTTTCCTTTTTCTCAAAATTTACTAGCCACTCATTAAAGATGATGTAGAGTCTGTATCACACATGCCTGGTTATTTTCTTGATTATCACAAGGAAGCAAACTCATAGACTTCAAACAACTGAATTTTTGACAACTGAGTGTCTTAATTTTTTTATTATCAGAAGCATTGTAGCAAAACAGTGGAAACGGTTAGTTGTTTTGATTCTTACCTACACTACAGCCATCTCCTTTGACAGCAAGGAATTGTTGTGGAAGAAGCTGATAGAAAGTACTGGTCTCATCTCCACTAAATTTAGGATCAAATGCATCATAATATACAGCACATTCAGAAAGTCACTGTGTTACATGTGTAAATATCAGTATTAGATTACAAATACAATATACTACATTATACTTTATTATTTAAACATACATTAATTTATACCATTCTTATTCCATTAGGTCAAGAGAACAGTGACTTACCGAACACGCTGTAGAAGGCTATGTTAAAAAAAATGATGTTTTCCAGTGAGTGTGTAACAAAAACACAAAGCACATTAAATAAAAGGAAACACAATTATAACGTTATACTTTCTGCTTAAAAGTTTAAGAGTCATATTATATTAATTATAGTAACATTCTTAAGTTGTAAAAGGAGCATAATAAAATAAACATGAGCAATGTGACAGAGATGTACCGGTACATTCTGTGTGCTATACACTGTTCCTATAAAATTTGTTTCAAGAAGAGTACACTGGTTCAATAACAGAAGTTTTCAGCTAAAGTCCTTTCACTTAAATACACATTATAATTAGCAGTTTATGTAACTTTTGTTTTCTTGACTTTTTAATAGCTGAGTGATAGAATTATTCCTTGGTATTTTCACTCTATATTATGTTTTAGACTACGTTTATCCTTAAGATGGTTATTAATTTTTCTTTTTTAAATAAACAGATCTGAAGATAGTAAACAATGCAGACTTTCATAGCCGGAATCTAATTTATAAATACATGCCGAACTCCATAGTCATTTTAATGGCCATAGTCCGTAATCAAACTAAATATAATTAAATCACTACCAGCTCAGAACACAAAGTTTTTTATGGGTAAAAACGTAAAAGTTTTACCTTATAGCCTGAACCAGTTTTCGCTTATTCAGGAATTCAGGTAACGATTTAATTGTATTTAGTTAATCAATGGACACGTCATGGACAACGAAATCCAAGACTCCATAATCATTACGACAGTGGTTGTTAAAGTTAAGGTGGCTCATGGTATGCTTGTTAGTTTCTATGAATACAAGTGAGGAAGCTCTGACCCACAATCAGTATTGGTTACTGTGGTTGAAGGAAGCCTATCAGAGATGAAACAAGTGTGACATGATTTTTAATGCGAGCCTGTTGCTTTCTCTATGGTTATAAATATGAGTGTGTTTCTTGGGAGACATGTTCACAATCCCAGTCTCTCGCAGGACTTATCTCTTTCCCATGTTACTGAAGAGGGCCACCGTGGGCACAGCCAAAACATCTCATTATTTTTTTGGTGAATTTGTTTAAGTTTTATATATAGTTTACTGACTATTGTTGTTACCATGAGTCATCTTAATGACAACCACCATTGTTTTAATGATTACAGGCCACTGCCTAACAGCCCAGCATACGTTTATCAATCAGATCTTATGACATATTATCTCATTTGGACATTCCAAACAAGCTTCTTCAAAAGCAATGCAACCTCCTTTCTCTAACTCCTTTCAATTCAGTTGCATTACTGGAGAAAGAAATTTTGTTTTGTATATTACTAATTGAAATAAAGATTTATAAACTAATTCACTGATGAATAACATGTTTATGAAATTTTAATCACAGAACCTTATCTAAGTGGCATGACACGAACAACCATTCAAAGAGCTTTAATGTAAGCCCAGTATGAACTCTTTAGCTGTAGCATGGGGTTAGAAAAATGTTTTCAACAATTTTTCATGTTGAAAAAAATGGAATCTGAAAGTGACTAAACATTATCCTCAGTGTCTGATACAAAATACATCCAACAGGTTAATCTTTCCTGTACTTAGCTTTACAAAACAAAGCTATTTCTTCAACATGTTTATTTGCTTATTCTGAAAAACATTTTTGACAAATGTTTCTGTGTGGTTTTTGGTTACTAACACAAGTATCTACTACTTAATTGTAATATTTATTCCATGGAAAATTAATTATTTATTGAATAAGTTTAACAGTTTACAAAAATTTTTAACCTGTATAAACCACTCTGTAATATTTTAAATAGATAATTAATGACATATCACATCCGTTTTTTGCCAATTTATTTAAAACAGTAGATATTAATGAAATATTTTGTATATCCACATATAAATAATCAATAGATGTTAAGTGTATGATATTAACTGTCAGTACAATAAACTAAACCTGAGCTAAATATAAGAGCCATATTTATATAATGCACAGTTTCTCTCCCTTGAAAAATCTGTATTGGTGGATTACTGGGTTCTCAAATAACTATTCTATTTCTAATTGAAATTATTGCTAAAATTAAATAAGTATAAATCATCAGTATTCTTTTTAATAACAAATAACACTGGTACTATCCTACATATACAGAAAATGATGATGCAATTCAGTTAACATCAACACACTGTAAAGCCTACAGGAAATTGTACAAAGGAAGTAACGTTGCATACATTTTTATACAACAAACTTTTAATGGTACATGTTTTAATTATGATGTAAGAAGGAGAATTTTATATATAAATATACATTGTTAACAAATACTATGAGTGATGTCTCAAAGAAGGTTATTTTGGTTAAGTTTTAATTTTCTGTTATGCCACTGGATGTGTTTAGAAAGCAACAGTGAGGTGTTAAATTGAAAAATTGTGTAAAACAAAAGAAAAAGCAACTTTGAGATTGGTAATGGCTTAGACTTCATTTAATTTTTAGGTTTCTTAACTAAATTATAAAAATATAATGATGTAAAACCTGTTAACAATTTTAATGCTAGAAATTGTTGTTAATTTTCTCAGCACATAATGTCTTCAGGTTTGCTAAAGTTGCATTACACATGGCCGAGTCACTAATACTATGTAATCAATATTACCATGTAGGTAGGTTTATAACAGTCAAGTACAGTTATAACAAATACAGATTTATTTTCTTAAATGACCAAGTCACGATAGTACTTCCATTTGTAAAGATATCATTAGATATCTACAGTCTTGGTTTTTAAGCCACCCATATATAAATGTAATAATAAATTATCAATTTGTAAATAATAATGATGAATGTTATTGTTGTGTATGTACTATCAGTATTAGCTAAAAATTATGTTTCTGCAACCATAATTCAATTAATGGAACATTGATATAGAATCCCACTTTGTTCTCTACTTCTACAATTATTTACAACTGAGTACTGTAATTGAAATTATTACAGTTTGCACTTTTAGATAACCAACGATTCAAGCTGTACCAATAATAATATTTATTACCATATTAAAATGTTAACAATCATGAGGTTAAATTTTACTAAACTTTGAAAATGTATAAATAAAGGATTTCCATTTTATAATAAAGTATACGATAAATTCATATCACTATAACTCTACAAAAAAAAAATATTAATATTTACACTATACAAGGCTTCAATTTATCACGTTTTATCCTTTTTGTCCTCTTGCGTTTCAAATTCCATATCTAACCTTTCTTTAGCTCGCACCACCTTTGATTGTATATAAAACGAGCCTCCTTTAGATTTATCATTTGCGTTAAATAAATGTTCGTAATTTTTACCTACTTTTTCCTTATCTAATTTATCGACATTTAAAATCTGAAGGGCCTCTTCGACTGTAATACGAGTCTTGAAATTTGCAGCAGCAGACTGTGCACCCTTCTGTCCTCCTCCAGCTCTTCTTGCAGCTTCTTGGCTTGCAGCATACTCTTGACGAATAGCTTTCGCAAACGCGCGACCAATAACTTGGCTACCAAGTAGTATAATCTGCGCTATGTATTTGGCCATTAAACTGCACCTACATCACAGAACATTTATTTACAGCCGAAACTAACAAAGTCGCATACAACTATCAGTAGCGTAGTACCAACTTTGTACTACAGGATTGCACGATGTAAACTAATCTCCAAAGCATATAAAAATTACTGTACGTATCAAATCTAATTTCTTTTAATATATATTTACGAATCGTATTTAAACAATAACTTTGCATCATAACGTACAGAAAACTTGGGAAATAATGAAATTCACTAAGTACGTGTTTGTATTTACTACATGTTTTCTGGTGTATAAACTGTCGAAAAGTGTTGTGGGCTAAAGAGTAGTCCAAATAAATAAATATCGCGCCTGTATATTTCTAAAACCGTTGGGACCAATTCGATTCAGGAGCCAACTGTAGGCTCAACAACAAAATGACGCAGTTTTTGCTGGATATTATTAAAAGAGTAATGTGGAAAAATGTACCCGATTTGGGCTTACCTAACATTCTTTAAACAAAGTCATTATAAAATTCTATTTCTGCAAAAAAAAGGTTTAGGTTAAGTTTAATTGGAAAATACTTTTCACCGTCTTAACTGCGGGAAAGTTTGCGTAGAAAGTGAGTGGATACGTTATTTTTAAAAACGTATGAGGTACAATTTTGCAACTAATGCGTTTGTTGGTGGTTCTATAGTTGCATTTTGCGTGAATAACAAAAATATTTAAACCTAAAAAAGTAGCTTGAAACCTAAATATTTGAACCTCTGAAGCTTTATAAAAGTGAAAACCGGTTCAGGTTATAAGGTAAAACGTTTACGTTTTTACCCATAAAAAGTTTTGTGTTCCGATTCGTAGTTCAATAATTATTTTCTTGGTAATATAGAACTTTCACTTGTGAAACTTACTTGTTTTTCTTTCCGTACGCGTTTCGGCGTGATGTGCGCCTCCGTCAGCAGTTTGAGACAGACTGGCCAGTAACTCGGAACGGTTTTTGTTTGGAAGGTTTAGTGGGGGTGGTGTGTGGAGGAAGGGGATTGGCGCGGGGATCCAAATTATTGTTAGTTTTATGTATAATTGTGTCAAACAGTGTGTGTGATTTACAGTTTAATTGGTCGTTAAGTATATTGTTTGGTTGTGTTTTGTAGTGTTTGTATATTTCATATTGTTCTGCTGTGTTAAGTTTTCGACTTTTGGGTAAGTAGTGTAATATCTCAAGATTAGTATCTATGTTGGTGTAGCTGTGTTTTTTTGTGTGTGGCAAACCCAGAATGTATATTGTTGTTAGATAAAGCTTTTAGGTGTTCAGAGTAACGAGATGAAAAAGATCTTCCCGTCTGGCCTATATAGAAACTATTGCAATTATTACAATTTAATTTGTAAACACCTGTTTTGTTGTATTTGTCTATGTCCGTGTTTGTATCATTGATGTGTTTTTTGATGGTATTGTTTGTTCTGTATGCTATTTTGTACTTGTGTTTCCTGAATGTGTTGGCGATTTTGTGTGTGTTGGAGTTATGGAATGTGAGTGTGATGTATTTAGTTTGTTGTGTTTTGTTATTTTTGTTTATGATGTGTTTGTGTAGTTTGTTTATTAAATTAGGGTTGTATCCGTTTTTTATTGCTATATATTTGATTGTGTTGAGTTCATCGTTATAGTCCTGTTTACTTAATGGTATTTTAGTTAGTCTATGGAGCATACGGTTGAAGGCCGCATGTTTATGTTGTGTTGTGTATAACCATGTCAGTTGTGGTTGGTTTTCTCTATATTTTATGTGTGTGTATTGTTTGTTTTGTTAATTGTTAGTCCAGATGCGACGATACAGATCGACGGGCGACAACTGCCTCGCCCAATAATCTGTGGCACCGCACAGATTTTTAATCGCCGGCAATTTCTGATCGCCTGTGTGCGCTCTCCTATTTCAGTTTATGTGTTACAAATCCGGCGATTCATAATCGCCCGGGAAAAAATCGACCGTCTGCGCTAGGCCTTACAGCGCAATCTATAATATTCTCGGACGTCATCACGAGTCGACGGGCAATGTGCGTGTGTGTGTGTATATATATATTCGTACTCTGTGCGTATAGCCGCCATTAATGCTTTATTTTTCTGAGCTAGTAAGGTTGCGATCCCATGTTTATTCGTTCGTTTAAATATTTTATGTTTAAAATTTGTTTGGTGTTTTTTGTGTGAAGTGATTAAATATCACAATTTCTGTTGGTTGAGAGGATTCAGTCAGTATACAAGAACAAGACATCTTGACTGCTGTTGTTAGCAAGGTGAGTAATAGATTTCATACTTTGTATTTTGTTAATTAATAATGATCGTATTTAAACATTTTTTATACTCTTAGTCAATATTAGGTATAGATAAAGAAACTAAGCATATTTTGCACTTTCGACTTCTTACATAAAAAAGAAAATCATAAACATGGAACTACTTATATACTTACACCTTACTCAGAATGAAGTGATGTTTTATTACTTATTGGCGCTGTAAGTTAATAAGCAGTTATCTTAGCAATTTTGAAGAAAAAAATTCAGATATATTTCTTACTTGGAATTCTTCAAATGCATCTCGTTTTCACACATTATAAAAGTAAGTAATTCCTGTTACTGTACATGCATTTATTGTATTAATATTTTTGTGGCATTTATGTTTTATTTTAATTCCACTGTTTTATTTTATTGATATGTTAGAAGTTAAGGGTATGTTTGATTGTAGTTGTAGTTAGGTTAGATTGTTATGGCTTGTACATTTAGGCCTATATTGTTATACTGAAAATAAATGCATAATGTGTTGAAATGTTACATGATATTATTAGGGTAGTCTGTAATTTTAGATTATATTTTTGTTCATTGTTTGAAAACAGATGGCAGTGAACAGAGCACAGTTGCTAGTGCATTGCATTTTTCAAGTCCTTCTGCATTATTTAGTAAATAATCATTGACAGTATGTACAAATTTACACTGAAATGTTTATTTGATGACACTAAAGTTAAAAAGAAGCATTTGTGTTTTTCTCAACAATATGGTATTAACTGAAATGTATGGGCAATATACAAAAATTTTGGCACAAATTTGTAACAAGTATTCACTTAGTGAAACTACTTGTATCGAGTTGAGTGTTTTCATAAACTGAGTTGAGTATTTGCAGCACTTAATAAAATGAGTGTTGCAATTTTTCGGATAGAAGCCTAATTTAACTACTTATTTTTGTGAAATAATTTTTTTACAGGTCTGTGAAAGACATTTTGCTGCCAATAACATTGAGTGGAGTACATCTGCACTTGATGAGAAGACGAGGAAAATTTTGTCAGCACCACTGAAGTATCCACGGCTTAAACACACTGCAATCCCAACTGTATTTCCTGGTTGTCCATCTTACTTATCATGTCAGAATTCTTCAAGAGAAGATCCAAACCTTAAAAAGATGAAGATAGAAGAAAAACAAATGGCCAGTACTCTTGCTCTTAGTGAAAAATCATTTGAGCTATATGGAAAAGACTGATCTTTTTTTAATTTTGACGAACTTTTAAACACATACGGAAAGTTCAACTACAATAAGTATTGGAGTGTTGTGACAAGTGACGACGCACTAATGTTTTTACATTTAGAAAATGATAATGGGGCTGTGACTTTGTTTTATGCTGTGACAATAAATGTAGATTTAAATATATAACAGTATCATATTTTAATAGAACAGAGTTGTATGTCGTTTTCAAAAATCGGTATGTGTTTATTATGGGTTATTATTACAATGAATTACGAGATTTGTTATTATTGTTGGTTTATTTAACTTGCGTTTGGGTTCATTACATTGAAGTTTTAATCGTTTGTTTACCACTGGTTTGCTTGTTGATAGCTGTCATGAAGACTCGAGTTGTCGACTCCTCACTGAAAGTAAAATGTCATGTCACAGTTGTATTTACTTTCCTTGAAGTTCAGTATGTGTGAGAGACTGGTTTGATATACAATTTGTATTTAACACAATTCAAATTGCCTCCTTTGCCGCCCACAGTACTGCACACTGTGGTGAAGTTGTCGACCTGACCTGAAATCGTCTTAATCTAGTAAAAACAAATGTAGTCAACTCCTTTTTACTGTTAATAGTATTATTTATTCACCAATAATGTTTGTGAATGTAAATTTAAATAATTATTACGTGTTAATAATTCATTTTACAAATACTGAATAAATTACAAGACTCTTTCTTATTCGCAGGGTTGCTAACCTGATTTCTTTGATTCACCATTCGACAGAGGTGTTTTATTATTTAAATTCATTTAGCATTGAATTTGCAAGAATTGAAATTGAATTACAAAGGTAGGTCCTTTGAGTTTACAAGAAACAAACAAGAAGATGTATTGTACTACTGTACTTAAGTAGCAGGAGGGTGCTCGCATAATAATATTAAAACTTATTTGGTAACAGAAACTTCGTCAACTGATGTTAATGCCCAGATTAGAGGCGATTGTAAACAATGAACATTATTAATTTAAACTGCTAATAAAACGTTAACATCCTTATAATAATTCATAAAATATGGTTAGGAGTTCATTTGTTATTTAAACACGATGATCCATCTTTTTAAAACTGGATTGCATAAACAAGGTAAATCATTTTTTTTTGTTCAATTCAATTAACATAATTATAAGAATAACCCTGGTTTTAGTCAAAATACAACCGTAGAATAAAACATATTAATCATATTATTAATGTTCAACATTCTTTAAAAGTTCACTAGACATTGATTGATATTATGGTTAAGTTACTGTTCATTAAATCGATCAAGGAATTATTAAACTACTGGCGACTCCTTTCATCTAAAATGGGTTAATAGCCATTAAATTATTTAAATGTTTTTCATTGTCCATACGACAATGTTTGTTCAACAACAACAAAATAAAATTACTGTTATGAATGTAAACAGTTAATTCTGAATAATGGTAAAGTCATTTCTCTTTTGTAACAAACTTCTTAATTCTAATTACTCATGTTATTCGTTCTATAGAAAGTCATGAGCTTTTTGGTGTTTCATTTACATTATTAATTATCATGATTGATAAGAATTGGTTCTTAAGGAAAAAGGTCGCCGTCAGCCTAAATAAAATAATGTAGGTCACTGATACTTGCGTTTCTTCCTTATTTCCTTTAATAGCACTTAATCACTGTTTAATTACGATGCACTGCACAACCTATGCGCATAAACTCCGAAATAGTTCACTTTAAAAAAGTTTACTCGACTTTTGTTCCGAATTGGGTTAACCTCACTCTCGGTTGTATGTTAAGGTTAATAGCTGTTCCAATTTACACACCTTCTGCTCGCGAACTGGCGTGGCTTCCCCGTTGATAGGTATAAAACGAATTAACCCTCAGGGTTCCGAACTGACGACTAAAATGTAATTATCACCTGTGATTGGCTAATTTTTTATAATCCGTTACCTTTCGGAATACGCCGGGGAGAATGCGGGCCTTCGGGTCGTCATTTTTCAATTGTTTATAATTCCACTCAAGTGGTTAACAAATGTAAGCCCACGGGCTGTAAAGACATAAAATACTTATAATTAATATAACTTTCTTAATCTTATTTTAATTCACAATTCATTATGCTCATCGTCCAGGGCTTCCTCTGACGCATAATTTGAGTCCTTACATGATACGTTTTGCTTAAGTATTAACCGGATTCGGTTTCTTGAACTTATGTCTAATACAATTTTTCACTTACGAATTAAATTTTATAAATTATTTTCCTTAAAACTAATAAATGGCTCTTGCATTTCTTGAAGATAATGCTTCCCAAGTTCTGTTTATTTCTTTTACCCACTGTCTGTTCACATAATCACTTGATAAATACATAATTTAGGCTTAGGCATTGCTAGGCCTATAACACTTTTAATTATCTCCTCCTTTTACAATTTTATTTCTACTTTCTACAATTGTTACTATAGTATAATTACTATAACTGAATTCCTTTAACTAGTGTTTGCTATAGTTATACTTGGTACACATCTTTAGGTTTGTTTTCTCTGTTTTACAATGAATCATATTCTTAACTAATGGTTGTAGCATGAACCATTGTTCTATAATTTACATATTTGTTTTTTGAGTCTTTATCTCTTTACAATTATGCTTATCATTGTCTATTATTAATTGTTACACTTCTAGTGTGCATTGGGATATTCCCTTTTTCTGTCAATTTCAGAATATCTTACATCTGGTATCACATGACAGATGTATTTAATTATTATAATCATGACTGAAATTAGTGATAATCATTATCATAAAACATAATGTTAGTAATGTTCCATCTTTCTTGCTATACAGATATAACCCTTTTTGTTTCTGATTAACTTTACAACATGTTTTAGCTGAAAGTTACATGGTAAATCCCATTTTGTCTGTTTTTAGTCAAATTGTTTATATCAATTACAATATAAATACTAATCTAGGTAGTTCATCTTGGTATTGGTATAACCCTTATAATATTTACTTGAGATTTAGTCCAATAGATTTTAGTTTAACAATGTTTTAGTTGTTAATTCTTATTAATCTAAGTGGAAAGTACATGTAGTTAGGTTATGTGTCTCCCCACTCTTATGCAACAATGGGGTGACTTTGAGTTTATGTTCATTTACAAATTTTTTCTACTATAATTTTATTGGTAATTACTATTGTTATCTGATAACCTTGGTTCTCTATCAACTTACATTAATACTAGACATAATATATCATAATACTGTTGTTTACAGTTTCTTATTATACTAACATACTCATTATTCTCACTCTCCTGACTATTAATGGATGCCCTACACATTTACTAGATTAGTGGTCATAGTCAGGTCATCTAATATAGTCAGTTAGTGTTTTGGCTATCTGTCATTGTCTCTCACTCTGTACTTCACTTGTCGTTGGTAACTTATTTCACAGTTGGACTTCTTATCTGATAGATAGTGTAAGTTATCTTGTTTCTTCTTGTTGCACTATATTTATCGAAATTATTATTATTATTTCATCTTCTTCTTTATAGTAGGCCTAGTGATCATCAATGTTTCTTGGTTTCTCTCTGACCGAATCTATTGGGTTATTGGGTAAATCACTATTTAATACATTTTCTTTCTTGTTTTATGTTACCATTACTGTTTTAATTCTTTATTTGTGAGTTAATTCTTCAAATATTATTTATTTATGTTGTTTTAATGCTTGGTACACTCATTGTGAATACTTAATAGATCTTGTTTCACTCAATTATTATGACATGTTGTGTTTGTTATGATTTCCAAAGTATCGTGGTTATATGTCTCGTTACATATTGCTCCCCCACGAAAATAGATCATTTCGAAAAATTCCTTCACGGGATTTGAGAAATTATCATTTACTTTGACTCTTGTTTTGAATAATATTTCTTTATTGACAACTTGTTGTATGTCCCTTTCTTTCTCTGGGTTTGTGGGTCCATGATCTCATATGTGTTATTACCATTATTTTTAGTAACAGTATAGGATCCGTTGTATAGCCGTAATAGTTTCTTTGCTATTCCCTCTATTGTACTTGGTAGTTCCCTGTTTTTTAGCAGTACTTTGTCCCCGACATTGTATTGTATTGTTTTGGGTTGATGTTCTTGGTATTTCTTCCTTATTTTCTCCGTTCGTTCCGTGATTTTATTATAAAATTTGATGTTGTCAAACTGGTACACTTCGCTTCTAGGAAAGTTAAATCAGCTCTGCAATCTCCCTTGGTGGAGGTCTCTCAAGCATTGCTGTGTATGGTGTTGTATCAATGGCTTGATGATGAGATAGATTAATACATTCTTCTGCAGCTGGTAAGTATTCCGACCATCTCCGCTGTTGGTTGTGACAATAGGTTCGGAGTATTCTACCTACTTCCCTTAATACTCTCTCCGCTGGGTTGCTGCTTGGGTGATACACAGAAGTTTTGTAGGTCTTTACACCATTATTCATCAGAGTCTCCTTCCATCGTTTCCCTCTAAACTGTGTTCCATGGTCACTGATTATCAATTTAGGTTTTCCTACTTCAGGTATATAATGTTGTATTATTATTCCTAAAATTTTCTGTGTAGTCGCACGGTTTATAGCATACAATCTGGTGAATTTTGTGTAGTGGTCAAAGATGATGATTAAGAATTTATACTGGTGTCTCCCTCCGCTGCGTGGAAATAGACCACATATATCTATAAAGACTTTTTCTAGTTTACAAGAGGATGTTATGGGTATCATCATCCCCTCTTTTCGGTCATTATTATACTTAACAAGTTGGCAAATGTGGCAATGTTTAATACAATTCCGTACTCGTTTGTTCATGTCCTTTAAGTATGTATGTTCCTCGAGTGCCTTGACCACCTTCACGGCTCCCATGTGACCATATCGGACGTGGTAGTCGAGAATCAAGTCCTTTTCTATTGATCGAGTATGTATCTATCTTCCATGTATTGTAACCGAATCTAGTCTTTACGAACAGTATGTCTTGGTGCACTGTATTTCTCAATTATCCTTCTGTCAACTCATTTCTTTCTGTTTTCTTCGTACTACTCTTTTGGTAACTGAAGTTATTCTTGCAACTATTCTAATATTCCTTAAATATTTAATTTCCCTAACAATCCCTAACACATGCGTTGGTACAGTTCAGAGAGGCACTGTTTGGCTTCATACTCTGCTGCCCACACCACATCTTAATATAGTACTGCTGGAATTCATCTACAGTCAGCTATACAATATAATAATAATCTCCTAATAATCTCTTTAATTATTTAATAATAAATATTTGGGAAAACATTTTTTTTCTTTGTTGCTTTTATATTTCTTCATTATTATCCTTCATATTTTGTGATTCAATTTTAGTTCCTTAAACATTCTTTGATATTGAATTGACAGTTATCATTTGTAATCATTTTTGTTTTCATTTTTGTTGTGATTGTAATTTTAAGTATCTTCTTCATTTGTTTTTTCTCTGATCTCAATATTTTCTCAATAGTTGTTGTGTGATGATCATTATAACTGTATTTCTGACTAAATATATTCCTTAGCCCAACTATTTTTCTTCTTATCGTATTTCATTATTCTTCCTGTTTATTTTTCAATGAATTATGTTCATAAATACTCTATCTTTCTTGTCTTCTTTAACATTACATTGGTTACATTCAATCGTTTACTGAAGTTGTTTCCATCATTTGGCAATGTAGTATGTATTTTAGGTCATATGATTTTTTTTTTCTTTCTTTATTTTGCATAGGTAGATTTGAGGTAAAAACTTTTATCTTGGGGTTTCATTATTCATTCACACTATTCCTTTATAAACATTTAATAATAATTCTTGCCTTCTTCTGTAATCTTGGGGTTTCATTATTTATTATTCACACTATTTCTTTATAAACATTTAATAATATTTCTTGCCTTCTTCTGTAATCTTGTTCATAATTATATTTTAATTCAGACTTACTTCATTTTGAATGACACATTTTTTCTATTTATTTTATTGTTCAAAAATTCTCTTTTATTTACAAGTGGTTTTTTCTTCAAAATCGATAATAAGTGGTTCTTATTGTATTTTAGAATTTAGTGGTAGTATTCAACTCAAATTCTTTTTAAATTCCAAGTATTTTCTCTTCAAAACTGGTAATAAGTTGTTCTTATCATTTTTTAGAATTTATTCATTATATTTCTTTTTGGATTTAGTAAAAATTTTTTTTTTCTTACTAAATTCGTTTTATATATAATGGTTATTTCAAATAATTTTTGTAAGTTGGTCTTACTGTCTTTTAGAAATTTGCCGTTACATATATGATTTCGTTATTACTATTACTGTTTACATGTTTCTTATCCTCTTCCAATAAATCTTCCCTGATATTCTTTAAATAGTGGTTATTAATTATGGTTATTTTACGATTACTCTCAATTTTGTTTATACGTCATTGCTCCCCAAGATTACGGTTCAGTGAAGGGTATTCATTAATTTTCACTGCCTCTATTAGTTTAAATGAGGGCTTACCCCCTCTTCTCTATTTTCATTTTGATTACTGTGTGATTTTGTACGGTTTCAGTGCGATCCTCCGTATTAGGTTCCGCTATCCTATAATTTCCTTCAGGTGGATAGTTGACTTCACGCCGGGACTGGTCATAATGGTTGTCATATCGGTGACTCCTTGGGTAATACCGTCGCTGATTACCTTGAGGCCTGGAGTAGATATAATTGACGTTATGCCTATAATTATTGGGTCGTCTGTCCCCATCTCCTCTATTATTGCGACTATCGCGATAATTATAATTATTATTGCCACGATAATTATAGTTCCTGGAATTATTATTCGCGTGCTCATTTTGGTTTCTATTGGCATTAACGTTCTGCGCAGGTCGATTGTGATCATTATTATGAGAATTGGTTGGTGGCGCGTTATTATTATACTTCTGATATTTATAATTTAACATTCTATTTCTTTGGTATTGGTTCTCGTGCTCATAATTCTCCAAGAATTTGGCATGGCTGGAATCGTTTTGATTTGACTACACATACGTGCATTTTTTATCCCTTCCTCGTAATGGTAGGATAGTTGTATCACCAAACATTCTTCGGGAATTCTGGGCTCTAAGTTCCGCGCCATACATACTTTTCCTAGAAAGTATGAAGTAGGAGACTGGCCTATGTTTGTTTCGTATCGACCGTTACTCAAATTATTCCTAATCATGTTCTGGGTCGATTCAGACCAATACTTCTCTTTAAACTGTTTTTTGAACTCAGTCATGTCCAGTATATCCGGGCGCACCGCTGTCCACCAATTATCATAAGTATCTTTAAACGTTTCATCAATCATACTGCGTATAATACTCCAGCGATTTTCTCTATTTCTTGCGATTACCTCTTCCAATCTCTTTAAAAATTCCATCGGATTGCGCTTGTAATTACGAAAATTAATCGATTCCCGGTTCTCGTGGTTATTTGTATGACTATGTTGGCATGTCCTATCCCGCCATGAATCTACTTCTTCTTGTAATTGTAATTCACGTCTACTAATTTCCTCTATTTTATTTTTACTGGTATTAATTTGACCTTCCATACTGTTTAAATTGCCATAGACTCTTTCGAGTTGTTTGCCCATGTCTGTCTGTATTTGCGTAATCCCTTCCTTATTCTCCTCCTGTACCTGATGTACTTCGTTTTTAATTGAATCATATTTTCCGACAGTTTCCTGTTGGATTTCTTCGACCAATGTTTTACTCTCAATTTTTATGTCATTAATTTTATTTTGTAGTTCTTCACGAACCTGTACTATTGTTTCGTTAGTTTTTTCTAACACTTCATTTGTTTTGGCTATTTCTAATTTTCTTTCCTCATTATTTTGGTCCACCTTCTGGTTAACTGTCACTTGGAGATTCTCAATTTTTTCATTAATCTGCCTTAAATTCTCTTCATGTATTTGTAGGATGTCTTCCTTCATTTGTTTTACACCCTCATCATTCCTATCTAACCTTTCGTGAATTTGGTTTAATCTTTCGTTCATTTGTCTTGAGGTTTCTTTAGTTTCCTCATTTGTTTTATCGAATTTTTCCTCCAGTCTCTTTGAGTTTTCTTCCCGTTTCCTAAATTGTTCTTTTGAGTTTTCATTAATTTCCTCTTTCATTTGTCTATTGCTTTCCTTATTCTCCTTGAATTCCTCATTTATTTTCCTTAGATTTTCGTTAGTTAGTCTATTCTGTTCTGCCATAAAATTCATCAATTCCTGCCAACTTGGTATTTCTCTGACTCCCACTTTATCTATTTGGTCCCCTTGGGCCTCTTCTCCAACTGGTTCCCTTTCCTTGTCCATAATAATTTCAGTTTCCGCTATTTCGTCTGTTTGTTGTTCCATTTCACTGTCTGTTATTAGTTCTATTTCCTGTTCTTGTTCATCTATTTCCTTCTCCGTTTCTCCTGCCCTAATCCTTGATCTACCTCTGGTATGCATGTTTATTCTCCCACAGTTGCCTGCTCTGGTTAAGTAATATTAATATAGTTACAGTTACTTAACTTAAGCCCTACACAAGTTGAGCGCCAATTTGTACAGTACTAATGTAGACGTCCTCGTTCTCGTTTAAGCCCCACGTTGGGCGCCAATTTGTAATTACTCTCTCTCGTCACCTAATTAGTTCCCACGAGATGAGCGTCAATTTGTAAGTAAACTGGTACGTATGGTTTAAGTCCCCACGGGTGGGTTTGTCAATTTGTTTTGAATTATTTTAATTATGTAAATCTCGGATATATTTGGAGTTGTGGGATGTGTTGATGTAATTAATTAATATTAACTTAGCTCTCTAAAAACTATCAGTGTTAGTGTGCCTGCAACTTAAATAAGTAATGAGTTATTTTATAATTCCGTTCAACCCTATTATACCTTGAAGAGAATTCTGTTTAATTTTGTATTTTTACGCTCTCTCTTTGGTGTCGGATAATTCCGCTATAAGCGCTGTAGTATCGGCTCAACGAAACTTATAGGTTATTTCAATGTTTATGTTAACCAATTATTCTATACTTATTCAGTTACTTTTTTATTCCCAGCTCATTAAACCATACTCCAAATAACAAGATTTTGCCAATATATAAAGGTTCTTTATTTGTTTACTTCTTTAACATTGAATAATATATGTTCTAATTAACATATGCTTGGGCTATAGATTGTATGAATCGATTGTTGATTATTCTGATCCTTTATTTAAATTTAGTTATATAATGTTTTTTAATTTGTAATTAATTTAATTCAGGGTGTGAAGGTTCTTGTAACTGTGGGAAAGATTAAAAATACATAGATAAGAATGCAAGATTTACAAATTTGAAGTGTTATGTAGTTAGTATGATTAATATAATAATAATTTACCAGACTAGGACGAAGCAAATCGTGTAGGCGGTTGATTGATAAATTTACTGTTCTTGATGATTATGCTGTACGATTTTCTTTCTTCGGTTTAATAAAATGGAATTCTTGTCCTGTCCACTTCGGAATTACAGCTCTCTGGATTGGTTTACAGCCCGATGGATGTTTCTTCTGCAACGCCAGGATCCAAATACGTTCTTCTCTCGGTTGAAGCAATTAGTGTTGTTCCGTGTTTTTGAAAGGTTATAAATTCTGGTGTAGTGGATATTATTATTTGTGATACTTTCGACTCTTTCTATTTGTTTTAATGTATCGTCAATTCCTTTTGGATATGGGACAGTTCAAGTCCTCCCTTGTAGATTCCAGTTATTTATTCTCTATTGTGATTTCATACTGTAGTATTATTTGGTTAAACTGTACTGTTGAAAGTCATAAATATTGTCATTAGGATTTTGTGTTTTATAAATAGTGTCTAATAATTTAGAATATTCCGATTAAATAGATAATTCTTGGGTTTTTTAATCTCATCACATTCAGTTCATCAAAGCAATTATTGTCAAATCAACAACTTCTTCTCTTCTTGTCGTCCCTAGCAACACATGACTTCTTCCTTCCACATGTTTTGAATATAGTGTTTATTTTCATATATTTTTTGTCTATTCCTTATCAATTTATTATCCTATCGGAATGTAACTTTACCAATAGTTGGTTTATTCTTTTCTACACATATTCTGCTGTTTTTTTTATATAAGCCGGTTTTTTTCCTTTTTTATATTTAATCCACCTTCGATATTATATGTTGTTAATCGATATCATGGTATTATGGTGTTATCATAATTTGTATAAATTTTATTATATATCATTATTAATTTAATGTTTTTTCTAGCTCTTCAAATCGTATTCATGAATTATTATTAATTGATATACCTAACCTTTATGTTATGAGTGGTTATATAGTGGTTTTGGCTGTTAGGCTTTTTATTGTAAATGGATCTACCTGTGTTTATAACTGGTACACATCTATAGCCCCTTTTACATAAATTCATACATATAATCAAATCTTAACTATTAACATTTATATAAACAATTATTTTTTTCATATCTAATAACAATCTTATCTTGACATATGGATAACATATAAGAAAATTCAAATCTATTAACGTTAATTAACTGCTTCACACTTCATTCTACAACAGTCATTGAATAATACATCTTGTTCCATTATCTTTCATTAACTCAACACATATTTGGTATAACATAACATAAACTTTATCATAACATTTATTGTCACAAAATAATACCTCTTAACTCAAAATTCTTATTTGCTATTAGTAAATTATTGTTTCATTTTTTGTTTGCTTTTCATTAAACATATATCATCAACTATTGTCTAACTTACAGGTTCGGTTATTCTTGTTAATGTTACCTTGCATCCTTATTTACCTTTATCTATGATTATAAATATAATTATTAGATCTTTGTTCTATCATGGGGTTAGATATTGACTTGTTTATTATTCTGTGAACCTTGTTTTTATGTAACTTGAATGCTAGCATTTCTGTTGCGTTACAATATATATATATATATTGTAACGAAACAAATGTTACAAAAGAATAGTAAATAATAGTGGAATCCGATCCAGAGAGGAAACAAGAAATAATAATTGAAAGCAAATTAAAGGAAACCTAGTTGGTTTGACTTATTTAATATTATCAAGAAACCCAGAAATAACCCAGTAGAATAGGGCAGTAAACAGACAAAAATTAAATAAATAAACCTAGTAGGCCTAATCAACTTACCCTGAATAACAACCAAACCCAATAAAGAGTACCTAATCATAAATTAAAATTGTATTAACAAAATTGTATCGACATATTTTAAAGATAGAAAAAGGGACACAAACCTTACAGTTATGAGTGACATAATATAAATAGTGACACAGACTACTGTTAAACAGTGTTAATTATTTTTGTATGAAAAGTGTTTTATTGTTATTATTACACAGAATTTTAGTTTATCGTACAGACAATAGTTTAGCAGTATAAATAAACTAAAACTGTCAAAAACAATTATTATTATTAAGAGTTTTGTTATATGTTATAAGATTTTATGTCACCAGTTAATTTATGTAAATATATTTATCTCAGGTAGTCAAAGTAGAAATTACAATCAACCATAACAAATTGTTCCACCACATATCATAGAAATTCAAATTAATAAGGTTTTACAGTTATAAACTGAGGCATGTTTAGTATCAAATTGTTTATAATTGTCTAATTAATAATTGTATAAACATTGCATGTATCATTAGAGTATAATAATAAAATTATCTATTAAGGGTAATTTATAAAATATAAAGTAGGTAATGGGTGTTGATCCTATAACATTTAACCTGTACATAAATGGCCAATCAAAATTTAAGAAGTTTGTATGAGTTCTATGACTAAAAAAGAAGAAATAACACTTAATTGTTAATTGTGATGGAAAACAGTTGAATAGTGCGTGTATAGATGTAATTAAAAAAATATAAAAATAGATAACCCGTTTGTGAAAGAAGATCTGAAAGACCATCATCGAAGATAATAATCCCTCCACTACAATTTTCACGAACAAGTAATACACACAATCAAGAAAAATTTCAGAATAAACCAGAAAACCTTCAGAATATCGTCTAGATGTGTAAAGTATAATTTGACAATATTTTTATCCAACAAGGAACAACCACTAGACAATATAACAATTTACACTAACACTAATCACTAGTAAACATTTTAAAGTGCAAACAAATTCAATATCTAAGCGAACAGTGATTACAAGGAAAACATTTATTGTACAAATTCATAAACTTCATTATTTTCTGAGACGGACAAATAGCCATAATGTTGATGTTACTCTAACCTACATGCTTTTACGAAGCGTATTGAATATCGTCAAAACTTGTATGTAACTTAATATATAATTTTTGTAATTTTTTAGGTTATAAGTAATATATTGTTTGTAAAGGTACTCTCTATTATTAATTATCATGTAAAGGAACTTTTCGTAGCAGCCACAAGAATTCCCACGAAATATATTAAAATTATTTAGTTATTAAATCCTGAGATAAATATCGATTGTGACAACCGTATGTATCGAATGGAATTTTCCAATAATTTGAATTTATGTTACAGAGATTAAACCATTATGTTATTAAATCATATCCATGCGTTATTATTTCAGGAACGTAATAAATTATACCATTAAGATACTACGGGTATAAGAGTGTCGTATTATAAATTGGCGCACCAACTAGTGAGGCTGAAATTAGGGAATATTAGGTGAAGAAATTGAAACAAGCAAATTAATTTCCTAATTTTTAGCTGGCGACTGCTATAAGTTCCAAGAAATAATAAAGATGCGTAAGAGGGCTACATCATTGAAACGGACGAAGGAGGCAGAGAAAGAAGTCAGGATGGAAGAGAAAGAAGTAACATCAGTGGAGGATGTGGAGACGTTAGCAAGAAAGGAAGATAGGGGAGACCCGAATCTTATAAAATTAATGGAATTAATGAATAGTACGAGTGAAAAAATGGACAGAAATAAGGAAGAAACGAATGACAATTTTAAGAAGAAGAAGGAAGAATTCACTGAAAACTCAAGGAAACAAAATGAAATTTTGAGTCAAAACTTATTAAAACAAATGGAGGAAAAATTCGATAACATCAAGGAAGATAACAGACAAACGAAGGAAGATTTGAAGAACATCAAGGAAGAATTCACTGAAAACTCAAAGAAACAAAATGAAATTTTGAGTCAAAACTTATTAAAACAAATGGAGGAAAAATTCGGTAACATCAAGGAAGATAACAGACAAACGAAGGAAGATTTGAAGAGCATCAAGGAAGATCACAGACAAACAAACGAGAAAATAGACGGTATGAAGGAAGAGATTAACGAGAACTCAAGGGTACAAAATGAGAAAATGAGTGAAAATTTAATAAAACAGATGGAGGAGAGATTTGACCAAAACAAAGAAGAAACTAATGAAAATTTTAGGAAACAAAACGAAACCACTAATGAGAGTTTAAAACAGATAAATGAGAAAATTGATAGTATTAAGGAAAGTACTAATGAAACTTTAAAGCAAACTATAAGTGAAAATAATAACCAAATGAAGGAAGAGTTCAGACAAATCAATGAAGAGAATTTAAGAAGAATTAATGGTAGAATTGAACAGGTCAATTATACAATTAACCAGAAGATGGACAAAATCGATGAGGAAAGGAAGCTAGAAACAGCTGACACTAATGAGAGATTGAGAAAAGCTAACGAAACCATTACACAAAATAAAGCAATGATAAATACCAGAATATACCAGGTCCAAGAAAATAGTCGTATTCAAATAGAAGGAATACAAAAGGAACAAGAAAATTTAGTAAATTTACAGAAACAAACCGGAGAAAGGTGTGACAATATTAACACTACGGTGAATAATTTAACTCGTCAAGTACGCCAAAATCAAGAAGAAATTGAGTTAATTAGGACCAGACCAAATAATATTACTCATGTTTCCACAAATGAAACCAGAGAAGGGATTAATTTCAAAAATTATCGTAGAAATCCCATGGAATTCCTGGCCAGAATCACGGAACATTTTAATAAACATCGAATAACTATCTGGAGCTCGATTAGAGAGATGTTGGATGAGCATTTTAGGGAGATTACGGACAACTGGTGGACAGCAACCAGGAATGAGATAGTGGACTACGCTCAATTTAAAAAACTGTTTAAAGAAAAATACTGGTCCGAAGCGATACAAAATATTATAAGGGACAACATTTGTCAGGGAAGATATGATGGAAATAGAGGTACATCTCCAACTACTTACTTCTGGGGAAAGGTGTGTTTGGCGAGACACCTAGAGCCAAGAATACCAGAAGAATCCCTAGTAACTAAATGGCATACCATTATGACACAGGAATTGCCAGAGCACGCCTGGGAAGCCAGATTAAAACGGTCCACGCAATGGCTGACTTATTAGAAAATTATGAACACGAGGGTTACTACAAAAGAAGCAGACAACGAACGGATCAGTGCAGTTCAAAAAATAATAACCATGGTATGAATCATAATCAATATAATAACATGAATAACCGGAATAGTTATGTCAACGATCGTAATTACAACCAAAATTTTACCCCAAATAATAACCAACCAGCAAACTTCAATCGAAACCCAATTAACAATAATAATAACAACAGGCCCAATCAAAATTACCATCCGGGTAATAGAAATAATAATAATTATAATAACTACCGAACAAACCAAAATTATAATAATTTTAGGAGTAACTCAGGAGTTAATAACAATAATAATCAGGGTAATTATAATAATAATCGTCCGTACCGACCCCGAATAAATTATATCAGTGCAGAAGAAGGGGATTACTGGAGATACCATCAACCTCGGAGGAACAGTTTTAATAACAGTTATGATCAAAGAGGAAATCCCAGAGGGATGAGTCACCATTATAACCGAGTAAGAAGTAGAAGCCAGGAGGACTTCCGAGAATCAAGGGGAAGTGAACAATTAGACAACCGAGAGGTTGAACAACCAGGAACCAGCACACCATTCCAGGCAAATCAACAGTCATGCCCGGAAAATAATCATGATAGCCTTAATTTAAACGGAGTGAGGCAGTAATAAACCCTCGCGACCCCTTACTGCTACTAACTACTGGGTATAAAAACCACCAAATTCAAAAACATAGTAATAACAAATTACTACCAACTAATTATGAAAAACTGATTATGGAAAATAAAAGAATTTTGAAGTACAAAAACCACCAAATTCAAAAATATAGTAATAACAAATTACTACCAACTAATTATGAAAAACTAATTATGGAAAATAAAAGAATTTTGAAGTACAAAAACCACCAAATTCAAAAATATAGTAATAACAAATTACTACCAACTAATTATGAAAAACTAATTATGGAAAATAAAAGAATTTTGAAGTATAACAACAACCAAAGTTTAAGGACGGATAGTCAAAATCTTACTATTATTTACAATTATTATTTGAAAAATCTTCGAGAAGAACTGTTGGAGGAAACTGTGACAAGTAGAATCAACCAGCATAATGAAATTTTATACATAACCGCTCAAATTGAAGGAATTCCTACACGAATAATGGTAGATACTGGTGCAAATGTATCACTTATTAACGACGCTGATCTGGAGAGAATACAGAAACAAAGTAAAAATATAATACCTACCTTACCTGTCAATAATGTTATTTTAATAGGTGCCACTGGGCGTCAAAATAAAACAGTGAGAAAACAAGTGTCATTGGAAATAGAAAGCAAAGGTGTTACAATTAATATTATATGTTTGGTCGCAATCGGCCTACCATTCGAATTATTAATCGGATGCGATATGCTGAGGAAATATTCAGCCATTATTGATTTGAGCAAGGAGAAGGTGTCCTTGAACTCAGAAGGTGTTATGTGGACGGCAGAGTTAATAGGAAGCGATGGTGCCCCTCTGAACCGTACCCATCACCAAGTTAGGGAATTAAATTTTTTAAATAATGACACCCAATGCAGAAAAATAATCTATAATATGAGAAATGAAGACCTGTGGAACAGTAAATTCCAGGAGATAAGAGAGTTTAGACACCAAGGCACAAATAATTTGACAGTAAAACAAGTAGAAGATCTCATTATAATATATAAGAAGTATAAACATGTATTTTCAGAAAAACCAGGAAAAGTAAAAAACTATCAGTGTAGAATACAATTTAAAGAACCAGCAGAATTCCACAGAAAATCCTATCCTATACCATATTCATTGAAGGAGGCGGTTAGAGCTGAAATTAATAAAATGTTGTTAAATGATATAATTGAGCATAGCCAATCACCATATACTAGCCCAATAGTAGCAATTCAGAAGATTATAATCAACAAGCCATGAAAAAATATCATGAGGAAGAAAAGGTAAAATAACATAAGTAATTATGTCCTCACACCTAATGAAGTGTTCAGAAATAATTACTTCTGAAGGGAGGCAATTTGTAACGAAACAAATGTTACAAAAGAATAGTAAATAATAGTGGAATCCGATCCAGAGAGGAAACAAGAAATAATAATTGAAAGCAAATTAAAGGAAACCTAGTTGGTTTGACTTATTTAATATTATCAAGAAACCCAGAAATAACCCAGTAGAATAGGGCAGTAAACAGACAAAAATTAAATAAATAAACCTAGTAGGCCTAATCAACTTACCCTGAATAACAACCAAACCCAATAAAGAGTACCTAATCATAAATTAAAATTGTATTAACAAAATTGTATCGACATATTTTAAAGATAGAAAAAGGGACACAAACCTTACAGTTATGAGTGACATAATATAAATAGTGACACAGACTACTGTTAAACAGTGTTAATTATTTTTGTATGAAAAGTGTTTTATTGTTATTATTACACAGAATTTTAGTTTATCATACAGACAATAGTTTAGCAGTATAAATAAACTAAAACTGTCAAAAACAATTATTATTATTAAGAGTTTTGTTATATGTTATAAGATTTTATGTCACCAGTTAATTTATGTAAATATATTTATCTCAGGTAGTCAAAGTAGAAATTACAATCAACCATAACAAATTGTTCCACCACATATCATAGAAATTCAAATTAATAAGGTTTTACAGTTATAAACTGAGGCATGTTTAGTATCAAATTGTTTATAATTGTCTAATTAATAATTGTATAAACATTGCATGTATCATTAGAGTATAATAATAAAATTATCTATTAAGGGTAATTTATAAAATATAAAGTAGGTAATGGGTGTTGATCCTATAACATTTAACCTGTACATAAATGGCCAATCAAAATTTAAGAAGTTTGTATGAGTTCTATGACTAAAAAAGAAGAAATAACACTTAATTGTTAATTGTGATGGAAAACAGTTGAATAGTGCGTGTATAGATGTAATTAAAAAAATATAAAAATAGATAACCCGTTTGTGAAAGAAGATCTGAAAGACCATCATCGAAGATAATAATCCCTCCACTACAATTTTCACGAACAAGTAATACACACAATCAAGAAAAATTTCAGAATAAACCAGAAAACCTTCAGAATATCGTCTAGATGTGTAAAGTATAATTTGACAATATTTTTATCCAACAAGGAACAACCACTAGACAATATAACAATTTACACTAACACTAATCACTAGTAAACATTTTAAAGTGCAAACAAATTCAATATCTAAGCGAACAGTGATTACAAGGAAAACATTTATTGTACAAATTCATAAACTTCATTATTTTCTGAGACGGACAAATAGCCATAATGTTGATGTTACTCTAACCTACATGCTTTTACGAAGTGTATTGAATATCGTCAAAACTTGTATGTAACTTAATATATAATTTTTGTAATTTTTTAGGTTATAAGTAATATATTGTTTGTAAAGGTACTCTCTATTATTAATTATCATGTAAAGGAACTTTTCGTAGCAGCCACAAGAATTCCCACGAAATATATTAAAATTATTTAGTTATTAAATCCTGAGATAAATATCGATTGTGACAACCGTATGTATCGAATGGAATTTTCCAATAATTTGAATTTATGTTACAGAGATTAAACCATTATGTTATTAAATCATATCCATGCGTTATTATTTCAGGAACGTAATAAATTATACCATTAAGATACTACGGGTATAAGAGTGTCGTATTATAAATTGGCGCACCAACTAGTGAGGCTGAAATTAGGGAATATTAGGTGAAGAAATTGAAACAAGCAAATTAATTTCCTAATTTTTAGCTGGCGACTGCTATAAGTTCCAAGAAATAATAAAGATGCGTAAGAGGGCTACATCATTGAAACGGACGAAGGAGGCAGAGAAAGAAGTCAGGATGGAAGAGAAAGAAGTAACATCAGTGGAGGATGTGGAGACGTTAGCAAGAAAGGAAGATAGGGGAGACCCGAATCTTATAAAATTAATGGAATTAATGAATAGTACGAGTGAAAAAATGGACAGAAATAAGGAAGAAACGAATGACAATTTTAAGAAGAAGAAGGAAGAATTCACTGAAAACTCAAGGAAACAAAATGAAATTTTGAGTCAAAACTTATTAAAACAAATGGAGGAAAAATTCGATAACATCAAGGAAGATAACAGACAAACGAAGGAAGATTTGAAGAACATCAAGGAAGAATTCACTGAAAACTCAAAGAAACAAAATGAAATTTTGAGTCAAAACTTATTAAAACAAATGGAGGAAAAATTCGGTAACATCAAGGAAGATAACAGACAAACGAAGGAAGATTTGAAGAGCATCAAGGAAGATCACAGACAAACAAACGAGAAAATAGACGGTATGAAGGAAGAGATTAACGAGAACTCAAGGGTACAAAATGAGAAAATGAGTGAAAATTTAATAAAACAGATGGAGGAGAGATTTGACCAAAACAAAGAAGAAACTAATGAAAATTTTAGGAAACAAAACGAAACCACTAATGAGAGTTTAAAACAGATAAATGAGAAAATTGATAGTATTAAGGAAAGTACTAATGAAACTTTAAAGCAAACTATAAGTGAAAATAATAACCAAATGAAGGAAGAGTTCAGACAAATCAATGAAGAGAATTTAAGAAGAATTAATGGTAGAATTGAACAGGTCAATTATACAATTAACCAGAAGATGGACAAAATCGATGAGGAAAGGAAGCTAGAAACAGCTGACACTAATGAGAGATTGAGAAAAGCTAACGAAACCATTACACAAAATAAAGCAATGATAAATACCAGAATATACCAGGTCCAAGAAAATAGTCGTATTCAAATAGAAGGAATACAAAAGGAACAAGAAAATTTAGTAAATTTACAGAAACAAACCGGAGAAAGGTGTGACAATATTAACACTACGGTGAATAATTTAACTCGTCAAGTACGCCAAAATCAAGAAGAAATTGAGTTAATTAGGACCAGACCAAATAATATTACTCATGTTTCCACAAATGAAACCAGAGAAGGGATTAATTTCAAAAATTATCGTAGAAATCCCATGGAATTCCTGGCCAGAATCACGGAACATTTTAATAAACATCGAATAACTATCTGGAGCTCGATTAGAGAGATGTTGGATGAGCATTTTAGGGAGATTACGGACAACTGGTGGACAGCAACCAGGAATGAGATAGTGGACTACGTATCCATGCATTATTATTTCAGGAACGTAATAAATTATACCATTAAGATACTACGGGTATAAGAGAGTCGTATTATAAATATATATATATATATTGTAGCACAACGAAGTTTTTACCTTGTTCTACAAAATAAGATAATATATGAAAGGAAGGGAAGAAGTCATCTAGAAGGAATAAAATCAACTTAAATAAAAATCAACAGAAAAGTATTTACAATTATAAACAAAAGAACTTGACAGAACTAGAAAAGTCAATTCAAAGGAATTATATGTAGACAAATCATAGCAATAAAGTGTTGAAAAATAAATAATAAGAGTATCATATCAGAATAATGAGTGAACCAGTAAGATATGAAGTAGTGAAGAATAACAGCCCAGGACAAATAAAATAGAAATGACAATTTTAAAATAGGAAACACTGAAGAATGATAGCACAGGACTAATGAATTGAGGGGAAATAATAATCCAGATACCCAAAAAATCTATTATAAAGAAAAAAACCTCTAGAGCAGCAAATAAATGGTTCAAGGGAAATTAAATTCTTATAACTATATCAATTTAAAGGAAATGATTAGCCCAACCAAGAGAATCCAATGCAAATAATTAAAAATAATGTAAAAATTAATTATACTTAGAATAAATGTGATTAAAGGGCACACCCCAAACCATTTGTTAAAAAAGGACAACAAAAAGACTATTATTAATATAAAGTTTTAATGTATTTATTTATATAATTATTTACCATTTTATGTTATTACTGTTTGTGATTACCATACAAGGAAAGGCAAATTAATAATTTAAACAAACCAGAAATAGTGGATCAAAAAATAGGAAACTAATAAGATGAATTAATAAGAACTTTGCTAGGAAAATTGTACACTGATGACCAAGACAAATTCAAGTCTGACCATACAAATCTAATCAAAAAATACAAGTTAATAGAACCCAGACTTATTTGATGTAAATTACCCTATTCAATATACAAATACATTATCATAATAATAACCACGACCTATAATGGTGATGAGAGGAATCAACATGTGAAATTGACTTAAAATAGATGTTTGTACCAGATAAGGCCATAATCAGTAAAGTGTACTAGTAAAATGCAAATAATTTGTTAAATGTTTAAAATAATAGCCAGATGTAAATTAGGTAAATTACAGATATTTAATTAGGAATCGAATGAAAAGTAAATTGTAAAATAAGACATATTTTAAACCAAGTAATAGGTAATTCTGTAAGTCAAGATAAGGCCTACAGATGAATTTCAAAGAATGTAATTCAGAAGCACAGTTCAAACCAAAATAGCGAAAATTTAGTATTAAAGTGTATAAAATGAAATCAGGAATATTGTTATATAATTAAATTTACATAAAGGTACTAAACAAATAATTTATAGCCATTTAAACATAAAAATGTCAATATTTTTTATATGTAAGATTGAATTCAAAGACAACAGCTGATGGCTGAACAATGAGAAATGATACTGAAATATTATAAATCTTATATAGTATAATACGACTCTTGTACCCGTAGTATCTTAATGGTATAATAATTTGCCCGTGTTATGCTTTGTAAATGTTAATTTGTAATAACTAGTTGTACATAGTGTATCAGCTGATCGTGGAATATTTATGTTGTGTGTTTACGAATGTGATTTAAATATATAAGTAAAAGAATTGAATTATTCTGCCTTGGGTTCTGAATCAGAATTATAATTATTCCAGTTCAGTAGTTAGAACTCCCAAAATCAATTCAAAAATAGCGGTCGAGTCATCCCAAAATTTTCAAGTCACCTTCGATATTAGGCTTTAACCTATTATTTGAGGTTAATCTTGGTTTTGCAGTTTGCGTACTTCCAATGACTCCCCGAATTCTTCTTATCCTTGTTAATTATAAAATGAATGCTGATAATATATTACGTTCCTGAAATAATAACGCATGGATATGATTTAATAACATAATGGTTTAATCTCTGTAACATAAATTCAAATTATTGGAAAATTCCATTCGATACATACGGTTGTCACAATCGATATTTATCTCAGGATTTAATAATTAAATAATTTTAATATATTTCGTGGGAATTCTTGTGGCTGCTACGAAAAGTTCCTTTACATGATAATTAATAATATAGAGTACCTTTACAAACAATATTACTTATAATCTAAAAAATTACAAAAATTATATATTAAGTAACATACAAAGTTGACGAGATTCAATGCTTCGTAAAAATCATGTAGGTTAGAGTGATGTCAACATCATGGCTACTATACTGTCTGTCTCAGAAAATAATGAAGTTTATTAATGTATCCAAATAAATGTTTCCTTGTAATCACTGTTCGCTTAGATATTGAATTTGTTTTCACTTAAAATGTTTACTAGTGATTAGTATTAGTTTAAATTGTTATATTGTCTAGTGGTTGTTCCTTGTTGGATAAAAATATTGTCAAATTATACTTTACACATCTAGGTTTCCTGGTTTATTCTAGATAATTTCTTGCTTATGTGTGTTACTTGTTCATGAAAATTGTAGTGGAGGGATTATTATCTTCGATGATGGTCATTCAGATCTTCTTTCACAAACGGGTTATCTATTTTTATATTTTTATTTTAATTACATCTAGACACGCACTATTCAACTGTTTTTCATCACAATTAACAATTAAGTGTTATTTCTTCTTTTTTTAGTTACCTCACTTATACAAACTTCTTAAATTTTGATTGGCCATTTATGTACAGGTTAAGTGTTATAGGATCAACACCCATTACCTACTTTATATTTTATAAATTACCTTTAATAGATAATTTTATTATTATACTCTAATGATACATGCAATGTTTACATGATGATTAATTATATAATTATAAACAATTTGATACTAAACATGCCTCAGTTTATAACTGTAAAACCTTATTAATTTGAATTTCTATGATATGTGGTGGAACAATTTTTTATGGTTTATTGTAATTTCTACTTTGACTACCTGAGATAAATATATTTACATAAATTAACTGGTAACATAAACTATTATAACATATAACAAAAACTCTTATTAATAATAAATTTCTGTCTAATAATAATAATAAAACACTTTTCATACAAAAATAATTAACACTGTTTAACAGTAGTCTGTGTCACTATTTATATTATTTCACTCATATCACTGTAAGGTTTGTGTCCCTTTTTCTATCCTTAATTATATGCCTAACAATTTTTCGCTAATACAACTTTATTATATGGATAGGTACTCTTTATTGGGTTTGGTTGTTATTCAGGGTAAGTTGATTATTTAGGCTTACTAGGTTTATTTATTTAATTTTTTGTCTGTTTACTGCCCTATTCTACTGGGTTATTTCTGGGTTTCTTGATAATATTAAATAAGTCAAACCAACTAGGTTTCCTTTAATTTGCTTTCAATTATTATTTCTTGTTTCCTCTCAGGATCGGATTCCACTATTATTTACTTTTCTTTTTGTAACATTTTGTTTCGTTACAATAGGAAGGAACAAAAATCAGTTAGTTGATTGTTAAAAGCCAACCGAGATAGACGTGTCAAAAGACTTCTCAAAGAAATATTAACGAAAATTTTATTAACATTAACCGAGATATATGACGAAGCTATATGAAGATAAATAGAAGTTGAATTAAAGTGAAAATACTATAATATCAGTCACTGAAACATTAAACTAGATTAAATAATATTAAATTAAAACGTCACTACATCTAGACATGACAGCAGAACAAAATTGAACTCAAATAAACATACACCGAGTGAAGGGAACCTTTTGGGACATAACACTACTATTACCGAACCAAAACCTAGTGGGTAAACAACACTACACTCTACAACTCGTGGATCGTCCAAAAACAACATCACTGGAGAGGAAATAACCAGCAGAGACATTTATTTAAAGAAAGAACTCGTAGCTGAAATTACATCGCAGTTCAACTCATTAAGGCAGCCATTTTTGTTTCCAGTCGAAGAGGATGCTGGTAACGTGACGAGTGACGTCAGCCAAGTCAACAGTACCGTAATATCAACTCTTTATATACATTACACTTTATCATTTTTGGTTGTCTTGATTGTTCATCTCTTCTTTCACAGCACTATCACTTTACTAAAAATGAACTTTATCTTGTGAAAAACTTACTTTTTTCGTTGGACGCGTTTCGGCTTAAGTATCCGCCTTCTTCAGCTTTTTGGTCAGACTGCCATCATTTCGTAACGGTTTTTGTGTGGAAGGTGTAGTGGGGGTGGTGTGTGGAGGAAGGGGATTGGTGCAGGGATTCAACTTGATGTTCGTTTTTTGTAAAATTGTGTCATGTGATTTATATTGTAATTGATCGTTGAGTATGTTGTTTGGTTGTGTTGTGTGGTGTTTATATATTTCGTATTGTTCAGTTGTGTTGAGTTTATTAAATCTATTAAATCCAAAAAAAAAAAAATAAATAAATAAAAATATAAATAAAAATAAAATTTTTTTTATTATCCAATTATAGATTATAGGTATTATTACAAATTGGCGCTCAACTTTAGGGGCTTAAAATAGGAATTGGTAGGACTAGATAATAAGGACAAGTTGCCCAATTTCATATTTTTAGCTTGGCAGCTGTTAACAAGTCAGGAAAGCGATCGAAATGTCAAGGAGAGCGACGTCCAAGAAAAGGGCGACAGAACCCGAGGAGGAGATAGACATGGAGAACAAGGAGGCGACTCCAGTGGAAGATTTGGAGATGACATTACCTCCGGCAGAACCGAACCAGCCCGCACTCCCGGAGAAACAATCAGAGAAACCTACCACAACAGAAGAGGCGAAATTGGATAAAATAATGGAAATGTTCCTACAAATGAGTAAGGAAATGAAGGAGAATAACAAATCAACAAAAGAAGAATTTAAATCCACAAAGGAAGAATTGAAGGAGGATAACAAGAAAGCCAGAGAAGAGAATCAGAAGAGCATAGACTCAATCAATAATAATATAGAATCCACAAAAGAAGAGTTAAGGGAGAATAGTAAGAAGATGGAAGAGAAGATGGAGGAAAATAGTAAGAAAATGGAAAATGACAACCAACAATTGAGGGAAGAGTTAAGGGAGAGTAGTAAGAAGGTGGAAGAGAAGATGGAGGAAAATAATAAGAAAATGGAAGAAAAAATGGGGGAGAAGTTGGAAGAATTGAAAGAGGATAACCAACTATTGAGAGAAGAATTAAGGGAAGTTAACCAGGAAAATATGGACAGATTAGACGGAAAGACAGAATCATTAAAGGAAGAGTTGAGTCAGAAGATAGTGGAGAACCATGAAACAATCAGTAAGAAGGTAGAAGAGGAAATAACAGTAATAGAACTAAGGATTACAAAAGCTGACGAAAGATGTAGTCAGACTGAGCGAGAAGTGCAGAATCTTAAGGCAGAAGTAAACACCAAAGTACAGAGTTTTAAAGTAGAGGTAAACACCAAGGTGACCAATATAGAAGATAAACAAAAGGAAACGCGTGAAGAATGGGAAAAGGTGAAGAACCGATTCACCGAAAAATGTGACGGAATAGAAGCGGCCGTTACCAATATAAATGGCCAGGTTCGCCAGAACCAAGCAGATATAGAAACTTGTCTGAACAGATCAACTAACATTACCCATTGTTCCACTGCAGAAAACTGAGAAGGGGTTAATTTCAGGTTGTACCAAAGAAAACCTATGGAATTTATATCCCGTATAGAAGAGTATTTTGCTAAACACAGAAGTAACCGTTGGAGTACAAACAAGGAAGTACTCGATGAGTCATTTAAAGAGATGACCGATAATTGGTGGATGGCCATCAGAGATGATATCACTGACTATCAAATGTTTAAGAGATTGTTCAAGGCCAAGTATTGGTCGGAATCGACGCAAAATATAGCAAGGGACAATATATGCCATGGGAAATATAACCCATATTGGGGTAACACCTTGACCTCATATTTCCTAGGGAAGGTGTGCGTGGCCAAACACCTAGAGCCTCAAATACCCGAGGAGTGCCTAGTCAGTAAATTGTCCTATTACTATGAAGAGGATATAATCCGAGCACGAAGGAATAGTCAGATTAAGACCGTACAAGCTATGACGGAGTTACTCGAGATGTACGAGCATGAAGACTATTACCGACAGAGTAGAAAAAGAACTGACAGACCAGAATTCAGGAATGGTGGTAGCTACGTGTATAACAGCCAAAATAATGCGAATAATAATCATTTTAACCCCTCGAACCGAAATAATAATTATTATAATAATAGTCGCAACAGTAATAATAATAATAACAATAATAATAACAACCACAATGGTGGAGGTGATAACAACCAATTAAACAGAAATACCTATTATAATAATAATGAAAACAATAGAAATAGTCAGAGAAATTCCAATCAAAATAATAATTACCCTTATCAAGGTAACCATAGAAACTATCAATCAGGTGGTAATTATAATAATAACAGGACATTCCGACCGAGGGTGAACTTCATAAGAGCAGTAGGCATTGGCCAACGGAGGTACCAAAACCAAAGGAGGAATAGTTTCCATGAGGACAGAGGACGACAGATAAACCATGAAGGTGATGATCGGGGAAATTATGTACACAGACGAAGTTCCAGCCTGGAGGACCAAAATAGACAGCGGAGGAATGAAGTGCAATGTGACGATCGCGGGGAGCGACAGGAACCAGTGAATCATTCTCGCAACGAAGAACGAGTAATAAACCACATCATGGCGGAGGATAGCCAAGAACCTAATAATGATCCCAGCAATGAGAATGAAAGGAATGATTCACACAGCTACGCCGAAAGGATATGGCCCGATCAAGTACTGAGATGGTAATGTCAACATCAAAATTCTAAAGGGAGTAAGTACATCTTACAGATTATCTAGGAGAAAATATTTTGAAGCGAATAAATAAATACCATCTAAATTCTAAGAATAAATAAGCACATCTTATAGTTAATATCAAGGAAATTATGTTAAATAAAATGAGAAGGGAAAATAAATAAATTATTTCAATATTAAAACAAATAAGAAGAGTTTACAGAATATATGTCAGAAGAACTTTGTTTTGGATCAATTAATAAGGAGAAGTAATGAAAGAAGATATCTCAGGTTTAAAAAATAATAAGTACAACAACATTAAAGAAATTGAATGAAATAATTTTACAAAAGAAAATTTGTTTATCACAATAATGAAGGCTAAACAGTGACTACTCAAGACAACTATATAAATGAAATACTCGTCGAAACAAAAATGTTACAGGACTTTAAAGAAAAAGGTAAATAAGAATCCAGATATTGTACATATATTTTCAATGTAATAAGTTGATGAGACCTATGAACAAAAAATAAGATTATCGAAGAATAAAGAGGAGAACCAGTTAACTAAAACAAATAAGGAAAAGGTATTAAAACCAGATATTATGCCATGAGCAATAAACTAATTAATGAAACAACAAATGAAAAAAAACTATATACATAAACATGTGCTACCCAAATTAAACAAGAAACAGTCTGTGACAAAAAACTAACTAAAGTCGCCAAATTTCACACAAAAAAAAAAGAAGGCTGAAATGGATATTATGCCAGATACCTATTGATAAGTAATATAGAATGAGCTTTGAAATGTAAGAATAACCATATGGATAGAAATATTAAATAATCTGAATAATTATGAAGTGATGAATCTAAGTATATTTATTAATAGTCAAAATGGACTACTTATTATAATTGATATTTTAATAACTAGATGTAGATAATTCCACCAGTTTTTTATTATTGAGCAGAGATGATAATTCCTCTGAACTCAAAGAAGTGATGTATTGGTCAGCAGAGAAATGAAGCCGAAAAAGTGCCACTCTGAACTGTTCCAGCTCACATGTTACGGAATGTTAGGGAGTAAATATATAAATGAAGAAACACTAAATAAGAAGGGAAAAATATAGATATATTAAATAATAAAAGGATGAATCAGATTAAAAAGAACTATCTCATAAGAGTAGAATAAAAAGTAAAGGCAACAAGAATGCATATCAATTTAGAGCTCAACCAGAAGAAACAGGTATATCAGGGTAAATGAAGCCAAGAAAAATAGAATAAAGAAGGATATCAGAAGCAATTAGTTCACCCAAACTAAAAGTATGTGCTGAACTAATCACTTTTATAGGGGGACATTTGTAGCACAACAAAGTTTTTACCTTGTTCTACAAAATAAGATAATATATGAAAGGAAGGGAAGAAGTCATCTAGAAGGAATAAAATCAACTTAAATAAAAATCAACAGAAAAGTATTTACAATTATAAACAAAAGAACTTGACAGAACTAGAAAAGTCAATTCAAAGGAATTATATGTAGTCAAATCATAGCAATAAAGTGTTGAAAAATAAATAATAAGAGTATCATATCAGAATAATAATGAGTGAACCCAGTAAGATATGAAGTAGTGAAGAATAACAGCCCAGGACAAATAAAATAGAAATGACAATTTTAAAATAAGAAACAGTGAAGAATAATAGCACAGGACTAATGAATTGAAGGGAAGTAATAATCCAGATACCCAAAAAATCTATTATAAAGAAAAAAATCTCTAGAGCAGCAAATAAATGGTTCAAGGGAAATTAAATTCTATTAACTATATCAATTTAAAGGAAATGATTAGCCCAACCAAGAGAATCCAATGCAAATAATTAAAAATAATGTAAAAATTAATTATACTTAGAATAAATGTGATTAAGGGGCACACCCCAAACCATTTGTTAAAAAAGGACAACAAAAAGACTATTATTACTATAAAGTTTTAATGTATTTATTTATATAATTATTTACCATTTTATGTTATTACTGTTTGTGATTACCATACAAGTTATGTTGATGCTAGTAAATGCTAGATGTTAGAATGTAAGAATTTATTATATTTTTATCATGTTAAGTAATATTATATTTTGTAAAAGTAAGGAAAGGCAAATTAATAATTTAAACAAACCAGAAATAGTGGATCAAAAAATAGGAAACTAATAAGATGAATTAATAAGAACTTTGCTAGGAAAATTGTACACTGATGACCAAGACAAATTCAAGTCTGACCATACAAATCTAATCAAAAAATACAAGTTAATAGAACCCAGACTTATTTGATGTAAATTACCCTATTCAATATACAAATACATTATCATAATAATAACCACGACCTATAATGGTGATGAGAGGAATCAACTTGTGAAATTGACTTAAAATAGATGTTTGTACCAGATAAGGCCATAATCAGTAAAGTGTACTAGTAAAATGCAAATAATTTGTTAAATGTTTAAAATAATAGCCAGATGTAAATTAGGTAAATTACAGATATTTAATTAGGAATCGAATGAAAAGTAAATTGTAAAATAAGACATATTTTAAACCAAGTAATAGGTAATTCTGTAAGTCAAGATAAGGCCTACAGATGAATTTCAAAGAATGTAATTCAGAAGCACAGTTCAAACCAAAATAGGGAAAATTTAGTATAAAGTGTATAAAATGAAATCAGGAATATTGTTATATAATTAAATTTACATAAAGGTACTAAACAAATAATTTATAGCCATTTAAACATAAAAATGTCAATATTTTTTATATATAAGATTGAACTCAAAGACAACAGCTGATAGCTGAACAATGAGAAATGATACCGAAATATTATAAATCTTATATAGGAAGGAACAAAAATCAGTTAGTTGATTGTTAAAAGCCAACCGAGATAGACATGTCAAAAGACTTCTCAAAGAAATATTAACGAAAATTTTATTAACATTAACCGAGATATATGACGAAGCTATATGAAGATAAATAGAAGTTGAATTAAAGTGAAAATACTATAATATCAGTCACTGAAACATTAAACTAGATTAAATAATATTAAATTAAAACGTCGCTACATCTAGACACGACAGCAGAACAAAATTGAACTCAAATAAACATATACCGAGTGAAGGGAACCTTTTGGGACATAACACTACTATTACCGAACCAAAACCTAGTGGGTAAACAACACTACACTCTACAACTCGTGGATCGTCCAAAAACAATATCACTGGAGAGGAAATAACCAGCGGAGACATTTATTTAAAGAAAGAACTCGTAGCTGAAATTACATCGCAGTTCAACTCATTAAGGCAGCCATTTTTGAATCCAGTCGAAGAGGATCCTGGTAACGTGACGAGTGACGTCAGCCAAGTCAACAGTACCGTAATATCAACTCTTTATATACATTACACTTTATCATTTTTGTCTGTTTCATGAATGTTTTTTAATACCTTGTAAGTATTGAATTCTCTTGCCTTTCCTGACTATTTCAACAGTTAAAAGAACCTTATAATATAATAATTACCTTGAAATATTTTACATATATAAATTAATCGAACTGTAACTTCTTATCGAATCAGATTCAAGCCGTTGCAGCAAATTCAAATAATTGTTTGACAAATAAACTTATTTATTGTTTTAATACTGTTTTATTGATCAGCTAAGCCTTAAATTGAATTACTTTAATTATTTAAGAGTAAAAAGTGAACTTCTTAAGTAGACGAGCTAGAAGAAGAAGAAGAACAGATTTTAATTTGGCTGCTACATGCAATCGATACGGCTTAGATAATCTATTTGAAGTGAAGAAATAAATAATTTTACATCAGAACACACACAGTCATTAAACAGTATATTTTTTATTAATTGAGTCTACAATTAAAAAATAACTACACCAATTTAAATCAATTAAATCAAAAAAAATAAAATAAAATAAAAATATAAATAAAAAATAAAAAATTTTTTATTATCCAATTATAGATTATATGTATTATTACAATATATATATATATATATGTGTGTGTGTGTGTGTGTGTGTTAATCCCGGGTAACGCCAAATTGTTTATTAAAACAATTAAAATTAATTAATAAACTGCTTTCAGCTATGACGGTCGGGGCGTTCAAATAATTCCCGCTCGTGCTGCCTTCTGAATCGTGTAGGAAGTTGTGCAAATGGCAACTTGAGCACTGCTCATCAAACCTAGCCTTCGTAAATAAACACAAGTAATATAATGCACTCCCTATGAAATAATAACAACGGTTACTCCCTGTAATAGTGATTTTAATGTTTGATAATTAATATTTTCAATTTTTGACAATTAAAAGGTATTAGTTAATTAACAACTTTGCACAGACTTTTTATATGAAACAATTTTACTCGGGGTGACGAATCGATTAAGGAACGTGTGACGGTACAATTCTGGTACCCTAATAAATTTGTAAACCTATGGTTCCAAACATAATATATTGTATTTTTATTTTATAACTATTTTTAATAATAATAATTTTATTTTGTATTCCCTATAAAAGTTTTGGTGAGAATTGTCAACAACGCAATTTTAAGCTAACAGGATTTATGTCAAATTCAGTGGAAAATTACAAATGTAACAAAAAACTGTTTGTCACGATAACAAGTAAACAAGACCAACCCATGATTACGTCAGACGAAAGAATGCAAGGTGCATTGTATTCAACTAGGCTGGGCCGTTGAACAAAGAACCAGTGACGTCGTTGTTGCCCCACCTCTGCAATACACAGTGGTGAAACAGTGTCATTTTCGTCCAGCCAGTGAACCGTGCCGGCCGGCGTATTCACTAAGGGTGGTATTACACCACCAAAAGTGTATTAATAACAGTGGTACATTAACCAATTTTGAGTTAGAACATCAGCAGAGTGTAATTCACGAAGCGACGCTAAAAAATCTGGCAAAAGTGTGATCCAGGGGGGATGCTACAGTAGAGAGCGTGTGCCCGAAGACGATGTGACAGTCCAGAATCAAAGAATTCGAGGTGTTTGATGTCCGTAACACAAAAGTGCAGCTAAGTACTACTGGCTACAACAAATTTTAATATTCAAAATTATAAATGACCAAAATTCATTAAAATAACAAAACTAACTTTTTATAATGAGCTCATAATAATTGTACCAGAGAGTGAGAGAGAGAGAGAAAAAGAGTGGACGATCAGATATTATTAACAAGTGCTGGGTTGTGACAAGTTATACGTAAATTTATACATATACAGTAAAGCCCCGATTATCCGCGGAATTGGGTGGCAAGGGCACCGCGGATAGTGAAAATCGCGGATAACCCGAAAAAAGACTAAAAATGAGGTGTAAACACGAAAAATAATATTTCAGCATAAAAACTATGTTTTATTGTACAAAAACATAATATGTAAAACTTTTAAAATATGTACAGCACAGCAGAAACCTTTGCTCTACGTCTAAATCACTAAAATAAAGAACAGTAAACAAAAAACAATACTGTACTGTTAACAAAAAGTGTTCAGTTACGCCTTTTTAAAAAAATCAGTCACTCGTTTTTGCTTCTTGCTTTGGAAACCCCTTTTCTTTATTCTAGATTGTACTTTCCTTAACATGAGTTTTTCTGCCAGATGTGCATCGTCGTCTTGTTCCTCTGAATATTGAAGCAATCCGTCTACGTGCTGCAAAACAGTTTCATGTGTCATCCGCGCAGGCGCCTCGTCTTCTTCACTTTCACTTTGTTCTTCTTCGTTCTCGTTCACTCCCATTGCTTTGTTCGTTATCTCTACGTCAGTCAGTCGTTCAAACCCCGGCTCACTTGCGTCGCATTCCAGCCACTCTTCTATGTTCTCTTCGTCGACATTCTCACCTCCCGGAACGGATGTCACTAGGTCAACAAGTGTAGCGGTCGGCCTGACTTCATTCTCTTCTTCACAGATGTTTTGGTTGACATTTGTTTCGATACTCGGAAAGAGTTTTCTTCATGAATTAACAAGGGTTGAGGGTTTGAGTAAATGCTATCCAAAATTGTATAATTCTTCCAAAATTCTTTGAGATCGCAGTCTTCTTTGATTTTTGACAGTAACAACTCTGTTCTGTATGTTCTCTTCATGGTTGCAATGACTCCCTGGTCCATAGGTTGTATTAGCGCAGTAACATTTGGGGGCAAAAACTTTGCGATTTGCCCGTCAGAAGATTTAAGCACACATGTAGCTGGGTGTGAAGGCGCGTTGTCAATTAACAAAACAGCCTTCTTTGGCAAATTTTTTGAGTCAAGATGTTTACGTACTTGAGGCACAAAAATGTTTTCAAACCATTCTTGAAAAATCTGCTGGTTCATCCAACCTTTTTTTTTGGTTGAAATAATCAACTGGTAAATTTTCTGCTCTTGTCCCCTTAAAAGACCTCGGTTTCTTAGATTTACCGATTACAAGAAGCCTAAGTTTGTGACTACCAGCAGCGTTGCTGCATGGCAAGATTGTAATTCTTTCCTTGCTACTTTTGTGACCTGCCGCTTGATGTTCACTTTCAAATGCTAAAGTACGAGTGGGAAGACACTTCCAAAAAAGCCCTGATTCATCAGCGTTATAAATTTGTTCATATGACAGATCTTCAGACAACACAAACTCTTCAAAATCACGTTGAAAATCATCAGCTGCTTGTTGATCACCACTCAGCTTCTTTCCGTGTAGACCAATCTCTCTAATTCCATGACGTTTCTTAAAACGATGTAACCAACCGGACGATGCATCAAAATTTCCTTCCAGGCCTAACAAATCAAAAAAGATTTTTGCTTTAGCTGCAATGGTAGGACCAGACACGGGGGTGCCCTCACTTCGCACCTGAGCTAACCATTCCGCTAATGCCGAGTCAAGTTCATTATAGATGGATTTCTTCATTGTTTTTCGTTTTTTCATCCCAGAAGCACTGTCCGACACTGATGCAAAGACTAACAGTTTGTCTTTTTGCTTTAAAACGTCTCGCACTGTTGTTTCCCCGATCCCGTAATTCAAACACATCTGCTTCCTTGAAGCGCCATTTTCTATTTTAGAAATCATTTCAAGTTTTTGTGCAATCGTTAACACAACCTTCTTTCGTTTTTCAGCCATTATTAATTTCAGGAACTAACGAACTGATCATGACTGATCACTAAGCACGCTTACTGACAACTGATACCACTGGCAGACCGAGAGAATATGTACGTAGAGGGGGAAGGTTAGTGAACTTGACCAAAACAAAAGAGCAAGAGCCAAAACAAAATTCCGAGAAGGCCTATAGGATTACGATGACAATAAACCTGTCAGAAATTTTCGACCTTCGCACTGTAGGGCCTATTGTATTTTCCCTGATGTTGGCTTGGATTAAAATTGTTTTTTTTTGAGGTTCGTAATTAAAAAAATTTTTCGCGACACTCGCGGATAATCCGCACGGCGGATCATCGGGGCTTTACTGTATATATATATATATGTTTAACATTGTAACATTTTAATATTATGTATTTTGGAGGGCAAATGAAATGTTTAAGGGAATTTTTGACTTAATGTAATGGCGTCTCATGATGTAACACCTATTGGGTGTACAGAAGCGTGCATATTTCGCACGATAGACTCACATGTTTTGTAATTAAATATGTTATTAAAAGGTAATGTCATTTGGTAAACATTTCAAGCAAGAGTTATTATTTCAAATAACACATTCCGCTACTTCGAGTTTCGCTTAACAGAATTCTGCCCTTAAGGTAAGTTATATATAATCTTCTTCACGAGATGGCGCCCGAGATCAAAAGTTGAATAAATTTATTGAGTAATTGTTAAGTAAGTTTATATCAGTAATAAAATAATATAACATTGGCGCTTTCCGACCAGGGACACTACTTAAAATTTTATTTTATGTGGGGTAAGCCTACGGGAAGTAGCGGACAGTTATCTGAAATAATAGATATAATTTTAAAATACGTAAACATAATCGTAGAAGATAGGTTATGTTATAAGATTATATGCATGTGTGTATTATAAATAAGCAAAATGAATACTGGTAAAGGAGATGTAGACGAAACAGTTACGAGTGAGATGGACGTTAAATTGAACCCAATTAGTCAGATCAGTGAAACCAGTGTCACTGAATTAAACCCAGGTCCATTAACACCCATCTCAACTCAAGACGAAAGTAAAACAGATGATACAGCTGCAATGATGCAGTTACTATTAAATAAATTTGATGAAAAGTTTACTAACTTGAATGACAAATTTGATAATTTTGATAAACAATTTAACGAGCAGAAAAATGAAATCAGAAATAGTTTTGAGGTAAAGTTTGATGAATTAAAGACTGAAATTAAAAAACGTAATGATAATTTTGATAAACAATGTGACGAAGTGATTAAAAGGTTAGATGAGAGGTTAATTCACATAAAGAATCAGGAGGTAGGTAGCAGTGAAATACGACGAAAAACAAAGTGCTAATCAATAAGGTGAGTAACAATGATAATTTGAATAATGAGTTTACAGGTAGTAACAATGGTATAATTAAGAATATGGTGTCAGAAAATGATGATGAGAGTATTGGGAGTGATAATGAGATGTTTGTGTGTATAGAGTCAGAGAGAGCTGGGAGAAAGTATATTTGTAAAAGGGATGCAGGGGGTAGAATTTTCCCTTGATGTTGTAGTAGTGGGTGAAGAAAAGACTTCACGTATTTTTAGCAAGGACGAGAGTTCCTTAGATTTATATTTGGGAGACGATAGGTCTACAAATAAAGTTCCCTGGTGTTTTTGTGTACCTCATACGTGGTGCAGTAATTATGAGTTAGTGACCCCTGCATATTTGGAGAGAGAGAGTATAGCTTGGTGTTATGGTGAGAAATATATTGAGAGAGAGAGAAAGAGAGTAATAGAGATTTTTAAGATAAATAGAAAGTATAGAGAATTTGTAGAAAGGTTAGGGGTAGAGATGGTGGATGATTATAGTGAATACAAAACTTGTAGTAAAATTGAGATAACAATAATAATAGATGGTGATAATAATGATAACAATTACTTACCTTAGGAAGTAACGGGTGTCGTAGTAGATAATTATGATGACTATATGACTTACATGATTATGACAGATAATACTGAGGTAGACAGAACCATACCCGATCGTGATATGGTATATGCTAAATTAATATGGAATACACCTATTAATATTAACGAGATAGTGGAAAAATATAAAAATGTAAACAAATATTATATTGATAATAAGAATAATATCATTTCTTTAGTAAAAATAAGTTGTATAGACCTAAGATTCGACTGTTATTCAATGATGGAGGATAGATTGTTTTATTGTGTAATGAACATTAATATATGTGAACAGTGATTTTGAAACGGACTGCATATGGACTGATTTTGATCAATGGTAAAATAATGAGTTTGGATTGTATATTTTTAATTGTATTAATGTCAATGAATTTATGTATTTTGATGTTGTGTATTACAGGTAAATTTTATGTACACCATGTATGTAACAGTAAATTGTTTTAATAATTAACAATTAACATGTTTTTGTTTTAACTAAACAAGTGAAAGTAATAGTGAAAGTTTAATTAATTAAATACAATAATTGAAAATTAATCACTTAATTAATGTGGTACAAAAGAAAGCTTGTGTAATGAAGTTAAATTATTAATTTGTAATGAAGAAAATTTCTAATGAATAATAAATGATTAAGCATATAATATATATTTGAATATTGAGATGTATTGTTATTAGTAGGTGAGGTATGAATTTTCTAATGCAATTGTCAATGATTACAGTAATGTAGAATGTTTAAAAAGGGATAGAGCCTGGGTGTAAATAAAGGCATGTGAGTTAGTCAATCAACGTTAATGGGAGTTAGATAGATAAGAATTTTAAAGAAAATAATACAAAGAGAGTATTAGATATTTTAGGGACACAGTAGTTAGTGATTATTTGTAGAGGTGAGTAAAGTAAAGGTTAAACATATATTTGTTGATGATGATATTTTGTAGTGGGGGTGAGGTGATAAGGAGTGGCCAACGTATAGCGTTGTGGCAGGTAATAGCATAGTTCAAGAGAGTGTTTGCCGATATTTTGGAAGGGCAAAAAATTTATGAATGTATATAGCCAGGTAGGGAACACCCATCTTAGTACAAAGACGAGCGGTGCCATAGGATTTAAAATGGAATTAGTGAAGGTGTTTATAATAGAGAAATTGGTGTCATGATAGGTAAATTTGGTTGTTAATTAGTAGAAAGGTGAGTAAGATTATAAATGTTAATGCCTATATAATAAGTCAAATCATAGAGAATACAGGAGTCTCCCAGACTAATCAATGATAAAACTGTGAAAGGTTAGGTAGAAAATTCAGAGTAGAGAGGTAATAAGAAATGAAATAATAATAATGTAATATGAATATTAATAATAAATTTGAAATTGTGAAGAATTAAATGATAAGTAAATGATGAATAATTGATGGCTAATTAATGAAAATTTAATAATTAAAAGTATTAATTAATTAATTAATTAAAAGTAATGTTTATAATTTGATACGCAAATTTAAAGAAATTTTAATCAAGCTTAAATGTGAATTGGTTATTTTAATGTATTAACCGTATTACTGTATTAACATAATGATGAGTGTATTATTATGTATTATATTTTATGTATTATCATAGGAATTTGAACATGATGTATAAGAAATAGTGTGTGTGTGGAGGAGAAAGAGGGGTAAATATTATTAACAGCGCCAGTTTACTTACTGTTGATAATAATAATAATAAGATTTTTTATATAATATGTTTGAGTAAGAGGGAGATTTTGGTAATTGTATCCATAAACTTTGGATTATATGTTTCATTTATATAAAAATTTGTGTGTCTTCTATAATTATATTACTTATGAAAACAGAAAAGGGTTAATTATTATCGATGGGAATCGAAAAGATTTTATAATGTTAAGGGTAGTCAATGGAGAGAATGGCACTTCTATATAATTCTTGTTAATTTGAAGCAAACCCAGTGCTTCTTAACGCAAACCAGCACATAGCTAAGGGGAAACAGATCAGTTAGGGATATAGCATATACCAAGCCACTATTTTGATATTTTTGATTTATTGTTTCAGTGTTTGGTGATGTTGTGACGGCGGTCCTGAGCTGGCCAGCGCGTCAGAGCAGGAGCGTTACGCGCCTGATTGGCCTTATGGTGTTGGGATCTCAAAGGAGAAGTCCAATAAGGTCATGCAGGTACTGTCATCATCATCGGACCACGGGTGAGTTATTGTATTTCTTTTCATATAAATAGTAAGGGGGTTGTGGCGTCATATCCTAGCAAATATCTTTAGGAAGTACGAATGTGTCAATGAAAGTCTTTATGCTTTGGCATAAAATCTTTCATTGAGGGGGTTTTGTGACGGTACAATTCTGGTACCCTAATAAATTTGTAAACCTATGGTTCCAAACATAATTATTGTATTTTTATTTTATAACAATTTTTAATAATAATAATTTTATTTTGTATTCCCTATAAAAGTTTTGGTGAGAATTGTCAACAACGCAATTTTAAGTTAACAGGATTTATGTCAAATTCAGTGGAAAATTACAAATGTAACAAAAAACTGTTTGTCACGATAACAAGTAAACAAGACCAACCCATGATTACGTCAGACGAAAGAATGCAAGGTGCATTGTATTCAACTAGGCTGGGCCGTTGAACAAAGAACCAGTGACGTCGTTGTTGCCCCACCTCTGCAATACACAGTGGTGAAACAGTGTCATTTTCGTCCAGACAGTGAACCGTGCCGGCCGGCGTATTCACTAAGGGTGGTATTACACCACCAAAAGTGTATTAATAACAGTGGTACATTAATCAATTTTGAGTTAGAACATCGGCAGAGTGTAAGTCACGAAGCGACGCCAAAAAATCTGGCAAAAGTGTGATCCAGGGGAGATGCTACAGTAGAGAGCGTGTGCCCGAAGACGATGTGACAGTCCAGAATCAAAGAATTCGAGGTGTTCGATGTCCGTAACACAAAAGTGCAGCTAAGTACCATTGGCTACAACAAATTTTAATATTCAAAATTATAAATGACCAAAATTCATTAAAATAACAAAACTAACTTTTTATAATGAGCACATAATAATTGTACCAGAGAGTGAGAGAGAGAGAGAGAGAAAGAGTGGAAGATCAGATATTATTAACAAGTGCTGGGTTGTGACAAGTTATACGTAAATTTATACATATATATATATATATATATATATATGTTTAACATTGTAACATTTTAATATTATGTATTTTGGAGGGCAAATGAAATGTTTAAGGGAATTTTTGACTTAATGTAACGGCGTCTCATGACGTAACACCTATTGGGTGTATAGAAGCGTGCATATTTCACACGATAGAATCACATGTTTTGTAATTAAAGATGTTATTAAAAGGTAATGTCATTTGGTAAACATTTCAAACAAGAGTTATTATTTCAAATAACACATTCCGCTACTTCGAGTTTCACTTAACAGAATTCTGCCCTTAAGGTAAGTTATATATAATCTTCTTCACGAGATGGCGCCCGAGATCAAAAGTTGAATAAATTTATTGAGTAATTGTTAAGTAAGTTTATGCCAGTAATAAAATAATATAACAAACGATATATTCACATCAGCAACAGCATGGCTGTGGAACGTTTAGTTATTACAATTATTTTCATTCCAAAATCGTGGGATTCTTTTGATTATAAGGCAAAGAATTCCTATGATTACAATAAAAGTATTTTACCTTACTCTAAGTGTACATAAATAACAAGGTGTGTGTTTACAATCTGTTCTGTAGTGTCGTTAAATGTGGTTCAAAAGTTCGTATTTCAACAAGAGGTTAGATTTTATGTTAACAAATTTTCAGTGTGTTTATTTTTCTTAAATAATCTTTGAAAGAGAAATATTCGGCTTATAGTGAGATCAATTTACCTTTAGTAAAAATTAGAGTGATTTGGTTTTTGGAAATAAGGTAATTAAATGGTACTTAACACATCAGCATGACTTGGTGTTTTCATTCATTGGATCGGAAGAGGATTGGGCTGCAACAAGTTCTATTTTCATTGATCTTTGGACTTATGTAGGTCTGGCGTCCTTTTCATATAGTATGTGGTCATAATTTAATTTTCAGTTTTATGGTCCTGGATCTTTAATGGACTGCTCTAATGGTTCGTCTGCTTCTTATCCAGTCATGGTTTTGAATTCCGTTCACTGTTTTACATTATTTAATGAAAAATTCGTCTTCCAAACTTTGGCTTCTGTCCTGGTAGACTGACGCTTTACGAGTAACGGTATTCAACGGTGGTTTCTATGGTAACCAAAGAATTCTGATTGGCTGAGATTGATATAATTCCATTGTTATCAAAACCTGAATTCTTTTCAAAATCCTAGTATATCTTCTGACTGCTGTTATTCCTCTATCTTTCTTCCTGATTATTAAATATTGTCACTATAGTATGTATTTCCTTTCATAGATTATTTTGATACCCCACAAGTTTGGGTTATTTTAGGTTTTATGTTTTTACAATTATTTTAATACTTGTTAATTACATTTCTTTTTGAATTCACATGCTTATTATAATATTTTGTCTTAAAAATGATTTACAATTTATCCTTGGTGATTCATTCGCCTCTGATTTGCTAATTTCTTAGTTAATTTGTTATAATTTGTAGTTGTTTGTTTTTGACAGTTAGGCATTTTCCTAGGCCTAAGTAGCCATTATGGTATTTGACTTATTTCATTCAAATTACATTTCCTTTTAGCCTAATGGGTTTTATTTTGTTATTATAATTGGTTGTATCATTTATTGTTGTGTTTTGGGTCTGTTTATGTGTTATTATTATGTTAGTATTATTTTGTACATAATGGTTTACTATTTGGTTTCCTCGTTTTCTAGTCATACATTTCTTAACTTTTTTACTTATTTACTTTGCCAATAATAACAATGTGGCTATTATTTACTATTTTTTGATCTTATTAAATACAATATTTAGGCCTATGGTCTGTATAATTCTACCAGCCATATCCAATTCATAAACTTGCTTAAATTTTTATTTAACTATTATTTGCTAATCTTTGTTTACAATTCCTCTTATTTTATATTATTTTTTAGTGTGATAAACAACATCACTTTTATGAACTTATAACGATCCCTTATAACATGGGTGTTTTTTGATTTGTTTTTAACGCCTTAATTTTTAAACAATCTTTACTTTCCCTCCATGTTAACACTATCTGGTTTTCCCTTCAGGGCATTCTCCCTTTTAATCATAATTGTATTTACTTAAATTTAATAATAACATTCTTTCTTAACTAGTTACTGTCTTATCAGTTTATACTGCTATTCTTAATTACTAATATTCTTCACTTTTAATTATTTAGTGTTTCATTTGGGTTTATTAATTGTTAATGATTTTATCATTCACTATTTTTCACTATATTACCAATCTTTATTTTACACTATTCTCATTCAATCATTACCTTCACTTTTAAATTATTTATAGTTTATTATAATTTAATTAGTGTACTTTATTTATCACTACACTTTGGGGTTTTTACACTTTCATTTTGCACTTCACAAATATTTTTGTTTTTTAAGTGTTTCTGAATGGGTAATCCCTCTAATTATTATCTCGCTACCGTACTATCTCTTTCATTACAATATATCATTAATAATACGAACAATTTTATGTCTTTATATTTTAACATTACATCTAACTCTAAATTGTGGGTTAGTTTGTTTTTTTATATTTATTTTTTACATTGTTTAATTGGGTTTCTTTCAATTATCATTTACTTTTTGTCCATTAATGGATAATAACATTTACTTTTTTTTTCTCATAGGTTAATTATTGGTCTTGTTTCCAATATCACATTTGAGTGCATTATTTCTCTCGCTCATATTCTTTATTACTTGTTTGTGTATCATCATTGGTTTTCATTCTTCTTTATTTCCCTTCATTTTGGGTTTGTTTCTTTTTCATTTCCCTCCTTCTTCATTTTCATTGTGTTTGTTTGATACTTTGGTTTTCCACCTTCTCCTTTGGGTTCATTTTAACATGTTACTCTGAGTCATTTATTTCCCTGAACTTGTTTCATTTTTGTTTGGTTTCGGTTTTTTCCCTTCTTCATTTTGTTTGGGTCAATCACTTTCTTCTTTGGTTTTATTATCGTTTGTTTTTTGTGGTTCCCTTCTTCTTTTGTTGGTTCAATCACTTTCTTCTTTGGTTTTATTATCGTTTGTTTTTTGTGGTTCCCTTCTTCTTTTGTTTCCTTTTGTTGGTTCAATCACTTGGGTTAGGTCATGTCGTCGTTTGTCGTGTCATTGTCTTTATATTTTATTTATATTAAACATTTTATTTTATATGAAGTATTATTTTATATTTAGAATCATCTTTTTCATCCCTGGTATTGGGGTGGCTTATTTGTGTTGTAACATAATGCCTCTCCTTCAAAATTGATCATTTTGATAAAACACTAGCATAGTTTTTTATGAAATTATCAGTTATATATAATCTTTTTCCTTTTCTTTCTTGTTTGTTTCTTCATTCTTATTTCTCTTCTTACTTGATTCATTCCATTTTATTTGGATCTGTTTTTATTTATTTCCATTAGTGTGTTCTCCCTTATACAATTTCTTCCCTACCTTTTTAGTAGCTGGTTTCTTCCATTACTACTCATTTTTTCTGAGACCAGAGGAACATCATCTCTGCTCAGTTTATTTTGATTGCTGGATTTTTTCAACAGTCAATCTTAAATACCTTTTTTGTCAACTTGACTTAAATTAATAATAATAATATAGTTTGGGATTGTCCACCTTGTGGTTTGTTTTTAGATCACTTTGGCCTTTTACTCATTCTTCCTTCCGCTGTACCTTTGCTATATACTGTTATCTACTCATACAGTTGATTGTTTTTTATTTATTCATATGTTAATTTCATCATATCTAACTTTTCATTAGTTTGTTTTTCTATTCTTCTTGTGATCATTTTAATTATCTTAGACATCTTTATTCTTTTTCTTGGTTGTTTAGCAATATTCTGCTTTAGCCATTTTCTGTATATTTGTTTTATACATAACTTTTCTTTCTTCCTTGTACCAGTTTAGTTTTTTTTTTATACTTTTAGGTATTTATCGTAGCAGTTTTGCTTGATTTTATTTTTGTTTATTTTATTTTGTTTTAACCATTATTCTTAATAATTTTTGTAAGTTAGTTTTTCTTACTTTATAGGAATTTTTGTAACTTACTCCTTTATTGGTACTTTTTGTTTAAATATTATTGTAAGTTTGTGGTTCTTACTTTTTTATAGGAATTTGTGTAACTTATTCCCTTATTATAATTTTTTATATTATACTTCATATGTCAACTTTATTTATTTGTAAGTTGATCTTACTTTGTAACTTATTTCTTTTTTAATACTTTATATTAGGCCTCATAAGTCATCTAAATATTGTTGTAAGTTGTGCTCACATAATTTTTGAATTTTGGTATTTGTTTATTTCATTTATTGTAATTTATTTTTCTTCATAAAACATTTTTATAGAAGCTTGGTTGTAAACTCCTTTTATCTTCTTGGTGGTTATATTACTTATTTCATAAGTATTGTTTCCATTATCTTTGGTGATGACATAGGGTGATACATATTATTATACATAGGACCTTGTTATTTATACTTTTTTGTAAGATCTTTTCCTCTTCTTTCATTATTATTGCCTTCTCTTGTAGATTACACTCTTTGTTGTCTTTATTCTCTACTACTTCAAATGTTAGATGTTTGAACATTTCTACTGGATAATTTTTAAATTTATTTATTATGGTTGATTAGTTCTCATTTAATTCGTCTTAGTCGTTTAGTCATTTCTTGTCAATTCTTGTTTTGGTGATTATTTAGTGGTTTAATTTAATTTTAATACTCCTTCCTCTCCATTGGTTTGCATGGTCATTACTCTGAAATTCAGTCCCATTTCTCTGTGTTCATCAGCACTTTGTTTACCCATGGTCCATCATTTCATCTGCGCTTGTGGTTCGGATGACCTTGGTGTGTAGAACTATCTTCGTTCGTGTAACATAGGTCTCCTCCATCTTGTACCATAATTCCTCTACTATCATATGTTCATTTGCCTCCACGACTGTTTCATTCACTACATTTTGATTAATCAAAGAAGTTGTTAATTGTATCTCCTTTGTTAATGTTATTATTGGTTTTTTATTCAGCATTTCTATTTCTGGTAATTTCCGTTTAACAAGAGAATTGTATAAGTTTTTGTTCATTGGTTTTTTGTGAATCCCTTCTATTTCTTTTAGATTCCTCCTACAATCTTTATATTTCATGATTTCTCTCCGGTCAGTAATTGGTAAATTAAATACCTCAATCAGTCCGTTCTTCACCATTTCTAATTCTACTCTGGTTGTTATTAGTTTCTTTTTATATACTTTCCCCATTTCCTCTGTTTTCTTATTCTTCTTAATGATTAGATTCTTCTTTACTCTTCCACTGTTGGTTTTTATGTGCTTAATTTTCTTGGTGTCATTGTTACCTTTATTTTCAGAAAACAATACACTTTTGTCTTCTTTAATCTCTATTTCCTCCTCTATCTCTTTTATTTTCTGAGTTACCGTTTCCTTGTTCTTATTCAACGTTTCTTCGATACCTTCAGAAGTGCTGTCTAGTGTTTCATTCAATGGTTTGAAATCACTATCTAATGTTTCGTTAAGTTGAGCTGCTGGGTAACTTGTTTCTTCCCATCTCTTGTTCATCCCCGTTTTTGTCTGTTTGACTTCTTCACGAAACTCTATTAGTATGAATCTTAATTCTTCTCTGTTCTTCTCACCATCTTCCTTCAACTGATTTTGACGTGTTTCATTATTATTTTCAATCTTTTATTTAATATTTCAAGATCCTTCTTTATCTGCCTCTTAAGCTCCTCACTCTTCTTTTCTAATATTTCTTGGCTTCTCTTCAGGGCTTCATGGTTGCTTTCCATTTTGTTATTCCGGAGGTCTGTGTCCTCCTTGATTTGTTTCTTTAGTTCTTCCCGATTCTTCTCATTATTCTCTTTCATTCTTTCTTGTAACGATTCTAATTTTCGTTAATTTCTTCCTTGTCTTCCTTTCTTTGTTCTTTTGCTTGTCCGAATTGCTCCATCATCATCCTCATCATGCTATACCATTTTGTCTCTTCGGTCGGTTTGTCTGGTTGGTCGCCGACCATTATTTCTACTTCCGGTTCAGGTAATGTTGGATTTTCTGGTTGGTCCTCTTGAGGATCCTCTTCGAACAATTCTCCGATCATTTCTTCAATTTCTTCCATCTCTTCTTGATTTTCACCTTCAGTTCCTTTCTTTTTTAGGTATCTTGTAACCATGGAATGTCTCCTCATAATCGCCGCTGGTCTTCTTTTAAAGCCTCACCGGTTGGTCGCCAATCTGTAACGTTAAAACTGGTGTGTTTCTGTAAAATGTATACCAGTTTTATATGTGTGTAAAGTGTTAGTGCGTTTGTCTCGCACTGGGGTCGTTACATCAATTTTGTGCTAACGATGTCCGTGGCGTTGCAGTAATTACCAGTATAACACGGCAGTAACCTTACCTGTTTATATATACATATATATATATATATTGTAATGGTACATATCTTCACCTAACCATAATGAAGAAAACATGACAAGATAAATTATTTAATCATTAACACTAGATATAAAAAGGGATGAATTAGAATTGAAGAATGGGTGAATCAGAATAATAAAACGATCAGACATATCAAGGTAGTCAGAACAGTAATTTATATTAATAATGTAGTAACAAACAAACAAACCAAAATGGTAAATACAGAAATAAGGCGATTTAACCTGAATAGCCCAATAGATGGTAAGTGAGAGAGTAGAACTAGCCCCAAAGGACCAAGAATAACATAAATAATGACAACTGCAAATGGACGAGAACTAGCCACCGCACCAACATAAGTGTGTAAATAAGAAGAATAGTGACTAACAAACAATTAACATGGACGTGTAATGATACAATCAGCCACAACACTAAGGAAGTGACGTATAAAGTATGACAAAATAAAGTGAACCAAGAAGGAATACAAAACTTGTGTTAAACCATAGAAATAAACTCACTAATGAAAATTGTATATAATATTAATAATTGTAAGGACAGACAAGTTAGAAATACTAATTATTAAGTACTTAAGATATAGAAGGGCACAATAACCCAAACAGATAGAGTAAACTAGGACAAATCACATTAGCACGATACTAACATATCAGTGGTACAATAAAACACAATAGAATGAGAGTAGTAAATTGTAATGATGGTGAACATTTTCTAAATAGATGTAAGAAAGAGAATTTTTTAGTAAGCAATACAATAATATTAACCCACCAGTAACACTAAAAGAAGATTGAGTGTAAGGTGTTAGTGTTAAGACCCCAAAGTGAGAATAAAACCCCATTAAAAAGTGATAAAAACACTGATAAAGCAGTGCCCAAAGTTTATAAGTGAATAAACTAATATTATTAAACTTAAGTTAGTATTAGTAATCACTAATTACTATGGTTTTTAAATGTGTGTTAATTAATATGGTAGGCCTAAGGGACAATTCATAGTTTTAGGAAAGTTAAGAAACATAGACTATTAGTATGTTAAATCACCATATAGAAAGTTTCTATAAGGTTAAATTATAAAAACAATTAATAATCATTATATGATTTAGTAAGAGATAGTGAAATAGGATAAGGTAACATAATTAATGACACAAGGTCAAATAAGTTTAGTGGTAAGGATTTTCTATTACAATCTAAAAGATTAATCAATGTTTATATGTTTGTTTTCCTTTGATGACATTATAAAATAATTATTACTCACTGAAGAGTATGAGTGGATAATATATTTCAAATAAGTATGTGTTAAATGAATAAGAATTATGTTTTAATGACTAAGGTTTATGTTCCAAATAATTATGTTTAAATGATAAGAATTATAGCTATGGGAATTGTTAAAACCATTAGATGTTATGTTATATGTTGTAAGAAATAAGATTTTAAAACCAACAGAAACCAGTAAAGAAGAAACAAACAATACATTCAGATACAATGACATTAAAAGTGAGTTATGACAGTAGACAAATTAATATAGGGAAACAATAAAATTACACACAATTACAAGAACCGACTTAAACATTGAACAAATGAACAGAATCTTGCATTAAAACAATCAGGAACCATTACAAGGATAATAAAATGTAATATCAGTAATTAAAGAAAAATAGTCAATTGCTGTTTAAGCCTATGCAAATTCCCAACTGTCAACTACAAAAAACTTCAATTTATAGAATTAAACACTGACATATGAAGACTAAACCACATAAACTACGAAATACAAATAGACAATCATGTTAAGGCAGAAATATTATGATAAAAATGTAAATTAAGAAAACAGTACAATAAAATAAAATTCACAAAACTGTCAAAATGTTGATACCTAAGTGAACACTATAATATTGGATGTCAAATTAATCCTTAAGCCAAAATATGAACAGTGGTGATAATATTTACTACTAAAAAGGGAGTACTGAAGATTAATTACATTTAGAAAATCTGTAACCAGTTTAAATAAAAATTCAAATACCCTAACAATACTCTTTAGCCAATTTCAGCCAATCAAAAACTTTGAGTAACCATGACAACAACCGAATGTTGACTAATTTCAGTTAGGAACAATACTTGATGTAGTGACGCTAAACTGGAGAGACGCCACGCCATGAAGGGCCCAAATTTTCAACAGAAAAACAGTATAAGTGCCTACAATTTTGAGAAGGAGTACCAGGACAACAGATGAGAGGCCATTACAACTAATCTATACCAAGGACCAGCTCGGAATTAATCCAGATGACCGGAAAATACCTGTAATTCGACTTGAAGAAGATGATAACCAATTTTTGAGCCCAAGACTGAAGTAGGAAGAATCAACATCGACCCATTACTTTACATGGACGACTGACAATACCCATCATATCTACTAACGTTGAGTATTGCTGAATTTATTTGATTATTATAAAACAAATTCTCTTTCAAAAATTCTAACTATATAATCAAACTCTCACTATCACTGAATATATTTTCAAGGATTGATAAAATAAAGAAATAACTCTGTAAACATTGGATGAACACATGATAACCTATGTTACACAACGACACTGTCACACTTCAACACCACAATATTTAATTTATAGAAAACCTTGTGTAATTTTAATGATCACAAACTTTAAATGATATGTTCTAATTTGTTATCTTGTTGTAAAAACTTTTGTATCGTACTTAAAAGGACTCTATAGGCAGATTTAATTTTGTAAATAACAACCAACGCTGTCTTGCATCTAATAGAAACATTGTACTGCCAACCCAGCAATCCGCTGACTGAGCGACTATATTTTGCCGAGGCTAAAATTATTATAACAATTATTATTTTGTATAAAGCGTTAACAAGAACTGATAATTCAGAGCCTAAATAAAAAAGTGCGTACCGAGAATAACTGTCCAGTATTTATTTATAGAGAATATTATGTATGTTTTGTTTAATAGCAGTGAGTCAACATAACCAACATTATTCAAGTTGGCAACACGTTTTCCCCCACTCGGCGAATGATTAAAATTTACACTAGTGCACTGTGAAACCATACAGGTAAAAACTTTTAATTGTTTTCTCGTAAAACAATTTGGCGCCTATCGGGAATAACAAAACTGCGAGAAGGGACAGATCAGGCACCCAGGCTACCAGACGCTTCCGAACGACACAATTTACGTTCGATAAAACTTACAATTACACAAACATTAAATATTTTAATAAATAATACACACAACAAGTGCGACGGGGGGTATTTACAAAGTGGCGCCCAACGTGGGGCTAGAATTACGAAAGAATATCTAGCGGCAGGTACGACAGAAGGTCAACAAGATGAAGAGAGCATCATCATTAAGGCGGACGAAAGAGGCCGAAAAAGAAGTTCGAGCGGAAGAGAAGGAAGTGACTTCAATAGAAGACGCCGAACAAATGTTACCTCCAATGGAACCAGTCAAACCGGTGCAGCCAGAAAATCAACCAGAGAAACCCACACAGCCAGGAGATGTAAATTTCATGGAAATGATGAAAATACTGATGGAAGATAACCGGAAGAAAATGGAAGAAACAGTGAACAAAAATATAACGTCATTAAAGGAAGATTTCAAGGGAGAATTGAAGGAGTTCACGGGAGAACTGAACAAAAATAAAGAGGAAATTAATGAAAAAATAGACAAGAACAGCCAGCAAATGGTCGAAAATAATAAGGAAATGGCAGTGAACATGGAGAACTTAAAGGAAGAGTTGAAACTGGACAACCAGAAAAACTTGGAGGAGTTGAAGGAAGAGTTGAGCAAAACTACTGAAAATAATAATGAGCAGATTAATACGAAGATCGAGAAGGAGATGTCCGAGATACATGGGAAATGGGAAGACACGAGCCGTGAAATACAACGAACGAAGGAAGATTTCAGAGAACGGATGACCAACCTGGAAGAAGACAGCCAGATCCGGATAGAGTCGATAAAAACTGTAACCGACCAAAACATAAAACAAGTACGAACAGATTTAGGCGAGAAGTGCCGGGAGATCGACACAGCCGTGAGTGAGGTTCGCGGACAAGGCCAGCAAAATAAAAATAAAATCGAAGAAATTCAGCAACGGGAGATTGCTAAAATCAGGGAGGAGTTAGAAATAATTAATAACAGACCACCAATAATGACACAGTACCAACACGTGGACAACCGGGAAGTGATAAACTTTAAACAGTACCGGCGGAACCCAATGGAGTTTCTGGAAAGAGTAGACGAGCAGCTGGCCAAAACTCGGGAGAACAGGTGGACAATTATCCGAGGCTACTTAGACGAATATTTTCGAGATATCAACGATAATTGGTGGACGGCCACAAGACACGACCTGACGGATTATGAACAGTTTAAAGAGGTATTCAAGAAGAAGTACTGGTCGGAGGCCACACAGAACATAGTGCGGGACAGTATATGTTTCGGAAGATATGACGCCACAAGAGGGACAACTTTTACTGCATATTTCCTCAGTAAAGTATGCCTAGCAAGAAACTTAGAACCGAAGATCCCAGAAGAAAGTTTGGTAACGAAGCTTGCTTTCCATTACGAAGAGGGTGTATCTAGAGCGCGGCTAGGAAGCCACATAAAAACTATACAGTCCATGGCAGCCCTATTGGAAGATTACGAGCGAGAACGTTATTATCGTAGGAGCCGACAGCGGGACGACAGGGGTGAGAACAAAAATTTTAACAACGGTTACCTGAACAATAACAACAATTACCGTTTTAATTATAATAACCATAACCAAGTGAATAACCCGCCTAACGAGCCGCAGAATAGAAATAACAATAATCCAGCTAGCCAACAAAATACCAATTATAACAATAATAATAGGCCAAACAACACAAACAATCTATACAACCGGCCAAATAATACACATCAACCCTATAGGCCGAATAACACTAATTAAAACCGGCCAAATTACAATAACAACCCGAGTGACAATAGAAATCGAAATAATAACGATCGCAACTATCGTCAAGTACATTACGTGAGGGCCGAAAGTGACGGTAGAAATAGATCATACTATCAAGGACGACGAAGTGCCGACCGGAATACGTACGGACACCGATACAGTGATCGTAATTACGGACGTGACACCAGAACCAACACGGGCCGGAGTCAAAGCCAAGAAGTGTACAGGCGTGACCGGTACGAAGAGGATCACAACCAGCCTGAACCCCGACTGTCAACGAGCGGAAGTCCGCCAACAAATCAGCAAGACGATCGTAACAATCAGTCCGAGTTGACGCTAAACTAGGAGCGGCAGTGAAAAAACTACTTGTACCCTCACTGAACCATTCTATTGGGTTAAATCGCATCGTTACTCAAACCAACGGCGAACGCAAAATTACAATCGTGCGCAATAATTATCTGAAGAACATTATAGAGGAACTCCTCGAAGAAGGTAGCAACCAATCTGATAGTAAACATAACGAGATTGCTTATATTTCAACGCAAGTCAACGGAGTACCAGCACAAATTATGATAGACACTGGATCCAATATCTAATTAATTGACAGTATTGAGCTTCAGAAAATTCAAGAAGCAAGTAAAACAGTCATACTTACGCTACCCATCAGCAACATTGTCCTTGTAGGAGCGACCGGACGACAAAACAGAACCGTCCGAAAACAAGTGCAACTCGAACTAACAAGCAACCGACAAACCGTAACAATGACGTTTTTAGTAGCCAGTGGATTGCCATTCCGGATGCTAATTGGTTGCGATATGCTGCGCCAGTACTCAGCCATAATTGACCTGAACAAATACAAACTTATTTTGAAGAAGAAGGACATACAATGGGTAGCTGAACTGTCCAATAGTGAAGAAATACAGCCACATGAAACAATGTACCATATCCAAAAGTACAGAAATACTGGAGAACATGTACTAAATAATGGGATTTATGACGAGACCGACAATGAAGAACTATGGCAAGAAAAACTCGAAGACATCCGAACTTTCCAGAGAGAGAAAACGAGCGCTCAATTAACAGCTCAACAAGCTGAACAACTGATCGAAGTATATAAGCGTTACAAGCACGTATTTTCAGATACACCTGGAAAGGTCAGAGATTATCAGTGCGAGATTCAATTCCGAGAGCCTGTCAACTTGATAAAAAAATCTTACCCGATCGCATTCTCATTAAAGGAGGCGGTGAGAGCAGAAATCAATCGATTAATAGCTGAAGACATAATTGAACCAAGCTACTCACCCTACACCAACACCATATACTGCAATGTTCCAAAGACCACCACCAAGAGAAATTACTTCCCTAATCCAATTTCCGAATGATGAAGGATATCAATTCGATGAAGTTCAATTTCACAATAAAATATTAGAAAAGACTGACAAAATGAGAGAAAAATATAAGCAAATGCAACCGAAGCCCATACAATATCAGATTGGAGAGCAAATATTACTCAAAACAGAGGATTACCAAGCACCATGGAAGGGATAGCCAAGAAGCTATTGTTACTGTACACAGGACCCTACATAGTAAGCAAAGACAACCAAAATAATACATATGAGATCGTAGACCCAAAAACACAAAGAAGAAAGGGGACATTTAACCAAACCTCTATGAAAAAATATTATTAAAAACGAAAAAAAAAAATCCCGAAACCAATTAATAAATAACTAGTGTTAAACAGTAAGGAAAATAAACAAAACAAATAATAATAAAAAGATCATGTATACCATACCTACTAATAATATCGAATCACGAAGAGCTAGAGAGTGTGAATAAAAGAAAAAGAATATAATTTGAAATAATGTATTGTATAAACTAAATAATAATAATGTGAAGAATCCTACAAATGATATTTATTTAATAGTCGCACTAAGACTACTTGTACAATTTTATAATGATTGACTGTAGATAAGTCCAGCAATCAAATGTGTATTTTACGGCGGAGCAATGGAGTCAAAAGTACCCCTCCGATCCGATTCAATATAATGATAGGGAATTAGATATCAAAGGGATAAGAACATTAAACTAAAATACGATACAAAGATCAAGAAAAATATTGACACTCAAAAATAAAAAGAACCTATTGCTCTAAAATAACCAGTGATTGAGAAAATAAAAATGAAATAATGATTGATAATTCCAATCAAAAAACTGAACGATATTTGTTGAAATAATCAATTTTAGTGGCAGGGCAATATGTAATGGTACATATCTTCACCTAACCATAATGAAGAAAACATGACAAGATAAATTATTTAATCATTAACACTAGGTATAAAAAGGGATGAATTAGAATTGAAGAATGGGTGAATCAGAATAATAAAACGATCAGACATATCAAGGTAGTCAGAACAGTAATTTATATTAATAATGTAGTAACAAACAAACAAACCAAAATGGTAAATACAGAAATAAGGTGATTTAACCTGAATAGCCCAATAGATGGTAAGTGAGAGAGTAGAACTAGCCCCAAAGGACCAAGAATAACATAAATAATGACAACTGCAAATGGACGAGAACTAGCCACCGCACCAACATAAGTGTGTAAATAAGAAGAATAGTGACTAACAAACAATTAACATGGACGTGTAATGATACAATCAGCCACAACACTAAGGAAGTGACGTATAAAGTATGACAAAATAAAGTGAACCAAGAAGGAATACAAAACTTGTGTTAAACCATAGAAATAAACTCACTAATGAAAATTGTATATAATATTAATAATTGTAAGGACAGACAAGTTAGAAATACTAATTATTAAGTACTTAAGATATAGAAGGGCACAATAACCCAAACAGATAGAGTAAACTAGGACAAATCACATTAGCACGATACTAACATATCAGTGGTACAATAAAACACAATAGAATGAGAGTAGTAAATTGTAATGATGGTGAACATTTTCTAAATAGATGTAAGAAAGAGAATTTTTTAGTAAGCAATACAATAATATTAACCCACCAGTAACACTAAAAGAAGATTGAGTGTAAGGTGTTAGTGTTAAGACCCCAAAGTGAGAATAAAACCCCATTAAAAAGTGATAAAAACACTGATAAAGCAGTGCCCAAAGTTTATAAGTGAATAAACTAATATTATTAAACTTAAGTTAGTATTAGTAATCACTAATTACTATGGTTTTTAAATGTGTGTTAATTAATATGGTAGGCCTAAGGGACAATTCATAGTTTTAGGAAAGTTAAGAAACATAGACTATTAGTATGTTAAATCACCATATAGAAAGTTTCTATAAGGTTAAATTATAAAAACAATTAATAATCATTATATGATTTAGTAAGAGATAGTGAAATAGGATAAGGTAACATAATTAATGACACAAGGTCAAATAAGTTTAGTGGTAAGGATTTTCTATTACAATCTAAAAGATTAATCAATGTTTATATGTTTGTTTTCCTTTGATGACATTATAAAATAATTATTACTCACTGAAGAGTATGAGTGGATAATATATTTCAAATAAGTATGTGTTAAATGAATAAGAATTATGTTTTAATGACTAAGGTTTATGTTCCAAATAATTATGTTTAAATGATAAGAATTATAGCTATGGGAATTGTTAAAACCATTAGATGTTATGTTATATGTTGTAAGAAATAAGATTTTAAAACCAACAGAAACCAGTAAAGAAGAAACAAACAATACATTCAGATACAATGACATTAAAAGTGAGTTATGACAGTAGACAAATTAATATAGGGAAACAATAAAATTACACACAATTACAAGAACCGACTTAAATATTGAACAAATGAACAGAATCTTGCATTAAAACAATCAGGAACCATTACAAGGATAATAAAATGTAATATCAGTAATTAAAGAAAAATAGTCAATTGCTGTTTAAGCCTATGCAAATTCCCAACTGTCAACTACAAAAAACTTCAATTTATAGAATTAAACACTGACATATGAAGACTAAACCACATAAACTACGAAATACAAATAGACAATCATGTTAAGGCAGAAATATTATGATAAAAATGTAAATTAAGAAAACAGTACAATAAAATAAAATTCACAAAACTGTCAAAATGTTGATACCTAAGTGAACACTATAATATTGGATGTCAAATTAATCCTTAAGCCAAAATATGAACAGTGGTGATAATATTTACTACTAAAAAGGGAGTACTGAAGATTAATTACATTTAGAAAATCTGTAACCAGTTTAAATAAAAATTCAAATACCCTAACAATACTCTTTAGCCAATTTCAGCCAATCAAAAACTTTGAGTAACCATGACAACAACCGAATGTTAACTAATTTCAGTTAGGAACAATACTTGATGTAGTGACGCTAAACTGGAGAGACGCCACGCCATGAAGGGCCCAAATTTTCAACAGAAAAACAGTATAAGTGCCTACAATTTTGAGAAGGAGTACCAGGACAACAGATGAGAGGCCATTACAACTAATCTATACCAAGGACCAGCTCGGAATTAATCCAGATGACCGGAAAATACCTGTAATTCGACTTGAAGAAGATGATAACCAATTTTTGAGCCCAAGACTGAAGTAGGAAGAATCAACATCGACCCATTACTTTACATGGACGACTGACAATACCCATCATATCTACTAACGTTGAGTATTGCTGAATTTATTTGATTATTATAAAACAAATTCTCTTTCAAAAATTCTAACTATATAATCAAACTCTCACTATCACTGAATATATTTTCAAGGATTGATAAAATAAAGAAATAACTCTGTAAACATTGGATGAGCACATGATAACCTATGTTACACAACGACACTGTCACACTTCAACACCACAATATTTAATTTATAGAAAACCTTGTGTAATTTTAATGATCACAAACTTTAAATGATATGTTCTAATTTGTTATCTTGTTGTAAAAACTTTTGTATCGTACTTAAAAGGACTCTATAGGCAGATTTAATTTTGTAAATAACAACCAACGCTGTCTTGCATCTAATAGAAACATTGTACTGCCAACCCAGCAATCCGCTGACTGAGCGACTATATTTTGCCGAGGCTAAAATTATTATAACAATTATTATTTTGTATAAAGCGTTAACAAGAACTGATAATTCAGAGCCTAAATAAAAAAGTGCGTACCGAGAATAACTGTCCAGTATTTATTTATAGAGAATATTATGTATGTTTTGTTTAATAGCAGTGAGTCAACATAACCAACATTATTCAAGTTGGCAACACGTTTTCCCCCACTCGGCGAATGATTAAAATTTACACTAGTGCACTGTGAAACCATACAGGTAAAAACTTTTAATTGTTTTCTCGTAAAACAATTTGGCGCCTATCGGGAATAACAAAACTGCGAGAAGGGACAGATCAGGCACCCAGGCTACCAGACGCTTCCGAACGACACAATTTACGTTCGATAAAACTTACAATTACACAAACATTAAATATTTTAATAAATAATACACACAACAAGTGCGACGGGGGGTATTTACAAAGTGGCGCCCAACGTGGGGCTAGAATTACGAAAGAATATCTAGCGGCAGGTACGACAGAAGGTCAACAAGATGAAGAGAGCATCATCATTAAGGCGGACGAAAGAGGCCGAAAAAGAAGTTCGAGCGGAAGAGAAGGAAGTGACTTCAATAGAAGACGCCGAACAAATGTTACCTCCAATGGAACCAGTCAAACCGGTGCAGCCAGAAAATCAACCAGAGAAACCCACACAGCCAGGAGATGTAAATTTCATGGAAATGATGAAAATACTGATGGAAGATAACCGGAAGAAAATGGAAGAAACAGTGAACAAAAATATAACGTCATTAAAGGAAGATTTCAAGGGAGAATTGAAGGAGTTCACGGGAGAACTGAACAAAAATAAAGAGGAAATTAATGAAAAAATAGACAAGAACAGCCAGCAAATGGTCGAAAATAATAAGGAAATGGCAGTGAACATGGAGAACTTAAAGGAAGAGTTGAAACTGGACAACCAGAAAAACTTGGAGGAGTTGAAGGAAGAGTTGAGCAAAACTACTGAAAATAATAATGAGCAGATTAATACGAAGATCGAGAAGGAGATGTCCGAGATACATGGGAAATGGGAAGACACGAGCCGTGAAATACAACGAACGAAGGAAGATTTCAGAGAACGGATGACCAACCTGGAAGAAGACAGCCAGATCCGGATAGAGTCGATAAAAACTGTAACCGACCAAAACATAAAACAAGTACGAACAGATTTAGGCGAGAAGTGCCGGGAGATCGACACAGCCGTGAGTGAGGTTCGCGGACAAGGCCAGAAAAATAAAAATAAAATCGAAGAAATTCAGCAACGGGAGATTGCTAAAATCAGGGAGGAGTTAGAAATAATTAATAACAGACCACCAATAATGACACAGTACCAACACGTGGACAACCGGGAAGTGATAAACTTTAAACAGTACCGGCGGAACCCAATGGAGTTTCTGGAAAGAGTAGACGAGCAGCTGGCCAAAACTCGGGAGAACAGGTGGACAATTATCCGAGGCTACTTAGACGAATATTTTCGAGATATCAACGATAATTGGTGGACGGCCACAAGACACGACCTGACGGATTATGAACAGTTTAAAGAGGTATTCAAGAAGAAGTACTGGTCGGAGGCCACACAGAACATAGTGCGGGACAGTATATGTTTCGGAAGATATGACGCCACAAGAGGGACAACTTTTACTGCATATTTCCTCAGTAAAGTATGCCTAGCAAGAAACTTAGAACCGAAGATCCCAGAAGAAAGTTTGGTAACGAAGCTTGCTTTCCATTACGAAGAGGGTGTATCTAGAGCGCGGCTAGGAAGCCACATAAAAACTATACAGTCCATGGCAGCCCTATTGGAAGATTACGAGCGAGAACGTTATTATCGTAGGAGCCGACAGCGGGACGACAGGGGTGAGAACAAAAATTTTAACAACGGTTACCTGAACAATAACAACAATTACCGTTTTAATTATAATAACCATAACCAAGTGAATAACCCGCCTAACGAGCCGCAGAATAGAAATAACAATAATCCAGCTAGCCAACAAAATACCAATTATAACAATAATAATAGGCCAAACAACACAAACAATCTATACAACCGGCCAAATAATACACATCAACCCTATAGGCCGAATAACACTAATTACAACCGGCCAAATTACAATAACAACCCGAGTGACAATAGAAATCGAAATAATAACGATCGCAACTATCGTCAAGTACATTACGTGAGGGCCGAAAGTGACGGTAGAAATAGATCATACTATCAAGGACGACGAAGTGCCGACCGGAATACGTACGGACACCGATACAGTGATCGTAATTACGGACGTGACACCAGAACCAACACGGGCCGGAGTCAAAGCCAAGAAGTGTACAGGCGTGACCGGTACGAAGAGGATCACAACCAGCCTGAACCCCGACTGTCAACGAGCGGAAGTCCGCCAACAAATCAGCAAGACGATCGTAACAATCAGTCCGAGTTGACGCTAAACTAGGAGCGGCAGTGAAAAAACTACTTGTACCCTCACTGAACCATTCTATTGGGTTAAATCGCATCGTTACTCAAACCAACGGCGAACGCACAATTACAATCGTGCGCAATAATTATCTGAAGAACATTATAGAGGAACTCCTCGAAGAAGGTAGCAACCAATCTGATAGTAAACATAACGAGATTGCTTATATTTCAACGCAAGTCAACGGAGTACCAGCACAAATTATGATAGACACTGGATCCAATATCTAATTAATTGACAGTATTGAGCTTCAGAAAATTCAAGAAGCAAGTAAAACAGTCATACTTACGCTACCCATCAGCAACATTGTCCTTGTAGGAGCGACCGGACGACAAAACAGAACCGTCCGAAAACAAGTGCAACTCGAACTAACAAGCAACCGACAAACCGTAACAATGACGTTTTTAGTAGCCAGTGGATTGCCATTCCGGATGCTAATTGGTTGCGATATGCTGCGCCAGTACTCAGCCATAATTGACCTGAACAAATACAAACTTATTTTGAAGAAGAAGGACATACAATGGGTAGCTGAACTGTCCAATAGTGAAGAAATACAGCCACATGAAACAATGTACCATATCCAAAAGTACAGAAATACTGGAGAACATGTACTAAATAATGGGATTTATGACGAGACCGACAATGAAGAACTATGGCAAGAAAAACTCGAAGACATCCGAACTTTCCAGAGAGAGAAAACGAGCGCTCAATTAACAGCTCAACAAGCTGAACAACTGATCGAAGTATATAAGCGTTACAAGCACGTATTTTCAGATACACCTGGAAAGGTCAGAGATTATCAGTGCGAGATTCAATTCCGAGAGCCTGTCAACTTGATAAAAAAATCTTACCCGATCGCATTCTCATTAAAGGAGGCGGTGAGAGCAGAAATCAATCGATTAATAGCTGAAGACATAATTGAACCAAGCTACTCACCCTACACCAACACCATATACTGCAATGTTCCAAAGACCACCACCAAGAGAAATTACTTCCCTAATCCAATTTCCGAATGATGAAGGATATCAATTCGATGAAGTTCAATTTCACAATAAAATATTAGAAAAGACTGACAAAATGAGAGAAAAATATAAGCAAATGCAACCGAAGCCCATACAATATCAGATTGGAGAGCAAATATTACTCAAAACAGAGGATTACCAAGCACCATGGAAGGGATAGCCAAGAAGCTATTGTTACTGTACACAGGACCCTACATAGTAAGCAAAGACAACCAAAATAATACATATGAGATCGTAGACCCAAAAACACAAAGAAGAAAGGGGACATTTAACCAAACCTCTATGAAAAAATATTATTAAAAACGAAAAAAAAAAATCCCGAAACCAATTAATAAATAACTAGTGTTAAACAGTAAGGAAAATAAACAAAACAAATAATAATAAAAAGATCATGTATACCATACCTACTAATAATATCGAATCACGAAGAGCTAGAGAGTGTGAATAAAAGAAAAAGAATATAATTTGAAATAATGTATTGTATAAACTAAATAATAATAATGTGAAGAATCCTACAAATGATATTTATTTAATAGTCGCACTAAGACTACTTGTACAATTTTATAATGATTGACTGTAGATAAGTCCAGCAATCAAATGTGTATTTTACGGCGGAGCAATGGAGTCAAAAGTACCCCTCCGATCCGATTCAATATAATGATAGGGAATTAGATATCAAAGGGATAAGAACATTAAACTAAAATACGATACAAAGATCAAGAAAAATATTGACACTCAAAAATAAAAAGAACCTATTGCTCTAAAATAACCAGTGATTGAGAAAATAAAAATGAAATAATGATTGATAATTCCAATCAAAAAACTGAACGATATTTGTTGAAATAATCAATTTTAGTGGCAGGGCAATATGTAATGGTACATATCTTCACCTAACCATAATGAAGAAAACATGACAAGATAAATTATTTAATCATTAACACTAGGTATAAAAAGGGATGAATTAGAATTGAAGAATGGGTGAATCAGAATAATAAAACGATCAGACATATCAAGGTAGTCAGAACAGTAATTTATATTAATAATGTAGTAACAAACAAACAAACCAAAATGGTAAATACAGAAATAAGGCGATTTAACCTGAATAGCCCAATAGATGGTAAGTGAGAGAGTAGAACTAGCCCCAAAGGACCAAGAATAACATAAATAATGACAACTGCAAATGGACGAGAACTAGCCACCGCACCAACATAAGTGTGTAAATAAGAAGAATAGTGACTAACAAACAATTAACATGGACGTGTAATGATACAATCAGCCACAACACTAAGGAAGTGACGTATAAAGTATGACAAAATAAAGTGAACCAAGAAGGAATACAAAACTTGTGTTAAACCATAGAAATAAACTCACTAATGAAAATTGTATATAATATTAATAATTGTAAGGACAGACAAGTTAGAAATACTAATTATTAAGTACTTAAGATATAGAAGGGCACAATAACCCAAACAGATAGAGTAAACTAGGACAAATCACATTAGCACGATACTAACATATCAGTGGTACAATAAAACACAATAGAATGAGAGTAGTAAATTGTAATGATGGTGAACATTTTCTAAATAGATGTAAGAAAGAGAATTTTTTAGTAAGCAATACAATAATATTAACCCACCAGTAACACTAAAAGAAGATTGAGTGTAAGGTGTTAGTGTTAAGACCCCAAAGTGAGAATAAAACCCCATTAAAAAGTGATAAAAACACTGATAAAGCAGTGCCCAAAGTTTATAAGTGAATAAACTAATATTATTAAACTTAAGTTAGTATTAGTAATCACTAATTACTATGGTTTTTAAATGTGTGTTAATTAATATGGTAGGCCTAAGGGACAATTCATAGTTTTAGGAAAGTTAAGAAACATAGACTATTAGTATGTTAAATCACCATATAGAAAGTTTCTATAAGGTTAAATTATAAAAACAATTAATAATCATTATATGATTTAGTAAGAGATAGTGAAATAGGATAAGGTAACATAATTAATGACACAAGGTCAAATAAGTTTAGTGGTAAGGATTTTCTATTACAATCTAAAAGATTAATCCATGTTTATATGTTTGTTTTCCTTTGATGACATTATAAAATAATTATTACTCACTGAAGAGTATGAGTGGATAATATATTTCAAATAAGTATGTGTTAAATGAATAAGAATTAAGTTTTAATGACTAAGGTTTATGTTCCAAATAATTATGTTTAAATGATAAGAATTATAGCTATGGGAATTGTTAAAACCATTAGATGTTATGTTATATGTTGTAAGAAATAAGATTTTAAAACCAACAGAAACCAGTAAAGAAGAAACAAACAATACATTCAGATACAATGACATTAAAAGTGAGTTATGACAGTAGACAAATTAATATAGGGAAACAATAAAATTACACACAATTACAAGAACCGACTTAAACATTGAACAAATGAACAGAATCTTGCATTAAAACAATCAGGAACCATTACAAGGATAATATAATGTAATATCAGTAATTAAAGAAAAATAGTCAATTGCTGTTTAAGCCTATGCAAATTCCCAACTGTCAACTACAAAAAACTTCAATTTATAGAATTAAACACTGACATATGAAGACTAAACCACATAAACTACGAAATACAAATAGACAATCATGTTAAGGCAGAAATATTATGATAAAAATGTAAATTAAGAAAACAGTACAATAAAATAAAATTCACAAAACTGTCAAAATGTTGATACCTAAGTGAACACTATAATATTGGATGTCAAATTAATCCTTAAGCCAAAATATGAACAGTGGTGATAATATTTACTACTAAAAAGGGAGTACTGAAGATTAATTACATTTAGAAAATCTGTAACCAGTTTAAATAAAAATTCAAATACCCTAACAATACTCTTTAGCCAATTTCAGCCAATCAAAAACTTTGAGTAACCATGACAACAACCGAATGTTGACTAATTTCAGTTAGGAACAATACTTGATGTAGTGACGCTAAACTGGAGAGACGCCACGCCATGAAGGGCCCAAATTTTCAACAGAAAAACAGTATAAGTGCCTACAATTTTGAGAAGGAGTACCAGGACAACAGATAAGAGGCCATTACAACTAATCTATACCAAGGACCAGCTCGGAATTAATCCAGATGACCGGAAAATACCTGTAATTCGACTTGAAGAAGATGATAACCAATTTTTGAGCCCAAGACTGAAGTAGGAAGAATCAACATCGACCCATTACTTTACATGGACGACTGACAATACCCATCATATCTACTAACGTTGAGTATTGCTGAATTTATTTGATTATTATAAAACAAATTCTCTTTCAAAAATTCTAACTATATAATCAAACTCTCACTATCACTGAATATATTTTCAAGGATTGATAAAATAAAGAAATAACTCTGTAAACATTGGATGAACACATGATAACCTATGTTACACAACGACACTGTCACACTTCAACACCACAATATTTAATTTATAGAAAACCTTGTGTAATTTTAATGATCACAAACTTTAAATGATATGTTCTAATTTGTTATCTTGTTGTAAAAACTTTTGTATCGTACTTAAAAGGACTCTATAGGCAGATTTAATTTTGTAAATAACAACCAACGCTGTCTTGCATCTAATAGAAACATTGTACTGCCAACCCAGCAATCCGCTGACTGAGCGACTATATTTTGCCGAGGCTAAAATTATTATAACAATTATTATTTTGTATAAAGCGTTAACAAGAACTGATAATTCAGAGCCTAAATAAAAAAGTGCGTACCGAGAATAACTGTCCAGTATTTATTTATAGAGAATATTATGTATGTTTTGTTTAATAGCAGTGAGTCAACATAACCAACATTATTCAAGTTGGCAACACGTTTTCCCCCACTCGGCGAATGATTAAAATTTACACTAGTGCACTGTGAAACCATACAGGTAAAAACTTTTAATTGTTTTCTCGTAAAACAATTTGGCGCCTATCGGGAATAACAAAACTGCGAGAAGGGACAGATCAGGCACCCAGGCTACCAGACGCTTCCGAACGACACAATTTACGTTCGATAAAACTTACAATTACACAAACATTAAATATTTTAATAAATAATACACACAACAAGTGCGACGGGGGGTATTTACAAAGTGGCGCCCAACGTGGGGCTAGAATTACGAAAGAATATCTAGCGGCAGGTACGACAGAAGGTCAACAAGATGAAGAGAGCATCATCATTAAGGCGGACGAAAGAGGCCGAAAAAGAAGTTCGAGCGGAAGAGAAGGAAGTGACTTCAATAGAAGACGCCGAACAAATGTTACCTCCAATGGAACCAGTCAAACCGGTGCAGCCAGAAAATCAACCAGAGAAACCCACACAGCCAGGAGATGTAAATTTCATGGAAATGATGAAAATACTGATGGAAGATAACCGGAAGAAAATGGAAGAAACAGTGAACAAAAATATAACGTCATTAAAGGAAGATTTCAAGGGAGAATTGAAGGAGTTCACGGGAGAACTGAACAAAAATAAAGAGGAAATTAATGAAAAAATAGACAAGAACAGCCAGCAAATGGTCGAAAATAATAAGGAAATGGCAGTGAACATGGAGAACTTAAAGGAAGAGTTGAAACTGGACAACCAGAAAAACTTGGAGGAGTTGAAGGAAGAGTTGAGCAAAACTACTGAAAATAATAATGAGCAGATTAATACGAAGATCGAGAAGGAGATGTCCGAGATACATGGGAAATGGGAAGACACGAGCCGTGAAATACAACGAACGAAGGAAGATTTCAGAGAACGGATGACCAACCTGGAAGAAGACAGCCAGATCCGGATAGAGTCGATAAAAACTGTAACCGACCAAAACATAAAACAAGTACGAACAGATTTAGGCGAGAAGTGCCGGGAGATCGACACAGCCGTGAGTGAGGTTCGCGGACAAGGCCAGAAAAATAAAAATAAAATCGAAGAAATTCAGCAACGGGAGATTGCTAAAATCAGGGAGGAGTTAGAAATAATTAATAACAGACCACCAATAATGACACAGTACCAACACGTGGACAACCGGGAAGTGATAAACTTTAAACAGTACCGGCGGAACCCAATGGAGTTTCTGGAAAGAGTAGACGAGCAGCTGGCCAAAACTCGGGAGAACAGGTGGACAATTATCCGAGGCTACTTAGACGAATATTTTCGAGATATCAACGATAATTGGTGGACGGCCACAAGACACGACCTGACGGATTATGAACAGTTTAAAGAGGTATTCAAGAAGAAGTACTGGTCGGAGGCCACACAGAACATAGTGCGGGACAGTATATGTTTCGGAAGATATGACGCCACAAGAGGGACAACTTTTACTGCATATTTCCTCAGTAAAGTATGCCTAGCAAGAAACTTAGAACCGAAGATCCCAGAAGAAAGTTTGGTAACGAAGCTTGCTTTCCATTACGAAGAGGGTGTATCTAGAGCGCGGCTAGGAAGCCACATAAAAACTATACAGTCCATGGCAGCCCTATTGGAAGATTACGAGCGAGAACGTTATTATCGTAGGAGCCGACAGCGGGACGACAGGGGTGAGAACAAAAATTTTAACAACGGTTACCTGAACAATAACAACAATTACCGTTTTAATTATAATAACCATAACCAAGTGAATAACCCGCCTAACGAGCCGCAGAATAGAAATAACAATAATCCAGCTAGCCAACAAAATACCAATTATAACAATAATAATAGGCCAAACAACACAAACAATCTATACAACCGGCCAAATAATACACATCAACCCTATAGGCCGAATAACACTAATTACAACCGGCCAAATTACAATAACAACCCGAGTGACAATAGAAATCGAAATAATAACGATCGCAACTATCGTCAAGTACATTACGTGAGGGCCGAAAGTGACGGTAGAAATAGATCATACTATCAAGGACGACGAAGTGCCGACCGGAATACGTACGGACACCGATACAGTGATCGTAATTACGGACGTGACACCAGAACCAACACGGGCCGGAGTCAAAGCCAAGAAGTGTACAGGCGTGACCGGTACGAAGAGGATCACAACCAGCCTGAACCCCGACTGTCAACGAGCGGAAGTCCGCCAACAAATCAGCAAGACGATCGTAACAATCAGTCCGAGTTGACGCTAAACTAGGAGCGGCAGTGAAAAAACTACTTGTACCCTCACTGAACCATTCTATTGGGTTAAATCGCATCGTTACTCAAACCAACGGCGAACGCACAATTACAATCGTGCGCAATAATTATCTGAAGAACATTATAGAGGAACTCCTCGAAGAAGGTAGCAACCAATCTGATAGTAAACATAACGAGATTGCTTATATTTCAACGCAAGTCAACGGAGTACCAGCACAAATTATGATAGACACTGGATCCAATATCTAATTAATTGACAGTATTGAGCTTCAGAAAATTCAAGAAGCAAGTAAAACAGTCATACTTACGCTACCCATCAGCAACATTGTCCTTGTAGGAGCGACCGGACGACAAAACAGAACCGTCCGAAAACAAGTGCAACTCGAACTAACAAGCAACCGACAAACCGTAACAATGACGTTTTTAGTAGCCAGTGGATTGCCATTCCGGATGCTAATTGGTTGCGATATGCTGCGCCAGTACTCAGCCATAATTGACCTGAACAAATACAAACTTATTTTGAAGAAGAAGGACATACAATGGGTAGCTGAACTGTCCAATAGTGAAGAAATACAGCCACATGAAACAATGTACCATATCCAAAAGTACAGAAATACTGGAGAACATGTACTAAATAATGGGATTTATGACGAGACCGACAATGAAGAACTATGGCAAGAAAAACTCGAAGACATCCGAACTTTCCAGAGAGAGAAAACGAGCGCTCAATTAACAGCTCAACAAGCTGAACAACTGATCGAAGTATATAAGCGTTACAAGCACGTATTTTCAGATACACCTGGAAAGGTCAGAGATTATCAGTGCGAGATTCAATTCCGAGAGCCTGTCAACTTGATAAAAAAATCTTACCCGATCGCATTCTCATTAAAGGAGGCGGTGAGAGCAGAAATCAATCGATTAATAGCTGAAGACATAATTGAACCAAGCTACTCACCCTACACCAACACCATATACTGCAATGTTCCAAAGACCACCACCAAGAGAAATTACTTCCCTAATCCAATTTCCGAATGATGAAGGATATCAATTCGATGAAGTTCAATTTCACAATAAAATATTAGAAAAGACTGACAAAATGAGAGAAAAATATAAGCAAATGCAACCGAAGCCCATACAATATCAGATTGGAGAGCAAATATTACTCAAAACAGAGGATTACCAAGCACCATGGAAGGGATAGCCAAGAAGCTATTGTTACTGTACACAGGACCCTACATAGTAAGCAAAGACAACCAAAATAATACATATGAGATCGTAGACCCAAAAACACAAAGAAGAAAGGGGACATTTAACCAAACCTCTATGAAAAAATATTATTAAAAACGAAAAAAAAAATCCCGAAACCAATTAATAAATAACTAGTGTTAAACAGTAAGGAAAATAAACAAAACAAATAATAATAAAAAGATCATGTATACCATACCTACTAATAATATCGAATCACGAAGAGCTAGAGAGTGTGAATAAAAGAAAAAGAATATAATTTGAAATAATGTATTGTATAAACTAAATAATAATAATGTGAAGAATCCTACAAATGATATTTATTTAATAGTCGCACTAAGACTACTTGTACAATTTTATAATGATTGACTGTAGATAAGTCCAGCAATCAAATGTGTATTTTACGGCGGAGCAATGGAGTCAAAAGTACCCCTCCGATCCGATTCAATATAATGATAGGGAATTAGATATCAAAGGGATAAGAACATTAAACTAAAATACGATACAAAGATCAAGAAAAATATTGACACTCAAAAATAAAAAGAACCTATTGCTCTAAAATAACCAGTGATTGAGAAAATAAAAATGAAATAATGATTGATAATTCCAATCAAAAAACTGAACGATATTTGTTGAAATAATCAATTTTAGTGGCAGGGCAATATGTAATGGTACATATCTTCACCTAACCATAATGAAGAAAACATGACAAGATAAATTATTTAATCATTAACACTAGGTATAAAAAGGGATGAATTAGAATTGAAGAATGGGTGAATCAGAATAATAAAACGATCAGACATATCAAGGTAGTCAGAACAGTAATTTATATTAATAATGTAGTAACAAACAAACAAACCAAAATGGTAAATACAGAAATAAGGCGATTTAACCTGAATAGCCCAATAGATGGTAAGTGAGAGAGTAGAACTAGCCCCAAAGGACCAAGAATAACATAAATAATGACAACTGCAAATGGACGAGAACTAGCCACCGCACCAACATAAGTGTGTAAATAAGAAGAATAGTGACTAACAAACAATTAACATGGACGTGTAATGATACAATCAGCCACAACACTAAGGAAGTGACGTATAAAGTATGACAAAATAAAGTGAACCAAGAAGGAATACAAAACTTGTGTTAAACCATAGAAATAAACTCACTAATGAAAATTGTATATAATATTAATAATTGTAAGGACAGACAAGTTAGAAATACTAATTATTAAGTACTTAAGATATAGAAGGGCACAATAACCCAAACAGATAGAGTAAACTAGGACAAATCACATTAGCACGATACTAACATATCAGTGGTACAATAAAACACAATAGAATGAGAGTAGTAAATTGTAATGATGGTGAACATTTTCTAAATAGATGTAAGAAAGAGAATTTTTTAGTAAGCAATACAATAATATTAACCCACCAGTAACACTAAAAGAAGATTGAGTGTAAGGTGTTAGTGTTAAGACCCCAAAGTGAGAATAAAACCCCATTAAAAAGTGATAAAAACACTGATAAAGCAGTGCCCAAAGTTTATAAGTGAATAAACTAATATTATTAAACTTAAGTTAGTATTAGTAATCACTAATTACTATGGTTTTTAAATGTGTGTTAATTAATATGGTAGGCCTAAGGGACAATTCATAGTTTTAGGAAAGTTAAGAAACATAGACTATTAGTATGTTAAATCACCATATAGAAAGTTTCTATAAGGTTAAATTATAAAAACAATTAATAATCATTATATGATTTAGTAAGAGATAGTGAAATAGGATAAGGTAACATAATTAATGACACAAGGTCAAATAAGTTTAGTGGTAAGGATTTTCTATTACAATCTAAAAGATTAATCAATGTTTATATGTTTGTTTTCCTTTGATGACATTATAAAATAATTATTACTCACTGAAGAGTATGAGTGGATAAAATATTTCAAATAAGTATGTGTTAAATGAATAAGAATTATGTTTTAATGACTAAGGTTTATGTTCCAAATAATTATGTTTAAATGATAAGAATTATAGCTATGGGAATTGTTAAAACCATTAAATGTTATGTTAAGATGGGCATTAGGAACTGGAGACTGACAGCAGTGGATAGAGATGAGTGGAGACGGGTCGTAGCGGAGGCCAAGGCTCACCATGGGCTGTAGTGCTGGAGAGTAGTAGTAGTATTAGATGTTATGTTATATGTTGTAAGAAATAAGATTTTCAAACCAACAGAAACCAGTAAACAAGAAACAAACAATACATTCAGATACAATGACATTAAAAGTGAGTTATGACAGTAGACAAATTAATATAGGGAAACAATAAAATTACACACAATTACAAGAACCGACTTAAACACTGAACAAATGAACAGAATCTTGCATTAAAACAATCAGGAACCATTACAAGGATAATAAAATGTAATATCAGTAATTAAAGAAAAATAGTCAATTGCTATTTAAGCCTATGCAAATTCCCAACTGTCAACTACAAAAAACTTCAATTTATAGAATTAAACACTGACATATGAAGACTAAACCACATAAACTACGAAATACAAATAGACAATCATGTTAAGGCAGAAATATTATGATAAAAATGTAAATTAAGAAAACAGTACAATAAAATATAATTCACAAAACTGTCAAAATGTTGATACCTAAGTGAACACTATAATATTGGATGTCAAATTAATCCTTGAGCCAAAATATGAACAGTGGTGATAATATTTACTACTAAAAAGGGAGTACTGAAGATTAATTACATTTAGAAAATCTGTAACCAGTTTAAATAAAAATTCAAATACCCTAACAATACTCTTTAGCCAATTTCAGCCAATCGAAAACTTTGAGTAACCATGACAACAACCGAATATTGACTAATTTCAGTTAGGAACAATACTTGATGTAGTGACGCTAAACTGGAGAGACGCCACGCCGTGAAGGGCCCAAATTTTCAACAGAAAAACAGTATAAGTGCCCACAATTTTGAGAAGGAGGACCAGGACAACAGATGAGAGGCCATTACAAATAATCTACACCAAGGACCAGCTCGGAATTTTTCCAGATGACCGGAAAATACCTGTAATTCGACTTGAAGAAGATGGTAACCTATTTTTGAGCCCAAGACTGAAGTAGGAAGAATCAACATCGACCCATTACTTTACATGGACGACTGACAATACCCATCATATCTACTAACGTTGAGTATTGCTGAATTTATTTGATTATTATAAAACAAATTCTCTTTCAAAAATTCTAACCATATAATAAAACTCTCACTATCACTGAATATATTTTCAAGGATTGATAAAATAAAGAAATAACTTTGTAAACATTGGATGAACACATGATAACCTATGTTACACAACGACACTGTCGCACTTCAACATCACAATATTTAATTTATAGCAAACCTTGTGTAATTTTAATGATCACAAACTTTAAATGATATGTTTTAATTTGTTATCTTGTTGTAAAAACTTCTGTATCGTACTTAAAAGGACTCTATAGGCAGATTTAATTTTGTAAATAATAACCAACGCTGTCTTGCATCCGCTGACTGAGCGACTATATTTTGCCGAGGCTAAAATTATTATATCAATTATTATTTTGTATAAAGCGTTAACAAGAACTAATAATTCAGAGCCTAAATTAAAAAGTGCATACCGAGAATAACTGTCCAGTATTTATTTATAGAGAATATTATGTATGTTTTGTTTAATAGCAGTGAGTTAACATAACCAACATTATTCAAGTTGGCAACGCGTTTTCCCCCACTCAAACGAGAATCGGTTTCATGCCAGTCGGCGAATGATAAAAATTTACACTAGTGCACTGTCAAACCATACGGGTAAAAACTTTTGTTTTCTCGTAAAACAATTTGGCGCCTATCGGGAATAACAAAAGTGCGAGAAGGGACAGATCAGGCACGCAGGCTACCAGACGCTTCCGAACGACACAATTTACGTTCGATAAAACTTACAATTACACAAACATTAAATATTTTAATAAATAATACACACGACAAGTGCGATGGGGGGTATTTACAATATATATATATATATATATATATATATATATATATATTGTTACGACGGTCTACTCGATCGTCGTAGGTACAGTGGAAACAAAATAAGTACAAGACACCAATTAAGTCACTAATCACACCTTTAATTGTTATAGTAAAACAGTTCGTAATTAACAACACAGTGTCTACAACAAATCAAATGAAATTGTTCATACGCAATAAAATGTCCACTAATATTAAAACTCAACTGTATTACAATTATACCGTCTGAATATAAAACGCAACACTTCACTAATAACTACTTGAACGTACACCGTAATAACCCGAACCGCTCTGTAAATATATCGCACTAATACTCTCGAACCGCACAGTCAAAAATCTCGCATTGAACTGAAAAACTAAGGCCGCTACCCGATGTACTTATAGTCACGCTCACACACCAGAAGCTTCCAAACTGCGTCTTATCTCCCGCGAACTACGTAATTGCTGCGGCCTTGACACAGTCCGAGCGCCCGAGCGAAGGCTGGCAAAGTCAAGAAAATTCTCGCAACATGTGTTTAGTAGCACGTACACCACACGCTTACGTCGAGATCTTTCTGGCACATTCGATAAACGCCTAGATTGTTCTATGCTGTCGTAGTACTGCCCGCTCCTTAAGCCTGTTCGTCCCGAACTGGCAAAGCGTCTTCCAAGTAATACTCGACCAGGCGATCTAGGTGGCCGTCCTTGAGAAGGATAATTTTCCCGTTCTTCGAATTCAGTCTCGTGTGATCCGAACATCACGTTCCCAGGAATGCGAATCTTTCGCGTAACCACTAGCTTCGCTGGAATCACTCTCGTTGCGTCATGTACTAATGACCTAAATACCACTGGCTGATCCAAGTTTGTTTGGTTCTCGTCAACAACCTCTTGCGTAACCTCATCCTCAGCCACTTTACCCTCGGCCGCTTCTATCAGCTCAGGAACAAGCAAGAGTTTTGTCTCCACACCCATAGTTGGCTCTCCAATCACTTCTTTTGTCGTTATACTTATTTGTACTTCCTCTGCTAGTTCTTCCTCCATTTCCGCTTGCAACAGGGAGGTTTCCTCTTGACCAGACTTGTTGAATTTTTCTTCGACTAATGCCACTCACTTAATCGAATGGTTGGTAGACCCTGTCATTTTAGCCATGCAAAGCTTTATCTTCTCTTGGCCAACTTTCAGGACATTCTCTCTTAAGTCCACAACGAATCCGTAGGCATTCATAATGTCCGTGCCAAGAATCACTTCATCGACAATGTCTGCAACGAGCATTTGGTGGCTAAACTCAAGAAGACCCAGGCGTACACGTACGTCTACCTTTCCTAGCACCTTGACGGGGCTTCCAGTCACAGTCTGTATTGTACAAGAGCTAATTAGAGGATGGCGGTTACAGACTAAGTCAGGGCGCACAATGGACAATGTTGCGCCCGTGTCAACTGTAAATGATGTTGGTTTACCATCCGCAAATCCATTAACAATCAAGTTTCCACTGATCTTATGTAGCGTGGAAACTGTGTGCTGTTCTGGGCCTTTACTTCTCCAATTGGTGCGATCAGTCTCTTCTCTCGGTATCTTCTTCTCCCAACAGTCTACCTGTAGATGACCACGTTTTCCACAGTTGTAACATTTCGGTCTTCTGTCTTTTCCAAATCGTTGCGACTCTCTTGAACTTTTGAATTGTTTGTCCGACAACACTGTTTTTCTGCACCCATCGTAACGGTAATGTGATACAGGGATCTTCTGACTGCAACGTGATGGCACAAACCCATTAATGCAGCGGGATGCTGACTTGGCAGCTTCAAACTCTAGGGCGTGAACAAGAGCTTCTGAGCTATCTCGGTGTCTTGCCATTCGTAACACTTGCTGAAGTTCACAATCTCCGATGCCATCAATAAATGTCTGCACCGTAAACCTTATTCGGAAGTCTTCTGGTGCTTCAGGATAGGCCATTCTAATTAGTCTGTCGATACTTGCTTCCAACTCTTGAAGTCTCTCCCCGGAATGCTGTCGCCTTGCTCTCAACTGGGTGCAGTACACATCTCGCAAATGTTTATCACCATACCGTAATTCTAGAGCTTTTATCAACTCGGCATACATGTTCTGGCTGTCAGGTGGCACTTTCTGTAGTAATTCTGCCGCGGGTCCTTTTAATGCAAGAACAAGTGAAACAGCCTTGTCTTTTTCTGTCCAATTATTTGCGCATGCAGCAGCTTCAAATTGGCGAAGGTACGTTGCCCAGTGACTGCTTCCGTCAAAGGTTGGAGCTTTGACATGAACTGTCCCTACTGCAGGCAAAGTTACTTTCTCTATTGACTTATTTTCTGTGTATTTTTCTGTCTTGATCACTGGTACAGTCTGTTCAGAAATTTGTTTTGGTTGAATCTTCATGCACTGTTCAACTTCAATTTTAATTTGTTCTCTTATGTTTGCCATTGAGTTTTCTACTGCAGATATTTTTGTTGACATAACTTCTTCCACAGTCAAGACAGATTTTTCTACTTCAGCTATTTTTAATGTAATTGATTCTTGTACCTCCGACATTTTAGTAACTTGTTTATTAAGCTCACCTCGTAGGAGACCCAATTCTGCGGTACTATGTTCTTGCAACTGTTTCTGCATAGTTTCAAAGAGAGCTTCCGTTTTATCTTTTTGTCTTTCTTCTGTTTCTAGCATTAGTGCTTTCTGACGTTCCTCAGCTTCTTCTCTTTCTTGTATTCGTTCTTCTTTTTGTCGTCTTTCTGTCTGCAACAACAGCGCCTGTAAATTTTCCATCATCTGACTGGCATCCATTGTTTATCGATTAATTACGAATCACACTCGTCTTGTACAAAGTGTCCACTGTTTCCACTGTTAACCGTTCTATCCCAGTTCTGACACCACTGTTACGACGGTCTACTCGATCGTCGTAGGTACAGTGGAAACAAAATAAGTACAAGACACCAATTAAGTCACTAATCACACCTTTAATTGTTATAGTAAAACAGTTCGTAATTAACAACACAGTGTCTACAACAAATCAAATGAAATTGTTCATACGCAATAAAATGTCCACTAATATTAAAACTCAACTGTATTACAATTATACCGTCTGAATATAAAACGCAACACTTCACTAATAACTACTTGAACGTACACCGTAATAACCCGAACCGCTCTGTAAATATATCGCACTAATACTCTCGAACCGCACAGTCAAAAATCTCGCATTGAACTGAAAAACTAAGGCCGCTACCCGATGTACTTATAGTCACGCTCACACACCAGAAGCTTCCAAACTGCGTCTTATCTCCCGCGAACTACGTAATTGCTGCGGCCTTGACACAGTCCGAGCGCCCGAGCGAAGGCTGGCAAAGTCAAGAAAATTCTCGCAACATGTGTTTAGTAGCACGTACACCACACGCTTACGTCGAGATCTTTCTGGCACATTCGATAAACGCCTAGATTGTTCTATGCTGTCGTAGTACTGCCCGCTCCTTAAGCCTGTTCGTCCCGAACTGGCAAAGCGTCTTCCAAGTAATACTCGACCAGGCGATCTAGGTGGCCGTCCTTGAGAAGGATAATTTTCCCGTTCTTCGAATTCAGTCTCGTGTGATCCGAACATCACGTTCCCAGGAATGCGAATCTTTCGCGTAACCACTAGCTTCGCTGGAATCACTCTCGTTGCGTCATGTACTAATGACCTAAATACCACTGGCTGATCCAAGTTTGTTTGGTTCTCGTCAACAACCTCTTGCGTAACCTCATCCTCAGCCACTTTACCCTCGGCCGCTTCTATCAGCTCAGGAACAAGCAAGAGTTTTGTCTCCACACCCATAGTTGGCTCTCCAATCACTTCTTTTGTCGTTATACTTATTTGTACTTCCTCTGCTAGTTCTTCCTCCATTTCCGCTTGCAACAGGGAGGTTTCCTCTTGACCAGACTTGTTGAATTTTTCTTCGACTAATGCCACTCACTTAATCGAATGGTTGGTAGACCCTGTCATTTTAGCCATGCAAAGCTTTATCTTCTCTTGGCCAACTTTCAGGACATTCTCTCTTAAGTCCACAACGAATCCGTAGGCATTCATAATGTCCGTGCCAAGAATCACTTCATCGACAATGTCTGCAACGAGCATTTGGTGGCTAAACTCAAGAAGACCCAGGCGTACACGTACGTCTACCTTTCCTAGCACCTTGACGGGGCTTCCAGTCACAGTCTGTATTGTACAAGAGCTAATTAGAGGATGGCGGTTACAGACTAAGTCAGGGCGCACAATGGACAATGTTGCGCCCGTGTCAACTGTAAATGATGTTGGTTTACCATCCGCAAATCCATTAACAATCAAGTTTCCACTGATCTTATGTAGCGTGGAAACTGTGTGCTGTTCTGGGCCTTTACTTCTCCAATTGGTGCGATCAGTCTCTTCTCTCGGTATCTTCTTCTCCCAACAGTCTACCTGTAGATGACCACGTTTTCCACAGTTGTAACATTTCGGTCTTCTGTCTTTTCCAAATCGTTGCGACTCTCTTGAACTTTTGAATTGTTTGTCCGACAACACTGTTTTTCTGCACCCATCGTAACGGTAATGTGATACAGGGATCTTCTGACTGCAACGTGATGGCACAAACCCATTAATGCAGCGGGATGCTGACTTGGCAGCTTCAAACTCTAGGGCGTGAACAAGAGCTTCTGAGCTATCTCGGTGTCTTGCCATTCGTAACACTTGCTGAAGTTCACAATCTCCGATGCCATCAATAAATGTCTGCACCGTAAACCTTATTCGGAAGTCTTCTGGTGCTTCAGGATAGGCCATTCTAATTAGTCTGTCGATACTTGCTTCCAACTCTTGAAGTCTCTCCCCGGAATGCTGTCGCCTTGCTCTCAACTGGGTGCAGTACACATCTCGCAAATGTTTATCACCATACCGTAATTCTAGAGCTTTTATCAACTCGGCATACATGTTCTGGCTGTCAGGTGGCACTTTCTGTAGTAATTCTGCCGCGGGTCCTTTTAATGCAAGAACAAGTGAAACAGCCTTGTCTTTTTCTGTCCAATTATTTGCGCATGCAGCAGCTTCAAATTGGCGAAGGTACGTTGCCCAGTGACTGCTTCCGTCAAAGGTTGGAGCTTTGACATGAACTGTCCCTACTGCAGGCAAAGTTACTTTCTCTATTGACTTATTTTCTGTGTATTTTTCTGTCTTGATCACTGGTACAGTCTGTTCAGAAATTTGTTTTGGTTGAATCTTCATGCACTGTTCAACTTCAATTTTAATTTGTTCTCTTATGTTTGCCATTGAGTTTTCTACTGCAGATATTTTTGTTGACATAACTTCTTCCACAGTCAAGACAGATTTTTCTACTTCAGCTATTTTTAATGTAATTGATTCTTGTACCTCCGACATTTTAGTAACTTGTTTATTAAGCTCACCTCGTAGGAGACCCAATTCTGCGGTACTATGTTCTTGCAACTGTTTCTGCATAGTTTCAAAGAGAGCTTCCGTTTTATCTTTTTGTCTTTCTTCTGTTTCTAGCATTAGTGCTTTCTGACGTTCCTCAGCTTCTTCTCTTTCTTGTATTCGTTCTTCTTTTTGTCGTCTTTCTGTCTGCAACAGCAGCGCCTGTAAATTTTCCATCATCTGACTGGCATCCATTGTTTATCGATTAATTACGAATCACACTCGTCTTGTACAAAGTGTCCACTGTTTCCACTGTTAACCGTTCTATCCCAGTTCTGACACCACTGTTACGACGGTCTACTCGATCGTCGTAGGTACAGTGGAAACAAAATAAGTACAAGACACCAATTAAGTCACTAATCACACCTTTAATTGTTATAGTAAAACAGTTCGTAATTAACAACACAGTGTCTACAACAAATCAAATGAAATTGTTCATACGCAATAAAATGTCCACTAATATTAAAACTCAACTGTATTACAATTATACCGTCTGAATATAAAACGCAACACTTCACTAATAACTACTTGAACGTACACCGTAATAACCCGAACCGCTCTGTAAATATATCGCACTAATACTCTCGAACCGCACAGTCAAAAATCTCGCATTGAACTGAAAAACTAAGGCCGCTACCCGATGTACTTATAGTCACGCTCACACACCAGAAGCTTCCAAACTGCGTCTTATCTCCCGCGAACTACGTAATTGCTGCGGCCTTGACACAGTCCGAGCGCCCGAGCGAAGGCTGGCAAAGTCAAGAAAATTCTCGCAACATGTGTTTAGTAGCACGTACACCACACGCTTACGTCGAGATCTTTCTGGCACATTCGATAAACGCCTAGATTGTTCTATGCTGTCGTAGTACTGCCCGCTCCTTAAGCCTGTTCGTCCCGAACTGGCAAAGCGTCTTCCAAGTAATACTCGACCAGGCGATCTAGGTGGCCGTCCTTGAGAAGGATAATTTTCCCGTTCTTCGAATTCAGTCTCGTGTGATCCGAACATCACGTTCCCAGGAATGCGAATCTTTCGCGTAACCACTAGCTTCGCTGGAATCACTCTCGTTGCGTCATGTACTAAGACCTAAATACCACTGGCTGATCCAAGTTTGTTTGGTTCTCGTCAACAACCTCTTGCGTAACCTCATCCTCAGCCACTTTACCCTCGGCCGCTTCTATCAGCTCAGGAACAAGCAAGAGTTTTGTCTCCACACCCATAGTTGGCTCTCCAATCACTTCTTTTGTCGTTATACTTATTTGTACTTCCTCTGCTAGTTCTTCCTCCATTTCCGCTTGCAACAGGGAGGTTTCCTCTTGACCAGACTTGTTGAATTTTTCTTCGACTAATGCCACTCACTTAATCGAATGGTTGGTAGACCCTGTCATTTTAGCCATGCAAAGCTTTATCTTCTCTTGGCCAACTTTCAGGACATTCTCTCTTAAGTCCACAACGAATCCGTAGGCATTCATAATGTCCGTGCCAAGAATCACTTCATCGACAATGTCTGCAACGAGCATTTGGTGGCTAAACTCAAGAAGACCCAGGCGTACACGTACGTCTACCTTTCCTAGCACCTTGACGGGGCTTCCAGTCACAGTCTGTATTGTACAAGAGCTAATTAGAGGATGGCGGTTACAGACTAAGTCAGGGCGCACAATGGACAATGTTGCGCCCGTGTCAACTGTAAATGATGTTGGTTTACCATCCGCAAATCCATTAACAATCAAGTTTCCACTGATCTTATGTAGCGTGGAAACTGTGTGCTGTTCTGGGCCTTTACTTCTCCAATTGGTGCGATCAGTCTCTTCTCTCGGTATCTTCTTCTCCCAACAGTCTACCTGTAGATGACCACGTTTTCCACAGTTGTAACATTTCGGTCTTCTGTCTTTTCCAAATCGTTGCGACTCTCTTGAACTTTTGAATTGTTTGTCCGACAACACTGTTTTTCTGCACCCATCGTAACGGTAATGTGATACAGGGATCTTCTGACTGCAACGTGATGGCACAAACCCATTAATGCAGCGGGATGCTGACTTGGCAGCTTCAAACTCTAGGGCGTGAACAAGAGCTTCTGAGCTATCTCGGTGTCTTGCCATTCGTAACACTTGCTGAAGTTCACAATCTCCGATGCCATCAATAAATGTCTGCACCGTAAACCTTATTCGGAAGTCTTCTGGTGCTTCAGGATAGGCCATTCTAATTAGTCTGTCGATACTTGCTTCCAACTCTTGAAGTCTCTCCCCGGAATGCTGTCGCCTTGCTCTCAACTGGGTGCAGTACACATCTCGCAAATGTTTATCACCATACCGTAATTCTAGAGCTTTTATCAACTCGGCATACATGTTCTGGCTGTCAGGTGGCACTTTCTGTAGTAATTCTGCCGCGGGTCCTTTTAATGCAAGAACAAGTGAAACAGCCTTGTCTTTTTCTGTCCAATTATTTGCGCATGCAGCAGCTTCAAATTGGCGAAGGTACGTTGCCCAGTGACTGCTTCCGTCAAAGGTTGGAGCTTTGACATGAACTGTCCCTACTGCAGGCAAAGTTACTTTCTCTATTGACTTATTTTCTGTGTATTTTTCTGTCTTGATCACTGGTACAGTCTGTTCAGAAATTTGTTTTGGTTGAATCTTCATGCACTGTTCAACTTCAATTTTAATTTGTTCTCTTATGTTTGCCATTGAGTTTTCTACTGCAGATATTTTTGTTGACATAACTTCTTCCACAGTCAAGACAGATTTTTCTACTTCAGCTATTTTTAATGTAATTGATTCTTGTACCTCCGACATTTTAGTAACTTGTTTATTAAGCTCACCTCGTAGGAGACCCAATTCTGCGGTACTATGTTCTTGCAACTGTTTCTGCATAGTTTCAAAGAGAGCTTCCGTTTTATCTTTTTGTCTTTCTTCTGTTTCTAGCATTAGTGCTTTCTGACGTTCCTCAGCTTCTTCTCTTTCTTGTATTCGTTCTTCTTTTTGTCGTCTTTCTGTCTGCAACAGCAGCGCCTGTAAATTTTCCATCATCTGACTGGCATCCATTGTTTATCGATTAATTACGAATCACACTCGTCTTGTACAAAGTGTCCACTGTTTCCACTGTTAACCGTTCTATCCCAGTTCTGACACCACTGTTACGACGGTCTACTCGATCGTCGTAGGTACAGTGGAAACAAAATAAGTACAAGACACCAATTAAGTCACTAATCACACCTTTAATTGTTATAGTAAAACAGTTCGTAATTAACAACACAGTGTCTACAACAAATCAAATGAAATTGTTCATACGCAATAAAATGTCCACTAATATTAAAACTCAACTGTATTACAATTATACCGTCTGAATATAAAACGCAACACTTCACTAATAACTACTTGAACGTACACCGTAATAACCCGAACCGCTCTGTAAATATATCGCACTAATACTCTCGAACCGCACAGTCAAAAATCTCGCATTGAACTGAAAAACTAAGGCCGCTACCCGATGTACTTATAGTCACGCTCACACACCAGAAGCTTCCAAACTGCGTCTTATCTCCCGCGAACTACGTAATTGCTGCGGCCTTGACACAGTCCGAGCGCCCGAGCGAAGGCTGGCAAAGTCAAGAAAATTCTCGCAACATGTGTTTAGTAGCACGTACACCACACGCTTACGTCGAGATCTTTCTGGCACATTCGATAAACGCCTAGATTGTTCTATGCTGTCGTAGTACTGCCCGCTCCTTAAGCCTGTTCGTCCCGAACTGGCAAAGCGTCTTCCAAGTAATACTCGACCAGGCGATCTAGGTGGCCGTCCTTGAGAAGGATAATTTTCCCGTTCTTCGAATTCAGTCTCGTGTGATCCGAACATCACGTTCCCAGGAATGCGAATCTTTCGCGTAACCACTAGCTTCGCTGGAATCACTCTCGTTGCGTCATGTACTAATGACCTAAATACCACTGGCTGATCCAAGTTTGTTTGGTTCTCGTCAACAACCTCTTGCGTAACCTCATCCTCAGCCACTTTACCCTCGGCCGCTTCTATCAGCTCAGGAACAAGCAAGAGTTTTGTCTCCACACCCATAGTTGGCTCTCCAATCACTTCTTTTGTCGTTATACTTATTTGTACTTCCTCTGCTAGTTCTTCCTCCATTTCCGCTTGCAACAGGGAGGTTTCCTCTTGACCAGACTTGTTGAATTTTTCTTCGACTAATGCCACTCACTTAATCGAATGGTTGGTAGACCCTGTCATTTTAGCCATGCAAAGCTTTATCTTCTCTTGGCCAACTTTCAGGACATTCTCTCTTAAGTCCACAACGAATCCGTAGGCATTCATAATGTCCGTGCCAAGAATCACTTCATCGACAATGTCTGCAACGAGCATTTGGTGGCTAAACTCAAGAAGACCCAGGCGTACACGTACGTCTACCTTTCCTAGCACCTTGACGGGGCTTCCAGTCACAGTCTGTATTGTACAAGAGCTAATTAGAGGATGGCGGTTACAGACTAAGTCAGGGCGCACAATGGACAATGTTGCGCCCGTGTCAACTGTAAATGATGTTGGTTTACCATCCGCAAATCCATTAACAATCAAGTTTCCACTGATCTTATGTAGCGTGGAAACTGTGTGCTGTTCTGGGCCTTTACTTCTCCAATTGGTGCGATCAGTCTCTTCTCTCGGTATCTTCTTCTCCCAACAGTCTACCTGTAGATGACCACGTTTTCCACAGTTGTAACATTTCGGTCTTCTGTCTTTTCCAAATCGTTGCGACTCTCTTGAACTTTTGAATTGTTTGTCCGACAACACTGTTTTTCTGCACCCATCGTAACGGTAATGTGATACAGGGATCTTCTGACTGCAACGTGATGGCACAAACCCATTAATGCAGCGGGATGCTGACTTGGCAGCTTCAAACTCTAGGGCGTGAACAAGAGCTTCTGAGCTATCTCGGTGTCTTGCCATTCGTAACACTTGCTGAAGTTCACAATCTCCGATGCCATCAATAAATGTCTGCACCGTAAACCTTATTCGGAAGTCTTCTGGTGCTTCAGGATAGGCCATTCTAATTAGTCTGTCGATACTTGCTTCCAACTCTTGAAGTCTCTCCCCGGAATGCTGTCGCCTTGCTCTCAACTGGGTGCAGTACACATCTCGCAAATGTTTATCACCATACCGTAATTCTAGAGCTTTTATCAACTCGGCATACATGTTCTGGCTGTCAGGTGGCACTTTCTGTAGTAATTCTGCCGCGGGTCCTTTTAATGCAAGAACAAGCGAAACAGCCTTGTCTTTTTCTGTCCAATTATTTGCGCATGCAGCAGCTTCAAATTGGCGAAGGTACGTTGCCCAGTGACTGCTTCCGTCAAAGGTTGGAGCTTTGACATGAACTGTCCCTACTGCAGGCAAAGTTACTTTCTCTATTGACTTATTTTCTGTGTATTTTTCTGTCTTGATCACTGGTACAGTCTGTTCAGAAATTTGTTTTGGTTGAATCTTCATGCACTGTTCAACTTCAATTTTAATTTGTTCTCTTATGTTTGCCATTGAGTTTTCTACTGCAGATATTTTTGTTGACATAACTTCTTCCACAGTCAAGACAGATTTTTCTACTTCAGCTATTTTTAATGTAATTGATTCTTGTACCTCCGACATTTTAGTAACTTGTTTATTAAGCTCACCTCGTAGGAGACCCAATTCTGCGGTACTATGTTCTTGCAACTGTTTCTGCATAGTTTCAAAGAGAGCTTCCGTTTTATCTTTTTGTCTTTCTTCTGTTTCTAGCATTAGTGCTTTCTGACGTTCCTCAGCTTCTTCTCTTTCTTGTATTCGTTCTTCTTTTTGTCGTCTTTCTGTCTGCAACAGCAGCGCCTGTAAATTTTCCATCATCTGACTGGCATCCATTGTTTATCGATTAATTACGAATCACACTCGTCTTGTACAAAGTGTCCACTGTTTCCACTGTTAACCGTTCTATCCCAGTTCTGACACCACTGTTACGACGGTCTACTCGATCGTCGTAGGTACAGTGGAAACAAAATAAGTACAAGACACCAATTAAGTCACTAATCACACCTTTAATTGTTATAGTAAAACAGTTCGTAATTAACAACACAGTGTCTACAACAAATCAAATGAAATTGTTCATACGCAATAAAATGTCCACTAATATTAAAACTCAACTGTATTACAATTATACCGTCTGAATATAAAACGCAACACTTCACTAATAACTACTTGAACGTACACCGTAATAACCCGAACCGCTCTGTAAATATATCGCACTAATACTCTCGAACCGCACAGTCAAAAATCTCGCATTGAACTGAAAAACTAAGGCCGCTACCCGATGTACTTATAGTCACGCTCACACACCAGAAGCTTCCAAACTGCGTCTTATCTCCCGCGAACTACGTAATTGCTGCGGCCTTGACACAGTCCGAGCGCCCGAGCGAAGGCTGGCAAAGTCAAGAAAATTCTCGCAACATGTGTTTAGTAGCACGTACACCACACGCTTACGTCGAGATCTTTCTGGCACATTCGATAAACGCCTAGATTGTTCTATGCTGTCGTAGTACTGCCCGCTCCTTAAGCCTGTTCGTCCCGAACTGGCAAAGCGTCTTCCAAGTAATACTCGACCAGGCGATCTAGGTGGCCGTCCTTGAGAAGGATAATTTTCCCGTTCTTCGAATTCAGTCTCGTGTGATCCGAACATCACGTTCCCAGGAATGCGAATCTTTCGCGTAACCACTAGCTTCGCTGGAATCACTCTCGTTGCGTCATGTACTAATGACCTAAATACCACTGGCTGATCCAAGTTTGTTTGGTTCTCGTCAACAACCTCTTGCGTAACCTCATCCTCAGCCACTTTACCCTCGGCCGCTTCTATCAGCTCAGGAACAAGCAAGAGTTTTGTCTCCACACCCATAGTTGGCTCTCCAATCACTTCTTTTGTCGTTATACTTATTTGTACTTCCTCTGCTAGTTCTTCCTCCATTTCCGCTTGCAACAGGGAGGTTTCCTCTTGACCAGACTTGTTGAATTTTTCTTCGACTAATGCCACTCACTTAATCGAATGGTTGGTAGACCCTGTCATTTTAGCCATGCAAAGCTTTATCTTCTCTTGGCCAACTTTCAGGACATTCTCTTTTAAGTCCACAACGAATCCGTAGGCATTCATAATGTCCGTGCCAAGAATCACTTCATCGACAATGTCTGCAACGAGCATTTGGTGGCTAAACTCAAGAAGACCCAGGCGTACACGTACGTCTACCTTTCCTAGCACCTTGACGGGGCTTCCAGTCACAGTCTGTATTGTACAAGAGCTAATTAGAGGATGGCGGTTACAGACTAAGTCAGGGCGCACAATGGACAATGTTGCGCCCGTGTCAACTGTAAATGATGTTGGTTTACCATCCGCAAATCCATTAACAATCAAGTTTCCACTGATCTTATGTAGCGTGGAAACTGTGTGCTGTTCTGGGCCTTTACTTCTCCAATTGGTGCGATCAGTCTCTTCTCTCGGTATCTTCTTCTCCCAACAGTCTACCTGTAGATGACCACGTTTTCCACAGTTGTAACATTTCGGTCTTCTGTCTTTTCCAAATCGTTGCGACTCTCTTGAACTTTTGAATTGTTTGTCCGACAACACTGTTTTTCTGCACCCATCGTAACGGTAATGTGATACAGGGATCTTCTGACTGCAACGTGATGGCACAAACCCATTAATGCAGCGGGATGCTGACTTGGCAGCTTCAAACTCTAGGGCGTGAACAAGAGCTTCTGAGCTATCTCGGTGTCTTGCCATTCGTAACACTTGCTGAAGTTCACAATCTCCGATGCCATCAATAAATGTCTGCACCGTAAACCTTATTCGGAAGTCTTCTGGTGCTTCAGGATAGGCCATTCTAATTAGTCTGTCGATACTTGCTTCCAACTCTTGAAGTCTCTCCCCGGAATGCTGTCGCCTTGCTCTCAACTGGGTGCAGTACACATCTCGCAAATGTTTATCACCATACCGTAATTCTAGAGCTTTTATCAACTCGGCATACATGTTCTGGCTGTCAGGTGGCACTTTCTGTAGTAATTCTGCCGCGGGTCCTTTTAATGCAAGAACAAGTGAAACAGCCTTGTCTTTTTCTGTCCAATTATTTGCGCATGCAGCAGCTTCAAATTGGCGAAGGTACGTTGCCCAGTGACTGCTTCCGTCAAAGGTTGGAGCTTTGACATGAACTGTCCCTACTGCAGGCAAAGTTACTTTCTCTATTGACTTATTTTCTGTGTATTTTTCTGTCTTGATCACTGGTACAGTCTGTTCAGAAATTTGTTTTGGTTGAATCTTCATGCACTGTTCAACTTCAATTTTAATTTGTTCTCTTATGTTTGCCATTGAGTTTTCTACTGCAGATATTTTTGTTGACATAACTTCTTCCACAGTCAAGACAGATTTTTCTACTTCAGCTATTTTTAATGTAATTGATTCTTGTACCTCCGACATTTTAGTAACTTGTTTATTAAGCTCACCTCGTAGGAGACCCAATTCTGCGGTACTATGTTCTTGCAACTGTTTCTGCATAGTTTCAAAGAGAGCTTCCGTTTTATCTTTTTGTCTTTCTTCTGTTTCTAGCATTAGTGCTTTCTGACGTTCCTCAGCTTCTTCTCTTTCTTGTATTCGTTCTTCTTTTTGTCGTCTTTCTGTCTGCAACAGCAGCGCCTGTAAATTTTCCATCATCTGACTGGCATCCATTGTTTATCGATTAATTACGAATCACACTCGTCTTGTACAAAGTGTCCACTGTTTCCACTGTTAACCGTTCTATCCCAGTTCTGACACCACTGTTACGACGGTCTACTCGATCGTCGTAGGTACAGTGGAAACAAAATAAGTACAAGACACCAATTAAGTCACTAATCACACCTTTAATTGTTATAGTAAAACAGTTCGTAATTAACAACACAGTGTCTACAACAAATCAAATGAAATTGTTCATACGCAATAAAATGTCCACTAATATTAAAACTCAACTGTATTACAATTATACCGTCTGAATATAAAACGCAACACTTCACTAATAACTACTTGAACGTACACCGTAATAACCCGAACCGCTCTGTAAATATATCGCACTAATACTCTCGAACCGCACAGTCAAAAATCTCGCATTGAACTGAAAAACTAAGGCCGCTACCCGATGTACTTATAGTCACGCTCACACACCAGAAGCTTCCAAACTGCGTCTTATCTCCCGCGAACTACGTAATTGCTGCGGCCTTGACACAGTCCGAGCGCCCGAGCGAAGGCTGGCAAAGTCAAGAAAATTCTCGCAACATGTGTTTAGTAGCACGTACACCACACGCTTACGTCGAGATCTTTCTGGCACATTCGATAAACGCCTAGATTGTTCTATGCTGTCGTAGTACTGCCCGCTCCTTAAGCCTGTTCGTCCCGAACTGGCAAAGCGTCTTCCAAGTAATACTCGACCAGGCGATCTAGGTGGCCGTCCTTGAGAAGGATAATTTTCCCGTTCTTCGAATTCAGTCTCGTGTGATCCGAACATCACGTTCCCAGGAATGCGAATCTTTCGCGTAACCACTAGCTTCGCTGGAATCACTCTCGTTGCGTCATGTACTAATGACCTAAATACCACTGGCTGATCCAAGTTTGTTTGGTTCTCGTCAACAACCTCTTGCGTAACCTCATCCTCAGCCACTTTACCCTCGGCCGCTTCTATCAGCTCAGGAACAAGCAAGAGTTTTGTCTCCACACCCATAGTTGGCTCTCCAATCACTTCTTTTGTCGTTATACTTATTTGTACTTCCTCTGCTAGTTCTTCCTCCATTTCCGCTTGCAACAGGGAGGTTTCCTCTTGACCAGACTTGTTGAATTTTTCTTCGACTAATGCCACTCACTTAATCGAATGGTTGGTAGACCCTGTCATTTTAGCCATGCAAAGCTTTATCTTCTCTTGGCCAACTTTCAGGACATTCTCTCTTAAGTCCACAACGAATCCGTAGGCATTCATAATGTCCGTGCCAAGAATCACTTCATCGACAATGTCTGCAACGAGCATTTGGTGGCTAAACTCAAGAAGACCCAGGCGTACACGTACGTCTACCTTTCCTAGCACCTTGACGGGGCTTCCAGTCACAGTCTGTATTGTACAAGAGCTAATTAGAGGATGGCGGTTACAGACTAAGTCAGGGCGCACAATGGACAATGTTGCGCCCGTGTCAACTGTAAATGATGTTGGTTTACCATCCGCAAATCCATTAACAATCAAGTTTCCACTGATCTTATGTAGCGTGGAAACTGTGTGCTGTTCTGGGCCTTTACTTCTCCAATTGGTGCGATCAGTCTCTTCTCTCGGTATCTTCTTCTCCCAACAGTCTACCTGTAGATGACCACGTTTTCCACAGTTGTAACATTTCGGTCTTCTGTCTTTTCCAAATCGTTGCGACTCTCTTGAACTTTTGAATTGTTTGTCCGACAACACTGTTTTTCTGCACCCATCGTAACGGTAATGTGATACAGGGATCTTCTGACTGCAACGTGATGGCACAAACCCATTAATGCAGCGGGATGCTGACTTGGCAGCTTCAAACTCTAGGGCGTGAACAAGAGCTTCTGAGCTATCTCGGTGTCTTGCCATTCGTAACACTTGCTGAAGTTCACAATCTCCGATGCCATCAATAAATGTCTGCACCGTAAACCTTATTCGGAAGTCTTCTGGTGCTTCAGGATAGGCCATTCTAATTAGTCTGTCGATACTTGCTTCCAACTCTTGAAGTCTCTCCCCGGAATGCTGTCGCCTTGCTCTCAACTGGGTGCAGTACACATCTCGCAAATGTTTATCACCATACCGTAATTCTAGAGCTTTTATCAACTCGGCATACATGTTCTGGCTGTCAGGTGGCACTTTCTGTAGTAATTCTGCCGCGGGTCCTTTTAATGCAAGAACAAGTGAAACAGCCTTGTCTTTTTCTGTCCAATTATTTGCGCATGCAGCAGCTTCAAATTGGCGAAGGTACGTTGCCCAGTGACTGCTTCCGTCAAAGGTTGGAGCTTTGACATGAACTGTCCCTACTGCAGGCAAAGTTACTTTCTCTATTGACTTATTTTCTGTGTATTTTTCTGTCTTGATCACTGGTACAGTCTGTTCAGAAATTTGTTTTGGTTGAATCTTCATGCACTGTTCAACTTCAATTTTAATTTGTTCTCTTATGTTTGCCATTGAGTTTTCTACTGCAGATATTTTTGTTGACATAACTTCTTCCACAGTCAAGACAGATTTTTCTACTTCAGCTATTTTTAATGTAATTGATTCTTGTACCTCCGACATTTTAGTAACTTGTTTATTAAGCTCACCTCGTAGGAGACCCAATTCTGCGGTACTATGTTCTTGCAACTGTTTCTGCATAGTTTCAAAGAGAGCTTCCGTTTTATCTTTTTGTCTTTCTTCTGTTTCTAGCATTAGTGCTTTCTGACGTTCCTCAGCTTCTTCTCTTTCTTGTATTCGTTCTTCTTTTTGTCGTCTTTCTGTCTGCAACAGCAGCGCCTGTAAATTTTCCATCATCTGACTGGCATCCATTGTTTATCGATTAATTACGAATCACACTCGTCTTGTACAAAGTGTCCACTGTTTCCACTGTTAACCGTTCTATCCCAGTTCTGACACCACTGTTACGACGGTCTACTCGATCGTCGTAGGTACAGTGGAAACAAAATAAGTACAAGACACCAATTAAGTCACTAATCACACCTTTAATTGTTATAGTAAAACAGTTCGTAATTAACAACACAGTGTCTACAACAATCAAATGAAATTGTTCATACGCAATAAAATGTCCACTAATATTAAAACTCAACTGTATTACAATTATACCGTCTGAATATAAAACGCAACACTTCACTAATAACTACTTGAACGTACACCGTAATAACCCGAACCGCTCTGTAAATATATCGCACTAATACTCTCGAACCGCACAGTCAAAAATCTCGCATTGAACTGAAAAACTAAGGCCGCTACCCGATGTATTTATAGTCACGCTCACACACCAGAAGCTTCCAAACTGCGTCTTATCTCCCGCGAACTACGTAATTGCTGCGGCCTTGACACAGTCCGAGCGCCCGAGCGAAGGCTGGCAAAGTCAAGAAAATTCTCGCAACATGTGTTTAGTAGCACGTACACCACACGCTTACGTCGAGATCTTTCTGGCACATTCGATAAACGCCTAGATTGTTCTATGCTGTCGTAGTACTGCCCGCTCCTTAAGCCTGTTCGTCCCGAACTGGCAAAGCGTCTTCCAAGTAATACTCGACCAGGCGATCTAGGTGGCCGTCCTTGAGAAGGATAATTTTCCCGTTCTTCGAATTCAGTCTCGTGTGATCCGAACATCACGTTCCCAGGAATGCGAATCTTTCGCGTAACCACTAGCTTCGCTGGAATCACTCTCGTTGCGTCATGTACTAATGACCTAAATACCACTGGCTGATCCAAGTTTGTTTGGTTCTCGTCAACAACCTCTTGCGTAACCTCATCCTCAGCCACTTTACCCTCGGCCGCTTCTATCAGCTCAGGAACAAGCAAGAGTTTTGTCTCCACACCCATAGTTGGCTCTCCAATCACTTCTTTTGTCGTTATACTTATTTGTACTTCCTCTGCTAGTTCTTCCTCCATTTCCGCTTGCAACAGGGAGGTTTCCTCTTGACCAGACTTGTTGAATTTTTCTTCGACTAATGCCACTCACTTAATCGAATGGTTGGTAGACCCTGTCATTTTAGCCATGCAAAGCTTTATCTTCTCTTGGCCAACTTTCAGGACATTCTCTCTTAAGTCCACAACGAATCCGTAGGCATTCATAATGTCCGTGCCAAGAATCACTTCATCGACAATGTCTGCAACGAGCATTTGGTGGCTAAACTCAAGAAGACCCAGGCGTACACGTACGTCTACCTTTCCTAGCACCTTGACGGGGCTTCCAGTCACAGTCTGTATTGTACAAGAGCTAATTAGAGGATGGCGGTTACAGACTAAGTCAGGGCGCACAATGGACAATGTTGCGCCCGTGTCAACTGTAAATGATGTTGGTTTACCATCCGCAAATCCATTAACAATCAAGTTTCCACTGATCTTATGTAGCGTGGAAACTGTGTGCTGTTCTGGGCCTTTACTTCTCCAATTGGTGCGATCAGTCTCTTCTCTCGGTATCTTCTTCTCCCAACAGTCTACCTGTAGATGACCACGTTTTCCACAGTTGTAACATTTCGGTCTTCTGTCTTTTCCAAATCGTTGCGACTCTCTTGAACTTTTGAATTGTTTGTCCGACAACACTGTTTTTCTGCACCCATCGTAACGGTAATGTGATACAGGGATCTTCTGACTGCAACGTGATGGCACAAACCCATTAATGCAGCGGGATGCTGACTTGGCAGCTTCAAACTCTAGGGCGTGAACAAGAGCTTCTGAGCTATCTCGGTGTCTTGCCATTCGTAACACTTGCTGAAGTTCACAATCTCCGATGCCATCAATAAATGTCTGCACCGTAAACCTTATTCGGAAGTCTTCTGGTGCTTCAGGATAGGCCATTCTAATTAGTCTGTCGATACTTGCTTCCAACTCTTGAAGTCTCTCCCCGGAATGCTGTCGCCTTGCTCTCAACTGGGTGCAGTACACATCTCGCAAATGTTTATCACCATACCGTAATTCTAGAGCTTTTATCAACTCGGCATACATGTTCTGGCTGTCAGGTGGCACTTTCTGTAGTAATTCTGCCGCGGGTCCTTTTAATGCAAGAACAAGTGAAACAGCCTTGTCTTTTTCTGTCCAATTATTTGCGCATGCAGCAGCTTCAAATTGGCGAAGGTACGTTGCCCAGTGACTGCTTCCGTCAAAGGTTGGAGCTTTGACATGAACTGTCCCTACTGCAGGCAAAGTTACTTTCTCTATTGACTTATTTTCTGTGTATTTTTCTGTCTTGATCACTGGTACAGTCTGTTCAGAAATTTGTTTTGGTTGAATCTTCATGCACTGTTCAACTTCAATTTTAATTTGTTCTCTTATGTTTGCCATTGAGTTTTCTACTGCAGATATTTTTGTTGACATAACTTCTTCCACAGTCAAGACAGATTTTTCTACTTCAGCTATTTTTAATGTAATTGATTCTTGTACCTCCGACATTTTAGTAACTTGTTTATTAAGCTCACCTCGTAGGAGACCCAATTCTGCGGTACTATGTTCTTGCAACTGTTTCTGCATAGTTTCAAAGAGAGCTTCCGTTTTATCTTTTTGTCTTTCTTCTGTTTCTAGCATTAGTGCTTTCTGACGTTCCTCAGCTTCTTCTCTTTCTTGTATTCGTTCTTCTTTTTGTCGTCTTTCTGTCTGCAACAGCAGCGCCTGTAAATTTTCCATCATCTGACTGGCATCCATTGTTTATCGATTAATTACGAATCACACTCGTCTTGTACAAAGTGTCCACTGTTTCCACTGTTAACCGTTCTATCCCAGTTCTGACACCACTGTTACGACGGTCTACTCGATCGTCGTAGGTACAGTGGAAACAAAATAAGTACAAGACACCAATTAAGTCACTAATCACACCTTTAATTGTTATAGTAAAACAGTTCGTAATTAACAACACAGTGTCTACAACAAATCAAATGAAATTGTTCATACGCAATAAAATGTCCACTAATATTAAAACTCAACTGTATTACAATTATACCGTCTGAATATAAAACGCAACACTTCACTAATAACTACTTGAACGTACACCGTAATAACCCGAACCGCTCTGTAAATATATCGCACTAATACTCTCGAACCGCACAGTCAAAAATCTCGCATTGAACTGAAAAACTAAGGCCGCTACCCGATGTACTTATAGTCACGCTCACACACCAGAAGCTTCCAAACTGCGTCTTATCTCCCGCGAACTACGTAATTGCTGCGGCCTTGACACAGTCCGAGCGCCCGAGCGAAGGCTGGCAAAGTCAAGAAAATTCTCGCAACATGTGTTTAGTAGCACGTACACCACACGCTTACGTCGAGATCTTTCTGGCACATTCGATAAACGCCTAGATTGTTCTATGCTGTCGTAGTACTGCCCGCTCCTTAAGCCTGTTCGTCCCGAACTGGCAAAGCGTCTTCCAAGTAATACTCGACCAGGCGATCTAGGTGGCCGTCCTTGAGAAGGATAATTTTCCCGTTCTTCGAATTCAGTCTCGTGTGATCCGAACATCACGTTCCCAGGAATGCGAATCTTTCGCGTAACCACTAGCTTCGCTGGAATCACTCTCGTTGCGTCATGTACTAATGACCTAAATACCACTGGCTGATCCAAGTTTGTTTGGTTCTCGTCAACAACCTCTTGCGTAACCTCATCCTCAGCCACTTTACCCTCGGCCGCTTCTATCAGCTCAGGAACAAGCAAGAGTTTTGTCTCCACACCCATAGTTGGCTCTCCAATCACTTCTTTTGTCGTTATACTTATTTGTACTTCCTCTGCTAGTTCTTCCTCCATTTCCGCTTGCAACAGGGAGGTTTCCTCTTGACCAGACTTGTTGAATTTTTCTTCGACTAATGCCACTCACTTAATCGAATGGTTGGTAGACCCTGTCATTTTAGCCATGCAAAGCTTTATCTTCTCTTGGCCAACTTTCAGGACATTCTCTCTTAAGTCCACAACGAATCCGTAGGCATTCATAATGTCCGTGCCAAGAATCACTTCATCGACAATGTCTGCAACGAGCATTTGGTGGCTAAACTCAAGAAGACCCAGGCGTACACGTACGTCTACCTTTCCTAGCACCTTGACGGGGCTTCCAGTCACAGTCTGTATTGTACAAGAGCTAATTAGAGGATGGCGGTTACAGACTAAGTCAGGGCGCACAATGGACAATGTTGCGCCCGTGTCAACTGTAAATGATGTTGGTTTACCATCCGCAAATCCATTAACAATCAAGTTTCCACTGATCTTATGTAGCGTGGAAACTGTGTGCTGTTCTGGGCCTTTACTTCTCCAATTGGTGCGATCAGTCTCTTCTCTCGGTATCTTCTTCTCCCAACAGTCTACCTGTAGATGACCACGTTTTCCACAGTTGTAACATTTCGGTCTTCTGTCTTTTCCAAATCGTTGCGACTCTCTTGAACTTTTGAATTGTTTGTCCGACAACACTGTTTTTCTGCACCCATCGTAACGGTAATGTGATACAGGGATCTTCTGACTGCAACGTGATGGCACAAACCCATTAATGCAGCGGGATGCTGACTTGGCAGCTTCAAACTCTAGGGCGTGAACAAGAGCTTCTGAGCTATCTCGGTGTCTTGCCATTCGTAACACTTGCTGAAGTTCACAATCTCCGATGCCATCAATAAATGTCTGCACCGTAAACCTTATTCGGAAGTCTTCTGGTGCTTCAGGATAGGCCATTCTAATTAGTCTGTCGATACTTGCTTCCAACTCTTGAAGTCTCTCCCCGGAATGCTGTCGCCTTGCTCTCAACTGGGTGCAGTACACATCTCGCAAATGTTTATCACCATACCGTAATTCTAGAGCTTTTATCAACTCGGCATACATGTTCTGGCTGTCAGGTGGCACTTTCTGTAGTAATTCTGCCGCGGGTCCTTTTAATGCAAGAACAAGTGAAACAGCCTTGTCTTTTTCTGTCCAATTATTTGCGCATGCAGCAGCTTCAAATTGGCGAAGGTACGTTGCCCAGTGACTGCTTCCGTCAAAGGTTGGAGCTTTGACATGAACTGTCCCTACTGCAGGCAAAGTTACTTTCTCTATTGACTTATTTTCTGTGTATTTTTCTGTCTTGATCACTGGTACAGTCTGTTCAGAAATTTGTTTTGGTTGAATCTTCATGCACTGTTCAACTTCAATTTTAATTTGTTCTCTTATGTTTGCCATTGAGTTTTCTACTGCAGATATTTTTGTTGACATAACTTCTTCCACAGTCAAGACAGATTTTTCTACTTCAGCTATTTTTAATGTAATTGATTCTTGTACCTCCGACATTTTAGTAACTTGTTTATTAAGCTCACCTCGTAGGAGACCCAATTCTGCGGTACTATGTTCTTGCAACTGTTTCTGCATAGTTTCAAAGAGAGCTTCCGTTTTATCTTTTTGTCTTTCTTCTGTTTCTAGCATTAGTGCTTTCTGACGTTCCTCAGCTTCTTCTCTTTCTTGTATTCGTTCTTCTTTTTGTCGTCTTTCTGTCTGCAACAGCAGCGCCTGTAAATTTTCCATCATCTGACTGGCATCCATTGTTTATCGATTAATTACGAATCACACTCGTCTTGTACAAAGTGTCCACTGTTTCCACTGTTAACCGTTCTATCCCAGTTCTGACACCACTGTTACGACGGTCTACTCGATCGTCGTAGGTACAGTGGAAACAAAATAAGTACAAGACACCAATTAAGTCACTAATCACACCTTTAATTGTTATAGTAAAACAGTTCGTAATTAACAACACAGTGTCTACAACAAATCAAATGAAATTGTTCATACGCAATAAAATGTCCACTAATATTAAAACTCAACTGTATTACAATTATACCGTCTGAATATAAAACGCAACACTTCACTAATAACTACTTGAACGTACACCGTAATAACCCGAACCGCTCTGTAAATATATCGCACTAATACTCTCGAACCGCACAGTCAAAAATCTCGCATTGAACTGAAAAACTAAGGCCGCTACCCGATGTACTTATAGTCACGCTCACACACCAGAAGCTTCCAAACTGCGTCTTATCTCCCGCGAACTACGTAATTGCTGCGGCCTTGACACAGTCCGAGCGCCCGAGCGAAGGCTGGCAAAGTCAAGAAAATTCTCGCAACATGTGTTTAGTAGCACGTACACCACACGCTTACGTCGAGATCTTTCTGGCACATTCGATAAACGCCTTAAGCCTGTTCGTCCCGAACTGGCAAAGCGTCTTCCAAGTAATACTCGACCAGGCGATCTAGGTGGCCGTCCTTGAGAAGGATAATTTTCCCGTTCTTCGAATTCAGTCTCGTGTGATCCGAACATCACGTTCCCAGGAATGCGAATCTTTCGCGTAACCACTAGCTTCGCTGGAATCACTCTCGTTGCGTCATGTACTAATGACCTAAATACCACTGGCTGATCCAAGTTTGTTTGGTTCTCGTCAACAACCTCTTGCGTAACCTCATCCTCAGCCACTTTACCCTCGGCCGCTTCTATCAGCTCAGGAACAAGCAAGAGTTTTGTCTCCACACCCATAGTTGGCTCTCCAATCACTTCTTTTGTCGTTATACTTATTTGTACTTCCTCTGCTAGTTCTTCCTCCATTTCCGCTTGCAACAGGGAGGTTTCCTCTTGACCAGACTTGTTGAATTTTTCTTCGACTAATGCCACTCACTTAATCGAATGGTTGGTAGACCCTGTCATTTTAGCCATGCAAAGCTTTATCTTCTCTTGGCCAACTTTCAGGACATTCTCTCTTAAGTCCACAACGAATCCGTAGGCATTCATAATGTCCGTGCCAAGAATCACTTCATCGACAATGTCTGCAACGAGCATTTGGTGGCTAAACTCAAGAAGACCCAGGCGTACACGTACGTCTACCTTTCCTAGCACCTTGACGGGGCTTCCAGTCACAGTCTGTATTGTACAAGAGCTAATTAGAGGATGGCGGTTACAGACTAAGTCAGGGCGCACAATGGACAATGTTGCGCCCGTGTCAACTGTAAATGATGTTGGTTTACCATCCGCAAATCCATTAACAATCAAGTTTCCACTGATCTTATGTAGCGTGGAAACTGTGTGCTGTTCTGGGCCTTTACTTCTCCAATTGGTGCGATCAGTCTCTTCTCTCGGTATCTTCTTCTCCCAACAGTCTACCTGTAGATGACCACGTTTTCCACAGTTGTAACATTTCGGTCTTCTGTCTTTTCCAAATCGTTGCGACTCTCTTGAACTTTTGAATTGTTTGTCCGACAACACTGTTTTTCTGCACCCATCGTAACGGTAATGTGATACAGGGATCTTCTGACTGCAACGTGATGGCACAAACCCATTAATGCAGCGGGATGCTGACTTGGCAGCTTCAAACTCTAGGGCGTGAACAAGAGCTTCTGAGCTATCTCGGTGTCTTGCCATTCGTAACACTTGCTGAAGTTCACAATCTCCGATGCCATCAATAAATGTCTGCACCGTAAACCTTATTCGGAAGTCTTCTGGTGCTTCAGGATAGGCCATTCTAATTAGTCTGTCGATACTTGCTTCCAACTCTTGAAGTCTCTCCCCGGAATGCTGTCGCCTTGCTCTCAACTGGGTGCAGTACACATCTCGCAAATGTTTATCACCATACCGTAATTCTAGAGCTTTTATCAACTCGGCATACATGTTCTGGCTGTCAGGTGGCACTTTCTGTAGTAATTCTGCCGCGGGTCCTTTTAATGCAAGAACAAGTGAAACAGCCTTGTCTTTTTCTGTCCAATTATTTGCGCATGCAGCAGCTTCAAATTGGCGAAGGTACGTTGCCCAGTGACTGCTTCCGTCAAAGGTTGGAGCTTTGACATGAACTGTCCCTACTGCAGGCAAAGTTACTTTCTCTATTGACTTATTTTCTGTGTATTTTTCTGTCTTGATCACTGGTACAGTCTGTTCAGAAATTTGTTTTGGTTGAATCTTCATGCACTGTTCAACTTCAATTTTAATTTGTTCTCTTATGTTTGCCATTGAGTTTTCTACTGCAGATATTTTTGTTGACATAACTTCTTCCACAGTCAAGACAGATTTTTCTACTTCAGCTATTTTTAATGTAATTGATTCTTGTACCTCCGACATTTTAGTAACTTGTTTATTAAGCTCACCTCGTAGGAGACCCAATTCTGCGGTACTATGTTCTTGCAACTGTTTCTGCATAGTTTCAAAGAGAGCTTCCGTTTTATCTTTTTGTCTTTCTTCTGTTTCTAGCATTAGTGCTTTCTGACGTTCCTCAGCTTCTTCTCTTTCTTGTATTCGTTCTTCTTTTTGTCGTCTTTCTGTCTGCAACAGCAGCGCCTGTAAATTTTCCATCATCTGACTGGCATCCATTGTTTATCGATTAATTACGAATCACACTCGTCTTGTACAAAGTGTCCACTGTTTCCACTGTTAACCGTTCTATCCCAGTTCTGACACCACTGTTACGACGGTCTACTCGATCGTCGTAGGTACAGTGGAAACAAAATAAGTACAAGACACCAATTAAGTCACTAATCACACCTTTAATTGTTATAGTAAAACAGTTCGTAATTAACAACACAGTGTCTACAACAAATCAAATGAAATTGTTCATACGCAATAAAATGTCCACTAATATTAAAACTCAACTGTATTACAATTATACCGTCTGAATATAAAACGCAACACTTCACTAATAACTACTTGAACGTACACCGTAATAACCCGAACCGCTCTGTAAATATATCGCACTAATACTCTCGAACCGCACAGTCAAAAATCTCGCATTGAACTGAAAAACTAAGGCCGCTACCCGATGTACTTATAGTCACGCTCACACACCAGAAGCTTCCAAACTGCGTCTTATCTCCCGCGAACTACGTAATTGCTGCGGCCTTGACACAGTCCGAGCGCCCGAGCGAAGGCTGGCAAAGTCAAGAAAATTCTCGCAACATGTGTTTAGTAGCACGTACACCACACGCTTACGTCGAGATCTTTCTGGCACATTCGATAAACGCCTTAAGCCTGTTCGTCCCGAACTGGCAAAGCGTCTTCCAAGTAATACTCGACCAGGCGATCTAGGTGGCCGTCCTTGAGAAGGATAATTTTCCCGTTCTTCGAATTCAGTCTCGTGTGATCCGAACATCACGTTCCCAGGAATGCGAATCTTTCGCGTAACCACTAGCTTCGCTGGAATCACTCTCGTTGCGTCATGTACTAATGACCTAAATACCACTGGCTGATCCAAGTTTGTTTGGTTCTCGTCAACAACCTCTTGCGTAACCTCATCCTCAGCCACTTTACCCTCGGCCGCTTCTATCAGCTCAGGAACAAGCAAGAGTTTTGTCTCCACACCCATAGTTGGCTCTCCAATCACTTCTTTTGTCGTTATACTTATTTGTACTTCCTCTGCTAGTTCTTCCTCCATTTCCGCTTGCAACAGGGAGGTTTCCTCTTGACCAGACTTGTTGAATTTTTCTTCGACTAATGCCACTCACTTAATCGAATGGTTGGTAGACCCTGTCATTTTAGCCATGCAAAGCTTTATCTTCTCTTGGCCAACTTTCAGGACATTCTCTCTTAAGTCCACAACGAATCCGTAGGCATTCATAATGTCCGTGCCAAGAATCACTTCATCGACAATGTCTGCAACGAGCATTTGGTGGCTAAACTCAAGAAGACCCAGGCGTACACGTACGTCTACCTTTCCTAGCACCTTGACGGGGCTTCCAGTCACAGTCTGTATTGTACAAGAGCTAATTAGAGGATGGCGGTTACAGACTAAGTCAGGGCGCACAATGGACAATGTTGCGCCCGTGTCAACTGTAAATGATGTTGGTTTACCATCCGCAAATCCATTAACAATCAAGTTTCCACTGATCTTATGTAGCGTGGAAACTGTGTGCTGTTCTGGGCCTTTACTTCTCCAATTGGTGCGATCAGTCTCTTCTCTCGGTATCTTCTTCTCCCAACAGTCTACCTGTAGATGACCACGTTTTCCACAGTTGTAACATTTCGGTCTTCTGTCTTTTCCAAATCGTTGCGACTCTCTTGAACTTTTGAATTGTTTGTCCGACAACACTGTTTTTCTGCACCCATCGTAACGGTAATGTGATACAGGGATCTTCTGACTGCAACGTGATGGCACAAACCCATTAATGCAGCGGGATGCTGACTTGGCAGCTTCAAACTCTAGGGCGTGAACAAGAGCTTCTGAGCTATCTCGGTGTCTTGCCATTCGTAACACTTGCTGAAGTTCACAATCTCCGATGCCATCAATAAATGTCTGCACCGTAAACCTTATTCGGAAGTCTTCTGGTGCTTCAGGATAGGCCATTCTAATTAGTCTGTCGATACTTGCTTCCAACTCTTGAAGTCTCTCCCCGGAATGCTGTCGCCTTGCTCTCAACTGGGTGCAGTACACATCTCGCAAATGTTTATCACCATACCGTAATTCTAGAGCTTTTATCAACTCGGCATACATGTTCTGGCTGTCAGGTGGCACTTTCTGTAGTAATTCTGCCGCGGGTCCTTTTAATGCAAGAACAAGTGAAACAGCCTTGTCTTTTTCTGTCCAATTATTTGCGCATGCAGCAGCTTCAAATTGGCGAAGGTACGTTGCCCAGTGACTGCTTCCGTCAAAGGTTGGAGCTTTGACATGAACTGTCCCTACTGCAGGCAAAGTTACTTTCTCTATTGACTTATTTTCTGTGTATTTTTCTGTCTTGATCACTGGTACAGTCTGTTCAGAAATTTGTTTTGGTTGAATCTTCATGCACTGTTCAACTTCAATTTTAATTTGTTCTCTTATGTTTGCCATTGAGTTTTCTACTGCAGATATTTTTGTTGACATAACTTCTTCCACAGTCAAGACAGATTTTTCTACTTCAGCTATTTTTAATGTAATTGATTCTTGTACCTCCGACATTTTAGTAACTTGTTTATTAAGCTCACCTCGTAGGAGACCCAATTCTGCGGTACTATGTTCTTGCAACTGTTTCTGCATAGTTTCAAAGAGAGCTTCCGTTTTATCTTTTTGTCTTTCTTCTGTTTCTAGCATTAGTGCTTTCTGACGTTCCTCAGCTTCTTCTCTTTCTTGTATTCGTTCTTCTTTTTGTCGTCTTTCTGTCTGCAACAGCAGCGCCTGTAAATTTTCCATCATCTGACTGGCATCCATTGTTTATCGATTAATTACGAATCACACTCGTCTTGTACAAAGTGTCCACTGTTTCCACTGTTAACCGTTCTATCCCAGTTCTGACACCACTGTTACGACGGTCTACTCGATCGTCGTAGGTACAGTGGAAACAAAATAAGTACAAGACACCAATTAAGTCACTAATCACACCTTTAATTGTTATAGTAAAACAGTTCGTAATTAACAACACAGTGTCTACAACAAATCAAATGAAATTGTTCATACGCAATAAAATGTCCACTAATATTAAAACTCAACTGTATTACAATTATACCGTCTGAATATAAAACGCAACACTTCACTAATAACTACTTGAACGTACACCGTAATAACCCGAACCGCTCTGTAAATATATCGCACTAATACTCTCGAACCGCACAGTCAAAAATCTCGCATTGAACTGAAAAACTAAGGCCGCTACCCGATGTATTTATAGTCACGCTCACACACCAGAAGCTTCCAAACTGCGTCTTATCTCCCGCGAACTACGTAATTGCTGCGGCCTTGACACAGTCCGAGCGCCCGAGCGAAGGCTGGCAAAGTCAAGAAAATTCTCGCAACATGTGTTTAGTAGCACGTACACCACACGCTTACGTCGAGATCTTTCTGGCACATTCGATAAACGCCTAGATTGTTCTATGCTGTCGTAGTACTGCCCGCTCCTTAAGCCTGTTCGTCCCGAACTGGCAAAGCGTCTTCCAAGTAATACTCGACCAGGCGATCTAGGTGGCCGTCCTTGAGAAGGATAATTTTCCCGTTCTTCGAATTCAGTCTCGTGTGATCCGAACATCACGTTCCCAGGAATGCGAATCTTTCGCGTAACCACTAGCTTCGCTGGAATCACTGTCGTTGCGTCATGTACTAATGACCTAAATACCACTGGCTGATCCAAGTTTGTTTGGTTCTCGTCAACAACCTCTTGCGTAACCTCATCCTCAGCCACTTTACCCTCGGCCGCTTCTATCAGCTCAGGAACAAGCAAGAGTTTTGTCTCCACACCCATAGTTGGCTCTCCAATCACTTCTTTTGTCGTTATACTTATTTGTACTTCCTCTGCTAGTTCTTCCTCCATTTCCGCTTGCAACAGGGAGGTTTCCTCTTGACCAGACTTGTTGAATTTTTCTTCGACTAATGCCACTCACTTAATCGAATGGTTGGTAGACCCTGTCATTTTAGCCATGCAAAGCTTTATCTTCTCTTGGCCAACTTTCAGGACATTCTCTCTTAAGTCCACAACGAATCCGTAGGCATTCATAATGTCCGTGCCAAGAATCACTTCATCGACAATGTCTGCAACGAGCATTTGGTGGCTAAACTCAAGAAGACCCAGGCGTACACGTACGTCTACCTTTCCTAGCACCTTGACGGGGCTTCCAGTCACAGTCTGTATTGTACAAGAGCTAATTAGAGGATGGCGGTTACAGACTAAGTCAGGGCGCACAATGGACAATGTTGCGCCCGTGTCAACTGTAAATGATGTTGGTTTACCATCCGCAAATCCATTAACAATCAAGTTTCCACTGATCTTATGTAGCGTGGAAACTGTGTGCTGTTCTGGGCCTTTACTTCTCCAATTGGTGCGATCAGTCTCTTCTCTCGGTATCTTCTTCTCCCAACAGTCTACCTGTAGATGACCACGTTTTCCACAGTTGTAACATTTCGGTCTTCTGTCTTTTCCAAATCGTTGCGACTCTCTTGAACTTTTGAATTGTTTGTCCGACAACACTGTTTTTCTGCACCCATCGTAACGGTAATGTGATACAGGGATCTTCTGACTGCAACGTGATGGCACAAACCCATTAATGCAGCGGGATGCTGACTTGGCAGCTTCAAACTCTAGGGCGTGAACAAGAGCTTCTGAGCTATCTCGGTGTCTTGCCATTCGTAACACTTGCTGAAGTTCACAATCTCCGATGCCATCAATAAATGTCTGCACCGTAAACCTTATTCGGAAGTCTTCTGGTGCTTCAGGATAGGCCATTCTAATTAGTCTGTCGATACTTGCTTCCAACTCTTGAAGTCTCTCCCCGGAATGCTGTCGCCTTGCTCTCAACTGGGTGCAGTACACATCTCGCAAATGTTTATCACCATACCGTAATTCTAGAGCTTTTATCAACTCGGCATACATGTTCTGGCTGTCAGGTGGCACTTTCTGTAGTAATTCTGCCGCGGGTCCTTTTAATGCAAGAACAAGTGAAACAGCCTTGTCTTTTTCTGTCCAATTATTTGCGCATGCAGCAGCTTCAAATTGGCGAAGGTACGTTGCCCAGTGACTGCTTCCGTCAAAGGTTGGAGCTTTGACATGAACTGTCCCTACTGCAGGCAAAGTTACTTTCTCTATTGACTTATTTTCTGTGTATTTTTCTGTCTTGATCACTGGTACAGTCTGTTCAGAAATTTGTTTTGGTTGAATCTTCATGCACTGTTCAACTTCAATTTTAATTTGTTCTCTTATGTTTGCCATTGAGTTTTCTACTGCAGATATTTTTGTTGACATAACTTCTTCCACAGTCAAGACAGATTTTTCTACTTCAGCTATTTTTAATGTAATTGATTCTTGTACCTCCGACATTTTAGTAACTTGTTTATTAAGCTCACCTCGTAGGAGACCCAATTCTGCGGTACTATGTTCTTGCAACTGTTTCTGCATAGTTTCAAAGAGAGCTTCCGTTTTATCTTTTTGTCTTTCTTCTGTTTCTAGCATTAGTGCTTTCTGACGTTCCTCAGCTTCTTCTCTTTCTTGTATTCGTTCTTCTTTTTGTTGTCTTTCTGTCTGCAACAGCAGCGCCTGTAAATTTTCCATCATCTGACTGGCATCCATTGTTTATCGATTAATTACGAATCACACTCGTCTTGTACAAAGTGTCCACTGTTTCCACTGTTAACCGTTCTATCCCAGTTCTGACACCACTGTTACGACGGTCTACTCGATCGTCGTAGGTACAGTGGAAACAAAATAAGTACAAGACACCAATTAAGTCACTAATCACACCTTTAATTGTTATAGTAAAACAGTTCGTAATTAACAACACAGTGTCTACAACAAATCAAATGAAATTGTTCATACGCAATAAAATGTCCACTAATATTAAAACTCAACTGTATTACAATTATACCGTCTGAATATAAAACGCAACACTTCACTAATAACTACTTGAATGTACACCGTAATAACCCGAACCGCTCTGTAAATATATCGCACTAATACTCTCGAACCGCACAGTCAAAAATCTCGCATTGAACTGAAAAACTAAGGCCGCTACCCGATGTATTTATAGTCACGCTCACACACCAGAAGCTTCCAAACTGCGTCTTATCTCCCGTGAACTACGTAATTGCTGCGGCCTTGACACAGTCCGAGCGCCCGAGCGAAGGCTGGCAAAGTCGAGAAAATTCTCGCAACATGCGTTTAGTAGCATGTACACCACACGCTTACGTCGAGATCTTTCTAGCACATTCGATAAACGCCTAGATTGTTCTATGCTGTCGTAGCAATATATAGGGGTGTGTTAATCCCGGGTGGTGCCAAATTGTTTATTAAAACAATTAAAATTACTTAATAAAATGTTTTCAGCTATGACGGTCGGGGCGTTCAAATAATTCCCGCTCGTGCCGCCTTCTGAATCGTGTAGGCAGTTGTGCAAATGGCAACTTGACCGCTGCTCATCAAACCTAGCCTTCGTAAATAAACACAAGTAATATAATGCACTCCCTATGAAATAATAACAACGGTTACTCCCTGTAATAGTGATTTTAATGTTTGATAATTAATATTTTACATTTTTGACAATTAAAGGTATTACTTGATTAACAACTTTGCACCGACTTTTTACATGAAACAATTTTACTCGGGGTGACGAATCGATTAAGGAACGATATATTCACATCAGCAACAGCATGGCTGTAGAACGTTTAGTTATTACAATTATTTTCGTTCCAAAATCGTGGGATTCTTTTGATTATAAGGCAAAGAATTCCTATGATTACAATAAAAGTATTTTACCTTACTCTAAGTGTACATAAATAACAAGGTGTATGTTTACAATCTGTTCTGTAGTGTCGTTAAATGTGGTTCAAAAGTTCGTATTTCAACAAGAGGTTAGATTTTATGTTAACAAATTTTCAGTGTGTTTATTTTTCTTAAATAATCTTTGAAAGAGAAATATTCGGCTTATAGTGAGATCAATTTACTTTTAGTAAAATTTAGAGTGATTTGGTTTTTGGAAATAAGGTAATTAAATGGTACTTAACACATCAGCATGACTTGGTGTTTTCATTCATTGGATCGGAAGAGGATTGGGCTGCAACAAGTTCTATTTTCATTGATCTTTGGACTTATGTAGGTCTGGCGTCCTTTTCATATAGTATGTGGTCATAATTTTCTTTTAATTTTCAGTTTTATGGTCCTGGATCTTTAATAGACTGCTCTAATGGTTCGTCTGCTTCTTATCCAGTCATGGTTTTGAATTTCGTTCACTGTTTTACATTATTTAATGAAACATTGGTCTTCCAAACTTTGGCTTCTGTCCTGGTAGACTGACGCTTTACGAGTAAAGGTATTCAACGGTAATTTCGTTTTCAACGGTGGTTTCTATGGTAACCAAAGAATTCTGATTGGCTGAGATTGATATAAATCCATTGTTATCAAAATCTGAATTCTTTTCAAAATCCTAGTATATCTTCTGACTGCTGTTATTCCTCTATCTTCCTTCCTAATTATTAAATATTGTCACTATAGTATGTATTTCCTTTCATAGATTATTTTGATACCCCACAAGTTTGGGTTATTTTAGGTTTTATGTTTTTACAATTATTTTATACTTGTTAATTACATTTCTTTTTGAATTCACATGCTTATTATAATATTTTGTCTTAAAAATGATTTACAATTTAACCTTGGTGATTCATTCGCCTCGGATTTGCTAATTTCTTAGTTAATTTGTTATAATTTGTAGTTGTTTGTTTTTGACAGTTAGGCATTTTCCTAGGCCTAAGTAGCCATTATGGTATTTGACTTATTTCATTCAAATTACATTTCCTTTTAGCCTAATGGGGTTTATTTTGTTATTATAATTGGTTGTATCATTTATTGTTGTATTTTGGGTCTGTTTATGTGTTATTATTATGTTAGTATTATTTTGTACATAATGGTTTACTATTTGGTTTCCTCGTTTTCTAGTCATACATTTCTTAACTTTTTTACTTATTTACTTTGCCAATAATAACAATGTGGCTATTATTTACTATTTTTTGATCTTATTAAATACAATATTTAGGCCTATGGTCTGTATAATTCTACCAGCCATATCCAATTCATAAACTTGCTTAAATAATTATTTAACTATTATTTGCTAATCTTTGTTTACAATTCCTCTTATTTTATATTATTTTGTAGTGTGATAAACAACCTCACTTTTATGAACTTATAACGATCCCTTATAACATGAGTGTTTTTTGATTTGTTTTTAACTCCTTAATTTTTAAAAAATCTTTACTTTCCCTCCATGTTAACACTATCTGGTTTTCCCTTCAGGGCATTCTCCCTTTAATCATAATTGTATTTACTTAAATTTAATAATAAAATTCTTTCTTAACTAGTTACTGTCTTATCAGTTTATACTGCTATTCTTAATTACTAATATTCTTCACTTTTAATTATTTAGTGTTTCATTTGGGTTTATTAATTGTTAATGATTTTATCATTCACTATTTTTCACTATATTACCAATCTTTATTTTACACTATTCTCATTCAATCATTACCTTCACTTTTAAATTATTTATAGTTTATTATAATTTAATTAGTGTACTTTATTTATCACTACACTTTGGGGTTTTTACACTTTCATTTTGCACTTCACAAATTTTTTTTTTAAGTGTTTCTGAATGGGTAATCCCTCTAATTATTATCTCGCTACCGTACTATCTCTTTCATTACAATATATCATTAATAATATGAACAATTTTATGTCTTTATATTTTAACATTACATCTTACTCTAAATTGTGGGTTAGTTTGTTTTTTTATATTTATTTTTAACATTGTTTAATTGGGTTTCTTTCAATTATCATTTACTTTTTGTCCATTAATGGATAATAACATTTACTTTTTTTTTTCTCATAGGTTAATTATTGGTCTTGTTTCCAATATCACATTTGAGTGCATTATTTCTCTCGCTCATATTCTTTATTACTTGTTTGTGTATCATCATTGGTTTTCATTCTTCTTTATTTCCCTTCATTTTGGGTTTGTTTCTTTTTCATTTCCCTCCTTCTTCATTTTCATTGTGTTTGTTTGATACTTTGGTTTTCCACCTTCCCCTTTGGGTTCATTTTAACATGTTACTCTGAGTCATTTATTTCCCTGAACTTGTTTCATTTTTGTTTGGTTTCGGTTTTTTCCCTTCTTCATTTTGTTTGGGTCAATCACTTTCTTCTTTGGTTTTATTATCGTTTGTTTTTTGTGGTTCCCTTCTTCTTTTGTTTCCTTTTGTTGGTTCAATCACTTGGGTTACGTCATGTCGTCGTTTGTCGTGTCATTGTCTTTATATTTTATTTATATTAAACATTTTATTTTATATGAAGTATTATTTTATATTTAGAATCATCTTTTTCATCCCTGGTATTGGGGTGGCTTATTTGTGTTGTAACATAATGCCTCTCCTTCAAAATTGATCATTTTGATAAAACACTAGCATAGTTTTTTATGAAATTATCAGTTATATATAATCTTTTTCCTTTTCTTTCTTGTTTGTTTCTTCATTCTTATTTCTCTTCTTACTTGATTCATTCCATTTTATTTGGATCTGTTTTTATTTATTTCCATTAGTGTGTTCTCCCTTATACAATTTCTTCCCTACCTTTTTAGTAGCTGGTTTCTTCCATTACTACTCATTTTTTCTGAGACCAGAGGAACATCATCTCTGCTCAGTTTATTTTGATTGCTGGATTTTTTCAACAGTCAATCTTAAATACCTTTTTTGTCAACTTGACTTAAATTAATAATAATAATATAGTTTGGGATTGTCCACCTTGTGGTTTGTTTTTAGATCACTTTGGCCTTTTACTCATTCTTCCTTCCGCTGTACCTTTGCTATATACTGTCATCTACTCATACAGTTGATTGTTTTTTATTTATTCATATGTTAATTTCATCATATCTAACTTTTCATTAGTTTGTTTTTCTATTCTTCTTGTGATCATTTTAATTATCTTAGACATCTTTATTCTTTTTCTTGGTTGTTTAGCAATATTCTGCTTTAGCCATTTTCTGTATATTTGTTTTATACATAACTTCTCTTTCCTCCTTGTACCAGTTCAGTTTTTTTTTTTTTAATACTTTTAGGTATTTATCTTAGCAGTTTTGCTTGATTTTATTTTTGTTTATTTTATTTTGTTTTAACCATTTTCTTAATAATTTTTGTAAGTTAGTTTTTCTTACTTTATACGAATTTTTGTAACTTATTGTTTATAGGACTTTTTGTTTAAATATTATTGTAAGTTTGTGGTTCTTACTTTTTTATAGGAATTTGTGTAACTTATTCCCTTATTATAATTTTTTATATTATACTTCATATGTCAACTTTATTTATTTGTAAGTTGATCTTACTTTGTAACTTATTCCTTTTTTAATACTTTATATTAGGTCTCATAGTCATCTAAATATTGTTGTAAGTTGTGCTCACATAATTTTTGAATTTTGGTATTTGTTTATTTCATTTATTGTAATTTATTTTTCTTCATAAAACTTTTTTATAGAAGCTTGGTTGTAAACTCCTTTTATCTTCTTGGTGGTTATATTACTTACTTCATAAGTATTGTTTCCATTATCTTTGGTGATGACATAGGGTGATACATATTATTATACATAGGACCTTGTTATTTATATTTTTTTGTAAGGAGATCTTTTCCTCTTCTTTCATTATTATTGCCTTGTCTTTGTAGATTACACTCTTTGTTGTCTTTCTTCTCTACTCCTTCAAATGTTAGATGTTTGAACATTTATTCTGGATAATTTTTAAATTTATTTATTATGGTTGATTAGTTCTCATTTAATTCGTCTTAGTCGTTTAGTCATTTCTTGTTTTGGTGATTGTTTAGTAGTTTAATTTAATTTTAATACTCCTTCCTCTCCATTGGTTTGCATGGTCATTACTCTGAAATTCAGTCCCATTTCTCTGTGTTCACAGCACTTTGTTTACCCATGGTCCATCATTTCATCTGCGCTTGTGGTTCGGATGACCTTGGTGTGTAGAACATCTTGTACCATAATTCCTCTACTATCATATGTTCATTTGCCTCCATGACTGCTTCATTCACTACATTTTGATTAATCAAAGAAGTTGTTAATTGTATCTCCTTTGTTAATATTATTATTCGTTTTTTTTCAGCATTTCTATTTCTGGTAATTTCCCTTTAACAAGAGAATTGTATAAGTTTTTGTTCATTGGTTTTCTGTGAATCCCTTCTATAATTTCCTTTAGATTCCTCCTACAATCTTTATATTTCATGATTTCTCTCCGGTCAGTAATTGGTAAATTAAATACCTCAATCAGTCCGTTCTTCACCATTTCTAATTCTACTCTGGTTGTTATTAGTTTCTTTTTATATACTTTCCCCATTTCCTCTGTTTTCTTATTCTTCTTAATGATTCGATTCTTTTTTACTCTTCCACTGTTGGTTTTTATGTGCTTAATTTTCTTGGTGTCATTGTTACCTTTATTTTCAGAAAACAATACACTTTTGTCTTCTTTATTCTCTATTTCCTCCTGCATCTCTTTTATTTTCTGAGTTACCGTTTCCTTGTTCTTATTCAACGTTTCCTTGATACCTTCAGAAGTGCTGTCTAGTGTTTCATTCAATGGTTTGAAATCACTATCAAATGTTTCATTAAGTTGAGCTGCTGGGTAACTTGTTTCTTCCCATCTCTTGTTCATCCCCGTTTTTGTCTGTTTGACTTCTTCACGAAACTCTATTAGTATGAATCTTAATTCTTCTCTGTTCTTCTCACCATCTTCCTTCAACTGTTTTTGATGTGTTTCATTATTATTTTCAATCTTGTTATTTAATATTTCAAGATCCTTCTTTATCTGCCTCTTCAGCTCCTCACTCTTCTTTTCTAATATTTCTTGGCTTCTCTTCAGGGCTTCATGGTTGCTTTCCATTTTGTTATCCTCCTTGATTTGTTTCTTTAGTTCTTCCCGATTCTTCTCATTATTCTCTTTCATTCTTTCTTGTAACGATTCTAATTTTTCGTTCATTTCTTCCTTGTCTTCCTTTCTTTGTTCTTTTGCTTGTCCGAATTGCTCCATCATCATCCTCATCATGCTATCCCATTTCGTCTCTTCGGTCGGTTTGTCTGGTTGGTCGCCGACCATTATTTCTACTTCCGGTTCAGGTAATGTTGGGTTTTCTGGTTGGTCCTCTTAAGGATCCTCTTCGATCAATTCTCCGATCATTTCTTCCATCTCTTCTTGATTTTCACCTTCAGTTCCTTTCTTTTTTAGGTATCTTGTAACCATGGAATGTCTCCTCATAATCGCCGCTGGTCTTCTTTTAAAGCCTCACCGGTTGGTCGCCAATCTGTAACGTTAAAACTAGTGTGTTTCTGTAAAATGTATACCAGTTTTATATGTGTGTAAAGTGTTAGTGCGTTTGTCTCGCACTGGGGTCGTTACATCAATTTTGTGCTAACGATGTCCGTAGCGTTGCAGTAATTACCAGTATAACATGGCAGTAACCTTACCTGTTTATATTGTAACGTTACATAACCCTGTCCCAATAAACTAAATCATAATAACATCAATGTCAGAAATGGGTAACCTATGGCTCGCTCAAAATTAAATTATATCACTCAATATGATAAACAATTCGAGTGGTATACAGTGCAAAGTGAGTTCTAGTGTACCCATTGAGGTGAAAAATAAAAGTGAAAGTAAAGTATTACCAAACTGTGTTGTGTGTGTGGAAATTATAAAACTATGAAAGTATGCTATAATACTAACTGATCTTGTAGTTTATTTTGTTTATTGTAATATTTATATTGTATGAACAACTAATTGTTATACCCAAGTTAATATTATATTTTTTCAAATAATTGTGTTAGATTATAAGAAAACCCAGGGTTAGTTTTAAAAGACATAAAAATTTAAATACCAAAAGATAATAAAAAATTAAAATAATCTTATGAAGGAAATGGCAACAGGAAGTAGGGCCGTGTAGGAATACTATGAGAGACTAAATAAATAATATATAAATTTAATTAAAGATAATAAAATTATCAAATACTTATATACAATGTCATAAGAAAATGAACCAAAACTTATTATGTAAACTAAATTAGTAAAGAAACCGGAATGGAAAGGAATTATTTTTCCATAAATAAAATATAAATTTATAATAATTACAAACTGCCTGCATAATAAAAATACTATGTGTTACTAAGAGTGATGAAAAATAACAAGTATTGTTAATAAGAAAAATTTTGAACTAAAACGGTAGAGTTGAGAAATGATGCTACTACATTTATAATAAAAAATAACCTTTTCGGAACTTGAGAGGAGGGCAAATTGATACAAAATTAACTAGCCGCACGAACACTTCAAAATCATACATGATTTATGCAAATTAAATGGTTGTATTAATTAATAAACAGTGAAAGAAGACATTCTGATGAGCCAACATGGTTTCGGCCTAGTTCTAATTGACGTTTGAGAATTCACCAAACGGTAAGAAAATTATAACCCAAGACGGACCTCACCACAGAAAAGGATTCAATCCAGTAAGAACCATACGGAGCGAGGTAATATAAACATTTTTTTGTAATAATTCAAGAAGAAAACACATTCCGAACGCTGAGATCGAAAAATAAAATATTCATCTGAACACATGTTGTTAAAATAAACAAACGCACGCTGCACTCTTACGGACATTACAGGAACTACATACTACACGGAAAAATAAACAAATTATTTAATAAGTTTTTTCGGTATTTGTAAAGCGTAGTAATTATCCATTTCTGACACTCTCGTAACAAAAAGAACTTACCCTGAACCCTGGGGAATTATTAAGAATTATATATTAATTGATGTTTTTTTTAATAGTGTAAAATTATGAAACAAAACCATATATGTTTTTCTATTTAGACTATTCCATGTTTACTCTGTTCACTCGAGATTATGTTTAATTGAAGGAAAGAGCAATTGTAATACTTGTGTTTTGGTGGCAGGAAATAAAAACCAATAATAAATACATAATATTATTGAAAAAATAATATTGAATAATACAGTGTTATAATTTTTTTGTAGTGGGTATGTGTAATCAATTTCAGCACACAAAAAAAACAGAAGAAATCCGAAATCGGCTAAACTGAGGGTAAATAATTGATACTTACTCTCTCTTCTTCATAAGGCTGAACAACTTCACTTCTTGACCCCAAATCACACACTCTCGATTTCTATTTACATTGAGTAAAACAAAATAACAAAAAATAGAAAAATCCTTTATTTATACTTTATAAAAACGTCAGTTATTATAATTCAGAAGTGACGCATACTGCGTGAGGCATATAATAGAACTCACATATACCTCAAAGACGCGACGTTACAAATTGGCGAACCCAACATTTGGGGCTTGACTAAAGGTGTACGTTTCGCAAGTACCTCATTAAGCGGTACGTTACAAATTGGCGCTCAACGTAAAAGGGCGGTAATTAGAAAATAATTTTGATATTTAATAAAAATATATACCAAAAAATCTAATTCTCGTTGGCAGTTATGAGAAAACAAGAAATGCCTAATACCCGAGGCAAATCGAAGAAGAGGGCAGAAGAAAAGGAGATTGAAGAAGGTGGACAGGAACAAGAAATAGAATTAGTCACGGACAGTGAAATGGACCAACAGACAGGCGATAAAGAAGAAACAGAAGTAGTTATGGACCCGGAAACGGAAATAATTGAAGAGGATGCCCAAGGGGACCAACCAGAAAAAGCGAAAGCCAGAAGAGAACCAGATTGGCAAGAAATGATGAGGATGATGATGGAGAAAATTGATAGCATTAAGGAAAGCAATAAACAAACCATAGATGAAAACTCAAGGAAACAAAATGAAACCTTGAGCGAAAAATTTGATAAAATAGATGAGAATTTTAAGAAACAGGAGGAACAAAATAGACAGACCAATGAGAAAATAGATAGCATTCAGGAAAGTTTAGTCAAACAACTAAATGAAAAAATAGAAACCATTCATGGAAATATCAAACAAACCATGAATGAACAATACCATGAACTGAAGGAAACGGTTGAAGGACAAAGAGAAGAGATGAATGCAAAATTTGAAGAGAATAATGAGAATTTAAAACAAATTGAGGGTAAGATGGAGAATTTCAACAAGGAATTAAGAGAAAATCTAGAAGGTAAAATTGAACTGGTCAATAATACGTTAAGCCAAAGAGTAGGAGAATATAAGGAAGAGGCAGAGAAGAAATTAATAGAAACTAACCAAAGATTAGATAAAACTGAAGAGAAAATGGAACTAATTAAAACAGGAGTCGAGGCACGAATGGAAAAAGAAGAACAAGATAATCAAGTTCGTGTAATGGCCATACGACAAGAAAACAATGACCAGTTAGATAGTATCAAAAGCAGTCTAAACTGCAAGTTTTCAGAGTTTCATAAAACAGTAGAGAATGTAAAAAATCAATGTGATAGCCAAGCAGAGAAATTAGATAGTTTGCAACAAATCCAAACCAATTTTCAATGTGATGTAGATAGAGTAAGTGCGAGATCTGCATGCAGCAGTCATCATGTGTATCCAGATAGTAAGGAAAGTGTAAACTTTCGGGATTATCGCAGAAACCCACTTGAATTTTTAGGGAGAGTAGACGAAATTTTGAACAGATCAAAGGAGAATCGATGGAATATGATAAAAGGTCTATTAGACGAATCGTTCAAAAATATCAATGATAATTGGTGGACAGCAATTAGGAACGAGGTGTGTGATTATGGGAGTTTCAAAACTATGTTCAAACTTAAGTACTGGTCAGAATCAGTACAAAACATTATTAGGGATGATATCTGTCATGGTAGGTATGATCGTACAGTGGGACAAACACCTACTGCTTACTTTTTGGGGAAGGTGTGTATCGCAAAGTATTTAGACCCTAAGATACCTGAAGAGTGTCTAGTGACCAAAATGGCGTATCATTTCGAAGAGAAGATCATTAGTGCACGCTTAAGTGGACAAATAAAAACTATTGGAGGCATGGAAACGCTGCTAGAAAATTATGAACAGGAATCTTATTATAGGAGAAGTAGATGGAGGTCAGGGAATACTGAGGAGCGAAAGAATGAACCACCAAGAGAGAATCGGCCCAGAGTTAATTATGTACATGCTAATAACAATTATTACAGTAATAGTTACCAAGGAAGACGCCCGTATTTTAACCAGAGACAAAATTATGATCGAAGAGATGAGAGAAACAACTACAACAGACAACAATGGAATGATCATGACGAATATAGGAGGTCCAGAAGTGGAGATAGAAATAGGGACATACCTTCGGGAGATCCACCAAATGACAATCAGGGAACTAATCAAGCCCAAGTAAATTATCTAATGGCTGATGAGAGGGATTCGAGGAGACCCGATGAACAGCAACAAAGAAAAGTGGACAAACGAGTTGACCATGGGAAAAATCAAGGTTCTAATCCTGGTCCCAGTAATAAAGATGAGAGGCTATATACATACGATAATATTGAAATGTATGGTAGTGATCCGCAATGGGGCAATCCAATAGTGAATTTTATTGACAAGTTTAATCAACAGAATCCACGGGAAAAATATAAGAGTGGATCAATCCGTGTTGTGAATGATACCGAAAACGGTTAAACTCATGTTAAATGAGATATTGAGAAAAGTATTGAAAGACTAAAAACCCCAAAATTCTAAAAGCATGTAAGAACATCTTACTCAAGTTATTTTGAAACCATATAATTTAACAAACAACAAACCACCAAGAAAAAGAGAACAGATGATTAAATAATATTTATAAAGAACTGATTTAAAATGGACTAATAGGAAAAATAATATTTTGATGGTAACAAAAGAAGAATAAATAAATAAACAATTGATGGTAATGTGCTCAGATAAGAAGAATAACGAATAATTTAATGACTCCAATGAAACTGAAGGAGGATGATAATTAATACAACAAAAATTTGAATTTCTCGGAATTGAAGATTAGATAAGAAGAAATGATACGGAGAAATATGTCACAAGAAGTAAAGTCAAAAGAATTTTAACATAAGGCCTATCAATGATGTTATATGCTATTATTCAATGGAAAAGAAGAAGGAATCAAGGAGAAGAAGAAATATATAAATAAATACAAACAGCTACAGTATGAAGAATCCCAAAAGTGTTTGGTACTAGTCGCTAATTGACTACTACTTATAATTTTTTTATTTTTTTGTATTGACCGTAGAAATGTTCCGGCAATAATTTTTATGAGCAGGGATGATGTTCCCCTGGTCTCAGAAGGTGTAAGGATGGACAGCGGTGTATGGACCCAGAGTGGCCACCCGACTGGAACCACCGCACAGGATAGGGAAAAATGTTAGGGAAATTGAATATTTAAGGGATAATAATTATAAAATAGCTGAAAAGAGTGATATTAGATTCCAGTAGTATAGAGGAAGAAAATAGAAGGAAGATAGCAGACAGAAGCTTAATTGATAAAGCGAGTATATAAAAGTAAATAGAAATGAGTGTTAAAACAAGTTTAATATGATTAGTGTGACCAGTCCTTATCAAATAAAATGTGGAAGTACCACTACTCAGAAATAAATAATTGATGAATTTGCCTCCAAGAGAGAGAGAGTAGAGTAAGAAAACAGCAATTACCACCAGTGTGAATTACCAGTCCGTTTATAATCAGTCAGAGATGAAATACTATTATGAAAATAAAGCCAAGACTATTAAGAGTTAAGAGAATGGAAATAATCAACAATTTATTTTTAATAAACAAGTTAAACTGAAATAAATTTGTTCTAGTGGGGGGGCTTTATGTAACGTTACATAACCCTGTCCCAATAAACTAAATCATAATAACATCAATGTCAGAAATGGGTAACCTATGGCTCGCTCAAAATTAAATTATATCACTCAATATGATAAACAATTCGAGTGGTATACAGTGCAAAGTGAGTTCTAGTGTGTACCCATTGAGGTGAAAAATAAAAGTGAAAGTAAAGTATTACCAAACTGTGTTATGTGTGTGGAAATTATAAAACTATGAAAGTATGCTATAATACTAACTGATCTTGTAGTTTATTTTGTTTATTGTAATATTTATATTGTATGAACAACTAATTGTTATACCCAAGTTAATATTATATTTTTTCAAATAATTGTGTTAGATTATAAGAAAACCCAGGGTTAGTTTTAAAAGACATAAAAATTTAAATACCAAAAGATAATAAAAAATTAAAATAATCTTATGAAGGAAATGGCAACAGGAAGTAGGGCCGTGTAGGAATACTATGAGAGACTAAATAAATAATATATAAATTTATTTGAAGATAATAAAATTATCAAATACTTATATACAATGTCATAAGAAAATGAACCAAAACTTATTATGTAAACTAAATTAGTAAAGAAACCGGAATGGAAAGGAATTATTTTTCCATAAATAAAATATAAATTTATAATAATTACAAACTGCCTGCATAATAAAAATACTATGTGTTACTAAGAGTGATGAAAAATAACAAGTATTGTTAATAAGAAAAATTTTGAACTAAAACGGTAGAGTTGAGAAATGATGCTACTACATTTATAATAAAAAATAACCTTTTCGGAACTTGAGAGGAGGGCAAATTGATACAAAATTAACTAGCCGCACGAACACTTCAAAATCATACATGATTTATGCAAATTAAATGGTTGTATTAATTAATAAACAGTGAAAGAAGACATTCTGATGAGCCAACATGGTTTCGGCCTAGTTCTAATTGACGTTTGAGAATTCACCAAACGGTAAGAAAATTATAACCCAAGACGGACCTCACCACAGAAAAGGATTCAATCCAGTAAGAACCATACGGAGCGAGGTAATATAAACATTTTTTTGTAATAATTCAAGAAGAAAACACATTCCGAACGCTGAGATCGAAAAATAAAATATTCATCTGAACACATGTTGTTAAAATAAACAAACGCACGCTGCACTCTTACGGACATTACAGGAACTACATACTACACGGAAAAATAAACAAATTATTTAATAAGTTTTTTCGGTATTTGTAAAGCGTAGTAATTATCCATTTCTGACACTCTCGTAACAAAAAGAACTTACCCTGAACCCTGGGGAATTATTAAGAATTATATATTAATTGATGTTTTTTTTAATAGTGTAAAATTATGAAACAAAACCATATATGTTTTTCTATTTAGACTATTCCATGTTTACTCTGTTCACTCGAGATTATGTTTAATTGAAGGAAAGAGCAATTGTAATACTTGTGTTTTGGTGGCAGGAAATAAAAACCAATAATAAATACATAATATTATTGAAAAAATAATATTGAATAATACAGTGTTATAATTTTTTTGTAGTGGGTATGTGTAATCAATTTCAGCACACAAAAAAACAGAAGAAATCCGAAATCGGCTAAACTGAGGGTAAATAATTGATACTTACTCTCTCTTCTTCATAAGGCTGAACAACTTCACTTCTTGACCCCAAATCACACACTCTCGATTTCTATTTACATTGAGTAAAACAAAATAACAAAAAATAGAAAAATCCTTTATTTATACTTTATAAAAACGTCAGTTATTATAATTCAGAAGTGACGCATACTGCGTGAGGCATATAATAGAACTCACATATACCTCAAAGACGCGACGTTACAAATTGGCGAACCCAACATTTGGGGCTTGACTAAAGGTGTACGTTTCGCAAGTACCTCATTAAGCGGTACGTTACAAATTGGCGCTCAACGTAAAAGGGCGGTAATCAGAAAATAATTTTGATATTTAATAAAAATATATACCAAAAAATCTAATTCTCGTTGGCAGTTATGAGAAAACAAGAAATGCCTAATACCCGAGGCAAATCGAAGAAGAGGGCAGAAGAAAAGGAGATTGAAGAAGGTGGACAGGAACAAGAAATAGAATTAGTCACGGACAGTGAAATGGACCAACAGACAGGCGATAAAGAAGAAACAGAAGTAGTTATGGACCCGGAAACGGAAATAATTGAAGAGGATGCCCAAGGGGACCAACCAGAAAAAGCGAAAGCCAGAAGAGAACCAGATTGGCAAGAAATGATGAGGATGATGATGGAGAAAATTGATAGCATTAAGGAAAGCAATAAACAAACCATAGATGAAAACTCAAGGAAACAAAATGAAACCTTGAGCGAAAAATTTGATAAAATAGATGAGAATTTTAAGAAACAGGAGGAACAAAATAGACAGACCAATGAGAAAATAGATAGCATTCAGGAAAGTTTAGTCAAACAACTAAATGAAAAAATAGAAACCATTCATGGAAATATCAAACAAACCATGAATGAACAATACCATGAACTGAAGGAAACGGTTGAAGGACAAAGAGAAGAGATGAATGCAAAATTTGAAGAGAATAATGAGAATTTAAAACAAATTGAGTGTAAGATGGAGAATTTCAACAAGGAATTAAGAGAAAATCTAGAAGGTAAAATTGAACTGGTCAATAATACGTTAAGCCAAAGAGTAGGAGAATATAAGGAAGAGGCAGAGAAGAAATTAATAGAAACTAACCAAAGATTAGATAAAACTGAAGAGAAAATGGAACTAATTAAAACAGGAGTCGAGGCACGAATGGAAAAAGAAGAACAAGATAATCAAGTTCGTGTAATGGCCATACGACAAGAAAACAATGACCAGTTAGATAGTATCAAAAGCAGTCTAAACTGCAAGTTTTCAGAGTTTCATAAAACAGTAGAGAATGTAAAAAATCAATGTGATAGCCAAGCAGAGAAATTAGATAGTTTGCAACAAATCCAAACCAATTTTCAATGTGATGTAGATAGAGTAAGTGCGAGATCTGCATGCAGCAGTCATCATGTGTATCCAGATAGTAAGGAAAGTGTAAACTTTCGGGATTATCGCAGAAACCCACTTGAATTTTTAGGGAGAGTAGACGAAATTTTGAACAGATCAAAGGAGAATCGATGGAATATGATAAAAGGTCTATTAGACGAATCGTTCAAAAATATCAATGATAATTGGTGGACAGCAATTAGGAACGAGGTGTGTGATTATGGGAGTTTCAAAACTATGTTCAAACTTAAGTACTGGTCAGAATCAGTACAAAACATTATTAGGGATGATATCTGTCATGGTAGGTATGATCGTACAGTGGGACAAACACCTACTGCTTACTTTTTGGGGAAGGTGTGTATCGCAAAGTATTTAGACCCTAAGATACCTGAAGAGTGTCTAGTGACCAAAATGGCGTATCATTTCGAAGAGAAGATCATTAGTGCACGCTTAAGTGGACAAATAAAAACTATTGGAGGCATGGAAACGCTGCTAGAAAATTATGAACAGGAATCTTATTATAGGAGAAGTAGATGGAGGTCAGGGAATACTGAGGAGCGAAAGAATGAACCACCAAGAGAGAATCGGCCCAGAGTTAATTATGTACATGCTAATAACAATTATTACAGTAATAGTTACCAAGGAAGACGCCCGTATTTTAACCAGAGACAAAATTATGATCGAAGAGATGAGAGAAACAACTACAACAGACAACAATGGAATGATCATGACGAATATAGGAGGTCCAGAAGTGGAGATAGAAATAGGGACATACCTTCGGGAGATCCACCAAATGACAATCAGGGAACTAATCAAGCCCAAGTAAATTATCTAATGGCTGATGAGAGGGATTCGAGGAGACCCGATGAACAGCAACAAAGAAAAGTGGACAAACGAGTTGACCATGGGAAAAATCAAGGTTCTAATCCTGGTCCCAGTAATAAAGATGAGAGGCTATATACATACGATAATATTGAAATGTATGGTAGTGATCCGCAATGGGGCAATCCAATAGTGAATTTTATTGACAAGTTTAATCAACAGAATCCACGGGAAAAATATAAGAGTGGATCAATCCGTGTTGTGAATGATACCGAAAACGGTTAAACTCATGTTAAATGAGATATTGAGAAAAGTATTGAAAGACTAAAAACCCCAAAATTCTAAAAGCATGTAAGAACATCTTACTCAAGTTATTTTGAAACCATATAATTTAACAAACAACAAACCACCAAGAAAAAGAGAACAGATGATTAAATAATATTTATAAAGAACTGATTTAAAATGGACTAATAGGAAAAATAATATTTTGATGGTAACAAAAGAAGAATAAATAAATAAACAATTGATGGTAATGTGCTCAGATAAGAAGAATGACGAATAATTTAATGACTCCAATGAAACTGAAGGAGGATGATAATTAATACAACAAAAATTTGAATTTCTCGGAATTGAAGATTAGATAAGAAGAAATGATACGGAGAAATATGTCACAAGAAGTAAAGTCAAAAGAATTTTAACATAAGGCCTATCAATGATGTTATATGCTATTATTCAATGGAAAAGAAGAAGGAATCAAGGAGAAGAAGAAATATATAAATAAATACAAACAGCTACAGTATGAAGAATCCCAAAAGTGTTTGGTACTAGTCGCTAATTGACTACTACTTATAATTTTTTTATTTTTTTGTATTGACCGTAGAAATGTTCCGGCAATAATTTTTATGAGCAGGGATGATGTTCCCCTGGTCTCAGAAGGTGTAAGGATGGACAGCGGTGTATGGACCCAGAGTGGCCACCCGACTGGAACCACCGCACAGGATAGGGAAAAATGTTAGGGAAATTGAATATTTAAGGGATAATAATTATAAAATAGCTGAAAAGAGTGATATTAGATTCCAGTAGTATAGAGGAAGAAAATAGAAGGAAGATAGCAGACAGAAGCTTAATTGATAAAGCGAGTATATAAAAGTAAATAGAAATGAGTGTTAAAACAAGTTTAATATGATTAGTGTGACCAGTCCTTATCAAATAAAATGTGGAAGTACCACTACTCAGAAATAAATAATTGATGAATTTGCCTCCAAGAGAGAGAGAGTAGAGTAAGAAAACAGCAATTACCACCAGTGTGAATTACCAGTCCGTTTATAATCAGTCAGAGATGAAATACTATTATGAAAATAAAGCCAAGACTATTAAGAGTTAAGAGAATGGAAATAATCAACAATTTATTTTTAATAAACAAGTTAAACTGAAATAAATTTGTTCTAGTGGGGGGGCTTTATGTAACGTTACATAACCCTGTCCCAATAAACTAAATCATAATAACATCAATGTCAGAAATGGGTAACCTATGGCTCGCTCAAAATTAAATTATATCACTCAATATGATAAACAATTCGAGTGGTATACAGTGCAAAGTGAGTTCTAGTGTGTACCCATTGAGGTGAAAAATAGTGAAAGTAAAGTATTACCAAACTGTGTTATGTGTGTGGAAATTATAAAACTATGAAAGTATGCTATAATACTAACTGATCTTGTAGTTTATTTTGTTTATTGTAATATTTATATTGTATGAACAACTAATTGTTATACCCAAGTTAATATTATATTTTTTCAAATAATTGTGTTAGATTATAAGAAAACCCAGGGTTAGTTTTAAAAGACATAAAAATTTAAATACCAAAAGATAATAAAAATTAAAAATAATCTTATGAAGGAAATGGCAACAGGAAGTAGGGCCGTGTAGGAATACTATGAGAGACTAAATAAATAATATATAAATTTATTTGAAGATAATAAAATTATCAAATACTTATATACAATGTCATAAGAAAATGAACCAAAACTTATTATGTAAACTAAATTAGTAAAGAAACCGGAATGGAAAGGAATTATTTTTCCATAAATAAAATATAAATTTATAATAATTACAAACTGCCTGCATAATAAAAATACTATGTGTTTACTAAGAGTGATGAAAAATAACAAGTATTGTTAATAAGAAAATTTTGAACTAAAACGGTAGAGTTGAGAAATGATGCTACTACATTTATAATAAAAAATAACCTTTTCGGAACTTGAGAGGAGGGCAAATTGATACAAAATTAACTAGCCGCACGAACACTTCAAAATCATACATGATTTATGCAAATTAAATGGTTGTATTAATTAATAAACAGTGAAAGAAGACATTCTGATGAGCCAACATGGTTTCGGCCTAGTTCTAATTGACGTTTGAGAATTCACCAAACGGTAAGAAAATTATAACCCAAGACGGACCTCACCACAGAAAAGGATTCAATCCAGTAAGAAACCATACGGAGCGAGGTAATATAAACATTTTTTTGTAATAATTCAAGAAGAAAACACATTCCGAACGCTGAGATCGAAAAATAAAATATTCATCTGAACACATGTTGTTAAAATAAACAAACGCACGCTGCACTCTTACGGACATTACAGGAACTACATACTACACGGAAAAATAAACAAATTATTTAATAAGTTTTTTCGGTATTTGTAAAGCGTAGTAATTATCCATTTCTGACACTCTCGTACCAAAAAGAACTTACCCTGAACCCTGGGGAATTATTAAGAATTATATATTAATTGATGTTTTTTTTAATAGTGTAAAATTATGAAACAAAACCATATATGTTTTTCTATTTAGACTATTCCATGTTTACTCTGTTCACTCGAGATTATGTTTAATTGAAGGAAAGAGCAATTGTAATACTTGTGTTTTGGTGGCAGGAAATAAAAACCAATAATAAATACATAATATTATTGAAAAAATAATATTGAATAATACAGTGTTATAATTTTTTTGTAGTGGGTATGTGTAATCAATTTCAGCACACAAAAAAAACAGAAGAAATCCGAAATCGGCTAAACTGAGGGTAAATAATTGATACTTACTCTCTCTTCTTCATAAGGCTGAACAACTTCACTTCTTGACCCCAAATCACACACTCTCGATTTCTATTTACATTGAGTAAACAAAATAACAAAAAATAGAAAAATCCTTTATTTATACTTTATAAAAACGTCAGTTATTATAATTCAGAAGTGACGCATACTGCGTGAGGCATATAATAGAACTCACATATACCTCAAAGACGCGACGTTACAAATTGGCGAACCCAACATTTGGGGCTTGACTAAAGGTGTACGTTTCGCAAGTACCTCATTAAGCGGTACGTTACAAATTGGCGCTCAACGTAAAAGGGCGGTAATTAGAAAATAATTTTGATATTTAATAAAAATATATACCAAAAAATCTAATTCTCGTTGGCAGTTATGAGAAAACAAGAAATGCCTAATACCCGAGGCAAATCGAAGAAGAGGGCAGAAGAAAAGGAGATTGAAGAAGGTGGACAGGAACAAGAAATAGATTAGTCACGGACAGTGAATGGACCAACAGACAGGCGATAAAGAAGAAACAGAAGTAGTTATGGACCCGGAAACGGAAATAATTGAAGAGGATGCCCAAGGGGACCAACCAGAAAAAGCGAAAGCCAGAAGAGAACCAGATTGGCAAGAAATGATGAGGATGATGATGGAGAAAATTGATAGCATTAAGGAAAGCAATAAACAAACCATAGATGAAAACTCAAGGAAACAAAATGAAACCTTGAGCGAAAAATTTGATAAAATAGATGAGAATTTTAAGAAACAGAGGAACAAAATAGACAGACCAATGAGAAAATAGATAGCATTCAGGAAAGTTTAGTCAAACAACTAAATGAAAAAATAGAAACCATTCATGGAAATATCAAACAAACATGAATGAACAATACCATGAACTGAAGGAAACGGTTGAAGGACAAAGAGAAGAGATGAATGCAAAATTTGAAGAGAATAATGAGAATTTAAAACAAATTGAGGGTAAGATGGAGAATTTCAACAAGGAATTAAGAGAAAATCTAGAAGGTAAAATTGAACTGGTCAATAATACGTTAAGCAAAGAGTAGGAGAATATAAGGAAGAGCAGAGAAGAAATTAATAGAAACTAACCAAAGATTAGATAAAACTGAAGAGAAAATGGAACTAATTAAAACAGGAGTCGAGGCAGGAATGGAAAAAGAAGAACAAGATAATCAAGTTCGTGTAATGGCCATACGACAAGAAAACAATGACCAGTTAGATAGTATCAAAAGCAGTCTAAACTGCAAGTTTTCAGAGTTTCATAAAACAGTAGAGAATGTAAAAAATCAATGTGATAGCCAAGCAGAGAAATTAGATAGTTTGCAACAAATCCAAACCAATTTTCAATGTGATGTAGATAGAGTAAGTGCGAGATCTGCATGCAGCAGTCATCATGTGTATCCAGATAGTAAGGAAAGTGTAAACTTTCGGGATTATCGCAGAAACCCACTTGAATTTTTAGGGAGAGTAGACGAAATTTTGGAACAGATCAAAGGAGAATCGATGGAATATGATAAAAGGTCTATTAGACGAATCGTTCAAAAATATCAATGATAATTGGTGGACAGCAATTAGGAACGAGGTGTGTGATTATGGGAGTTTCAAAACTATGTTCAAACTTAAGTACTGGTCAGAATCAGTACAAAACATGTATTAGGGATGATATCTGTCATGGTAGGTATGATCGTACAGTGGGACAAACACCTACTGCTTACTTTTTGGGGAAGGTGTGTATCGCAAAGTATTTAGACCCTAAGATACCTGAAGAGTGTCTAGTGACCAAAATGGCGTATCATTTCGAAGAGAAGATCATTAGTGCACGCTTAAGTGGACAAATAAAAACTATTGGAGGCATGGAAACGCTGCTAGAAAATTATGAACAGGAATCTTATTATAGGGAGAAGTAGATGGAGGTCAGGGAATACTGAGGAGCGAAAGAATGAACCACCAAGAGAGAATCGGCCCAGAGTTAATTATGTACATGCTAATAACAATTATTACAGTAATAGTTACCAAGGAAGACGCCCGTATTTTAACCAGAGACAAAATTATGATCGAAGAGATGAGAGAAACAACTACAACAGACAACAATGGAATGATCATGACGAATATAGGAGGTCCAGAAGTGGAGATAGAAATAGGGACATACCTTCGGGAGATCCACCAAATGACAATCAGGGAACTAATCAAGCCCAAGTAAATTATCTAATGGCTGATGAGAGGGATTCGAGGAGACCCGATGAACAGCAACAAAGAAAAGTGGACAAACGAGTTGACCATGGGAAAAATCAAGGTTCTAATCCTGGTCCCAGTAATAAAGATGAGAGGCTATATACATACGATAATATTGAAATGTATGGTAGTGATCCGCAATGGGGCAATCCAATAGTGAATTTTATTGACAAGTTTAATCAACAGAATCCACGGGAAAAATATAAGAGTGGATCAATCCGTGTTGTGAATGATACCGAAAACGGTTAAACTCATGTTAAATGAGATATTGAGAAAAGTATTGAAAGACTAAAAACCCCAAAATTCTAAAAGCATGTAAGAACATCTTACTCAAGTTATTTTGAAACCATATAATTTAACAAACAACAAACCACCAAGAAAAAGAGAACAGATGATTAAATAATATTTATAAAGAACTGATTTAAAATGGACTAATAGGAAAAATAATATTTTGATGGTAACAAAAGAAGAATAAATAAATAAACAATTGATGGTAATGTGCTCAGATAAGAAGAATAACGAATAATTTAATGACTCCAATGAAACTGAAGGAGGATGATAATTAATACAACAAAAATTTGAATTTCTCGGAATTGAAGATTAGATAAGAAGAAATGATACGGAGAAATATGTCACAAGAAGTAAAGTCAAAAGAATTTTAACATAAGGCCTATCAATGATGTTATATGCTATTATTCAATGGAAAAGAAGAAGGAATCAAGGAGAAGAAGAAATATATAAATAAATACAAACAGCTACAGTATGAAGAATCCCAAAAGTGTTTGGTACTAGTCGCTAATTGACTACTACTTATAATTTTTTTATTTTTTTGTATTGACCGTAGAAATGTTCCGGCAATAATTTTTATGAGCAGGGATGATGTTCCCCTGGTCTCAGAAGGTGTAAGGATGGACAGCGGTGTATGGACCCAGAGTGGCCACCCGACTGGAACCACCGCACAGGATAGGGAAAAATGTTAGGGAAATTGAATATTTAAGGGATAATAATTATAAAATAGCTGAAAAGAGTGATATTAGATTCCAGTAGTATAGAGGAAGAAAATAGAAGGAAGATAGCAGACAGAAGCTTAATTGATAAAGCGAGTATATAAAAGTAAATAGAAATGAGTGTTAAAACAAGTTTAATATGATTAGTGTGACCAGTCCTTATCAAATAAAATGTGGAAGTACCACTACTCAGAAATAAATAATTGATGAATTTGCCTCCAAGAGAGAGAGAGTAGAGTAAGAAAACAGCAATTACCACCAGTGTGAATTACCAGTCCGTTTATAATCAGTCAGAGATGAAATACTATTATGAAAATAAAACCAAGACTATTAAGAGTTAAGAGAATGGAAATAATCAACAATTTATTTTTAATAAACAAGTTAAACTGAAATAAATTTGTTCTAGTGGGGGGGCTTTATGTAACGTTACATAACCCTGTCCCAATAAACTAAATCATAATAACATCAATGTCAGAAATGGGTAACCTATGGCTCGCTCAAAATTAAATTATATCACTCAATATGATAAACAATTCGAGTGGTATACAGTGCAAAGTGAGTTCTAGTGTGTACCCATTGAGGTGAAAAATAAAAGTGAAAGTAAAGTATTACCAAACTGTGTTATGTGTGTGGAAATTATAAAACTATGAAAGTATGCTATAATACTAACTGATCTTGTAGTTTATTTTGTTTATTGTAATATTTATATTGTATGAACAACTAATTGTTATACCCAAGTTAATATTATATTTTTTCAAATAATTGTGTTAGATTATAAGAAAACCCAGGGTTAGTTTTAAAAGACATAAAAATTTAAATACCAAAAGATAATAAAAAATTAAAATAATCTTATGAAGGAAATGGCAACAGGAAGTAGGGCCGTGTAGGAATACTATGAGAGACTAAATAAATAATATATAAATTTATTTGAAGATAATAAAATTATCAAATACTTATATACAATGTCATAAGAAAATGAACCAAAACTTATTATGTAAACTAAATTAGTAAAGAAACCGGAATGGAAAGGAATTATTTTTCCATAAATAAAATATAAATTTATAATAATTACAAACTGCCTGCATAATAAAAATACTATGTGTTACTAAGAGTGATGAAAAATAACAAGTATTGTTAATAAGAAAAATTTTGAACTAAAACGGTAGAGTTGAGAAATGATGCTACTACATTTATAATAAAAAATAACCTTTTCGGAACTTGAGAGGAGGGCAAATTGATACAAAATTAACTAGCCGCACGAACACTTCAAAATCATACATGATTTATGCAAATTAAATGGTTGTATTAATTAATAAACAGTGAAAGAAGACATTCTGATGAGCCAACATGGTTTCGGCCTAGTTCTAATTGACGTTTGAGAATTCACCAAACGGTAAGAAAATTATAACCCAAGACGGACCTCACCACAGAAAAGGATTCAATCCAGTAAGAACCATACGGAGCGAGGTAATATAAACATTTTTTTGTAATAATTCAAGAAGAAAACACATTCCGAACGCTGAGATCGAAAAATAAAATATTCATCTGAACACATGTTGTTAAAATAAACAAACGCACGCTGCACTCTTACGGACATTACAGGAACTACATACTACACGGAAAAATAAACAAATTATTTAATAAGTTTTTTCGGTATTTGTAAAGCGTAGTAATTATCCATTTCTGACACTCTCGTAACAAAAAGAACTTACCCTGAACCCTGGGGAATTATTAAGAATTATATATTAATTGATGTTTTTTTTAATAGTGTAAAATTATGAAACAAAACCATATATGTTTTTCTATTTAGACTATTCCATGTTTACTCTGTTCACTCGAGATTATGTTTAATTGAAGGAAAGAGCAATTGTAATACTTGTGTTTTGGTGGCAGGAAATAAAAACCAATAATAAATACATAATATTATTGAAAAAATAATATTGAATAATACAGTGTTATAATTTTTTTGTAGTGGGTATGTGTAATCAATTTCAGCACACAAAAAAAACAGAAGAAATCCGAAATCGGCTAAACTGAGGGTAAATAATTGATACTTACTCTCTCTTCTTCATAAGGCTGAACAACTTCACTTCTTGACCCCAAATCACACACTCTCGATTTCTATTTACATTGAGTAAAACAAAATAACAAAAAATAGAAAAATCCTTTATTTATACTTTATAAAAACGTCAGTTATTATAATTCAGAAGTGACGCATACTGCGTGAGGCATATAATAGAACTCACATATACCTCAAAGACGCGACGTTACAAATTGGCGAACCCAACATTTGGGGCTTGACTAAAGGTGTACGTTTCGCAAGTACCTCATTAAGCGGTACGTTACAAATTGGTGCTCAACGTAAAAGGGCGGTAATTAGAAAATAATTTTGATATTTAATAAAAATATATACCAAAAAATCTAATTCTCGTTGGCAGTTATGAGAAAACAAGAAATGCCTAATACCCGAGGCAAATCGAAGAAGAGGGCAGAAGAAAAGGAGATTGAAGAAGGTGGACAGGAACAAGAAATAGAATTAGTCACGGACAGTGAAATGGACCAACAGACAGGCGATAAAGAAGAAACAGAAGTAGTTATGGACCCGGAAACGGAAATAATTGAAGAGGATGCCCAAGGGGACCAACCAGAAAAAGCGAAAGCCAGAAGAGAACCAGATTGGCAAGAAATGATGAGGATGAGATGGAGAAAATTGATAGCATTAAGGAAAGCAATAAACAAACCATAGATGAAAACTCAAGGAAACAAAATGAAACCTTGAGCGAAAAATTTGATAAAATAGATGAGAATTTTAAGAAACAGGAGGAACAAAATAGACAGACCAATGAGAAAATAGATAGCATTCAGGAAAGTTTAGTCAAACAACTAAATGAAAAAATAGAAACCATTCATGGAAATATCAAACAAACCATGAATGAACAATACCATGAACTGAAGGAAACGGTTGAAGGACAAAGAGAAGAGATGAATGCAAAATTTGAAGAGAATAATGAGAATTTAAAACAAATTGAGTGTAAGATGGAGAATTTCAACAAGGAATTAAGAGAAAATCTAGAAGGTAAAATTGAACTGGTCAATAATACGTTAAGCCAAAGAGTAGGAGAATATAAGGAAGAGGCAGAGAAGAAATTAATAGAAACTAACCAAAGATTAGATAAAACTGAAGAGAAAATGGAACTAATTAAAACAGGAGTCGAGGCACGAATGGAAAAAGAAGAACAAGATAATCAAGTTCGTGTAATGGCCATACGACAAGAAAACAATGACCAGTTAGATAGTATCAAAAGCAGTCTAAACTGCAAGTTTTCAGAGTTTCATAAAACAGTAGAGAATGTAAAAAATCAATGTGATAGCCAAGCAGAGAAATTAGATAGTTTGCAACAAATCCAAACCAATTTTCAATGTGATGTAGATAGAGTAAGTGCGAGATCTGCATGCAGCAGTCATCATGTGTATCCAGATAGTAAGGAAAGTGTAAACTTTCGGGATTATCGCAGAAACCCACTTGAATTTTTAGGGAGAGTAGACGAAATTTTGAACAGATCAAAGGAGAATCGATGGAATATGATAAAAGGTCTATTAGACGAATCGTTCAAAAATATCAATGATAATTGGTGGACAGCAATTAGGAACGAGGTGTGTGATTATGGGAGTTTCAAAACTATGTTCAAACTTAAGTACTGGTCAGAATCAGTACAAAACATTATTAGGGATGATATCTGTCATGGTAGGTATGATCGTACAGTGGGACAAACACCTACTGCTTACTTTTTGGGGAAGGTGTGTATCGCAAAGTATTTAGACCCTAAGATACCTGAAGAGTGTCTAGTGACCAAAATGGCGTATCATTTCGAAGAGAAGATCATTAGTGCACGCTTAAGTGGACAAATAAAAACTATTGGAGGCATGGAAACGCTGCTAGAAAATTATGAACAGGAATCTTATTATAGGAGAAGTAGATGGAGGTCAGGGAATACTGAGGAGCGAAAGAATGAACCACCAAGAGAGAATCGGCCCAGAGTTAATTATGTACATGCTAATAACAATTATTACAGTAATAGTTACCAAGGAAGACGCCCGTATTTTAACCAGAGACAAAATTATGATCGAAGAGATGAGAGAAACAACTACAACAGACAACAATGGAATGATCATGACGAATATAGGAGGTCCAGAAGTGGAGATAGAAATAGGGACATACCTTCGGGAGATCCACCAAATGACAATCAGGGAACTAATCAAGCCCAAGTAAATTATCTAATGGCTGATGAGAGGGATTCGAGGAGACCCGATGAACAGCAACAAAGAAAAGTGGACAAACGAGTTGACCATGGGAAAAATCAAGGTTCTAATCCTGGTCCCAGTAATAAAGATGAGAGGCTATATACATACGATAATATTGAAATGTATGGTAGTGATCCGCAATGGGGCAATCCAATAGTGAATTTTATTGACAAGTTTAATCAACAGAATCCACGGGAAAAATATAAGAGTGGATCAATCCGTGTTGTGAATGATACCGAAAACGGTTAAACTCATGTTAAATGAAATATTGAGAAAAGTATTGAAAGACTAAAAACCCCAGAATTCTAAAAGCATGTAAGAACATCTTACTCAAGTTATTTTGAAACCATATAATTTAACAAACAACAAACCACCAAGAAAAAGAGAACAGATGATTAAATAATATTTATAAAGAACTGATTTAAAATGGACTAATAGGAAAAATAATATTTTGATGGTAACAAAAGAAGAATAAATAAATAAACAATTGATGGTAATGTGCTCAGATAAGAAGAATAACGAATAATTTAATGACTCCAATGAAACTGAAGGAGGATGATAATTAATACAACAAAAATTTGAATTTCTCGGAATTGAAGATTAGATAAGAAGAAATGATACGGAGAAATATGTCACAAGAAGTAAAGTCAAAAGAATTTTAACATAAGGCCTATCAATGATGTTATATGCTATTATTCAATGGAAAAGAAGAAGGAATCAAGGAGAAGAAGAAATATATAAATAAATACAAACAGCTACAGTATGAAGAATCCCAAAAGTGTTTGGTACTAGTCGCTAATTGACTACTACTTATAATTTTTTTATTTTTTTGTATTGACCGTAGAAATGTTCCGGCAATAATTTTTATGAGCAGGGATGATGTTCCCCTGGTCTCAGAAGGTGTAAGGATGGACAGCGGTGTATGGACCCAGAGTGGCCACCCGACTGGAACCACCGCACAGGATAGGGAAAAATGTTAGGGAAATTGAATATTTAAGGGATAATAATTATAAAATAGCTGAAAAGAGTGATATTAGATTCCAGTAGTATAGAGGAAGAAAATAGAAGGAAGATAGCAGACAGAAGCTTAATTGATAAAGCGAGTATATAAAAGTAAATAGAAATGAGTGTTAAAACAAGTTTAATATGATTAGTGTGACCAGTCCTTATCAAATAAAATGTGGAAGTACCACTACTCAGAAATAAATAATTGATGAATTTGCCTCCAAGAGAGAGAGAGTAGAGTAAGAAAACAGCAATTACCACCAGTGTGAATTACCAGTCCGTTTATAATCAGTCAGAGATGAAATACTATTATGAAAATAAAGCCAAGACTATTAAGAGTTAAGAGAATGGAAATAATCAACAATTTATTTTTAATAAACAAGTTAAACTGAAATAAATTTGTTCTAGTGGGGGGGCTTTATGTAACGTTACATAACCCTGTCCCAATAAACTAAATCATAATAACATCAATGTCAGAAATGGGTAACCTATGGCTCGCTCAAAATTAAATTATATCACTCAATATGATAAACAATTCGAGTGGTATACAGTGCAAAGTGAGTTCTAGTGTGTACCCATTGAGGTGAAAAATAAAAGTGAAAGTAAAGTATTACCAAACTGTGTTATGTGTGTGGAAATTATAAAACTATGAAAGTATGCTATAATACTAACTGATCTTGTAGTTTATTTTGTTTATTGTAATATTTATATTGTATGAACAACTAATTGTTATACCCAAGTTAATATTATATTTTTTCAAATAATTGTGTTAGATTATAAGAAAACCCAGGGTTAGTTTTAAAAGACATAAAAATTTAAATACCAAAAGATAATAAAAAATTAAAATAATCTTATGAAGGAAATGGCAACAGGAAGTAGGGCCGTGTAGGAATACTATGAGAGACTAAATAAATAATATATAAATTTATTTGAAGATAATAAAATTATCAAATACTTATATACAATGTCATAAGAAAATGAACCAAAACTTATTATGTAAACTAAATTAGTAAAGAAACCGGAATGGAAAGGAATTATTTTTCCATAAATAAAATATAAATTTATAATAATTACAAACTGCCTGCATAATAAAAATACTATGTGTTACTAAGAGTGATGAAAAATAACAAGTATTGTTAATAAGAAAAATTTTGAACTAAAACGGTAGAGTTGAGAAATGATGCTACTACATTTATAATAAAAAATAACCTTTTCGGAACTTGAGAGGAGGGCAAATTGATACAAAATTAACTAGCCGCACGAACACTTCAAAATCATACATGATTTATGCAAATTAAATGGTTGTATTAATTAATAAACAGTGAAAGAAGACATTCTGATGAGCCAACATGGTTTCGGCCTAGTTCTAATTGACGTTTGAGAATTCACCAAACGGTAAGAAAATTATAACCCAAGACGGACCTCACCACAGAAAAGGATTCAATCCAGTAAGAACCATACGGAGCGAGGTAATATAAACATTTTTTTGTAATAATTCAAGAAGAAAACACATTCCGAACGCTGAGATCGAAAAATAAAATATTCATCTGAACACATGTTGTTAAAATAAACAAACGCACGCTGCACTCTTACGGACATTACAGGAACTACATACTACACGGAAAAATAAACAAATTATTTAATAAGTTTTTTCGGTATTTGTAAAGCGTAGTAATTATCCATTTCTGACACTCTCGTAACAAAAAGAACTTACCCTGAACCCTGGGGAATTATTAAGAATTATATATTAATTGATGTTTTTTTTAATAGTGTAAAATTATGAAACAAAACCATATATGTTTTTCTATTTAGACTATTCCATGTTTACTCTGTTCACTCGAGATTATGTTTAATTGAAGGAAAGAGCAATTGTAATACTTGTGTTTTGGTGGCAGGAAATAAAAACCAATAATAAATACATAATATTATTGAAAAAATAATATTGAATAATACAGTGTTATAATTTTTTTGTAGTGGGTATGTGTAATCAATTTCAGCACACAAAAAAAACAGAAGAAATCCGAAATCGGCTAAACTGAGGGTAAATAATTGATACTTACTCTCTCTTCTTCATAAGGCTGAACAACTTCACTTCTTGACCCCAAATCACACACTCTCGATTTCTATTTACATTGAGTAAAACAAAATAACAAAAAATAGAAAAATCCTTTATTTATATTTTATAAAAACGTCAGTTATTATAATTCAGAAGTGACGCATACTGCGTGAGGCATATAATAGAACTCACATATACCTCAAAGACGCGACGTTACAAATTGGCGAACCCAACATTTGGGGCTTGACTAAAGGTGTACGTTTCGCAAGTACCTCATTAAGCGGTACGTTACAAATTGGCGCTCAACGTAAAAGGGCGGTAATTAGAAAATAATTTTGATATTTAATAAAAATATATACCAAAAAATCTAATTCTCGTTGGCAGTTATGAGAAAACAAGAAATGCCTAATACCCGAGGCAAATCGAAGAAGAGGGCAGAAGAAAAGGAGATTGAAGAAGGTGGACAGGAACAAGAAATAGAATTAGTCACGGACAGTGAAATGGACCAACAGACAGGCGATAAAGAAGAAACAGAAGTAGTTATGGACCCGGAAACGGAAATAATTGAAGAGGATGCCCAAGGGGACCAACCAGAAAAAGCGAAAGCCAGAAGAGAACCAGATTGGCAAGAAATGATGAGGATGATGATGGAAAAAATTGATAGCATTAAGGAAAGCAATAAACAAACCATAGATGAAAACTCAAGGAAACAAAATAAAACCTTGAGCGAAAAATTTGATAAAATAGATGAGAATTTTAAGAAACAGGAGGAACAAAATAGACAGACCAATGAGAAAATAGATAGCATTCAGGAAAGTTTAGTCAAACAACTAAATGAAAAAATAGAAACCATTCATGGAAATATCAAACAAACCATGAATGAACAATACCATGAACTGAAGGAAACGGTTGAAGGACAAAGAGAAGAGATGAATGCAAAATTTGAAGAGAATAATGAGAATTTAAAACAAATTGAGGGTAAGATGGAGAATTTCAACAAGGAATTAAGAGAAAATCTAGAAGGTAAAATTGAACTGGTCAATAATACGTTAAGCCAAAGAGTAGGAGAATATAAGGAAGAGGCAGAGAAGAAATTAATAGAAACTAACCAAAGATTAGATAAAACTGAAGAGAAAATGGAACTAATTAAAACAGGAGTCGAGGCACGAATGGAAAAAGAAGAACAAGATAATCAAGTTCGTGTAATGGCCATACGACAAGAAAACAATGACCAGTTAGATAGTATCAAAAGCAGTCTAAACTGCAAGTTTTCAGAGTTTCATAAAACAGTAGAGAATGTAAAAAATCAATGTGATAGCCAAGCAGAGAAATTAGATAGTTTGCAACAAATCCAAACCAATTTTCAATGTGATGTAGATAGAGTAAGTGCGAGATCTGCATGCAGCAGTCATCATGTGTATCCAGATAGTAAGGAAAGTGTAAACTTTCGGGATTATCGCAGAAACCCACTTGAATTTTTAGGGAGAGTAGACGAAATTTTGAACAGATCAAAGGAGAATCGATGGAATATGATAAAAGGTCTATTAGACGAATCGTTCAAAAATATCAATGATAATTGGTGGACAGCAATTAGGAACGAGGTGTGTGATTATGGGAGTTTCAAAACTATGTTCAAACTTAAGTACTGGTCAGAATCAGTACAAAACATTATTAGGGATGATATCTGTCATGGTAGGTATGATCGTACAGTGGGACAAACACCTACTGCTTACTTTTTGGGGAAGGTGTGTATCGCAAAGTATTTAGACCCTAAGATACCTGAAGAGTGTCTAGTGACCAAAATGGCGTATCATTTCGAAGAGAAGATCATTAGTGCACGCTTAAGTGGACAAATAAAAACTATTGGAGGCATGGAAACGCTGCTAGAAAATTATGAACAGGAATCTTATTATAGGAGAAGTAGATGGAGGTCAGGGAATACTGAGGAGCGAAAGAATGAACCACCAAGAGAGAATCGGCCCAGAGTTAATTATGTACATGCTAATAACAATTATTACAGTAATAGTTACCAAGGAAGACGCCCGTATTTTAACCAGAGACAAAATTATGATCGAAGAGATGAGAGAAACAACTACAACAGACAACAATGGAATGATCATGACGAATATAGGAGGTCCAGAAGTGGAGATAGAAATAGGGACATACCTTCGGGAGATCCACCAAATGACAATCAGGGAACTAATCAAGCCCAAGTAAATTATCTAATGGCTGATGAGAGGGATTCGAGGAGACCCGATGAACAGCAACAAAGAAAAGTGGACAAACGAGTTGACCATGGGAAAAATCAAGGTTCTAATCCTGGTCCCAGTAATAAAGATGAGAGGCTATATACATACGATAATATTGAAATGTATGGTAGTGATCCGCAATGGGGCAATCCAATAGTGAATTTTATTGACAAGTTTAATCAACAGAATCCACGGGAAAAATATAAGAGTGGATCAATCCGTGTTGTGAATGATACCGAAAACGGTTAAACTCATGTTAAATGAAATATTGAGAAAAGTATTGAAAGACTAAAAACCCCAGAATTCTAAAAGCATGTAAGAACATCTTACTCAAGTTATTTTGAAACCATATAATTTAACAAACAACAAACCACCAAGAAAAAGAGAACAGATGATTAAATAATATTTATAAAGAACTGATTTAAAATGGACTAATAGGAAAAATAATATTTTGATGGTAACAAAAGAAGAATAAATAAATAAACAATTGATGGTAATGTGCTCAGATAAGAAGAATAACGAATAATTTAATGACTCCAATGAAACTGAAGGAGGATGATAATTAATACAACAAAAATTTGAATTTCTCGGAATTGAAGATTAGATAAGAAGAAATGATACGGAGAAATATGTCACAAGAAGTAAAGTCAAAAGAATTTTAACATAAGGCCTATCAATGATGTTATATGCTATTATTCAATGGAAAAGAAGAAGGAATCAAGGAGAAGAAGAAATATATAAATAAATACAAACAGCTACAGTATGAAGAATCCCAAAAGTGTTTGGTACTAGTCGCTAATTGACTACTACTTATAATTTTTTTATTTTTTTGTATTGACCGTAGAAATGTTCCGGCAATAATTTTTATGAGCAGGGATGATGTTCCCCTGGTCTCAGAAGGTGTAAGGATGGACAGCGGTGTATGGACCCAGAGTGGCCACCCGACTGGAACCACCGCACAGGATAGGGAAAAATGTTAGGGAAATTGAATATTTAAGGGATAATAATTATAAAATAGCTGAAAAGAGTGATATTAGATTCCAGTAGTATAGAGGAAGAAAATAGAAGGAAGATAGCAGACAGAAGCTTAATTGATAAAGCGAGTATATAAAAGTAAATAGAAATGAGTGTTAAAACAAGTTTAATATGATTAGTGTGACCAGTCCTTATCAAATAAAATGTGGAAGTACCACTACTCAGAAATAAATAATTGATGAATTTGCCTCCAAGAGAGAGAGAGTAGAGTAAGAAAACAGCAATTACCACCAGTGTGAATTACCAGTCCGTTTATAATCAGTCAGAGATGAAATACTATTATGAAAATAAAGCCAAGACTATTAAGAGTTAAGAGAATGGAAATAATCAACAATTTATTTTTAATAAACAAGTTAAACTGAAATAAATTTGTTCTAGTGGGGGGGCTTTATGTAACGTTACATAACCCTGTCCCAATAAACTAAATCATAATAACATCAATGTCAGAAATGGGTAACCTATGGCTCGCTCAAAATTAAATTATATCACTCAATATGATAAACAATTCGAGTGGTATACAGTGCAAAGTGAGTTCTAGTGTGTACCCATTGAGGTGAAAAATAAAAGTGAAAGTAAAGTATTACCAAACTGTGTTATGTGTGTGGAAATTATAAAACTATGAAAGTATGCTATAATACTAACTGATCTTGTAGTTTATTTTGTTTATTGTAATATTTATATTGTATGAACAACTAATTGTTATACCCAAGTTAATATTATATTTTTTCAAATAATTGTGTTAGATTATAAGAAAACCCAGGGTTAGTTTTAAAAGACATAAAAATTTAAATACCAAAAGATAATAAAAAATTAAAATAATCTTATGAAGGAAATGGCAACAGGAAGTAGGGCCGTGTAGGAATACTATGAGAGACTAAATAAATAATATATAAATTTATTTGAAGATAATAAAATTATCAAATACTTATATACAATGTCATAAGAAAATGAACCAAAACTTATTATGTAAACTAAATTAGTAAAGAAACCGGAATGGAAAGGAATTATTTTTCCATAAATAAAATATAAATTTATAATAATTACAAACTGCCTGCATAATAAAAATACTATGTGTTACTAAGAGTGATGAAAAATAACAAGTATTGTTAATAAGAAAAATTTTGAACTAAAACGGTAGAGTTGAGAAATGATGCTACTACATTTATAATAAAAAATAACCTTTTCGGAACTTGAGAGGAGGGCAAATTGATACAAAATTAACTAGCCGCACGAACACTTCAAAATCATACATGATTTATGCAAATTAAATGGTTGTATTAATTAATAAACAGTGAAAGAAGACATTCTGATGAGCCAACATGGTTTCGGCCTAGTTCTAATTGACGTTTGAGAATTCACCAAACGGTAAGAAAATTATAACCCAAGACGGACCTCACCACAGAAAAGGATTCAATCCAGTAAGAACCATACGGAGCGAGGTAATATAAACATTTTTTTGTAATAATTCAAGAAGAAAACACATTCCGAACGCTGAGATCGAAAAATAAAATATTCATCTGAACACATGTTGTTAAAATAAACAAACGCACGCTGCACTCTTACGGACATTACAGGAACTACATACTACACGGAAAAATAAACAAATTATTTAATAAGTTTTTTCGGTATTTGTAAAGCGTAGTAATTATCCATTTCTGACACTCTCGTAACAAAAAGAACTTACCCTGAACCCTGGGGAATTATTAAGAATTATATATTAATTGATGTTTTTTTTAATAGTGTAAAATTATGAAACAAAACCATATATGTTTTTCTATTTAGACTATTCCATGTTTACTCTGTTCACTCGAGATTATGTTTAATTGAAGGAAAGAGCAATTGTAATACTTGTGTTTTGGTGGCAGGAAATAAAAACCAATAATAAATACATAATATTATTGAAAAAATAATATTGAATAATACAGTGTTATAATTTTTTTGTAGTGGGTATGTGTAATCAATTTCAGCACACAAAAAAAACAGAAGAAATCCGAAATCGGCTAAACTGAGGGTAAATAATTGATACTTACTCTCTCTTCTTCATAAGGCTGAACAACTTCACTTCTTGACCCCAAATCACACACTCTCGATTTCTATTTACATTGAGTAAAACAAAATAACAAAAAATAGAAAAATCCTTTATTTATACTTTATAAAAACGTCAGTTATTATAATTCAGAAGTGACGCATACTGCGTGAGGCATATAATAGAACTCACATATACCTCAAAGACGCGACGTTACAAATTGGCGAACCCAACATTTGGGGCTTGACTAAAGGTGTACGTTTCGCAAGTACCTCATTAAGCGGTACGTTACAAATTGGTGCTCAACGTAAAAGGGCGGTAATTAGAAAATAATTTTGATATTTAATAAAAATATATACCAAAAAATCTAATTCTCGTTGGCAGTTATGAGAAAACAAGAAATGCCTAATACCCGAGGCAAATCGAAGAAGAGGGCAGAAGAAAAGGAGATTGAAGAAGGTGGACAGGAACAAGAAATAGAATTAGTCACGGACAGTGAAATGGACCAACAGACAGGCGATAAAGAAGAAACAGAAGTAGTTATGGACCCGGAAACGGAAATAATTGAAGAGGATGCCCAAGGGGACCAACCAGAAAAAGCGAAAGCCAGAAGAGAACCAGATTGGCAAGAAATGATGAGGATGAGATGGAGAAAATTGATAGCATTAAGGAAAGCAATAAACAAACCATAGATGAAAACTCAAGGAAACAAAATGAAACCTTGAGCGAAAAATTTGATAAAATAGATGAGAATTTTAAGAAACAGGAGGAACAAAATAGACAGACCAATGAGAAAATAGATAGCATTCAGGAAAGTTTAGTCAAACAACTAAATGAAAAAATAGAAACCATTCATGGAAATATCAAACAAACCATGAATGAACAATACCATGAACTGAAGGAAACGGTTGAAGGACAAAGAGAAGAGATGAATGCAAAATTTGAAGAGAATAATGAGAATTTAAAACAAATTGAGTGTAAGATGGAGAATTTCAACAAGGAATTAAGAGAAAATCTAGAAGGTAAAATTGAACTGGTCAATAATACGTTAAGCCAAAGAGTAGGAGAATATAAGGAAGAGGCAGAGAAGAAATTAATAGAAACTAACCAAAGATTAGATAAAACTGAAGAGAAAATGGAACTAATTAAAACAGGAGTCGAGGCACGAATGGAAAAAGAAGAACAAGATAATCAAGTTCGTGTAATGGCCATACGACAAGAAAACAATGACCAGTTAGATAGTATCAAAAGCAGTCTAAACTGCAAGTTTTCAGAGTTTCATAAAACAGTAGAGAATGTAAAAAATCAATGTGATAGCCAAGCAGAGAAATTAGATAGTTTGCAACAAATCCAAACCAATTTTCAATGTGATGTAGATAGAGTAAGTGCGAGATCTGCATGCAGCAGTCATCATGTGTATCCAGATAGTAAGGAAAGTGTAAACTTTCGGGATTATCGCAGAAACCCACTTGAATTTTTAGGGAGAGTAGACGAAATTTTGAACAGATCAAAGGAGAATCGATGGAATATGATAAAAGGTCTATTAGACGAATCGTTCAAAAATATCAATGATAATTGGTGGACAGCAATTAGGAACGAGGTGTGTGATTATGGGAGTTTCAAAACTATGTTCAAACTTAAGTACTGGTCAGAATCAGTACAAAACATTATTAGGGATGATATCTGTCATGGTAGGTATGATCGTACAGTGGGACAAACACCTACTGCTTACTTTTTGGGGAAGGTGTGTATCGCAAAGTATTTAGACCCTAAGATACCTGAAGAGTGTCTAGTGACCAAAATGGCGTATCATTTCGAAGAGAAGATCATTAGTGCACGCTTAAGTGGACAAATAAAAACTATTGGAGGCATGGAAACGCTGCTAGAAAATTATGAACAGGAATCTTATTATAGGAGAAGTAGATGGAGGTCAGGGAATACTGAGGAGCGAAAGAATGAACCACCAAGAGAGAATCGGCCCAGAGTTAATTATGTACATGCTAATAACAATTATTACAGTAATAGTTACCAAGGAAGACGCCCGTATTTTAACCAGAGACAAAATTATGATCGAAGAGATGAGAGAAACAACTACAACAGACAACAATGGAATGATCATGACGAATATAGGAGGTCCAGAAGTGGAGATAGAAATAGGGACATACCTTCGGGAGATCCACCAAATGACAATCAGGGAACTAATCAAGCCCAAGTAAATTATCTAATGGCTGATGAGAGGGATTCGAGGAGACCCGATGAACAGCAACAAAGAAAAGTGGACAAACGAGTTGACCATGGGAAAAATCAAGGTTCTAATCCTGGTCCCAGTAATAAAGATGAGAGGCTATATACATACGATAATATTGAAATGTATGGTAGTGATCCGCAATGGGGCAATCCAATAGTGAATTTTATTGACAAGTTTAATCAACAGAATCCACGGGAAAAATATAAGAGTGGATCAATCCGTGTTGTGAATGATACCGAAAACGGTTAAACTCATGTTAAATGAAATATTGAGAAAAGTATTGAAAGACTAAAAACCCCAGAATTCTAAAAGCATGTAAGAACATCTTACTCAAGTTATTTTGAAACCATATAATTTAACAAACAACAAACCACCAAGAAAAAGAGAACAGATGATTAAATAATATTTATAAAGAACTGATTTAAAATGGACTAATAGGAAAAATAATATTTTGATGGTAACAAAAGAAGAATAAATAAATAAACAATTGATGGTAATGTGCTCAGATAAGAAGAATAACGAATAATTTAATGACTCCAATGAAACTGAAGGAGGATGATAATTAATACAACAAAAATTTGAATTTCTCGGAATTGAAGATTAGATAAGAAGAAATGATACGGAGAAATATGTCACAAGAAGTAAAGTCAAAAGAATTTTAACATAAGGCCTATCAATGATGTTATATGCTATTATTCAATGGAAAAGAAGAAGGAATCAAGGAGAAGAAGAAATATATAAATAAATACAAACAGCTACAGTATGAAGAATCCCAAAAGTGTTTGGTACTAGTCGCTAATTGACTACTACTTATAATTTTTTTATTTTTTTGTATTGACCGTAGAAATGTTCCGGCAATAATTTTTATGAGCAGGGATGATGTTCCCCTGGTCTCAGAAGGTGTAAGGATGGACAGCGGTGTATGGACCCAGAGTGGCCACCCGACTGGAACCACCGCACAGGATAGGGAAAAATGTTAGGGAAATTGAATATTTAAGGGATAATAATTATAAAATAGCTGAAAAGAGTGATATTAGATTCCAGTAGTATAGAGGAAGAAAATAGAAGGAAGATAGCAGACAGAAGCTTAATTGATAAAGCGAGTATATAAAAGTAAATAGAAATGAGTGTTAAAACAAGTTTAATATGATTAGTGTGACCAGTCCTTATCAAATAAAATGTGGAAGTACCACTACTCAGAAATAAATAATTGATGAATTTGCCTCCAAGAGAGAGAGAGTAGAGTAAGAAAACAGCAATTACCACCAGTGTGAATTACCAGTCCGTTTATAATCAGTCAGAGATGAAATACTATTATGAAAATAAAGCCAAGACTATTAAGAGTTAAGAGAATGGAAATAATCAACAATTTATTTTTAATAAACAAGTTAAACTGAAATAAATTTGTTCTAGTGGGGGGGCTTTATGTAACGTTACATAACCCTGTCCCAATAAACTAAATCATAATAACATCAATGTCAGAAATGGGTAACCTATGGCTCGCTCAAAATTAAATTATATCACTCAATATGATAAACAATTCGAGTGGTATACAGTGCAAAGTGAGTTCTAGTGTGTACCCATTGAGGTGAAAAATAAAAGTGAAAGTAAAGTATTACCAAACTGTGTTATGTGTGTGGAAATTATAAAACTATGAAAGTATGCTATAATACTAACTGATCTTGTAGTTTATTTTGTTTATTGTAATATTTATATTGTATGAACAACTAATTGTTATACCCAAGTTAATATTATATTTTTTCAAATAATTGTGTTAGATTATAAGAAAACCCAGGGTTAGTTTTAAAAGACATAAAAATTTAAATACCAAAAGATAATAAAAAATTAAAATAATCTTATGAAGGAAATGGCAACAGGAAGTAGGGCCGTGTAGGAATACTATGAGAGACTAAATAAATAATATATAAATTTATTTGAAGATAATAAAATTATCAAATACTTATATACAATGTCATAAGAAAATGAACCAAAACTTATTATGTAAACTAAATTAGTAAAGAAACCGGAATGGAAAGGAATTATTTTTCCATAAATAAAATATAAATTTATAATAATTACAAACTGCCTGCATAATAAAAATACTATGTGTTACTAAGAGTGATGAAAAATAACAAGTATTGTTAATAAGAAAAATTTTGAACTAAAACGGTAGAGTTGAGAAATGATGCTACTACATTTATAATAAAAAATAACCTTTTCGGAACTTGAGAGGAGGGCAAATTGATACAAAATTAACTAGCCGCACGAACACTTCAAAATCATACATGATTTATGCAAATTAAATGGTTGTATTAATTAATAAACAGTGAAAGAAGACATTCTGATGAGCCAACATGGTTTCGGCCTAGTTCTAATTGACGTTTGAGAATTCACCAAACGGTAAGAAAATTATAACCCAAGACGGACCTCACCACAGAAAAGGATTCAATCCAGTAAGAACCATACGGAGCGAGGTAATATAAACATTTTTTTGTAATAATTCAAGAAGAAAACACATTCCGAACGCTGAGATCGAAAAATAAAATATTCATCTGAACACATGTTGTTAAAATAAACAAACGCACGCTGCACTCTTACGGACATTACAGGAACTACATACTACACGGAAAAATAAACAAATTATTTAATAAGTTTTTTCGGTATTTGTAAAGCGTAGTAATTATCCATTTCTGACACTCTCGTAACAAAAAGAACTTACCCTGAACCCTGGGGAATTATTAAGAATTATATATTAATTGATGTTTTTTTTAATAGTGTAAAATTATGAAACAAAACCATATATGTTTTTCTATTTAGACTATTCCATGTTTACTCTGTTCACTCGAGATTATGTTTAATTGAAGGAAAGAGCAATTGTAATACTTGTGTTTTGGTGGCAGGAAATAAAAACCAATAATAAATACATAATATTATTGAAAAAATAATATTGAATAATACAGTGTTATAATTTTTTTGTAGTGGGTATGTGTAATCAATTTCAGCACACAAAAAAAACAGAAGAAATCCGAAATCGGCTAAACTGAGGGTAAATAATTGATACTTACTCTCTCTTCTTCATAAGGCTGAACAACTTCACTTCTTGACCCCAAATCACACACTCTCGATTTCTATTTACATTGAGTAAAACAAAATAACAAAAAATAGAAAAATCCTTTATTTATACTTTATAAAAACGTCAGTTATTATAATTCAGAAGTGACGCATACTGCGTGAGGCATATAATAGAACTCACATATACCTCAAAGACGCGACGTTACAAATTGGCGAACCCAACATTTGGGGCTTGACTAAAGGTGTACGTTTCGCAAGTACCTCATTAAGCGGTACGTTACAAATTGGTGCTCAACGTAAAAGGGCGGTAATTAGAAAATAATTTTGATATTTAATAAAAATATATACCAAAAAATCTAATTCTCGTTGGCAGTTATGAGAAAACAAGAAATGCCTAATACCCGAGGCAAATCGAAGAAGAGGGCAGAAGAAAAGGAGATTGAAGAAGGTGGACAGGAACAAGAAATAGAATTAGTCACGGACAGTGAAATGGACCAACAGACAGGCGATAAAGAAGAAACAGAAGTAGTTATGGACCCGGAAACGGAAATAATTGAAGAGGATGCCCAAGGGGACCAACCAGAAAAAGCGAAAGCCAGAAGAGAACCAGATTGGCAAGAAATGATGAGGATGATGATGGAGAAAATTGATAGCATTAAGGAAAGCAATAAACAAACCATAGATGAAAACTCAAGGAAACAAAATGAAACCTTGAGCGAAAAATTTGATAAAATAGATGAGAATTTTAAGAAACAGGAGGAACAAAATAGACAGACCAATGAGAAAATAGATAGCATTCAGGAAAGTTTAGTCAAACAACTAAATGAAAAAATAGAAACCATTCATGGAAATATCAAACAAACCATGAATGAACAATACCATGAACTGAAGGAAACGGTTGAAGGACAAAGAGAAGAGATGAATGCAAAATTTGAAGAGAATAATGAGAATTTAAAACAAATTGAGTGTAAGATGGAGAATTTCAACAAGGAATTAAGAGAAAATCTAGAAGGTAAAATTGAACTGGTCAATAATACGTTAAGCCAAAGAGTAGGAGAATATAAGGAAGAGGCAGAGAAGAAATTAATAGAAACTAACCAAAGATTAGATAAAACTGAAGAGAAAATGGAACTAATTAAAACAGGAGTCGAGGCACGAATGGAAAAAGAAGAACAAGATAATCAAGTTCGTGTAATGGCCATACGACAAGAAAACAATGACCAGTTAGATAGTATCAAAAGCAGTCTAAACTGCAAGTTTTCAGAGTTTCATAAAACAGTAGAGAATGTAAAAAATCAATGTGATAGCCAAGCAGAGAAATTAGATAGTTTGCAACAAATCCAAACCAATTTTCAATGTGATGTAGATAGAGTAAGTGCGAGATCTGCATGCAGCAGTCATCATGTGTATCCAGATAGTAAGGAAAGTGTAAACTTTCGGGATTATCGCAGAAACCCACTTGAATTTTTAGGGAGAGTAGACGAAATTTTGAACAGATCAAAGGAGAATCGATGGAATATGATAAAAGGTCTATTAGACGAATCGTTCAAAAATATCAATGATAATTGGTGGACAGCAATTAGGAACGAGGTGTGTGATTATGGGAGTTTCAAAACTATGTTCAAACTTAAGTACTGGTCAGAATCAGTACAAAACATTATTAGGGATGATATCTGTCATGGTAGGTATGATCGTACAGTGGGACAAACACCTACTGCTTACTTTTTGGGGAAGGTGTGTATCGCAAAGTATTTAGACCCTAAGATACCTGAAGAGTGTCTAGTGACCAAAATGGCGTATCATTTCGAAGAGAAGATCATTAGTGCACGCTTAAGTGGACAAATAAAAACTATTGGAGGCATGGAAACGCTGCTAGAAAATTATGAACAGGAATCTTATTATAGGAGAAGTAGATGGAGGTCAGGGAATACTGAGGAGCGAAAGAATGAACCACCAAGAGAGAATCGGCCCAGAGTTAATTATGTACATGCTAATAACAATTATTACAGTAATAGTTACCAAGGAAGACGCCCGTATTTTAACCAGAGACAAAATTATGATCGAAGAGATGAGAGAAACAACTACAACAGACAACAATGGAATGATCATGACGAATATAGGAGGTCCAGAAGTGGAGATAGAAATAGGGACATACCTTCGGGAGATCCACCAAATGACAATCAGGGAACTAATCAAGCCCAAGTAAATTATCTAATGGCTGATGAGAGGGATTCGAGGAGACCCGATGAACAGCAACAAAGAAAAGTGGACAAACGAGTTGACCATGGGAAAAATCAAGGTTCTAATCCTGGTCCCAGTAATAAAGATGAGAGGCTATATACATACGATAATATTGAAATGTATGGTAGTGATCCGCAATGGGGCAATCCAATAGTGAATTTTATTGACAAGTTTAATCAACAGAATCCACGGGAAAAATATAAGAGTGGATCAATCCGTGTTGTGAATGATACCGAAAACGGTTAAACTCATGTTAAATGAGATATTGAGAAAAGTATTGAAAGACTAAAAACCCCAAAATTCTAAAAGCATGTAAGAACATCTTACTCAAGTTATTTTGAAACCATATAATTTAACAAACAACAAACCACCAAGAAAAAGAGAACAGATGATTAAATAATATTTATAAAGAACTGATTTAAAATGGACTAATAGGAAAAATAATATTTTGATGGTAACAAAAGAAGAATAAATAAATAAACAATTGATGGTAATGTGCTCAGATAAGAAGAATAACGAATAATTTAATGACTCCAATGAAACTGAAGGAGGATGATAATTAATACAACAAAAATTTGAATTTCTCGGAATTGAAGATTAGATAAGAAGAAATGATACGGAGAAATATGTCACAAGAAGTAAAGTCAAAAGAATTTTAACATAAGGCCTATCAATGATGTTATATGCTATTATTCAATGGAAAAGAAGAAGGAATCGAGGAGAAGAAGAAATATATAAATAAATACAAACAGCTACAGTATGAAGAATCCCAAAAGTGTTTGGTACTAGTCGCTAATTGACTACTACTTATAATTTTTTTATTTTTTTGTATTGACCGTAGAAATGTTCCGGCAATAATTTTTATGAGCAGGGATGATGTTCCCCTGGTCTCAGAAGGTGTAAGGATGGACAGCGGTGTATGGACCCAGAGTGGCCACCCGACTGGAACCACCGCACAGGATAGGGAAAAATGTTAGGGAAATTGAATATTTAAGGGATAATAATTATAAAATAGCTGAAAAGAGTGATATTAGATTCCAGTAGTATAGAGGAAGAAAATAGAAGGAAGATAGCAGACAGAAGCTTAATTGATAAAGCGAGTATATAAAAGTAAATAGAAATGAGTGTTAAAACAAGTTTAATATGATTAGTGTGACCAGTCCTTATCAAATAAAATGTGGAAGTACCACTACTCAGAAATAAATAATTGATGAATTTGCCTCCAAGAGAGAGAGAGTAGAGTAAGAAAACAGCAATTACCACCAGTGTGAATTACCAGTCCGTTTATAATCAGTCAGAGATGAAATACTATTATGAAAATAAAGCCAAGACTATTAAGAGTTAAGAGAATGGAAATAATCAACAATTTATTTTTAATAAACAAGTTAAACTGAAATAAATTTGTTCTAGTGGGGGGGCTTTATGTAACGTTACATAACCCTGTCCCAATAAACTAAATCATAATAACATCAATGTCAGAAATGGGTAACCTATGGCTCGCTCAAAATTAAATTATATCACTCAATATGATAAACAATTCGAGTGGTATACAGTGCAAAGTGAGTTCTAGTGTGTACCCATTGAGGTGAAAAATAAAAGTGAAAGTAAAGTATTACCAAACTGTGTTATGTGTGTGGAAATTATAAAACTATGAAAGTATGCTATAATACTAACTGATCTTGTAGTTTATTTTGTTTATTGTAATATTTATATTGTATGAACAACTAATTGTTATACCCAAGTTAATATTATATTTTTTCAAATAATTGTGTTAGATTATAAGAAAACCCAGGGTTAGTTTTAAAAGACATAAAAATTTAAATACCAAAAGATAATAAAAAATTAAAATAATCTTATGAAGGAAATGGCAACAGGAAGTAGGGCCGTGTAGGAATACTATGAGAGACTAAATAAATAATATATAAATTTATTTGAAGATAATAAAATTATCAAATACTTATATACAATGTCATAAGAAAATGAACCAAAACTTATTATGTAAACTAAATTAGTAAAGAAACCGGAATGGAAAGGAATTATTTTTCCATAAATAAAATATAAATTTATAATAATTACAAACTGCCTGCATAATAAAAATACTATGTGTTACTAAGAGTGATGAAAAATAACAAGTATTGTTAATAAGAAAAATTTTGAACTAAAACGGTAGAGTTGAGAAATGATGCTACTACATTTATAATAAAAAATAACCTTTTCGGAACTTGAGAGGAGGGCAAATTGATACAAAATTAACTAGCCGCACGAACACTTCAAAATCATACATGATTTATGCAAATTAAATGGTTGTATTAATTAATAAACAGTGAAAGAAGACATTCTGATGAGCCAACATGGTTTCGGCCTAGTTCTAATTGACGTTTGAGAATTCACCAAACGGTAAGAAAATTATAACCCAAGACGGACCTCACCACAGAAAAGGATTCAATCCAGTAAGAACCATACGGAGCGAGGTAATATAAACATTTTTTTGTAATAATTCAAGAAGAAAACACATTCCGAACGCTGAGATCGAAAAATAAAATATTCATCTGAACACATGTTGTTAAAATAAACAAACGCACGCTGCACTCTTACGGACATTACAGGAACTACATACTACACGGAAAAATAAACAAATTATTTAATAAGTTTTTTCGGTATTTGTAAAGCGTAGTAATTATCCATTTCTGACACTCTCGTAACAAAAAGAACTTACCCTGAACCCTGGGGAATTATTAAGAATTATATATTAATTGATGTTTTTTTTAATAGTGTAAAATTATGAAACAAAACCATATATGTTTTTCTATTTAGACTATTCCATGTTTACTCTGTTCACTCGAGATTATGTTTAATTGAAGGAAAGAGCAATTGTAATACTTGTGTTTTGGTGGCAGGAAATAAAAACCAATAATAAATACATAATATTATTGAAAAAATAATATTGAATAATACAGTGTTATAATTTTTTTGTAGTGGGTATGTGTAATCAATTTCAGCACACAAAAAAAACAGAAGAAATCCGAAATCGGCTAAACTGAGGGTAAATAATTGATACTTACTCTCTCTTCTTCATAAGGCTGAACAACTTCACTTCTTGACCCCAAATCACACACTCTCGATTTCTATTTACATTGAGTAAAACAAAATAACAAAAAATAGAAAAATCCTTTATTTATACTTTATAAAAACGTCAGTTATTATAATTCAGAAGTGACGCATACTGCGTGAGGCATATAATAGAACTCACATATACCTCAAAGACGCGACGTTACAAATTGGCGAACCCAACATTTGGGGCTTGACTAAAGGTGTACGTTTCGCAAGTACCTCATTAAGCGGTACGTTACAAATTGGCGCTCAACGTAAAAGGGCGGTAATTAGAAAATAATTTTGATATTTAATAAAAATATATACCAAAAAATCTAATTCTCGTTGGCAGTTATGAGAAAACAAGAAATGCCTAATACCCGAGGCAAATCGAAGAAGAGGGCAGAAGAAAAGGAGATTGAAGAAGGTGGACAGGAACAAGAAATAGAATTAGTCACGGACAGTGAAATGGACCAACAGACAGGCGATAAAGAAGAAACAGAAGTAGTTATGGACCCGGAAACGGAAATAATTGAAGAGGATGCCCAAGGGGACCAACCAGAAAAAGCGAAAGCCAGAAGAGAACCAGATTGGCAAGAAATGATGAGGATGATGATGGAGAAAATTGATAGCATTAAGGAAAGCAATAAACAAACCATAGATGAAAACTCAAGGAAACAAAATGAAACCTTGAGCGAAAAATTTGATAAAATAGATGAGAATTTTAAGAAACAGGAGGAACAAAATAGACAGATCAATGAGAAAATAGATAGCATTCAGGAAAGTTTAGTCAAACAACTAAATGAAAAAATAGAAACCATTCATGGAAATATCAAACAAACCATGAATGAACAATACCATGAACTGAAGGAAACGGTTGAAGGACAAAGAGAAGAGATGAATGCAAAATTTGAAGAGAATAATGAGAATTTAAAACAAATTGAGTGTAAGATGGAGAATTTCAACAAGGAATTAAGAGAAAATCTAGAAGGTAAAATTGAACTGGTCAATAATACGTTAAGCCAAAGAGTAGGAGAATATAAGGAAGAGGCAGAGAAGAAATTAATAGAAACTAACCAAAGATTAGATAAAACTGAAGAGAAAATGGAACTAATTAAAACAGGAGTCGAGGCACGAATGGAAAAAGAAGAACAAGATAATCAAGTTCGTGTAATGGCCATACGACAAGAAAACAATGACCAGTTAGATAGTATCAAAAGCAGTCTAAACTGCAAGTTTTCAGAGTTTCATAAAACAGTAGAGAATGTAAAAAATCAATGTGATAGCCAAGCAGAGAAATTAGATAGTTTGCAACAAATCCAAACCAATTTTCAATGTGATGTAGATAGAGTAAGTGCGAGATCTGCATGCAGCAGTCATCATGTGTATCCAGATAGTAAGGAAAGTGTAAACTTTCGGGATTATCGCAGAAACCCACTTGAATTTTTAGGGAGAGTAGACGAAATTTTGAACAGATCAAAGGAGAATCGATGGAATATGATAAAAGGTCTATTAGACGAATCGTTCAAAAATATCAATGATAATTGGTGGACAGCAATTAGGAACGAGGTGTGTGATTATGGGAGTTTCAAAACTATGTTCAAACTTAAGTACTGGTCAGAATCAGTACAAAACATTATTAGGGATGATATCTGTCATGGTAGGTATGATCGTACAGTGGGACAAACACCTACTGCTTACTTTTTGGGGAAGGTGTGTATCGCAAAGTATTTAGACCCTAAGATACCTGAAGAGTGTCTAGTGACCAAAATGGCGTATCATTTCGAAGAGAAGATCATTAGTGCACGCTTAAGTGGACAAATAAAAACTATTGGAGGCATGGAAACGCTGCTAGAAAATTATGAACAGGAATCTTATTATAGGAGAAGTAGATGGAGGTCAGGGAATACTGAGGAGCGAAAGAATGAACCACCAAGAGAGAATCGGCCCAGAGTTAATTATGTACATGCTAATAACAATTATTACAGTAATAGTTACCAAGGAAGACGCCCGTATTTTAACCAGAGACAAAATTATGATCGAAGAGATGAGAGAAACAACTACAACAGACAACAATGGAATGATCATGACGAATATAGGAGGTCCAGAAGTGGAGATAGAAATAGGGACATACCTTCGGGAGATCCACCAAATGACAATCAGGGAACTAATCAAGCCCAAGTAAATTATCTAATGGCTGATGAGAGGGATTCGAGGAGACCCGATGAACAGCAACAAAGAAAAGTGGACAAACGAGTTGACCATGGGAAAAATCAAGGTTCTAATCCTGGTCCCAGTAATAAAGATGAGAGGCTATATACATACGATAATATTGAAATGTATGGTAGTGATCCGCAATGGGGCAATCCAATAGTGAATTTTATTGACAAGTTTAATCAACAGAATCCACGGGAAAAATATAAGAGTGGATCAATCCGTGTTGTGAATGATACCGAAAACGGTTAAACTCATGTTAAATGAGATATTGAGAAAAGTATTGAAAGACTAAAAACCCCAAAATTCTAAAAGCATGTAAGAACATCTTACTCAAGTTATTTTGAAACCATATAATTTAACAAACAACAAACCACCAAGAAAAAGAGAACAGATGATTAAATAATATTTATAAAGAACTGATTTAAAATGGACTAATAGGAAAAATAATATTTTGATGGTAACAAAAGAAGAATAAATAAATAAACAATTGATGGTAATGTGCTCAGATAAGAAGAATAACGAATAATTTAATGACTCCAATGAAACTGAAGGAGGATGATAATTAATACAACAAAAATTTGAATTTCTCGGAATTGAAGATTAGATAAGAAGAAATGATACGGAGAAATATGTCACAAGAAGTAAAGTCAAAAGAATTTTAACATAAGGCCTATCAATGATGTTATATGCTATTATTCAATGGAAAAGAAGAAGGAATCAAGGAGAAGAAGAAATATATAAATAAATACAAACAGCTACAGTATGAAGAATCCCAAAAGTGTTTGGTACTAGTCGCTAATTGACTACTACTTATAATTTTTTTATTTTTTTGTATTGACCGTAGAAATGTTCCGGCAATAATTTTTATGAGCAGGGATGATGTTCCCCTGGTCTCAGAAGGTGTAAGGATGGACAGCGGTGTATGGACCCAGAGTGGCCACCCGACTGGAACCACCGCACAGGATAGGGAAAAATGTTAGGGAAATTGAATATTTAAGGGATAATAATTATAAAATAGCTGAAAAGAGTGATATTAGATTCCAGTAGTATAGAGGAAGAAAATAGAAGGAAGATAGCAGACAGAAGCTTAATTGATAAAGCGAGTATATAAAAGTAAATAGAAATGAGTGTTAAAACAAGTTTAATATGATTAGTGTGACCAGTCCTTATCAAATAAAATGTGGAAGTACCACTACTCAGAAATAAATAATTGATGAATTTGCCTCCAAGAGAGAGAGAGTAGAGTAAGAAAACAGCAATTACCACCAGTGTGAATTACCAGTCCGTTTATAATCAGTCAGAGATGAAATACTATTATGAAAATAAAGCCAAGACTATTAAGAGTTAAGAGAATGGAAATAATCAACAATTTATTTTTAATAAACAAGTTAAACTGAAATAAATTTGTTCTAGTGGGGGGGCTTTATGTAACGTTACATAACCCTGTCCCAATAAACTAAATCATAATAACATCAATGTCAGAAATGGGTAACCTATGGCTCGCTCAAAATTAAATTATATCACTCAATATGATAAACAATTCGAGTGGTATACAGTGCAAAGTGAGTTCTAGTGTGTACCCATTGAGGTGAAAAATAAAAGTGAAAGTAAAGTATTACCAAACTGTGTTATGTGTGTGGAAATTATAAAACTATGAAAGTATGCTATAATACTAACTGATCTTGTAGTTTATTTTGTTTATTGTAATATTTATATTGTATGAACAACTAATTGTTATACCCAAGTTAATATTATATTTTTTCAAATAATTGTGTTAGATTATAAGAAAACCCAGGGTTAGTTTTAAAAGACATAAAAATTTAAATACCAAAAGATAATAAAAAATTAAAATAATCTTATGAAGGAAATGGCAACAGGAAGTAGGGCCGTGTAGGAATACTATGAGAGACTAAATAAATAATATATAAATTTATTTGAAGATAATAAAATTATCAAATACTTATATACAATGTCATAAGAAAATGAACCAAAACTTATTATGTAAACTAAATTAGTAAAGAAACCGGAATGGAAAGGAATTATTTTTCCATAAATAAAATATAAATTTATAATAATTACAAACTGCCTGCATAATAAAAATACTATGTGTTACTAAGAGTGATGAAAAATAACAAGTATTGTTAATAAGAAAAATTTTGAACTAAAACGGTAGAGTTGAGAAATGATGCTACTACATTTATAATAAAAAATAACCTTTTCGGAACTTGAGAGGAGGGCAAATTGATACAAAATTAACTAGCCGCACGAACACTTCAAAATCATACATGATTTATGCAAATTAAATGGTTGTATTAATTAATAAACAGTGAAAGAAGACATTCTGATGAGCCAACATGGTTTCGGCCTAGTTCTAATTGACGTTTGAGAATTCACCAAACGGTAAGAAAATTATAACCCAAGACGGACCTCACCACAGAAAAGGATTCAATCCAGTAAGAACCATACGGAGCGAGGTAATATAAACATTTTTTTGTAATAATTCAAGAAGAAAACACATTCCGAACGCTGAGATCGAAAAATAAAATATTCATCTGAACACATGTTGTTAAAATAAACAAACGCACGCTGCACTCTTACGGACATTACAGGAACTACATACTACACGGAAAAATAAACAAATTATTTAATAAGTTTTTTCGGTATTTGTAAAGCGTAGTAATTATCCATTTCTGACACTCTCGTAACAAAAAGAACTTACCCTGAACCCTGGGGAATTATTAAGAATTATATATTAATTGATGTTTTTTTTAATAGTGTAAAATTATGAAACAAAACCATATATGTTTTTCTATTTAGACTATTCCATGTTTACTCTGTTCACTCGAGATTATGTTTAATTGAAGGAAAGAGCAATTGTAATACTTGTGTTTTGGTGGCAGGAAATAAAAACCAATAATAAATACATAATATTATTGAAAAAATAATATTGAATAATACAGTGTTATAATTTTTTTGTAGTGGGTATGTGTAATCAATTTCAGCACACAAAAAAAACAGAAGAAATCCGAAATCGGCTAAACTGAGGGTAAATAATTGATACTTACTCTCTCTTCTTCATAAGGCTGAACAACTTCACTTCTTGACCCCAAATCACACACTCTCGATTTCTATTTACATTGAGTAAAACAAAATAACAAAAAATAGAAAAATCCTTTATTTATACTTTATAAAAACGTCAGTTATTATAATTCAGAAGTGACGCATACTGCGTGAGGCATATAATAGAACTCACATATACCTCAAAGACGCGACGTTACAAATTGGCGAACCCAACATTTGGGGCTTGACTAAAGGTGTACGTTTCGCAAGTACCTCATTAAGCGGTACGTTACAAATTGGCGCTCAACGTAAAAGGGCGGTAATTAGAAAATAATTTTGATATTTAATAAAAATATATACCAAAAAATCTAATTCTCGTTGGCAGTTATGAGAAAACAAGAAATGCCTAATACCCGAGGCAAATCGAAGAAGAGGGCAGAAGAAAAGGAGATTGAAGAAGGTGGACAGGAACAAGAAATAGAATTAGTCACGGACAGTGAAATGGACCAACAGACAGGCGATAAAGAAGAAACAGAAGTAGTTATGGACCCGGAAACGGAAATAATTGAAGAGGATGCCCAAGGGGACCAACCAGAAAAAGCGAAAGCCAGAAGAGAACCAGATTGGCAAGAAATGATGAGGATGATGATGGAGAAAATTGATAGCATTAAGGAAAGCAATAAACAAACCATAGATGAAAACTCAAGGAAACAAAATGAAACCTTGAGCGAAAAATTTGATAAAATAGATGAGAATTTTAAGAAACAGGAGGAACAAAATAGACAGACCAATGAGAAAATAGATAGCATTCAGGAAAGTTTAGTCAAACAACTAAATGAAAAAATAGAAACCATTCATGGAAATATCAAACAAACCATGAATGAACAATACCATGAACTGAAGGAAACGGTTGAAGGACAAAGAGAAGAGATGAATGCAAAATTTGAAGAGAATAATGAGAATTTAAAACAAATTGAGTGTAAGATGGAGAATTTCAACAAGGAATTAAGAGAAAATCTAGAAGGTAAAATTGAACTGGTCAATAATACGTTAAGCCAAAGAGTAGGAGAATATAAGGAAGAGGCAGAGAAGAAATTAATAGAAACTAACCAAAGATTAGATAAAACTGAAGAGAAAATGGAACTAATTAAAACAGGAGTCGAGGCACGAATGGAAAAAGAAGAACAAGATAATCAAGTTCGTGTAATGGCCATACGACAAGAAAACAATGACCAGTTAGATAGTATCAAAAGCAGTCTAAACTGCAAGTTTTCAGAGTTTCATAAAACAGTAGAGAATGTAAAAAATCAATGTGATAGCCAAGCAGAGAAATTAGATAGTTTGCAACAAATCCAAACCAATTTTCAATGTGATGTAGATAGAGTAAGTGCGAGATCTGCATGCAGCAGTCATCATGTGTATCCAGATAGTAAGGAAAGTGTAAACTTTCGGGATTATCGCAGAAACCCACTTGAATTTTTAGGGAGAGTAGACGAAATTTTGAACAGATCAAAGGAGAATCGATGGAATATGATAAAAGGTCTATTAGACGAATCGTTCAAAAATATCAATGATAATTGGTGGACAGCAATTAGGAACGAGGTGTGTTATTATGGGAGTTTCAAAACTATGTTCAAACTTAAGTACTGGTCAGAATCAGTACAAAACATTATTAGGGATGATATCTGTCATGGTAGGTATGATCGTACAGTGGGACAAACACCTACTGCTTACTTTTTGGGGAAGGTGTGTATCGCAAAGTATTTAGACCCTAAGATACCTGAAGAGTGTCTAGTGACCAAAATGGCGTATCATTTCGAAGAGAAGATCATTAGTGCACGCTTAAGTGGACAAATAAAAACTATTGGAGGCATGGAAACGCTGCTAGAAAATTATGAACAGGAATCTTATTATAGGAGAAGTAGATGGAGGTCAGGGAATACTGAGGAGCGAAAGAATGAACCACCAAGAGAGAATCGGCCCAGAGTTAATTATGTACATGCTAATAACAATTATTACAGTAATAGTTACCAAGGAAGACGCCCGTATTTTAACCAGAGACAAAATTATGATCGAAGAGATGAGAGAAACAACTACAACAGACAACAATGGAATGATCATGACGAATATAGGAGGTCCAGAAGTGGAGATAGAAATAGGGACATACCTTCGGGAGATCCACCAAATGACAATCAGGGAACTAATCAAGCCCAAGTAAATTATCTAATGGCTGATGAGAGGGATTCGAGGAGACCCGATGAACAGCAACAAAGAAAAGTGGACAAACGAGTTGACCATGGGAAAAATCAAGGTTCTAATCCTGGTCCCAGTAATAAAGATGAGAGGCTATATACATACGATAATATTGAAATGTATGGTAGTGATCCGCAATGGGGCAATCCAATAGTGAATTTTATTGACAAGTTTAATCAACAGAATCCACGGGAAAAATATAAGAGTGGATCAATCCGTGTTGTGAATGATACCGAAAACGGTTAAACTCATGTTAAATGAGATATTGAGAAAAGTATTGAAAGACTAAAAACCCCAAAATTCTAAAAGCATGTAAGAACATCTTACTCAAGTTATTTTGAAACCATATAATTTAACAAACAACAAACCACCAAGAAAAAGAGAACAGATGATTAAATAATATTTATAAAGAACTGATTTAAAATGGACTAATAGGAAAAATAATATTTTGATGGTAACAAAAGAAGAATAAATAAATAAACAATTGATGGTAATGTGCTCAGATAAGAAGAATAACGAATAATTTAATGACTCCAATGAAACTGAAGGAGGATGATAATTAATACAACAAAAATTTGAATTTCTCGGAATTGAAGATTAGATAAGAAGAAATGATACGGAGAAATATGTCACAAGAAGTAAAGTCAAAAGAATTTTAACATAAGGCCTATCAATGATGTTATATGCTATTATTCAATGGAAAAGAAGAAGGAATCAAGGAGAAGAAGAAATATATAAATAAATACAAACAGCTACAGTATGAAGAATCCCAAAAGTGTTTGGTACTAGTCGCTAATTGACTACTACTTATAATTTTTTTATTTTTTTGTATTGACCGTAGAAATGTTCCGGCAATAATTTTTATGAGCAGGGATGATGTTCCCCTGGTCTCAGAAGGTGTAAGGATGGACAGCGGTGTATGGACCCAGAGTGGCCACCCGACTGGAACCACCGCACAGGATAGGGAAAAATGTTAGGGAAATTGAATATTTAAGGGATAATAATTATAAAATAGCTGAAAAGAGTGATATTAGATTCCAGTAGTATAGAGGAAGAAAATAGAAGGAAGATAGCAGACAGAAGCTTAATTGATAAAGCGAGTATATAAAAGTAAATAGAAATGAGTGTTAAAACAAGTTTAATATGATTAGTGTGACCAGTCCTTATCAAATAAAATGTGGAAGTACCACTACTCAGAAATAAATAATTGATGAATTTGCCTCCAAGAGAGAGAGAGTAGAGTAAGAAAACAGCAATTACCACCAGTGTGAATTACCAGTCCGTTTATAATCAGTCAGAGATGAAATACTATTATGAAAATAAAGCCAAGACTATTAAGAGTTAAGAGAATGGAAATAATCAACAATTTATTTTTAATAAACAAGTTAAACTGAAATAAATTTGTTCTAGTGGGGGGGCTTTATGTAACGTTACATAACCCTGTCCCAATAAACTAAATCATAATAACATCAATGTCAGAAATGGGTAACCTATGGCTCGCTCAAAATTAAATTATATCACTCAATATGATAAACAATTCGAGTGGTATACAGTGCAAAGTGAGTTCTAGTGTGTACCCATTGAGGTGAAAAATAAAAGTGAAAGTAAAGTATTACCAAACTGTGTTATGTGTGTGGAAATTATAAAACTATGAAAGTATGCTATAATACTAACTGATCTTGTAGTTTATTTTGTTTATTGTAATATTTATATTGTATGAACAACTAATTGTTATACCCAAGTTAATATTATATTTTTTCAAATAATTGTGTTAGATTATAAGAAAACCCAGGGTTAGTTTTAAAAGACATAAAAATTTAAATACCAAAAGATAATAAAAAATTAAAATAATCTTATGAAGGAAATGGCAACAGGAAGTAGGGCCGTGTAGGAATACTATGAGAGACTAAATAAATAATATATAAATTTATTTGAAGATAATAAAATTATCAAATACTTATATACAATGTCATAAGAAAATGAACCAAAACTTATTATGTAAACTAAATTAGTAAAGAAACCGGAATGGAAAGGAATTATTTTTCCATAAATAAAATATAAATTTATAATAATTACAAACTGCCTGCATAATAAAAATACTATGTGTTACTAAGAGTGATGAAAAATAACAAGTATTGTTAATAAGAAAAATTTTGAACTAAAACGGTAGAGTTGAGAAATGATGCTACTACATTTATAATAAAAAATAACCTTTTCGGAACTTGAGAGGAGGGCAAATTGACACAAAATTAACTAGCCGCACGAACACTTCAAAATCATACATGATTTATGCAAATTAAATGGTTGTATTAATTAATAAACAGTGAAAGAAGACATTCTGATGAGCCAACATGGTTTCGGCCTAGTTCTAATTGACGTTTGAGAATTCACCAAACGGTAAGAAAATTATAACCCAAGACGGACCTCACCACAGAAAAGGATTCAATCCAGTAAGAACCATACGGAGCGAGGTAATATAAACATTTTTTTGTAATAATTCAAGAAGAAAACACATTCCGAACGCTGAGATCGAAAAATAAAATATTCATCTGAACACATGTTGTTAAAATAAACAAACGCACGCTGCACTCTTACGGACATTACAGGAACTACATACTACACGGAAAAATAAACAAATTATTTAATAAGTTTTTTCGGTATTTGTAAAGCGTAGTAATTATCCATTTCTGACACTCTCGTAACAAAAAGAACTTACCCTGAACCCTGGGGAATTATTAAGAATTATATATTAATTGATGTTTTTTTTAATAGTGTAAAATTATGAAACAAAACCATATATGTTTTTCTATTTAGACTATTCCATGTTTACTCTGTTCACTCGAGATTATGTTTAATTGAAGGAAAGAGCAATTGTAATACTTGTGTTTTGGTGGCAGGAAATAAAAACCAATAATAAATACATAATATTATTGAAAAAATAATATTGAATAATACAGTGTTATAATTTTTTTGTAGTGGGTATGTGTAATCAATTTCAGCACACAAAAAAAACAGAAGAAATCCTAAATCGGCTAAACTGAGGGTAAATAATTGATACTTACTCTCTCTTCTTCATAAGGCTGAACAACTTCACTTCTTGACCCCAAATCACACACTCTCGATTTCTATTTACATTGAGTAAAACAAAATAACAAAAAATAGAAAAATCCTTTATTTATACTTTATAAAAACGTCAGTTATTATAATTCAGAAGTGACGCATACTGCGTGAGGCATATAATAGAACTCACATATACCTCAAAGACGCGACGTTACAAATTGGCGAACCCAACATTTGGGGCTTGACTAAAGGTGTACGTTTCGCAAGTACCTCATTAAGCGGTACGTTACAAATTGGCGCTCAATGTAAAAGGGCGGTAATTAGAAAATAATTTTGATATTTAATAAAAATATATACCAAAAAATCTAATTCTCGTTGGCAGTTATGAGAAAACAAGAAATGCCTAATACCCGAGGCAAATCGAAGAAGAGGGCAGAAGAAAAGGAGATTGAAGAAGGTGGACAGGAACAAGAAATAGAATTAGTCACGGACAGTGAAATGGACCAACAGACAGGCGATAAAGAAGAAACAGAAGTAGTTATGGACCCGGAAACGGAAATAATTGAAGAGGATGCCCAAGGGGACCAACCAGAAAAAGCGAAAGCCAGAAGAGAACCAGATTGGCAAGAAATGATGAGGATGATGATGGAGAAAATTGATAGCATTAAGGAAAGCAATAAACAAACCATAGATGAAAACTCAAGGAAACAAAATGAAACCTTGAGCGAAAAATTTGATAAAATAGATGAGAATTTTAAGAAACAGGAGGAACAAAATAGACAGACCAATGAGAAAATAGATAGCATTCAGGAAAGTTTAGTCAAACAACTAAATGAAAAAATAGAAACCATTCATGGAAATATCAAACAAACCATGAATGAACAATACCATGAACTGAAGGAAACGGTTGAAGGACAAAGAGAAGAGATGAATGCAAAATTTGAAGAGAATAATGAGAATTTAAAACAAATTGAGTGTAAGATGGAGAATTTCAACAAGGAATTAAGAGAAAATCTAGAAGGTAAAATTGAACTGGTCAATAATACGTTAAGCCAAAGAGTAGGAGAATATAAGGAAGAGGCAGAGAAGAAATTAATAGAAACTAACCAAAGATTAGATAAAACTGAAGAGAAAATGGAACTAATTAAAACAGGAGTCGAGGCACGAATGGAAAAAGAAGAACAAGATAATCAAGTTCGTGTAATGGCCATACGACAAGAAAACAATGACCAGTTAGATAGTATCAAAAGCAGTCTAAACTGCAAGTTTTCAGAGTTTCATAAAACAGTAGAGAATGTAAAAAATCAATGTGATAGCCAAGCAGAGAAATTAGATAGTTTGCAACAAATCCAAACCAATTTTCAATGTGATGTAGATAGAGTAAGTGCGAGATCTGCATGCAGCAGTCATCATGTGTGTCCAGATAGTAAGGAAAGTGTAAACTTTCGGGATTATCGCAGAAACCCACTTGAATTTTTAGGGAGAGTAGACGAAATTTTGAACAGATCAAAGGAGAATCGATGGAATATGATAAAAGGTCTATTAGACGAATCGTTCAAAAATATCAATGATAATTGGTGGACAGCAATTAGGAACGAGGTGTGTGATTATGGGAGTTTCAAAACTATGTTCAAACTTAAGTACTGGTCAGAATCAGTACAAAACATTATTAGGGATGATATCTGTCATGGTAGGTATGATCGTACAGTGGGACAAACACCTACTGCTTACTTTTTGGGGAAGGTGTGTATCGCAAAGTATTTAGACCCTAAGATACCTGAAGAGTGTCTAGTGACCAAAATGGCGTATCATTTCGAAGAGAAGATCATTAGTGCACGCTTAAGTGGACAAATAAAAACTATTGGAGGCATGGAAACGCTGCTAGAAAATTATGAACAGGAATCTTATTATAGGAGAAGTAGATGGAGGTCAGGGAATACTGAGGAGCGAAAGAATGAACCACCAAGAGAGAATCGGCCCAGAGTTAATTATGTACATGCTAATAACAATTATTACAGTAATAGTTACCAAGGAAGACGCCCGTATTTTAACCAGAGACAAAATTATGATCGAAGAGATGAGAGAAACAACTACAACAGACAACAATGGAATGATCATGACGAATATAGGAGGTCCAGAAGTGGAGATAGAAATAGGGACATACCTTCGGGAGATCCACCAAATGACAATCAGGGAACTAATCAAGCCCAAGTAAATTATCTAATGGCTGATGAGAGGGATTCGAGGAGACCCGATGAACAGCAACAAAGAAAAGTGGACAAACGAGTTGACCATGGGAAAAATCAAGGTTCTAATCCTGGTCCCAGTAATAAAGATGAGAGGCTATATACATACGATAATATTGAAATGTATGGTAGTGATCCGCAATGGGGCAATCCAATAGTGAATTTTATTGACAAGTTTAATCAACAGAATCCACGGGAAAAATATAAGAGTGGATCAATCCGTGTTGTGAATGATACCGAAAACGGTTAAACTCATGTTAAATGAGATATTGAGAAAAGTATTGAAAGACTAAAAACCCCAAAATTCTAAAAGCATGTAAGAACATCTTACTCAAGTTATTTTGAAACCATATAATTTAACAAACAACAAACCACCAAGAAAAAGAGAACAGATGATTAAATAATATTTATAAAGAACTGATTTAAAATGGACTAATAGGAAAAATAATATTTTGATGGTAACAAAAGAAGAATAAATAAATAAACAATTGATGGTAATGTGCTCAGATAAGAAGAATAACGAATAATTTAATGACTCCAATGAAACTGAAGGAGGATGATAATTAATACAACAAAAATTTGAATTTCTCAGAATTGAAGATTAGATAAGAAGAAATGATACGGAGAAATATGTCACAAGAAGTAAAGTCAAAAGAATTTTAACATAAGGCCTATCAATGATGTTATATGCTATTATTCAATGGAAAAGAAGAAGGAATCAAGGAGAAGAAGAAATATATAAATAAATACAAACAGCTACAGTATGAAGAATCCCAAAAGTGTTTGGTACTAGTCGCTAATTGACTACTACTTATAATTTTTTTATTTTTTTGTATTGACCGTAGAAATGTTCCGGCAATAATTTTTATGAGCAGGGATGATGTTCCCCTGGTCTCAGAAGGTGTAAGGATGGACAGCGGTGTATGGACCCAGAGTGGCCACCCGACTGGAACCACCGCACAGGATAGGGAAAAATGTTAGGGAAATTGAATATTTAAGGGATAATAATTATAAAATAGCTGAAAAGAGTGATATTAGATTCCAGTAGTATAGAGGAAGAAAATAGAAGGAAGATAGCAGACAGAAGCTTAATTGATAAAGCGAGTATATAAAAGTAAATAGAAATGAGTGTTAAAACAAGTTTAATATGATTAGTGTGACCAGTCCTTATCAAATAAAATGTGGAAGTACCACTACTCAGAAATAAATAATTGATGAATTTGCCTCCAAGAGAGAGAGAGTAGAGTAAGAAAACAGCAATTACCACCAGTGTGAATTACCAGTCCGTTTATAATCAGTCAGAGATGAAATACTATTATGAAAATAAAGCCAAGACTATTAAGAGTTAAGAGAATGGAAATAATCAACAATTTATTTTTAATAAACAAGTTAAACTGAAATAAATTTGTTCTAGTGGGGGGGCTTTATGTAACGTTACATAACCCTGTCCCAATAAACTAAATCATAATAACATCAATGTCAGAAATGGGTAACCTATGGCTCGCTCAAAATTAAATTATATCACTCAATATGATAAACAATTCGAGTGGTATACAGTGCAAAGTGAGTTCTAGTGTGTACCCATTGAGGTGAAAAATAAAAGTGAAAGTAAAGTATTACCAAACTGTGTTATGTGTGTGGAAATTATAAAACTATGAAAGTATGCTATAATACTAACATTTATTTGAAGATAATAAAATTATCAAATACTTATATACAATGTCATAAGAAAATGAACCAAAACTTATTATGTAAACTAAATTAGTAAAGAAACCGGAATGGAAAGGAATTATTTTTCCATAAATAAAATATAAATTTATAATAATTACAAACTGCCTGCATAATAAAAATACTATGTGTTACTAAGAGTGATGAAAAATAACAAGTATTGTTAATAAGAAAAATTTTGAACTAAAACGGTAGAGTTGAGAAATGATGCTACTACATTTATAATAAAAAATAACCTTTTCGGAACTTGAGAGGAGGGCAAATTGATACAAAATTAACTAGCCGCACGAACACTTCAAAATCATACATGATTTATGCAAATTAAATGGTTGTATTAATTAATAAACAGTGAAAGAAGACATTCTGATGAGCCAACATGGTTTCGGCCTAGTTCTAATTGACGTTTGAGAATTCACCAAACGGTAAGAAAATTATAACCCAAGACGGACCTCACCACAGAAAAGGATTCAATCCAGTAAGAACCATACGGAGCGAGGTAATATAAACATTTTTTTGTAATAATTCAAGAAGAAAACACATTCCGAACGCTGAGATCGAAAAATAAAATATTCATCTGAACACATGTTGTTAAAATAAACAAACGCACGCTGCACTCTTACGGACATTACAGGAACTACATACTACACGGAAAAATAAACAAATTATTTAATAAGTTTTTTCGGTATTTGTAAAGCGTAGTAATTATCCATTTCTGACACTCTCGTAACAAAAAGAACTTACCCTGAACCCTGGGGAATTATTAAGAATTATATATTAATTGATGTTTTTTTTAATAGTGTAAAATTATGAAACAAAACCATATATGTTTTTCTATTTAGACTATTCCATGTTTACTCTGTTCACTCGAGATTATGTTTAATTGAAGGAAAGAGCAATTGTAATACTTGTGTTTTGGTGGCAGGAAATAAAAACCAATAATAAATACATAATATTATTGAAAAAATAATATTGAATAATACAGTGTTATAATTTTTTTGTAGTGGGTATGTGTAATCAATTTCAGCACACAAAAAAAACAGAAGAAATCCGAAATCGGCTAAACTGAGGGTAAATAATTGATACTTACTCTCTCTTCTTCATAAGGCTGAACAACTTCACTTCTTGACCCCAAATCACACACTCTCGATTTCTATTTACATTGAGTAAAACAAAATAACAAAAAATAGAAAAATCCTTTATTTATACTTTATAAAAACGTCAGTTATTATAATTCAGAAGTGACGCATACTGCGTGAGGCATATAATAGAACTCACATATACCTCAAAGACGCGACGTTACAAATTGGCGAACCCAACATTTGGGGCTTGACTAAAGGTGTACGTTTCGCAAGTACCTCATTAAGCGGTACGTTACAAATTGGCGCTCAACGTAAAAGGGCGGTAATTAGAAAATAATTTTGATATTTAATAAAAATATATACCAAAAAATCTAATTCTCGTTGGCAGTTATGAGAAAACAAGAAATGCCTAATACCCGAGGCAAATCGAAGAAGAGGGCAGAAGAAAAGGAGATTGAAGAAGGTGGACAGGAACAAGAAATAGAATTAGTCACGGACAGTGAAATGGACCAACAGACAGGCGATAAAGAAGAAACAGAAGTAGTTATGGACCCGGAAACGGAAATAATTGAAGAGGATGCCCAAGGGGACCAACCAGAAAAAGCGAAAGCCAGAAGAGAACCAGATTGGCAAGAAATGATGAGGATGATGATGGAGAAAATTGATAGCATTAAGGAAAGCAATAAACAAACCATAGATGAAAACTCAAGGAAACAAAATGAAACCTTGAGCGAAAAATTTGATAAAATAGATGAGAATTTTAAGAAACAGGAGGAACAAAATAGACAGACCAATGAGAAAATAGATAGCATTCAGGAAAGTTTAGTCAAACAACTAAATGAAAAAATAGAAACCATTCATGGAAATATCAAACAAACCATGAATGAACAATACCATGAACTGAAGGAAACGGTTGAAGGACAAAGAGAAGAGATGAATGCAAAATTTGAAGAGAATAATGAGAATTTAAAACAAATTGAGGGTAAGATGGAGAATTTCAACAAGGAATTAAGAGAAAATCTAGAAGGTAAAATTGAACTGGTCAATAATACGTTAAGCCAAAGAGTAGGAGAATATAAGGAAGAGGCAGAGAAGAAATTAATAGAAACTAACCAAAGATTAGATAAAACTGAAGAGAAAATGGAACTAATTAAAACAGGAGTCGAGGCACGAATGGAAAAAGAAGAACAAGATAATCAAGTTCGTGTAATGGCCATACGACAAGAAAACAATGACCAGTTAGATAGTATCAAAAGCAGTCTAAACTGCAAGTTTTCAGAGTTTCATAAAACAGTAGAGAATGTAAAAAATCAATGTGATAGCCAAGCAGAGAAATTAGATAGTTTGCAACAAATCCAAACCAATTTTCAATGTGATGTAGATAGAGTAAGTGCGAGATCTGCATGCAGCAGTCATCATGTGTATCCAGATAGTAAGGAAAGTGTAAACTTTCGGGATTATCGCAGAAACCCACTTGAATTTTTAGGGAGAGTAGACGAAATTTTGAACAGATCAAAGGAGAATCGATGGAATATGATAAAAGGTCTATTAGACGAATCGTTCAAAAATATCAATGATAATTGGTGGACAGCAATTAGGAACGAGGTGTGTGATTATGGGAGTTTCAAAACTATGTTCAAACTTAAGTACTGGTCAGAATCAGTACAAAACATTATTAGGGATGATATCTGTCATGGTAGGTATGATCGTACAGTGGGACAAACACCTACTGCTTACTTTTTGGGGAAGGTGTGTATCGCAAAGTATTTAGACCCTAAGATACCTGAAGAGTGTCTAGTGACCAAAATGGCGTATCATTTCGAAGAGAAGATCATTAGTGCACGCTTAAGTGGACAAATAAAAACTATTGGAGGCATGGAAACGCTGCTAGAAAATTATGAACAGGAATCTTATTATAGGAGAAGTAGATGGAGGTCAGGGAATACTGAGGAGCAAAAGAATGAACCACCAAGAGAGAATCGGCCCAGAGTTAATTATGTACATGCTAATAACAATTATTACAGTAATAGTTACCAAGGAAGACGCCCGTATTTTAACCAGAGACAAAATTATGATCGAAGAGATGAGAGAAACAACTACAACAGACAACAATGGAATGATCATGACGAATATAGGAGGTCCAGAAGTGGAGATAGAAATAGGGACATACCTTCGGGAGATCCACCAAATGACAATCAGGGAACTAATCAAGCCCAAGTAAATTATCTAATGGCTGATGAGAGGGATTCGAGGAGACCCGATGAACAGCAACAAAGAAAAGTGGACAAACGAGTTGACCATGGGAAAAATCAAGGTTCTAATCCTGGTCCCAGTAATAAAGATGAGAGGCTATATACATACGATAATATTGAAATGTATGGTAGTGATCCGCAATGGGGCAATCCAATAGTGAATTTTATTGACAAGTTTAATCAACAGAATCCACGGGAAAAATATAAGAGTGGATCAATCCGTGTTGTGAATGATACCGAAAACGGTTAAACTCATGTTAAATGAGATATTGAGAAAAGTATTGAAAGACTAAAAACCCCAAAATTCTAAAAGCATGTAAGAACATCTTACTCAAGTTATTTTGAAACCATATAATTTAACAAACAACAAACCACCAAGAAAAAGAGAACAGATGATTAAATAATATTTATAAAGAACTGATTTAAAATGGACTAATAGGAAAAATAATATTTTGATGGTAACAAAAGAAGAATAAATAAATAAACAATTGATGGTAATGTGCTCAGATAAGAAGAATAACGAATAATTTAATGACTCCAATGAAACTGAAGGAGGATGATAATTAATACAACAAAAATTTGAATTTCTCGGAATTGAAGATTAGATAAGAAGAAATGATACGGAGAAATATGTCACAAGAAGTAAAGTCAAAAGAATTTTAACATAAGGCCTATCAATGATGTTATATGCTATTATTCAATGGAAAAGAAGAAGGAATCAAGGAGAAGAAGAAATATATAAATAAATACAAACAGCTACAGTATGAAGAATCCCAAAAGTGTTTGGTACTAGTCGCTAATTGACTACTACTTATAATTTTTTTATTTTTTTGTATTGACCGTAGAAATGTTCCGGCAATAATTTTTATGAGCAGGGATGATGTTCCCCTGGTCTCAGAAGGTGTAAGGATGGACAGCGGTGTATGGACCCAGAGTGGCCACCCGACTGGAACCACCGCACAGGATAGGGAAAAATGTTAGGGAAATTGAATATTTAAGGGATAATAATTATAAAATAGCTGAAAAGAGTGATATTAGATTCCAGTAGTATAGAGGAAGAAAATAGAAGGAAGATAGCAGACAGAAGCTTAATTGATAAAGCGAGTATATAAAAGTAAATAGAAATGAGTGTTAAAACAAGTTTAATATGATTAGTGTGACCAGTCCTTATCAAATAAAATGTGGAAGTACCACTACTCAGAAATAAATAATTGATGAATTTGCCTCCAAGAGAGAGAGAGTAGAGTAAGAAAACAGCAATTACCACCAGTGTGAATTACCAGTCCGTTTATAATCAGTCAGAGATGAAATACTATTATGAAAATAAAGCCAAGACTATTAAGAGTTAAGAGAATGGAAATAATCAACAATTTATTTTTAATAAACAAGTTAAACTGAAATAAATTTGTTCTAGTGGGGGGGCTTTATGTAACGTTACATAACCCTGTCCCAATAAACTAAATCATAATAACATCAATGTCAGAAATGGGTAACCTATGGCTCGCTCAAAATTAAATTATATCACTCAATATGATAAACAATTCGAGTGGTATACAGTGCAAAGTGAGTTCTAGTGTGTACCCATTGAGGTGAAAAATAAAAGTGAAAGTAAAGTATTACCAAACTGTGTTATGTGTGTGGAAATTATAAAACTATGAAAGTATGCTATAATACTAACTGATCTTGTAGTTTATTTTGTTTATTGTAATATTTATATTGTATGAACAACTAATTGTTATACCCAAGTTAATATTATATTTTTTCAAATAATTGTGTTAGATTATAAGAAAACCCAGGGTTAGTTTTAAAAGACATAAAAATTTAAATACCAAAAGATAATAAAAAATTAAAATAATCTTATGAAGGAAATGGCAACAGGAAGTAGGGCCGTGTAGGAATACTATGAGAGACTAAATAAATAATATATAAATTTATTTGAAGATAATAAAATTATCAAATACTTATATACAATGTCATAAGAAAATGAACCAAAACTTATTATGTAAACTAAATTAGTAAAGAAACCGGAATGGAAAGGAATTATTTTTCCATAAATAAAATATAAATTTATAATAATTACAAACTGCCTGCATAATAAAAATACTATGTGTTACTAAGAGTGATGAAAAATAACAAGTATTGTTAATAAGAAAAATTTTGAACTAAAACGGTAGAGTTGAGAAATGATGCTACTACATTTATAATAAAAAATAACCTTTTCGGAACTTGAGAGGAGGGCAAATTGATACAAAATTAACTAGCCGCACGAACACTTCAAAATCATACATGATTTATGCAAATTAAATGGTTGTATTAATTAATAAACAGTGAAAGAAGACATTCTGATGAGCCAACATGGTTTCGGCCTAGTTCTAATTGACGTTTGAGAATTCACCAAACGGTAAGAAAATTATAACCCAAGACGGACCTCACCACAGAAAAGGATTCAATCCAGTAAGAACCATACGGAGCGAGGTAATATAAACATTTTTTTGTAATAATTCAAGAAGAAAACACATTCCGAACGCTGAGATCGAAAAATAAAATATTCATCTGAACACATGTTGTTAAAATAAACAAACGCACGCTGCACTCTTACGGACATTACAGGAACTACATACTACACGGAAAAATAAACAAATTATTTAATAAGTTTTTTCGGTATTTGTAAAGCGTAGTAATTATCCATTTCTGACACTCTCGTAACAAAAAGAACTTACCCTGAACCCTGGGGAATTATTAAGAATTATATATTAATTGATGTTTTTTTTAATAGTGTAAAATTATGAAACAAAACCATATATGTTTTTCTATTTAGACTATTCCATGTTTACTCTGTTCACTCGAGATTATGTTTAATTGAAGGAAAGAGCAATTGTAATACTTGTGTTTTGGTGGCAGGAAATAAAAACCAATAATAAATACATAATATTATTGAAAAAATAATATTGAATAATACAGTGTTATAATTTTTTTGTAGTGGGTATGTGTAATCAATTTCAGCACACAAAAAAAACAGAAGAAATCCGAAATCGGCTAAACTGAGGGTAAATAATTGATACTTACTCTCTCTTCTTCATAAGGCTGAACAACTTCACTTCTTGACCCCAAATCACACACTCTCGATTTCTATTTACATTGAGTAAAACAAAATAACAAAAAATAGAAAAATCCTTTATTTATACTTTATAAAAACGTCAGTTATTATAATTCAGAAGTGACGCATACTGCGTGAGGCATATAATAGAACTCACATATACCTCAAAGACGCGACGTTACAAATTGGCGAACCCAACATTTGGGGCTTGACTAAAGGTGTACGTTTCGCAAGTACCTCATTAAGCGGTACATTACAAATTGGCGCTCAACGTAAAAGGGCGGTAATTAGAAAATAATTTTGATATTTAATAAAAATATATACCAAAAAATCTAATTCTCGTTGGCAGTTATGAGAAAACAAGAAATGCCTAATACCCGAGGCAAATCGAAGAAGAGGGCAGAAGAAAAGGAGATTGAAGAAGGTGGACAGGAACAAGAAATAGAATTAGTCACGGACAGTGAAATGGACCAACAGACAGGCGATAAAGAAGAAACAGAAGTAGTTATGGACCCGGAAACGGAAATAATTGAAGAGGATGCCCAAGGGGACCAACCAGAAAAAGCGAAAGCCAGAAGAGAACCAGATTGGCAAGAAATGATGAGGATGATGATGGAGAAAATTGATAGCATTAAGGAAAGCAATAAACAAACCATAGATGAAAACTCAAGGAAACAAAATGAAACCTTGAGCGAAAAATTTGATAAAATAGATGAGAATTTTAAGAAACAGGAGGAACAAAATAGACAGACCAATGAGAAAATAGATAGCATTCAGGAAAGTTTAGTCAAACAACTAAATGAAAAAATAGAAACCATTCATGGAAATATCAAACAAACCATGAATGAACAATACCATGAACTGAAGGAAACGGTTGAAGGACAAAGAGAAGAGATGAATGCAAAATTTGAAGAGAATAATGAGAATTTAAAACAAATTGAGGGTAAGATGGAGAATTTCAACAAGGAATTAAGAGAAAATCTAGAAGGTAAAATTGAACTGGTCAATAATACGTTAAGCCAAAGAGTAGGAGAATATAAGGAAGAGGCAGAGAAGAAATTAATAGAAACTAACCAAAGATTAGATAAAACTGAAGAGAAAATGGAACTAATTAAAACAGGAGTCGAGGCACGAATGGAAAAAGAAGAACAAGATAATCAAGTTCGTGTAATGGCCATACGACAAGAAAACAATGACCAGTTAGATAGTATCAAAAGCAGTCTAAACTGCAAGTTTTCAGAGTTTCATAAAACAGTAGAGAATGTAAAAAATCAATGTGATAGCCAAGCAGAGAAATTAGATAGTTTGCAACAAATCCAAACCAATTTTCAATGTGATGTAGATAGAGTAAGTGCGAGATCTGCATGCAGCAGTCATCATGTGTATCCAGATAGTAAGGAAAGTGTAAACTTTCGGGATTATCGCAGAAACCCACTTGAATTTTTAGGGAGAGTAGACGAAATTTTGAACAGATCAAAGGAGAATCGATGGAATATGATAAAAGGTCTATTAGACGAATCGTTCAAAAATATCAATGATAATTGGTGGACAGCAATTAGGAACGAGGTGTGTGATTATGGGAGTTTCAAAACTATGTTCAAACTTAAGTACTGGTCAGAATCAGTACAAAACATTATTAGGGATGATATCTGTCATGGTAGGTATGATCGTACAGTGGGACAAACACCTACTGCTTACTTTTTGGGGAAGGTGTGTATCGCAAAGTATTTAGACCCTAAGATACCTGAAGAGTGTCTAGTGACCAAAATGGCGTATCATTTCGAAGAGAAGATCATTAGTGCACGCTTAAGTGGACAAATAAAAACTATTGGAGGCATGGAAACGCTGCTAGAAAATTATGAACAGGAATCTTATTATAGGAGAAGTAGATGGAGGTCAGGGAATACTGAGGAGCGAAAGAATGAACCACCAAGAGAGAATCGGCCCAGAGTTAATTATGTACATGCTAATAACAATTATTACAGTAATAGTTACCAAGGAAGACGCCCGTATTTTAACCAGAGACAAAATTATGATCGAAGAGATGAGAGAAACAACTACAACAGACAACAATGGAATGATCATGACGAATATAGGAGGTCCAGAAGTGGAGATAGAAATAGGGACATACCTTCGGGAGATCCACCAAATGACAATCAGGGAACTAATCAAGCCCAAGTAAATTATCTAATGGCTGATGAGAGGGATTCGAGGAGACCCGATGAACAGCAACAAAGAAAAGTGGACAAACGAGTTGACCATGGGAAAAATCAAGGTTCTAATCCTGGTCCCAGTAATAAAGATGAGAGGCTATATACATACGATAATATTGAAATGTATGGTAGTGATCCGCAATGGGGCAATCCAATAGTGAATTTTATTGACAAGTTTAATCAACAGAATCCACGGGAAAAATATAAGAGTGGATCAATCCGTGTTGTGAATGATACCGAAAACGGTTAAACTCATGTTAAATGAGATATTGAGAAAAGTATTGAAAGACTAAAAACCCCAAAATTCTAAAAGCATGTAAGAACATCTTACTCAAGTTATTTTGAAACCATATAATTTAACAAACAACAAACCACCAAGAAAAAGAGAACAGATGATTAAATAATATTTATAAAGAACTGATTTAAAATGGACTAATAGGAAAAATAATATTTTGATGGTAACAAAAGAAGAATAAATAAATAAACAATTGATGGTAATGTGCTCAGATAAGAAGAATAACGAATAATTTAATGACTCCAATGAAACTGAAGGAGGATGATAATTAATACAACAAAAATTTGAATTTCTCGGAATTGAAGATTAGATAAGAAGAAATGATACGGAGAAATATGTCACAAGAAGTAAAGTCAAAAGAATTTTAACATAAGGCCTATCAATGATGTTATATGCTATTATTCAATGGAAAAGAAGAAGGAATCAAGGAGAAGAAGAAATATATAAATAAATACAAACAGCTACAGTATGAAGAATCCCAAAAGTGTTTGGTACTAGTCGCTAATTGACTACTACTTATAATTTTTTTATTTTTTTGTATTGACCGTAGAAATGTTCCGGCAATAATTTTTATGAGCAGGGATGATGTTCCCCTGGTCTCAGAAGGTGTAAGGATGGACAGCGGTGTATGGACCCAGAGTGGCCACCCGACTGGAACCACCGCACAGGATAGGGAAAAATGTTAGGGAAATTGAATATTTAAGGGATAATAATTATAAAATAGCTGAAAAGAGTGATATTAGATTCCAGTAGTATAGAGGAAGAAAATAGAAGGAAGATAGCAGACAGAAGCTTAATTGATAAAGCGAGTATATAAAAGTAAATAGAAATGAGTGTTAAAACAAGTTTAATATGATTAGTGTGACCAGTCCTTATCAAATAAAATGTGGAAGTACCACTACTCAGAAATAAATAATTGATGAATTTGCCTCCAAGAGAGAGAGAGTAGAGTAAGAAAACAGCAATTACCACCAGTGTGAATTACCAGTCCGTTTATAATCAGTCAGAGATGAAATACTATTATGAAAATAAAGCCAAGACTATTAAGAGTTAAGAGAATGGAAATAATCAACAATTTATTTTTAATAAACAAGTTAAACTGAAATAAATTTGTTCTAGTGGGGGGGGTTTATGTAACGTTACATAACCCTGTCCCAATAAACTAAATCATAATAACATCAATGTCAGAAATGGGTAACCTATGGCTCGCTCAAAATTAAATTATATCACTCAATATGATAAACAATTCGAGTGGTATACAGTGCAAAGTGAGTTCTAGTGTGTACCCATTGAGGTGAAAAATAAAAGTGAAAGTAAAGTATTACCAAACTGTGTTATGTGTGTGGAAATTATAAAACTATGAAAGTATGCTATAATACTAACTGATCTTGTAGTTTATTTTGTTTATTGTAATATTTATATTGTATGAACAACTAATTGTTATACCCAAGTTAATATTATATTTTTTCAAATAATTGTGTTAGATTATAAGAAAACCCAGGGTTAGTTTTAAAAGACATAAAAATTTAAATACCAAAAGATAATAAAAAATTAAAATAATCTTATGAAGGAAATGGCAACAGGAAGTAGGGCCGTGTAGGAATACTATGAGAGACTAAATAAATAATATATAAATTTATTTGAAGATAATAAAATTATCAAATACTTATATACAATGTCATAAGAAAATGAACCAAAACTTATTATGTAAACTAAATTAGTAAAGAAACCGGAATGGAAAGGAATTATTTTTCCATAAATAAAATATAAATTTATAATAATTACAAACTGCCTGCATAATAAAAATACTATGTGTTACTAAGAGTGATGAAAAATAACAAGTATTGTTAATAAGAAAAATTTTGAACTAAAACGGTAGAGTTGAGAAATGATGCTACTACATTTATAATAAAAAATAACCTTTTCGGAACTTGAGAGGAGGGCAAATTGATACAAAATTAACTAGCCGCACGAACACTTCAAAATCATACATGATTTATGCAAATTAAATGGTTGTATTAATTAATAAACAGTGAAAGAAGACATTCTGATGAGCCAACATGGTTTCGGCCTAGTTCTAATTGACGTTTGAGAATTCACCAAACGGTAAGAAAATTATAACCCAAGACGGACCTCACCACAGAAAAGGATTCAATCCAGTAAGAACCATACGGAGCGAGGTAATATAAACATTTTTTTGTAATAATTCAAGAAGAAAACACATTCCGAACGCTGAGATCGAAAAATAAAATATTCATCTGAACACATGTTGTTAAAATAAACAAACGCACGCTGCACTCTTACGGACATTACAGGAACTACATACTACACGGAAAAATAAACAAATTATTTAATAAGTTTTTTCGGTATTTGTAAAGCGTAGTAATTATCCATTTCTGACACTCTCGTAACAAAAAGAACTTACCCTGAACCCTGGGGAATTATTAAGAATTATATATTAATTGATGTTTTTTTTAATAGTGTAAAATTATGAAACAAAACCATATATGTTTTTCTATTTAGACTATTCCATGTTTACTCTGTTCACTCGAGATTATGTTTAATTGAAGGAAAGAGCAATTGTAATACTTGTGTTTTGGTGGCAGGAAATAAAAACCAATAATAAATACATAATATTATTGAAAAAATAATATTGAATAATACAGTGTTATAATTTTTTTGTAGTGGGTATGTGTAATCAATTTCAGCACACAAAAAAAACAGAAGAAATCCGAAATCGGCTAAACTGAGGGTAAATAATTGATACTTACTCTCTCTTCTTCATAAGGCTGAACAACTTCACTTCTTGACCCCAAATCACACACTCTCGATTTCTATTTACATTGAGTAAAACAAAATAACAAAAAATAGAAAAATCCTTTATTTATACTTTATAAAAACGTCAGTTATTATAATTCAGAAGTGACGCATACTGCGTGAGGCATATAATAGAACTCACATATACCTCAAAGACGCGACGTTACAAATTGGCGAACCCAACATTTGGGGCTTGACTAAAGGTGTACGTTTCGCAAGTACCTCATTAAGCGGTACGTTACAAATTGGCGCTCAACGTAAAAGGGCGGTAATTAGAAAATAATTTTGATATTTAATAAAAATATATACCAAAAAATCTAATTCTCGTTGGCAGTTATGAGAAAACAAGAAATGCGTAATACCCGAGGCAAATCGAAGAAGAGGGCAGAAGAAAAGGAGATTGAAGAAGGTGGACAGGAACAAGAAATAGAATTAGTCACGGACAGTGAAATGGACCAACAGACAGGCGATAAAGAAGAAACAGAAGTAGTTATGGACCCGGAAACGGAAATAATTGAAGAGGATGCCCAAGGGGACCAACCAGAAAAAGCGAAAGCCAGAAGAGAACCAGATTGGCAAGAAATGATGAGGATGATGATGGAGAAAATTGATAGCATTAAGGAAAGCAATAAACAAACCATAGATGAAAACTCAAGGAAACAAAATGAAACCTTGAGCGAAAAATTTGATAAAATAGATGAGAATTTTAAGAAACAGGAGGAACAAAATAGACAGACCAATGAGAAAATAGATAGCATTCAGGAAAGTTTAGTCAAACAACTAAATGAAAAAATAGAAACCATTCATGGAAATATCAAACAAACCATGAATGAACAATACCATGAACTGAAGGAAACGGTTGAAGGACAAAGAGAAGAGATGAATGCAAAATTTGAAGAGAATAATGAGAATTTAAAACAAATTGAGGGTAAGATGGAGAATTTCAACAAGGAATTAAGAGAAAATCTAGAAGGTAAAATTGAACTGGTCAATAATACGTTAAGCCAAAGAGTAGGAGAATATAAGGAAGAGGCAGAGAAGAAATTAATAGAAACTAACCAAAGATTAGATAAAACTGAAGAGAAAATGGAACTAATTAAAACAGGAGTCGAGGCACGAATGGAAAAAGAAGAACAAGATAATCAAGTTCGTGTAATGGCCATACGACAAGAAAACAATGACCAGTTAGATAGTATCAAAAGCAGTCTAAACTGCAAGTTTTCAGAGTTTCATAAAACAGTAGAGAATGTAAAAAATCAATGTGATAGCCAAGCAGAGAAATTAGATAGTTTGCAACAAATCCAAACCAATTTTCAATGTGATGTAGATAGAGTAAGTGCGAGATCTGCATGCAGCAGTCATCATGTGTATCCAGATAGTAAGGAAAGTGTAAACTTTCGGGATTATCGCAGAAACCCACTTGAATTTTTAGGGAGAGTAGACGAAATTTTGAACAGATCAAAGGAGAATCGATGGAATATGATAAAAGGTCTATTAGACGAATCGTTCAAAAATATCAATGATAATTGGTGGACAGCAATTAGGAACGAGGTGTGTGATTATGGGAGTTTCAAAACTATGTTCAAACTTAAGTACTGGTCAGAATCAGTACAAAACATTATTAGGGATGATATCTGTCATGGTAGGTATGATCGTACAGTGGGACAAACACCTACTGCTTACTTTTTGGGGAAGGTGTGTATCGCAAAGTATTTAGACCCTAAGATACCTGAAGAGTGTCTAGTGACCAAAATGGCGTATCATTTCGAAGAGAAGATCATTAGTGCACGCTTAAGTGGACAAATAAAAACTATTGGAGGCATGGAAACGCTGCTAGAAAATTATGAACAGGAATCTTATTATAGGAGAAGTAGATGGAGGTCAGGGAATACTGAGGAGCGAAAGAATGAACCACCAAGAGAGAATCGGCCCAGAGTTAATTATGTACATGCTAATAACAATTATTACAGTAATAGTTACCAAGGAAGACGCCCGTATTTTAACCAGAGACAAAATTATGATCGAAGAGATGAGAGAAACAACTACAACAGACAACAATGGAATGATCATGACGAATATAGGAGGTCCAGAAGTGGAGATAGAAATAGGGACATACCTTCGGGAGATCCACCAAATGACAATCAGGGAACTAATCAAGCCCAAGTAAATTATCTAATGGCTGATGAGAGGGATTCGAGGAGACCCGATGAACAGCAACAAAGAAAAGTGGACAAACGAGTTGACCATGGGAAAAATCAAGGTTCTAATCCTGGTCCCAGTAATAAAGATGAGAGGCTATATACATACGATAATATTGAAATGTATGGTAGTGATCCGCAATGGGGCAATCCAATAGTGAATTTTATTGACAAGTTTAATCAACAGAATCCACGGGAAAAATATAAGAGTGGATCAATCCGTGTTGTGAATGATACCGAAAACGGTTAAACTCATGTTAAATGAGATATTGAGAAAAGTATTGAAAGACTAAAAACCCCAAAATTCTAAAAGCATGTAAGAACATCTTACTCAAGTTATTTTGAAACCATATAATTTAACAAACAACAAACCACCAAGAAAAAGAGAACAGATGATTAAATAATATTTATAAAGAACTGATTTAAAATGGACTAATAGGAAAAATAATATTTTGATGGTAACAAAAGAAGAATAAATAAATAAACAATTGATGGTAATGTGCTCAGATAAGAAGAATAACGAATAATTTAATGACTCCAATGAAACTGAAGGAGGATGATAATTAATACAACAAAAATTTGAATTTCTCGGAATTGAAGATTAGATAAGAAGAAATGATACGGAGAAATATGTCACAAGAAGTAAAGTCAAAAGAATTTTAACATAAGGCCTATCAATGATGTTATATGCTATTATTCAATGGAAAAGAAGAAGGAATCAAGGAGAAGAAGAAATATATAAATAAATACAAACAGCTACAGTATGAAGAATCCCAAAAGTGTTTGGTACTAGTCGCTAATTGACTACTACTTATAATTTTTTTATTTTTTTGTATTGACCGTAGAAATGTTCCGGCAATAATTTTTATGAGCAGGGATGATGTTCCCCTGGTCTCAGAAGGTGTAAGGATGGACAGCGGTGTATGGACCCAGAGTGGCCACCCGACTGGAACCACCGCACAGGATAGGGAAAAATGTTAGGGAAATTGAATATTTAAGGGATAATAATTATAAAATAGCTGAAAAGAGTGATATTAGATTCCAGTAGTATAGAGGAAGAAAATAGAAGGAAGATAGCAGACAGAAGCTTAATTGATAAAGCGAGTATATAAAAGTAAATAGAAATGAGTGTTAAAACAAGTTTAATATGATTAGTGTGACCAGTCCTTATCAAATAAAATGTGGAAGTACCACTACTCAGAAATAAATAATTGATGAATTTGCCTCCAAGAGAGAGAGAGTAGAGTAAGAAAACAGCAATTACCACCAGTGTGAATTACCAGTCCGTTTATAATCAGTCAGAGATGAAATACTATTATGAAAATAAAGCCAAGACTATTAAGAGTTAAGAGAATGGAAATAATCAACAATTTATTTTTAATAAACAAGTTAAACTGAAATAAATTTGTTCTAGTGGGGGGGCTTTATGTAACGTTACATAACCCTGTCCCAATAAACTAAATCATAATAACATCAATGTCAGAAATGGGTAACCTATGGCTCGCTCAAAATTAAATTATATCACTCAATATGATAAACAATTCGAGTGGTATACAGTGCAAAGTGAGTTCTAGTGTGTACCCATTGAGGTGAAAAATAAAAGTGAAAGTAAAGTATTACCAAACTGTGTTATGTGTGTGGAAATTATAAAACTATGAAAGTATGCTATAATACTAACTGATCTTGTAGTTTATTTTGTTTATTGTAATATTTATATTGTATGAACAACTAATTGTTATACCCAAGTTAATATTATATTTTTTCAAATAATTGTGTTAGATTATAAGAAAACCCAGGGTTAGTTTTAAAAGACATAAAAATTTAAATACCAAAAGATAATAAAAAATTAAAATAATCTTATGAAGGAAATGGCAACAGGAAGTAGGGCCGTGTAGGAATACTATGAGAGACTAAATAAATAATATATAAATTTATTTGAAGATAATAAAATTATCAAATACTTATATACAATGTCATAAGAAAATGAACCAAAACTTATTATGTAAACTAAATTAGTAAAGAAACCGGAATGGAAAGGAATTATTTTTCCATAAATAAAATATAAATTTATAATAATTACAAACTGCCTGCATAATAAAAATACTATGTGTTACTAAGAGTGATGAAAAATAACAAGTATTGTTAATAAGAAAAATTTTGAACTAAAACGGTAGAGTTGAGAAATGATGCTACTACATTTATAATAAAAAATAACCTTTTCGGAACTTGAGAGGAGGGCAAATTGATACAAAATTAACTAGCCGCACGAACACTTCAAAATCATACATGATTTATGCAAATTAAATGGTTGTATTAATTAATAAACAGTGAAAGAAGACATTCTGATGAGCCAACATGGTTTCGGCCTAGTTCTAATTGACGTTTGAGAATTCACCAAACGGTAAGAAAATTATAACCCAAGACGGACCTCACCACAGAAAAGGATTCAATCCAGTAAGAACCATACGGAGCGAGGTAATATAAACATTTTTTTGTAATAATTCAAGAAGAAAACACATTCCGAACGCTGAGATCAAAAAATAAAATATTCATCTGAACACATGTTGTTAAAATAAACAAACGCACGCTGCACTCTTACGGACATTACAGGAACTACATACTACACGGAAAAATAAACAAATTATTTAATAAGTTTTTTCGGTATTTGTAAAGCGTAGTAATTATCCATTTCTGACACTCTCGTAACAAAAAGAACTTACCCTGAACCCTGGGGAATTATTAAGAATTATATATTAATTGATGTTTTTTTTAATAGTGTAAAATTATGAAACAAAACCATATATGTTTTTCTATTTAGACTATTCCATGTTTACTCTGTTCACTCGAGATTATGTTTAATTGAAGGAAAGAGCAATTGTAATACTTGTGTTTTGGTGGCAGGAAATAAAAACCAATAATAAATACATAATATTATTGAAAAAATAATATTGAATAATACAGTGTTATAATTTTTTTGTAGTGGGTATGTGTAATCAATTTCAGCACACAAAAAAAACAGAAGAAATCCGAAATCGGCTAAACTGAGGGTAAATAATTGATACTTACTCTCTCTTCTTCATAAGGCTGAACAACTTCACTTCTTGACCCCAAATCACACACTCTCGATTTCTATTTACATTGAGTAAAACAAAATAACAAAAAATAGAAAAATCCTTTATTTATACTTTATAAAAACGTCAGTTATTATAATTCAGAAGTGACGCATACTGCGTGAGGCATATAATAGAACTCACATATACCTCAAAGACGCGACGTTACAAATTGGCGAACCCAACATTTGGGGCTTGACTAAAGGTGTACGTTTCGCAAGTACCTCATTAAGCGGTACGTTACAAATTGGCGCTCAACGTAAAAGGGCGGTAATTAGAAAATAATTTTGATATTTAATAAAAATATATACCAAAAAATCTAATTCTCGTTGGCAGTTATGAGAAAACAAGAAATGCCTAATACCCGAGGCAAATCGAAGAAGAGGGCAGAAGAAAAGGAGATTGAAGAAGGTGGACAGGAACAAGAAATAGAATTAGTCACGGACAGTGAAATGGACCAACAGACAGGCGATAAAGAAGAAACAGAAGTAGTTATGGACCCGGAAACGGAAATAATTGAAGAGGATGCCCAAGGGGACCAACCAGAAAAAGCGAAAGCCAGAAGAGAACCAGATTGGCAAGAAATGATGAGGATGATGATGGAGAAAATTGATAGCATTAAGGAAAGCAATAAACAAACCATAGATGAAAACTCAAGGAAACAAAATGAAACCTTGAGCGAAAAATTTGATAAAATAGATGAGAATTTTAAGAAACAGGAGGAACAAAATAGACAGACCAATGAGAAAATAGATAGCATTCAGGAAAGTTTAGTCAAACAACTAAATGAAAAAATAGAAACCATTCATGGAAATATCAAACAAACCATGAATGAACAATACCATGAACTGAAGGAAACGGTTGAAGGACAAAGAGAAGAGATGAATGCAAAATTTGAAGAGAATAATGAGAATTTAAAACAAATTGAGGGTAAGATGGAGAATTTCAACAAGGAATTAAGAGAAAATCTAGAAGGTAAAATTGAACTGGTCAATAATACGTTAAGCCAAAGAGTAGGAGAATATAAGGAAGAGGCAGAGAAGAAATTAATAGAAACTAACCAAAGATTAGATAAAACTGAAGAGAAAATGGAACTAATTAAAACAGGAGTCGAGGCACGAATGGAAAAAGAAGAACAAGATAATCAAGTTCGTGTAATGGCCATACGACAAGAAAACAATGACCAGTTAGATAGTATCAAAAGCAGTCTAAACTGCAAGTTTTCAGAGTTTCATAAAACAGTAGAGAATGTAAAAAATCAATGTGATAGCCAAGCAGAGAAATTAGATAGTTTGCAACAAATCCAAACCAATTTTCAATGTGATGTAGATAGAGTAAGTGCGAGATCTGCATGCAGCAGTCATCATGTGTATCCAGATAGTAAGGAAAGTGTAAACTTTCGGGATTATCGCAGAAACCCACTTGAATTTTTAGGGAGAGTAGACGAAATTTTGAACAGATCAAAGGAGAATCGATGGAATATGATAAAAGGTCTATTAGACGAATCGTTCAAAAATATCAATGATAATTGGTGGACAGCAATTAGGAACGAGGTGTGTGATTATGGGAGTTTCAAAACTATGTTCAAACTTAAGTACTGGTCAGAATCAGTACAAAACATTATTAGGGATGATATCTGTCATGGTAGGTATGATCGTACAGTGGGACAAACACCTACTGCTTACTTTTTGGGGAAGGTGTGTATCGCAAAGTATTTAGACCCTAAGATACCTGAAGAGTGTCTAGTGACCAAAATGGCGTATCATTTCGAAGAGAAGATCATTAGTGCACGCTTAAGTGGACAAATAAAAACTATTGGAGGCATGGAAACGCTGCTAGAAAATTATGAACAGGAATCTTATTATAGGAGAAGTAGATGGAGGTCAGGGAATACTGAGGAGCAAAAGAATGAACCACCAAGAGAGAATCGGCCCAGAGTTAATTATGTACATGCTAATAACAATTATTACAGTAATAGTTACCAAGGAAGACGCCCGTATTTTAACCAGAGACAAAATTATGATCGAAGAGATGAGAGAAACAACTACAACAGACAACAATGGAATGATCATGACGAATATAGGAGGTCCAGAAGTGGAGATAGAAATAGGGACATACCTTCGGGAGATCCACCAAATGACAATCAGGGAACTAATCAAGCCCAAGTAAATTATCTAATGGCTGATGAGAGGGATTCGAGGAGACCCGATGAACAGCAACAAAGAAAAGTGGACAAACGAGTTGACCATGGGAAAAATCAAGGTTCTAATCCTGGTCCCAGTAATAAAGATGAGAGGCTATATACATACGATAATATTGAAATGTATGGTAGTGATCCGCAATGGGGCAATCCAATAGTGAATTTTATTGACAAGTTTAATCAACAGAATCCACGGGAAAAATATAAGAGTGGATCAATCCGTGTTGTGAATGATACCGAAAACGGTTAAACTCATGTTAAATGAGATATTGAGAAAAGTATTGAAAGACTAAAAACCCCAAAATTCTAAAAGCATGTAAGAACATCTTACTCAAGTTATTTTGAAACCATATAATTTAACAAACAACAAACCACCAAGAAAAAGAGAACAGATGATTAAATAATATTTATAAAGAACTGATTTAAAATGGACTAATAGGAAAAATAATATTTTGATGGTAACAAAAGAAGAATAAATAAATAAACAATTGATGGTAATGTGCTCAGATAAGAAGAATAACGAATAATTTAATGACTCCAATGAAACTGAAGGAGGATGATAATTAATACAACAAAAATTTGAATTTCTCGGAATTGAAGATTAGATAAGAAGAAATGATACGGAGAAATATGTCACAAGAAGTAAAGTCAAAAGAATTTTAACATAAGGCCTATCAATGATGTTATATGCTATTATTCAATGGAAAAGAAGAAGGAATCAAGGAGAAGAAGAAATATATAAATAAATACAAACAGCTACAGTATGAAGAATCCCAAAAGTGTTTGGTACTAGTCGCTAATTGACTACTACTTATAATTTTTTTATTTTTTTGTATTGACCGTAGAAATGTTCCGGCAATAATTTTTATGAGCAGGGATGATGTTCCCCTGGTCTCAGAAGGTGTAAGGATGGACAGCGGTGTATGGACCCAGAGTGGCCACCCGACTGGAACCACCGCACAGGATAGGGAAAAATGTTAGGGAAATTGAATATTTAAGGGATAATAATTATAAAATAGCTGAAAAGAGTGATATTAGATTCCAGTAGTATAGAGGAAGAAAATAGAAGGAAGATAGCAGACAGAAGCTTAATTGATAAAGCGAGTATATAAAAGTAAATAGAAATGAGTGTTAAAACAAGTTTAATATGATTAGTGTGACCAGTCCTTATCAAATAAAATGTGGAAGTACCACTACTCAGAAATAAATAATTGATGAATTTGCCTCCAAGAGAGAGAGAGTAGAGTAAGAAAACAGCAATTACCACCAGTGTGAATTACCAGTCCGTTTATAATCAGTCAGAGATGAAATACTATTATGAAAATAAAGCCAAGACTATTAAGAGTTAAGAGAATGGAAATAATCAACAATTTATTTTTAATAAACAAGTTAAACTGAAATAAATTTGTTCTAGTGGGGGGGCTTTATGTAACGTTACATAACCCTGTCCCAATAAACTAAATCATAATAACATCAATGTCAGAAATGGGTAACCTATGGCTCGCTCAAAATTAAATTATATCACTCAATATGATAAACAATTCGAGTGGTATACAGTGCAAAGTGAGTTCTAGTGTGTACCCATTGAGGTGAAAAATAAAAGTGAAAGTAAAGTATTACCAAACTGTGTTATGTGTGTGGAAATTATAAAACTATGAAAGTATGCTATAATACTAACTGATCTTGTAGTTTATTTTGTTTATTGTAATATTTATATTGTATGAACAACTAATTGTTATACCCAAGTTAATATTATATTTTTTCAAATAATTGTGTTAGATTATAAGAAAACCCAGGGTTAGTTTTAAAAGACATAAAAATTTAAATACCAAAAGATAATAAAAAATTAAAATAATCTTATGAAGGAAATGGCAACAGGAAGTAGGGCCGTGTAGGAATACTATGAGAGACTAAATAAATAATATATAAATTTATTTGAAGATAATAAAATTATCAAATACTTATATACAATGTCATAAGAAAATGAACCAAAACTTATTATGTAAACTAAATTAGTAAAGAAACCGGAATGGAAAGGAATTATTTTTCCATAAATAAAATATAAATTTATAATAATTACAAACTGCCTGCATAATAAAAATACTATGTGTTACTAAGAGTGATGAAAAATAACAAGTATTGTTAATAAGAAAAATTTTGAACTAAAACGGTAGAGTTGAGAAATGATGCTACTACATTTATAATAAAAAATAACCTTTTCGGAACTTGAGAGGAGGGCAAATTGATACAAAATTAACTAGCCGCACGAACACTTCAAAATCATACATGATTTATGCAAATTAAATGGTTGTATTAATTAATAAACAGTGAAAGAAGACATTCTGATGAGCCAACATGGTTTCGGCCTAGTTCTAATTGACGTTTGAGAATTCACCAAACGGTAAGAAAATTATAACCCAAGACGGACCTCACCACAGAAAAGGATTCAATCCAGTAAGAACCATACGGAGCGAGGTAATATAAACATTTTTTTGTAATAATTCAAGAAGAAAACACATTCCGAACGCTGAGATCGAAAAATAAAATATTCATCTGAACACATGTTGTTAAAATAAACAAACGCACGCTGCACTCTTACGGACATTACAGGAACTACATACTACACGGAAAAATAAACAAATTATTTAATAAGTTTTTTCGGTATTTGTAAAGCGTAGTAATTATCCATTTCTGACACTCTCGTAACAAAAAGAACTTACCCTGAACCCTGGGGAATTATTAAGAATTATATATTAATTGATGTTTTTTTTAATAGTGTAAAATTATGAAACAAAACCATATATGTTTTTCTATTTAGACTATTCCATGTTTACTCTGTTCACTCGAGATTATGTTTAATTGAAGGAAAGAGCAATTGTGTTTTGGTGGCAGGAAATAAAAACCAATAATAAATACATAATATTATTGAAAAAATAATATTGAATAATACAGTGTTATAATTTTTTTGTAGTGGGTATGTGTAATCAATTTCAGCACACAAAAAAAACAGAAGAAATCCGAAATCGGCTAAACTGAGGGTAAATAATTGATACTTACTCTCTCTTCTTCATAAGGCTGAACAACTTCACTTCTTGACCCCAAATCACACACTCTCGATTTCTATTTACATTGAGTAAAACAAAATAACAAAAAATAGAAAAATCCTTTATTTATACTTTATAAAAACGTCAGTTATTATAATTCAGAAGTGACGCATACTGCGTGAGGCATATAATAGAACTCACATATACCTCAAAGACGCGACGTTACAAATTGGCGAACCCAACATTTGGGGCTTGACTAAAGGTGTACGTTTCGCAAGTACCTCATTAAGCGGTACGTTACAAATTGGCGCTCAACGTAAAAGGGCGGTAATTAGAAAATAATTTTGATATTTAATAAAAATATATACCAAAAAATCTAATTCTCGTTGGCAGTTATGAGAAAACAAGAAATGCCTAATACCCGAGGCAAATCGAAGAAGAGGGCAGAAGAAAAGGAGATTGAAGAAGGTGGACAGGAACAAGAAATAGAATTAGTCACGGACAGTGAAATGGACCAACAGACAGGCGATAAAGAAGAAACAGAAGTAGTTATGGACCCGGAAACGGAAATAATTGAAGAGGATGCCCAAGGGGACCAACCAGAAAAAGCGAAAGCCAGAAGAGAACCAGATTGGCAAGAAATGATGAGGATGATGATGGAGAAAATTGATAGCATTAAGGAAAGCAATAAACAAACCATAGATGAAAACTCAAGGAAACAAAATGAAACCTTGAGCGAAAAATTTGATAAAATAGATGAGAATTTTAAGAAACAGGAGGAACAAAATAGACAGACCAATGAGAAAATAGATAGCATTCAGGAAAGTTTAGTCAAACAACTAAATGAAAAAATAGAAACCATTCATGGAAATATCAAACAAACCATGAATGAACAATACCATGAACTGAAGGAAACGGTTGAAGGACAAAGAGAAGAGATGAATGCAAAATTTGAAGAGAATAATGAGAATTTAAAACAAATTGAGGGTAAGATGGAGAATTTCAACAAGGAATTAAGAGAAAATCTAGAAGGTAAAATTGAACTGGTCAATAATACGTTAAGCCAAAGAGTAGGAGAATATAAGGAAGAGGCAGAGAAGAAATTAATAGAAACTAACCAAAGATTAGATAAAACTGAAGAGAAAATGGAACTAATTAAAACAGGAGTCGAGGCACGAATGGAAAAAGAAGAACAAGATAATCAAGTTCGTGTAATGGCCATACGACAAGAAAACAATGACCAGTTAGATAGTATCAAAAGCAGTCTAAACTGCAAGTTTTCAGAGTTTCATAAAACAGTAGAGAATGTAAAAAATCAATGTGATAGCCAAGCAGAGAAATTAGATAGTTTGCAACAAATCCAAACCAATTTTCAATGTGATGTAGATAGAGTAAGTGCGAGATCTGCATGCAGCAGTCATCATGTGTATCCAGATAGTAAGGAAAGTGTAAACTTTCGGGATTATCGCAGAAACCCACTTGAATTTTTAGGGAGAGTAGACGAAATTTTGAACAGATCAAAGGAGAATCGATGGAATATGATAAAAGGTCTATTAGACGAATCGTTCAAAAATATCAATGATAATTGGTGGACAGCAATTAGGAACGAGGTGTGTGATTATGGGAGTTTCAAAACTATGTTCAAACTTAAGTACTGGTCAGAATCAGTACAAAACATTATTAGGGATGATATCTGTCATGGTAGGTATGATCGTACAGTGGGACAAACACCTACTGCTTACTTTTTGGGGAAGGTGTGTATCGCAAAGTATTTAGACCCTAAGATACCTGAAGAGTGTCTAGTGACCAAAATGGCGTATCATTTCGAAGAGAAGATCATTAGTGCACGCTTAAGTGGACAAATAAAAACTATTGGAGGCATGGAAACGCTGCTAGAAAATTATGAACAGGAATCTTATTATAGGAGAAGTAGATGGAGGTCAGGGAATACTGAGGAGCGAAAGAATGAACCACCAAGAGAGAATCGGCCCAGAGTTAATTATGTACATGCTAATAACAATTATTACAGTAATAGTTACCAAGGAAGACGCCCGTATTTTAACCAGAGACAAAATTATGATCGAAGAGATGAGAGAAACAACTACAACAGACAACAATGGAATGATCATGACGAATATAGGAGGTCCAGAAGTGGAGATAGAAATAGGGACATACCTTCGGGAGATCCACCAAATGACAATCAGGGAACTAATCAAGCCCAAGTAAATTATCTAATGGCTGATGAGAGGGATTCGAGGAGACCCGATGAACAGCAACAAAGAAAAGTGGACAAACGAGTTGACCATGGGAAAAATCAAGGTTCTAATCCTGGTCCCAGTAATAAAGATGAGAGGCTATATACATACGATAATATTGAAATGTATGGTAGTGATCCGCAATGGGGCAATCCAATAGTGAATTTTATTGACAAGTTTAATCAACAGAATCCACGGGAAAAATATAAGAGTGGATCAATCCGTGTTGTGAATGATACCGAAAACGGTTAAACTCATGTTAAATGAGATATTGAGAAAAGTATTGAAAGACTAAAAACCCCAAAATTCTAAAAGCATGTAAGAACATCTTACTCAAGTTATTTTGAAACCATATAATTTAACAAACAACAAACCACCAAGAAAAAGAGAACAGATGATTAAATAATATTTATAAAGAACTGATTTAAAATGGACTAATAGGAAAAATAATATTTTGATGGTAACAAAAGAAGAATAAATAAATAAACAATTGATGGTAATGTGCTCAGATAAGAAGAATAACGAATAATTTAATGACTCCAATGAAACTGAAGGAGGATGATAATTAATACAACAAAAATTTGAATTTCTCGGAATTGAAGATTAGATAAGAAGAAATGATACGGAGAAATATGTCACAAGAAGTAAAGTCAAAAGAATTTTAACATAAGGCCTATCAATGATGTTATATGCTATTATTCAATGGAAAAGAAGAAGGAATCAAGGAGAAGAAGAAATATATAAATAAATACAAACAGTTACAGTATGAAGAATCCCAAAAGTGTTTGGTACTAGTCGCTAATTGACTACTACTTATAATTTTTTTATTTTTTTGTATTGACCGTAGAAATGTTCCGGCAATAATTTTTATGAGCAGGGATGATGTTCCCCTGGTCTCAGAAGGTGTAAGGATGGACAGCGGTGTATGGACCCAGAGTGGCCACCCGACTGGAACCACCGCACAGGATAGGGAAAAATGTTAGGGAAATTGAATATTTAAGGGATAATAATTATAAAATAGCTGAAAAGAGTGATATTAGATTCCAGTAGTATAGAGGAAGAAAATAGAAGGAAGATAGCAGACAGAAGCTTAATTGATAAAGCGAGTATATAAAAGTAAATAGAAATGAGTGTTAAAACAAGTTTAATATGATTAGTGTGACCAGTCCTTATCAAATAAAATGTGGAAGTACCACTACTCAGAAATAAATAATTGATGAATTTGCCTCCAAGAGAGAGAGAGTAGAGTAAGAAAACAGCAATTACCACCAGTGTGAATTACCAGTCCGTTTATAATCAGTCAGAGATGAAATACTATTATGAAAATAAAGCCAAGACTATTAAGAGTTAAGAGAATGGAAATAATCAACAATTTATTTTTAATAAACAAGTTAAACTGAAATAAATTTGTTCTAGTGGGGGGGCTTTATGTAACGTTACATAACCCTGTCCCAATAAACTAAATCATAATAACATCAATGTCAGAAATGGGTAACCTATGGCTCGCTCAAAATTAAATTATATCACTCAATATGATAAACAATTCGAGTGGTATACAGTGCAAAGTGAGTTCTAGTGTGTACCCATTGAGGTGAAAAATAAAAGTGAAAGTAAAGTATTACCAAACTGTGTTATGTGTGTGGAAATTATAAAACTATGAAAGTATGCTATAATACTAACTGATCTTGTAGTTTATTTTGTTTATTGTAATATTTATATTGTATGAACAACTAATTGTTATACCCAAGTTAATATTATATTTTTTCAAATAATTGTGTTAGATTATAAGAAAACCCAGGGTTAGTTTTAAAAGACATAAAAATTTAAATACCAAAAGATAATAAAAAATTAAAATAATCTTATGAAGGAAATGGCAACAGGAAGTAGGGCCGTGTAGGAATACTATGAGAGACTAAATAAATAATATATAAATTTATTTGAAGATAATAAAATTATCAAATACTTATATACAATGTCATAAGAAAATGAACCAAAACTTATTATGTAAACTAAATTAGTAAAGAAACCGGAATGGAAAGGAATTATTTTTCCATAAATAAAATATAAATTTATAATAATTACAAACTGCCTGCATAATAAAAATACTATGTGTTACTAAGAGTGATGAAAAATAACAAGTATTGTTAATAAGAAAAATTTTGAACTAAAACGGTAGAGTTGAGAAATGATGCTACTACATTTATAATAAAAAATAACCTTTTCGGAACTTGAGAGGAGGGCAAATTGATACAAAATTAACTAGCCGCACGAACACTTCAAAATCATACATGATTTATGCAAATTAAATGGTTGTATTAATTAATAAACAGTGAAAGAAGACATTCTGATGAGCCAACATGGTTTCGGCCTAGTTCTAATTGACGTTTGAGAATTCACCAAACGGTAAGAAAATTATAACCCAAGACGGACCTCACCACAGAAAAGGATTCAATCCAGTAAGAACCATACGGAGCGAGGTAATATAAACATTTTTTTGTAATAATTCAAGAAGAAAACACATTCCGAACGCTGAGATCGAAAAATAAAATATTCATCTGAACACATGTTGTTAAAATAAACAAACGCACGCTGCACTCTTACGGACATTACAGGAACTACATACTACACGGAAAAATAAACAAATTATTTAATAAGTTTTTTCGGTATTTGTAAAGCGTAGTAATTATCCATTTCTGACACTCTCGTAACAAAAAGAACTTACCCTGAACCCTGGGGAATTATTAAGAATTATATATTAATTGATGTTTTTTTTAATAGTGTAAAATTATGAAACAAAACCATATATGTTTTTCTATTTAGACTATTCCATGTTTACTCTGTTCACTCGAGATTATGTTTAATTGAAGGAAAGAGCAATTGTGTTTTGGTGGCAGGAAATAAAAACCAATAATAAATACATAATATTATTGAAAAAATAATATTGAATAATACAGTGTTATAATTTTTTTGTAGTGGGTATGTGTAATCAATTTCAGCACACAAAAAAAACAGAAGAAATCCGAAATCGGCTAAACTGAGGGTAAATAATTGATACTTACTCTCTCTTCTTCATAAGGCTGAACAACTTCACTTCTTGACCCCAAATCACACACTCTCGATTTCTATTTACATTGAGTAAAACAAAATAACAAAAAATAGAAAAATCCTTTATTTATACTTTATAAAAACGTCAGTTATTATAATTCAGAAGTGACGCATACTGCGTGAGGCATATAATAGAACTCACATATACCTCAAAGACGCGACGTTACAAATTGGCGAACCCAACATTTGGGGCTTGACTAAAGGTGTACGTTTCGCAAGTACCTCATTAAGCGGTACGTTACAAATTGGCGCTCAACGTAAAAGGGCGGTAATTAGAAAATAATTTTGATATTTAATAAAAATATATACCAAAAAATCTAATTCTCGTTGGCAGTTATGAGAAAACAAGAAATGCCTAATACCCGAGGCAAATCGAAGAAGAGGGCAGAAGAAAAGGAGATTGAAGAAGGTGGACAGGAACAAGAAATAGAATTAGTCACGGACAGTGAAATGGACCAACAGACAGGCGATAAAGAAGAAACAGAAGTAGTTATGGACCCGGAAACGGAAATAATTGAAGAGGATGCCCAAGGGGACCAACCAGAAAAAGCGAAAGCCAGAAGAGAACCAGATTGGCAAGAAATGATGAGGATGATGATGGAGAAAATTGATAGCATTAAGGAAAGCAATAAACAAACCATAGATGAAAACTCAAGGAAACAAAATGAAACCTTGAGCGAAAAATTTGATAAAATAGATGAGAATTTTAAGAAACAGGAGGAACAAAATAGACAGACCAATGAGAAAATAGATAGCATTCAGGAAAGTTTAGTCAAACAACTAAGTTTAGTCAAACAACTAAATGAAAAAATAGAAACCATTCATGGAAATATCAAACAAACCATGAATGAACAATACCATGAACTGAAGGAAACGGTTGAAGGACAAAGAGAAGAGATGAATGCAAAATTTGAAGAGAATAATGAGAATTTAAAACAAATTGAGGGTAAGATGGAGAATTTCAACAAGGAATTAAGAGAAAATCTAGAAGGTAAAATTGAACTGGTCAATAATAAGTTAAGCCAAAGAGTAGGAGAATATAAGGAAGAGGCAGAGAAGAAATTAATAGAAACTAACCAAAGATTAGATAAAACTGAAGAGAAAATGGAACTAATTAAAACAGGAGTCGAGGCACGAATGGAAAAAGAAGAACAAGATAATCAAGTTCGTGTAATGGCCATACGACAAGAAAACAATGACCAGTTAGATAGTATCAAAAGCAGTCTAAACTGCAAGTTTTCAGAGTTTCATAAAACAGTAGAGAATGTAAAAAATCAATGTGATAGCCAAGCAGAGAAATTAGATAGTTTGCAACAAATCCAAACCAATTTTCAATGTGATGTAGATAGAGTAAGTGCGAGATCTGCATGCAGCAGTCATCATGTGTATCCAGATAGTAAGGAAAGTGTAAACTTTCGGGATTATCGCAGAAACCCACTTGAATTTTTAGGGAGAGTAGACGAAATTTTGAACAGATCAAAGGAGAATCGATGGAATATGATAAAAGGTCTATTAGACGAATCGTTCAAAAATATCAATGATAATTGGTGGACAGCAATTAGGAACGAGGTGTGTGACTATGGGAGTTTCAAAACTATGTTCAAACTTAAGTACTGGTCAGAATCAGTACAAAACATTATTAGGGATGATATCTGTCATGGTAGGTATGATCGTACAGTGGGACAAACACCTACTGCTTACTTTTTGGGGAAGGTGTGTATCGCAAAGTATTTAGACCCTAAGATACCTGAAGAGTGTCTAGTGACCAAAATGGCGTATCATTTCGAAGAGAAGATCATTAGTGCACGCTTAAGTGGACAAATAAAAACTATTGGAGGCATGGAAACGCTGCTAGAAAATTATGAACAGGAATCTTATTATAGGAGAAGTAGATGGAGGTCAGGGAATACTGAGGAGCGAAAGAATGAACCACCAAGAGAGAATCGGCCCAGAGTTAATTATGTACATGCTAATAACAATTATTACAGTAATAGTTACCAAGGAAGACGCCCGTATTTTAACCAGAGACAAAATTATGATCGAAGAGATGAGAGAAACAACTACAACAGACAACAATGGAATGATCATGACGAATATAGGAGGTCCAGAAGTGGAGATAGAAATAGGGACATACCTTCGGGAGATCCACCAAATGACAATCAGGGAACTAATCAAGCCCAAGTAAATTATCTAATGGCTGATGAGAGGGATTCGAGGAGACCCGATGAACAGCAACAAAGAAAAGTGGACAAACGAGTTGACCATGGGAAAAATCAAGGTTCTAATCCTGGTCCCAGTAATAAAGATGAGAGGCTATATACATACGATAATATTGAAATGTATGGTAGTGATCCGCAATGGGGCAATCCAATAGTGAATTTTATTGACAAGTTTAATCAACAGAATCCACGGGAAAAATATAAGAGTGGATCAATCCGTGTTGTGAATGATACCGAAAACGGTTAAACTCATGTTAAATGAGATATTGAGAAAAGTATTGAAAGACTAAAAACCCCAAAATTCTAAAAGCATGTAAGAACATCTTACTCAAGTTATTTTGAAACCATATAATTTAACAAACAACAAACCACCAAGAAAAAGAGAACAGATGATTAAATAATATTTATAAAGAACTGATTTAAAATGGACTAATAGGAAAAATAATATTTTGATGGTAACAAAAGAAGAATAAATAAATAAACAATTGATGGTAATGTGCTCAGATAAGAAGAATAACGAATAATTTAATGACTCCAATGAAACTGAAGGAGGATGATAATTAATACAACAAAAATTTGAATTTCTCGGAATTGAAGATTAGATAAGAAGAAATGATACGGAGAAATATGTCACAAGAAGTAAAGTCAAAAGAATTTTAACATAAGGCCTATCAATGATGTTATATGCTATTATTCAATGGAAAAGAAGAAGGAATCAAGGAGAAGAAGAAATATATAAATAAATACAAACAGCTACAGTATGAAGAATCCCAAAAGTGTTTGGTACTAGTCGCTAATTGACTACTACTTATAATTTTTTTATTTTTTTGTATTGACCGTAGAAATGTTCCGGCAATAATTTTTATGAGCAGGGATGATGTTCCCCTGGTCTCAGAAGGTGTAAGGATGGACAGCGGTGTATGGACACAGAGTGGCCACCCGACTGGAACCACCGCACAGGATAGGGAAAAATGTTAGGGAAATTGAATATTTAAGGGATAATAATTATAAAATAGCTGAAAAGAGTGATATTAGATTCCAGTAGTATAGAGGAAGAAAATAGAAGGAAGATAGCAGACAGAAGCTTAATTGATAAAGCGAGTATATAAAAGTAAATAGAAATGAGTGTTAAAACAAGTTTAATATGATTAGTGTGACCAGTCCTTATCAAATAAAATGTGGAAGTACCACTACTCAGAAATAAATAATTGATGAATTTGCCTCCAAGAGAGAGAGAGTAGAGTAAGAAAACAGCAATTACCACCAGTGTGAATTACCAGTCCGTTTATAATCAGTCAGAGATGAAATACTATTATGAAAATAAAGCCAAGACTATTAAGAGTTAAGAGAATGGAAATAATCAACAATTTATTTTTAATAAACAAGTTAAACTGAAATAAATTTGTTCTAGTGGGGGGGCTTTATGTAACGTTACATAACCCTGTCCCAATAAACTAAATCATAATAACATCAATGTCAGAAATGGGTAACCTATGGCTCGCTCAAAATTAAATTATATCACTCAATATGATAAACAATTCGAGTGGTATACAGTGCAAAGTGAGTTCTAGTGTGTACCCATTGAGGTGAAAAATAAAAGTGAAAGTAAAGTATTACCAAACTGTGTTATGTGTGTGGAAATTATAAAACTATGAAAGTATGCTATAATACTAACTGATCTTGTAGTTTATTTTGTTTATTGTAATATTTATATTGTATGAACAACTAATTGTTATACCCAAGTTAATATTATATTTTTTCAAATAATTGTGTTAGATTATAAGAAAACCCAGGGTTAGTTTTAAAAGACATAAAAATTTAAATACCAAAAGATAATAAAAAATTAAAATAATCTTATGAAGGAAATGGCAACAGGAAGTAGGGCCGTGTAGGAATACTATGAGAGACTAAATAAATAATATATAAATTTATTTGAAGATAATAAAATTATCAAATACTTATATACAATGTCATAAGAAAATGAACCAAAACTTATTATGTAAACTAAATTAGTAAAGAAACCGGAATGGAAAGGAATTATTTTTCCATAAATAAAATATAAATTTATAATAATTACAAACTGCCTGCATAATAAAAATACTATGTGTTACTAAGAGTGATGAAAAATAACAAGTATTGTTAATAAGAAAAATTTTGAACTAAAACGGTAGAGTTGAGAAATGATGCTACTACATTTATAATAAAAAATAACCTTTTCGGAACTTGAGAGGAGGGCAAATTGATACAAAATTAACTAGCCGCACGAACACTTCAAAATCATACATGATTTATCCAAATTAAATGGTTGTATTAATTAATAAACAGTGAAAGAAGACATTCTGATGAGCCAACATGGTTTCGGCCTAGTTCTAATTGACGTTTGAGAATTCACCAAACGGTAAGAAAATTATAACCCAAGACGGACCTCACCACAGAAAAGGATTCAATCCAGTAAGAACCATACGGAGCGAGGTAATATAAACATTTTTTTGTAATAATTCAAGAAGAAAACACATTCCGAACGCTGAGATCGAAAAATAAAATATTCATCTGAACACATGTTGTTAAAATAAACAAACGCACGCTGCACTCTTACGGACATTACAGGAACTACATACTACACGGAAAAATAAACAAATTATTTAATAAGTTTTTTCGGTATTTGTAAAGCGTAGTAATTATCCATTTCTGACACTCTCGTAACAAAAAGAACTTACCCTGAACCCTGGGGAATTATTAAGAATTATATATTAATTGATGTTTTTTTTAATAGTGTAAAATTATGAAACAAAACCATATATGTTTTTCTATTTAGACTATTCCATGTTTACTCTGTTCACTCGAGATTATGTTTAATTGAAGGAAAGAGCAATTGTAATACTTGTGTTTTGGTGGCAGGAAATAAAAACCAATAATAAATACATAATATTATTGAAAAAATAATATTGAATAATACAGTGTTATAATTTTTTTGTAGTGGGTATGTGTAATCAATTTCAGCACACAAAAAAAACAGAAGAAATCCGAAATCGGCTAAACTGAGGGTAAATAATTGATACTTACTCTCTCTTCTTCATAAGGCTGAACAACTTCACTTCTTGACCCCAAATCACACACTCTCGATTTCTATTTACATTGAGTAAAACAAAATAACAAAAAATAGAAAAATCCTTTATTTATACTTTATAAAAACGTCAGTTATTATAATTCAGAAGTGACGCATACTGCGTGAGGCATATAATAGAACTCACATATACCTCAAAGACGCGACGTTACAAATTGGCGAACCCAACATTTGGGGCTTGACTAAAGGTGTACGTTTCGCAAGTACCTCATTAAGCGGTACGTTACAAATTGGCGCTCAACGTAAAAGGGCGGTAATTAGAAAATAATTTTGATATTTAATAAAAATATATACCAAAAAATCTAATTATCGTTGGCAGTTATGAGAAAACAAGAAATGCCTAATACCCGAGGCAAATCGAAGAAGAGGGCAGAAGAAAAGGAGATTGAAGAAGGTGGACAGGAACAAGAAATAGAATTAGTCACGGACAGTGAAATGGACCAACAGACAGGCGATAAAGAAGAAACAGAAGTAGTTATGGACCCGGAAACGGAAATAATTGAAGAGGATGCCCAAGGGGACCAACCAGAAAAAGCGAAAGCCAGAAGAGAACCAGATTGGCAAGAAATGATGAGGATGATGATGGAGAAAATTGATAGCATTAAGGAAAGCAATAAACAAACCATAGATGAAAACTCAAGGAAACAAAATGAAACCTTGAGCGAAAAATTTGATAAAATAGATGAGAATTTTAAGAAACAGGAGGAACAAAATAGACAGACCAATGAGAAAATAGATAGCATTCAGGAAAGTTTAGTCAAACAACTAAATGAAAAAATAGAAACCATTCATGGAAATATCAAACAAACCATGAATGAACAATACCATGAACTGAAGGAAACGGTTGAAGGACAAAGAGAAGAGATGAATGCAAAATTTGAAGAGAATAATGAGAATTTAAAACAAATTGAGGGTAAGATGGAGAATTTCAACAAGGAATTAAGAGAAAATCTAGAAGGTAAAATTGAACTGGTCAATAATACGTTAAGCCAAAGAGTAGGAGAATATAAGGAAGAGGCAGAGAAGAAATTAATAGAAACTAACCAAAGATTAGATAAAACTGAAGAGAAAATGGAACTAATTAAAACAGGAGTCGAGGCACGAATGGAAAAAGAAGAACAAGATAATCAAGTTCGTGTAATGGCCATACGACAAGAAAACAATGACCAGTTAGATAGTATCAAAAGCAGTCTAAACTGCAAGTTTTCAGAGTTTCATAAAACAGTAGAGAATGTAAAAAATCAATGTGATAGCCAAGCAGAGAAATTAGATAGTTTGCAACAAATCCAAACCAATTTTCAATGTGATGTAGATAGAGTAAGTGCGAGATCTGCATGCAGCAGTCATCATGTGTATCCAGATAGTAAGGAAAGTGTAAACTTTCGGGATTATCGCAGAAACCCACTTGAATTTTTAGGGAGAGTAGACGAAATTTTGAACAGATCAAAGGAGAATCGATGGAATATGATAAAAGGTCTATTAGACGAATCGTTCAAAAATATCAATGATAATTGGTGGACAGCAATTAGGAACGAGGTGTGTGATTATGGGAGTTTCAAAACTATGTTCAAACTTAAGTACTGGTCAGAATCAGTACAAAACATTATTAGGGATGATATCTGTCATGGTAGGTATGATCGTACAGTGGGACAAACACCTACTGCTTACTTTTTGGGGAAGGTGTGTATCGCAAAGTATTTAGACCCTAAGATACCTGAAGAGTGTCTAGTGACCAAAATGGCGTATCATTTCGAAGAGAAGATCATTAGTGCACGCTTAAGTGGACAAATAAAAACTATTGGAGGCATGGAAACGCTGCTAGAAAATTATGAACAGGAATCTTATTATAGGAGAAGTAGATGGAGGTCAGGGAATACTGAGGAGCGAAAGAATGAACCACCAAGAGAGAATCGGCCCAGAGTTAATTATGTACATGCTAATAACAATTATTACAGTAATAGTTACCAAGGAAGACGCCCGTATTTTAACCAGAGACAAAATTATGATCGAAGAGATGAGAGAAACAACTACAACAGACAACAATGGAATGATCATGACGAATATAGGAGGTCCAGAAGTGGAGATAGAAATAGGGACATACCTTCGGGAGATCCACCAAATGACAATCAGGGAACTAATCAAGCCCAAGTAAATTATCTAATGGCTGATGAGAGGGATTCGAGGAGACCCGATGAACAGCAACAAAGAAAAGTGGACAAACGAGTTGACCATGGGAAAAATCAAGGTTCTAATCCTGGTCCCAGTAATAAAGATGAGAGGCTATATACATACGATAATATTGAAATGTATGGTAGTGATCCGCAATGGGGCAATCCAATAGTGAATTTTATTGACAAGTTTAATCAACAGAATCCACGGGAAAAATATAAGAGTGGATCAATCCGTGTTGTGAATGATACCGAAAACGGTTAAACTCATGTTAAATGAGATATTGAGAAAAGTATTGAAAGACTAAAAACCCCAAAATTCTAAAAGCATGTAAGAACATCTTACTCAAGTTATTTTGAAACCATATAATTTAACAAACAACAAACCACCAAGAAAAAGAGAACAGATGATTAAATAATATTTATAAAGAACTGATTTAAAATGGACTAATAGGAAAAATAATATTTTGATGGTAACAAAAGAAGAATAAATAAATAAACAATTGATGGTAATGTGCTCAGATAAGAAGAATAACGAATAATTTAATGACTCCAATGAAACTGAAGGAGGATGATAATTAATACAACAAAAATTTGAATTTCTCGGAATTGAAGATTAGATAAGAAGAAATGATACGGAGAAATATGTCACAAGAAGTAAAGTCAAAAGAATTTTAACATAAGGCCTATCAATGATGTTATATGCTATTATTCAATGGAAAAGAAGAAGGAATCAAGGAGAAGAAGAAATATATAAATAAATACAAACAGCTACAGTATGAAGAATCCCAAAAGTGTTTGGTACTAGTCGCTAATTGACTACTACTTATAATTTTTTTATTTTTTTGTATTGACCGTAGAAATGTTCCGGCAATAATTTTTATGAGCAGGGATGATGTTCCCCTGGTCTCAGAAGGTGTAAGGATGGACAGCGGTGTATGGACACAGAGTGGCCACCCGACTGGAACCACCGCACAGGATAGGGAAAAATGTTAGGGAAATTGAATATTTAAGGGATAATAATTATAAAATAGCTGAAAAGAGTGATATTAGATTCCAGTAGTATAGAGGAAGAAAATAGAAGGAAGATAGCAGACAGAAGCTTAATTGATAAAGCGAGTATATAAAAGTAAATAGAAATGAGTGTTAAAACAAGTTTAATATGATTAGTGTGACCAGTCCTTATCAAATAAAATGTGGAAGTACCACTACTCAGAAATAAATAATTGATGAATTTGCCTCCAAGAGAGAGAGAGTAGAGTAAGAAAACAGCAATTACCACCAGTGTGAATTACCAGTCCGTTTATAATCAGTCAGAGATGAAATACTATTATGAAAATAAAGCCAAGACTATTAAGAGTTAAGAGAATGGAAATAATCAACAATTTATTTTTAATAAACAAGTTAAACTGAAATAAATTTGTTCTAGTGGGGGGGCTTTATGTAACGTTACATAACCCTGTCCCAATAAACTAAATCATAATAACATCAATGTCAGAAATGGGTAACCTATGGCTCGCTCAAAATTAAATTATATCACTCAATATGATAAACAATTCGAGTGGTATACAGTGCAAAGTGAGTTCTAGTGTGTACCCATTGAGGTGAAAAATAAAAGTGAAAGTAAAGTATTACCAAACTGTGTTATGTGTGTGGAAATTATAAAACTATGAAAGTATGCTATAATACTAACTGATCTTGTAGTTTATTTTGTTTATTGTAATATTTATATTGTATGAACAACTAATTGTTATACCCAAGTGAATATTATATTTTTTCAAATAATTGTGTTAGATTATAAGAAAACCCAGGGTTAGTTTTAAAAGACATAAAAATTTAAATACCAAAAGATAATAAAAAATTAAAATAATCTTATGAAGGAAATGGCAACAGGAAGTAGGGCCGTGTAGGAATACTATGAGAGACTAAATAAATAATATATAAATTTATTTGAAGATAATAAAATTATCAAATACTTATATACAATGTCATAAGAAAATGAACCAAAACTTATTATGTAAACTAAATTAGTAAAGAAACCGGAATGGAAAGGAATTATTTTTCCATAAATAAAATATAAATTTATAATAATTACAAACTGCCTGCATAATAAAAATACTATGTGTTACTAAGAGTGATGAAAAATAACAAGTATTGTTAATAAGAAAAATTTTGAACTAAAACGGTAGAGTTGAGAAATGATGCTACTACATTTATAATAAAAAATAACCTTTTCGGAACTTGAGAGGAGGGCAAATTGATACAAAATTAACTAGCCGCACGAACACTTCAAAATCATACATGATTTATGCAAATTAAATGGTTGTATTAATTAATAAACAGTGAAAGAAGACATTCTGATGAGCCAACATGGTTTCGGCCTAGTTCTAATTGACGTTTGAGAATTCACCAAACGGTAAGAAAATTATAACCCAAGACGGACCTCACCACAGAAAAGGATTCAATCCAGTAAGAACCATACGGAGCGAGGTAATATAAACATTTTTTTGTAATAATTCAAGAAGAAAACACATTCCGAACGCTGAGATCGAAAAATAAAATATTCATCTGAACACATGTTGTTAAAATAAACAAACGCACGCTGCACTCTTACGGACATTACAGGAACTACATACTACACGGAAAAATAAACAAATTATTTAATAAGTTTTTTCGGTATTTGTAAAGCGTAGTAATTATCCATTTCTGACACTCTCGTAACAAAAAGAACTTACCCTGAACCCTGGGGAATTATTAAGAATTATATATTAATTGATGTTTTTTTTAATAGTGTAAAATTATGAAACAAAACCATATATGTTTTTCTATTTAGACTATTCCATGTTTACTCTGTTCACTCGAGATTATGTTTAATTGAAGGAAAGAGCAATTGTAATACTTGTGTTTTGGTGGCAGGAAATAAAAACCAATAATAAATACATAATATTATTGAAAAAATAATATTGAATAATACAGTGTTATAATTTTTTTGTAGTGGGTATGTGTAATCAATTTCAGCACACAAAAAAAACAGAAGAAATCCGAAATCGGCTAAACTGAGGGTAAATAATTGATACTTACTCTCTCTTCTTCATAAGGCTGAACAACTTCACTTCTTGACCCCAAATCACACACTCTCGATTTCTATTTACATTGAGTAAAACAAAATAACAAAAAATAGAAAAATCCTTTATTTATACTTTATAAAAACGTCAGTTATTATAATTCAGAAGTGACGCATACTGCGTGAGGCATATAATAGAACTCACATATACCTCAAAGACGCGACGTTACAAATTGGCGAACCCAACATTTGGGGCTTGACTAAAGGTGTACGTTTCGCAAGTACCTCATTAAGCGGTACGTTACAAATTGGCGCTCAACGTAAAAGGGCGGTAATTAGAAAATAATTTTGATATTTAATAAAAATATATACCAAAAAATCTAATTATCGTTGGCAGTTATGAGAAAACAAGAAATGCCTAATACCCGAGGCAAATCGAAGAAGAGGGCAGAAGAAAAGGAGATTGAAGAAGGTGGACAGGAACAAGAAATAGAATTAGTCACGGACAGTGAAATGGACCAACAGACAGGCGATAAAGAAGAAACAGAAGTAGTTATGGACCCGGAAACGGAAATAATTGAAGAGGATGCCCAAGGGGACCAACCAGAAAAAGCGAAAGCCAGAAGAGAACCAGATTGGCAAGAAATGATGAGGATGATGATGGAGAAAATTGATAGCATTAAGGAAAGCAATAAACAAACCATAGATGAAAACTCAAGGAAACAAAATGAAACCTTGAGCGAAAAATTTGATAAAATAGATGAGAATTTTAAGAAACAGGAGGAACAAAATAGACAGACCAATGAGAAAATAGATAGCATTCAGGAAAGTTTAGTCAAACAACTAAATGAAAAAATAGAAACCATTCATGGAAATATCAAACAAACCATGAATGAACAATACCATGAACTGAAGGAAACGGTTGAAGGACAAAGAGAAGAGATGAATGCAAAATTTGAAGAGAATAATGAGAATTTAAAACAAATTGAGGGTAAGATGGAGAATTTCAACAAGGAATTAAGAGAAAATCTAGAAGGTAAAATTGAACTGGTCAATAATAAGTTAAGCCAAAGAGTAGGAGAATATAAGGAAGAGGCAGAGAAGAAATTAATAGAAACTAACCAAAGATTAGATAAAACTGAAGAGAAAATGGAACTAATTAAAACAGGAGTCGAGGCACGAATGGAAAAAGAAGAACAAGATAATCAAGTTCGTGTAATGGCCATACGACAAGAAAACAATGACCAGTTAGATAGTATCAAAAGCAGTCTAAACTGCAAGTTTTCAGAGTTTCATAAAACAGTAGAGAATGTAAAAAATCAATGTGATAGCCAAGCAGAGAAATTAGATAGTTTGCAACAAATCCAAACCAATTTTCAATGTGATGTAGATAGAGTAAGTGCGAGATCTGCATGCAGCAGTCATCATGTGTATCCAGATAGTAAGGAAAGTGTAAACTTTCGGGATTATCGCAGAAACCCACTTGAATTTTTAGGGAGAGTAGACGAAATTTTGAACAGATCAAAGGAGAATCGATGGAATATGATAAAAGGTCTATTAGACGAATCGTTCAAAAATATCAATGATAATTGGTGGACAGCAATTAGGAACGAGGTGTGTGACTATGGGAGTTTCAAAACTATGTTCAAACTTAAGTACTGGTCAGAATCAGTACAAAACATTATTAGGGATGATATCTGTCATGGTAGGTATGATCGTACAGTGGGACAAACACCTACTGCTTACTTTTTGGGGAAGGTGTGTATCGCAAAGTATTTAGACCCTAAGATACCTGAAGAGTGTCTAGTGACCAAAATGGCGTATCATTTCGAAGAGAAGATCATTAGTGCACGCTTAAGTGGACAAATAAAAACTATTGGAGGCATGGAAACGCTGCTAGAAAATTATGAACAGGAATCTTATTATAGGAGAAGTAGATGGAGGTCAGGGAATACTGAGGAGCGAAAGAATGAACCACCAAGAGAGAATCGGCCCAGAGTTAATTATGTACATGCTAATAACAATTATTACAGTAATAGTTACCAAGGAAGACGCCCGTATTTTAACCAGAGACAAAATTATGATCGAAGAGATGAGAGAAACAACTACAACAGACAACAATGGAATGATCATGACGAATATAGGAGGTCCAGAAGTGGAGATAGAAATAGGGACATACCTTCGGGAGATCCACCAAATGACAATCAGGGAACTAATCAAGCCCAAGTAAATTATCTAATGGCTGATGAGAGGGATTCGAGGAGACCCGATGAACAGCAACAAAGAAAAGTGGACAAACGAGTTGACCATGGGAAAAATCAAGGTTCTAATCCTGGTCCCAGTAATAAAGATGAGAGGCTATATACATACGATAATATTGAAATGTATGGTAGTGATCCGCAATGGGGCAATCCAATAGTGAATTTTATTGACAAGTTTAATCAACAGAATCCACGGGAAAAATATAAGAGTGGATCAATCCGTGTTGTGAATGATACCGAAAACGGTTAAACTCATGTTAAATGAGATATTGAGAAAAGTATTGAAAGACTAAAAACCCCAAAATTCTAAAAGCATGTAAGAACATCTTACTCAAGTTATTTTGAAACCATATAATTTAACAAACAACAAACCACCAAGAAAAAGAGAACAGATGATTAAATAATATTTATAAAGAACTGATTTAAAATGGACTAATAGGAAAAATAATATTTTGATGGTAACAAAAGAAGAATAAATAAATAAACAATTGATGGTAATGTGCTCAGATAAGAAGAATAACGAATAATTTAATGACTCCAATGAAACTGAAGGAGGATGATAATTAATACAACAAAAATTTGAATTTCTCGGAATTGAAGATTAGATAAGAAGAAATGATACGGAGAAATATGTCACAAGAAGTAAAGTCAAAAGAATTTTAACATAAGGCCTATCAATGATGTTATATGCTATTATTCAATGGAAAAGAAGAAGGAATCAAGGAGAAGAAGAAATATATAAATAAATACAAACAGCTACAGTATGAAGAATCCCAAAAGTGTTTGGTACTAGTCGCTAATTGACTACTACTTATAATTTTTTTATTTTTTTGTATTGACCGTAGAAATGTTCCGGCAATAATTTTTATGAGCAGGGATGATGTTCCCCTGGTCTCAGAAGGTGTAAGGATGGACAGCGGTGTATGGACACAGAGTGGCCACCCGACTGGAACCACCGCACAGGATAGGGAAAAATGTTAGGGAAATTGAATATTTAAGGGATAATAATTATAAAATAGCTGAAAAGAGTGATATTAGATTCCAGTAGTATAGAGGAAGAAAATAGAAGGAAGATAGCAGACAGAAGCTTAATTGATAAAGCGAGTATATAAAAGTAAATAGAAATGAGTGTTAAAACAAGTTTAATATGATTAGTGTGACCAGTCCTTATCAAATAAAATGTGGAAGTACCACTACTCAGAAATAAATAATTGATGAATTTGCCTCCAAGAGAGAGAGAGTAGAGTAAGAAAACAGCAATTACCACCAGTGTGAATTACCAGTCCGTTTATAATCAGTCAGAGATGAAATACTATTATGAAAATAAAGCCAAGACTATTAAGAGTTAAGAGAATGGAAATAATCAACAATTTATTTTTAATAAACAAGTTAAACTGAAATAAATTTGTTCTAGTGGGGGGGCTTTATGTAACGTTACATAACCCTGTCCCAATAAACTAAATCATAATAACATCAATGTCAGAAATGGGTAACCTATGGCTCGCTCAAAATTAAATTATATCACTCAATATGATAAACAATTCGAGTGGTATACAGTGCAAAGTGAGTTCTAGTGTGTACCCATTGAGGTGAAAAATAAAAGTGAAAGTAAAGTATTACCAAACTGTGTTATGTGTGTGGAAATTATAAAACTATGAAAGTATGCTATAATACTAACTGATCTTGTAGTTTATTTTGTTTATTGTAATATTTATATTGTATGAACAACTAATTGTTATACCCAAGTGAATATTATATTTTTTCAAATAATTGTGTTAGATTATAAGAAAACCCAGGGTTAGTTTTAAAAGACATAAAAATTTAAATACCAAAAGATAATAAAAAATTAAAATAATCTTATGAAGGAAATGGCAACAGGAAGTAGGGCCGTGTAGGAATACTATGAGAGACTAAATAAATAATATATAAATTTATTTGAAGATAATAAAATTATCAAATACTTATATACAATGTCATAAGAAAATGAACCAAAACTTATTATGTAAACTAAATTAGTAAAGAAACCGGAATGGAAAGGAATTATTTTTCCATAAATAAAATATAAATTTATAATAATTACAAACTGCCTGCATAATAAAAATACTATGTGTTACTAAGAGTGATGAAAAATAACAAGTATTGTTAATAAGAAAAATTTTGAACTAAAACGGTAGAGTTGAGAAATGATGCTACTACATTTATAATAAAAAATAACCTTTTCGGAACTTGAGAGGAGGGCAAATTGATACAAAATTAACTAGCCGCACGAACACTTCAAAATCATACATGATTTATGCAAATTAAATGGTTGTATTAATTAATAAACAGTGAAAGAAGACATTCTGATGAGCCAACATGGTTTCGGCCTAGTTCTAATTGACGTTTGAGAATTCACCAAACGGTAAGAAAATTATAACCCAAGACGGACCTCACCACAGAAAAGGATTCAATCCAGTAAGAACCATACGGAGCGAGGTAATATAAACATTTTTTTGTAATAATTCAAGAAGAAAACACATTCCGAACGCTGAGATCGAAAAATAAAATATTCATCTGAACACATGTTGTTAAAATAAACAAACGCACGCTGCACTCTTACGGACATTACAGGAACTACATACTACACGGAAAAATAAACAAATTATTTAATAAGTTTTTTCGGTATTTGTAAAGCGTAGTAATTATCCATTTCTGACACTCTCGTAACAAAAAGAACTTACCCTGAACCCTGGGGAATTATTAAGAATTATATATTAATTGATGTTTTTTTTAATAGTGTAAAATTATGAAACAAAACCATATATGTTTTTCTATTTAGACTATTCCATGTTTACTCTGTTCACTCGAGATTATGTTTAATTGAAGGAAAGAGCAATTGTAATACTTGTGTTTTGGTGGCAGGAAATAAAAACCAATAATAAATACATAATATTATTGAAAAAATAATATTGAATAATACAGTGTTATAATTTTTTTGTAGTGGGTATGTGTAATCAATTTCAGCACACAAAAAAAACAGAAGAAATCCGAAATCGGCTAAACTGAGGGTAAATAATTGATACTTACTCTCTCTTCTTCATAAGGCTGAACAACTTCACTTCTTGACCCCAAATCACACACTCTCGATTTCTATTTACATTGAGTAAAACAAAATAACAAAAAATAGAAAAATCCTTTATTTATACTTTATAAAAACGTCAGTTATTATAATTCAGAAGTGACGCATACTGCGTGAGGCATATAATAGAACTCACATATACCTCAAAGACGCGACGTTACAAATTGGCGAACCCAACATTTGGGGCTTGACTAAAGGTGTACGTTTCGCAAGTACCTCATTAAGCGGTACGTTACAAATTGGCGCTCAACGTAAAAGGGCGGTAATTAGAAAATAATTTTGATATTTAATAAAAATATATACCAAAAAATCTAATTATCGTTGGCAGTTATGAGAAAACAAGAAATGCCTAATACCCGAGGCAAATCGAAGAAGAGGGCAGAAGAAAAGGAGATTGAAGAAGGTGGACAGGAACAAGAAATAGAATTAGTCACGGACAGTGAAATGGACCAACAGACAGGCGATAAAGAAGAAACAGAAGTAGTTATGGACCCGGAAACGGAAATAATTGAAGAGGATGCCCAAGGGGACCAACCAGAAAAAGCGAAAGCCAGAAGAGAACCAGATTGGCAAGAAATGATGAGGATGATGATGGAGAAAATTGATAGCATTAAGGAAAGCAATAAACAAACCATAGATGAAAACTCAAGGAAACAAAATGAAACCTTGAGCGAAAAATTTGATAAAATAGATGAGAATTTTAAGAAACAGGAGGAACAAAATAGACAGACCAATGAGAAAATAGATAGCATTCAGGAAAGTTTAGTCAAACAACTAAATGAAAAAATAGAAACCATTCATGGAAATATCAAACAAACCATGAATGAACAATACCATGAACTGAAGGAAACGGTTGAAGGACAAAGAGAAGAGATGAATGCAAAATTTGAAGAGAATAATGAGAATTTAAAACAAATTGAGGGTAAGATGGAGAATTTCAACAAGGAATTAAGAGAAAATCTAGAAGGTAAAATTGAACTGGTCAATAATAAGTTAAGCCAAAGAGTAGGAGAATATAAGGAAGAGGCAGAGAAGAAATTAATAGAAACTAACCAAAGATTAGATAAAACTGAAGAGAAAATGGAACTAATTAAAACAGGAGTCGAGGCACGAATGGAAAAAGAAGAACAAGATAATCAAGTTCGTGTAATGGCCATACGACAAGAAAACAATGACCAGTTAGATAGTATCAAAAGCAGTCTAAACTGCAAGTTTTCAGAGTTTCATAAAACAGTAGAGAATGTAAAAAATCAATGTGATAGCCAAGCAGAGAAATTAGATAGTTTGCAACAAATCCAAACCAATTTTCAATGTGATGTAGATAGAGTAAGTGCGAGATCTGCATGCAGCAGTCATCATGTGTATCCAGATAGTAAGGAAAGTGTAAACTTTCGGGATTATCGCAGAAACCCACTTGAATTTTTAGGGAGAGTAGACGAAATTTTGAACAGATCAAAGGAGAATCGATGGAATATGATAAAAGGTCTATTAGACGAATCGTTCAAAAATATCAATGATAATTGGTGGACAGCAATTAGGAACGAGGTGTGTGATTATGGGAGTTTCAAAACTATGTTCAAACTTAAGTACTGGTCAGAATCAGTACAAAACATTATTAGGGATGATATCTGTCATGGTAGGTATGATCGTACAGTGGGACAAACACCTACTGCTTACTTTTTGGGGAAGGTGTGTATCGCAAAGTATTTAGACCCTAAGATACCTGAAGAGTGTCTAGTGACCAAAATGGCGTATCATTTCGAAGAGAAGATCATTAGTGCACGCTTAAGTGGACAAATAAAAACTATTGGAGGCATGGAAACGCTGCTAGAAAATTATGAACAGGAATCTTATTATAGGAGAAGTAGATGGAGGTCAGGGAATACTGAGGAGCGAAAGAATGAACCACCAAGAGAGAATCGGCCCAGAGTTAATTATGTACATGCTAATAACAATTATTACAGTAATAGTTACCAAGGAAGACGCCCGTATTTTAACCAGAGACAAAATTATGATCGAAGAGATGAGAGAAACAACTACAACAGACAACAATGGAATGATCATGACGAATATAGGAGGTCCAGAAGTGGAGATAGAAATAGGGACATACCTTCGGGAGATCCACCAAATGACAATCAGGGAACTAATCAAGCCCAAGTAAATTATCTAATGGCTGATGAGAGGGATTCGAGGAGACCCGATGAACAGCAACAAAGAAAAGTGGACAAACGAGTTGACCATGGGAAAAATCAAGGTTCTAATCCTGGTCCCAGTAATAAAGATGAGAGGCTATATACATACGATAATATTGAAATGTATGGTAGTGATCCGCAATGGGGCAATCCAATAGTGAATTTTATTGACAAGTTTAATCAACAGAATCCACGGGAAAAATATAAGAGTGGATCAATCCGTGTTGTGAATGATACCGAAAACGGTTAAACTCATGTTAAATGAGATATTGAGAAAAGTATTGAAAGACTAAAAACCCCAAAATTCTAAAAGCATGTAAGAACATCTTACTCAAGTTATTTTGAAACCATATAATTTAACAAACAACAAACCACCAAGAAAAAGAGAACAGATGATTAAATAATATTTATAAAGAACTGATTTAAAATGGACTAATAGGAAAAATAATATTTTGATGGTAACAAAAGAAGAATAAATAAATAAACAATTGATGGTAATGTGCTCAGATAAGAAGAATAACGAATAATTTAATGACTCCAATGAAACTGAAGGAGGATGATAATTAATACAACAAAAATTTGAATTTCTCGGAATTGAAGATTAGATAAGAAGAAATGATACGGAGAAATATGTCACAAGAAGTAAAGTCAAAAGAATTTTAACATAAGGCCTATCAATGATGTTATATGCTATTATTCAATGGAAAAGAAGAAGGAATCAAGGAGAAGAAGAAATATATAAATAAATACAAACAGCTACAGTATGAAGAATCCCAAAAGTGTTTGGTACTAGTCGCTAATTGACTACTACTTATAATTTTTTTATTTTTTTGTATTGACCGTAGAAATGTTCCGGCAATAATTTTTATGAGCAGGGATGATGTTCCCCTGGTCTCAGAAGGTGTAAGGATGGACAGCGGTGTATGGACCCAGAGTGGCCACCCGACTGGAACCACCGCACAGGATAGGGAAAAATGTTAGGGAAATTGAATATTTAAGGGATAATAATTATAAAATAGCTGAAAAGAGTGATATTAGATTCCAGTAGTATAGAGGAAGAAAATAGAAGGAAGATAGCAGACAGAAGCTTAATTGATAAAGCGAGTATATAAAAGTAAATAGAAATGAGTGTTAAAACAAGTTTAATATGATTAGTGTGACCAGTCCTTATCAAATAAAATGTGGAAGTACCACTACTCAGAAATAAATAATTGATGAATTTGCCTCCAAGAGAGAGAGAGTAGAGTAAGAAAACAGCAATTACCACCAGTGTGAATTACCAGTCCGTTTATAATCAGTCAGAGATGAAATACTATTATGAAAATAAAGCCAAGACTATTAAGAGTTAAGAGAATGGAAATAATCAACAATTTATTTTTAATAAACAAGTTAAACTGAAATAAATTTGTTCTAGTGGGGGGGCTTTATGTAACGTTACATAACCCTGTCCCAATAAACTAAATCATAATAACATCAATGTCAGAAATGGGTAACCTATGGCTCGCTCAAAATTAAATTATATCACTCAATATGATAAACAATTCGAGTGGTATACAGTGCAAAGTGAGTTCTAGTGTGTACCCATTGAGGTGAAAAATAAAAGTGAAAGTAAAGTATTACCAAACTGTGTTATGTGTGTGGAAATTATAAAACTATGAAAGTATGCTATAATACTAACTGATCTTGTAGTTTATTTTGTTTATTGTAATATTTATATTGTATGAACAACTAATTGTTATACCCAAGTTAATATTATATTTTTTCAAATAATTGTGTTAGATTATAAGAAAACCCAGGGTTAGTTTTAAAAGACATAAAAATTTAAATACCAAAAGATAATAAAAAATTAAAATAATCTTATGAAGGAAATGGCAACAGGAAGTAGGGCCGTGTAGGAATACTATGAGAGACTAAATAAATAATATATAAATTTATTTGAAGATAATAAAATTATCAAATACTTATATACAATGTCATAAGAAAATGAACCAAAACTTATTATGTAAACTAAATTAGTAAAGAAACCGGAATGGAAAGGAATTATTTTTCCATAAATAAAATATAAATTTATAATAATTACAAACTGCCTGCATAATAAAAATACTATGTGTTACTAAGAGTGATGAAAAATAACAAGTATTGTTAATAAGAAAAATTTTGAACTAAAACGGTAGAGTTGAGAAATGATGCTACTACATTTATAATAAAAAATAACCTTTTCGGAACTTGAGAGGAGGGCAAATTGATACAAAATTAACTAGCCGCACGAACACTTCAAAATCATACATGATTTATCCAAATTAAATGGTTGTATTAATTAATAAACAGTGAAAGAAGACATTCTGATGAGCCAACATGGTTTCGGCCTAGTTCTAATTGACGTTTGAGAATTCACCAAACGGTAAGAAAATTATAACCCAAGACGGACCTCACCACAGAAAAGGATTCAATCCAGTAAGAACCATACGGAGCGAGGTAATATAAACATTTTTTTGTAATAATTCAAGAAGAAAACACATTCCGAACGCTGAGATCGAAAAATAAAATATTCATCTGAACACATGTTGTTAAAATAAATAAACGCACGCTGCACTCTTACGGACATTACAGGAACTACATACTACACGGAAAAATAAACAAATTATTTAATAAGTTTTTTCGGTATTTGTAAAGCGTAGTAATTATCCATTTCTGACACTCTCGTAACAAAAAGAACTTACCCTGAACCCTGGGGAATTATTAAGAATTATATATTAATTGATGTTTTTTTTAATAGTGTAAAATTATGAAACAAAACCATATATGTTTTTCTATTTAGACTATTCCATGTTTACTCTGTTCACTCGAGATTATGTTTAATTGAAGGAAAGAGCAATTGTAATACTTGTGTTTTGGTGGCAGGAAATAAAAACCAATAATAAATACATAATATTATTGAAAAAATAATATTGAATAATACAGTGTTATAATTTTTTTGTAGTGGGTATGTGTAATCAATTTCAGCACAAAAAAAAAACAGAAGAAATCCGAAATCGGCTAAACTGAGGGTAAATAATTGATACTTACTCTCTCTTCTTCATAAGGCTGAACAACTTCACTTCTTGACCCCAAATCACACACTCTCGATTTCTATTTACATTGAGTAAAACAAAATAACAAAAAATAGAAAAATCCTTTATTTATACTTTATAAAAACGTCAGTTATTATAATTCAGAAGTGACGCATACTGCGTGAGGCATATAATAGAACTCAGATATACCTCAAAGACGCGACGTTACAAATTGGCGAACCCAACATTTGGGGCTTGACTAAAGGTGTACGTTTCGCAAGTACCTCATTAAGCGGTACGTTACAAATTGGCGCTCAACGTAAAAGGGCGGTAATTAGAAAATAATTTTGATATTTAATAAAAATATATACCAAAAAATCTAATTATCGTTGGCAGTTATGAGAAAACAAGAAATGCCTAATACCCGAGGCAAATCGAAGAAGAGGGCAGAAGAAAAGGAGATTGAAGAAGGTGGACAGGAACAAGAAATAGAATTAGTCACGGACAGTGAAATGGACCAACAGACAGGCGATAAAGAAGAAACAGAAGTAGTTATGGACCCGGAAACGGAAATAATTGAAGAGGATGCCCAAGGGGACCAACCAGAAAAAGCGAAAGCCAGAAGAGAACCAGATTGGCAAGAAATGATGAGGATGATGATGGAGAAAATTGATAGCATTAAGGAAAGCAATAAACAAACCATAGATGAAAACTCAAGGAAACAAAATGAAACCTTGAGCGAAAAATTTGATAAAATAGATGAGAATTTTAAGAAACAGGAGGAACAAAATAGACAGACCAATGAGAAAATAGATAGCATTCAGGAAAGTTTAGTCAAACAACTAAATGAAAAAACAGAAACCATTCATGGAAATATCAAACAAACCATGAATGAACAATACCATGAACTGAAGGAAACGGTTGAAGGACAAAGAGAAGAGATGAATGCAAAATTTGAAGAGAATAATGAGAATTTAAAACAAATTGAGGGTAAGATGGAGAATTTCAACAAGGAATTAAGAGAAAATCTAGAAGGTAAAATTGAACTGGTCAATAATACGTTAAGCCAAAGAGTAGGAGAATATAAGGAAGAGGCAGAGAAGAAATTAATAGAAACTAACCAAAGATTAGATAAAACTGAAGAGAAAATGGAACTAATTAAAACAGGAGTCGAGGCACGAATGGAAAAAGAAGAACAAGATAATCAAGTTCGTGTAATGGCCATACGACAAGAAAACAATGACCAGTTAGATAGTATCAAAAGCAGTCTAAACTGCAAGTTTTCAGAGTTTCATAAAACAGTAGAGAATGTAAAAAATCAATGTGATAGCCAAGCAGAGAAATTAGATAGTTTGCAACAAATCCAAACCAATTTTCAATGTGATGTAGATAGAGTAAGTGCGAGATCTGCATGCAGCAGTCATCATGTGTATCCAGATAGTAAGGAAAGTGTAAACTTTCGGGATTATCGCAGAAACCCACTTGAATTTTTAGGGAGAGTAGACAAAATTTTGAACAGATCAAAGGAGAATCGATGGAATATGATAAAAGGTCTATTAGACGAATCGTTCAAAAATATCAATGATAATTGGTGGACAGCAATTAGGAACGAGGTGTGTGATTATGGGAGTTTCAAAACTATGTTCAAACTTAAGTACTGGTCAGAATCAGTACAAAACATTATTAGGGATGATATCTGTCATGGTAGGTATGATCGTACAGTGGGACAAACACCTACTGCTTACTTTTTGGGGAAGGTGTGTATCGCAAAGTATTTAGACCCTAAGATACCTGAAGAGTGTCTAGTGACCAAAATGGCGTATCATTTCGAAGAGAAGATCATTAGTGCACGCTTAAGTGGACAAATAAAAACTATTGGAGGCATGGAAACGCTGCTAGAAAATTATGAACAGGAATCTTATTATAGGAGAAGTAGATGGAGGTCAGGGAATACTGAGGAGCGAAAGAATGAACCACCAAGAGAGAATCGGCCCAGAGTTAATTATGTACATGCTAATAACAATTATTACAGTAATAGTTACCAAGGAAGACGCCCGTATTTTAACCAGAGACAAAATTATGATCGAAGAGATGAGAGAAACAACTACAACAGACAACAATGGAATGATCATGACGAATATAGGAGGTCCAGAAGTGGAGATAGAAATAGGGACATACCTTCGGGAGATCCACCAAATGACAATCAGGGAACTAATCAAGCCCAAGTAAATTATCTAATGGCTGATGAGAGGGATTCGAGGAGACCCGATGAACAGCAACAAAGAAAAGTGGACAAACGAGTTGACCATGGGAAAAATCAAGGTTCTAATCCTGGTCCCAGTAATAAAGATGAGAGGCTATATACATACGATAATATTGAAATGTATGGTAGTGATCCGCAATGGGGCAATCCAATAGTGAATTTTATTGACAAGTTTAATCAACAGAATCCACGGGAAAAATATAAGAGTGGATCAATCCGTGTTGTGAATGATACCGAAAACGGTTAAACTCATGTTAAATGAGATATTGAGAAAAGTATTGAAAGACTAAAAACCCCAAAATTCTAAAAGCATGTAAGAACATCTTACTCAAGTTATTTTGAAACCATATAATTTAACAAACAACAAACCACCAAGAAAAAGAGAACAGATGATTAAATAATATTTATAAAGAACTGATTTAAAATGGACTAATAGGAAAAATAATATTTTGATGGTAACAAAAGAAGAATAAATAAATAAACAATTGATGGTAATGTGCTCAGATAAGAAGAATAACGAATAATTTAATGACTCCAATGAAACTGAAGGAGGATGATAATTAATACAACAAAAATTTGAATTTCTCGGAATTGAAGATTAGATAAGAAGAAATGATACGGAGAAATATGTCACAAGAAGTAAAGTCAAAAGAATTTTAACATAAGGCCTATCAATGATGTTATATGCTATTATTCAATGGAAAAGAAGAAGGAATCAAGGAGAAGAAGAAATATATAAATAAATACAAACAGCTACAGTATGAAGAATCCCAAAAGTGTTTGGTACTAGTCGCTAATTGACTACTACTTATAATTTTTTTATTTTTTTGTATTGACCGTAGAAATGTTCCGGCAATAATTTTTATGAGCAGGGATGATGTTCCCCTGGTCTCAGAAGGTGTAAGGATGGACAGCGGTGTATGGACCCAGAGTGGCCACCCGACTGGAACCACCGCACAGGATAGGGAAAAATGTTAGGGAAATTGAATATTTAAGGGATAATAATTATAAAATAGCTGAAAAGAGTGATATTAGATTCCAGTAGTATAGAGGAAGAAAATAGAAGGAAGATAGCAGACAGAAGCTTAATTGATAAAGCGAGTATATAAAAGTAAATAGAAATGAGTGTTAAAACAAGTTTAATATGATTAGTGTGACCAGTCCTTATCAAATAAAATGTGGAAGTACCACTACTCAGAAATAAATAATTGATGAATTTGCCTCCAAGAGAGAGAGAGTAGAGTAAGAAAACAGCAATTACCACCAGTGTGAATTACCAGTCCGTTTATAATCAGTCAGAGATGAAATACTATTATGAAAATAAAGCCAAGACTATTAAGAGTTAAGAGAATGGAAATAATCAACAATTTATTTTTAATAAACAAGTTAAACTGAAATAAATTTGTTCTAGTGGGGGGGCTTTATGTAACGTTACATAACCCTGTCCCAATAAACTAAATCATAATAACATCAATGTCAGAAATGGGTAACCTATGGCTCGCTCAAAATTAAATTATATCACTCAATATGATAAACAATTCGAGTGGTATACAGTGCAAAGTGAGTTCTAGTGTGTACCCATTGAGGTGAAAAATAAAAGTGAAAGTAAAGTATTACCAAACTGTGTTATGTGTGTGGAAATTATAAAACTATGAAAGTATGCTATAATACTAACTGATCTTGTAGTTTATTTTGTTTATTGTAATATTTATATTGTATGAACAACTAATTGTTATACCCAAGTTAATATTATATTTTTTCAAATAATTGTGTTAGATTATAAGAAAACCCAGGGTTAGTTTTAAAAGACATAAAAATTTAAATACCAAAAGATAATAAAAAATTAAAATAATCTTATGAAGGAAATGGCAACAGGAAGTAGGGCCGTGTAGGAATACTATGAGAGACTAAATAAATAATATATAAATTTATTTGAAGATAATAAAATTATCAAATACTTATATACAATGTCATAAGAAAATGAACCAAAACTTATTATGTAAACTAAATTAGTAAAGAAACCGGAATGGAAAGGAATTATTTTTTCATAAATAAAATATAAATTTATAATAATTACAAACTGCCTGCATAATAAAAATACTATGTGTTACTAAGAGTGATGAAAAATAACAAGTATTGTTAATAAGAAAAATTTTGAACTAAAACGGTAGAGTTGAGAAATGATGCTACTACATTTATAATAAAAAATAACCTTTTCGGAACTTGAGAGGAGGGCAAATTGATACAAAATTAACTAGCCGCACGAACACTTCAAAATCATACATGATTTATCCAAATTAAATGGTTGTATTAATTAATAAACAGTGAAAGAAGACATTCTGATGAGCCAACATGGTTTCGGCCTAGTTCTAATTGACGTTTGAGAATTCACCAAACGGTAAGAAAATTATAACCCAAGACGGACCTCACCACAGAAAAGGATTCAATCCAGTAAGAACCATACGGAGCGAGGTAATATAAACATTTTTTTGTAATAATTCAAGAAGAAAACACATTCCGAACGCTGAGATCGAAAAATAAAATATTCATCTGAACACATGTTGTTAAAATAAATAAACGCACGCTGCACTCTTACGGACATTACAGGAACTACATACTACACGGAAAAATAAACAAATTATTTAATAAGTTTTTTCGGTATTTGTAAAGCGTAGTAATTATCCATTTCTGACACTCTCGTAACAAAAAGAACTTACCCTGAACCCTGGGGAATTATTAAGAATTATATATTAATTGATGTTTTTTTTAATAGTGTAAAATTATGAAACAAAACCATATATGTTTTTCTATTTAGACTATTCCATGTTTACTCTGTTCACTCGAGATTATGTTTAATTGAAGGAAAGAGCAATTGTAATACTTGTGTTTTGGTGGCAGGAAATAAAAACCAATAATAAATACATAATATTATTGAAAAAATAATATTGAATAATACAGTGTTATAATTTTTTTGTAGTGGGTATGTGTAATCAATTTCAGCACAAAAAAAAAACAGAAGAAATCCGAAATCGGCTAAACTGAGGGTAAATAATTGATACTTACTCTCTCTTCTTCATAAGGCTGAACAACTTCACTTCTTGACCCCAAATCACACACTCTCGATTTCTATTTACATTGAGTAAAACAAAATAACAAAAAATAGAAAAATCCTTTATTTATACTTTATAAAAACGTCAGTTATTATAATTCAGAAGTGACGCATACTGCGTGAGGCATATAATAGAACTCACATATACCTCAAAGACGCGACGTTACAAATTGGCGAACCCAACATTTGGGGCTTGACTAAAGGTGTACGTTTCGCAAGTACCTCATTAAGCGGTACGTTACAAATTGGCGCTCAACGTAAAAGGGCGGTAATTAGAAAATAATTTTGATATTTAATAAAAATATATACCAAAAAATCTAATTATCGTTGGCAGTTATGAGAAAACAAGAAATGCCTAATACCCGAGGCAAATCGAAGAAGAGGGCAGAAGAAAAGGAGATTGAAGAAGGTGGACAGGAACAAGAAATAGAATTAGTCACGGACAGTGAAATGGACCAACAGACAGGCGATAAAGAAGAAACAGAAGTAGTTATGGACCCGGAAACGGAAATAATTGAAGAGGATGCCCAAGGGGACCAACCAGAAAAAGCGAAAGCCAGAAGAGAACCAGATTGGCAAGAAATGATGAGGATGATGATGGAGAAAATTGATAGCATTAAGGAAAGCAATAAACAAACCATAGATGAAAACTCAAGGAAACAAAATGAAACCTTGAGCGAAAAATTTGATAAAATAGATGAGAATTTTAAGAAACAGGAGGAACAAAATAGACAGACCAATGAGAAAATAGATAGCATTCAGGAAAGTTTAGTCAAACAACTAAATGAAAAAATAGAAACCATTCATGGAAATATCAAACAAACCATGAATGAACAATACCATGAACTGAAGGAAACGGTTGAAGGACAAAGAGAAGAGATGAATGCAAAATTTGAAGAGAATAATGAGAATTTAAAACAAATTGAGGGTAAGATGGAGAATTTCAACAAGGAATTAAGAGAAAATCTAGAAGGTAAAATTGAACTGGTCAATAATACGTTAAGCCAAAGAGTAGGAGAATATAAGGAAGAGGCAGAGAAGAAATTAATAGAAACTAACCAAAGATTAGATAAAACTGAAGAGAAAATGGAACTAATTAAAACAGGAGTCGAGGCACGAATGGAAAAAGAAGAACAAGATAATCAAGTTCGTGTAATGGCCATACGACAAGAAAACAATGACCAGTTAGATAGTATCAAAAGCAGTCTAAACTGCAAGTTTTCAGAGTTTCATAAAACAGTAGAGAATGTAAAAAATCAATGTGATAGCCAAGCAGAGAAATTAGATAGTTTGCAACAAATCCAAACCAATTTTCAATGTGATGTAGATAGAGTAAGTGCGAGATCTGCATGCAGCAGTCATCATGTGTATCCAGATAGTAAGGAAAGTGTAAACTTTCGGGATTATCGCAGAAACCCACTTGAATTTTTAGGGAGAGTAGACGAAATTTTGAACAGATCAAAGGAGAATCGATGGAATATGATAAAAGGTCTATTAGACGAATCGTTCAAAAATATCAATGATAATTGGTGGACAGCAATTAGGAACGAGGTGTGTGATTATGGGAGTTTCAAAACTATGTTCAAACTTAAGTACTGGTCAGAATCAGTACAAAACATTATTAGGGATGATATCTGTCATGGTAGGTATGATCGTACAGTGGGACAAACACCTACTGCTTACTTTTTGGGGAAGGTGTGTATCGCAAAGTATTTAGACCCTAAGATACCTGAAGAGTGTCTAGTGACCAAAATGGCGTATCATTTCGAAGAGAAGATCATTAGTGCACGCTTAAGTGGACAAATAAAAACTATTGGAGGCATGGAAACGCTGCTAGAAAATTATGAACAGGAATCTTATTATAGGAGAAGTAGATGGAGGTCAGGGAATACTGAGGAGCGAAAGAATGAACCACCAAGAGAGAATCGGCCCAGAGTTAATTATGTACATGCTAATAACAATTATTACAGTAATAGTTACCAAGGAAGACGCCCGTATTTTAACCAGAGACAAAATTATGATCGAAGAGATGAGAGAAACAACTACAACAGACAAAAATGGAATGATCATGACGAATATAGGAGGTCCAGAAGTGGAGATAGAAATAGGGACATACCTTCGGGAGATCCACCAAATGACAATCAGGGAACTAATCAAGCCCAAGTAAATTATCTAATGGCTGATGAGAGGGATTCGAGGAGACCCGATGAACAGCAACAAAGAAAAGTGGACAAACGAGTTGACCATGGGAAAAATCAAGGTTCTAATCCTGGTCCCAGTAATAAAGATGAGAGGCTATATACATACGATAATATTGAAATGTATGGTAGTGATCCGCAATGGGGCAATCCAATAGTGAATTTTATTGACAAGTTTAATCAACAGAATCCACGGGAAAAATATAAGAGTGGATCAATCCGTGTTGTGAATGATACCGAAAACGGTTAAACTCATGTTAAATGAGATATTGAGAAAAGTATTGAAAGACTAAAAACCCCAAAATTCTAAAAGCATGTAAGAACATCTTACTCAAGTTATTTTGAAACCATATAATTTAACAAACAACAAACCACCAAGAAAAAGAGAACAGATGATTAAATAATATTTATAAAGAACTGATTTAAAATGGACTAATAGGAAAAATAATATTTTGATGGTAACAAAAGAAGAATAAATAAATAAACAATTGATGGTAATGTGCTCAGATAAGAAGAATAACGAATAATTTAATGACTCCAATGAAACTGAAGGAGGATGATAATTAATACAACAAAAATTTGAATTTCTCGGAATTGAAGATTAGATAAGAAGAAATGATACGGAGAAATATGTCACAAGAAGTAAAGTCAAAAGAATTTTAACATAAGGCCTATCAATGATGTTATATGCTATTATTCAATGGAAAAGAAGAAGGAATCAAGGAGAAGAAGAAATATATAAATAAATACAAACAGCTACAGTATGAAGAATCCCAAAAGTGTTTGGTACTAGTCGCTAATTGACTACTACTTATAATTTTTTTATTTTTTTGTATTGACCGTAGAAATGTTCCGGCAATAATTTTTATGAGCAGGGATGATGTTCCCCTGGTCTCAGAAGGTGTAAGGATGGACAGCGGTGTATGGACCCAGAGCGGCCACCCGACTGGAACCACCGCACAGGATAGGGAAAAATGTTAGGGAAATTGAATATTTAAGGGATAATAATTATAAAATAGCTGAAAAGAGTGATATTAGATTCCAGTAGTATAGAGGAAGAAAATAGAAGGAAGATAGCAGACAGAAGCTTAATTGATAAAGCGAGTATATAAAAGTAAATAGAAATGAGTGTTAAAACAAGTTTAATATGATTAGTGTGACCAGTCCTTATCAAATAAAATGTGGAAGTACCACTACTCAGAAATAAATAATTGATGAATTTGCCTCCAAGAGAGAGAGAGTAGAGTAAGAAAACAGCAATTACCACCAGTGTGAATTACCAGTCCGTTTATAATCAGTCAGAGATGAAATACTATTATGAAAATAAAGCCAAGACTATTAAGAGTTAAGAGAATGGAAATAATCAACAATTTATTTTTAATAAACAAGTTAAACTGAAATAAATTTGTTCTAGTGGGGGGGCTTTATGTAACGTTACATAACCCTGTCCCAATAAACTAAATCATAATAACATCAATGTCAGAAATGGGTAACCTATGGCTCGCTCAAAATTAAATTATATCACTCAATATGATAAACAATTCGAGTGGTATACAGTGCAAAGTGAGTTCTAGTGTGTACCCATTGAGGTGAAAAATAAAAGTGAAAGTAAAGTATTACCAAACTGTGTTATGTGTGTGGAAATTATAAAACTATGAAAGTATGCTATAATACTAACTGATCTTGTAGTTTATTTTGTTTATTGTAATATTTATATTGTATGAACAACTAATTGTTATACCCAAGTTAATATTATATTTTTTCAAATAATTGTGTTAGATTATAAGAAAACCCAGGGTTAGTTTTAAAAGACATAAAAATTTAAATACCAAAAGATAATAAAAAATTAAAATAATCTTATGAAGGAAATGGCAACAGGAAGTAGGGCCGTGTAGGAATACTATGAGAGACTAAATAAATAATATATAAATTTATTTGAAGATAATAAAATTATCAAATACTTATATACAATGTCATAAGAAAATGAACCAAAACTTATTATGTAAACTAAATTAGTAAAGAAACCGGATGGAAAGGAATTATTTTTCCATAAATAAAATATAAATTTATAATAATTACAAACTGCCTGCATAATAAAAATACTATGTGTTACTAAGAGTGATGAAAAATAACAAGTATTGTTAATAAGAAAAATTTTGAACTAAAACGGTAGAGTTGAGAAATGATGCTACTACATTTATAATAAAAAATAACCTTTTCGGAACTTGAGAGGAGGGCAAATTGATACAAAATTAACTAGCCGCACGAACACTTCAAAATCATACATGATTTATCCAAATTAAATGGTTGTATTAATTAATAAACAGTGAAAGAAGACATTCTGATGAGCCAACATGGTTTCGGCCTAGTTCTAATTGACGTTTGAGAATTCACCAAACGGTAAGAAAATTATAACCCAAGACGGACCTCACCACAGAAAAGGATTCAATCCAGTAAGAACCATACGGAGCGAGGTAATATAAACATTTTTTTGTAATAATTCAAGAAGAAAACACATTCCGAACGCTGAGATCGAAAAATAAAATATTCATCTGAACACATGTTGTTAAAATAAATAAACGCACGCTGCACTCTTACGGACATTACAGGAACTACATACTACACGGAAAAATAAACAAATTATTTAATAAGTTTTTTCGGTATTTGTAAAGCGTAGTAATTATCCATTTCTGACACTCTCGTAACAAAAAGAACTTACCCTGAACCCTGGGGAATTATTAAGAATTATATATTAATTGATGTTTTTTTTAATAGTGTAAAATTATGAAACAAAACCATATATGTTTTTCTATTTAGACTATTCCATGTTTACTCTGTTCACTCGAGATTATGTTTAATTGAAGGAAAGAGCAATTGTAATACTTGTGTTTTGGTGGCAGGAAATAAAAACCAATAATAAATACATAATATTATTGAAAAAATAATATTGAATAATACAGTGTTATAATTTTTTTGTAGTGGGTATGTGTAATCAATTTCAGCACAAAAAAAAAACAGAAGAAATCCGAAATCGGCTAAACTGAGGGTAAATAATTGATACTTACTCTCTCTTCTTCATAAGGCTGAACAACTTCACTTCTTGACCCCAAATCACACACTCTCGATTTCTATTTACATTGAGTAAAACAAAATAACAAAAAATAGAAAAATCCTTTATTTATACTTTATAAAAACGTCAGTTATTATAATTCAGAAGTGACGCATACTGCGTGAGGCATATAATAGAACTCACATATACCTCAAAGACGCGACGTTACAAATTGGCGAACCCAACATTTGGGGCTTGACTAAAGGTGTACGTTTCGCAAGTACCTCATTAAGCGGTACGTTACAAATTGGCGCTCAACGTAAAAGGGCGGTAATTAGAAAATAATTTTGATATTTAATAAAAATATATACCAAAAAATCTAATTATCGTTGGCAGTTATGAGAAAACAAGAAATGCCTAATACCCGAGGCAAATCGAAGAAGAGGGCAGAAGAAAAGGAGATTGAAGAAGGTGGACAGGAACAAGAAATAGAATTAGTCACGGACAGTGAAATGGACCAACAGACAGGCGATAAAGAAGAAACAGAAGTAGTTATGGACCCGGAAACGGAAATAATTGAAGAGGATGCCCAAGGGGACCAACCAGAAAAAGCGAAAGCCAGAAGAGAACCAGATTGGCAAGAAATGATGAGGATGATGATGGAGAAAATTGATAGCATTAAGGAAAGCAATAAACAAACCATAGATGAAAACTCAAGGAAACAAAATGAAACCTTGAGCGAAAAATTTGATAAAATAGATGAGAATTTTAAGAAACAGGAGGAACAAAATAGACAGACCAATGAGAAAATAGATAGCATTCAGGAAAGTTTAGTCAAACAACTAAATGAAAAAATAGAAACCATTCATGGAAATATCAAACAAACCATGAATGAACAATACCATGAACTGAAGGAAACGGTTGAAGGACAAAGAGAAGAGATGAATGCAAAATTTGAAGAGAATAATGAGAATTTAAAACAAATTGAGGGTAAGATGGAGAATTTCAACAAGGAATTAAGAGAAAATCTAGAAGGTAAAATTGAACTGGTCAATAATACGTTAAGCCAAAGAGTAGGAGAATATAAGGAAGAGGCAGAGAAGAAATTAATAGAAACTAACCAAAGATTAGATAAAACTGAAGAGAAAATGGAACTAATTAAAACAGGAGTCGAGGCACGAATGGAAAAAGAAGAACAAGATAATCAAGTTCGTGTAATGGCCATACGACAAGAAAACAATGACCAGTTAGATAGTATCAAAAGCAGTCTAAACTGCAAGTTTTCAGAGTTTCATAAAACAGTAGAGAATGTAAAAAATCAATGTGATAGCCAAGCAGAGAAATTAGATAGTTTGCAACAAATCCAAACCAATTTTCAATGTGATGTAGATAGAGTAAGTGCGAGATCTGCATGCAGCAGTCATCATGTGTATCCAGATAGTAAGGAAAGTGTAAACTTTCGGGATTATCGCAGAAACCCACTTGAATTTTTAGGGAGAGTAGACGAAATTTTGAACAGATCAAAGGAGAATCGATGGAATATGATAAAAGGTCTATTAGACGAATCGTTCAAAAATATCAATGATAATTGGTGGACAGCAATTAGGAACGAGGTGTGTGATTATGGGAGTTTCAAAACTATGTTCAAACTTAAGTACTGGTCAGAATCAGTACAAAACATTATTAGGGATGATATCTGTCATGGTAGGTATGATCGTACAGTGGGACAAACACCTACTGCTTACTTTTTGGGGAAGGTGTGTATCGCAAAGTATTTAGACCCTAAGATACCTGAAGAGTGTCTAGTGACCAAAATGGCGTATCATTTCGAAGAGAAGATCATTAGTGCACGCTTAAGTGGACAAATAAAAACTATTGGAGGCATGGAAACGCTGCTAGAAAATTATGAACAGGAATCTTATTATAGGAGAAGTAGATGGAGGTCAGGGAATACTGAGGAGCGAAAGAATGAACCACCAAGAGAGAATCGGCCCAGAGTTAATTATGTACATGCTAATAACAATTATTACAGTAATAGTTACCAAGGAAGACGCCCGTATTTTAACCAGAGACAAAATTATGATCGAAGAGATGAGAGAAACAACTACAACAGACAACAATGGAATGATCATGACGAATATAGGAGGTCCAGAAGTGGAGATAGAAATAGGGACATACCTTCGGGAGATCCACCAAATGACAATCAGGGAACTAATCAAGCCCAAGTAAATTATCTAATGGCTGATGAGAGGGATTCGAGGAGACCCGATGAACAGCAACAAAGAAAAGTGGACAAACGAGTTGACCATGGGAAAAATCAAGGTTCTAATCCTGGTCCCAGTAATAAAGATGAGAGGCTATATACATACGATAATATTGAAATGTATGGTAGTGATCCGCAATGGGGCAATCCAATAGTGAATTTTATTGACAAGTTTAATCAACAGAATCCACGGGAAAAATATAAGAGTGGATCAATCCGTGTTGTGAATGATACCGAAAACGGTTAAACTCATGTTAAATGAGATATTGAGAAAAGTATTGAAAGACTAAAAACCCCAAAATTCTAAAAGCATGTAAGAACATCTTACTCAAGTTATTTTGAAACCATATAATTTAACAAACAACAAACCACCAAGAAAAAGAGAACAGATGATTAAATAATATTTATAAAGAACTGATTTAAAATGGACTAATAGGAAAAATAATATTTTGATGGTAACAAAAGAAGAATAAATAAATAAACAATTGATGGTAATGTGCTCAGATAAGAAGAATAACGAATAATTTAATGACTCCAATGAAACTGAAGGAGGATGATAATTAATACAACAAAAATTTGAATTTCTCGGAATTGAAGATTAGATAAGAAGAAATGATACGGAGAAATATGTCACAAGAAGTAAAGTCAAAAGAATTTTAACATAAGGCCTATCAATGATGTTATATGCTATTATTCAATGGAAAAGAAGAAGGAATCAAGGAGAAGAAGAAATATATAAATAAATACAAACAGCTACAGTATGAAGAATCCCAAAAGTGTTTGGTACTAGTCGCTAATTGACTACTACTTATAATTTTTTTATTTTTTTGTATTGACCGTAGAAATGTTCCGGCAATAATTTTTATGAGCAGGGATGATGTTCCCCTGGTCTCAGAAGGTGTAAGGATGGACAGCGGTGTATGGACCCAGAGCGGCCACCCGACTGGAACCACCGCACAGGATAGGGAAAAATGTTAGGGAAATTGAATATTTAAGGGATAATAATTATAAAATAGCTGAAAAGAGTGATATTAGATTCCAGTAGTATAGAGGAAGAAAATAGAAGGAAGATAGCAGACAGAAGCTTAATTGATAAAGCGAGTATATAAAAGTAAATAGAAATGAGTGTTAAAACAAGTTTAATATGATTAGTGTGACCAGTCCTTATCAAATAAAATGTGGAAGTACCACTACTCAGAAATAAATAATTGATGAATTTGCCTCCAAGAGAGAGAGAGTAGAGTAAGAAAACAGCAATTACCACCAGTGTGAATTACCAGTCCGTTTATAATCAGTCAGAGATGAAATACTATTATGAAAATAAAGCCAAGACTATTAAGAGTTAAGAGAATGGAAATAATCAACAATTTATTTTTAATAAACAAGTTAAACTGAAATAAATTTGTTCTAGTGGGGGGGCTTTATGTAACGTTACATAACCCTGTCCCAATAAACTAAATCATAATAACATCAATGTCAGAAATGGGTAACCTATGGCTCGCTCAAAATTAAATTATATCACTCAATATGATAAACAATTCGAGTGGTATACAGTGCAAAGTGAGTTCTAGTGTGTACCCATTGAGGTGAAAAATAAAAGTGAAAGTAAAGTATTACCAAACTGTGTTATGTGTGTGGAAATTATAAAACTATGAAAGTATGCTATAATACTAACTGATCTTGTAGTTTATTTTGTTTATTGTAATATTTATATTGTATGAACAACTAATTGTTATACCCAAGTTAATATTATATTTTTTCAAATAATTGTGTTAGATTATAAGAAAACCCAGGGTTAGTTTTAAAAGACATAAAATTTAAATACCAAAAGATAATAAAAAATTAAAATAATCTTATGAAGGAAATGGCAACAGGAAGTAGGGCCGTGTAGGAATACTATGAGAGACTAAATAAATAATATATAAATTTATTTGAAGATAATAAAATTATCAAATACTTATATACAATGTCATAAGAAAATGAACCAAAACTTATTATGTAAACTAAATTAGTAAAGAAACCGGATGGAAAGGAATTATTTTTCCATAAATAAAATATAAATTTATAATAATTACAAACTGCCTGCATAATAAAAATACTATGTGTTACTAAGAGTGATGAAAAATAACAAGTATTGTTAATAAGAAAAATTTTGAACTAAAACGGTAGAGTTGAGAAATGATGCTACTACATTTATAATAAAAAATAACCTTTTCGGAACTTGAGAGGAGGGCAAATTGATACAAAATTAACTAGCCGCACGGACACTTCAAATCATACATGATTTATCCAAATTAAATGGTTGTATTAATTAATAAACAGTGAAAGAAGACATTCTGATGAGCCAACATGGTTTCGGCCTAGTTCTAATTGACGTTTGAGAATTCACCAAACGGTAAGAAAATTATAACCCAAGACGGACCTCACCACAGAAAAGGATTCAATCCAGTAAGAACCATACGGAGCGAGGTAATATAAACATTTTTTTGTAATAATTCAAGAAGAAAACACATTCCGAACGCTGAGATCGAAAAATAAAATATTCATCTGAACACATGTTGTTAAAATAAATAAACGCACGCTGCACTCTTACGGACATTACAGGAACTACATACTACACGGAAAAATAAACAAATTATTTAATAAGTTTTTTCGGTATTTGTAAAGCGTAGTAATTATCCATTTCTGACACTCTCGTAACAAAAAGAACTTACCCTGAACCCTGGGGAATTATTAAGAATTATATATTAATTGATGTTTTTTTTAATAGTGTAAAATTATGAAACAAAACCATATATGTTTTTCTATTTAGACTATTCCATGTTTACTCTGTTCACTCGAGATTATGTTTAATTGAAGGAAAGAGCAATTGTAATACTTGTGTTTTGGTGGCAGGAAATAAAAACCAATAATAAATACATAATATTATTGAAAAAATAATATTGAATAATACAGTGTTATAATTTTTTTGTAGTGGGTATGTGTAATCAATTTCAGCACACAAAAAAACAGAAGAAATCCGAAATCGGCTAAACTGAGGGTAAATAATTGATACTTACTCTCTCTTCTTCATAAGGCTGAACAACTTCACTTCTTGACCCCAAATCACACACTCTCGATTTCTATTTACATTGAGTAAAACAAAATAACAAAAAATAGAAAAATCCTTTATTTATACTTTATAAAAACGTCAGTTATTATAATTCAGAAGTGACGCATACTGCGTGAGGCATATAATAGAACTCACATATACCTCAAAGACGCGACGTTACAAATTGGCGAACCCAACATTTGGGGCTTGACTAAAGGTGTACGTTTCGCAAGTACCTCATTAAGCGGTACGTTACAAATTGGCGCTCAACGTAAAAGGGCGGTAATTAGAAAATAATTTTGATATTTAATAAAAATATATACCAAAAAATCTAATTATCGTTGGCAGTTATGAGAAAACAAGAAATGCCTAATACCCGAGGCAAATCGAAGAAGAGGGCAGAAGAAAAGGAGATTGAAGAAGGTGGACAGGAACAAGAAATAGAATTAGTCACGGACAGTGAAATGGACCAACAGACAGGCGATAAAGAAGAAACAGAAGTAGTTATGGACCCGGAAACGGAAATAATTGAAGAGGATGCCCAAGGGGACCAACCAGAAAAAGCGAAAGCCAGAAGAGAACCAGATTGGCAAGAAATGATGAGGATGATGATGGAGAAAATTGATAGCATTAAGGAAAGCAATAAACAAACCATAGATGAAAACTCAAGGAAACAAAATGAAACCTTGAGCGAAAAATTTGATAAAATAGATGAGAATTTTAAGAAACAGGAGGAACAAAATAGACAGACCAATGAGAAAATAGATAGCATTCAGGAAAGTTTAGTCAAACAACTAAATGAAAAAATAGAAACCATTCATGGAAATATCAAACAAACCATGAATGAACAATACCATGAACTGAAGGAAACGGTTGAAGGACAAAGAGAAGAGATGAATGCAAAATTTGAAGAGAATAATGAGAATTTAAAACAAATTGAGGGTAAGATGGAGAATTTCAACAAGGAATTAAGAGAAAATCTAGAAGGTAAAATTGAACTGGTCAATAATACGTTAAGCCAAAGAGTAGGAGAATATAAGGAAGAGGCAGAGAAGAAATTAATAGAAACTAACCAAAGATTAGATAAAACTGAAGAGAAAATGGAACTAATTAAAACAGGAGTCGAGGCACGAATGGAAAAAGAAGAACAAGATAATCAAGTTCGTGTAATGGCCATACGACAAGAAAACAATGACCAGTTAGATAGTATCAAAAGCAGTCTAAACTGCAAGTTTTCAGAGTTTCATAAAACAGTAGAGAATGTAAAAAATCAATGTGATAGCCAAGCAGAGAAATTAGATAGTTTGCAACAAATCCAAACCAATTTTCAATGTGATGTAGATAGAGTAAGTGCGAGATCTGCATGCAGCAGTCATCATGTGTATCCAGATAGTAAGGAAAGTGTAAACTTTCGGGATTATCGCAGAAACCCACTTGAATTTTTAGGGAGAGTAGACGAAATTTTGAACAGATCAAAGGAGAATCGATGGAATATGATAAAAGGTCTATTAGACGAATCGTTCAAAAATATCAATGATAATTGGTGGACAGCAATTAGGAACGAGGTGTGTGATTATGGGAGTTTCAAAACTATGTTCAAACTTAAGTACTGGTCAGAATCAGTACAAAACATTATTAGGGATGATATCTGTCATGGTAGGTATGATCGTACAGTGGGACAAACACCTACTGCTTACTTTTTGGGAAGGTGTGTATCGCAAAGTATTAGACCCTAAGATACCTGAAGAGTGTCTAGTGACCAAAATGGCGTATCATTTCGAAGAGAAGATCATTAGTGCACGCTTAAGTGGACAAATAAAAACTATTGGAGGCATGGAAACGCTGCTAGAAAATTATGAACAGGAATCTTATTATAGGAGAAGTAGATGGAGGTCAGGGAATACTGAGGAGCGAAAGAATGAACCACCAAGAGAGAATCGGCCCAGAGTTAATTATGTACATGCTAATAACAATTATTACAGTAATAGTTACCAAGGAAGACGCCCGTATTTTAACCAGAGACAAAATTATGATCGAAGAGATGAGAGAAACAACTACAACAGACAACAATGGAATGATCATGACGAATATAGGAGGTCCAGAAGTGGAGATAGAAATAGGGACATACCTTCGGGAGATCCACCAAATGACAATCAGGGAACTAATCAAGCCCAAGTAATTATCTAATGGCTGATGAGAGGGATTCGAGGAGACCCGATGAACAGCAACAAAGAAAAGTGGACAAACGAGTTGACCATGGGAAAAATCAAGGTTCTAATCCTGGTCCCAGTAATAAAGATGAGAGGCTATATACATACGATAATATTGAAATGTATGGTAGTGATCCGCAATGGGGCAATCCAATAGTGAATTTTATTGACAAGTTTAATCAACAGAATCCACGGGAAAAAATATAAGAGTGGATCAATCCGTGTTGTGAATGATACCGAAAACGGTTAAACTCATGTTAAATGAGATATTGAGAAAAGTATTGAAAGACTAAAAACCCCAAAATTCTAAAAGCATGTAAGAACATCTTACTCAAGTTATTTTGAAACCATATAATTTAACAAACAACAACCACCAAGAAAAAGAGAACAGATGATTAAATAATATTTATAAAGAACTGATTTAAAATGGACTAATAGGAAAAATAATATTTTGATGGTAACAAAAGAAGAATAAATAAATAAACAATTGATGGTAATGTGCTCAGATAAGAAGAATAACGAATAATTTAATGACTCCAATGAAACTGAAGGAGGATGATAATTAATACAACAAAAATTTGAATTTCTCGGAATTGAAGATTAGATAAGAAGAAATGATACGGAGAAATATGTCACAAGAAGTAAAGTCAAAAGAATTTTAACATAAGGCCTATCAATGATGTTATATGCTATTATTCAATGGAAAAGAAGAAGGAATCAAGGAGAAGAAGAAATATATAAATAAATACAAACAGCTACAGTATGAAGAATCCCAAAAGTGTTTGGTACTAGTCGCTAATTGACTACTACTTATAATTTTTTTATTTTTTTGTATTGACCGTAGAAATGTTCCGGCAATAATTTTTATGAGCAGGGATGATGTTCCCCTGGTCTCAGAAGGTGTAAGGATGGACAGCGGTGTATGGACCCAGAGTGGCCACCCGACTGGAACCACCGCACAGGATAGGGAAAAATGTTAGGGAAATTGAATATTTAAGGGATAATAATTATAAAATAGCTGAAAAGAGTGATATTAGATTCCAGTAGTATAGAGGAAGAAAATAGAAGGAAGATAGCAGACAGAAGCTTAATTGATAAAGCGAGTATATAAAAGTAAATAGAAATGAGTGTTAAAACAAGTTTAATATGATTAGTGTGACCAGTCCTTATCAAATAAAATGTGGAAGTACCACTACTCAGAAATAAATAATTGATGAATTTGCCTCCAAGAGAGAGAGAGTAGAGTAAGAAAACAGCAATTACCACCAGTGTGAATTACCAGTCCGTTTATAATCAGTCAGAGATGAAATACTATTATGAAAATAAAGCCAAGACTATTAAGAGTTAAGAGAATGGAAATAATCAACAATTTATTTTTAATAAACAAGTTAAACTGAAATAAATTTGTTCTAGTGGGGGGCTTTATGTAACGTTACATAACCCTGTCCCAATAAACTAAATCATAATAACATCAATGTCAGAAATGGGTAACCTATGGCTCGCTCAAAATTAAATTATATCACTCAATATGATAAACAATTCGAGTGGTATACAGTGCAAAGTGAGTTCTAGTGTGTACCCATTGAGGTGAAAAATAAAAGTGAAAGTAAAGTATTACCAAACTGTGTTATGTGTGTGGAAATTATAAAACTATGAAAGTATGCTATAATACTAACTGATCTTGTAGTTTATTTTGTTTATTGTAATATTTATATTGTATGAACAACTAATTGTTATACCCAAGTTAATATTATATTTTTTCAAATAATTGTGTTAGATTATAAGAAAACCCAGGGTTAGTTTTAAAAGACATAAAAATTTAAATACCAAAAGATATAAAAATTAAAATAATCTATGAAGGAAATGGCAACAGGAAGTAGGGCCGTGTAGGAATACTATGAGAGACTAAATAAATAATATATAAATTTATTTGAAGATAATAAAATTATCAAATACTTATATACAATGTCATAAGAAAATGAACCAAAACTTATTATGTAAACTAAATTAGTAAAGAAACCGGATGGAAAGGAATTATTTTTCCATAAATAAAATATAAATTTATAATAATTACAAACTGCCTGCATAATAAAAATACTATGTGTTACTAAGAGTGATGAAAAATAACAAGTATTGTTAATAAGAAAAATTTTGAACTAAAACGGTAGAGTTGAGAAATGATGCTACTACATTTATAATAAAAAATAACCTTTTCGGAACTTGAGAGGAGGGCAAATTGATACAAAATTAACTAGCCGCACGAACACTTCAAAATCATACATGATTTATCCAAATTAAATGGTTGTATTAATTAATAAACAGTGAAAGAAGACATTCTGATGAGCCAACATGGTTTCGGCCTAGTTCTAATTGACGTTTGAGAATTCACCAAACGGTAAGAAATTATAACCCAAGACGGACCTCACCACAGAAAAGGATTCAATCCAGTAAGAACCATACGGAGCGAGGTAATATAAACATTTTTTTGTAATAATTCAAGAAGAAAACACATTCCGAACGCTGAGATCGAAAAATAAAATATTCATCTGAACACATGTTGTTAAAATAAATAAACGCACGCTGCACTCTTACGGACATTACAGGAACTACATACTACACGGAAAAATAAACAAATTATTTAATAAGTTTTTTCGGTATTTGTAAAGCGTAGTAATTATCCATTTCTGACACTCTCGTAACAAAAAGAACTTACCCTGAACCCTGGGGAATTATTAAGAATTATATATTAATTGATGTTTTTTTAATAGTGTAAATTATGAAACAAAACCATATATGTTTTTCTATTTAGACTATTCCATGTTTACTCTGTTCACTCGAGATTATGTTTAATTGAAGGAAAGAGCAATTGTAATACTTGTGTTTTGGTGGCAGGAAATAAAAACCAATAATAAATACATAATATTATTGAAAAAATAATATTGAATAATACAGTGTTATAATTTTTTTGTAGTGGGTATGTGTAATCAATTTCAGCACAAAAAAAAAACAGAAGAAATCCGAAATCGGCTAAACTGAGGGTAAATAATTGATACTTACTCTCTCTTCTCATAAGGCTGAACAACTTCACTTCTTGACCCAAATC